>OZ024731.1:37274664-38571127 GCA_964016875.1 Fallopia convolvulus | reverse complement strand
GAATGGGCTTTGAGCCCGGTAGCAAGAGTGGTCGCTCATAGTGAGCGTTCAACTCGGCTACAATTTCTTGCATATCATCATTAAGCATAAATTCCACTTCATCTTTATCAACCACAGAGTTTTCAAGTGTAGATTGCAATTCATCATGATCATTAATGTCAAAGAAATCTTGCACAAGAGTATCTAACACATCAATTGAACACAAAGAATGAACATCATAGGGGAATTTCATAGCATCATAGATATTGTATTCCACTTTTTCCCCATCAAACTCCATGGTTAATGAGCCACTACACACATCAATTTTAGTTTTGGCTGTCTTTAGGAATGGTCTACCTAAAAGGATTGGAGCAGCATGCTTGTCATGTTCCATTTCAAGTACGTAAAAATCAGCAGGGAAAATCAACTTATCAACCATAACAAGCACATCTTCTATTATCCCCTTTGGGTAAACGTTAGACCTATCAGCCAATTGAATAACTACGGTTGTTGCATGCAATGGACCTAGCTCAAGAGACTCATAAATTGAATAAGGCAAAACATTGATAGAAGCACCTAAGTCTAGCATAGCCTTTTCAAATTTTCTCTCACCTATGATACAAGGGATAGTGAACATACCTGGGTCCTCGCATTTTTGTGGCAATCGTCTTTGGAAGACCGCTGAGATTTGCTCACTGACCTTGATCTTTTGCTTCCCTTTTTGCTTTTGATTCCGCTTGACCGTACATAACTCCTTCAAAAACTTAGAATAGCGGGGAATGCTCTCGATAAGCTTGAGTAGCGAAATATTCACCTCACACTTGCTAAATGTTTCGAAGATCTCTTTATCGTTCTCGATCTTACGGGTCTCCTTTAAGGCTCCGGGAAAAGGTGGGGGAGGTTTGAGAACCGACGTCGAAAGAATCGGAGGTTCTTCGGAAATCACCGCCGGCGCGGTTTGGTCCTCCCGGAGCGCGGTCGCGCTCTGGCCGGTCCTGCCCGCGCTCAGGCCGCAGTGACTTGGTCCCTCGGAGCGCGGTGTAGAGCTTGGAGGCGCGGTTTGGCACCCCTGGCTGGGCTGCCCGCGCTCAGCTTGAACGTCCAAGGCCGAGGTTTTGCCTCCCTCGGTTTCTTCATCAGGCAATGTTTGTGGCTCTCCGGCTTTGTTTTCCAACACTTTACCACTACGGAGAGAGATTGCATTCACATTCTGTTTCGGATTGAGTTCCGTCTGAGAAGGTAACCTGTTGGAATCTTTAGCTTCAAATTTGTTCATTGCATGTGCAAGTTGGCTCATTTGATTTTCCAAGTTGGTGATGCTCGACTTAGTATCCTGCTGAATTTGGCCCATAGTTTGCTGCATCATAGCCATATTCTGGGTAAGAGCACGGATCATATCATATGTGGATGAGGATGGGCCTTGATTCGGTGCTTGATTCTGAGGTTGATGTTGAAAAGGAGGTCTAAAACCCGGAGGCCCGTTTTGAGGTGCATGCTGTTGATTCTGATTTCCGTACCTCAAATTGTGATGATCCTTCCAACCTGGATTGTACGAGCTTGAATAAGGATCATATGCTGGTCTTCTTGGCCCATAGCTTCCAAGTGCATTAATTTCCTCCTCTTGAACATGAAGAGTAGGAAAAGCATCCGTCTTATGAGTAACATCATAGCAGAAACCGCAAGGCTTGACTTGTTGTGATCCCTTCAGCATGAATTGCCTGAACATTGACTTCAACTCATTCACATCTTCATGTAAAGCTGTAACATCAACAGAATTGGCTGCCTTCATTGAATCTCTTTTGCTGAATTGACGAGAGCCTTCAGAAAGTTCATGGAATAGTTCAAAAGCTTGTTCAGGAGTCTTGTTCAGGATGTTTCCTCCACAGGCAGCATTAACATGTCGGCGTTCTTCATCCAATAAGCCTTCATGAAGGTACATAACAAGATCCATCTTAGAGTAGCCATGATAGAAGCAGCTTGATATTAGCTTCTTGAACCTCTCATAATACTCATAAAGCGATTCATTCGGGAGCTGTTCAATGTTGCTAATGCTCTTTTTCATACTCGAGAGCTTTGTGGCTGGGAAATACTTCTCAAGGAAAGCCTTTTTCATCTCCTCCCAAGTCTCGATACTGCCAGGAGCCAAATAGTAAAGCCAGTCATTCGCTGCATCCTTCAAAGAGAACGCAAAAGCTCTCACCTTGATTTTGTCATCAGTGATTCCATTTGGTTTCATGCTAGTGCAGACAGCATGAAAAACCGATAAATGCTTGTTGGGATCTTCACCCGCCTTCCCATAGAATTGAGGAAGAAGGTGAATCAATCCTGATTTCAGTTCAAATTGGACACCGTCAGGGAGTACAGGTATCTTCACCGCCAATGATTGTTGTGCCAAATCTGATGCAGTTAACTGTCTCAGTGTCTGAGCCATCTTTGGTATTTCAGGAACGCTATCAGAATCAGAATTAGAAGAGGAAGAGGAAGATGCCAGATTGAACGGTAGTTCTCGAGAATTCGCACGAGCTTGCCTGCGCAACCTAGAGATTGTCCTTTCGATTTCTGAATCAAACGCAACAAGAGATGGGTTAGTAGCACGGGTATGAACCATACAAGTGGTTCACACCCAAAAAGAAATAAAAAAGTAACACTAGATAAATACAAATAATTTGTCGAGTCCCCGACAACGGCGCTAAATTTGACGAGCACTTTTACGTCGCTATAAAAGCACTGTCAAAGAAAATTCCTAACTTCCTAACCTAAGTATAGTGGAAGCAAGGGTCGAACCCACAAGGACTCAGATTATTCGTATTTATATAATATTACTAAGCAGAATGGGTTTTTTTTGTGATTATAAACTAAAATCTAAGTAATTAAACTAATTAAAACTAAACAAGTAAAGTAAGATGAGATTCAAATATGGAGAAAAGCGTCCAACTAGTTTCGTATCCATTGCATACATGAGTTTTGATCATCGATTATTCTTATTTCAATTTCCCTTGACTAATCTATTGTGAATTTATGAATTCAAGCTTATTGTGGTTGTTAATATACACCGTCTTTAACAACCTTTTAACCAATCAACCTAGAAAACCTTCTATGTCAAGTTGATCATGCAATTAAGTTCAAAGCATTCAATAGAAACAATATTCATGAATTCCACCGTCTATTCACGAAGTCTTCTGATTAAATTCACCGCCTTTGATTAACCTTAATATACACCGTCTTTAAGTTTAATCAAAGGATTCATTCATGAAAAATCAAATTCCACCGTCTATTTAATTATTCTAGTTGTAATTCCACCTAGAAGTAGAATAGGTGATCAAGCTATTATAATCCTAAGTGAATCTAATCAATCAAGCATGGAGAGATTCAGTCTAGTCAAGGCAAACTAAAATAATTCAAATCTCACAAACAATCATGCACACAACTTCAACTAACTAGTTGGACATGAGAAATTTAGCTAGAAATCGACATTAAAGAGAAATCAAACTTACAAAAGTCAAATTGATCTTCAATTGCAAAAACTAGGGTTTTTCTCCCACCAATCTCCAAACTCAATCAAACTTAGAACACAAGTAAAAGATAGCATAATCCCTAAAAATAAATCTAAGGAAAGTATTTATATCAAACTAAATATATCTAAAAGATCCAAAAATATCCAAATAAACACTTATAAAGTCGGCCCATAAGATCTCGTGGAAGCCCAAATCCACACCGCACCGACACCGCTGAGCGCGGTTTGTGACGTCCCAGAGCGCGGTCGCGCTCCGCCCAGAGTTGCCCGCGCTGACGCCGCAGCAACTTCCTCCACTCGGCGCGGTCTTGACTTTGGCTCCGCGGTTTGGTCCATTCATTCATGTTTTGTAGTTCTTGCCTCGGGTCTTCACTTCGAATGCTTCCTACACGTCCCGAGATCCGTCCTAAGCTTTCCATCTACCGTCTTCCACCATCTGACCTGCAATTACGCACAAAGACGCGTAGATTCCGAACTCAACGAAAATAAAACCTAATCTAAACTTAGAATGAAATCCTAGCTAAAAATGCATAAAACGAGAATAAAAACATGCTCTAACAACTACATCTATATGCTCTTTTAGCAATTGGCTTTGAGCACTCCGGGAGCTCGATTGGGCCTGGCAAAGCAGCTGTTTATCTCATCAAATGACTCATGGTGATGGCTCTATAAGTCGTCGGGGATTCCATCAAACAAGTCGGTGAGCACCACACCACCGTTTTCAGCGCATGTGACTTTAACATGGGGTAGGTTGAAGTGTTGATCAATGATACTCTTCAAATCGCTTAACCGTGATCCCAATCTAGTTCTGAATTTCATAAAATAAGTTTCATCACCATCGTTCTCCATACCTGATCCCGCCGAGGACACGAACTTGGCTCTGATACCAATGAAGCAGGAAAACCAGTATCGAGACTTAGAGAACCGATAATCCCAAATGAGGCTAACTGATAACTTGAATTCGGGTACTCTTGATCAGAGATCGATCCGGATTTAGAAGGGATGATCTTGTGATTGAAAGAGCGGTTAAGAATTCAAGGAATTCATTGAGAGATTTAAGAGGTTTGGATAATTGGTTGTATTTCTGATTGCCTTGAAAAGGAATCCATACCAGGCTTAAGTACAACTTAGGGTTCTAAACCGAAACAAACCGGATTGCATAAAGAAATAACAGATCGGATAAACTGGGTTCAACTAATAAAATGCAAATACAAAGCCAACTCTTAAAATCCTGTAACATAGTTGGCCTTAAGGACATGTTCGAATCTCAAGCTTTGCAAAAACAAACATTAAAACCTTGGGTGTAAAAGAGGTGCGATGGAGGTGGGAGAAGGGGAATGAACAACAATCATATAATTACAGCAGGCCAATAGTGCTTCGGCATCGTGGCTGCTATTTGCTTAGAAAGAAACTCAAAAGGAGGGAGGGAGGGAAGCTGAATAAACCCTAACAAAAAAAGAACGAAGAAGAAGTTGTGGATAATGAGAACGAAAGAGAGAGAGAGAGAGAGAGAGAGAGGCTTACAAAAGTTTGGCAGAAGAGATAAGAAAGGTTTTTAGCACTTCCAAACCAAAGAAGGTTTTTAGCACTTACAAAATTGTGTGATGCTTGTGCTAGGGGTAAAAAAACTCGAAGTTCCTTCAAACCAAAGAAGGTTTTTAGCACTTCCAAACCTTTGGAAATGTTACACATGGATTTATGTGGTCCAATGGACACATTTAGCTATGGTGGAAACAGGTACATGTTTGTTATAATTGATGATTATTCTTGTTTCACTTGGGTTATTTTCTTGTCTTCCAAAGGAAAAATGTTCAAGGAGTTTGAAGTCTTCATTAAAAGAACAGAAGTCAGTCTAGGAACCAAGTTGAAATCCATACATTTAGATCATGGAACAGAGTTTGATAACTCAACTTTCCTCAACTTTTGCAATGAAAATGGAGTTTCTCACAACTTCTCTGCACCAAGAACTCCACAACAAAATGGAGTAGTAGAAAGGAAGAATAGCACCTTGGAGAATATGGCTCAAGCAATGATGCTTGAAAGTGGAGTTCCATCAAACTTCTGGGCTGAAGCAATTGCAACTTCGGTTTATATCCTTAACAGGGCCATGATTAGACCTATTCTATTAAAGACTTCCTATGAGATAATCAAAGGCAGAAAGCCAAATATTTCCCATCTTAAGGTCTTTGGTTGCAGGTGTTATATCCATAATAATGGAAAAGATGCTTTAGGAAAGTATGATCCGAGAAGTGATGAAGGGATCTTTATTGGCTACTCACTTCAAAGCAAAGCATACCGAGTCTACAACAACAGGACCAAAAAGTTTGAACAAAGTGTCCATGTCATCTTTGATGAGGAACCCATTCATCATGGAACTACCTCTATCAATCCATTATCAAAGACAAGAGTGAAGTCCTTCACTATACCAAGGGAAACAATGAGGGAACCAACAAAAGAGGATGATGATTCAGATCCACGAAAGGATGATTCTAAATATCTCAATGGAAATATGTCTCAACCACATGAACCAACCAATGAAGATGATCATGGAGATGATGATACCACTGAGCATTTCGATGATCCCTCTACTAACTTCTCTGAAGAAGAGAACAATCCATCTAAACCATTAGAAGTTTCAAACACAAGGAACAATCTTGTAATTGAGACTCCACAGATTTTACCTGAAGCTAGTTCTACTGCTCAGGGGGGACTTCAAGAAGCACTGCAATCGCAACCTCAACCTAGGAACTATCATCAGAGAAAAGATCACCCTCTTGAGAACATCCTTACACCTCTGGAACAGGGAGTACAAACTCGTTCCTCTCTCCATAACTTTTGTGCTTTTAATGCATTTGTTTCTCTTGTTGAACCCATAAGTGTACAAGAAGCACTTAAAGATCCTGATTGGATTCAAGCAATGCAGGAAGAGCTCCATAAGTTTGAAAGGCATCAAGTGTGGAAACTAGTTCCAAGGCCATCAAACAAGAATGTTATTGGAAATAGATGGGTCTTTCACTACAAACTCGATGAATCAGGAAATGTGTCCCGAAACAAAGCTAGACTTGTGGCTCAAGGCTACAACCAAGAGGAAGGAATAGACTATGAGGAAACGTTTGAACCACTTGCCCGAATTGAAGCAATACGCTTGCTTATAGCCTTTGCTACATACAAAGGGTTTAAGTTGTTCCAGATGGATGTCAAGACAAACGTTTTGAATGGCTATCTCCAAGAAGAAGTCTATGTCAAGAAACCACCAGGATTTGAAGACGAAAGCAAGCCAGATCAAGTAGTCTCACGCCCTTCCCTATGCTGTTGTTGTGAAGGAAATCATGAAGAGGAACGATGTTTATCATCCTCCGGAGGAAGAAGAGCTTGGACAAGAGATGGAAATGTCCAATATTCAACGAATGAAGCACTCCCAGGAACCAACTAAAGAAGTTCCTCAACCAATGTTCATCGAACAGGGAGATTGCACAACTGTTCTCCAAGCTCTCAATCGTCTGTGTGGGGTCAATGAGCAAATCCTTGATGTTCTTCTAGACATCCAACAAAAGTTACCTTCCTCCTCCTCCTCTAATCCATGAATAAGTCCTCTACAGAACAAATTCCCTAGCTGTTTTCTCCCTCCTTCAATTCTTTTTTAAGATTGTCTGTTCCTGTACTATGTTAAATTTGTTTCAATGAATGCATTTTGCTATTATTCTCTAGTTATGAATGTGCTTTACTTGCATGTTTATACTTGATTCTTTTCGATGATGTCAAAAGGGGGAAAAGTGGAAAAATGCAGAGATGTGTTGTGCTTAAGAGAATATAGAATAATTAGCCATACGTTAAGGGGGAACTATATGCTTAAAATCTTGAAAATTGAATTGCTTGTCCATTTCATGGTGAACTAAGTATGCGACGCCGCTAGGTCATTTAAGCTCTCGAATGCAAAAGCACCAGATCTAAAAGGGAAAGTGAGAAAGCGAGAGCCCGAGCATATCCAGTGAAGACGACGATCCACAATTAGAAGAAGGAAGTTCCGTGACCAAGCGATGGAGACTGCGTGAAGATCGCCATCGACTTGGAGAGTTGGTTCCTATGCTAAAGGGAACTGCACAAGAACGAGTAAGGTTCACTATCTATATTTGATTGTGTTTAGATCTAGGAACTACCATGACTTAGTCGTTAGTATTGTTTGAAAGTGGGATTGCGAACAATAGAGAAGTTCGACTTTGTATTGTGTACCTTGAGATCTATCAATCGAAATATAGTGAGTGTTCAAAATCCTCCAAGGGAAGTAGAGGTTTACTCTCCAACTAGTTGGTTGTAGAGATTCCTATATAAAGAACCATGTCCTTGTCTCTGCTTTACATTTTACTTTCTATGTTGCTTTATTCCGCTGCGTAAGGGAACTATCGCTGGAACAGTTCCCGAACTTGTCTAACTAACATAGATCTACGATCCTACAGTTTGTTTAACAACATCACATTTGAGAAATTCGTCGTGCCACCTAATGAGTGATGGAAGAGTTTCCCCGGTTAACACCACCTTCTCTTCGCATTCTTCGAAAATTCCCAACCAGCTATGCGATTATATTCGCAACAATGTCAATGAAACCTATGGTTCACCTCCAAAGAAGTGCTTCCCTTGTAGCTCCTTGTCTAGGTTTTTATTGGAAAGAGTCGTGCATTCACTGTTACTAATATGACAACTGATCCAAAAGTCATATCTGAATTTAAAATAATAATTTCTGAATCTGAGGTATTTATAATTCTTTTTCAACCATATTTTCATTAATAATTATTTCTAATACTTTAATCATTAAATTGTATTATATTATAACTTACTATTTTGAATTTTTTTTTGCAAAATAATGCTCAACCACCTACATGTGAGCCTCAATTGCACTATAATGTATCATCGAATGAGACAGTAACTCCTTCAAAGCGTTCAAATGAAAGCTCATCTCTAGACGATGACAATGGAAAAACTTTACAAAAGATCTACTTTCTACTTCACGTTCCAAAAAAACTACGAGGCACGAAAAAGAAGACTAACTTAGTCGCATAACTACTGCAAATTATTGCACTATTACAATATTATGTTTCTTTCTCATGCATTATTTCAAACATACTTTCTTATTTCGCTTTCTAGTGATTTTCCTTTAGTATTTCAAGTTTCAAATATATGAAAATATTGACATTAAGTCAGAATATGAAGTTTGTTTCCCGAGCATAGTATTTGGAGGTTAAATAATAATTGATATTCATTTCTAAAATATTAAAGTACATGTATACATCTATATATTTATAACAAAAAATTAACTATTAAAGCTTCTGTGCAAGACACGGGTACATCAACTAGTGTCCTATTTTATAAAATATTTTGTAAATATGTCTTGTTTTTTCAAAGTTGCATCCATATCAAAAAAATTGCACATTTGCCCAAAATTAGACCTGTCAAAAAATGATCTAACCCGCTAACCCGATCCGACCCGCCCAATAATTTGAGAGTCAAGAGCCGAAAATTTGAACCCAAAACTCGAAATAAATCGAACCCGATAGAACCCGAAACCCGTTTGGTTGACCGATTTAGTATATTTATAGAATTTTTTAAATTAATTTTGAAAGTTATAATATATTTTATTATTAAATAATTGAAAATAATATATTATAATTAAAAATTATTATTTAATTAAAAATTGATTTTAATAATCATAAGAAAAAAGGATATTTTAGACCCGCTGGTCAACCCGACCCGACTGAAAACCCGCTACAACCCGACCCAATTGACCCGTGACCCATAACGAACCGGAACCCGATTTAACCCGAACCCGAAATAACCAAACACGAACCCGCCCGACCCTGCCCAATTGACAAGTCTACCTAAAATAATAATAGAAATGACCCAAACCATACCCTTTTTATTTTAGAAAAATATTAAATCAATTTAATTTTCGTTATAATTGAAAACAAAAAATATACAAAAATTATTTTAAAATAATTTTTAGTTTTAAACTAAAACAATTTTTACAATTGAAGGAAAACACTAGATTTAAACTAAAATGATTTATTATTATTTCTTTGAAAATTGATATCTTTTTAAAATTCCCGTAATATTTTTCATTTTACATGCAAAAGGAAAAATAATATATGTTTTGTAACATTTTGAAATGCGTAGGTCCCTTTCCTTTGTAAATATATGTCAAAATAAAGAAGGATGACAATATAATTTACAAGACAGACAGTACACAAACTAGCCTTGCTAGACTTCGACGAAAATCATAATCAACTAATTTATTTTACAGGACCTTTTTGCTTTTTTTT
The DNA here is from genome assembly GCA_964016875.1 of Fallopia convolvulus. Lineage (NCBI taxonomy): Eukaryota > Viridiplantae > Streptophyta > Magnoliopsida > Caryophyllales > Polygonaceae > Fallopia > Fallopia convolvulus. Next base: position 38,561,323 of record OZ024731.1, on the reverse strand, counting down.
AGGATTTTTCTTCTGGTACCCTCGAGGTTTCGACTTTTCCTCTTAGTGTCTAAAAAAGATTCTTATTTCTTTTGGTACCCACCTGTTTTAAACAATTCCTTCCCATAACCTAAATACATTAAAATGTCAAATTCCATCCATTTGTTTAAAATTTTTGTTTAAAAAATAAAAAACCTACATTTCCTTTGTAAAATTCCACCATAACGACTATGCTAAAAATCTATAACTATATATAAGGCATTTATAATATTGCCCTAGCGGTTCAATAAAGGCGACATGGGAAAGAACTGTAAAGAAAACCCATGAAGGAGTTTATAAACTCTATTTAAAAAGTTTACACTAATTAATTAATTAATAATAATAACTCCTAGGCCAGATAGTACCGTATCATAGAATTACACATTATGCTAAACTTGTGATTGATATAGATCAATGGGATTTTTGGCTCCTCATAGCTTGAATGATAACATTGAATTTGGCAACTAGGTCGTCTTCTGGAGTAGGAAGAGTTGGCTTAACAACTTCACATTTGAGAAACTCATCGCGCCACTTGAACAACGATGGAAATGCTTCTGCAGTTAACACCACCTTATCTTCGCACTCTTCGAAAATTCCCAACCAGTAAGCGATTATATTCGCAACAATGTCAACGAAACCAATGGTTTCGCCTCCGAAGAAGCGCTTCCCTTGCAGCTCCTTGTCTAGGACTTTCATGTTCTCGCAGGCTTCCTCCATTGCGTTCTCTTCTCCGAGAAAGTATACTTTTCGGATTGATGGGAATAACTGTAAGCATATATCATAATACAAGCAAGCGCATATATATTTGATCTATCAGTTTTTTGGGTTAATTAAATACAAGCACATAAATAAAGCTTTTAAATTTTTTTATAAAGTTCTGAGAATACAACTTAAAGTATTATCTCTTTAATTTATACGGAGTATATTGCACATTGTAACCCTGATTATTTATTAATTATCCATTTCCTCCATCTTTTCCATTTTAAGTATAATGAGTTTCACCAAGTGTTTATTATTTTGGTTTAAAAGGTCGAGCTAGTTTACAGCTAATTTTCAAAATTGATCTAGTTATATAACGCCAACCATTTTTTTTTCTTAAATCCCAGCCCAGGAAAACACAGTAGCACAGCATACCAATATACAAGTTAGTATGAACATTGATATCATTGCAATTAGAAACTATGTATATACGACTCCCCTGATTAATTCAGCTACACGTACCTTTTCATCGATGAATTTAGCCCAAAAGTGTGCTTGGGCTCTGTGATAGGGGTCTCGGGGCAAGATGGGATTGGCCGCGTTCCATGTCTCATCAATGTACTCGAGGATCACCAGTGACTCCGCAATGGGCTTGTCGCCATGGACCAAGACCGGGATCTTCTTATGAATCAGGTTGTAGCGTAAGAGTTCCGGGCTCTTGTTATGGAGGTCCTCTTCAATGTGTTGGTACTCCACACCCTTGAGTTTCAAAGCGATTTCCACTCTGTTGCTAAAAGGACTACCACAAGTTGCATGCAACCTCACCTTCTTGTCAGCCATTATTGTACGTAGCTTGGGTATGTTTATCACTAGATTTAAATTTATGTTTATGCTGATCGATATATCAAGAAGCCTATATGGTTTATATATATATTTATAGGGAGAGAGCTTAGTCAGATTTGATAGGGGATGCTCATTTTGACCACCGATTTGTGAATTGATTTTGCTTCTTCTATCAACATGAATTTTGAATAATTTTGTCTACTTTTTAAGGTTTGAGACTTCCGGCCGGTAGATTTAATTTGTGATGAGGTAGTCACTTAGCTCAGCAATTTCACTAGCCTCTTGAGCAACAAGTAATGTTTATTGTTTATGTTATGGGAGAAACCTTTTCGATTCGAACGAACGCGCCACAAGTAATTTATACCACTTAGAGCTGTCTAAAGCTGACCCGACTCGAAAAACTGATCCGAACTGTCCAAAAATTTTAGGGTCAAGACCCGAAAATTTGAACCCGAAACCCAAAATAAATCGAACCCGATAGACCCGAAACCTGTTGGGTTCAAACCAGAAACTCGTTGTGTTGACCCGATTTTTTATATTTTTAGAATATAAATAATATAATTTGAAAATTATAATATATTTTATTACTAAAATATATAAAAATAATAGATTATTGTTAAATATTATTTTTTTTAAATAAAATACGGAAAATCTTTATGCACATGATTTTTTTTCCGGGCGCACAATCAATGTTGCGCATCATGAAGCGTGGCTCTTCATGATGAGTTACGCAAATGGTTACCCGAAAAGGAGGTATTGATCCGGTGTAAGATTTGGCGCTTCATAAGGTGTTATTCATCGCGACTAGTTTCGCTTTATGAAGCGTAAAACTTCGCAACAAGGAGCGATACAATTACAAATCTTCCCCGCTCTTCTCTGTAACGAAATCGGACGATATCAATTGGCCGCCGAGAACCCCAATTTTTCCGATAAGCATATCGGCAAACTCGTTAAAATGGAGAATGACGGTGGAGGGGATAATACTTGTGGTTCACAGACGGTGGATTCGGTGCAAATCCCAGACGAAGGTGGTGGTGGGGATAATACTTGTGGTTCACAACCGGTGGATTCGGTGCAAATCCCAGAGCAAGGTGGTGGCGGTTCTATTCCGTTGGTGTCGCCACATATGGTCGCTGAAGGTGGTGGTGGTTCTCCGATAATATTAGGGCAATCAAGTAAGTGACTTAGCATTCAACATTATACATGTTTGTCTTTTCTTTAATTGCTTCAACTGAAGCTTTCTCCTTTGAATTCCATATTGCCCTTTCCTCCAACTCCAAAAGGGCATTAGTCAATTGCTGAAAAATCAAAGCAAGGATTCGCTTCAGATTCAAATGGAACACTAGGATAAATAAGAGAGATTTTCCTAGTGTCAGTGAGAAAATTACAACATCTAACTCTTGTTTTTCTTCTAGCAATAAATTTAATTGGTTCTCAAGTTTTTGATGAGCACCTTCAGATTTCTCCAGCTCTGATCTCTGTTGTAGGATGAAAGAAAATGTCATGATCACTTGTATGAATAAAGACAAGAAACAAGTCAAATCAAATGTGCAGAAGCATACAAGTCCTAGAATTTCTTCATGCAGCATAACCGAATCTGAGTTTGATACGTTTGATTTCTCAGATAATATTCCCAGCTCAAAACTCAAAGCTAAATTTCTAGCAATTGTTTCTTCCTTTTCCTGCTTCACCAGTGCCAGTTCTTCTTCCAAAGAAGCAATGGTTGTTTCCATTTCAAAAGCAAGGACCTCCAAGTTCTTGTAATCATCCTGAATTCACTCAATGCAATTAAGGGGTATGATCTTAATTATCTCAGTAACTCTAAAGCAATGTTGTTAGCAAATATGCATCTAGTTTACCATCAATGTTTACTGAGGATTGTTCTCATTTCCCCTGGTCCTTTTAAATTCAAAAACATTAGATCCCCTACCAACAAAAGAGCCACGCTTCTGATCTTGCTTCCACAGATATGCCAATGAAACAAGTCCTAATCTCGAGCACACGCTTTCTACTCTTAACCTCTGGTAATCAGATGCAATTGCACCTGAAGAGACTGTAGTTACATAGGGTATTTGCTGCTTTATTTCACTCAATAAAATAAACAAATCTTCAACTTCATCGTCAGGTGTCATTTTGTAACTAAGTTCTTGATGCCTGTGTATATGGACAAATCAATGTTTACTCAATAGCTCAATTGATCAATTGCTGGAACTTCAAGTTTCAATTCTAATAGGCATAAGAACTAAGACTGTTAATTTAGCAAAAAAAATATGCTCTAAAGAAGCTTGCCTGGAAGTTCCTTGGAGTCTCCTGCGGAAGAGTGGCAATCCCATGCACTTGGCATAGATCCCCTACCAACAATCACGTCTTCGACCAGCAAGTGATTCACGTGATTGCTGTCTAGATATGTCATGCTCCAAAAGCGCTCTTTGCCCATTCAACTTCCTTATCTCTCTCTCAGCATTAGCTTTTTCACCCTACATATTAGAAATTCACATTAATTTGAAGCTGACTTCCAAAAGGAGGTCAATTATACAAAAAAACTGAAGTTACAGAATACCTCAATTCTAGTCTTTTCCTGGATAGCATTACTTGAGTATCTTTCAGCTTATTCCTTGCCTTCTCAAGATCTTTTCTGAGTGATTCCTTTTCCTTGATCAGTGAGGATCTTGACAAAGAAGATACTTCCCTTTCAAGAGTTTGAATATAGGAAAGCATGTCTGATCTCTCCAAATCATGTTGTTTAGAAAGATCCTGCAACAGTATTTTTAAAAACGTTGTATAAAAATGGCTTAACTGTGTGTACTTTAATAGATGATACAGACAGTGGTGACTTACTGCTAGAGCCTTTTCAGACTTCTGAATATCTGCACTGAAACCCTCCATTCGTTCATGGAGTTCAGCAGATTCATTCACCAACTCAAGCTTTTCATTCTCAAGGACAGTAATCTTACTTTGAGAAATTTCCTTCAGTGTATCGTAATCTTTGGTGATCTCTTGTAGTTGAACAGAAATCTTACTTAGGGAAGACCTTAAGTCCTGCAAATATTAAGAATACAAAGATTTTGCATACTGTATAACAAGAAATTAAAATGTAGCTGTCAAATCCAAGGAAACATCAAGTTTCAAAGCAAAGAACACAAATCCTGGGATATTGAAGGTTAGTGTAGGAAGGGAACTCACAGAGAACACACTTAACATAGACAAATAGTTTTGTAACAGCTCATTGGTCTCTAATGATCTAGTTTCAACCACAGTTCCAAGACTTTGAAATTCATCCAATGTGTGATGAACTTGCATTAAGAGCTCAGTAATGGAGTCAGCATCAACAGTCTAAAACAAACATGCATGACACAAAATTATTATCAAATAGGCCCTACATTTTAAAACCTCTACATAAAAGGAAAGACCATGTATGATGCATAACCTCCATGCTAATATCAAAATTAGAAACCTTGTACCATTTGAATGGTTTAATAGAAATACTCTGAACATAAAAACTACAAGTGAAACTAAAGCAAAGAATGGTATCTACCTCTGATTTTGAAACACACTCTTCAGATTTAAGCTGATCTCTAGCTCTAATAGAAATACTCTGAACATATAATGTTGCATTGCTTTTCCTTATTAAAGATACTTGAATGACATCTTTGCATTTTTCATTTGATTTAATGGTTTGTTTATTTGTTAACTGACAACATGTTCAGCTTAACATGATTAATTTAAAAGTTAACATGTTGTAGACAGAAGCGAAGTTTATGTTTAATCTGATGTGTAAATGTTTTTATAGATAACGAGGGAGACGTTGGTAGTGTAGGTGGAGATGTTGGTGGTAATGAGGGAGACGTTGGAGCTCGTGCTGGTGGTGGTGGAGATGTGGATGGTGGTGTAGCGCCGGTGGGTCCCGATAGCCCATCGGATAGTGTCGTGGTTGGCGATTCGAGCGGGAAAGATACTCAAATTGACACAGGAAAGGACTTCGGAAAAGATTGGTGGGGCAAGACAGGTCTATCGGTACGTAATTTCATACCGTGCACCTGATATTTAAAATTCATGCTAACTTGTCAAATTCTCAATTATATGTTTTTTCAAAGCTAAAACAATTCACTAAACGTAAGATGAAACTTGTTTAACTTTAGTTCCGTGTAAAAATAAGTGTCTACAATGCATACCATCCAAACATTCATAACAATATGTATCCAACATTAATAACTCTAACATGCTACATTTGGGTTTAAACCATTAGAAACACGAAGTTTGCGCCATGTTTACATCCGTTGTGTAAACAGATTGTCCCACCCCTTCACACTAGGATCATGATTCCTTGTCCAATCCATTGGAGGAGGAGGAAGCGACGCATCATCCTTCAACCACACCTACAAAAAACAATATGTAACCATAAATAACAACAATTACACTTCAAGTAATCATAATTAAGTCATCATTTAGTATACTTACTGGTATAAAGTGGTTTCTTTGTCCCACAAGAGCTATGGCATAAATCTTTGTCGGAGGGCCCCCTACACCCATCATAGGTAAGCATGTGTGTGATCCATTCCACGACAACATCACAAGAGCAACCTGGTGTAATGTGGCCAATATCAAACCACCAATGGGCATCTCGAGCCAATGTTGTCGCATGCATGGGCTGTCCACATACGAAATACTTTGCAAAAGCTCATCGATAGATGGCCTGTTCCCTACACGCTCATATATGACTCTGTTCCGCCTCAATTCAGCAGATAGATCCTTTCGAACTCTAAGGTATTGTCCCTCTCCATATCCCAATACCTCTGCAAAGGATCTATAACCACAATGACCATCCACCGCTACATCCCTAGCTCTCACAATGTAAGGAAACATGAAAGGGTTAACATTTTCAACACCAAAGTTCAACCCCAACCACACCACTTCTTTAATTTGAACTTGTGGATTCGTATCTACCATAATTTTCTTTTTGGCCTTGTTGGTTGAGCCCTTTGGCCTCCCACGCTTCTTTGTCGTCGACGGGATTTCTTTATTGCTCTCCTTTTCCTTCTCTTCTCTCTCCTTCAAATCCTTGTCTTTCTTCTCCTGCTCATACTCACTCATCCTATGCTCAAGCAGAGTACTACTCCTCTTGGTTGAGCCCTTTGTAGACCCCTTTGGCCTTCCCTTTCGCCATGAAACAAGCATTGAATGTATCGGCTCAAGCAACGAAGAATCTTGGGGTATGACCATGTCTACAAATGACTCAGATATACCGTGCACCTGATCCTCTGATAATTCTCCTCTCTTATACATCTCAATCATCAACTCCATTCTAACTTGGTCAATTGAGAGGGATACAGTGTCTTTTATGGGCATGCGTTGTGGATCGATGTTGTCCCATACCACTTGATGCCAAAACGAGTGTATCTCACTTGGCATTATGGGCTGCTTGTTGACGATGGCATGAGCAATCCTATGAGGACAAGGAAGACCCATGCTCTCTCTCCACCAATAATCATCACACTCAGTCTCTATCTTTCCCTCTTCCAACTTTTTGTGTAGTCTGTAGAACATATTCAACAACTTCTTAATGCAGTGTGTTGACACTCTATAAAATAGACGAACAAATATTGCCCTCACTTCCTTAGGGACACCCTCCAACTCTGTTGGTAGCTTCGTACGTGCCATCTCAAGATCTCCCCGCAAACCACCAACTTGGGACACAATCTGATGGTGAATCCTTCCAATCACCGTGTTAAAGCCTCCTCGAGAACTGTCAAGTATCTTTTTAAGCACATGGTGCATGCCCTCCACCCTGTAATAAACATAATTTCACTTATTTTTCTTAAATATAAATTAATAAATCAAGATACATATATAGGCCTAAACTTACCGATTCGTTGTTCTCGTCTGAAAGTGAAGACAATGCTCCGTCCATGCTCTTACTATCAACTGCTTGTAAGGCCCAAGCCATGGATAACCAAGTAAACTACTTGGGAGGTCATGGTTGTGAATTTCGCACCCAACAGTTAATGCCCATTTTCCCGTTGACTTGCTTCGAACCCCAACCAACTCAAACTTACAGTTGCACTTGCTCTGAAGTGTCCGTACACTTGGTGGTCTAACAATTGGGAGTACTTCACCCTTCTTTCCAGATCTATATTTGCCATGCCAATGACATGCAAGCCTGACCATTGTTTGGTTTGATGTTTTTATTGTCAACATCATCATTCTTTCACGACCGACCTGCCTAGCCCAATTTAGCATGTCTTCTCTATTATCCCACACAATATCATTCTCAAAATCAATAGAAAAATCCTTCCTAGGTACCTACGTATATAATATCACAACTAATCTTAATACATCGAACATGTATACTATGCAATAATAATAACACATTATAAATTTCAATAAATTTTTTTAACACAACAATCGAAATCATGTACTATCTTGAAAAATATATTACTACTTCAACTAAATCGTAAATTACCTCTGATTCGACCATCTCGTTTTCAGACTCAACTTCCCCTTCTTCTTCAACACTCATTGATGACACTGACTCTTCTTCCAAGGAGTGCGATTCGTCTTCTGCTTCATACGATGAATCCGAATATTCCGTTCGGATGACATTGTTCAATATCGAGTTTGTTAATCAAAAAAATTAGTTTTAGTGGATAGAAAAATTTTCGTTGTACGTGATTGATTATCGGCGACCGAATTAGGTTCGTTTTTCTTGTGCGACTGGATAAAAGATCGCGCGGTTGTAACCGCCGCAAACCCTACGCATCATGAAGCGTTGCGCTTCATGATGCGCAGGAATCGCGGGTATCCGGCCATTTGCCCATTCGCCGTTGCGCTTCTGAAGCGCTGCGCTCCATGAAGCGTTGCGCTCCATGAAGCGCAACTTTCCTTGTGCGCCAGGATAAAAAATCCTGTGCACAAGGTATCACTCCTAAAATAATATTTTAATAATTGTAAAAAATTCGATTTTCTTGACCTGTTGTGTCGACCCGACTTGCCCGAAAATCCGACTTGACCCGACCCGATTTGACCAATGACTCGTTACGACCCGAACCCGACTCAACCCGAACCCGAAATAACTGGACCCGACCCGACCTGACCGATCCGTTTGACATCTCTAATATTACCGCTTATGCTTGCTTGTTTTATTTAATAAATTTTTCTAATGAATATTAATTGATGGTATAAAATTGATTGCAGTTAGAAATCTGAATTAAATTTCGCATTTTAATTTCATCATACTTTAACTTGTAACGTACTTTTCTAGATTTAATTCCGCTGTTCAATTTATAATCCTGAAATAATTTCATAAAAAAAATCATTTAGTTCCATCCAACTTTGTCACCAAAGGCAACAACTTAATTGAATTAAATATAAAAACTCAAGGGGCTAATGCAATTGCTGAGCTATGTGACTACCTCATAGATAGGTACTAGAAGTCTCCACGCCCATTTTATTATAATGGAAGAACCAAATCAACTAACGTGTCTCGGCCAGAATAAAGTATCGAAAATCAAATTTGACCAGGTTAGCTATATATATTATATATACATGAACTTAACCAGGTACTCTGCTTGATTGATCAGTATAAACTAACATAGATTAAATTAAAAGCCAGTGAAAACCATACGATCAAGCCATGGCTGACAAGAAGGTGAAGCTGCACGCGACATGGTACAGTCCTTACAGCAACAGAGTGGAGATCGCCCTAAAGCTCAAGGGCGTCGAGTACGAACGCATTGAAGAGGACCTGAGTAACAAGAGCCCTGAGCTTGTAGCCTACAACCCCGTTCATAAGAAGATCCCGGTGTTGGTAGTTCATCATGGGACCAAGGCCTTATCGGAGTCCCAGGTCATCCTCGAGTACATTGATGAGAGATGGGAGTCCGGCACTCCCATATTGCCCCGAGACCCCTACGAAAGAGCCCAGGCGCGCTTCTTCGCTAAGTTCATCCATGAAAAGGTGATTTCCTTGTATTGTTAGCCCAGCAGGGTTCCATCCTAAAACCAATTGGCAATAGAAAGACTAATCTGTTAAGTTATATATACTGGTCCAGTTAAGTTCCAACTTTCAGATGTGGGATGGATAATCTGATAGTATTGTATCGTATGCACAGTTACTCCCATCAATCCGAAGAGTATTCTATTTCGGAGAAGAGGACGCAATGGAGGAAGCCTGTGCGAACCTAAAAGTCCTAGACAAGGAGCTGCAGGGGAAGCGCTTCTTCGGAGGGGAAACCATCGGTTTCGTTGACATTTTTGCGAACTTGATCGGACACTGGTTGGGGATTTTTGAAGAGTGTGCATACAAGGTGGTGCTAACCGAAGAAGCATTTCCGTCGCTGTTCAGGTGGCGCGATGAGTTCGTCAGTTGTGATGTTGTTCAACAAACTCTACTTGCCTCAAAGGACGACTTCGTTGCCAAACTCCGTGTTATCATTCAAGCTAGAAGGAGCCAGAAATCGCAGTGATCTAGCCGTTATATGTTTACTGTTTTATTTTCAGTCTCTTAAGACCTACTTAACAAATTAGAGATGCATCTATTCGTGTCGGTTTCTAATTCTATTTTTACTTCTTCAAGATTTTGTTTTTGGATTTTACCATCTACACCTTTGTGTAAGAAATCAATATTAAGCTATCCAATACTATATGTTTTGAATTTATATGATTTTTCTTAAATCTTAACTAGCTAGTAGTGATGGCTCGATTACATCCCAATCTGTATACCAAATAAGAGGTTCAAACTTCCCAATCTATATCTGATTTGCGCTTGGAGATTAATGTACAACCCTGTCTATCAAAACTCAATCAACCCAAAATAACACCTTTTCGGCCTTTAATCAATTATATATATAAAAGCAATAAGGTTTGGAGCTTCCACGTTGCGCTACATTAGCTTTTTTCACGTGTCGCTTCTAAAATGCGCCACATCGGATTTTGTCACGTGTTGCCTTTTCCTTAAACCATGTCATGTAATTTTTGACACGTCATATGCCACATCGTATTATTTTCACCCCATCACTTACATGTCATATTTAACTATAATGATAAAAAATGCTTTCCTTATAAAAAATATTTTATATAAATAGATAATTATAGGTCTATATATTTTGATAAATCTATGCTTTTTTTAATCAAAATACTTCCTTATGAGAAGTTTGGTCAACATACCATCTTTTTATTGCAACTCACAATTTGAAAATTTACCATAACATTTTATGAGCATTGTATATATTATTTTTATTATTTAAACTTAATAATCTAAATTTAATTTATTTGATTTGATTTTAAAAAAATAATTTTTATACATATTACAATCAATAAATTACTTACATTAAATTTTATATTATATTTTATTATTAATATCTTTTTTATAGTATATCTAAAAAATATCGAGTCATAATCGTGCATGGCACGACGAGAACAACTAGTTATAGACTATGACTATATGTACAATATTTTTTGGTTATGTGTACGCGAATTAGTGCACCTAATTTAAAAATACAATTTCATACGCCTTTGTTAAGCGTACAGGGATATAACGGGAACAAAATTAAGTCTGAGGGGCAATGGCACGCCTTACTAAGAGGCACTATACTATGCGCCTTAATTAGGCGCATAAGACAACCACGTGCCCCTTATTTAAGCGCACGACCAATGTTCAGATATTTAAAAAATGTAACCGTTGGTGGCTTGGTGCGCCTAATTTAGGTGCACCAACGGTCATATATATTTTTTCAACCGTCAAATTTGAGTCTATAAATACCTAATATATGTATTTCTCATCCAAAACACAACACCTTTTCCCTCTCAATTCATCATTATGTATCAAATTTGTGAGAGTAGTGACGAAGAAAATGATTGGATTTAAAGTGAAGACGAAGAAAACGATAATTGGATAGTCGGTTGCTATTTGATTCAAAGTCTTGATGTAGAGTTTGATGATTGGGATCCAAACGGCGTATTTGTGGTTACTCTTAAATTTGTTTTATTATAAATTTATATCTTCGTATTTAATTAGTAGGAGAATACTTGTATGAGAATATTTGTAGGAGAATAGGGTTGAGGAGAAATCCGTAATTAGTAGGTCTTATTTATTTAGATCCGCATGATTTCGTTATTGTTCATTATTTAATAAAGAATATACACTTGTGTAATAACTGTGGTTTTTAAGGATATTTTTGAATTTGTCTTTGGATATCCTTTTAACCTCTTTGTTCGTTTTAACGCTTAATCCAATATTTTTGTTGGAGATTAAATCCTAGAAAATTCTTGGTGATATCCTAAAATCACAAAGAAATGATTTTATGCATCGGTGTGAATTCTAGGACTTTTCAGTGGAAAAAGAATAAGTCGTCTTTTTAATTATGTATTGTACATGATTTAAAATACGAAACGGAAGCCTTAAAAATTGAAAGTAGCAAGATAAAATCATGGAAAATTGATTTTATTGGTCTACGTAATTTACAGGACGTTTTATATTTATTAAGTTTTTCCATCCGAGGTACATAATTTTACCGCTTTAACGCGAGTCCCGTTCCGAGACGGGTTTTGTTTGTAAACCGCCTTTCTCTTGCTTAATTGGGAAGGAATTTGAGATAGAATTCTATCCACCGGCATCTTCTACCTTATCAAAGTCTTTGAATTTTGTCTCAAAAGAACAAAAACAAAGGGAAGGAACCCGAGAGTTTTAGGACGGAACGATGGTCCGAGGAGAAAGAATTCTCACCGCCGGCTACCTCTTCAACACCTCATCATCATCTTCTTCCTCCCTATGAGCTCTTGAGTTGAGCTGCTGTAAAATCAAACCAGAAACCATGAGAGAATCAGGAGGAACGACGGACTCGGAGAGTTAGGATTCGAATTCTTCATCGTTGTTGCCTCGCCAAGCGACGTCGCCGGCGATCGCTAGCTCCTCCGATCACCACCCACCAGAGGACTGCCGCCGGGCAATACTCAACCACCCTTGGGCTTAGGGATCGAGCCACTATCGAGCCAAACGAGCCATGGGCTCAAGTGAAGGTATTTATGATCGAAATTAATTAGCGGGTTGGTTGCAGAGCCACCGTAAGGGCCTTTCGGTTCCACTTCACTAACTAAATTTATGGTTTTTATAATCTTGACATTGATACGGTTCCACCGGTTCAAACCGCTTGAGAAACGGACGTCTGGGTCTTTACTTATAGCGAATACAAGTTTGGACATCGATTGGCAGGTAAAGGACTTTGGATAATTACTCAGGATTCGTTGTTAATCCGTTTGATCCGAGATTTGGTCACCTTTAAGAACTGTTGCTAATGAACAATTTTTATTTACAAAATTGTTTCAAAAGTAAAGCGGATAATTAGTTATAATTTCGCCAAGATGGCTCCTTAAAGCATGACAACTAAGGATTCGTTATAAGTCGATATACGAAATCAAATCGTTTATCGATTAGGAAGTTGGAGAATTTGAATATACAAATAAGAAGTGTTTTTGTGAGCTCGTTGTTGAGAAAACATTTGTTATATTTGGCAGAAGGGTGATAAACATTACTGTTGAATTGCTAAGGACGTTGAGCACGCCTTCTAAGGCAAGTGGACGGTTCTCTCTTGCATTATTGTTATTAAATGAGGAATTAAATCCCAGTTAATATTTGCGATGGGAACAACTTGTATGATTAATAAAATATGATAGGTTGTTGTTTTGTTAGAAATAATGACCATATTGTTATTATTCAGTTTCACGCTAGAACTGGATTTAGGTCCGTTGTGTGTGTGACCTTGTTTGGTTTAGTTGTCTCAAGCTGAGACATTGATATAGATTAATTTAGTTCAGGGATGTGAGATTAGTCTCAGAAGCATCTCTTTAAAACTCATATTGGACAGTATCAATATTGATCCCCTAATACTAAGGTCATGACCATTGGCCCGCTCTACGCTTGAGGGGCGACTATGCACTCTAGCTAAGTGCATTTATTAATATGTGTTGGTAGAGGATTATGGATGAAACAGGCCCTCTAATCTCTCCATCATTGGGATCCGTACTATTCGTTGTTCAAGGATGAAACATGCCCTCTGACCTCGATAGTATTGTGTTCCATCAGTAGTAGTTCAAATTAATATGTATTGGTAGAAGATTATGGATGAAACAGGCCCTCTAATCTCTCCATCATTGGGACCCGTACTATTCGTTGTTCAAGGATGAAACATGCCCTCTGACCTCGATAGTATTGTGTTCCATAGGCAGTAGTTCAAATTAATATGTGTTGGTAGAAGATTATGGATGAAACAGGCCCTCTAATCTCTCCATCATTGGGACCCTTACTATTCGTTGTTCAAGGATGAAGCATGCCCTCTGACCTCGATAGTATTGTGTTCCATCGGTAGTATTTTGAGCCGATTAAAAGATGTCAACTTGTTTGTGAAAAGTTTGAAAGTAATACAAGATAAGTGTGTTAGGCACATTAATATACTCGAATGGTTGGGCTATTTGATAACCATTCTTAGTCCCTGTTATGAATGATTCTTAATCAAGCTTTGATTAAGTCAATCTGATTAGTCGATGGAGATTTTTCAAAATGTTATGTGATTAATATGGGTTCCCAACAATTGTTCATGTTTCGTAAAGAAACCACAAGTTGTGGTGTCCTATCTCTTGAATATACGAGTCTCCTTCTTATTCTCTATAAGACTGCTAACTGTTGGATCATAATCCGAGTCTAATCGGATTTGGATGCCAATATGTTTAGTTACAACCATAAGAACCAAGTTAGTTTCTCTGCTTGCTTAGTCTTTCATTAGACTATCCCGCCCATCTTCTTTTCTTTTATATGGTCGGCTGGTGTCCACCGTTGGTTTATGACACCTCAGGTTATTCTTGGGAGTTGATTCAAGAGGCAGATTCAGAAGTTTGAAGCTCCAAAAGTTGAAGAAAGGTTTCCAATGGCTATACTTGAGTGAAGATCATGGTTGAACTACTTCAAAGCGAAGCTGAGTTTCATAAATAAGAACTTAAGAAAGACTTGATAAAGATTTTGTTTAAATAGAAGGTTGTTCTGTTTATTTACTAATTCTTTTTAAGTTAAGGCTTGTATAAGACCTTTTATTCTCTTTTCCTCTGTAAAGTTTTACTTACTTTTGTTAGGTTTTAAATGGTTTCATTTACCTTGTTCTAGTAAGTTCTGTCAGGTTAAAGCCTTGGGTAACTCTGGTTTAGTCCTAATCGGGGTTACTGGCAGTAATACCTCCAGGGTAAGTAAGGAGGTGTTACAGAAGTGGTATCAAAGCTAAAAGTTTCAAGTCTTTTGTAAGACTTTCAGCCTTCCATATAGAATTATGGAGAATTATATATTGGTGTTATCTTAGAACCATTTATGGAAGGTGGTTAAGATTGGAAGCTAGACTCATGAAGAGATAGAAGGAGAAAAGGAAATTGGAGAACATGAGGTAAAAAGTTTGTAATAGCTTATGTGAAAAAGTTCCTATGGTGGACATTTGATTCCCTGGAGATGGGAATGGATTCCGAGAAGGATCCAAAGTAAGATATTTGAAGATTCTTAAAATTGACCCGGTTCTAGACCAAGTTCTCAATGAATTCCTATTCTCTTTTGAGAGTCTGAATTGGGTGTACCCTCGTCGCTTCTTCCATATTAGGAAACTTCTTGTGAGATTTTGAAGTCAAGTATTCTACTTCTTAAAGATTTTCTATTTTGAAGGTTTCCTATTTTTAGCTCGTATGATGGAAGATTTCAAGTTAAGAATTTTTGTTAGAAAGTTCATGATTCAAAGTTCAAATGTTGTATTTAAAATGAAAATTTTAAAGTGAGTTTCTTTGACATTGAAGTCATAAGATTAAGAGTTTTCTCGAGGTACTTTTATAGGAATGGTTGAACTTTGAAATTCGAGTATCAAGAGAAGTTTGGAGTTGGAACCTCTACTCCTTAATGTTGAGATTTGGAAAATCTTATGAGTCTTGAGTGATTCTAAAAGATCAGTATGGATCATGAAGTGAGGTAAAAGAATCCTGAAAAGAAAAGAATTGTTTTTGGAAACTTTCTTCAACAACTGTGTTTGTGACTCTATAGTATAGAATCATGGATATTTTGTACTTTCTTTGCTCAGTTGGAAGTTAAAGAGCTTGGAAGTGCTCAAATGTTGGATCAATTGAATTGTTATACTATTGGAAGATGCAGTTCAATTTTGAATCTGAGAAGTGTTCAAACTCGGATTTTCATATATGTTGATATTCTTTGAGTTAAGAGGATTGAGAATCCTTATTTGAATGGGATTTTCTTATGATTATAGTAAGAAAGGAAGGAAGAATGTTGGTTCAGATCAAATGTTGCAGAAGTGGTTAATCACCAATGTTGTCGTGAATAAGGTTGATTGGTTAAAAAGGGTTGAACAAGAAGAAGTTCATCGATGATGTGTTTATGTTCAATTAACTACTCAGTACAAGTATTAATTGATTACATGAGTTGTTGATATCCAAATGATTAACTATGTGACACGTAATGGGAATTTCGTGTATGATACCCAACTCGGGATAATGAGAAGAGACTTGAGGTCTATAATTGACTAGTAATGGAACCAACAATAAGATGTTCTAAATCGCCAATGATATTGGCTTATGTTTCTTCAAGGAAGGAAATAATAAAGTTCAATTTTGAGAAGATCATTCAAGGAATGATTTTGGTATGTTCATTTCTGATATTTTAAATAGTTGGGAAAAAAATAGAAATCATCTATCATCAGTAAGGATTAGACTATATCGTTGAAAGGATAATTTCAGTTGTGTTTGGATTTTGAAGATTTAATATCTGTCAAATCTAATGTCTAAGGTGGTACTGGTGAAACTATTAAGTTGTCGGCAAGTCTACTAACCACAAGTTCTTCCTCTGCAATGTGGTTTTGATAGGCTATTTTCCTACACCGCAAGTATACGGTTCGGTTGTAGTAATCAAGGTGTTGAACACAGGGAACTTTGTAGTACAAATTGATATTCGAACTAGTAGATCAAGCCAAATAAGTAAGAAAAGAGTTTATGATTGAATGTAAATGCTAATGAGTAATCAAGAATAACAAAGGAATATCCGCGGGGAAAAGCTTCCAAGGTTAGGATTCCCACAATAATGTTTCAGTAGATCTTTAAGTGATGTCTATTTGGATTTCAACTTGAATGTCGTTTGAAGGAACTCACTATCTAAAACCAACATAAATCTCTTTTCAGAAAATATGTGAATGCGCCCAGACTCAACTAATAATCGTTGTCGCGTAAGATTAATCAGTTTTAGACCCATTAAGCTCTTTAGAGACTAGGGAAAAACAAACCCAGCATTCGTTGTCGTGTTCCTCTAGAATTATTCGACCGTAGAACTACTACGATAGTTGAAATTCACACAAGAGAAATTTAGTTGTTGTCGCATAAATAACTCTCTAGTTTAATACCTAGGGATCTCATTCAGAACCAAATTTTGGTACTTATCAAATCAATATCCTATTACGATTATCTTCGTTCGGTCTCAAATATAAGAATCCTATATGCTAAGCAAATAGGGCATAAAGCAACCTAGGATTAAATCAAACTTCAACCAAGTTTTCATTCAACCAAACATCACAATTCAGATCTACCTATTTCATCATTGGGTTCACCCAACCTCAGAATAAGAGAATTAGCTAGACATGAGAAGAGAGAAAAGCAAATCAAATTTAATAAACAACATACCAAATTGTCTTCAAATTGATGCAAAACTCCAATCCAACAAGTCTATAGAAATCTCCAACTAATCTCCAACTAGGGTTCTATCTAGAGAGGCTAGAAACAATAAAACGTAATAATCCCCATCAAACTAGGGTTAAAGTGTTTTTAAGAGACAAAACAAAGTGAAACTCGGCCCAAACCCGACACGGGCGACTACCCGGCCTACTACCCGATCACGTACCCGGTTGGGTAAGTTTCTGCATGCCCAACGGTGTAATTTGGAGTACCCGGTCTTAAACCCGGCCACGTACCCGGTCGGGTAGTTGTGAACCCGGTCACGTACTCGGTCACATATTCGATCACGTACTTGGTTGGACAGACTTTTCTTCATTTTTACGCTTTTGCTCCATCTTGGTACCCGAGCAACCACTTATAAGCTCGGTCCTTCATCACTTAGGCTCCATGAAACACTCCTCTTAGCTTCGATCCTTGAAAATGCTTGAATCTCCATCCAGAATAGACTGAAATCCACACAACACAAGAGTAGATAACGAACGAAGAAAACAAACGAAACAAACATAAAACTAACTCAAAACTAAACTAAAAAGACTCAAAACATGAAAGTAAACATGTCCTAAACTATGTCTAAATGCATGCTATCGAAATCCCCCAAGCTTAAACCTTACTTGTCCTCAAGTAAGAAATCAAATCCGACACCCCACAAGATATGCAAGTCATGGATCCATTTTGATAATAGTCTGGACGAGAATTATGAAAGCAAATAATGACAACCAAAATCATAGCATGTATTTGTAACATCAAAGAGATAAAGCCAACATATCACATCTAAACCTCACATAGGACAATTGTGTTTTCGCTCTCTCTCAAGTGTTTAAATAGGACGTGTTTCACTCAAGTCTCATCTTTTGAAAGCTTAGCTACCATAAGCTTGCATGTCGCTCTAAATCTCCACCGCATGGGACCTTGCATTCAACAATGATCAAGAGGTCTTTTATTGGGTTGTAATGGGGCCAAGGTGATAAGAAATAGGTTAGAAAAATATTTAGGTCATGTGGTGCTAAATCTTGGAATCTAGATTTAACTAAACTCGATTGAACACCATGTCTCGTGATTTTCTTTCCAAGAAACCTATTCTCAAACACCAACACCCTTTATTCCCTTATTTCTCATACTCTTTTTCTCTTTTTGCTTTGATTTTCTTTTCCTTCTTCTTTTTTTTTTTCATTGCATGTTTCATTTTTTTTTGATATTTTTTTCTTTTGATTTTTCAAGATAAAAAGTACTAGTACATTACACATCCCAATCACCAAATTTATATAAGTCTCCCCCTAGCTTAGCTTGCAACCACAGAGTTAATCAAGTAATTATCCTAGTTCCCGGTTGGGTCGGGCTTATAAAGGCTCGAAATTAATTTTGTGGAGCTTCAAAAGAATAAGGCTTTTAGGCTAAAAAAAGGGCTTCAAAAAGAGGATAATATACAAGGTGGATAAGGAGTATAAAGGCTAAGAAAATAGTGCCTCCATCACTTCAAAGTCGCATGCAAGAGTCATAAGAGCGGTCTTGAAAGAGAGTTTAATACAAGTTCTAGAGGAAGCAATCAAAAGTGAGAATCACACATGAAAAGAGAGGACTCTTAATAGAAAATAGTCCTAGAAAGGTCAAAAATCTCACATGGCTTTTTATTTAGAACTTCAATGTCAACTAAAATCTTAAAGAATATACATGCTCATTCAATCATCAAACAAGTTCATAAACACTGCTAGACATCGTCAAAACTTCAAATACTTCAAGCAAGTCTAGGGGATAGGATTTCATTCAATAATTTTGAAGGACAAGGGGCTAGTTACTTTAGGGAAAATTAATAACTCCTAAAATGCAATTTTTTTTCATTTTTTTCATTTTTCTAATTTTTTTTTCAATTTTTTTTTCAATGCAAATGCAATCTATCATGAAACTATATGCGTCTAACTAACATGAAACATGTTTCCCTCCCCCAATCTAAAAATCCACATTGTCCCCAATGTAGAAAATAAAAGTAAGAGAAGTGAAACACTCACAAGGCATCTAATACTATGGAGGAGGTGGAGGTCCAGGCGGCCATCCTGGAAACTGGAAATTCTGGAGGGTCTATTGAATAGCTGCTAGATTTGTCTCCATAGAATCAAATCGGGAATTCACATTGCTGAATCCGACATCCATGGAGGTGCGCAACGCACCAACCTGTTCTCTCTGGCTCTCCAACTCTCCATAGACGTCAAACATAGAATCAAATCGGGAATTCACATTGCTGAATCTGGCATCCATGGAGGTGCACAACGCACCAACCTGTTCTCTCTGGCTCTCCAACTCTCCATAGACGTCAAACATGGATGGTGGCTGTGGAGCATAAGTATAAATAGGAGGGTCCGGGAAACCAAATCCACCAAAAAGAGGCGGATCAACAGCATCACCTGAAGAACCCCCAAGCTCAAAATGTGGTCGAGTTTCAACATGCTCTTCTTCCTCATCTTCATCACTCTCATCTTCTTCATCCTCATCTTCTTCACTCCCTTGCTCATTCCGCCTCTTTTTCTTAGGCCGGACAGTAGCTTCGTATAAAGCCTGGCTTTCCTTATGGTCTCCATCTCTTGCAGGGAACAGCCAGTTCCCCACGCTATTGATATTGCAACACGATCGGCAAGGGAGAAGGACAATTTTTGGACTCAAGTGAGCAGGGTAATAATAGTAGTGATCCCCAATTGTCTTAATAAAATTCATTTTAGCAAAGAGGGGAAAACTAATGGGAACCGAGTAAGGTAGATGAGGCAAACCATGCAGCGGGGCCGTAACACACTTAGCAATGTGTGTAATAAGAGAACCAATGACAATATTCCCACTCCCTCTGTTAGCAACTGACTGAAGGTGGTTGAGCATAAATCCTACGGAGTTGAGAGGTTGTCTATGTAGAGTGCTCCAGAGAAAAACAAGATCTTTGAATGAAAAACCATTCTCGCCATCTCCTCTAACAAATATGGTATGTCCCATGAATCGCTGCATGACACGAATACTAGGATTAACAATTGTAGTGGCTTTAGTAGAAGCGGGCTTGTAGCGGCCAGGATCATTTGAGATCTCATCAAAGAAGCGAGCGGCCTGAAATCCATTTGCATTGTGCTCATGGCTAGGTGCACCCCCCTCGGGGAAACCGAACATCTTGTTGACATCATCAAAGGAGAACGTATATTGACAGTTCCTCAATTGGAAGGTGACGACACCGTATCCTAGGCCAGGTGTTGCCTTAGTATCTATAGTGCTCCAGAACTCTAGCGCCAAGATCGGATAAGTATACTCATGGAAAGTCAGAAAGTCAATCCATCCCAATCTCTGAGCCAACTCAACTATATCATATTTCAAACCCAACACCTCTAAGGCATTCAAATCAAGAGCTCTTGTGCTTTCAAACGTCCGCTTTTTCAAGTCCTCAAACCGAGCCTTATGATGTGGTTTGGCCAACTAAAAGCCCAAATCCTCTGGAGTGACGGTGTCTAGGCTTACGCGAGAGCCGGATTATGAAGTAGAAGTTGCGTTTTTCTTGCCTTTGGGAGGCATGCCAAGCAATTGTGTTCCTACACACAAATAGACAACAACCAAAACACACCAAACACAATTCGTGTTGTCCCGGCAAGGACAACCAAATTATGTTAGAACTCAAATTATGTTAACACCCAAATATAACCAAAAATTCCCCATGGCATATGAATATCAAATTGTTGCCCAAACCTTCCTAAATACCAACAAGCATGAATTAATTTAGCAAAATAGCCTAACCAAATTTCAGATTATCATTAAGTAAAAATCCCTAATTTTAAGCAAACCCTAGAAATTACTCAAATGAAGGAGGAAGAGGGCATTTATACCAAATTTGAGCAAGTTGGTGTTAGTGGTGCTGGAGGGGGGGCGTTGCGAGCTACCGGACGACGTCGTAGTGGTGTTGGCGGCCGGAAAAGCGGACTCGGGGAAGGCCTGTTCGCCTGTGCTCGGGGTCGCGCGACTGGGCGGCTGCGCTGCTGGTGTGACTGGGTGGCGTGCGGTGTGTCGCCAGGCGGTCAAAGAAGGTGACGGTGATGCAGGCGGCCAGAGTGGTTGCTGTTGACAGAGATTCGGTGGAAGCGAGAGAAGAAAGGAGTCGGGTGTAGAGAATGGAGGGGAAAGAGAGGAGAGAGAAGAATAAGGAGGCCAAGTGTCTCCATTATTATTAATTTTTTTTTCTGATTTAAAAAAAAATTTATAAAGGGAATCAGGTCGGGTAACTACCCGGCCGGGTAAACACTACCCAATCTTATACCCGGTCGGGTTTAAGGTCGGGTTCTTCTCTTTTTACTACCCGATCAAGTACCCGATCAAGTACTCGGTCGGGTAATTCTCTGCATAAATCCATACGATTTCTCACCCATTTGGGCTCAAAATCGGGCATCCTAACTGTTGAAGGGATTCTTGAACAAATAAATTTATATTCAAGACCCCGCTGAGTACAACGAAGTCAGGTTCGTCCACGGGAATGAGATTATGGCCAAAGATTAGTTGATAAACTAAGAAAAGCAAGAAAACACAAACAAGCAAGGGTTCGAGCACGACGTTGGGGGTCGAGATCGAATCGAGATTAATGAGTTTAAATCAAATATAAAAAGGCAATCCTAGGGCTAGGGCTACCACAACAACAACCATACATGCTTTCAACGAGAATCCATAACTATCATGCAATCTAGATCATAGAAAAGTCAATTGTCGCAAACAATTCAAGTTATTCAATCAACTGTCGCAAATTAAACAACTTTCTATCTATCCTTCAACCTAGGAATCTCAAATTTCGCAAATAATCCTATTAGATCTAATCAAGCAACCAACTTTATACTTTGGTTTTTAGGTTAATTGCAAGATATTGCCTCAACTTTCGCAAAGGAATTAAGCACAAGATAGATAGATATGATCTTCAAGCACTCAAGTCATGAATTCAAGTTTAGACATGCATGATTGTGTTGGGTTTTCACCCAACCCTAGAATCTAAGAAGACTACTCACACATGGAAAAGAAAGAAGAAGACATGATCATGAAAAAAAACCGAAAATTCAAATAAAAACAAAGAGGTCTTACAAATTTCTCCAACTTCCTCCAAGTCTTCCTCTTAATCTCCAAATAACCTCCAAACAAAAGCTAGAAAAGAGAGAGTTTAACTAGAAGGTCTAGCCCCCTTTTATAGAGAAAAAGGAGCCCTAATTACAGTAGAAAACAAGATAAAACTACTTCCTAAAATAAAAGATAGAATATATCCATAAAGATCTCGGAATAAGGAAGAGTCGGCGCCCCGATCGACCCTATGTGTTGGGGTCGGTACTGAGAGCTCACTTTTTGTTTGGGTCTAGCACGACCCTGATAGGGTCGTGCACGAATCTCATAGGGTCGTTCCTGAGGGCTTGTTCGAACAACCTTGAGTAAAACTTGCGTACAGGATTCGTTATAACTCCGATTGACTCGATTATTTTTCCTATGTTCTTGTAACGAATTCTTCTATCTCTTTCCAAGATAAAACTTGATCTTCAATAACTTTACTTGAGCACTTAATCTCCATCTTTTCTTGTAATGCTCCAAACTCTTCTTTCAAGATCCAAAACTCCTACAAAAAGACACATAAGATGCGTAGTTTCCGAATCTCAAGGAAATACGAAAACTAAAGCAAAAAGACTCAAAGACATAAGACTCAAGTATGAAAACCAACTAAATCTAATCTATCTAGACACTAAAAACCTACCTAAAAAGCGGACATCAAAATACCCCATACTTAGACTTGCTTGTCCTCAAGCAATAATCATGCAAAATCAAGACCAATAACACAATTTTCAAGCATAGCCCTTGTCAAAACATTTTAAGCACAAGTGAAGAAGTAGACAAGTAATTTTAACGTCATCACATATGTATGAGTCTCAAGCATAGGCAATCACAATCCAACCTCACAAGGGATTTTAATGTGTTTCACTCATCTCTCATGTGTTTAGGCTATTAAATCAAATCTCATCTCAATCTTTATGCAACATCAACTTTATCATTGAGACTTATATCACCAATCTCTCTACCTAGAGAAGTCAAAACACATCAATCATCATAAGAACTTAGGCTCAATGAAATCTTCATAGAAGACTCCATTCGACCGGGTTGTAATGGGGCTTGGTAATGACAATAAGACGTGGAAATATTTGGCCATGTGGTGCTAATAATATCCCGGAATCAAAGACTCCTAAAAACTCTCACATCACCAAAACTCTCATAAAAGATTATACCAAACTCTCTCAACATGATACTCAAACTCACTTCTTTCTTTAACCCTTTTAAATCCCAACTTATCTTGCTTACAAATACTAAGGAAATTTGGCTCATGCACACTTTTACTTTCAACACTTTGCTTTTTTTTCTTTTCTTTTTTTACTCCCTTATGATATTCATTTTTTCCTTTGTGGGAGATTGGCCAATTTTTTTTTAACTTCTTTTGTAAGTGCATTCAGGGAGCCAAACTCCTTTTACATGACAAACTGCAAGATTTTTTTTAATTTTTTTTTCAACCCAAAATTACCCCACACTTGAACCAAACAATCTCACTCAACAAAATTATCACAAACCAATACTATGTCCTAATCCCCGGATAGGGTCAAGCTTATTTCGGCTAGGGAATAATTTTGTGGAGCTAAAAATAAAAGGCTTAAGGCTCAACTTGGCTTCAAAAAGAGGATAATGTAA
Organism: Fallopia convolvulus; assembly: GCA_964016875.1. NCBI lineage: Eukaryota > Viridiplantae > Streptophyta > Magnoliopsida > Caryophyllales > Polygonaceae > Fallopia > Fallopia convolvulus. Next base: position 38,537,305 of record OZ024731.1, on the reverse strand, counting down.
AGGTAGGTAAAAGAGAGGATAAAAAGTGGCTTATGAAATATAAGTTCTTAATCATAATTAACATGCATGAACGATCTCATAACGGCTTCAAGAAATAGATAACCATATCAATGACAAGAGATTAATGCACAAAGAGAGCAAGTCACACATATAAAGACGAGGGATTTTTGATGTTCTCCCTATAAGGCCAAAATTCCTCACTAGGTAAAATTTTTGTTGGATTGCAATTACTTCTACTCAAGACACATATTCTCAATTTCATCACAAGTCAATTTTAACAATTAAAAGAAATTTCTCAAGACTTAGGCTATACTATCCAAATATGCCAAAGGAATTATATGATAAGCATGAAAATTAATTGTCATCATAGAACATCTAAGATGGAGGATTCTTCTATCCTAAAACAAGAAGCAAATATTTTTGGATTTTTCGACATTTTTCAAATTTTTATTGCTTTTTTTTAAACAAAACAAGCTAACAAGAAAGCAAATAAGCAAACAATCAAAGACTCAATTATATACAACATGTGAGGTTTCTTCTTACCCTACCCCATACTTAAATCATGCAATGTCCCCATGCATGAAAATGATATGAAAAAGTAAAGAGATAGAAGAAGAAAACTCACAAAGAACTCTTGGAAGCGTGGAAGAAGGGGAAACTCTTCATGGTTAAGCTCAATGGAGAAGGACAATTTCGGAAATGCACGTCAGGGTTGTGCACGACCCATATGGGGTCGTGCTCGACCCCTTGGAAGTGGTCGAATAGTTCCTTTAAATTGCTCCTTTTGTAAAGTCGTCTTTTCCCTTCTTTATGAGCTCATATTCGAAGCATAAGACCCTGCAAAAATCCCACAAAACTCTATTCCACACAAAAGTATTCTATCCTAGTCTAAGGAAGGTTAGAAAAATCTATAAAAAAATAAATAAAAAAAATAAAATAAAAAAAAAAATTTAAAATAATAATAATAAATCTAATCTAAAAACCGGGTTGCCTCCAGAAAGCGCTTGTTTAACGTCATTAGCTTGACGACTTATCTTAGCTCATCAAGGCGGCCTCCATCCAGCTTTGTCGGGATCATGGGGAACCCCATACTTAGATGGAAAAGCTCCAAAGCTTCTCTCTAGGACATTCGGTCCTCTATCATCCACAAGTATGCTTGGTAATCCTACAACAGGGTTAGTAAAATCCGAAAACCAAGGAGGTTTTGACTCCTTCATATGACTAACAGTAGGATCCAATATAGAAAGAGAACAGGAGAAAGGATCATGACTAGAATTGATTGGATAAGAACAAGAAAACTCACCTGGATCATCCGAGAAGTGGCTTGTTACCGAGGTGTAGGGGGTCGTTAACGACCCTGTAGGATTTGGAAGTGGCTCGATGTTGTGCTTGGATCCACTTCCCACCTTGTTTTCCTTCAGATAAGGGTCGTTACCGACCCATGGGGTGTCGGTAGGCTCTTTGATATGCACGTCCTCCTTGAGTATGCTTGTTATAGTATTCAGAGAGGGGTCGGTACCGACCCATGGTGGGTCGGTAGGCACCTCAATACGGCAACTAGCAACTTCGTTCACAATGGGATTGAAGCGAAACTCAACCCTCTCCTCCCCAATGTCAAATGTGAGGAGTTCCTTTCTAACATCAACTCTTGCCCCTGCGGTGGCTAAGAATGGTCTTCAAAGAATGATTGGTACCACAGGGTCTTCTGGCATATCTAGCACAATGAAGTCGTTTGGGACAAAGAATTTTCCAACTTGGATAGGGATATCGTCCACGACTCCAGTTGCTTTTACATGAGATCCATCCACCATATAGAGATTCATATCAATAGGCTCTAGTGGTCCCATGTTGGTCTTGGACCAAATTGAAAGTGGAAGCAAGCTTGCACTAGCACCTAGATCACACAAAGCTTTGAAACGGTAAGCTCCAATACCAATAGTAATAGCAAACTTACCGGGATCGCCTAGCTTTTCAGGAAGCTTTATGGAATGGACCTCATTATGTAGCTATGAGATTGATCGCTTCCTAGATAAAATCTCCATCAAGAATTTAGTATAAGCAGGCATTTCATTCAAAGCCTCAGCGAAAGGAATGGAAAGATTCAAGCCTTGAAGCAACTTAACAAAGCGCTTAAACTTACCTTCCGTCGAGTCCTTGGGTTTCTTAGAAGGGAAAGGAAGTACCTTAGATGAAGAGGGAATGGAAAGAGAAGGGTTAGAAGACTTACCTGGCGAAGGGTGGTCGAGCTCGACCCTTGGAGGGTCGATCGCCTCTTCTTCTCCATTATTGGCCTCCTCAGGAACGACCCTTGAGGGGGTCGTGCACGACCCTAAGGGGGTCTTGCACGACCCTAATGGGGTCGTGCGCGACCCTAAATGGGTCGGTCCTGAGACTTGTTCCTTCTCTTTTTGCTTGATTGGCTCGGGCAACTCCTTGCCACTCCTTAGATGCATGGCTAGGATTTCACCATCACTTGCTCGGCTTCTAGAATTTTCCTCGGGGCGGCCCGGGAGTTGTCCCTGAGGTCTCTGGATCTGAGTAGCCAGCTGTCCAAGTTGGGAATCAACATTCTTTCTCCATGATTCAAATTCTCCCAACCGTTCATGAACACCTTTCAACTCAGCTCGTACTCCATTGATCCCGGTCTGAATCTCGGCTCGGACGCCATTGATTCCGGTCTGGACATAAGCTTTGATTCCTTCTTGCAGCCCTTGCACCCATGATGGTGGCTCCTGATAGCCCGGAGGACGGTAGGGAGGTGGACATTGCTCTTGTTGAGGGGGTTGCTTGTATTGGTCATAATTTGGATTGCCCCAAGATGGTTGAGCATTGTTCCTCCCTGCATAATTATTTTGATTCTTAAAGGAACCTCTCATATAGTTCGCTTCATAGGCCTCAGCGGCTCTCACTTGTTGCAAGTTAGTGCAATTGGAAGTAGTATTGGCGGAAGACCCGCATTCTTGACAAGATGAAGAAGAATTAAAGTGGCTTACTTGCTTTTTCAGACGATTGATTTCATCTTGCATGAATTGGACTTTCACATCCCGATCAACCACCTCGGATTGTGGTTCATACAACCTCCTCTCTGTGGGCTTAGATTGTTGGGTTCCATACATGGCATCATAATTGGTTAGCTTGTTCAATAATGCCCATGCTTCTTCTGGAGTCATCTCGATGAACCCACAATCAGTGTGAAGGTTAATGCGATCTTTGGTAGCCGCATTAATGCCTTGAAAGAAGATCTCTTGGAGAACATAGGGAGGTTGCCCATGAGTAGGGCATTGGCGTAGAAGCTCTTGGAATCGTTCCCATGTCTCCACAAGCGTCTCGTTTGGAAGTTGATGGTAGGAGGTGATGCGCTTCCTAAGCTCCGTTGTTTTTGTAGGTGGAAAGAACTTGGTCATGAATAAATCATGCAAAGCCTTCCACGTTGTAATTGACCTTGGTGGAAAACTCTCCAACCAACTCAAAGCTTTTCCTGCAAGAGACCACTTAAATGCCTTCAAGAGAACATATTCAAATGAGACACTGTCAGCAGCAATAGTGTCACATAAATCAGTAAAGTTCTTAATATGCTCCATTGGGCATTCAGTGGGTTTCCCCTCAAATTGAGAACGCTTTATTCAAGATATGAAGTGAGATTTAATCTCAAAAGTGCGGTCGATCTCCGGGAGCACTATCGCCGATTCGGGCACCCTCAGTTCTAGGTGCATGTATTGCTTGGCATTCCTTGGGATAGCGTTCAGTTGCTCCTGAAATCGTCGTGCAGCTGCATCCGAAGCGTCTCGTTCCGCTTGCAAGCGCTGCATCTAAGTGCGAAGTTCCTCCATTTGTCGAGCCATAGCCTCAGCGTCGCCCATTGCTCGTTGTTCTCTCAAACGTCTATGGAAGGACCTCTCAGGTTCGCTGTAGTAGTCAATCTCAAGAGTTCTCCGGGAAGAACGAGATGGCATATATTGCGAACAAAAACAAAGAAAACAAAATTAAATAAAAACAAAGGGGTAAGGGCTAGTCCCAAACCCCAAATATCAACTAAACTAGGCACTATTGCTCACTCCCCGCCAACGACGCAAATTTGTTGAAGGGATTCTTGAACAAACAAATTTATATTCAAGACCCCGCTGAGTACAACGAAGTCAGGTTCGTCCACGGGAATGAGATTAGGGCCAAATATTAGTTGATAAACTAAGAAAAGCAAGAAAACACAAACAAGCAAGGGTTCGAGCACGACTTTGGGGGTCTAGATCGAATCGAGATTAATGAGTTTAAATCAAATATAAAAAGGCAATCCTAGGGCTAGGGCTACCACAACAACAACCATACATGCTTTCAACGAGAATCCATAACTATCATGCAATCTAGATCATAGAAAAGTCAACTTTTGCAAACAACAAGCATACATCTTTTTGTTCTTTCTTTATAGATTCTGGCATTTTCATAGGCGTCTAACCTCAATTCCTCGAGCTCTTGTAATTGAAGCATTCTCTTCTCACCAGCTTCTTTCATGTCATAATTGAACAGTTTGATTGCCCAATATGCTTTAGGCTCAAGTTCCACTGGAAGATGGCAAGACTTCCCGTATATTAATCGGAATGGTGTAGTGCCAATGGGAGTCTTAAATGCTGTCCTGTAAGCCCAAAGAGCATCGTCTAGCTTCACTGCCCAATCCTTTCGGGATCGAGACACTGTTTTCTCCAATATCATCTTTATCTCTCTATTAGAGACCTCAACTTGTCCACTCGTTTGTGGGTGATAGGTAGTGGCAATCTTGTGAGTAACTCCATACTTGCTCAACAAACTCTCAAATTTCTTCTCAATAAAATGAGATCCACCATCACTGATCACAACTCTTGGGGACCCAAACCTTGGAAAGATCACTTTATTGAAGAACTTGGACACCACTCTAGAGTCGTTTGTTGGTGAGGCAATGGCTTCAACCCATTTAGACACATAATCCACCGCCAAAAGTATATATTTGTTGTTGCAAGACGGTGGGAATGGTCCCATGAAATCAACTCCCCATACATCAAAAATCTCAACCTCCTGAATGTTGTTTAGGGGCATCTCATTCCTCCTGGAGATGTTACCGGTGCGTTGACAAGAATCACAAGAAGAAATATACCGGTGAACATCTTTAACCATGGATGGCCAATACAAAGTAGATTGAAGGATCTTGGCAGTGGTCTTTGAAGAACTAGCATGACCACCACAAGGAAATGAATGACAATGAGCAATGACACTCTCAACCTCATCTTCAGGAATACAACGCCTATAGACTCCATTTGCACATCTCTTGGATAAGAAGGGCTCATTCCAAAAGTAATGCTTGACATCAGACAAAAACATCTTCTTTTGTTGGAAGGACAACCCAACACACATTTTATTACATACGAGGTAATTCACAAAGTCAGCATACCATGGCACTATAGAGGAAGAGAGTTGTAGAAGTTCTTCAGTAATCTGGAAAAGATGATAATAAGGGAATGAATCATCAATGGGCAAATCATCTCTTGTGCATTCCATCTGCTCTTGTGTCAATCTAGACAACTGATCAGCCACCAAATTCTCAGTCCCCTTTTTGTCTCTAATATCCAAGTCAAATTCCTGGAGAAGCAAAATCCAACGAATTAGCCTTGGCTTAGCATCTTTCTTGCTCAAGAGGTACCTCAAAGCGGCATGATCAGTGTAGACAATGACTTTTGCCCCAACAAGGTAGGATCGAAATTTCTCAAAGGCGAAAACCACAGCTAGTAGCTCCATCTCTGCTGTAGCATAATTTGACATTTGCTTCATCCAAGGATCTACTGGCATAGTAGATAGCATGAAGTTTCTGATCCTTTCTTTGTCCCAACACAGCTCCCACAGCGTAATCGCTTGCATCACACATCACTTCAAATGGGAGACTCCAATCAGGGGCTTGCATTAACGGAGTTGAGACCATTCCTGTTTCAACCTTTTAAAAGATTCTAGACATTCCTGGGAAAAATTAAACTCAACATCCTTCAAGAGCAGGTTAGTAAGTGGTTTGGCAATTTTAGAGAAATCTTTAATGAAACGCAGGGCGAAACCTGCATGACCCAAGAAACTCCTTACCCCTTTTACCGAAGTTGGTGGTGACATTCCTTGAATGACTTCCACCTTGGCCCTGTCAACCTCAATTCCACGGTTAGAAATCATATGGCCTAAAACAATCCCTTCATTTACCATGAAGTGGCATTTCTCCCAATTTAGTACAAGGTTAGCTTCTTCACAACGCTGTAAAACTCTAGACAGGTTAGCTAGACAAGCATCAAAAGAAGTACCATATACTGAAAAGTCATCCATAAACACTTCCATGATGTCTTCAATAAAATCAGAGAAAATGGACATCATGCATCGTTTAAAGGTGGCTGGAGCATTGCATAACCCAAATGGGATTCTCCTATAGGCAAAAGTGCCATAAAGACAAGTGAAAGTAGTTTTCTCCTGGTCATCTGGGTGTATAGGGATTTGGAAAAATCCACTATAGCCATCCAAATAGCAGAAGTAGGTATGTTTAGCCAACCTTTCAAGCATTTGGTCAATGAAGGGGAGAGGAAAATGATCTTTTCGGGTTGCTTGATTAAGTTTTCTACAATCAATACACATTCGCCAACCCGTGACTATTCTAGTAGGAATTAATTCATTTTTTCATTCTTCACAATAGTCATCCCCCTTTTTTAGGCACAACATGCACAGGACTCACCCAAGCACTATCAGAAATAGAGTAAATAATGCCTGCATCTAACAATTTCAACACTTCTTTTCTAACTACTTCTTTCATGTTGGGGTTTAGTCGTCTTTGATGCTCAATAGAAGGCTTGTGATCATCTTCTAATAAAATTCTATGCATGCACAAAGAAGGATTGATCCCTTTCAAGTCATTAATGGTATACCTTATGGCTTTTCTATGCAACTTAAGTTCTTTTAGCAATTTGGCAGTTTCATCATCACTTAAGCTAGCATTTACTATCACAGGGTATGTAGAATCAGAGCCAAGAAATTCATACCTCAATGTAGATGGAAGGGGCTTCAACTCCACCTTAGGTGCAACATGAGATTCTTCTCCAACATCTTGAACACCCACTTCTAGCACATCAACAATGGTGCTTTCCATCCCATTAGTAGACATCTCAGGGTGGCCCAAAATTCCCTCAATGGGGTCTTTTGTGGCTACAGACATCATCATTCCTTGATTTTCCCTATCTATAACATCTAACCTGCACAACTCATCTTCAAGTCTAGGTTGCTTGATAGCTTTAGTGAAATTATACTCAATTTTCTCCCCCCAATAGAAAAAGAAAGAACACCCTCTTTTACATCAATAAGAGTTCTAGCAGTAGCTAAGAAAGGTCTTCCTAATATAATGGGAATGGAAAAATCGGCTTGCATATCAAGAACAATGAAATCAACAGGTACATAGAATTTACCAACCTGAATAGGGATATCCTCAAGGATACATGTAGGTGATGCAGTAGATCTATCAGCCATGAAGAGAGTCATATCCACCGGTTGCGGTTCTCCAAGATCCAGCTTCTTGCAAATGGAAAGAGGAATCAAGCTCACACTAGCTCCCAAGTCACATAACGCGTTGTAAGTGCAATTGACAATCACAATGGGAACACAAAAGCTCCCAGGATCTCCAAGCTTAGGAGGCAACTTGTTTTGAACAAGGGCACTACAATCTTGATTAAGGGACACCTTTTAACAACCCTCAATTTTCCTCTTATTCGATAATATCTCTTTTAGGAACTTCACATAAGCAGGCATTTGTTGAAGAGCATCTGTGAATGGAATGTTGATGTAGAGCTTCTTCAACACTTCTAAGAACTTCCCGAATTTTTGCTTCTCAGTTTGAGCCTTGTCTTTTCTTTGTGGGAATGGGAGAGGAGGCTTGTAAGGAGGAGGCAGAATGTAAGGAGCCTCTTTCTCCTCCTCTCCATCGTCTTGAAGCTTTTCAGGTTCACTGCTTTGTTTCTTCGGTTCCTTTGGCCTTGGATCCTCCAATGCTCTTCCATTCCTAAGTGTGACAGCATTCAATTGACCCTTAGGATTTTCCTCAGGATGCCCAGGAAGTTGGCCAGTTGGCCTTGGAGCATTGGCAGCTTGTTGAGCCACCTGTTGTTCTATAATCTTCAAGTTCTTTCCCTGGGCCCTTACTTCTTCAGTGAGAGTCTTCATAGAAGTGGCAAGGCTCTCAATAGCAGTCTCCCAGGACGGTTTCTGAGTGGGTTGAGAAGCTTGATTTTGCTTGAATCTCCATGCAGAATAGCCTGAAATCCACACAACACAAGAGTAGATACCGAACTTGAGTTAATAAAAAAGGTATATGTCTTCTTCTTATGGTTAAGTAAGAAGACAAGAATGATGGAGAAGTCTAGTTTGTTTAACCAAGGTAGAATTTGGAAGAATCTCAAAAGGTTATGTGGAGCCATGTTCTTTCATATATGATAAGGAATTGGAAATTGGAAGAATTTCCTTATGTAAGGATAATAGGGTAGTAAATACCTTGGGACTTGTTACAGGGTAAGTTTGTTTACCAATGTTGAATTGGGATAGGATCAAGAATATTTTGTTTGGCCATGTGAATTCATTCTTGTGTTAAAAGATATTGGAAACTAAAGGAACATTCTGATTTGAAGATAAAAGGATCGAAAGTTCTTAAACTCGTCACGAGAGTTTGATAGCTTTTATTGGATATCGGAATTTAAATGACAATTAAGTTGCAGAAGGGATATTGTTCTGCAAATGGATGATCTCAAGCATTGAATTTTGGTAATATATCATTGTTACATCACTTTAAAGTGGGATGTCAAGGAGACATACAAGTTGAGATCGACCTTGGAAGAATTTGTTATGAGTAAGAAGATGTTGGAATCATATTTTCCGTAAGGATTGCATGTAAGTGGATTTGAGCGATCAACTCTTTATTGAACTTGCGAAATTAAGTTGGGTTGAGATTGAGTTAACTCAGGCAGAGATTACTCAATACTATGGATTATAGAAAAGTCTAGCAGTATGTCTAATTAAGAAAAGTCAAGGTATGTCATCAGGTTCTACCTTGAGAAGGGAAGGAGTGTCACATTCAAAGAGAAATGTGTGGCTCAGAAGTAAATTGGAGTATCTTAGCTCCTTTGAGGCTCAGTTTTAATTTGAAACTTTGGCCAACTTGGTAAGGTCAGCTAAGGTGCAAATGTCAACACAGAACTAGGGCAAAGCGTCCGTAGCATCATGAAAATAAGGTCAGCAATTTTATATGATGTATTGGCTAACACGCCCAATTTCTCAAGAGAGTAGCTAATCTTTGTTTCCACAGTATTAAAAGTTAAAGCAATTATGTTAGTAACCTATGTTGAGTTCCTGTCAAGCTGTTTTGATTTAAGGGATATTTGAAATTCTTTTGTGATTTTCTCTTTTGAGAAAAATCTTATGACTTTGTAGAATTCTGGTATGAATTTTTAAAGAAATGTTGATTTGATATACGGAATTCATGAATAAAATTTTCTGCTATTTTCATGGTGGTGAGTAAGAATGTATTTTGTCTTCAATCTTGATCACATGGTAAGGCAAGATTACATGTCTTATTCCTATGAGAATGCAGTAAAGGGTTGTGTTGATTTTATTTCCCCCTCCTGATCACATGGTGGAATTAGATCACATAATTCCTTAGGTTTAAGTTCGAAATAAGAAATTTGTAGGAATTACATTTCTTGTCAAGGTTGGAATGATTATAGAAAGGCTGTGATGGGAATTTGAAAATAACCATTTGATAAGTGATTTCACTTGGGTCGTAAAGAATAAAACATTTCTAGTATGATTTTGCAATCATATAAGTTTTGCAATTATATGAGTTTTGCAAATGTAGTTGTTTGAGATGAAAAGATGTAAGCTTTTTTTGCATTACATCAATTTCAATATCTAGTATCTTGAAAAACTTTTTTGAGTTAGTACATCCTTGGTACCCTATACCATTTAAGAAGTATGGACAAACTTCCCAAAACAGTTCGATTATAAGTAAAGAAATTTGGTAAGATTCTTTACAAATCTGTGTTGGTCTCTGAACAGCATGGAGTAACTCCGTACTTCTCTAAAAGTTTTGGATTGTTTTCAGTTATTGATTATTGGAATTCTCTAAGCAGTTTGCTAGTAGTTCATCTTGGTTGACGTCATGACCTAAGAAGGTCATTGCCTTTTTAGCGAAATTGTCTTTGAAACCAAGTTGATATGGACTCCTGGGATGGAACCCTTTCTAAGAAATGATATTGTAGTAATCCTTTCTTTGGAATAAAGGATGTAATAGTAATTTCTCTATTAGTTGTTAATTGTTTTCAGGTTGTCTTGAAAACTTAAATCTCTTTGAGATAAAATAGTCAAGTGTGGACTTTAAGCAGAACTCCAATGGGTCTGGAGTTTGGATATGTAAATTAGTATTGATATTCAATCTCAGCCTGATAAGTTGTTGGATATAGAGAGTGGACACGTGAGGATATGTTTTTAATCCTAAGAGTTAGGTTGCTCAACAAGTCAGAATGTTAAGTGAAGTCTAAATAGTTCTTTGAGAGATAACTACTTTTGAACGTCAAGAATGCCCAAGCTGAGTTTTGGTTGAGAAAAGGATGTAAATGATTGACAAGATAGGTTATTATCTTGTCATGTGTTAGATAAATCTCATATTCTTGGTTAAAGTAATACTGAGATTTTATCTCAAAAAGGAAATTGAGTAAGGATTTTAAGTAATCCTTGTAAAGAAACTAATTTGAGAAGGACTAAAGGTCTAGATTGAATGACAACAAGGTTGTGTGAATACCCTGGGATGTTATTCAAAATTTGTGGACCAGATCAAGGAAAAGTAGTATGGAAAAGTAATGTTATTTAAGATCAATGGAGAAGATCAAGAAGGTAAGACACCGGGATTTGTTATTCAAGATTATGGATTGCTTGGTTTCAAAACTGTTCATGTGTGTTTATTGTTGATGAGCTTCGAAAGCTTAATTCAAAGGAAGCATAGTTGTTTGCTTAATTAGTTCATCCTGGAACAAGTAAATGTATAAGGATGTAAGATAAAACTTTTGATGGACTAACATGAAGCGAAATGTCACCGAGTTCGTTTTGATATGTTTGGTTTGTTTGGAAGTCTTGATTGAGCATAGAAGACCAAACAAAGTGTTATAGTCTCTTTCTGTTTCAGAATGGAAGTGGGAAGATATTACAATGGATTCTTGTCATTAGCCGTTCAAGACTTAATGAAAGAAAAATGCAATATGAAGGTTGTTAAGAAACTCACATAGAGTGTTTTTTTAAATGCATTTAAGATGACTTAAAGAGTATAGAAGTTAGCTGAGGTGTTCATGTATGAAGTATTTCATCTTCATAAAACTCCAAAGACTATTAGCTCTGATTGAGATGGATGGTTCATGCCAAAGTTTTGAAAGGAGTAACATCAAGCTTTGTGGAGTGAATTGAATTTTAGTGTTGGCTTCCCTCATTAAAATGATGAGTCATGCAACAAAACAAATTCAAACTCCGGAGGACATGTATTATGGATTCCACACGAGTTGGAATGGTAGTTTGAGTTTGAGTGAATTCACATACAAGAATTTTGAGTTCACGATAAAGAAAATGACTCTTTTTGAGGCTTGGTAAGGTTGGAAGTGTTGGTTGTCAATTTGTTGGAATGACAATGCTGACAAGGTTCTTCAGGGGCCAGATTTGGCCAAGAGAACAACAACTGATATCGCACAAACACGTTCAAGGGTTCTAACTGCTTAAAAGAGACAACAACTGTGTGTTGTGCTAAAGCGAGAGCATGTTAAGTTCATTATAAAGAACAACGTTTTTGTTTTGGTATCCGCCTTGAAAGGCGTATTCCGTTGGGGAAAGCGAGACAACGTAAATGCTCGCTATATTGGATCTTTTGAGATACTGGAAAGAACTGGTAAGCTTGCTTAATAGTTGGCATTACCACCTTTAGTGCATTCTATCCGTAATGTCTTCCTTTGATTAGGTTACCTTGGCCTAAATATGGAGGTAAAGAAAAGACTTCAGGAACCACGCAGGAAATGCTGAGTCATTTTCCAAAGTTAGTGAACGTTGTAAAGAAGAAGTTTGGTAACTAAGCAATGGTTGTTTTGTGCTTTGTGCAGAAGTAACAACATGTATTTTTTAAGGGGATACTACAAACTTCTGTATAGATTTGTAGTAGTTGTGTATGTGTGCTTGTGCTATCCTTCCTTGTGATTTGAGCTCTCCTTGGTTTCGAGGACGAAACCATTTTTAAGGGGGTACTAATGTAATAACTGTGGTTTTTAAGGATATTTTTGAATTTGTCTCGAATATCCTTTTAACCTCTTTGTTCATTTTAACGCTTTTTCCAATATTTTTGTTGGAGATTAAATCCTAGAAAATTCTTGGTGATATCCTAAAATCACAAAGAAGTGATTTTATGGATCGGTGTGAATTCTACGATTTTTCAGTAGAAAAATAATATTTATTGGATAAGCCGTCTTTTTAATTATGTATTGTAAAGGATTTAAAATACGAAACGGAAGCCTTAAAAATTAAAGGTAGCAAGATAAAATCATGGAAAATTAATTTTATTGGTCTACGTAATTTACAGGACGTTTTGTATTTAGTAAGTTTTTCCATCCGAGTAACATAATTTTACCGCTTTAACGCGAGGCCCGTTCCGAGACAGGTTTTGTTTGTAAACCGCCTTTCTCTTGCTTAATTGGGAAGGAATTTGAGATAGAATTCTATCCACCGGCATATCTTCTACCTTATCAAAGTCTTTGACTTTTGTCTCAAAAGAACAAAAACAAAGGGAAGGAACCCGAGAGTTTTAGGACGGAACGATGGTCCGAGGAGAAAGAATTCTCACCGCCGACTACCTCTTCAACACCTCCTCATCATCTTCTTCCTCCCTATGAGCTCTTGAGTTGAGCTGCTGTAAAATCAAACCAGAAACCATGAGAGAATCAGGAGGAACGACGGACTCGGAGAGCTAGGATTCGAATTCTTCATCGTTGTTGCCTCGCCAAGCAACGTTGCTGGCGATCGCTAGCTCCTCCGACCACCACCCACCACGAGGACTGCCGCCGGGCAATACTCAACCACCCTTGGGCTTAGGGATCGAGCCACAATCGAGCCAAACGAGCCATGGGCTCAAGTGAAGGTATTTATGATCGAAATTAATTAGCGGGTTGGTTGCGGAGCCACCATAAGAGCCTTTCGATTCCGCTTCGCTAATTAAATATATGGTTTTTATAATCTTGAAGTTGATACGGTTCCACAGGTTCAAACCGCTTGAGAAACGGACGTCTGGGTTTTACTTATAGCGAATACAAGTTTGGACATCGATTGGCAGGTAAAAAGACTTCGGATAATTACTCAGGATTCGTTGTTAATCCGTTTGATCCGAGATTTGGTCACCTTGGAGAACTGTTGCTAATGAACAACTTTTATTTACAAAATTGTTTCCAAAGTGAAGCAGATAATTAGTTATAATTTCGCCAAGATGGCTCCTTAAAGCATGACAACTAAGGATTCGCTATAAGTCGATATATGAAATCAAATCGTTTATCGATTAGGAAGTTGTAGAATTTGAATATACAACTAAAAAGTGTTTTCGTGAGCTCCTTGTTGAGAAATTCTTTTGTTATATTTGGCAGAAGGGTGATAAAGATTACTGTTGAATTGCTAAGGACATTGAGCACGCCTTCTAAGGCAAGTGGACGGTTCTCTCTTGCATTATTGTTATTAAATGAGGAATTGAATCCCATTTAATATTTGCGTTGGGAACAACTTGTATGATTAATAAAATATGATAGGTTGTTGTTTTGTTAGAAATATTGACCATATTGTTATTATTCAATTTCGCGCTAGAACTGGATTTAGGTCCGTTGTGTGTGTGACCATGTTTGGTTTAGTTGTCTCAAGCTGAGACATTGATATAGATCAATTTAGTTCAGGGATGTGAGCTTAGTCTCGGAAGCATCTCTTTAAAACTCATATTAGGCAGTATTAATATTGATCCCCTAATACTAAGGTCAAGACCATTGGCCCGCTCTACGCTTGAGGGGCGACTATGCACTCTAGCTAAGTACATTTATTAATATGTTTTGGTAGAGCATTATGGATGAAACAGGCCCTCTAATCTCTCCATCATTGGGATCCGTACTATTCATTGTTCAAGGATGAAACATGCCCTCTGACCTCAATAGTATTGTGTTCCATCGGCAGTAGTTCGAATTAATATGTATTGGTAGAAGATTATGGATGAAACAAGCCCTCAAATCTCTCCATCATTGGGACCCATACTATTCGTTGTTCAAGGATGAAACATGCACTCTGACCTCGATAGTATTGTGTTCCGTCGACAGTAATTCGAGCCGATTAAAAGATGTCAACTTGTTTGTGAAAAATTTGAAAGTAATACAAGATAAGTGTGTTAGGCACATTAATATACGCGAATGGTTGGGGTATTTGATAACCATTCTTACTCCCTGTCATGAATGATTCTTAATCAAGCTTTGATTAAGTCAATCTGATTAGTCGATGCAGGCTTCTCAAAATGTTATGTGATTAATATGGGTTCCCAACAATTGTTCATGTTTCGTAAAGGAACCACAAGTTGTGGTGTCCTATCTCTTGAATATACGAGTCTCCTTCTTATTCTCTATAAGACTGCAAAATGTTGGATCATAATCCGAGTCTAATCGGATTTGGATGCCAATATGTTTAGTTACAACCATAAGAACCAAGTTAGTTTCTTCGCTTGCTTAGTCTTTCATTAGACTAACCCGTCCATCTTCTTTTCTTTTATATGGTCGGCTGGTGTCCACCGTTGGTTTACGACACATCAGGTTCTTCTTGGAAGTTTATTCAAGAGGCGGATTCAGAAGTTTGAAGCTCCAAAAGTTGAAGAAAGGTTTCCAATGGCTATACTTGAGTGAAGATCATGGTTGAACTACTTCAAAGCGAAGCTGAGTTTCAGAAATAAGAACTTAAAAAAGACTTGATAAAGATTTTCTTTAAATAGAAGGTTTTTTTATTTATTTACTAATTCTTTTTAAGTTAAGGATTGTATAAGACCTTTTATTCTCTTTTTCGCTGTAAAGTTTTACTTAATTTTGTTAGGTTTTAAATGGTTTCATTTACCTTGTTCTAGTAAGTTCTGTCAGGTTAAAGCCTTGGGTAACTCTGGTTTAGTCCTAATCGGGGTTACTGGCAATAATACCTCCAGGGAAAGTAAGGGGGTGTTGAATGGAATGCATTCTTGAATGGAATGACCCCGAAGGAGCAGTTGATGGCTAGGAGGTGGAGCGATGGGATAATGACCCCAAAAGAAACTTTTGCTAGATTGAAAAGTACATTTTCGGGGAATTTAACAAAAGAGAAGCAGGTTGCCAACTTCTTGTACAAGTTACAATATAAGGATCGTGGAGAACTAACGGTGACGCAGTTGTCTCTCAAAATTTTGGTGGATAATGGGGATGTAGTCTCTCCTATTAGGGACAAGAGTACGAATGAGGTGCCGATCCTTTTTTTACTAATAAGGTGTCGTTGCGTCTATTAAAGAAGTTCCCGTATGTGGTAATTGTTGACGCCACTTACAAGATGAACAAGTGAGTTTTTATCATCATGGTTATTTATTTTGTACTAAATTTTGTAGTTATATAAAAATTATGGTTATTTATTTTGTTAATTTTGTGTCTGTATATATGATATGTCGTTGGTGAAGATGGTTGGCTTCACATTCACTTACTTGACATTCAACATTGTGTATGCATTTACAATAGCAGAAAAGACCTTCCATTACACGTGGATAATGAGGAAGCTTCTATATTTGTTTCATGATTTGGGAGTCATGCTTACGATATAATGACAGATTCTGAAAACTGAAAAAGCCCTCATAAATGGAACCCGAAATATATTCATAAACGAAGTTCAACACATTTTGTGTTGGGTGCATATTAAACACAACATTGAGGCACATGCGTCCAAAGTTTTGAAGAATAGGGCAAAGGTTGAGGCATTTGCAAGACAATGTTGGGAACTTTTTTGCTCAACCATGGAAGAAAGCTATGAAAGAAGGCTCAAAAGTTTGAGGTTATCGTGGAGGAGCGGTCTCGTTGGATATGTGGAGAGAGAATGGCTTATTCCGTACAAAAAACGCAAAGTAAGAGTAAGAATGGATCATCACCTACACATCTTCACAAGGATATCAAACAGGTATGATTTGGATAATTTGGAGTTGATTATTGTTGATATGTATAAATGTCGTATTTAATTAATTGTTTTGGCAGGGTTGAGGGGATGCACATGGTGTTGAAAGATATCATTGGCTCTAGCAGAGGGGGTTTCAACAAGGTGGTTTTGAGGATCCATTATGCGATCGTCTTGCAAATTGATGAAAATATGAGATTAAGGCAAGTATGAATCTTTCGTTAACCAAACGACTAACTGATTTCAATGATCCATGGATGTCGCCGAAAATACGAATGTTGTTTTATTTATTATTTATTTAGTATTAAATTTAGATATTACTAATTTAAAAAACGGTTCTACTTTCTAAAAAAAAATTTAAGTTTATCTTAGTGAAACAAATTAACTACTAATTTGCGTGTGATGATCATAATTATATTATTTATCCCTAGATGATTGATATATTTTAAAAAAAATATTATTAATATTTTAATTAAAGAAAACACGTACAAAATACGGAAATACATACTATTCTATCTATCTATCTATCTATCTATCTATGTATCTATGTATCTACATGAGTACTAAAGAAGAATCCTTCTTGCCACATGTCAGTCTCAGATTCATACTACATCATAGTTCACTTTTTTTATTTCGGAGTGCACTTATTCGGATTTGCATTTTTCATACTTTGGAGTGCACTTTTCGTACTCTTTATAGTGCACTTTTTCGGATTGCACTTTTTGTATTTTGCAGTGCACTTTTATATAAAAAGTGCACTACGAACTACGAAAAGTGCATTCGTTTTACGTTTCAGGATAAAAGTTTGTCTTATTTGAACCAAAATCTCTATAAAAGTGCAATCCGAAAAATTGCACTATAAAAAGTACGAAAATTACACGGTAAAATACGATAAGTGCAAATCTGAAAAAGTGCATTACGAAATATAAAAAGTGCATTCATTTCAAGATAAAAACCTCCTATTTACCAAGAAGAAAATTGTATATAACTTTTCAATCCGATTCAGCGTGTAAAGCATACGGCAATCACCTAATACATAGATAAAAGGAATAGAAAATGATTTAAGTTAACTTCCTTGATTTAAGTATCTACCAATTCGGTGAGATTTGATCTATTTACTTTTGGGGAGAGAAGATGATATTTGAATGTAAATCACGTGAACCATGGCTAATATGTACCCATGGACACAGAATAAAAATGCTAATTTGAGAAATCATTTTAAAACTATTTTTTAAATTAAAATTAATAAACTCTTTTAAAATAAATCTAATTAACAAACAATTAATAAAATTATCTAAATTACTATCAATGATGTGTGGCTTGTGTGCCCATGGACATATTTGAAAAATCTTTTGACTAATTATCAAAATCACTACTTGTATCTCTTCCATGAACACCATCTCACTGAAATCATGGTGCCCTTTAAATAGCATTTCACAATTTTAGTCTCGTCAGTTTGACGACCCTCAAGCCAGCTGCCCCCACCTACCCTTCCCTGGTCCTCAAAATTTCACTCGATCCGACCTGATATTTAAATAAACCAAATAAGTGTATATCTGAAATTAGTTTCAACCAAAACGATTTAACCCGAACAGGTAATAGGTTCGAACCTGAGATAAATTTAAAATCCGGTTATATTCGAAATGACTAGATGATGCAATCCTGACCATGAGCGTTGCTAAGAAGGAGGCTTGTCATTAGGCTCCGAGGGACTCATGACTTGTGCCCACGCCAAGTCCACAGGAAGTGCCACAACATCCTTGGTGTGTCGTGTCTCGGCTAGCCATGGTGCGACCGACGCCAAGGCCCGTGTCTTGATGCTTGTCACCATTGGCGTAGCCGCACCGCACCAAGACTCTGGACCTAGCATGCAACCGTCTGCATATTGATAAGTAAAGAGTACATGTAAGACAAATATATGATCTAGCTAGAGCAACCTTTTCTGGAACAAAGTGAATATCTAACTTTTTGAGTGTGGTGCATTGGTGCTGAACTAGATTATTTGCCAAATAAGAATTGGAGACATTGTTAGTGTAGACTACCCTATAGAGGCCTTGGTAAGGGACATTAGAGCTCCAAAAGAAGATTCTGGAGCTAGGAGCATTCTATAACGACATTAGCAATACACTTGTATTCAACTTCAGAACTAGAATGACAAATGACGGATTGGCATTTAGCCAACCAAAACACTAATGTGTCATTATGAAACACACAATAGCCTAAAGTGGATTGAAGAGTGTCAAAACTAGAGGTGTCAATCGAGTGGGTCAGGTCGGGTTCAGGTAGGGTCATATTAGTTTTGGGTAAGTTCGAATCCGTGTCAAATTCAAATATGTTCAACAATCGTGCCATATCAGGTTACGAGTCACGCGTTCAATTAATCAGACAAAGTCTGGTTTTCGTCTCGATTTCGGTCGGGTTATTTGGATTTTGGTTCAACTAGATTTGAGGTTAGTTGATTTCAAGTGACCTGGATTTCAGGTTTAGTCAGGTTTCAAGTGATTTGGACTTTGGGTTTAGTTAGATTTCGGGTGAGTCAGATTATGATATCATGATTTGGACTTTGGGTTTAGTTAGATTTCGGGTGAGTCGGATTTTGATTGATATCATATTTCAAATGATGATTTTTGTCCTAGTTTTTAAATACTAAATAATTAATGTAACATTTAAACATATTATTTTTGAAATATAATATTTGAGGGTTAGGTAATTAGAATTTGTATGGTTTATAGAGTACATAGTTTTATTTAATAGAATAATCATTACATAGATGTAGAATTGATTGATTGTTTTTGTAAAAATTATCTATACATATATAATGGTATAAACTAAATAAAATGAATGTTTTTAATAATTGGAAATTTAATTACAATGTATCTAATATTGACTATATCTATATATAAAAATAATGAGGTATAAATTGACATCATAATCATTAAAACAGTTAGTCAAGTAAGTGACATAAACATCTTATTTTAATTAGATTAATTATATTTTACTAAAAGTAGAGTAGATCGACTATTTTAGATTGTTTAATGTAATTTCAGTTATGGACTTCAAGATTATGAATGTTTTCGTGTCAAGTACTTTCGAGTTGAGTGACTTCGATTTTTGGATGATTTTGGTTCGATTAAATTTGAATTTTTGGATGATTTCGGGTTTGGTGACTTCAAATTATCAAATGCTTTTAGGTTGGGTACCATCGGATATCGGTTTGCATCAGGCTAGTACATTCGGGTATAATCAGTTTGGGATTAATCTTGGGTTCTGGGTGTTTTCGGGTTCATGCCAAATCAGTTCAGATCAAGTAAGTCTCCGTTATACACTTTTTGGTTCTTTTCGGGTGTCAGGCCAGGTTCGGAGTCAAGCGGGTCGGGTGGGTTTCTTCGGTTGGATCAAGTTTTGACAACCCTAGTCAAGACAACAAGCCCAATCAACATTAATATACGCAACCAAAGCGGGAGTCTGAGAGGAAACAATAATGGTGACCCATAGCGCAGATGTGCCATGAATATATCTGATTATTCTCTTCAAGACAACGAAATGACTTTTTTGATTATCATGCATAAACAAACAAACCTATTGAACTGCATATGAAATATTAGGATGAGTGAAAGTAAGATACAATAGATCCCCAACAAGACTACGATAGAAAGTGGGATCAGCTACAGGCGGGCCATCATCATCACTAAGAGACCGAAGATGATGTGACCATACCACATCAAGGCCAAGACAGAAGTCTTCCCGAGGCAACAAAAGAGCAAGCCACCGTCACCGCCGCCGAGGGGCGCGCCCACACCTCAACTCTGGACGTGGTCATCACCAAATCTTCACACTTTTTCCTGAGCCATATTTTGGGTGAAGACTTGGTGGACCCCATGGAAAAAGATGGCCACGGAAGTGTTGCTCAAAATGCTTCAAAAAGAGATGAGTGTCACTCACCCTTTGAAGGCGTTGATGACACCGTCGCGGCCAAGCAAGTGGTGACCACTTCACCTCTTTTCGGTCGGCTCACTCGGGCACGGGCTTGTGCCTTACAAGAGGACCTCAAAGCTGGACTCATGACCCAAGGAGCGCTTGGGAAGGACAATGGTGGCCTAATGTGCTAGTTGGTGGCCACCAAGTGCATCAACACCGGGTCGAGTGCCTACGCTGGTCCCAGTCTAGCCTAGACTTTATGACAAGACTTAAATGCCCATTTTTCCTAGTTTGTTTGTCCTTCTAGGTCAGACTTTAGTAAAGAATTGAAGGGTCTTCAAGTGGCCATATTGGCCGAGTTTTCTTTCTTTAAAAGGGAGGTATGTCTCCTTTGTTTACTCACGTCAAAGATAAACTGAAATGTCTTGTTGTTTTAAGTCTTGTAATTCTTTGTTTTAGCTTCAATAAAATGCCCTAGTTATGTCCTCAAACTAATTCATGAGTCACATCGAATTGCTTTCCAAGAATCAATCCAAAGTGAGTCATATCTTTGTGGTTGTTTCTAGTTTTTACTTGAGAGGTGGGTTATATCTGATCAAGTGCATCCATATCCCTTCTATCCCACGTTCACATTTAGATCACCAACATCTCAAACCTCCCTCTTGGCTCAAGAATCATGCCACGGTCTACCTTGCACCACTTCTCGTCCAACGATCCATATCATGTGGTATCAGAGCCACGCAAGGTATACCACTTAAAAACTCTTCTAGACCTGATTTTTCTTGAGCTTGCAAGAGACTTTTCCCTTTAAACTTTTGCCTTGAACCTATCTTGCAATTCTCTAGGCCAATCCATTTTTCTTGCCCTTGTTTGATTGTGTTGTGTTCTTGCCGCCCTAGCTTCTTGTTGCCACCTTTAATCTCGACCTAGGGGCTATTCTATCTGATTTGCAACGTTCATATGTTCAAGAAAAGTAACCATTAAATTTTCCTTGAATGAACTAGTGTTTGGAGAGCAAGAGTATATAAACAAAAGTTCAATGAAGTGACTCTTCATTTATTACCATTACTTGACTTTTGTTGGTTGATTTTTACAACCCTTTGCCTCCATTATTTTCATCCATATTGATACCAAAACTAAAACTTGGTTGCACTAACATGAAAAGTATAAGGCAAGTTTTTCTAAGTACCCAAATGGAATAGAAAATTTGTGTTGTTTGTTTGTTTGTTTGTTTGTTTGAATCTTAAGTGTGCATGTTCTAAACATTATAAGATCGAGAATAGTGCCTAAAAGAAAATTCGGAATCGAAAAGTAAAAGAAATGGGACTTAGAAAAACTCGGAACCGACAATATTGAAAGAGAGGTCGGGCATAGAAAAATTCTGATCCCATAAGAAAAAGAATCTGAGCTTGGCATGAATATGTTTGTTTGAAAATTTTGGTTCCTAGTAGCTTCCTAACCCTAGTCCTTGCAATTTGAGCGAACTATCATTTCTAGGTTGAGTTTGGAATAGTGTGGTTCGATGTATCCTTGTTTTCATACTTAATCTTGTTGGTGTAGTGTGTGCAAGATGTCATACACATGTATATGTTATGGGAGTCTTCCTCCTTATATGACCACCACCAATGTCTCTCCACAATACCATTGACAATATTGGGAGATGTATGAGGAGTTCTCATTTGAAAGGTTTAATATGCCATATTTTGACGGTCGATTCGATGCCAATCTTTGCTTAGTTTGGATAGCCAAGCTCGATCATTTTTTTAATACCATGGCTATCTTGAAGATATGAAAATTAATTTTGCCACTAAATGCTTTAGCCATGGGGCTCGTAATTGGTGGTATGATCACAAGGAAAGGAGGAGGCGTGAAGGATACCCTTGCATTCGTATATGGCAAGAGCTCAAACAAGCTGTCATGGAGAGGTATGTACCACAATTGTATATCGAATCCTATCCCGTTTAGCCTTCATATTCTACTTGCGCCACTAACATCGTAAGGTATAGAGCTTGGGATTTCATCATCAAGACCAAGCTTCCACAAGGGGAACCAATGTCATGCCTTGGTACCTAACTCTTAGAGGACAATCCCCGTTTGAAGAACCAACTTATTTTCCTTCAATGAGTGGGTAGCCACAAAGAATCCAAGATAGAGGTAAAGAGCATTCATCTTGATTGGTTTCACCACATCAAGTCTTTGAACCTTCCCCTAAGGTAGATGTTTCAAAGCCAATCGAGGAGTCTATCATCCAAGAAGTTGTGAACCATTTGTGGAGGAAGCTACCTCAAAAATGAAACTTCATGAGCCTCCAATGCAAATTGAAGAGAAGTTTAATTCTCAAGAAAAAGTGGATGAAGAAGCGGAATCAATTCATTCTCGAATCAAGACTTGCCCACCCATCATGCCTACTTCCATGAGTTCTATGGATACCCCATGGATGGACGTTTTTCCTATGGTTCTCTCCAGTTTTCCCTTTCTCTGTCATAAGGAGGATCACACCAAGCAAGAAGAGAGAGAAGTCACCATGTCAAGTTGCTCTAGGGAAGTATCTCTTAACCCTACTAAATCTTCATGCTCGAATTATACCTTTCATTGCGAGGAAGCATTCATACTTAAAGATCATGTGTGCGAGTATGAGCATATGAGCCATCTAGTTACTTCATTTAGAGCTAGGAAAACGTTTATGATGTGCCCTTATTTAGTGTCTAAGTGTATTATGTGTATTTCATGTTCTACACTTAAGCATATCTTTACGCTCAAGTAGGGAAAAACATGTGCTTGGAAATTTTCACAAGGTTTTTCTATGATTTTACTTGTTTATGATCCTCACCTTCTTCTATGTATTGTGTTTTGTGCATTTCAGATTTTCACTTGGAAGGGCACTCGGATTCAAGGACGAATCCTTTTTGAAGGGAGGGAGGATGATGTGACCATGCCACTGATATGTTATATTTCATATAGCATAACTAGAGATTGATAATACATTTTATATATAGATTTAGGTCTTTTTAGTGCTTGTAATGACAAATGAAGAGAAGACCGAAGACTTGAAGAAATTGGAAGATTTTAAGACAAAGTTTGAAGAATCAAGTGAAGGCCGAGGATTAGAGCAGTCCGCGGTGGAGCCAAGTATAAGCTCCGCGATCGCGGTGGCACAAGGCCGCGGTCGCGATCAGCGTTGACTAGGATTGGGAGTTTTCTACAGATCCGCGATCGCGAGGTTGTTCACCGATCCCGCGGAATTCCACATCAGCAATTATCCGAGGCGACGATTGCTCTATCTATTATTTTTTATTTTTTAATTTCCGAATATTTTATCTTAGTACGTATGTTTGAGACTTTATTAACCTAGTTTTTCAACCTTGTTTTATATATCTCTTTTCAGACCTACTTTCCATTTTTGACTTTTGTATTTTCTCTCTTATGGAGAACTAAACTCCTAAAGTTCTATTCAAGTTGAAGCTTTCAGATTCAAGTTTATTGTGAGATTCTACAATTTAGGTTTATTTTATAGGTTATTTCAATTCTCTTGTGCTTAATTAATATTCATTGTATTGATTTCTACTTGATTGATCACCCCGTTGGAATTGATACTCTCTATTGCTAGATCCAAGTTTTCTCTTAGTAAAACCTAATCATTGTAGCAACTCAATGTTTTAGGACTCGTTGGACTAAAACCATTGAGAAAGAGATTTGATTGCATGCTTATTGTTTGACTCGTTGGAACTCAGTTTGCATGTATCCTGTTTATCCTTGTTCTCATTGCTAATATCATTATTATTCATGATTGTTTCATGTTTGTTTTGATATTAAGTATTTACATGACCCGTTGGCTTGTTTATTATATCTGATTAGGATAAGAATAACCAAAGGAATAACTTGTTTGAATCTATTATCAATAACTTGATGATGAAAGTGGATATTTGAATAGAATTGCTTTCCTAAATTGATAAAAATCCAAAATTTTCTTTATTTGCTGGCTTTGTCTGTTTTAATTGCCTAGTTTTAATATTACAATTCCAAAAATTCCCCCTTTATTACTATTAAGTTGATAACAATATTACTTTTAATTACAAGTGTCTCTTGGCTTCGTCCCCGACATACCAACTATACTAGTTGTGTAACTAGGGATTTATATTTTTATTTGGTACGACGACTTTCAGTCAGTCAAATTGGCACGACGACATTGTAGCAACTCAATTTGCAGTAAGCAAATTGGAGGCAAGAGATTCTGGAAAATTGCCAGCACATCCCATCAATCTAAGGGACAATGTGAGTGCTATCACATTAAGAAGTGGAAAAGAGCTGAACAGAGACGTGGAGGTGTATGAAGATCCACGAGCGGAAAAATCCAAGTTTCAGGAGAACGACTCTGTACCCGTGGTGAACAACTCCCGCGATCGCGACACCTCATTTGAGAGCTCAGTAATTCTGATCGAAGACACCACAATCGCAGTGTGCAAAGTCCGCGATCGCGGAAGCGAGGAAGTTTCGGATCACTAGAAATCTGAATGTCCGAAATCGCGGGAAACTAACTGCGCCCGCAGATCTGTAGCTGAACCCGAGGATTCTTACATTCGACCTCAGTTTCCTCCCATGAATTCACAGAAGCCTATTCCACCATTCCTTGAGGCACTCGAGGATACAAAGAAGCCAGAACATGACAAGGATATCTTTGAGATGTTCTCCAAGTGTGAGGTAGACATCCCTTTGCTTAATCTGATTAAAAGTGTTCCTAGATTTGCTAAATTTCTAAAAGTGTTGTGCACTATTAAAAGGAACCAAAAATTAAAAGGGAAATAGAAACTTAAGGTTAGTGAACATGTCTTTGCTGTATTCAAAGGCGTATGCCTAAGAAATGCAGTGATCTAGGCATGTTCTTGTATAATAGGAGACATTAAAATTGATAAAGTTGTGCTTGATTTGGGTGCTTCTATTAATGTAATGCCTTATTCTGTTTACACATCACTAGGCTTAGGACCTTTGCATGAAACTGATATTGTTGTTCAATTAGCTAATAGGTCCACAGTCTACCCGAAAGGGATTTTTGAGGATGTCCTTGTTATGGTTGATAATTTGATATTCCCTGCTGTTCTTTGTGCTTGATATGGATCATGATGTGCATGTTGCACCAATTTTGTTAGGTAGACCTTTCATGAAAACTGCTAGAACAAAAATTGATATGTGTAAAGGTGTCCTAACCATGGAATTTCATGGGGAAATATTTGAATATAGCATGGATAATGCTATGAAATACCCCCAAGATGATCACTCTCTATGCTCAATTGATGTAATTGATCCTATTGTACAAGATGCATTTGATAGTACTTGTGTAGATGAGTTACAATCAGTTCTAGAGAATGACATTGATCTTGAATGCTTGGATTATGAATTGCTTGGAAGATATCATGAAATCCTTGCTGATCTGAATGCTTGTTGTGAATCTCATGTTGATGCTTTGGACATTGGGCCCATACCACTAACTCTCCCTAGCGAGAAATTGCTTCCTTCTATAGTACAAGCACTAGAAGTTGAGCTTAAACAGCTCGCTAAACATTTGAAATATGTCTTCCTTGGAGATGGTGACACTGTACCTGTCATTATTTCTAATAAACTCTCCAAGGAACAAGAAGATAGATTGGTGTAGGTACTTAAGGAGCACAAGACAGCACTAGGTTGGACCATTGCTGACATTAAAGGGATTAGTCCCTCTACATGTGTAACACCCCGTCTTCCGACGAGGCGCTACTAGGGAATAGACCTTACAAGGTACTATTAATTAGATTGACAACTACATTGTAGGACCTTACAACGCGGGCACGACGAGAAAATAGAATAAAAACATCCAACCTTTATTTTAATAAAACTTAGAAAATGTAATCATGCATGAATTCCCGAAAATCATAAATATTCAAATACGTCACAACGCCTGCTGAAACTGAACTATCCGACAAAATGATAATAACCGAAATATAATACTAACTCCGTCTAACAAATATTAAAATCAACATCCTAACTATTATAAATAAACTAGTATAAACCAATCCCACTATGACACGCACTCTTTACCGCTCCAGCCCGCCATCTGGCCTCGGTTCTTGCACGACTCCCTGGTTCATACCTGGAACTGAAAAATATTCCCCGAAGGGTCAGCGTCGAATCTACCAAGCTAGAGAGAATACAGAATTTACAGAACGCATTTAAAAACATTCCTAAAGTCAGCATACAAATCCACAACCGCAAACATAACTCTAAAGCCAATACCTAAATTAGTTATATCAGTCACACAAGTCACATACGCATTTACAATCACAACACATAACAATGCAATTCTTCCTTTGTCCACGATCCGACTTCGAAGGTGCTCATCACCGCGCCGAGTGCAGAGGCAGGCCCTCCCACTCCACTTCACAATCTCCCTTCTAACCCCTGGCTAAGCCTCCACTGGAGCACTCGCCAAAAACACACAAATAATAATTTTCGTTTTGAAGGGGCACGATTTTCCCAGTCACACGGGTCAAAGTAGCCAACTCTTCCTCAACACCAGCTACGATGGGCCGTGTCGGAAACGGTACCAACACAGAGAAAACTTTCTAAAAATATTCTTCCGATAAACATATTCAAAACAATTTACGCACACAACAATTCAAGGATTTAAAAACAATTCAAAAAGGTATCGGGACTAGTTCCCAAAACCCGCCCTACAATATCGATACGCAATCTAACAAGGGAGAAAAGAATCGAGAAAGTCGAAAAATGACTTACCTCGAAACTAGGGATCCTTTGAAGTAGACAAAAGTTAAGACCTCGAGCAGAAATGGTTCCCTAAAGAATTATAAACTGAGAGGTTAGATTCAGTTCGAGCCGAACCAAACTAACTCAATTAAGGAGCCACCTTTATTTCACTTAAGCAACCAAACTTTTATAAAGAGAATTGCTAATTAATATACTAAATCCAATCTACTTAATATTAACCTATTAATATACTAAATCCTATCCCACCAAACCGAAACACGTACTCACTCCTCTCCCCGAATCCAACAAGATCAGCCCAACTACATAAGAAGAAGACCGAAACACAAATTAAGCTACTAGCTAAACCAATTGAAATAAATTGTCTATCACGAAAGATTGCAATGCCAAACCCTTCTTGGATTTTCAACGTGGGACTAATTAAATACGAATCAAATCATACTAGATAGACTCTTAAAAACAACACTCTATCGACAAAAGGCTACTGAACCTAGATAATAACAATTCCACCAACGAAACCTGGTATCTAAGATCATCACCCATCCACTCTACTAACTTATAGTTAATTATTTGTCTTAACTCTCCATATGATTAAGACTTCACCTAAATAATTCTTTCTTTTGGAACTAAGGAGCACTAATTTATTATTCTACTTATTAATCTAACTAGCTACTCCTGTTGACTACGTAAAACAAACGAACAATTTGGAATCCAAGTCAGCCCATCCATAAAGACATGACAAAACCGAACGTCCCCTTCCCTTCCCCGTCAAAGCCAAGTACCCTCTCGATTCACCGACAGGACCGAAAGAGAAGAAGAATAAAAACAAGGCGGCGGCTTACCCCGGTTCCACCGCGGATGAACAACAACGCGGACACCCACAAGCTCGTCGATGAGCGTCGGTCGGTTCGAAACGAGGCAGCGCACGAAGTTGCGTCGAAGAGAGACTGGTTCCCAGTGATGTCTCTCTATTTGGTGGTGTTTTCATATGTGATTTCCTTTGTAAATATGTTTCTTTTTCCCCTTTTCTTGTGCGTTTTGTTCCTTTTTAGCTTAGTTCCCGTATTTCTATGAGATTCGGAGACTACGCACCTTTTATGTGTTTTGTAGGTAATTTGGCATGAATCAAGGATCGATTTGAAGGAGGGTCGAGACATGGAGCAAAGGCCGAGCTAAAGCGGGAAAGAGAGAAGCAAGCCATGAAGAAGAACAAGAGAAGCCAACTAAGAAGAAGGTGGAACGAGGTCAGGACCGAGTTGCAACCACATCGGGCCCGACTTTGAAGTCTCCAACCTCGGACCGAGTTGCACAGTACCTCGGGCCCGAGGTTCCTCCGTGTCGGTCCGAGTCGGTCACCGAACTACTTGGGCTCCAAGGCACGAATTTGTGGACTTCCACTTTTGCCCTTCATCTAATCTATAAAAGGCCCTCTTGTCTTCTAAGAAAGGGTTCCCTCACACACACACAAAAAGGGGGGTTCCAAGGGAGCCAAGAGGATACTTGGAGAGCAAGGAGGAAGGAGAAGAGGAGGACGAGAGAGAGAATCGGCCAAGAGAGAGGAAGGCTTGATAGGTTTTGTTGATTGTTTAGCTTTGATTTGCTTTGATCTTGTGGATTTGAAAACCCTTGATTTGAATTTGTGGATTGCTTTGGATTTGAATGAAACCTTGCTTTGTTTTGAGATTGATTATGATGATTGCTTTCTCTTTTGATTTGATTGCTTTCTTTGCTTGTCACATGGAGTAGATCTCCTTGATCTTGGGTTATGGGGGAAAACCCTAGATAGGTTTAGGCTAGAAACCCCAATTCCATAGCCTTGAGTGTTTGATCTAAGGAACCCACTCTACATAGAGCTACAATTCCTTGCGAAAGTTGGGAATCAAGGCTTGAGATTGGCAAAGTAGCGAAAGTGAACATGTGTCAATCTCAAGACCTTGCTTCGAAGGGGATTTCCCCATGGATCGAGGTGTAGATGTGGTTGGAACGAGGGCGAAAGCACTCGATCCTAGTCCGATCATCACTCATTGCCTGAATTGGGGTGAAAAATCCTTAATCTACTAGGGAAGGAACCCAAAAGCCCAAGATCTACTTTTAAAATCTTTGAGTTCGACATCCCCAGCTACCTCAGGCCCGACTTACCCAGTGTGGGTCCCGACTTCCTCTTGTCGCCAACCTCGGGCCCGACGTGACCTCAGTGTCGGTCCCGACTGTTTTCTTTGTTTTCCTTTGTTTTATGCTCTCCTTTCTAGCTTCCTAGTATCTAGGCACATCGATCGAGTAGACTTCCCGAGTGTTCGACACCCACCACGTACTACAACGGGGTCGGGTTATAAATTGTATCTCTTGACCCTCGCATCCGAGAGCGATCAAAAGATTGGCGCCGTTGCCGGGGAAGTCTAAGTGCATTGAGTGCCAATTTGGTGAGTTTCTTGTGCTTTTGTAGTGATTTGGGTGAGGGAATAGCCCAAACCCTTTGTTTGTTTTTGATTTGTTTTGGTTTGTGTTTTTGTTTCATAGGTGTATGCTAGCTCGTTCCTCCCGAGGAACACTTGAGCTTGAGTTTGTGAGTGATCCGGAAAGTATTCTCAAGGAAGCCCGAAGAAGGAAAAGGATGGCGAATCAAGCTCTCCATGTTGATGAGGAGTTGGCTCAACTTAGGGCCGAAATGGCTAGATTGCAACTTGAGAGGGACAATCAAGAAGAGGTGGCAAGAAGAGAACGGGAGCAACGGATGAGAGCCGAGGCTCAACTCAACGCTCTACCCCGGAATGCACGCCAATACATGCATCCGGAGTTGAGGGTCCCCGAGCCGGCTATTGTGCTTCCCGAGGTTGCCAAGAATTTTGAGATCAAGACGCAATTCATCTCCCTCATCAAGCGTGATCAATTCGAGGGTCGTCCACATGAGTGTCCCATAGAGCACGTCAAACGCTTTGTGGACATGTGTGAGACGATCTCTACCGACGAGGAGACATTGGAGTATGTGCTTCTAAAGGCGTTCAAATGGTCACTTGGGGGCAAGGCCACACATTGGCTCGAGAGCCAAGCTCCTAGGTCAATAACAACTTGGAAGACACTCTATGATGCTTTCTTGATGAAGTTCTTCCCTCCCTCAAAGACAACCGAGCTAAGAAGGAAGATTGCAAGCTTTCAACAAGGTCCGAATGAGCCTCTCTTCGAAGCATGGGACCGTTTCAAGGAGATGTTGCGCCAATGTCCTACTCATGGCCAACAACCATATGTGCTTCAAGACATCTTTTTCCAAGGCATCAATCCGGAAACGAAGGACAAGCTCAATTTCCACACCGATTGTGGGTTCATAGACTTGACACCGGATCAAGCTTGGGAGCTACTTGACAAGTTATCCGATTATGAGGCCATGTATGGGGTGAGTCAAGCTAGCAAGGAGGTGAAAGTTCAAGGTGAAGGTGCAAGGAAGTTATATGATCCAAAGAGAGAAGACATTGATAGGGATGTGAAGCTCCAATTCCTTGAAGGTGAAGTGAGCAAGCTTAAGAGGCAAGTCCACTACTACAAGCAAAATGTTAGAGCTTGTGAGGAGTGTGGATCCTTTGCACATGCTACACAAGTTTGTCCGAATGAGAGCCAAGTGCGCTTGGCCGAGCGAATTGAGGAGGCAAACTATGTTCGAGGAAATTTCGGTGGAAGAGGCAATTTCAACAATGGTGGCAATGGTCGGTGGAACAACGGTCAAGCTCAAAGCTACAACAACAACTTCAACCAAAACAAGCCGAAGGCGCCACCACCACCATATAGACCACCGGGATTCAATGAGTTACAAACATTTGCTCAAGAGATGAGAGATGGGTTCAAGGAGATGAGGACCCAATTCAATGAGTTTGGTGCATGGAGGAGGCAAGTCGACAATCAATTTGCTCAAATTGCGACTCAAGCCCCGAGAAAGAATGGGAGACTTCCGGGCCGACCCGAGGAGAATCCTCGAGCTCAAAACAATCAAAATGAAGTCCGGGCAATTGGATGGAGAAGTGGCCGAAACCTACCCGAGCCACACGTGCCTAAGAAGAGTGAAGAGAGTCGGACCAACTTACCCAGCAAGTCGGGTCCGACGTTCCCCGAAGTCGACCCAGCAAGAAGATCGACTCCTTCACCACGGACCGAGGTTGAGAGCAACTCGGGACCGACGTACACAGACCTCGATCCGACCCCTCTGCCCAGGACCGAGATTCACAACATCGGGCCCGACATGGTGCCCAAGTCGGTCCAACCAGGAAGTGTTGCAAATGAAGCGGGGAAGTCCAAAGAAGTTGATCCAAGCAAGATTCAAGGTGCAACAATTCTTCCATATCCCTCGAAGAAGCCGAAAGATGTTGTTGAGAACAAGTTCAAGAGGTTTCTCAAACTCTTGCAAGGCTTGAACATCTCCATCCCGTTCACCGACGCATTGAGTGAGATGCCATCTTATGCCAAGTTTTTAAGGGAGATTTTGAGCAAGAAGAGGTCCATAGTGGAAATGCAAAATGAAGTCAAGACCTTGGAGTTACCACAAAAGCTAGGAGATCCCGGTCGTTTTGCTATAACCATTGGTGTGGGGTCTCAAAATTTCCAAGCCTTGTGTGATCTTGGAGCAAGCACGAGCATCATTCCTTACACCATATGGAAATCCACATCTATGGGTCTCATAGCTCCGGTCAACATGAGGTTAACGATAGCGGATGGGTCGTCCATCGAAC
Source organism: Fallopia convolvulus (assembly GCA_964016875.1). Classification (NCBI taxonomy): domain Eukaryota; kingdom Viridiplantae; phylum Streptophyta; class Magnoliopsida; order Caryophyllales; family Polygonaceae; genus Fallopia; species Fallopia convolvulus. The sequence continues at coordinate 38,505,680 of OZ024731.1, read as the reverse complement.
CAATTGGTATCGTCGAGGATTATCCCGTTTGCATTGAAGGCCACTATGTCCCAATCGACTTTGTTGTAGTAGACATGATAGAAGTGCCGGGTGAACCGATCATACTAGGGAGACCTTTCCTTGCTACGGTTGGGGCAGTCATTGATGTAAAGAAGGGTCACTTGTCTCTTGACATTGGAGGAAGAGAAATTGAGTTTTTCTTTAGACCAACTTCAAAAGGGACCGTACATAAGGAAGCTAAGATGATCCAAGTTCCTCTTGGATTGCAATGGGAAGCCATTTCTAAGAAGTCAAGGCCAAGGGAGCTTAGGTTGAAAGCCACCCCACCACCTAGAGAAATTGAGATAGAGCGCCAAGGTCTAGCCCTCAATATGATTGAGCATGAGCAATTGGAGGAAAGGATGTCTTACTTGGAGGTGTTCAAGGCCGAGAAAGAAGAAGTTCAAGCACCACCGGAACCATCTCAAGAACTCAAGGAGCTTCCAAAAGATTTGAGGTACGCATTTCTTGGTCCCAACTCTTCTTTACCCGTAATCATAAATGCCAACTTGAATGAGGAGGAGGAGTCTAAGTTGTTGAAGGTTCTAAGAAAACATAGAGGAGCTTTAGGGTATTCACTAGAGGAACTAAAGGGAATCTCTCCCTCAATTTGCATGCATAGGATTTATATGGAGGATAACCATAAACCCACTATTGAACCCCAAAGAAGATTAAACCCTAACATGAAAGAAGTGGTAAAGAGTGAAATACTTAGGATGTTGGATGCGGGAATTATCTTCCCAATTTCCGATAGCAAGTATGTGAGTCCTGTGCATGTAGTTCCTAAGAAAGGAGGTCTCACCGTTGTGCAAAATGAAAAGGGAGAAATGATACCTATGAGAACCACAACAAAATGGCGTATGTGTATTGATTACCGTAAGCTTAATATCGGCACTCGCAAAGACCATTTTCCTCTTCCTTTCATAGACCAAGTCCTAGAGAGATTAGCACAACATAAATATTTTTGCTACCTTGACGGGTATAGCGGGTTTTGGCAAATCCCTATACATCCCGATGATCAAGAGAAGACGACATTCACATGTCCTTATGGGACTTTTGCCTATAGACGCATGCCTTTTGGTTTATGTAATGCGCCGGCAACATTTCAAAGATGCATGATGTCCATCTTCTCCGATATGGTTGAGGATATAGTAGAAGTGTTTATGGATGATTTCTCCGTCTACGGTTCCTCATTTGATGTTTGCTTAGCTAACTTAGACAAGGTTTTGACTAGATGTGAGGAGACTAGCTTGGTGCTTAATTGGGAAAAATGCCACTTTATGGTGAAGGAGGGCATAGTACTAGGACACCTAGTTTCTAGTAGGGGGATAGAGGTAGATAGAGCTAAAGTTGAAATAATTGAAAAACTACCTCCCCCCTCTTGTGTTCGTGATGTTAGGAGTTTCTTAGGTCATGCAGGATTTTATAGACGGTTCATCTAAGATTTTTCTAAAATTGCAAAACCATTGTGTAACCTCTTGATGAAGGATGTGCCCTTTGTATTTTCCGAGGATTGCATGAGTTCTTTTTGTAGGTTGAGAGATGCCTTGATCTCGGCTCCAATAATGGCGGCACCCGATTGGAATCTTCCATTCGAGGTGATGTGTGATGCTAGTGATTTCGCCGTAGGGGCCGTCCTTGGGCAAAGGAAGGATGGAAAGTTGCATGTCATCTACTACGCAAGCAAAACTTTGGATGAAACTCAGTGCAATTACACAACAACGGAGAAAGAGTTTCTTGCGATAGTGTTTGCATTTGAGAAATTCCGTTCATATCTTGTGGGATCAAAGGTGGTAGTCTTCACAGACCATGCGGCAATCAAATACCTCATGAAGAAGAAAGATGCAAAGCCGAGGCTTCTAAGGTGGATGCTCCTTCTCCAAGAGTTTGACCATGAGATCAAGGACAAAACCGGTGCGGAAAATGTGGTAGCGGATCATCTATCCCGTTTGCCCATCGAGTACATGTTGGAGATGGAGGATGGTATGACTATAGATGATTCAAGAGCAGATGAAGTTCTCATGAGCGGAAAGGAGGAAAGGAAGGGTGGATCGACGAACCAAGTACGTCGGGCCCGAGGTTCAGAACATCGGACCGAAGGCAAGGCAAGTGCGAGTGAGTCGGGACCGAATACTTCAACATCGGGCCCGAGTGACCTGTGTGTCTGCGAAGCTGGACCGGCGTCCAACCATGTCGGGCCCGGTATACATCAATGTCGGTTCGTGGAAGAAAGTAAGTTTCCTAGCTCGATTTCCATTCCTTCTCGTTCTCAATTGATTGATTCTTTCTCTCCCACTGGCTTTCTTTCTATTAGTGCCGTAAGACGAGGGGTTTCCCCTTGGTTTGCGGATTTTGCTAACTTTGCCGTAGGGGGAGTGATCCCACCAAATTTGTCTTATCAAGCTAGGAAGAAATTCTTACATGATGCTAGACAATACTTCTGGGATGATCCATATCTCTACAAGGAAGGGAGTGATCAAATCTATAGACGGTGTGTGTCAAGTGAAGAGGTTGAGAGCATAATTCACCATTACCACTCCTTGCCTACGGGAGGTCACGCTAAGAGTTCCAAAACCACCTCAAAAATTCTTCAATGTGGTTATTATTGGCCAACCATGTTCAAGGATGTGCATGATTATGTGAGGAAGTGTGAGGAGTGCCAAAGAGAGGGGAACCTATCAAGGAGGAATGAGACTCCTCAAACTGGCATTCTAGAAGTTGAGTTATTTGATGTATGGGGTATTGACTTCATGGGACCATTTCCCACATCGGGGCCTTACAAGTACATCTTGGTAGTCGTGGACTATGTTTCAAAATGGGTGGAGGCCATACCAACAAGAACCAATGATGCTAAGGTGGTGATGAAGTTTTTGAAAAGCAACATTTTTGCAAGGTTTGGTGTGCCTAGGGTTCTCATAAGTGATGGCGGACCTCATTTCATTGAGAGGTGCTTCGAAAATGTGTTCATTAAGTATGGGGTGTCTCATCGAGTTGCTACTCCTTATCATCCTCAAACAAGCGGGCAAATCGAGGTGTCAAACCGTCAAATCAAGGCTATCTTGGAGAAGACCGTATCTCGATCAAGGAAAGATTGGGCCTCTAAGCTCGATGATGCACTATGGGCTTATAGAACCGCCTTCAAGACACCTTTGGGAACTACACCCTTCAATCTAGTTTATGGCAAGGCATGTCATCTTCCGGTAGAGCTTGAGCACAAGGCGAAATGGGCACTCAAAGAGATGAATTGGGATATCAACTTGGCCGGTGAGAAAAGGTTTCTAGAACTTCATGAGTTGGGGGAAGTGAGGTTGAAGGCCTATGAGAACTCCAAGCTATACAAAGAGAAGACCAAGAAGTGGCATGATAGGAAGTTAATTCCAAAGACCTATCAAACCGGTGACAAGGTTCTCCTTTTCAATTCAAGGCTTAAACTTTTCCCCGGGAAGTTAAGGACTAGGTGGAGCGGACCATTTGTGGTCCACTGTATCTATGCTCATGGTGCGGTGGACTTGGTTGATGAACAAGGACATATTTTCAAAGTGAATGGTCATCGAGTGAAGAAGTTCTATGACAAGGACGGTCCAAACGAAGAAGTTAGAGCCTCATGGGCTCTCGTCCTCGCCGATTGATCCTATACATGCCATTGAAGAATAAGAAATTGTGAGCTTTTCATACTCTTCTCTCTTGCTTTTAAGTTTTGATTTCCTAGTTTGATGGGGACATCAAAAATTTTATGTATGGGGTGGGGGTAGGTGTGTTCATGATTTCACTTGTTTATGTTTGTTTGCTATTTTGAGGATATTTAGTTTGTGTTTCTAGTTTGTATTTGGGATGTTTGGTTAGTGGTTTGAGGAAAGACGTGGATGATTAATTTGGTCTTGAATGGATTAGCTTTTGGTTTTAGAGAAATTTTTCATAAAAAAAAAAATTGAAAAATTGTGTTAAAAACAACAAAAAGATTTTTGTGTTTTGTAGGTTTTGGACTAGAAATTCCCATCTTAGATTGCCAAAATAAAAGCTAATGATGATGTGAGCATGTAAATTCCTTTGCATATTTTTGGATAGTTTAGCCTCTAAAATGATGTTGCTTTTGATATGATCATGATACCTTGCTTGTTTTATTGAGCATGTGAGTTCTAGGATGAGTTCTTATGCAACTAAGTATGAGTGACCCTTGTGAGATTGATTTTTGGCCATTTTAGGGATGCTTGATCATATTTGCATATCCCTCATTTTTCTTGTGTAATTAGCTCATTCATGCTTAGTAAAACTTGCTATTGCGGTGTTTATCTATTTTCCAAGACCGTCATGAGAATTGTCCTAGCATGGTCACATTGATTTTGAACTTTATTCTTCTAGTCACATAAATGTTCCATATCCTACCATGAAGTTAATCCTTTGATTGTAGCCCCGTTCTAGCCTAAGCCTTTGTTTGAAACTCCTCAAAAATATTATTCCTAGCCTTATATGACTTGACCCTTATGGGATTGGACTTTAGAAGAGAGGTTTGGATTGTATTTGAAGAGTTGAGATTCTCTTGGGTTTAAGGGCAAAGAATGGTGTTATGAATCATGTGGGTAGTGCATCTTTGTTGTACAAAAATGAAAAAAAAAAAGAAAGAAAAGGAAGAAAGAAAATATTGGAAATATAAAGTGGAATAAAGCACAGAGCTTAAGTGAAGAAAATGGTAAAGTCCTTACTTGCATGATTTTTGAGCTTGAGTGTTCATTGCTAAACCCAAACACATGATGAGTGATACACATTCACATATCCCTAAAGTGAGGCTTAGTTGCATTGACTTTATTCCTTGGAACACTTAATCACGTGTGATGATGTAATCGTGCTTGAATGTCTATCACTTGTGCTTAAAATGTGTTTTCATACGAGGCTTTACTTGAAGATTATGTTTCGGTCTTGCTTACATTGTTATTGCTTGAGGACAAGCAAGTTTAAGTATGGGGTATTTTGATGTCTCTCTATTTGGTGGTGTTTTCATATGTGATTTCCTTTGTAAATATGTTTCTTTTTCCCCTTTTCTTGTGCGTTTTGTTCCTTTTTAGCTTAGTTCCCGTATTTCTATGAGATTCGGAGACTACGCACCTTTTATGTGTTTTGTAGGTAATTATGCATGAATCAAGGATCGATTTGAAGGAGGGTCGAGACATGGAGCAAAGGCCGAGCTAAAGCGGGAAAGTGAGAAGCAAGCCATGAAGAAGAACAAGAGAAGCCAACTAAGAAGAAGGTGGTGCGAGGGCAGGACCGAGTTGCAACCACATCGGGCCCGACTTTGAAGTCTCCAACCTCGGACCGAGTTGCACAGTACCTCGGGCCCGAGGTTCCTCCGTGTCGGTCCGAGTCGGTCACCGAACTACTTGGGCTCCAAGGCACGAATTTGTGGACTTCCACTTTTGCCCTTCATCTAATCTATAAAAGGCCCTCTTGTCTTCTAAGAAAGGGTTCCCTCACACACACACAAAAAGGGGGGTTCCAAGGGAGCCAAGAGGATACTTGGAGAGCAAGGAGGAAGGAGAAGAGGAGGAAGAGAGAGAGAATCGGCCAAGAGAGAGGAAGGCTTGATAGGTTTTGTTGATTGTTTAGCTTTGATTTGCTTTGATCTTGTGGATTTGAAAACCCTTGATTTGAATTTGTGGATTGCTTTGGATTTGAATGAAACCTTGCTTTGTTTTGAGATTGATTATGATGATTGCTTTCTCTTTTGATTTGATTGCTTGCTTTGCTTGTCACATGGAGTAGATCTCCTTGATCTTGGGTTATGGGGGAAAACCCTAGATAGGTTTAGGCTAGAAACCCCAATTCCATAGCCTTGAGTGTTTGATCTAAGGAACCCACTCTACATAGAGCTACAATTCCTTGTGAAAGTTGGGAATCAAGGCTTGAGATTGGCAAAGTAGCGAAAGTGAACATGTGTCAATCTCAAGACCTTGCTTCGAAGGGGATTTCCCCATGGATCGAGGTGTAGATGTGGTTGGAACAAGGGCGAAAGCACTCGATCCTAGTCCGATCATCACTCATTGCCTGAATTGGGGTGGAAAAGCCTTAATCTACTAGGGAAGGAACCCAAAAGCCCAAGATCTACTTTTAAAATCTTTGAGTTCGACATCCCCAGCTACCTCGGGCCCGACTTACCCAGTGTTGGTCCCGACTTCCTCTTGTCGCCAACCTCGGGCCCGACGTGACCTCAGTGTCGGTCCCGACTGTTTTCTTTGTTTTCCTTTGTTTTATGCTCTCCTTTCTAGCTTCCTAGTATCTAGGCACATCGATCGAGTAGACTTCCCGAGTGTTCGACACCCACCACGTACTACAACGGGGTCGGGTTATAAATTGTATCTCTTGACCCTCGCATCCGAGAGCGATCACCCAGCGATTGCGCGGTCTCGTGATCAGCGGCGTGACCTACTGGTGGTTTTTGTGCTCCGACAGATTGTAACCCGAAAGGCCTTAGAACGATGATAGTAGTGGCGGAGAAGAAAAAGCTACTTTTGGCTCCCCAGACGACGGACAGGGAGTTTGGATTTGGTTGACTCTCTCGGTTGATGATTTGGAGGAGGCGAAGATCTGGATGAACGGTTTTAAAGGATGAAAGATTGGAGTTATGATATAAGATCGGGTTTTACTGAATGAGATAAGATTGGATGGTTAGACTAGAATTCCGTTGAATTTGGTTAACTAAGGTTAAATTAAAAGAATTTACTTAATTGATTTAAAGATATGATCGCAGGAGTTGGGGCGATAAATAAATTAATTAGTTAACTAATTAGGTAGAAAGAGTAATTGTATAAAGAATTCTAAGGAATATTTCTAACGGTTTTAATTATACCGGTGTCACTTGCGGCTAAGAACTCCGTTGTTTGTAAATTAAGAAACTCGTTTTTCCGACCCAAAAAGGAAAACCGACACCAGAGTATTACAAACTACCCTCCTTAAGAAAGTTTCGTCCCGAAACTTAGGAATGAACGAAACTAAAGTAACCGAGGAATAATTAAGAGATTTCTAGACCTATTGTCAGGTTCTACAACATGTATGCATAGGATCCTCTTAGAAGATGGTGCCAAGCCATTCAGACAACCACAGAGAAGGCTCAACCCACCTATGATGGAGGTAGTCAAGAAAGAGGTGCTGAAACTCCTACAGGCAGGTATGATTTATCCCATCTCTGATAGTTAGTGGGTTAGTCCGACCCAAGTTGTGCCCAAGAAGGGTGGTATTATAGTGGTTGAAAATTTGCATGGGGAATTAGTCCCCACAAGAGTCTTGTAACACCCCTATTTTACAACATTGGGTATTACCGCCAGTGACCTCAGACTTTACCGTCTAAAGTCACTTAAGGCTTTTAGAATGATATAGAACAATTAAATGCGGAATAAAAACATATTACATAATGACAAAAGGTGCTCCCGAGGGAGACTTGGTTCTTACAAACATCTTACATCGTTGTTAAATATAAAGTTGTTCGGAAATTTAAATGCGAAGCTAAGTTGTCCTTGAAACATATTGAAACTAAAACAAAATGATGAACGAAGTACATCTTGAAAATTCTTGTTCTTCCTTCGTCTTCACTTCGCTTCACGCCTTATGGGGATTCCTAGATTCTGACATAATTCGCGAGGGGCGATAGAATGCCAAGCAACATGCGGAAAAGAAGAATTAGTCCAAGAGACTAAGCAAGCGGGAATGGAACTTCCCGAGGGTAAATTCGGTAACTTCTACTTATTGTCGAAAGAAATATATGGGTTGTGTTTACGATGAGGCTATACGATAAGGCTTGTTTATGTGGAGCTTTAATGGTTCGAAGAAGAGTATATCTTAGGCAAAGATAACTCGAAAAGCGATAGAAGAACTACTAGATTGTAAACTTCTCTAGGATTTCAATAGAATGTTGGGAACATTTATTAAGTCAAACAAGTGAAAACCTCTCGCGCTTTGAGCGGACCGAGAGCCGAAACGATCATTTGAAACCGGTCCGGTTTTGGTATCTTAAATGTGCATTCGCACTTATCTTAAATAGTGACGAAAGATATTCAATCTTGTTAATGATTTTTAATAGAGAGTGGTGGGACACGGATAATCCGAGCCACCCGAAGGAGAACTTCAATTCCCCCGGCACTTAGCTAGAGTGCGCGCAATCCCTCCTTGCAATCGGAGCGGATGGAGATCATGATCCCGAAAGTCGTATGGACGTACTACTTAGTAAGATTATATAGAGGTGTCGACTAACCTGCACCCCTTTCTAGTTTATTCAACTCAAATCTCTGAACGAGATTGTAATCAATCAAGAGAACACACACACTAGCATATATAATCCTAACAAGGAATATAAAACTTACTATGCTAACAATGGTCGTTATTTCTAGCAATCGATATTTCCTAGGTTCATTTTTATTTAAGCATACAAGGAGTTCCCAACATTGAGAATTTTTACGGAATGAAGTATAAAGGTCGCAAGGGGAAATTCCACTTGCCTTAGTGCAACGAATACTAGCAAACGAGCTTTGACGAACTTAAGCGGTTCCTTGCTACGAACGAGGATTCCGACCTATTGATAGGGAATTTACGAAAAGGCTCAAAACATGATTTTCCACTAAAGTTCGGATTACCTCTTATAATGTTTTTATAAGAGGATTTGAAAAATAATAATATTCCTTTATTATTATTTTGATTTTGTAATATCCTTATTATTCCGAAAATATCTATTAAAATAATTATTAAATAATCTTTTTTATTAGGAAGTTTCCTTAAATAGAAATTTCTATCTTTCCTTATAAGGTAACTTTTTTAAACTACTTTTAATTTAGGTTACTCTTATCTATTCTATTTCCATAACCTTTTTATACTATAAGGCTCACAAAATATCTTTGATCATATTTATATAGTATGATATTATAGTTCATAACATATAATCTTTTCTATATTTAATTGATTTCTTTTCAAGCAAGTCTACTTTATGTTATATAACATACTAGTTTTATTATAATATCATACTTGATATATTTAATTTTGAACTTAGGTCTTTTAATAAATCTCTACACTAGAAGCTCATTAACAATCCTATATTTTTATATAGGACTCTAATAATATTTTATTTAATAGTAGCATATTTTCATGAAATTATTGTCTAAGTCAAACTATAGTTTTTAGATCTCTATCATATTCTATAATCAAGACTCATATGCTAGTAAAATATTATTTTATTATATCCATAAAATAGATAACATCTTGTAATATATTCCTCATATAAGAAGATATGCTAAGTTTATATTGAGTAAATATTTTATTCTAAAATCCTTATATTCACTTCAACTTTATAAATTCTATATCTTTCATAGATTAGGCCATGCATGACTTTTCTCTATTAGAAACTTTATTAAAAATCTCTATAAAGATGATATTAGTTTTATTTGATAATCTTTTGATTTCTAAGGTCATAATATGATATCATCTTTTGTATAAGACATGCATAATATTTCTAGATTCTTATTTTGATCTAAGGTAGGATAATACTAAATATGGACCTTACATATTATATTAATTTTATGACATCTATTATATCTTGTAATAGCATGCATGTAATAAAATCATGAATATATCCACTTAATTTTATTTAGCCTAAGTTACCATAGTAAAAACAATTTGTTTCTAGTTTTTTCCAACTAACAAGATCTCCCTCACCATTATTTTTATCGCTTAAATCCTAAATATAATCTAACAATTTATAACCATCTTTTAATAAAAGAAAATACATAATGGATAATAAAAATTAGGATAGAAATTATACTATGGATGTTCTGTAAAATATAGAACAGTGGAAGAGAGAACAGAGGAGGAGTTCGGCGGCAAGGGCGGCACGGCCAGGCGTCCCGCGAGGGCAGGCGGCGGCGCGAGGAGGGCTCCGACAGTCCGGCGTGGGCTGGGCGGTCCGGCTGGGCTCCTACGGTGGTCCGGCGAGTGCTAGGAGAAGAGAAGGAGGAGTTTTTGTGGTGTTTTAATGGAGAAAATCACTTAGATGATGGCTGAAATTTGAGGATAACTAGAGTATTTGTTAGAAGAGAAGGATGTTCTTGCTAGAGAAGAGAGCAAAAACTTGAATGAATGCTTGAAAGGGGGATTTTATAGACAAATTGGTGAGGTCCTCAATCCAGGGCTCAAGGCATGGACCAATGGAGGAAGAGGAGAAGGCCATGCATAGGGCAATGGTGTGCTTCTTCCATGGTGATGAAGTGTGAGGTCATAAGGTTGGTCAAGCAAGCAAAGAGGAGGTGGAGGAGGCATGCAATGGGTGTCTTTCAAATCAACGTAACTCCATCAGACTAAAGTCTGATGTTCAAATTGGAAGAAGGGGCTTAATTGTTATAAGAGGAAAAGGTTAGGTTGAATGAACAAGAAATTGCAATTGGTCTAGTGGGAAATAGAGAGGGGCGTGTGAGGGCTAGAGTGCAAGAGGTCTCGGGTTCAAATCCCGGCTCTTGCATTCTTTTTGCAGAACTTGTATTTAGTTTTCTAGGCTCTTATGTAAATTATTTCCTAGAATAAATTAAATTGCCAAAGGACATTATTTTTATTTAATATTCTCTTTATTGATTTACCTCACTTTAATAATCTAAGCCTCTCAAGTTATTTTATACAAATTTTATCTATTCTAGTTTCTTGGTAAGAAAAGAAAATTAGAAGAAGTTAATTTGATATTCCGAAATTCTCTTTTTAAATTAGAGAAAATAAGTAATTGCTCATAATTATTATATTATCGTCCCAACAGAGCGGAGAGCGACATTTTCGGTCGTACAAGGCTTCAAAGGGAGCCATCTTGATGGAAGAATGCCAGCAATTGTTGTAAGTGAATTCTATGAGGTGTAAGCTGTCATCCCAACTTGTGGTGCGGTTTAGCACGCAAGCTCGTAGCATATCCTCGAGAGTTTGGATGGTCCTTTCTGATTGACCATCAATTTGAGGATGAAATGTTGTGCTGAATTTTAGTTCTGTGCCCATGGCCTTGTGTAGCTCTTTCCAGAAAGAGGCCATGAAGCGACCGTCTCAATCGGAGATGATCGTCTTAGGGGTCCCATGGAGGCGGACTATTTCCTTGAAGAAAACTGTTGCTAGCCTTGGAGTCTTCCACTTCTTTTGAATGGGAATGAAGTGGGCGCTCTTGGTGAGTCGATCCACGATAACCCAGATAGAATCCTTCTGCTTTTGGGTCTTGGGTAGATCGGTTACAAAATCCATTGCAATATCTTCCCATTTCCATTCGGGGACGGAAAGGGATTGCAACTTTCCTCCAGGTCTTCGATGTTCGATTTTTACTTTCTGGCAGACCAAGCATTTAGATATGAACTCTGCGACATCTTGTTTTAGGTTGGGCCACCAGAAATTCATTCGTACATCATTGTACATTTTACTCGCTCCTGGATGTACTGAATAGGCAGACGAGTGGGCTTCTTTTAGGATTCTCTTTCGAAGCTCGTCCACTGCTGGCACACAAATCTGGTATTGGAACCGAAGGGAACCGTTATCCTGAATGACGAACCCAGGTGCTTTGCCTTCTTGTACTTCGCCACTGATTCTGATCAACATGATGTCGTCAATCTGCTTTTCCTTGATCTCTGTCAGCAAATCGGATTGGATTTCTAAAGTGTTGAGACAACCTTGTTTTCTTTCGAACCAAACCTCGATGCCTTCCCTGATGAGTTCTTGCTGCAACTCTGGCTGGGCGGTTAACATTGCTACAATGCCCTCTTGCTGCGTCTTTCGACTGAGAGCGTCTGCTACGACGTTAGCTTTGCCCGGATGGCAGAGTAGCTCTTTGTCGTAGTCTTTCAATAATTCCAGCCATCTTCTCTGTCTCATGTTCAACTCCTTCTGTGTGAACACATACTTCAAACTCTTGTGATCGGTGTATATCTGACACTTAACCCCGTACAAGTAGTGTCGCCAAATCTTTAACGCGAATACTACTGCTGCCAGTTCGAGGTCGTGTGTCGGATAATTTACTCCATAGATTTTGAGCGGTCGAGATGCGTAGACAATCACCTTCCCATTCTGCATGAGTACGCATCCCAACCCTTGCTTTGAGGCATCACTGTAGACCACGTAATCGTCGTATCCATTGGGCAATGTTAGCACTGGCGCACTGGTGAGGCGCTTCTTGAGTTCTTGGAAACTTTCTTCACACTTCTCATCCCATACGAACCTCTTATGAGTCTTTCGGAGTAGCTTTGTCATGGGAAGGGCAATCTTTGAAAACCCTTCGACGAACCTTCTATAGTACCCGGCAAGTCCTAGGAAGCTGCGAATTTCCTTTACATTCTTTGGTTGCTTCCATTCTGAGACTGCCTCAATCTTCTTTGGGTCCACTAGTACTCCGTCTTGATTAATGACGTGGCCTAAGAAAGCCACTTATCTAAGCCATAGGTCGCACTTGGACAACTTGGCGTAGAGTTGGTTGTGCCTTAGGATCTGTAGCACGATTCGGAGATGTTCTTCATGGTCTGCTTGACCTCCGAAGTATATCAGGATGTCGTCGATGAAGACGATGACAAATTTTTCGAGGTATTCATGGAAGCATCGGTGCATTAGATCCATGAATATCGCAGGTGCATTGGTCAACCCGAATGGCATCACCACAAACTCGTAGTGGCCGTAGCGGGTACGGAAGGCGGTCTTCGGAATGTCTTCCTCGCGGATCCGAAGCTGGTGATAGCCTGAACTCAAGTCGATCTTTGAGATAACTTTTGCACCTTTGAGTTGATCTAAGAGATCGTCTATCCTTGGAACAGGATACTTGTTCTTGATGGTGACCTTGTTCAGTTCTCTGTAGTCGATGCACAAACGGAAGGTTCCGTCCTTCTTCTTCACAAACAGCACGGGCGCTCCCCAAGGCGAAACACTCGGTCGAATGTAACCCTTCTCAAGCAGTTCTTCGAGCTGACTCTTGAGTTCTTTCATCTCCAGCGGGGCCATTCTGTAGGGCGCCTTAGAGATTGGGCCGGTACCAGGCTCGAGGCTTATTGAAAACTCGACTTCTCGTCGAGGAGGTAACCCGGGGAGTTCGTCTGGGAAGACGTCGGGAAACTCTCTGGCCACGGGGATCTCTTGCACGTTTACAATCTTCTTCTCTGTTGACTCGAGATAGCAGAGATATCCAACGCAGCCCTGCCTTAGTAGTTTCCTGGCTTTCATGGCGTTGATCACCTTTCCATTTTCTTCTTCCCGTTTCCCCTTGAACTTGCAGACGTGCTTTCCTCCCGAGTTGATGGTCACAGTTCGGGTGTAGAAATCAATTATTGGGATGCATATTAAGTTGGAGCAGAAGTTTACTCCCTGAATGCATAGGGGAAATTTGCCTAATTGCTTTGCTCCTAATATCTTTTCTCCATTTGGAAGGTGCACTATGAACGACTCACACTCCTCGAGGTTATCTAATCCTAGAAGTTCTATGCATTTTTCGGATATGAATGAATGCGAAGCACCGGAATCGAAGAGTATAAACACGTCTTTAGAACGGATATGGAGAGTACCTTGGCATATGGGTTCTTCTGGCTTGTCAGTGGTGCGCATTTCATACAATCTTTGTCCTTGTCCTTGCGAGTTCACAGGCCCTTTGCCTTTCTGGTTAGCCGTGGACTGAACTGAAGCGGTTCCTGCTAGCTTGTTTGACGCCTGAGGTCGCTGGGATATCGTGTTTGAGCGGGTCTGACCTACTGAACTTGCTGGTTGCCTGCAGAATTGTCGGAGGTGTCCGTCCTTGTTGCAGTTGTAACATCTTCTTGGTGGATTGGGACACTTCCTGTTTATATGCCCGGGCTCAGCACAGTTGTGGCAGACGATTGGGGTTTTCGTGGATTCAGTCCCATGGCTTGATCTTGTACCAACCGACGAAGCCTTGTTCTTGCTTTTCTTTGACCACTGAGATCCTTGCGGCGATGCTGGCCTCTTAAAGCCACTGTGACTGGAGTGGTGAGGCTTTCCTCCACCGAACTTCTTGCGCTCGGGAACCTTCAGAGTCGACTCCATTTTATGCGCATGATCCACATATTCTTCCAGGGTTGTGAAGGAGCGGTTTCCCATCCAAGGTTTAATGTGATCACTCATCCATCGATGAAAGTGTTTGATCTTCTGCTTTTCCGTGGTGATCTCTTCATCAGCATACTGTAGCAGGTGGTTAAACCTCTTAGCCCTTTCTAGCACATTCAACCCATGCAACTTCGGGGAGTGGAACTCATCCAGCTTTTCATCTCGCATTGATTCCGTGAAGAATCTGTGCATCATCTTGCTCTTGAACATTGCCCAGCTTAAATCTGGGCGGCTGGCTACACTAGAGCTCTCCCACCACTCGCCTGCTTCATCTTTCAATTTAAGTGCAGCCATGTGCACCTTATCCGTTTCCGAGCATGGTATGTTGCGTGAGAGTCGCTCCATGTGTGAGAACCAGTATTGCACTTAGTGGTGGGTTCTGGTCCCTGGAACCGGAGAACCGAACCGGAAACCGAACCGGTTCAAAACCGGCGGTTCCGGTTCCGGAACCGGAACCGAACCGGAGGAACCGGTAGAGGACCGGTCCCGGTCCCGGTTCCTCCCTTAGAGGAACCGGAGAACCGGCGGTTCCTCCGGTTCCGAACCGGCGGTTCCTCCGGTTCAGAACCGTCGGTTCCACCGCGATCGCGACCCAAAAACCGCGGTTGCGGTTCAGCCAACAGAATGTACACACATTCTGTTGGACCACACCGCGATCGCGGACCTAAATCCACGATCGCGGCCCTCTATCACCGCGATCGCGGCCACTGTTCCAACGGCTATTTTTTTCCCAACGTCTATATTCCAACGGCTATTTTCCTTCCATTTACCTATATAAATACCATACTTCACCTTCAATTTGATTCACACCAATCTCATACTCTCTTATCTCCCTCTACTATTACTACTCTCATAATTCTACAAGCTTTCAACTTGCAAATTCTTTGTTACTACTTCCAAGTCTTTTATCTCCTTCCTAATCTTTTGAAACATGGATAACCAAGGTCAAGGCTTTATTAATTTTTTGAACGAGCAATACTATGGTGGTGTTGGTGGTTCACAAGAAAGTCAAATGGATCCTAATGCTTATCAACCACAACCACCTTATCCTCATATGTCTATGCCTATGCCCATTCCCCCTCATATGTCTATGCCTATGCCCATTCCTCCACAAGTTCCTCATTCCGCTTCTATTCATAACCAAGGTGCACAAGGCAATGAGGAGGTCGAAGTCGATGAGCAACACACCGACGAGGATGAGAAACACACCGAAGAGGAGGAGGGGGCATCTACGGTCAACCAAACCGCAAAAGTGTTGAAATCCGACATTTTCACAAAGCACTTCACCAAGGGCAATGAATTGGATGCACTAGACCGATATGTTGTCAAGTGCAACTATTGTCCCTCGAAGTACAAATGGAAGTGCAATGGAGGCTATGGCCCCTTGAACAAGCATTTGAAGGCAAAACACTTGGACAAGTTGGGCATGATGCGAGGTCAAACACAAATTTCGACTTCGGGGTTAGCAAGTTCTTCCTCTCAATCTCCCTTATTTACTTATAATCATGAGCGTAGTGTTTATGCTTTGTCCGAAGCTATTTGTGTTGATCATTTGCCATTTCAATTTGCGGAAAGTGTGGGTATAAATGATTGGGTTTCCAACCATTTGCAACCCGCTTATAAACGAACAACAAGAAAAACAATTAGGAAAAATGTGTTTAAAGCATATGCGTGTCGTAAAAAGGAGTTGTCTCGGTTTTTTGCTCAAAATGATATTCGTGTTTCTATTTGTACCGATATTTGGAGTGATAACTATCAATCTCATTCATACATGGGTATTACATGTCATTATATTGATGATCATTTTCACATGCAAAAACGAGTTTTGTCTTTTCGAGTATTTGATGGGGCACATACCGCTTCAAATATTTGTAACAATATACGAACTATTTTAGATGAGTATAGACTACTTCATCGAGTTTTCACTATTTCATTTGATAATGCATCTAACAACACCGCTTCTATTAGTGAATTGATTCAAGTTTGTCAACCGGTTTTTGGAAACAAATACTTTCATGTAAGATGTTCTTGTCATATTTTAAACTTATGTGTTCAAGATGGTTTGACACTTTTAATGCCATATCTTGAACCTATTAAGTATGTTGTTAGCTTTATTTGGTTAAAAAAGAGACCAAAAGTGATTGGGGGAGGTTTTGTAAATCGAATGGTGTTAAACCAATACTTTTTTCAAAAGATGTCGGTCATCGTTGGAATTCAATGTTTACGTTATGAAGAACTTTTAGCTTCCTTTGCCGCTCAACATATCCCGGGCTCACAAGCAATTGAAGCTTGTTGGGATATTTGCTATGATATTGTGGAGATTTTACAAGTTTTTAATGATGCAACTTATACATTTAGTCAAACATATACACCAAGTGCTCATTTGTTTGTTGTTGAAGCTTTGAATGTTGCGGGTGCCTTTAAGGAAGGGCTTTCACAACCCGACCGACCCGACATTGTTGAAGGTATTTTACGTATGAAGAGGAAGTGGTTGAACTATTATAAATACATTCCCGATATTTATCTTGTTGCTTGTATTTTTGATCCAAGATTTAAGATGCAAGGTTTGCAAGATACTTTGTATCAATACTATGAGTTGTTAAATTTAGAAGAAGAACATTATCATAGAAATTGCAATGTTGATGTCATTATAGAACGTGTTAAATCTCTTATCTATGATTTGTACAAAACTTATAGCACGGGTGGTGAGGTTCCTTCTATGCCTCAACTACCCCCATCGTCCTCCTCATCTCGTCGTTCTTTTCTATCCGTCGGGTCTCGTATGTTGCAAAATCTTACAAAAAAAACGAGATTCACGAGCTCACATACGGAGATCGATACTTATCTAACCACTACCTTTGAGTTTGTAGATGATTTTGACATTTTAGATTGGTGGAAGCAACACAAGAACATATATCCAACACTAGCAAGGATCGCCGCTCAAGTACTTGCCGTTCCCGCTTCAACGGTAGCGGTGGAGCAAAAGTTTAGCCAAGGCGGCCACATCTTAGACGATAGAAGATCAAGATTGGCACCCGAAGCATTGGAAGCCCAAGTTTGTGTGGATGATTGGAAGAGGGCGGAAATTAGATCACAATCAATGAACTATACGGAGTCATCCGATGATATAATAGAGGACGACGCAAGCCAAGCTTCTTTCGCCGGTTCCGCCGGGTCGTCTTTGGTAAGTTGCCAAACGCGGTTTCATATCGAAGGTAATAGAACTACGTGGGCTTTGATTCCTCTATGACCCCGAGAGGATACGTAGGCAACTTAATATCAAGTTCAAGCCCTTCTTCTCCCACCCCCCTTCTCTTCTCAAAGTCCGAAACCGGTCGGACTAGGCTAAAATAGCCTAAAATATCCATTATAACCACAATCCGCGATCGCACAACGACCGCGGAGGACGGGCCACGATCGCGGTGATAGAGTACCGCGATCGCGTCCCACATTCCACGATCGCGACCCACATTCCGCGATCGCGGATCCCCTCCAACGGCTATATTTTTCAAATTCAACGGCTATTTCAAGTTTCGACGGCTATATTTATCAATATAAATATGATATCTCTCCTTCAATTTAATTTACACCAATCTCATTGACTCATACTCTTTTATTTCTTTTGAATACTTCATTTCATATTCATTTTCAAGTATGGAAAACCAAGGCGGAGGGTTGAAATTCGAAATTTTCACAAATCACTTCACCAAAGACAACGTATTGGATGAACGAGGCCGATGTGAGGTCAAATGCAACTATTGTTCCATGAGGTACAAATGGTTGTCGGGTGGAGGTTATGGAACCATCACTCGTCATTTAAAGACCAAGCACGACATACACCTTAACCGTAGCCCGTAGGTAAGTCGCCAAGCGGGGTTGCATATCGAAGGTAAGAGAACTACGTGGTCTTTGATTCCTCTATGACCCCGAGAGGATACGTAGGCAACTTAATATCAAGTTCAAGCCCTTCTTCTCCCACCCCCCTTCTCTTCTCAAAGTCCGACACCGGTCGGACTAGGCTAAAATAGCCTAAAATAGCCATTAATATCAACTGCACTCCTGACGGATCCCCGGTTCCGTCGTACGAATCAGGCTTCATGGCGTTGAAAGCCCTGATTCCCTCGGTGAAGCTAACCAGATTCTGTTTTTCGGGAACCACCTCAACCGTTTGACCTACTTCTTCTTGCACTTCTTCCGGCACCACGTTTGGTGCTTCGGGGTCCACGTGTTTGGGAACCCTAGCAGGAATCTCCTCTCGTATCAACTGTTGTACAAGAGTGCGTAGTGCATTCACGATTTTTGCGTTGAATGCGATTGGCGCTACTGGTGCATGAGGTGGGTTCACTCCTGGCTCTCTTCGGGCTTCAGACTCGCCATCATCCTTGCCATCTCTAGGTTCAGTGGTAATGCGATTAGTGGCTCTCGTGTTGACCATCTGAAGGTTTTGGGTTTGTTTCTACTTGTTAATTCGGTGTGGTATTCAGAATAATTACACAAACAAGTTCTAGTAGAATAAAGAGAAACTTCATTAATAGATTCATAGTAGAGAGTACAAGGCTTTTGTAACTTAAGCCATTTCTAACTAGGAAAAGAAAACAAGCCGATTCGACTTCCTGAAGACAAAAATTGAAGTCGAAAAGAAGTGGTCTATGCTCACTTATTGGAAAAAGAAATACAAAGCTAAGGAAATCTAAATACGGTCGGCGTAAGTATCGAGGAATCCTTCCTCGAAGAGGGTCTTGTCTATGATCCCCGTGTCGTTACCAAGGAGGATGTTGGCCTGCTCGATTCTGCGGTGGTGACGGTTTTCGCGAGCCTGAAGTTCCGCGATGCAAATCCGATGTTGAAGCCTTTCCTCTCGCTCTCTATCCGTCTCTATGATCCACTCTCTTTGGTGGCTCTGAAGCAGGCCACGGTTCACCCTCCAACTTCCGGTGGGTACAACGTCGGATGGTGTGGGAGCGTTGACCAAGGGCTGGCGAGCCTGGCGGTTGGAAGATTCCCCCTCAATCCAAGTGGTGAATCCTTCCATCTGTACATCCCTAGGTGCCTTTCTTGCCCGCTCAAATAGAGAGGGCGGCCCATAGCGTCTCTCCTCGGAGTGATCGACATTCATGGATTGGAGCTGTCGTAAGAGCTCCTCGTCCTCGTGACATCAGAAATGTCTCATCGGCGGCATTGGCCCTTCGGGCTCGGACGCCCTTGGAGGTGAGACAACATCCATTCTCGGCATGACTCTCGGGACTTCGATCATAGGGGGCATCGGGGCCTCGCTGGCGGCGGTGGTGGTGGTGTTTCTGGGTCGATTACCACCACGTCTTCATCTTCTTCTTCTGACACTTCGTTCATAGCGTCCCAATCTGCCTGTGCCTGCCACAGTATCTCTAACTCCTCATCATCAAACTCGTCCTCTTCCCCATGCTCAAAATCATGTTCGGGTATGTTCCCATCTTGTTGGTACTCGGGCACCAACTCCTCATTCTCCTCGTCGGAGAGATCTTCGGGTTCATTACCCGGTGCCATCTCCTCATCTTCCGAGGGGTAGTCCTTGGGCTCGTACACGGGTGATGGGGGTAAATCGACGGGTGCTGGATCATCTTCCGGTAGCTCTATGGGAAGGTTAGGGTCTTCCTCAGGATCTTCTTCCGACTCCTCCCACGGCTCCCCGACTTGGTCAATTTCCATATTGACCCCGAGGTGACCATCCTCGTCAATATAGGGAAAGTACGTGTTCGGGGCTTGCATCCCGAAGTTGACTCCATTGACATGGTTTCCAAGATGGTTGTTGTTCGGGCTAGCCATGGTTTTTCTGAGGAAAGAAAGAAAAAGAAAAGGCGCTATTATAGAACCTCCTTAGTTCCTATGAAAGGAAGACGTTGTGAACGAATTCAAAATCTTAAAAAGTATTATATTAAAACTTTACTCTATGTTTTTCATTTTCTTGGCCCTATTTAAGTACTCAATGTTTCCTTGCCTATCATGTATGATTTTTAGGAAATAAGTGTTGGGCGACTAAACAAGTTTCTAATGTGAGAGTATAAGTTTTCTAAGGTGAAGGTATAAGGTTCTAGTTATAAGTTTCCTAAAGGAACACTTACATTATTGATAAGAAAAGTTCATACCGCTTAAGTTTTTCAAAAGATAGAAAAAGATTTTTGAGAAAAAGTTAGTTAGTTCTAGAACTAAGTATTTGCTACTTAAGGTTTCTAATTTTTTCGGGAATCATTTTTCTTAGCTAAGAATTCGAAATTGGAAGGGTACTATTCCTAGGTTTTCTTTTAAAAGAGTAAAGGAGAAGATCTTCTAAAATTTGATGTCCTAAATAGAGGAAGTAAAAGTTAAGGTTTTTAAAAGTTCTCGGTTTTCGAAAATTCTTGGTTTTAAAACTTTTCGGTTTTAAAACAAAACGTTTAACTCTGATACCACAATTGTAACACCCCTATTTTACAACACTGGGTATTACCGCCAGTGACCTCAGACTTTACCGTCTAAAGTCACCCAAGGCTTTTAGAATGATATAGAACAAATAAATGCGGAATAAAAACATATTACATAATGAGAAAAGGTGCTCCCGAGGGAGACTTGGTTCTTACAAACATCTTACATTGTTGTTAAATATAAATTTGTTTGGAAATTTAAATGCGAAGCTAACATGTCCTTGAAACATATTGAAACTAAAACAAAATGATTAACGAAGTACATCTTGAAAATTCTTGTTCTTCCTTCGTCTTCACTTCGCTTCACGCTGTTGAGAGGGTTTCTTGACAACAAATAAATTTATAATCAAGACCCCGCTGTGTATAGGGAGGTCAGGATCGTTCCACAGGAAGCAAGGTTGTTTGTTTATCAATCTACTAAAAAGCAAACAAAACAAGTAAAAACACTCACAAGTAGCCTCGTTAACGACGTTGTCAGGGTCGTTAACGAACCACCGAACAAAAAAACACTTCAAATAAAGACCTAATTAAATTCGGTACCGAGGCAAGCACTCAGCAACGAAAAATTTACTAGAAATAATTCAAAAAAAAAAAAGATCTAGGACTAGGGACACCACAACATAGCCAAGCATAAAAACTCGTAAAAAGATAAGATCATGCCTTTAAACAGATAGAGTCATCAACTTTCGTTGACTTAGCAAGTAAATTAACAAACTTTCGTATCCTAATTCACTCAATTGTTTGTTTTAGATCTAAAGCTTGAAACTTTCGTATTCAAACAATATCAACCTTCAAGTTATTAACTTTCTCTTTCAATCAAGTTAAAAAAAACTCAAATTACCTCAACTTTCGTTTTGGTATAAGCACAACAAACAATTCCCAATAAAAGATAAAAGGCATTCAACACACAATCTTACTCATCAAACATGCTCAACTATGTCGGGCTTAACCTCGATCCTAGAAAAGAAAACTACTCACTACTCATGACTAATAAACTAATAATTTCAACCAAAGGAAACATTGAAAACAAAACAGTACTCAAATTAATAAGAAAATATCGTCTTACAGAGATTCAGAAGAAACCGAAAACATCAGAATACCGAATCAAAATCACGACTAAGGATCCTGGTGACTGTCGTCTACCGAGCCTCCTCCGATCCGACTTCTCTCGCTCGGCTCTTCGAAATTCTCTTTTCTCCAAAAATTCTCTTCTAAAAACTTCCCCTTTCTATGCTAGATAGAAGGGTATTTATACTAAAAAGGCTAAAAACTTAAAAAGGCTAAAAGATATAAACTTTCCTAAAAAGATAGAAACAAACCCTAAAAGATAGAAATAAAATCTAGTAGGATAATAAAACCTAAAATACATATTCTAATAACCCCCAAAAGATTCTAAAAAGATACTCAACCGACACGGAAATAAATTTGCGCTCAGGATCGGTGAATTATAAAATAAATCTTCAATTCTTCTCCTTTGTGGCCTCGTTAACGAGCCTTCACAGCCTCGTTAACGAGCCTGGGCTTTGTTTTCTTCCACACTTCCTCTCGTAATCTTGAGCTCTGACTTGTTCAATCTTGTATTCCTCCATCTTTCACTATAATGCTCCAAATTCAGCTCCATATAGCTCTTTTCCTCGCTAAAACCTACAAAATACACAAAATAGCGTAGCTTCCACTCTTTTCATAGAAATATGCAAAACTACCTAAAAACACTCAAAACTAAACCTAAACTTAACAAAACTAAACCTAATAAGCAAAGAAAACCTACTAAAAACTACACTAGAAATGCGAACATCAAAATACCCCATACTTAGACTTGCTTGTCCTCAAGCAATAAACAAAACACTAACCAAAACCAAAACAAACATACTCATCAAGACATAGCCATCATCTAAAAAGCAACATCTACACATGAGAAAAATATAGCAAAAGACTATTAACATCCTCACACATATATGTACTTAAATAGACAGAAAATAATACAATCCAACCTTACACGAGATATTGTGTTTCACTCAACTCTCAAGTGTTTAGGCTTATAAATTCAATCTCTCAACTCATCTTATATACAAAAACTTATAGAAATTGGAACTTATATCACCAATACTCTCCACCCAAGATTTGTCAAAACAAGCAAAGAATCATCAAGAGAACTTAGGGGGCTCAATGAAAAACTTCATAGAAGCTTCCATTTGGCCGGGTTGTAATGGGGCTTGGTAAAGACAATAAGGCGTGGAAATATTTTGGCTATGTGGTGCTAATAATATCCGGGAATCAAAAGACTCCTAAAAACTCACATATATCCAAAAATTCTAATAAAAGATTATACCAAACTCACTTTTCTTTATACACACTCATTTTCGCTCACCCTTTTTCATCCTAAAAAGTCTCATAACAAGTTAAAAGAATCTCTGATATTATCTATAAATACAATTGCACCTCAACTCTTCACCTCCTTTTATCATTCTCCTTCTCTTTCTTTTTTTTTATCATATTTTTTTATTATTTTTTTATTCACCTCGCTGCCTCGTTAACGAACCCACATCAGGGTCGTTAACGAGCCACCATATAAACTCTTTCTCTTCTTTTTTCACTTCTATCAAAAACTTTATTTCGTGCATTTTTCATCAAGAGATCTTTCTTATTACATGTAAAAGCAAGAGACTTCCAATCTACACTTCCCAAACATCCTTCAATTAAAACAAAATATCAGCAACTCCTCTCTTTTTAACACACCACAAAACTTACCTCTCCAATCTAAGTCCTAATTCCCGGATAGGGTCAAGCTTATCTCGGCTAGGAAATAATTTTTGTGGAGCTAAAAATAAAAGGTTTCAGGCTAGAATTGGTTATCAAAAAGATGGAATAATGTAAAGGTAGATAGGGAATAATAGGGCTTATGAAAATAAGTTCTCCATCATATGATCTTTACAAGTAATGAACTAAAAATCTTATAAGGGTCTCAAGAAATAGATAACCATCACAATTCCAAGAGATAATATGCATAAAGAGAGTAAATCACACAAGAAAAGAAGAGGGATTCTTAAATGTTCTCCCTATAAGGCCAAAAATACTCAAGAGGTAGATTTCGTTGGATTGCATCATCTATGCTATAAAGTATATGTGCTCAATTTCATCAAATTCTATCTTCTTCTAAAACCAATGATTTCAAGTTGAGAATCCGGCTATACTTTTAAAGACATGTTTGCAAGGAATTATATGATTAAGTTAGCGATTGCTATCATAGAACTTAAGAAGGGATATCTATCAATTCTAAAACTCTCTTCTTCTTTTTTGATTTTTTCAAAATTTTTCAATCAATTTTTTTTTTCGATTTTTTTTTAACTTTTTTCGACATAAAGAAATAGAAACTACATAACACATATAAACACCTAAGACATAAGTTTTCTACTTTCTCCCACCCCATACTTAAAATTACAGTGTCCTCACTGTAAGAAAAATAAGAAGAAGGAAAAGAAATAGAAAAGAAAACATCAAAAGATTAAAAAGAAAAGGAAAGACATAAAAAAAAACTTACAAAGTTGTAAAAAGAAAAGTAGTGCTCAAAGTTCCCCA
Organism: Fallopia convolvulus; assembly: GCA_964016875.1. Lineage (NCBI taxonomy): Eukaryota > Viridiplantae > Streptophyta > Magnoliopsida > Caryophyllales > Polygonaceae > Fallopia > Fallopia convolvulus. Next base: position 38,481,543 of record OZ024731.1, on the reverse strand, counting down.
TGAAGTCGTACATCGTCCTCCAACGCTCAGCGTCCTCCGCCTCTCTCTGACGCTGCCTCTCATCCTCCATCGACATGCGAGCGGAATAGACAGTTTCCCATCTATCCATCCTCCTATGAATGTGATCCTGCTGGAGGTGAAGCTGCTGCATCCGTGCAGAAAGATCCTCGGCCCATGGTGGTGGTATACTCAATCCTGTGTACTCGGGCTGAGGAGGTGGTGGGTAGTGAGGCTGGAAATGGTCTTGATACATCACCGGGTTGTAAGGCATGAGTCCATAGGCATGAGGGTCGACATGAGCTGGTGGTCGGTCGACAGGAGCTCTCGGCACCTCGTTAACGAAGCTAGGTGCCTCGTTAACAGAGTTGGGATGGGGCTGGAAATGGTCGTTGACGAGCCTGGTGGGCTCGTTAACGAAGATGTTGCTCCCTAGGACCTCTGTGTCGACGTCTTCTTCCTCGTAATTGAGCTCCTCAGTGTCGCCCTCGGTGTCGGCCTCTTCAGTGTCGTTGCCTACTACCTCGGTGTCCTCTTCTTCATCTTCATCATCATCTTCATCCATGGCTTCCCGCTCAAACCGGGATTCACATGGCCTATGCGAAAGCTCGTCCTCCGGTTTAGGTTCCAATGGGTAGGCATGTCCCATCCACGCCTCGTACCAATTCGGTACGTAGAGAAGCTCGAACTTGTCGAGGGTAGGTGTAACTATGTGATCTTGAACCTTCACCTTAAATCCTACATCGACTTGAATAAAGACTCCAGAGCTATACCAATAGTTTTTGTTGAGTAGTTGGGCATGAGCCGGTATGTAGCGGGTGAGATCGACTCCAAGATTCTTGGCCAGGAGGCTAACCAAATTGCCACACCAAACCTCTTTGGACTTGGTAGATTTTCCGATGTAGTAAAGCCACTCGTACCCCAAATTCAAGGGGCCGAGCTCCTCAAAAAGGATGGTGCGGAAGCAAGCAACTTCCGTTCTTGTAGGACGGTTCAACTCTCTCTTCGGCCAAAACGTCGCGGCGAGGACTCTAAGAATAATTCTGAAGATGGGGTTGATGATGGTTGCCCCGGATAATGCCGCGGTGGAGGATTGAACCTCCCCGGTGATGTAGCTCCAAGTGCGGGTTACTCGGTAGTCCTTCAAGATGTAATCTCTAGACGGGTTTGGGAGCTCTAAGATTGCGTTGAACTCCGCCATTGTGAACTCACGGTCCTCGTTACCTAGCCGAAACCAGATCCGTCCCGCCGAGGTCTTCGACGAGAAGTTGGTCTCCAAGGTGGCCAAGAACTCGAATGTGAGAGTCGGATAGTGTGGCAAACTCTCTTGCTTCAAAAGATGGGCGGCTCCAAGGATGACGAAAGCATCTTTGACATCCGGGTAGATCCCCGTGTTGACAGCGCTGGACTTTGAGAACCATCGGGTGTAGTGGTCCTTCTCCAGAAAATCACGGTAACGCCGTACTTGGCTTTGAGTGCTCAAAATCACATCATCCACTCGAGGTGGAGATGGGGACCTATGGTTTCTTCTTTACTTCTGAGCTCGGTTAGCGGGTCTGCTTGAACTTGCCATGGATCCTACAAAATAATCAAGACTTTTCCAAGATAAGATCCACTCAAAAATAGATAGGTAAGAGACCCCATACTTGGAATTATTCGGAATTATTCGTTAACTACCCAATTGGGTCGTTTACGATTCTGGACTCGGATTGATCTATGAAGCATTGCAGGGTCGTTAACGAGCCTGGGTGGGTCGTTAACGAGCCGCCGAGAACAAAGACCAGAATTTCCGATTTTAATCTACCTTAATTTAAAGCACAAATCAAGCATGCACTCTTCTATATTTATCCATCAATCCCAAAAACGGGTATAAGAACCCCATACTTGCTCGATTACCCATCCCGACATGCTAAAATTACCCAAAATCTTGACATGCAAAGTTTCGAACTTTAGGATTTAGAAGAAAAATTCATGCTTTCCTAACTTAGAGTGTTCTAATAGATAATCTAACACGAATAATCCTTCCTAAAACATGAACAACTAAGCACAATCAAGAATTTATATGAACAAAAACCAAGCATGCAAATCGACCTTTCTAAGAACACGATTCAAGATATGAAATCTCTACCCTAAAGACAATCAATCATGCAATTTCGAGCAAGGGTTAGAAATCATACCGGAGAATCGAGAAATTGAAGAACAAAGGGGTCGGAATCGGGGTGGTAACGAGCTTGTGTCTCGTCGGTGATCGGTTTCCGGGCTCCGGTAACGACGGCCTCTCGGTGGTCGGTGAAGTGAAGGATTCCGAACTGGTGGGAGAGAAGGGAGAGGGAATTCGAGCTTTCTGGGTTTAGAGAAGTATGAAATTGGGAGAGTATTGGTAGATTTGTGGAAGGGGGTAAAAGGGGTTTTTATAGGAGGAGAAAGGGTAGGTAGAGGCGGCGGCTAGGTTAGAAAATAAGAATAGATTAGGGTAAAAATCTTACCTGCCCCATTTCTTGACGAGTCGGGTCTTCGAACCGGATCGTTAACGACCCTGGGTGGGTCGTTAACGAGCTGTCGTAGCCTTCTTGCAGTGATTTTTTCGATCCCTTCTCCTGAAATCTTATTAGCTCAAAAATTCTAATTTCTATCCTAACTAAAACTCAAAAGAAAAACCAAAGAAAGTTAAGAAATAATCTAAAAAGAAAAAGAAAATCTAAGTCTATTCTAAAAGCGGGTTGCCTCCCGTAAGCGCTATTTTTAACGTCGCTAGCCCAACGAGCTCCCTTGCTAGTCTCATGGTGGTTCATGTGTAGCCATGTTGGGGTCTTGAGGTACTCCCCTCGTAGCCTTGCAGCCTTTGTGTGCTTGAGTTGCTAAATTAGGACCCTTTTCTTCTATTAGTACGCTCGATATCCCTGGATTGTCAGTGTAGTCCAAAAGCCAGGGTGGTTTGGTTAAACTCTTGCACGTGGGACTCAGTGATCGGCAAATGAAGCTCGGTAGGGACTGTTGTGTCGAGTTCAGGTTGAGTCAACTCGATTTGTGCGACTCCAACTGGGTCGCTGGCTTTTTGATCCAAGTTGAATTCCACGTGGGACTTCTCCTATATCAAAAGTGAGGAGTCCCTTCCGCACGTCTACTCTTGCTTCTGTTGTGGCTAAAAATGGTCGCCCTAGAATTATGGGTACATGGGGGTCTTCAGGCATATCAAGGACGATAAAATCATTCGGTATAAAGAATTTCCCGACTTGAATAGGATAGTCGTCCACCACTCTTGTGGCCTTGACACATGACCCATCTGCCATGTACAGGTTCATGTCTACCGGATCAGTGGTCCCATATTGGCTTTAGACCAGATTGAGAGCGGAACAAGACTAGCACTGGCACCTAGAACGCATAAAGCCTTGAACTTTTGGTTGCCTATGCCGATCGTTATTGCAAACCGTCCTGGATCTCCTAGCTTTTCCGGTAGAGCTATCGATCTGACTTCATCTTGCAGCTCTGTAATGGACCTTTTCCTGCTAAGAATATCTTTCAAGAACTTTGTGTAAGCCGACATTTCGCTTAGGGCCTCAGCGAATGGGATGGAAATATTAATGCCCTGAAGAATTTTAACGAAACGCTTGAACTTACTCTCAGTAGAGTCCATAGACTTCTTAGTTGGAAATGGAAGAGATTTCAACATTCTCGGAACCAAGTTAGGCTCGAGAGGTCAGAGTACCGGGTCGACACTAGGGTCGTTTGGTGTCCTCGGCGGGTCGTTACCAACCCTCATAGGGTCGTTAACTACCCTGGAATAGAGAGGAAGGCTCGGATTAGTAGACTTACCTAGGCTAGGGTCGTCAGGAACCCTCGGAGCCTCGTCATCCTGGTTTGTAGGCTCGGTATTTGCTCTCGTTGGCTCGTTAACGAGCCGTTTGGCGAGGTCTTGTTCCTCCTTCTCTTCAGCTTGAACTCTCTCCGGTAATGTCTTCGCACTTTTGAGGTGCACTGCTGCTATTTGGCCTCTAGGGTTCTCCTCGGGGCGGCTCGGGAGTTGCCCTTGTGGTCTTGGAATCCGTGCAGCTAAGTCCCCTAGTTGGGAATCAACACTCCTCTTCCAAATATCGAACTCTCCACATCTTTTATCTTGTCGGTTCAGTTTGGCTTGAACTTCATCAACTTTGTTGTTCACTCCGTTAATGCTCTCCTTTATTTCCTGAACCCATGATGGCGTCTCCTGATGGCCTATAGGTCGATATGGTGCAGGTCGTCTATCTGGTGGGGGCCCTGCGTAGTTTTGAATTGTATTCTGATTGCCCCATGGTTGATAGTTGTTCGACCTGTCATTATAATTAGACTGGTTCGTGTATGGTCCTCTCATATAGTTCATCTCAGCTATTGTCTCAGCGGTTCTAACCTGCTCAATGTTAGTGCAAGTAGAAGTACTATGTGCAAAAGAACCACATTCCTGACATGATTGAGAGGATTTCAGAAAACTTACATGTTTCTTCACACGGTTGACCTCGTCTTGTAAGAATTGATTTTTAACATCTGGGTCAACTTCTTCTTGGTTAGGTATGTAGAGATGTTTTTGAGTTTGTGGAGTTTGCTGGGTTCCGTACATAGCATCGTAATTAGCCAGCTTATCCAACAGTTTCCACGCCTCTGTCGGGTTCATCTCTATAAAACCGCACGCAGTATGCGTGTTGATGCGGTTCTTGGTCTCTGCGTTGATACGCTGGAAGAAGATTTCTTGCAAAACATATAAAGGTTGCCCATGAGCAGGGCACTGTATAAGCATCTCCTTGAATCTTTCCCATGTTTCAACGAATGTTTCATTAGGCAACTGGTGATAGGAGGTGATTCGTTTCCTCAACTCCGTTGTCTTAGCAGGGGGGGAAAACTTTGTAAGAAATTGATCGTACAAAGATTTCCAAGTCCTGATACACTTAGAAGGTAGGCTCTCCAACCAGTTCAGGGCCTTTCCAGTAAGAGACAATCTAAAAGCTTTTAACAGAACATATTCTAATGAGACACCTTCAGCAGTTATGGTGTCACATAAATCAAGAAAGTTTCTAATATGCTCCATAGGGAACTCAGTAGGTTTCCCTTCAAACTGAGCCCGTTTGATTAAGGATATATATTGAGACTTGATCTCAAAAGGTTTCTCTATCGCTGGAAGCACAATAGGAGATTCTGGCACCCTCAGTTCCGGATGCATGTATTGTTTGGCATTCCTTGGATAGGCATTAAGCTCTTCTTGTAGTCGAGCCTTGTCAGCTCGTTGACGCTCAGCTTCGGCGTCTACGCCGTCCTTCTCGGCCTTAAGTGCCTCCATCTGGGTCCGGAGGATCTCTAACTCTCGAGCCATCTCTTCTGTTGTGGCCATGGCTCGGTTTTTTCGGAGTCGACGGTGCAGGGAACGTTCGGGTTCTGAGTAATAACCAGTGTTATCAAACTGAAGCCTTCGTCGTCCTACCGGAATACACTGAGAAAAACAGACAAAGAAAACAAAAATTAAAAACAAAAACGGGGTCGGGCTATTCCCGTACCCAAAGATAAACTAACAAACTCGTTGCTTCCCCGGCAACGGCGCCAATTTGTTGAGAGGGTTTCTTGACAACAAATAAATTTATAATCAAGACCCCGCTCTGTATAGGGAGGTCAGGATCGTTCCACAGGAAGCAAGGTTGTTTGTTTATCAATCTACTAAAAAGCAAACAAAACAAGTAAAAACACTCACAAGTAGCCTCGTTAACGACGTTGTCAGGGTCGTTAACGAACCACCGAACACAAAAACACTTCAAATAAATACCTAATTAAATTCTAATTAAATTCGGTACCGAGGCAAGTACTCAGCAACGAAAATTTACTAGAAATAATTCAAATAAAACAATGATCTAGGACTAGGAACACCACAACATAGCCAAGCATAAAAACTCGTAAGAAGATAAGATCATGCCTTTAAACAGATAGAGTCATCAACTTTCGTTGACTTAGCAAGTAAATTAACAAACTTTCGTATCATAATTCACTCAATTGCTTGTTTTAGATCTAAAGCTTGAAACTTTCGTATTCAAACAATATCAACTTTCAAGTTACTAACTTTCTCTTTCAATCAAGTTAAAAAAAACTCAAATTACCTCAACTTTCGTTTTGGTATAAGCACAACAAACAATTCCCAATAAAAGATAAAAGGCATTCAACACACAATCTTACTCATCAAACATGCTCAACTATGTCGGGCTTAACCCCGATCCTAGAAAAGAAAACTACTCACTACTCAGGACTAAGAAACTAATAATTTCAATCAAAGGAAACATTGAAAACAAAACAGTACTGAAATTAATAAGAAAATATCGTCTTACAGAGATTCAGAAGAAACCGAAAACATCAAAATACCGAATTAAAATCATGACTAACGATCCCGGTGACTTTCGTCTACCGAGCCTCCTCCGATCCGACTCCGATCCGACTTCTCTCTCTCGGCTCTTTGAAATTCTATTTTCTCCAAAAATTATCGTCTAAAAACTTCCCCTTTCTATGCTAGATAGAAGGGTATCTATACTAAAAAGGCTAAAAACTAAAAAAGGCTAAAACATATAAACTTTCCTAAAAAGATAGAAACAAACCCTAAAAGATAGAAATAAAATCTAGTAGGATAATTAAAACCTAAAATACATATTCTAATAACCCCCAAAAGATTCTAAAAAGATACTCAACCGACACGAAAATAAATTTCCGCTCGGGATCGGTGAATTATAAAATAAATCTTCAATTCTTCTCCTTCGTGGCCTTGTTTTCTTGAGCTCTGATTTAATAAATAAAAAGATACAGCCTCGTTAACGAGCATGGGCTTTGTTTTCTTCCACACTTCCTCTCGTAATCTTGAGCTCTGATTTCATCAATCTTGTATTCCACCATCTTTCACTGTAATGCTCCAAATTCAGCTCCATATAGCTCTTTTCCTCGCTAAAACCTAAAAAATACACAAAATAGCGTAGCTTCCACTCTTTTCATAGAAATATGCCAAACTACCTAAAAACACTCAAAACTAAACCTAAACTTAACAAAACTAAACCTAATAAGCAAAGAAAACCTACTAAAAACTATACTAGAAATGCGAACATCACACGCCTTATGGGGATTCCTAGATTCTGACATAATTCGCGAGGGGCGATAGAATGCCAGGCAACATGCGGAAAAGAAGAATTAGTCCAAGAGACTAAGAAAGCGGGAATGGAACTTCCCGAGGGTAAATTCGATAACTTCTACTTATTGTCGAAAGAAATAAATGGGTTGTGTTTACGATGAGGCTATACGATAAGGCTTGTTTATGTGGAGCTTTAATGGTTCGAAGAAGAGTATATCTTAGGCAAAGATAACTCGAAAAGCGATAGAAGAACTACTAGATTGTAGACTTCTCTAGGATTTCAATAGAATGTTGGGAACATTTATTAAGTCATACAAGTGAAAACCTCTCGCGCTTTGAGCGGACCGAGAGCCGGAATGATCATTTGAGACCGGTCCGGTTTTGGTATCTTAAATGTGCATTCGCACTTATCTTAAATAGTGACGAAAGATATTCAATCTTGTTAATGATTTTTAAAAGAGAGTGGTGGGACACGGATAATCCGAGCCACCCGAAGGAGAACTTCAATTCCCCGACACTTAGCTAGAGTGCGCGCAATCCCTCCTTGCAATCGGAGCGGATGGAGATCATGATCCCGAAAGTCGTATGGACGTACGACTTAGTAAGATTATATAGAGGTGTCGACTAACGCGCACCCCTTTCTAGTTTATTCAACTCAAATCTCTGAACGAGATTGTAATCAATCAAGAGAACACACACACTAGCATATATAATCCTAACAAGGAATATAAAACTTACTATGCTAACAATGGTCGTTATTTCTAGCAATCGATATTTTCTAGGTTCATTTTTATTTAAGCATACAAGGAGTTCCCAACATTGAGAATTTTTACAAAATGAAGTCTAAAGGTCGCAAGGGGAAATTCGACTTGCCTTAGTGCAACGAATACTAGAAAACGAGCTTTGACGAACTTAAGCGATTCCTTGCTACGAACGAGGATTCCAACCTATTGATAGGGAATTTACGAAAAGGCTCAAAACACGATTTTCCACTAAAGTTCGGATTACTTCTTATAATGTTTTTATAAGAGGATTTGAATTTCTAAATTATTATAATAATAATTTAGAAAGTTATTTGAAATAATAATATTCCTTTATTATTATTTTGATTTTTTAATATCCTTATTATTCCGAAAATCTCTATTAAAATAATTATTAAATAATCCTTTTTATTAGGAAGTTTCCTTAAATAGAAATTTCTACCTTTCCTTATAAGGTAACTTGCCTAAACAACTTTTATTTTAGGTTACTCTTATCTATTCTATTTCCATAACCTTTTTATACTATAAGGCTCACAAAATATCCTTGATCATATTTATATATTATGATATTATAGTTCATAACATAGAATCTTTTCTATATTTAATTGATTTCTTTTCAAGCAAGTCTACTTTATGTTATATAACATACTAGTTTTATTATAATATCATACTTGATATATTTAATTTTGAACTTAGGTCTTTTAATAAATCTCTACACTAGAAGCTTATTAACAATCCTATATTTTTATATAGGACTCTAATAATATTTTATTTAATAGTAGCATATTTTCATGAAGTTATTGTCTAAGTCAAACTATAGTTTTTAGATCTCTATCATATTCTATAATCAAGACTCATATGCTAGTAAAATATTATTTTATTATATCCATAAAATAGATAACATCTTGTATTATATTCCTCATATAAGAAGATATGCTAAGTTTATATTGAGTAAATATTTTATTCTAAAATCCTTATATTCACTTCAACTTTGTAAATTCTATATCTTTCATAGATTAGGCCATGCATGACTTTTCTCTATTAGAAACTTTATTAAAAATCTTTATAAAGATGATATTAGTTTTATTTGATAATCTTTTGATTTCTAAGGTCATAATATGATATCATCTTTTGTATAAGACATGCATAATATTTCTGGATTCTTATTTTGATCTAAGGTAGGATAATACTAAATATGGACCTTACATATTATATTAATTTTATGACATCTATTTATATCTTGTAATAGCATGCATGTTTTAAAATCATGAATATATCCACTTAATTTTATTTAGCCTAAGTTACCATAGTAAAAACAATTTGTTTCTAGTTTTTTCCAACTAACAAGATCTCCCTCACCATTATTTTTATTCCCTTAAATCTTAAATATAATCTAACAATTTATAACCATCTTTTAATAAAAGAAAATACATAAGGGATAAATAAAAATTAGGATAGAAATTATACTATGGATGTTCTGTAAAATACAGAACAATGGAAGAGAGAACAGAGGAGGAGTCCGGCGGCAAGGGCGGCGCGGCCAGGCGTCCGGCGAGGGCAGGCGGCGGCGCGAGGAGGGCTCCAGCGGTCCGGCGTGGGCTGGGCGGTCCGGCTGGGCTCCTACGGTGGTCCGGCGAGTGCTAGGAGAAGAGAAGGAGGAGTTTTTGTGGTGTTTTAATGGAGAAAATCACTTAGATGATGGCTAAAATTTGAGGATAACTAGAGTATTTGTTAGAAGAGAAGGATGTTCTTGCTAGAGAAGAGAGCAAAAACTTGAATGAATGCTTGAAAGGGGGATTTTATAGACAAATTGGTGAGGTCCTCAATCCAGGGCTCAAGGCATGGACCAATGGAGGAAGAGGAGAAGGCCATGCATAGGGAAATGGTGTGCTTCTTCCATGGTGATGAAGTGTGAGGTCATAAGGTTGGTCAAGCAAGCAAAGAGGAGGTGGAGGAGGCATGTGATAGCTCGCATATAGGAGTAGTTTAGATGCATGTTTTATATATGTTTTGGTTAGGTTTTGGTTAGTTTTTAGGTAGTTTTTAGGTTTTTGTGTTGTCGGGTATTATGCGCTGGTTTGCTCGGTTTTACAGGTTTTTAGGTTCAGGAGCAACAGCGGGGCGAGTGCAGATGGAACATGGTGGTGATGGACGAGATGGACGAGGCTAAGGAAGCTAGGATGCATTAAGATGAAGAGCTAAGACTAGGAAGATCGAGCCAAGAAGAAGGACAAAAGCTCAGGATCCAACCCGCGCAATCTGCCCGAGCAATGCCATCTGAGAAGCAATTGCGCGGGGTGGAGATTGCGCGGCCACACAATATGGTGCCAAGCCGCGCAATCTGGAGCTTTCAGCGGACGCATATTTTGGGTCGAGTCTTGGTTTTGGGCTTTGATATGTTGACTTATGGGCTTGTATTTTGGCCGAGATGTGTGTTTAATATATCTTATGAGGGTTATTTTTAGAGACATATAAATACTTTATGTTAGTTTATTTTGGAATAACCTTTGATCAACTTTTGGAGGCTAGGGTTTCTTTGGAGAGAGTTTTCTCAAAGGAAGAACCTTTGAGCCTTTGTAAGTTTGATTTTATTTTAATTATGCATTGCTAAATCCATTGTGTTTGACTAGTTATTGAAATCATAGATTGCATACTATTGTGAGGTTTGATTGATTCTCATCAACTTGAATAGGTTTTATTCCTTGTGCTTAATTGAATCAGAATTATTCTAGGGTTTTGTTAGATTGATCACCTAACAGAATTTCTAGGTTAATTTACAACTAATCTGATTAATGCCCGTTCGGGGTTGATTAGATAAAGTAGCATCTATAATTGTTTGGACCCGTTCGGGCTATTCAGTTGTAGAAGGGAATAAATCCACAATAACTTAGATGACTGTTTGCTCTAAGTGTTTGTTTCTATTGATAACTTGATTCGTAAAGTTGTCGTTTAATTGAATCTAGACGTAGGTTGTTAAATGATTAGGGTTGTTTAGACTGTTAGTTCTTTCAACTATTTATGAAGTTTGGGTCATAATCCTTAGTAGGAGTATAATCCACAATAGATTATTCAAGGAAAATGAGAATCAAAAGAATCAATGATCAATAAGCATATCTATGATGGATTTAACTAGTTGAACACGCTTGTCTCTTATTTGATTAAAACCATCTTTTGCATTCTTAGATAGTTTTAAATTTTGCATATTAGATTAGAATTTCAATCCTTAAAACCCCCTTATTTGGTTACTTGGCACATAAGTAAAAGCATTAATACACAAGTCTTTGTGGGATCGACCATTACTTATCGCTCTACTGGGTTGGTTAAGTTAGGTTTCTTTGATAGGTATCAACGACCACCGAAAATACCTCATCAAATTTGGCGCCGTTGTCGGGGACTCATCGCTATTTGTGTTTATTACTTGTGTGCTGTTTTGGGTGTGAACCTGTTATATGGTTCATACCCGTGCTACTAACTCATCTCCTCTACTTTTTGATCCAGATATTGACAGGACACTCTTCAAGCTAAGGAAGGAAATCTGGAATCACTTTCAGGCCTTACCGTTCTTTCTTGAAGAATCTGACTCTGAATCTGAATCTGCTGAGATGGGTGACCAAACTCTGAGACAGTTGACCGCACCAAATCTGACACAACATCCATTGGCGGTGCAATTCCCTGCTCTCGGTGAGGGAGTCAAGTTTGAGCTGAAATCCGGGTTGATCCACCTTTTGCCTTCATTCCATGGGCATAGTGGTGAAGACCCCAACAAACATCTTTCTGAATTTCATGCTGTGTGCTCAAGCATGAAGCCTGCTGATGTAACTCATGACCAGATCGCGCTGAGAGCCTTCCCTTTTTCTCTCAAGGATCAGGCTAAAGACTGGTTTTACTACTTGGCTCTGGGAAGTATTGATACATGGGCTAAGATGAAAGAGGCTTTTCTAGAGAAGTACTTCCCTGCTACAAGGCTCAACGATCTGAAAAAGCGAATCAGTAACATCGAACAAGAAGCTAATGAGTCCTTGTACGAGTATTATGAGAGGTTCAAGAGGTTGGTAGCCAGTTGTCCTTTCCATGGCTACACTGATCAAGATTTGATTCTGTATCTTTTCAATGGCCTCTTGGATGATGAGAGAAGAATGGTCAATGCAGCTTGCCAAGGTCACATTCTCAACAAAACTCCTGCTGCTGCGTTTGACCTGTTTACACAACTATCTGAGGGCACAAGACAATTCAGAAAAGAAACTAGCTCAAGAGCTGCAAATTCAGTGGTGGCTAATACAAGAATTCAAGATGAAGTCACTGAATTGAAAATGATGATGAAGCAGCTATTGCAGCAGGGTGGTAGACAACAGGTGAAATCTTGTTAAATCTGCTATGATAACATGCATCCCACTGCCGCTTGCCCTACACTCCAAGATCAAAAAGCTGAGGTGAATGCAGTGGGAGGATATGGACCACCTAGGCCGAGGTATGACCCCTTCTCCAACACCTACAACCCAGGCTAGAGGGATCATCCTAATTTGAGGTATGGCAATCCAAGCAATCAGCAGTTCAACAATCAAGGTGGCCAAGCTCAATTCAGACCACCTTTCCAATCTCAGGCTCAGGGAGAAAATCAGAATGATATGTCCACTGACCAGATGATCAGAAGTCTGACTCAGACAGTTTCGACAATACATGGTTCTCTAACTCAGCTTCAACAGGAAACCAAATCCAATATAAAGAATCTGGAAAATCAAGTCAGTCAGATTGTTGAGACAGTGAGCAAACTGGAAGCCAGAGATTCAAGTAAGCTACCGTCCCAGACAGAGCTTAACCCGAGGGAAAATGTCAGTTTTGTCTCTATTTATGATGGTTCGAAGGCGGGGCAAGTATATCAGTTGAGCAAAGCTGAAGAATCAACAGAACAGAACGAGGGGCAATTGCGCGGCTTGGCTGCTGAAAGCGCGCCCGCGCAATGTGCTCCCAGTTGCGATTGCGCGGGGTCGAAGGTGAAAGCGTGGCCGCGCAATCTGGCGCGACGCCGCGCAATCTGGGCGATCTGAAAGGCAAATCTGAACCCCTTCTGAAAGCCTATGTGTCTGTCCCACCATTTCCTGAGGCCTTGAAAGAAACCCGGAAATTGAAGAATGACAAAGAGCTGTTCGAGGTCTTCAGTGCATGCAAAGTTAATGTTCCGCTACTGAATCTAATCAAGAGTGTACCTCGGTATGCCAAGTTTTTGAAGAAGTTGTGTACTCTGAAAAGGGGACAGAAGGAGAAAAGTCAGAAGCAAGTCAAAGAAAAAGAACATGTGTCTGTTGTGTTTCAAAAGCGGTTGCCCGAGAAGTGCAGTGACCCTGGCATGTTCACTATTCCTTGCACTATTGGAAGCACCAAAGTGAATGAAGCTTTAATTGATTTGGGTGCATCTGTCAATGTGATCTCTTCATCCCTATATGAGAAACTTGGTATGGGACCATTAAAAGAAACTCGGACCATAGTAGAGCTGGTTGATCATTCCACTGTAAGGCCTAAAGGAAAAATTGAAGATGTATGGGTTACGGTGGATTGCTTGAAGTTTCCGGCTGACTTTCTAGTGATGGACATGGGATCGGGAGTTGGAAAGATTTCAATGTTGCTCGGACGACCATTTTTGAAAACTGCGAATACAAGGATCGACATACCGCAGGGCACACTGAAGATGGGATTCGACGGGAAGGAGATCGAATTCTACAGCTCATATCCTTCTTAATATCCTTTTTACGTCAATCTAAAGACGTTAAACAAGCGCTTCTTGGGAGGCATACCATGTTTTAGGATAGTTTTGCTTTGATTTTTGCTTTCTGTTTTACAAATTTTGTTTTTATTAGTTAGTGTAGGTAGAAATAATCCTAAAATTTTATATAAACTCGGGCCAGCCATAAGTTTGTATTGATTACCATAAGTTGAACACGGTAACTAGAAAGATCATTTTCCCTTGCCATTCATTGATCAAATGCTTGAGCGACTTGCCAGTCGTTCCTATTATTGCTTTTAGATGGCTGTTCAAGGTATTTTCACATTGCTATTGCACCGAAGGACCAAGAGAAAATGAAATTTACATGTCCTTTTGGCACTGTTGCATACCGCAGAATGCCATTTGAATTATGTAATGCACCCGGGACGTTCCAACGGTGTATGGTAAGCATCTTTTCTGAGTATATTGAGAATTTTATAGAGGTTTTTATGGATGACTTTACAGTACATAAAGTTCACTTTGATGCCTGTTTAAACCATCTCTCTTTAGTCCTTCAAAGATGTGTAGAAACCAATTTGGTTCTAAACTCTGAGAAGTGTCACTTCATGGTTAAGCAAGGCATAGTTTTAGGTCACACAGTGTCATCCAGGGGTATTGAGGTTGATAAGGCAAAGATTGATATCATTCAGTCCTTGCCTTATCCTACTAATGTGCGTTCTTTTCTAGGCCATGCAGGTTTCTATTGCAGGTTTATTAAAGACTTTTCAAAGATCACAGCCCCATTATGTGAATTGCTGAAGAAAGAGGTGCCTTTTGAGTTCATTAAGGCATGCAAAAAGGCATTTGATGAGCTGAAAACTCGCCTTACAAGTGCACCAATAATTCAAGCCCCGGATTGGTCTCGACCTTTTGAGATCATGTGTGATGCAAGTGACTACGTTGTTGGGGATATTTTAGGTCAAAAAGAAGCTAGAGCATCTCATGTTATACATTATGCTTTCATGACCTTAAATGATGCCCAAAGAAACTACTCCACTACTGAAAAGGAAATGCTTGTTGTAGTGTTTGCTTTGGAGAAGTTTAGACAGTATCTGTTGGGGACAAAGGTGATAGTATACTTAGACCATGCAGCGCTTCCTTATTTGATGACAAAAAAAAAAGGCTAAGCCAAGACTGATTAGATGGATTCTCCTGCTAAGTGAGTTTGATATAGAGATCAAAGACAAAAAGGGAGCTGAGAATTTGGTAACCGATCATCTAAGTAGGCTTGTGCATGAAGAAAATACGCCAGGAAGCCAAGATCAGATTCAAGGACGTTTTCCCGACGATACATTGTTCGAGGTTCGAAAGACCGAAACTGCGATCGCGGGAACAGTCGCGCCCGCGGAGCTGACTTCGACAGTGGTTTCTATCCTTGATTTGAAAATTTTATTTTTGGGGTCCATTCATTTCGGCCTTGGTATGCAAACATTGTTTACTCCTTCGTTTCGGGGGAGTTCCCACCTAATTTTACTAAGGCCCAGAAGGACAAGGTTCGGCATGAATTCTGATTCTATGTTTGGGATGATCCATATTTTTGGAAGCACTGCACAGCTCAGGTAATCCGACGTTGTGTCCCAGATTCTAAGATACAATATCCTATCTTTTTGTCATTTCTATGCATGTGGGGGTCATTTTTGGACTAACAAAACGACAAGGAAAGTTTTAGACGCTGGTTTTTATTGGCCTCGTATTTTTAGGGATGCTTATGCTTTCTGTAAATCATGTGATCGTTTTGAGAGGGTGGGTAATATTTCTAAGAGACATGAAATGCCTCAATCCCGTATGATACTTTGTGGAAATTTTGATGTTTGGGGTATTGATTACATGGGACCCTTCCCTTCTTCTTATGGGAATTTGTATATTTTACTTGCGGTGGACTATGTTTCCAAGTGGGTGGAAACAAAGGCCACCAGATCTGATGATTCTAAAGAAGTTGCAGGTTTCCTTAAGGACAATATTTTCTCTAGATTTGGGATTCTGAAAGCCTTGATAAGTGACAGGGGTACTCATTTTTGCAACAAGACTGTGAGTGCGTTATTGAAAAAGTACCATGTCACTTAGAAGATCTCTACAACTTATCACCCCCAAACCAATGGACAAGCTGAAGTGTCCAACTGGGAGATAAAATCAATTTTGGAGAAGAAGGTGGCACCCAACAGGAAAGATTGAGTTTGAGACTCAATGATGCTTTATGGGCCTACCGTACTACTTATAAGACACCCATCAGTATCTCCCTTCAGATTGGTTTATGGAAAAGGCTTTCACTTGCCAGTTGAGCTTGAGCACAAAGCTTATTGGGCGGTCCAAAAATGCAACTTCAACATCAAAGAGAATGGACAATTCAGGAAATTGCAATTGCAAGAGTTGGAAGAGTTGAGATTGGATGCGTATGACAATGTTGTGAATTACAAGAATAAAACAAAAGCATGGCATGACAAGAACATCCTAAGGAAGAAATTCAAAGTTGGAGACAACGTCCTTCTTTTTCAATCTCGTCTCACACTTTTCCCAGGAAAGCTCCGTTCTAGATAGGTTGGACCGTATACTATTGCTCGAGTTTTTCCACATGGGGTTGTGGAATTAATTGATGGGGACTCCCAAAAGGTGTTTAAAGTGAATGGTCAAAGATTGAAGAAATACCATGAGGGAGTCAGCCAAAGAGGTGCTAGAGGAGGTGGGTCTTGCTGATCCAATCCCAATTGTTGATTAAAAAGGGCACTAATGTCGAGCCAACGACATTAAACAAAGGTGATGATCGGGAGGCAACCCGAGGTAAGTTTTCTTTATCTTTTTATTTTTGTTTTTCTTTAAGTTTTACTTTTAGTTTTTCCTTTCAATCTTGTCGGACTAACATGAAGGTACTAGGTTCGAAAGAACAAATTTTGGGAAATTATATTTCTCGAAATAAACGAAAAAAGACGAATAGGTACTCAGCAACAGGTCCGCAATCGCGGAGGTTACCCACCACGATCGCGGTACTGTTCATGGCGCGAGATATAATTTAAAAAAATATATAAGGACTTGACGGAATTTCCCATTTTGCCCTTTCTCCCATCCGGTCGGCCCTACTACTCTTCTTCTTTACCAACCTTCTTCTTCTACCTCCATTCTTCCACCATTTTTATACCTTCAAGCCTTCAAACCTCCATAACCTCTTAAACCCAAATTTCCAAACTCCATTAAAATCAAATCCAAACCCGCTTTCTTCATCCATTCGCCATCCTAAACAAAAATCCCTCATCCAAATCCTCAAATTCCCATTCATAAACCCACAAATTCAGATCTAAAATCCATATAAAAAAATTCCCAAAACCTTATAAAAAAACCTCCAAAAGCACTTGATCTCTTTGAATTTGTCATTTGGAGTGTGTACCGATCAACCGCGAGCCACCGCAGGCCACACTGAAGCCTCCGCGAGCACCGTTATGAAAAGCTACAGAACCGCGGTCACTGTACATCCGCGATCGCGGTGACTACAATCCGCGCCTGCGGTACTGCTGTTTGAGCTGCCAGCTTCGATTTGTGAGTTCTGAATTTCTCATTTTACAAGTTCATTAAAAAAATTATGGCATATCCAGTTCAGTTAAGTAGGGAGGAGAAGGAAAAATGGAATGAGATTGATAGGAATATTATGATGTCTACTAAATTCTTTCATGTCCCAACATTATATTCTTTGGGATTATATCAGTCGGTTCATCAGTTATTATAGCAGGGTGGTTTGGGAGGATTGATTCCTTTGCATGCTTATACATACAAGCCTCTAGTAATGGAGTTTTTGGTGACTTATAGAGAGCTTGATGATGGTAGGATTAGATTTAGACTGTTAGGGGGAGATTATTCTTTGACTAGAAATCAGTTGGCTGAGTAATTTGGGGTGACTAGCCAGCCTACAGCTGGCTGGTTGGATGTTGAGGATAACCCAAGAGTGATGCATTTTTGGACTGAGGTGACTCATACTCAATATATCCTTGGGCCTGAGTTACAGAATTACAGTCTTGTTCATCCAAGATTGAGATTATGTCATAAGGTGATTTCCAACACCTTTTTGGGGAATGGGGAGGTTAATAAAATGGCAGCTCGGGATGTATCGATGATGTGGTGTTTGATGAGGGACCAACCTGTGGTTCTTGATTGGGTAGAGCTTTTTATATATCTTGTGACGAAGGCCTAGTCTTTGCCTGGTAAGATTGCTTTCGTGGGCTTGATTACTCTAATTGCCCTTCGATTTTTGAGCTTAGAGGCTATACAGGACCGATACAGAGTGGCAGTAGGTGGTGGGATTTGCTTTGATATATCACAGCTGAAGAGGTCCAAATTGTTATCTGAGTCCCAGAATGGAGGGTGGATTTGGCATTATGGTAGGCAGCATGAGCCGTATTTATGTTTGCCTAGGGAGTATGGAGTTGAGGAGACAGCTCAACATTTCTTTCTGGAGTCTGATGTGATGGTGGTGGCAGATGAGGAAGAGGAAGAAGAGGAAGAGTATGAGCATCATGATGAGCCTCCTCATGGGCATCATGAAGCTAGTCCATCTGGTGTTGGAGGAGCTCCAAAGTGGTATGATGAGAAGTTCTCTTCAATGGAGAACCTGAGCATGAGAGTTGATTCAATGTCTGACCAGCAGAGCTACTTCATGAGACAGCAAGATGTTATGAGGAGTACTTTAGAGGATATGGGGATCGGAGGAATGTCATGGACATGTCCTTGAACATGGATCAGATGAGGGAGCGACAGGAGGCATTTTATCAGCATTATTGGCCTAAGTATCCTCAGTTTTTTCCGCTGTCAGGTCCACCACAGTGAGTCTACTGTTTCCCTTCCTTTATCTTTTTCTGATTTGTCATTTCTTTCATTGAGGGCAATGAAAGATTTAAGTATGGGGGAGGGAGTACTTGCTGTTGTATATATGTACAGTGGCATTTCAGATTTCTGCATTTCAGATTCAAAAAAAAAAAATAAAAAAAAAACATTAAATCCTTGCTGAGTTGAAAACCCGAAAGGGCGGCTCAAGCTAAAAATCAGGGGCCCGGACCGACATTAGGTTGGGGTAATAAGAGGCTAAAAAGAGTGAAAGTGAGCTTGGTGAGCACATCTATAGAAAAATGAAATGAGCGGTTAGGTGAAAACCCGAAAGGGTGCCTACGCAGAATGAGTGAAAAAAAAAGAAGAGAAAAAGAGTGCTTAGGATCATTTTTGTTGGGGCTTGGAGATTATTGTTTATGGGTTTCGCTTTGATTTTGATATGATTTGAGTGATAGATTGTGCTAGGATTCTCATTGTATGCACTTTCATTCTTTTACTTGGGTTCGGGTTGTAAGCTTAATTTCTGAGTGTTGTTTAGTTTTAGGTTATTTTCTCCCACGACTTCCTGTAGACCTTTGTTACATTGTCTTGCTGAATTTTATTTTCAGCTTACTAGAGGACGAGTAAGTTCTAAGTATGAGGGAATTTGATATGCTATATTTCATATAGCATAACTAGAGCTAGATAATACATTTTATACATAGATTTAGGTCTTATTAGTGCATGTAATGACAAATGAAGAGAAGACCAAAGACTTGAAAAAATAGGAAGATTTGAAGACAAAGTTTGAAGAATCAAGTGAATGTCGCGGATTAGAGCAGTTCGCGGTGGAGCCAAGTATCAGGTTTGCGATCGCGGTCAGCGTTGACTCGGATTGGGAGTTTCTACAGATCTGCGATCGCGGAGGTTGTTCACCGCGCCCGTGGAATTCCACGTCAGCAATTATCTGAGGCGGCGATTGCTCTATCTATCTTTTTTTCTTTTATTAATGTTCGAATATTTTATCTTCGTACGTATGTTTGAGACTTTATTAACCTAGTTTTTCAGCCTTGTTTTATCTATCTCTTTTTAGTACGTATAATTTATTTTAGACTTTTGTATTTTCTCTCTTATGGAGAACTAAACTCCTAAAGTTCTATTCAAGTTGAAGCTTTCAGATTCAAGTTTATTGTGAGATTCTACAATTCAGGTTTATTTCTATAGGTTATTTCAATTCTCTTGTGCTTAATTAATATTGATTGTATTGATTTTTACTTGATTGATCACGCTGTTGGAATTAATACGCTCTATTGTTAGATCTAAGTTTTGTCGTAGTAAAACCTAATCATTGTAGCAACTCAATATTTTAGGAATCGTTGCACTAAAACCATTGAGAAAGAGATTTGATTGCATGCTTATTGTTTGACTCGTTGGAACTTAATTTGATGCATCTTGTTTATCCTTGTTCACATTGCTAATATCATTATTATTCATGACCGTTTCATGTTTGTTTTGATATTAAGTATTTACTTGACCCGTTGGCTTGTTTATTATATCTGATCAGGATATGAATAACCAAAGGAATAACTTGTTTGAATCTATGATCAATAACTTGATGATGAAAGTGGATATTTGAATAGAATTGCTTTCCTAAATTGATAAAAATCCAACCTTTGATTTATTTGCTTTCTTTGTCTGTTTTAATTGCCTAGTTTTAGTATTACGATTCCAAAAATCCGTCCTTTATTACTATTAAGTTGATAACAATATTACTTTGAATTACAAATGTCTCTTGGGTTTGACCCCGACTTACCAACTATACTAGTTGTGTAACAAGGGATTTATATTTTGATTTGGCATGACGACTTTCAGCCAGTCAGCCACATCAAGGCCAAGACACAAATCTTAACGAGGCAACAAGAGAGCAAGCCACTAACACCGTCATCGAGGGGCGCGTCCATGCTTCAACTCTAGACGAGGCCACCACCGGATCTTCCTACTTTTCCTCGAGCCATATTTGGGGTGGAGAATTGGCAGACCCCATGGAATAAGATGGCCTTGGAAGTGCCGCTAAAAATGCTTTAAAAAGAGATGAGTGTCGGTCACCCATTGAAGGCGCTTATGACAACGTCGTAGCCAAGCAAGTGTCGGGCACTTTAGCTCTTTTGGGTCGGATCACTCGAGCACGAGCTCGTGCCTTACAAGAAGAGCTCCAAGTTGGCCTCATGACCCAAGGAGCGTCGGACAAGTACAATGGTGACCTAGTGATGAGGTATTTTCGGTGGTCGTTATACCTATCAAAGAAACCTAACTTAACCAACTCAGTAGAGCAGTAACTAAGGGCCGATCCCACATAGACTCGTGTATTAATGTTATTACTTATATGCCAAGTAACGAATATGGGGGGTTTATTGATTGAAAATCTAAACTACTATGCAAATTGAAAACTAACTATGAATGCAAATATGATTGAATTTAACAAATATGAGAAAAGCGTGTTCAACTAATTAGATCCATCATGATATTGCTTTATTGATCATCGATTCTCTTGATTCTCTTCTCACTTGAATAATCTATTGTGGATAATGATCCTACTAAGGACTAAAACCCAAACTTCATATTTAGTTGATAGAACTACCAGTCTAACAACCCTAATTATCTAATAACCTAGAAGACCTTCAAGATTCAATTAAATAACAGCATGAAGATTCAAGTTATCAATAGAAATAAACACTTAGAGCAACCAGACATCTAAGTGACTTGTGAATTTATTCCCTCCTCTAACCAACTTGTCCAACCGGTACTAAATTGATTAAAGTATACTCTTAATAAAATTAACTCCAACCGGTAGTTAATCAGATTCAATTGTAACTAAAATTCAATTAGGTAGCTAATCTAATAAAACCCTAGAATAATTCTGATTCAATTGAGCACAGGGAATAATTTCTATTCAAGTTTGTTGAGAATCAATCAAACCTCACAACTATACACAAATCATGACTTCAATAATTAGTCAAACACAAGGAAAATTAGCAATGCATAATTAAATTGAAATCAAACTTACAAAGGTTCAAAGGTTCTTCCTTGAGAGAAAACCCTAGCCTCCAAAAGTATGATCCAAAGTTATGAGAAAATAAACTAACATAAGGTTTAAATATGTCTCTCAAATAACCCTCAAACAACTATATCTTAAGCATACTCGGATATGATATAACCCTAGCCCAAAAGTCAAGCCCAAAACTTCCCCGCGTAGAAAACACCGATTGCTCGGTTTGCATGAGGATTGCGCGGCCGAGCAATTGTCATCCCGCGCAATCATCCCTCAGTTGGGATTGCTCTCGGGATAGCATCTGAGTTGCGCGGCCGAGCAATTATCATCCCGCGCAATTACTCTCGGTTCAGCATTCAGGTGACACTTCAGAGGCGGTTTTGACCCACTTAGATTTGGAATTTGGACTCGGAGTAAAAACATGAATTGTAGATCTTTGAATTAGCTTTCCATTGATACCAAATTGAGACTCATCAGAGCACTATAGCTCCCAAACCGAGCATTGCAAGATAGAGGTGTCGAAACAAGAACTCCAATGCATAGCCCGGGTTTAAGCGTTCTTTTCACACAAGCTCTTGGACGTTAACTCTTCTAATATTCACTTGTATCACTCTAAGCTTCATCAAACTCCACCACAATCATCTAAGATCCATCCCGTCCATGCTTGTTTACCTAAAGATCTGCAAAACCGAACAAAACAAGCGCAACTACCCGAAAACACAAGATCCTAGAAACTAAGCTAAAACTAACTAAAACTTATGCAAAATAAACATAAATATGCATCCTAAACACTACCTAAATGTAAGCTATCAAATTCCACCATGCTTAACCCTTGTTTGTCCTCAAGCAAGACATAAATCCAAATCACACCATAGAAATGCAATCTTACATCCATCTCAAATCAAACAAGCATTTCACATATAATTAAAAACCCGACCAAGACTTCCTAATATGCATTATAACAAGCATAGAGAAAAGACCATTCTTTCATTCTAGACCTCACCAAGGTAATTGTGTTTGCACTCAAACTCTCAAGTGTTTAAGGGTATGTGTTTCACCCAAAATCAACCATGAAAACTAGACTACCATATGCTTGCATCAGCGTTCTAAATCTCCACCGCTGAGGATCAAACACATAACAAAAATCATGAGGTCTTTTTAAGGCTTGTAATGGGGCCAAGGTAAAGAGAAATTTGGAAGGGATTATATTTGGCTTGTGGTGCTAAATTCGGGATAAAGAACTAATCCTAAACCCAAACATTACACTTTACTTCTCATAATAATTCCCAACTTCCACTCTACCAACTCCTTACATTTACATTTAAACACTTTGCTTATTTTATTTTTTTTTCTTTTGCCTCTTCTTCAACTCTTTCTTTGCTTTATGAAGACTACTAACAATTAAGCTCAACTTTTCTTTCTTTTGCTTTGCACAAACTTTTCATCTTCAAGTTTTTTTTCACTTTGCTCACACAAGAGTTTTATTTCCTCTTTTCCACCTTTTCTTCCAACTCCCCCATACTTACATCAAACTCACACAAAACACAATCACAACCTTTAGTCCTAAATCCCGGATTATGGGTCAAGCTTATTAGGCTAGGAATTATTTTGTGGAGCTAATAAAAATAGGCTTAAAGATCAAATAAGTGGGGTGTCAAGAACATGGATCTTGTAAGGTAGGAAGGGAAATAAAAGGCTTATAAAAAAAACATTGCCTCAATCACTTTAATGTCATGCATTCAATCATATAAGCAGTCTCGCAAGGGTCATAACGCAAGTTCTAGAGCTACATAATCATGGTGATACACTCAAGAATGTAGAGAACAAATATATCATGAAAGGCCAAAAAAAAAAATCTCACAAGCCTATTTTTTGTCTAGAACTTCAGAATGAATCAAATACTCAAGCTAAACACATGCTCCATCCTATATCAAGGTAATCAATCAATGATCATGCTCATATCATATCAACTTCAGGAAATCATGCAAATCATGGGTTAGAATTTATACTCAACTTAGAAACACAAGAGGAATCAAGCAATGGGGAAATAAGAACCTAAATGCAATATTTTTGTATTTTTTCAAATTTTTCTAATTGATTTTTTTTTCATTTTCTAGAATTTTAATCAATGCATGCAAAAATTTTAAACATGACCTAAACTAATGCAACTATATGCAATGCAAACAAGTAATTCCCTTCCCCCATGCTTAAAACATACTTTGTCCCCAAAGTATAGTAAAAAGAAAAGGAAAGAGAAAAACTCACAAAGAAACTAGCTATCCGGGTAATGCGGCGGGAAATCCGACGGTGGTGGTGAAGGCTTCTTGTAACACCCCGTCTTCCGACGAGGCGCTACTAGGGAATAGACCTTACAAGGTACTATTAATTAGGTTGACAACTACACTGTAGGACCTTACAACGCGGGCACGACGAGAAAAACATAATAAAACATCCAACCTTTATTTAATAAAACATAGAAAATGTAATCATGCATGAATCCCCGAAAATCATAAATATTCAAATATGTCACAACGCCTACTGAAACTGAATTATCCGAACAAAATGATAATAAACGAAACATAATACTAACTCCGTCTAACAAATATTAAAATCAACATCCTAACCATTATAAATAAACTAGTATAAAACCAATCCCACTATGACACGCGCTCTTTACTGCTCCATCCCGCCATCTGGCCTCGATTCCTGCACAGCTCCCTGATTCATACCTGGAACTGAAAAATATTCCCCGAAGGGTCAGCGTCTAATCTACCAAGCTAGAGAGAATACGGAAATTGCAGAACGCATTTAAAAACATTCCTAAAGTCAGCATACAAATCCACAACCGCAATCATAACTCTAAAGGCCAATACCTAAATTAGTTATATCAGTCACACAGAGCCACATACGCATTCACAAACATAATCTCATACCATGAAATTCCTCCTTTTTCCACAATCCGACTTCCATGGCGCTCATCACCGCGCCGAGTGCAGAGGCAGACCCTCCCACTCCACTTCACAATCTCCCTTCTAACCCCTGGCTAGGCCTCCACTGGAGCACTTGCCAAAAACACACATATAAAAAATTTCATTTTGAAGGGGCACGATTTTCCCAGTCACACGGGTCAACGTAGCCAACACTTCCTCCACACCAGCTACGATGGGCCGTGTCGGAAATGGTACCAACACAGAGAAAACGTTCCAAAATATTCTTCCGATAAATATATTCAAAACAATTTACGCACACAACAATTCAAAAATTCCAAACAATTTAAAAAGGTATTCGGGACTAATTCCCAAAACCCGTCCTACAATATCGATACGCAATCTAACAAGGCAGAGAAGAACCGAGCAAGTCGAAAAACGACTTACCTCCATTGCAGAAACTCCAAAGCTACAAGAAGCTAGAAAACCAGCTAATGGTGAATCCTAATACGAAAACGAAGATAAACCAATATTAACCGATTGTAAAACCGGTTCGGCCCACCTAATAAATGTGTATATATATATATCAAATTAAGATGGAACTTAACTTCCTAGCAACTAAATATCCAACGCCAAATATTTACATGTTCAGCAACCCAAACTCTTTATATTTTTTTTCAATAACAAATCCGCTTAACCTTACTCTAATTAACCACACCCACTAACTAATTAACTTTTACCAACAACAGTAAACAACCCACACAATTGAATTAAATTCACCGTCACCACTCCCAATCGAAACATGATAAACCATTTCTTTTGAAGACAACGACCATACTGATCGATCCCCTTAAAATAATATATTCTAACCCAGCACCTTGGAAAACACCAATACTTCTTAACACTCTACAAACCGATCGACCAGATCACAATTGAACAAACCAGTATGAACCAAATTCAACTTAGGCCACACCCCAGGTACAAAATTTCTCGACCGCCCCCAACTAAAATGCTAACCATTCTACTAATTAGCCTAGTTAATTAACCACCAAATCATGTTACTAATCATCTTTCCCATTGTAAGGATCTAAGGCCTGCCATACCCATCCCTGAACAAAACAAAACCAAACCCGATCGAGTTCGATCGCCCACCACACTCACATTAGGGAAAAACCTCTGATCACCCACACAAATCTAAAATCTATAAGCCGAGTTATGATAATAATCGAAACCAACAAGAGAGAGGGGAGAAAGGTTGGGCTAACCGAAGTTGAACGAGGACAAGGCTGAACGGGGATATTGTCGACTGCTCAACGACGGCATTGGAAAACAAAAACAGAGGAAGCTGAAAGGACCACATCAGTGAGGGACACCGAAGAATCCACGAAGGTTCTCGCACACTTGCAGCGGCGTTGAGGATCGGCTCCTGGCTCACCGATGCTGTGTTGCGATGCTCAAGTAAGGCATGTTCGATGCCAGGTCAGCCGGAAACGATGACCCACTCTCGAGATTGCCAGCGTCGGAAAACGAGCGAAGGTGAAGGGAAGTTAATACCTTGGGAGGTTATATAAAGAAGGAGGATTGGAGGAGGAGTAATGCCCTGGTCTTGGCGGCGCAACGTCAACAAGAAGAAAGAGATAGAAAGAAAAGAAGAAAAAGATAGAAAAAGTTGGATATTGGGCTTTCATAGCCCCGTCCTTTAATTTGAAGAGGTATATGAGCCTCTGAGCCCATTGCTAAAAACAGATGTGGGTTTAAGAGTCTACCACATAAGGAGATATACTACATAGGATAGCTTGCAACAAAGTTGGAGCGGGATTTACTATTGAATTCTAAGAAAACCCGATCCTTACACTTCTTCGGGTTATCAATCTTTAGACCTAGGATATCTAACACACACACACAAAACTACCTAAAAAGCAAAAGATTATAATTGAAAAACAAAACTACTCTAAACCTTGGGTTGCCTCCCAAGAAGCGCTTGTTTAATGTCATTAGCTTGACCCTTACCATAAATTGACAAGATTAGACATTGTCAATGCCCTTAGCAACCTGTCAAATCCCTGTGCACACATCTCAGAAAAACATAAGTAACACATTGATAAATCAATTAAGCATAATATAACATTCAAAGACCGTTTTAACTTATCAAACATGTGTGCCTAGTTGACATGATATGGTATTTTTTCAAATAAATTCAGCACAAGTGGTGGCTTTAGAAAATACTTACAATATGGTTTGAAGTACTTGCAATCACTACCACTTTCTTCAAAGATGAACTCCATGTATTTTTCACCTCACCTTGTGTTGTAGACTTGGCTCCTCATCTTGGAACTCCATAAGCTCTTGATGTGAGAAGGTGGGGAAACTGAAGTATGGGATGTCAAGGCCTAACATCGGGTGCACCATGACAACAGGAACCTTAAAAGGTATATCATGCTGATTTTCTCCCTCATGGCTATCTACTTCATCAGCAAAGAAATCATCTTGGTCGACAAAAGAGTCTTCTTCCAAAACCGTAAAATCCTCAAGCAATTTACTCCACGTGAGTGAAGATGACTAAGGCTCCCTAGGCTCTGTAAGAATCTCTATGCCAGCACAAACTTCCTTTGGCTCTGTGATGATCTGCTCAACTTGCCTTATTGGTCTGACTTCATATTGGGAATCAAATTCATCCTCATAACCCACATCAAGTGTCTTAGATTGCTCCTCAACTTGAATTTGGGTGTTTGACTCATGATCGTTTAACTCCAATGTGATTCCACCACCATTTCCACACAACTCAAAAGGACATGAGATTGTGGAATGAAAACTTGAAGAACGTGACTCACAGTGTTCCATGATTATAGCATCTGCCTTTTTTGAGATATCCCTGATTATATCCTCAAGAGACTTATCAACCGGTTGGGGTGGTTGGGAAGATGACTTAACCAGAAAGCTTTGATGGCTCATGAAACATAAGAAATCCCAACATTCCTCAGGTCCCATATATAAAAGCCTCTCATTGCTCATGTAATCTGCCAATCCCCTTGTCTCAAAATTCATACCATTGATAACTCCCATGTTTACCTCTCTATCACTATACTGTAATCCCCAAGCACCAAGTTGAAACACATGATCTTGAAATCTTGAAAAATAGTCATGGAAGTGTTCATCCTGCAGCTGTCTACAATTGAACAAAGCCATAGATTAGTAGCACGGGTGTTATGAACCGTAAGATAGGTTCACAACACCAAGAATAGCACAAAAGTAAAAACACAAATAGCGATGAGTCCCCAGCAACGGCGCCAAATTTGATGAGGTATTTTCGGTGGTCGTTATACCTATCAAAGAAACCTAACTTAACCAACTCAATAGAGCAGTAAGTAAGGGTCGATCCCACAGAGACTCGTGTATTAATGTTATTACTTATATGCCAAGTAACGAATATGGGGGGTTTATTGATTGAAAATCTAAACTACTATGCAAATTGAAAACTAACTATGAATGCAAATATGATTGAATTTAACAAATATGAGAAAAGCGTGTTCAACTAATTAGATCCATCATGATATTGCTTTATTGATCATCGATTCTCTTGATTCTCTTCTCACTTGAATAATCTATTATGGATAATGATCCTACTAAGGACTAAAACCCAAACTTCATATTTAGTTGATAGAACTACCAGTCTAACAACCCTAATTATCTAATAACCTAGAAGACCTTCTAGATTCAATTAAATAACAGCATGAAGATTCAAGTTATCAATAGAAACAAACACTTAGAGCAACCAGACATCTAAGTGACTTGTGAATTTATTCCCTCCTCTAACCAACTTGTCCAACCGGTACTAAATTGATTAAAGTATACTCTTAATCAAATTAACTCCAACCGGTAGTTAATCAGATTCAGTTGTAACTAGAAATTCAATTAGGTAGCTAATCTAATAAAACCCTAGAATAATTCTGATTCATTTGAGCACAGGGAATAATTTCTATTCAAGTTTGTTGAGAGTCAATCAAACCTCACAACTATACGCAAATCATGACTTCAATAATTAGTCAAACACAAGGGAAATTAGCAATGCATAATTAAATTGAAATCAAACTTACAAAGGTTCAAAGGTTCTTCCTTGAGAGAAAACCCTAGCCTCCAAAAGTATGATCCAAAGTTATGAGAAAATAAACTAACATAAGGTTTAAATATGTCTCTTAAATAACCCTCAAACAACTATATCTTAAGCATACTCGGATATGATATAACCCTAGCCCAAAAGTCAAGCCAAAAACTTCCCCGCGTAGAAAACACCGATTGCTCGGTTTGCATGAGGATTGCGAGGCCGAGCAATTGTCATCCCGCGCAATCATCCCTCAGTTGGGATTGCTCGAGATAGCTTCTGAATTGCGCGGCCGAGCAATTGTCATCCCGCGCAATTACTCTCGGTTCAGCATTCAGGTGACACTTCAGAGGCTGTTTTGACCCACTTAAAGTTGGAATTTGGACTCGGAGTATGAACATGAATTGTAGCTCTTTGAATTAGCTTTCCATTGATACCAAATTGAGCCTCATCCGAGCACTATATCTCCCAAACCAAGCATTTCAAGATAGAGGTGTCGAAACAAGAACTCCAATGCATAGCCCGGGTTTAGGGTTTAGGGTAGAAAACACAAGATCCTAGAAACTAAGCTAAAACCAACTAAAATTAACTAAAACTTATGCAAAATAAACATAATATGCATCCTAAACACTACCTCAATGCAAGCTATTACCTAGTGTGCTAGTTGGCGGCCACCGAGCGCGCCAATGCTGAGCCAAATGTCTACGCCGGTGCTAGTCTAGCCTAGACTTTATGGCACGACTTAAATGCCAAATTTTACAAGTTTGTTTGGGCTTCTAAGTCAGACTTTAATAAAGACTTGAAGGGTCTTCAAGTAGCCATGTTGGTCGAGTTTTATTTCTTTAAAATGGAGGTGTGTCTCCTTTGTTTTCTCACGTCAAAGATAAACTGAAACGTCTTATTGTTTTAAGTCTTGTAATTAGCTTCAATAAAATGCCCTAGTTATGTCCTCAAACTGATCCGTGAGTCCCATTGAATCGCTTTCCAAGAATCGATCCAAAGTTAGTCATATCTTTGTGGTTGTTTCTAGTTTGTACTTGAGAGGTGGGTTATATCCAATCAAGTGCACCTTGTTCTTCAATAAGTGTTTGTAATTTAATTAGGAAAACCTCAAAATAAAATCTTGTGATTTTTCACAAAATTCTCGAACTCCCTCATGAGAGGCACCCACCCCTATTTATAGGCTAAGAGGGGTGGTGGTTATAGAAAGAGAAAAAGGTAGTTAATTTGTTGAGAAATTTAAGGAGGAAAACAAGGGAGTTTATTGCAACCAAAATTTATAACTTCCCTTAACAACTTTTAGAATTTTGAATCCATCCTTATCCAAACTCTTTAAGACAAGTCCCAAAATGGCCCAATAGCCGTGCGGCCCAACACCCATGGAAGAGCTAGCTTAGCTAGAAAAATCGAGGTGTCCGATGATCCTGGAGCGTCTTCGTCGGAAGAGGAATTGGCTAGTGTGGAGGGCGATGACGAAGCCTCGGTTAGCTCCGTCGAGGACGGGAGAGGAGGTGATCCTAGAGATGAGGAACTTCCTTTTGAGGATGTCATCTCCCGGTCACAACAAAAGAAGGCTAAAGCCAAGGTTAAGGTCGAGGCTACTAGGGCGGAAAAGGCTAAAGCAAGAGCCATGGTGATGTCCCTCCCTTCCGAGAACAAGTGGCCCGTGCACCAAAGATCACTCCGGAGCACCTCAAAAACCGAGAAAATCAATGGCCGTGTGCCAAAATGAAGATCATCGCATGGAACATTCAAGAGCTTGGCCAATCCCGGAAACAAAATGGCATGCGTGGTTTGATTCACGAATTTGAGGCTAAGGTATGTGGTATTTTTGAAACAAAATGTGGTGGTTGGAATCTTGATGATTTGGCGCGCCATGTGGCCCCGGGTTGGGAGTTTGCTTCAAACATTCACCTCCATGCTAGAGCTCGCATTTTTGTGGTTTGGAACGCCAAATTTGTTGATGTTGACCTCCTTACTATGTCATCTCAACATATTGGTTGTCTAGTTACTTGCAAAATTACTAAACAAAAATTTGGAGTGTGTTTTGTCTATGGCTTGCATACTGTTGTGGCGCGCCGCCCACTTTGGGACCACATTGATGGGCTCTTTGCGGCTCATGTGTTGTCGTGGATTGTGCTTGGTGATTTTAATTACGTCATGGCTGAGGAGGAGAGGATAAATGGGGAGAGGGTCACCATGTACGAGTGCAAGGATATAGTTGAAGCTTGTCGGAAACATGGACTAGCGGATGCCCCGAGCACGAGTGCTAATCCCTTCACATGGACTAATGGCACGAAGTGGAGCAAAATTGACCGAGTCTTGGTTAATCCTTCTTGGTTCAATTCTGATTTTTATTGTCATTCTTACTACCCGGACATGTGGCAATACTCGGACCACAATCCGGCCCTTGTGTCTTTGCGTAGGGTCTCCGACAATGGCAAGAAGTACTTCAAGTTCTACAACATGTGGGCGGCTCATCCGAGGTTCAAGGAGTTGATTCGAGAAAAGTGGGTGTCTCAAAACCGGGGCACTTACCAATTTCGTCTCTCCAAGCTCCTACTCGGTTTGAAAGTCCCATTGAAGGAGCTCAATAAGGCCGAGTTTGGTCACATCTCTTCTAGGGCTCGCGAGGCCAACCTCGCACTCTCTTCGGCCCTTGAAGAATGTCGACTAAATTTTGGCTCCTTGGAGGCTAGAAGAAAGGTAGAAGATTTAAAGCGCCATGCTAAGAGGCTCAACGAAGCCGAGATTTACTTTCTCCGACAACAAGCAAAGGCGAAGTATGTGCTCAAGAGTGACCGAGGGTCCAAGTATTTCCATGCCTTGATGCGTGCTAATGGACGACGGAACCATATTGCTTCCATTACCAAAAAATAATGGGAGCAATACCGAGTCCATGAGCGAGGTCGTGGCCGAATTTGAAGATTTTTTCAAGGGCCTCTTCGGCGCACCTAATATGGTCGCCTTGCTCGCGCCGGGGGAGTTTTTGAATGGGGTGCGCCTTGCGGCGGACGATGGCGCGCGCCTCATTGCCCCGGTGTCCAATGCCGAGATCAAGGAGGCTCTTTGGGCTATGGCTACGACAAGGCACCCGGTCCCGATGGCTTCACCGCCAAATTCTTCAAGGCATCTTGGGACATCACCGGTCCCGAGGTGTGCGCGACGGTGAAAGAATTCTTCTCCAACGGAAAACTTCTTCGGCAACTCAACCACTCCATCATTTCTCTCATTCCGAAGGTTGAGGCCCCGGTCCGTGTGGAGCATTTTAGACCGATCTCGTGTTGCAAAGTGGTGTACAAGCTTATACCAAGGTGATGACTACATGACTAGGGAGATGCCTCGGCTCTGTCATTGATCCAGCCCAAAGCGCCTTTGTGGAGGGTCGGTTAATGTCGGATAATATCTTCCTAGTCCAAGAGCTTCTCCGAAGATACAACAAGACGACAGACATTAGGCGGTGCTTCCTTAATATTGATCTCGCCAAAGCCTATGATTCCATTTCATGGGATTTCCTCCGGTTTGCTCTCACTCACCTCGGATTCCCCTCGGTCTTCATCTCTTGGGTGATGGAATGTGTGTCCACCGCCTCCTACTCCATCAAAGTTAACAAGAGCATCCATGGTTTCTTTCCCAACAAAAGAGGACTCCGTCAAGGTGACCCGCTCTCCCCCTTCCTCTTTGTTATATGTATGGAGCTTTTTTCTTGTTTGATCAAAAAAGAGACCTCTAAACCCCCCTTCCAATTCCACCAAAATTGTGTGGCCCTCAAACTTTCCCACTTGATCTTTGCCGATGATATTGTCATGTTCTGCCGTGGGGATCTTGGATCGGTTAGAGTGCTCATGGGCTGTCTTGAGAGGTTCAAAATCATGTACGGGCTGAGTGTTAATGTCGGGAAGTCCTCTATTTTCCTTGGCTCGGTTCCGGCCTCCGAAAGGGGCGCCTTGTTCGCCGGCACCGGGTTCAAGGAAGATCTCTTTCCCTTCCGATATTTGGGCATTCCTATAGCTCCTCATAAGCTTCGTGTCACTCAATATAAGCCTCTCCTTGACAAAATAAGTGGGTACTTGAATGCTTGGGCCAAGAAAAGCATCTCCTTTGTCGGGCGTCGGGAGTTGATTATTTCGGTCCTTCAAGGGTGTGAGGGGTTTTGGCTTTCTATTCTTCCAGTTCCCGACACGGTCATTAAAAGCCTCATTTTCATATGTTTCACCTTTCTATGGCATAGGCCCCGGGTTAAATGGGAAAACACATGCGTGCCTAGGTGGGGGTGGGGGGGTGGGGGGCTCGGGTTCCTTGATCTTGAGAGTTGGAATGAGGGTTTCATGGCTAAGAATTTTTGGCACATTTTCCATATGAGGGATAGCATGTGGGTACGGTGGGTCCATCACCGGTACCTTAGTGTTACCGAGCCTCTTTCTTGGACCATACACAAGAATGACTCGCCCTTGATCAAAGCCATTATCAATGTTCGAAACAAGATTGTGGGGCTTGAAAGAGGGGAGTTGAGCATCGAGGAGCTCCTTGAATCATGGTGCGTGGATGGCCGCTTCAAAGTCTCCATGCCCTATGATGTCCTTCGTCCTCAAAAGCCGGTGGTTGCATGGCATAGGGTGGTGTGGGCCAAGCACAACACGCCGAAGCACTCTTTCATTCTTTGGCTTGCGAACCTCGGAAAGTTGTCTACCTATGATCGCCTCCTCTTCCTCGACGTGGAGTCGGGTTGCCGCCTTTGTGGTGATGAACTTGAGACACATGAGCACCTTTTCTTCGAGTGCCCTTACTCACGTGGCATTTGGACGGAGGTGCGGACGAGATTCATGATTACCGTTGCTGCCCGCTCGGTGAGGCCCGCCTTGGATTGGATGCGTCGGCGCGCCCGGGGTCGTAGTTGCCTTGCCCGTGCCCGTGTTTTTGCACTCTCTGCCACGGTCTATTACTTGTGGCATGCTCGGAATGCTTGCATCTTCGATGGGAACCTCATTTCCCCCGAAGTGATTGTTAGATTGATTATTTCTCATGTATTCCGTTTGCTTTATGATATTTATCCCATTTGCATGATGGAGAGATTGTAGTTGTTTATGTGTGTGCGTAGTTTGGATGGCTTGCATGCCTTTCCATTTGCGCTTGTTCTTGCATTGTTAGGAAGGCCTACGTGCTTGTCCTTTTATGCGTGTTTGTACTTGATTATTCACCCTTTTAAAGGGTCATATTAATACAAATTTACCGCTTTACAGCAAAAAAAATGTGTATACCATTTATATAAAAGCTCAGTGAAGCTACCGCGAAGCCAAAAGGTCAACGCTTGATCTCAAACCAAGCTAAAACACAAAACCAACTCATAACTTGAGCTAGTTCATTTTAGGTGTTCAAAGCTTTGGCCAGCTCCCAAATTTTGCCATAAAGTCTTAGAGCTTCATTTCTCACTATAGGAATCATAACATAACCAATTAATTATACTAAATTGTCTAAACACACAAAACAGGGCAAAACAATGCCTAAGGTGTGCCTAGGGTTTGGCTGCATAGGCACGCGCGTGCAACCTTGTTGCGGCGCAACAGCGCTGATGCCTCAGCCCTAGGCACGAATGCTCAAACGTTACGGCACACAATCCCGACGCTTGGTGCTCGCCACACATGAAATTCTCGTGCCTTGGCCCATGCCAAATGCCGAGACCCCCGTTGGCTTTACCGAGCAAGGTGCGCCTACTTGCGCCCTTGCATCTAGGCCTACACTGAGTGACCCGCTTAGCCTCCAATGATTCCTCTTTCTCTTTCAACCCTTAGAAATACTTTAGGGCCGATCACTAGGCCGTG
Source organism: Fallopia convolvulus (assembly GCA_964016875.1). Classification (NCBI taxonomy): domain Eukaryota; kingdom Viridiplantae; phylum Streptophyta; class Magnoliopsida; order Caryophyllales; family Polygonaceae; genus Fallopia; species Fallopia convolvulus. The sequence continues at coordinate 38,447,228 of OZ024731.1, read as the reverse complement.
CCTCCCGCACACCATATGCCTAAGCGATACCCTTAGTAATTCTCACACATAAACATTCATAACTCACACCAAATGGATTGATGACTTTTCACAAATCACCAACATTCCTCCCCCATTTGTGCAATGTCATAAACATGAACTTATTTGAACACTATGTATAGAAATAAATGTCCTTGGACTTGAATTTATAACTTGTAACAATTACAATCATGCACTAAAGAATCGTGGTGTTCTAAGAATTGAACCACGTCAACTTGTCTAAGTATACGTCGTAAGAATTACACACGAGTTACATAGCGTATATAGGCTATACTTGACGCTTTTGAAAAGGCTCTTTTGTCCCAAATCTTTTTCACATATGCTTATAGTCGAGTCATCCTTGAACTCTCTTGGAAGAAGCCTTACACTTCCACATATGCTTAGTTGAATTTTCTAACTTGCACCTACAATTGCAATTTCCAAAAACTCATTAATGAAAACTTGTTTCAAAACTTCCTTTACATGTAGGCTAGAGCAAATACCTTGATGGGAATTTGTATGCTCTCCAACACTATGTCTTTGGCCTACCACATTGAATTCAACCCTACACCTTTCGGTAAGGGGGAATTTGGCGTTCAAATCATAGGGTCTCTTAGGATTATAACCCCATCTCTCGCGATGCCTTCTATACCAAATCTTTTGTCAAACTCTTGGTTAAGTGATCGGCAAGGTTACTGTGTGTTCTCACAAAGACAACCGAGATTACTCCATGTGTGATCAATTCTCTAATGGAACTATGCCTCACACCTAGATGTCTTGACTTCCCATTATACACTTGGCTATAGGCCTTTGCCAACGTGCTTTGACTATCACAAAATATAGCAATAGGGGATATAGGTTTTGGCCACAAGGGTATCTCACTCACGAGATTCCTAACCCTTTCCACCTCCTTGCCAGCCGCGACAAGAGCAACAAACTTCGACTCCATAGTCGAGGTTGTTATGCAAGATTGCTTCTTGGATGCCCAAGATATTACGCCACTAGCCAATAGGAATACCCAACCACTTGTCGACGAGTGATCTTCCATATGGGTGATCCAACTTGCATCGGTATAAACTTCCAAAGTAGAAGGTGTACCCATGTATACAATACCAAAAGTCATTGTTCCTTTTAACTAACTAAACACTCTTCTTAGAGCGTTCCAATGACTTGCACTTGGTCGACTAGTATAACGACTCAACTTGCCCATGGCATACGCTATATCGGGGCGTGTACTCGTCATTGCATACATCAAGCACCCTATCACTTGTGAATACTCAAGTTGAGAAATTGGTTCTCCTAGGTTAGGAAGGAGTTTCCCTTTAGGATTCATAGGCATGCTAACCGGCATGGATTTATCACATTCAAAACGTTTAACCACTTTCTCGATGTAATGGGATTGTGTTAGGTTCAAGCCCTTGCCATCCCTCTTTATCTTAATTCCTAAGATCACATCGGCCTCGCCAAGATCCTTCATGGAGAACTTGGTAGACAAGAATTATTTTGTCTTGTCAACTATCATTTGGTTTGTACCAAATACAAGCATGTAATCATATTATAACTCCTTGACCGGAATTTTCAAACTTACTATATACACACTTATCCACTTGATTAATCTTAAAACCATAGGCCAAGATTACTTCGTCAAACTTTTGATGCCATTGTTTTGGCACTTGCTTAAGTCCATAAAGAGATTTGATCAAACGACATACCTTATGTTCTTATCCTTCCACTACGAAACCTTCAGGTTGCTTCATGTAAATTTCTTCATCCAAATCTACATTGTGGAACGTCGTTTTCACGTCCATTTGATGGATGACAAGACCGAATGCTTTCTAAAACAATCAAGAGTCTTATCATGGTGATTCTTTCCACGGGGGCATACGTATCAAAATAATTGATACCTTCTCTTTGTCTAAAGCGTTGGATAACCAATCGAGCCTTAAACTTGTCTATGGACTCATCGGCCTTCATCTTCCTTTTGAAGATCCATTTACACCATAATGGCTTGCAACCAGGTGGAAGGCCCGATAACTCCCAAGTGTTGTTTCCAACAATGGAGTCCATCTCATCTTGGATTGCTTCTTTCCAAAATGAAACATCTTGAGAACTCATAGTCTCGGTAAAAGTCTTGGGATCCTCATCCATATGAAAATATGAAATACTTTGACCCTCAATTTCTCTAGATCCTTCTACCAAGAAAAATTCAAAAATTGGCTCATGGGATGTCGGTCCCATCACAAGTGCCTTGTGCACTCATCGCCGCTTAGGCGTTCGAGAACCCGACATGGACGCTTCAGCATCGCATTTGCCAAACGGTGCCATGATCGCATCCTCGGCATCATTGGTCGCACCAACGTCATCGTCCTCGATCCCCACAGCCTTGCACTTGGGCGATCTTGATCCATCAACTGGATTCGACCCCTCGAGCATAGGCGCCACGCCGGCGTTATCATCGCTCGGTGTCAAGGGCGCGGCGGCACGCGACATGGACCGAGTTATTCTCGGTCCAAGCGCCGGTCTCGGTTCCTCCTCGGTATCCATTGGATCCGATGATGGATCGATCTCTTCTTGGTCTATTTCCTTAGGCCTTGGACTTGATGAAAATCTAGTCTCGTCAAATATGGCATCACACGATTCTAGCACGGTATTCACCAAAATTGCATGATTAGGCTCTATCACAAAGAACATATAGGCCTTAGAATTATGAGCATATCCTATTAATATACACTCAAGCCCTCTATCTCCCAATGTTTTACGCTTATGGTCCGTTAGTCTAACAACTGCACAGCAACCCCATGTACAAAGATAATGAAGACTAGGTTTCCTTTTAAACCACAACTCGTAGGGTGATTGGCGATTTCTCTTGCTAGGCACTCTATTCAAGATATAATTTGTCGTTAGCATCGCTTCACCCCAAAACGAGTTCTTTAACCCGGAGTAGGACAACATGGCATTCACCATCTCCTTAAGCACACGGTTCTTTCGTTCCGCCACCCCATTCTGTTGTGGGGTATATGGAGTCGTTGTCTCATGTATTATACCAAGACTCAAAGTACTCCTTCTCCATATATTCACCACCACGATCGGTTCGTAGTCTTTTGATCTTATAACCGGTTTGCAATTCAACTTCAGTTTTATATGCCTTAATCTATCTAGTGCCTCACTTTTAGAGTGAACTAAATAGATATTGCAATACCTTGTATAATCATCAATAAACGTTATGTAATAACGCTTTTGACCCAACGATGGCGTTGCATGCAAATCCCCGAAGTCCGAATGGACTAGCCCTAAGACTCTTTCCTCTCTTTCAATTTTCTTGAAAGGAAGCCTTGTTATTTTGGTTAACAAGCAAGTTTTACACTTTTCACTTGTAGGTTCAAAGTTAGGAATAACTTGATCCTTTGCCATATCCAACATGCATTTCATGTGGACATGCCCTAACCTCGTGTGCCATAGATCATAAACCGAATCATTTGACACCACCATGTAATCGTGCACAATCTTATAAGTATTGATTACATCAAGTAGGAACATATTGTTTTTATAGTGGCCGAAGCCTACAAATATTCCAGCTCTATTTATAACAAGACGATCGGCTTCGAAAACCAACCGGTATCCCAACTTATTTAGCGCCCCACCACTAACAACATTTTTTCTAATGTTGGGTGCGTACAATACATTATGTAAAATAAGTTTCTTCCCACTTCTAAAGTTAAGAAGCACGTCTCCCTTCCCTAAGGTTGGAGGCGTCGACTCGTTTCCCATGTAAAGAAGTAACACGTCCTCTACATCCTTCATGTGCTTGAACCATCATTTATCCATGCACACGTGGGTGGTGGGACCCGAGTCAAGCCACCAATTTTGATTCTCATCCTTGCTCATTGCTTGCGCCCAAGCCCGAAATAGACGCTTGATCGCCTCTCACGGTGTGCGAGGGTCAAGAGATACAAATTATAACCCGACCCCGTTGTAGTACGTGGTGGGTGTCGAACACTCGGGAAGTCTACTCGATCGATGTGCCTAGATACTAGGAAGCTAGAAAGGAGAGCATAAAACAAAGGAAAATAAAGAAAACAGTCGGGACCGACACTGAGGTCACGTCGGGCCCGAGGTTGGCGACAAGAGGAAGTCGGGACCGACACTGGGTAAGTCGGGCCCGAGGTAGCTGGGGATGTCGAACTCAAAGATTTTAAAAGTAGATCTTGGGCTTTTGGGTTCCTTCCCTAGTAGATTAAGGCTTTTCCACCCCAATTCAGGCAATGAGTGATGATCGGACTAGGATCGAGTGCTTTCACCCTCGTTCCAACCACATCTACACCTCGATCCATGGGGAAATCCCCTTCGAAGCAAGGTCTTGAGATTGACACATGTTCACTTTCGCTACTTTGCCAATCTCAAGCCTTGATTCCCGACTTTCGCAAGGAATTGTAGCTCGATGTAGAGTGGGTTCCTTAGATCAAACACTCAAGGCTATGGAATTGGGGTTTCTAGCCTAAACCTAGCTAGGGTTTTCCCCCATAACCCAAGATCAAGGAGATCTACTCCATGTGACAAGCAAAGTAAGCAATCAAATCAAAAGAGAAAGCAATCATCATAATCAATCTCAAAACAAAGCAAGGGTTCATTTAAATCCAAAGCAATCCACAAATACAAATCAAGGGTTTTCAAATCCACAAGATCAAAGCAAATCAAAGCTAAACAATCAACAAAACCTCTCAAGTCTTCCTCCTCCTTGGCCGATTCTCTCTCTCTTCCTCCTCCTTTCCTTCCTCCTTGCTCTCCAAGTATCCTCTTGGCTCCCTTGGAACCCCCCTTTTGTGTGTGTCAGGGAACCCCTTCTTAGAAGACAAGAGGGCCTTTTATGGATTAAATGAGGGGCAAAAGTGGAAGTTCACAAATTCGTGCCTTGGAGCCCAAGTAGTCCGGTGACCGACTCGGCCCGACACGGAGGAACCTCGGGCCCGAGGTACTGTGCAACTCGGTCCGAGGTTGGAAACTTCAAAGTCGGGCCCGACGTTGTTGCATCTCGGTCCTGACCTCGTTCCACCTTCTTCTTAGTTGGCTTCTCTTGTTCTTCTTCATGGCTTGCTTCTCTCTTTCCCGCTTTAACTCGGCCTTTGCTCCATGTCTCGACCCTCCTTCAAATCCATCCTTGATTCATGCCAAATTACCTACAAAACACATAAAAGGTGCGTAGTCTCCGAATCTCATAGAAATACGGGAACTAAGCTAAAAAGGAACAAAATGCACAAGAAAAGGGGAAAAAGAAACATATTTACAAAGGAAATCACCTATGAAAACACCACCAAATAGAGAGACATCAACGCTCGAGCATTTGTCCTTGTAAACGGTCTTGCTTCGACAATCCCGTTTCGTGTGACCAATCTTCCCACAATTCTAGCATGTCCCTTTAGCCTTTTCCTTGGAGCCACTCTTCTCACCTTTTCCACCCTTGGACCGCTTGGACATCTTGGCGCCTTTGCCCTTACTTTTGGCCGCCTCCATGGTATTAACCGAATGGGCGGACTTGTGCTCATTCTTCTTCCCTTTGTTGTCCTCAAGCAATAACAATGTAAGCAAGACCGAAACATAATCTTCAAGTAAAGCCTCGTATGAAAACACGTTTTAAGCACAAGTGATCGATATTCAAGCAAGATTACATCATCACACGTGATTAAGTGTTCCAAGGAATAAAGTCAATGCAACTAAGCCTCACTTTAGGGATATGTGAATGTGTATCACTCATCATGTGTTTGGGTTTAGCAATGAACACTCAAGCTCAAAAATCATGCAAGTAAGGACTTTACTATTGAAGCTAATATCACCAATTCCTCCACATAGAGATGCCTAATGCAAAGTACACAAAGAATTTCGAACTTGGCTCAATGGAGGTCCTCAAAGAGGTTCCATTCGACCGGGTTGTAATGGGGCTTTTGGTATTTCTCAAGGTGGGAATTATTTGGTCTTGTGGTGCTTTTTGTTGGATTTTCAACACTTTCTACATTTGGACCGACTTTCTTATGACATCGGGCCCGATGTTGCTTGTAACTCGGTCGGACCATTTTCTTCACTTAAGCTCTTTGCTTTATTCCACCTTACATTTCCAACATTTTCTTTCTTCCTTTTCTTTCTTTTTTTCATTTTTGTACAACAAAGATGCACTACCCACATGATTCATAACACCATTCTTTTGCCCTTAAACCCAAGAGAATCTCAACTCTTCAAATACAATCCAAACCACTCTTCTAAAGTCCAATCCCATAAGGGTCAAGTCATATAAGGCTAGGAATAATATTTTTGAGGAGTTTCAAACAAAGGCTTAGGCTAGAACGGGGCTACAATCAAAGGATTAACTTCATGGTAGGATATGGAACATTTATGTGACTAGAAGAATAAAGTTCAAAATCAATGTGACCATGCTAGGACAATTCTCATGACGGTCTTGGAAAATAGATAAACACCGCAATAGCAAGTTTTACTAAGCATGAATGAGCTAATCACACAAGAAAAATGAGGGATATGCAAATATGAACAAGCATCCCTAAAATGGCCAAAAATCAATCTCACAAGGGTCACTCATACTTAGTTGCATAAGAACTCATCCTAGAACTCACATGTTCAATAAAACAAGCAAGATATCATGATCACATCAAAAGCAACATCATTTAAGAGGCTAAACTATCCAAAAATATGAAAAGGAATTTACATGCTCACATCATCATTAGCTTTTATTTTGGCAATCTAAGATGGGAATTTCTAGTCCAAAACCTACAAAACACAAAATCTTTTTGTTGTTTTTAACACAATTTTTCAATTTTTTTATGGATTTTTTTGCAAAAAAATTTCTCTAAAACCAAAGACTCAAACATTCCAAACACAAACTAGAAACACCAACTAAATATCCTCAAAATAATAAACAAACATAAACAAGTGAAATCATGAACACACTTACCCCCACCCCATACTTAAAATTTTTGATGTCCCCATCAAACAAGGAAATCAAAACTTAAAAGCAAGAGAGAAGAGTATGAAAAGCTCACAATTTCTTATTCTTCAATGGCATGTATGGGATCACTCGAAGGGGTTGTCACGTCTACGTCCTCTTTGGAGCCTTGCTTGCCGCTCCCTCTCGTACACTTGCTCTTGGTAGAAGTCTTGTGGTGGTGGTTGGAGTTGAGGCTCCGGGCGTGTCCATTGGTCCTCACGGGAAGGGAAGTTCCCGCTCATCCACGTATTGTAGCTATCTTGGACTCGCCACCTTTGGTCTTCCACCTCTCTAAGCTCCTCTACCTCTCGCCTAGTGTAGCCGAGGGCCCAGTTCATCCCTTGTTGGCTAGCTTGGAAAGAACTTTGTTGTTGAAGCATTTGTTGTTGTTGTTGATACATTTGTTGTTGTTGGAGATTCACATGATGGACCTCTTGGAGAACATTTTCTTGTTGAAGTTGGAGATGAGCCATTTGGTTGGCTAAGAAGGACATGTCCACCGGTTGTTGTTGCTCGGGAAACACCATTCCCGGACCGTACCATTGGGAATAGCCTTCATAACCGCCACCTTGGAATTGCTCTCGCCTTGCACCGCTCCCTTCTCCACGTTCATAATGCCTCGGGACCTCACCACCATGGAATGAACTGGACCGACGTTGGGGAAAGTCGGGCCCGACTTGGGGTGTACCTCGGTCCTCTAGTGTTGGAGCTTGGTGCGTGGCTCGGAGGTTGGCCATCAAACCTTGGAAGCGCTCATCTTCTTCACTTTGCCCTTGATCGACATCCATGTCCTCCCCACGAGGTGCAAACACGAAGTTGTCTTGGTCGGAATCCGGTGTAGATGGAGGGGAGGTAAACCGAATGTGTTGAGATTGTTGTCGCCTCCCTTCTCTTGCACCTTGTGGGTTGCCAAATGAGTGTGGCTTGCCGGCCCACACTTGGTACCAATTTTGATACCGAGAAAGATCATAGAGGTTGTGCACTAACCGGATCGACACACCATCATAGTTTGAATGAGGGGCCAAGGAAATCATGTAGAGCTTCTCCTTGATGATGTTGGCTTTCTTGAAATACTTCATGTTCATGAACTCAACACCATTCGGGGCCGGGGAATACTTGTCAAGATCAACTCCTAGACGCATGGCGAGCCTTGCTATCATCCCGCCGAAGTAGATCCAAGAGGAACTTTGGAAGTCCCGCACCATCTTGACCCACTCCCATGCAAGGCTCATGGGCTTCTCGGTGTTGAAGAGCATCTCATGGAGCAACATGATCTCCTCCTTCATCGGCTTGCTCAACTCATGACGAGCATAGATTGCACACCCCAAGACTCGCACCATGACCCGAAAAAGAGGGCTAGCAATCTTGGTTGTGGAGGCGCCCTTTTCCATCTCACTCTTCCCGGCCACATGACGCCATACTTGGTTCACCTTCTCATTGTTAACGCCGGCCTCTTCTCTTGGGCATGGGAACCCGAAGTAGGTATCCAAATCCCTAAGAGTGAGATTGTGGTCCTCGTTGCCCAATCGGAAAGTGATCGCCCCTTCTTCATCCTCCACATTATCATAAGTGCACTCGAATGTGGCCATAAATTCCGAAGTGAGGGCGGGGTAGTGAGTGTTGTTCCACCTTAGCATTCCATTAAGACCGATGTGGGAGTAGCATCTTGGTAGGGCTTGATCCATGTCCATCTTCCTCACGGCTTCCCAATCAAGCCACCTCGTGTGGTGCTCAAGCGCCATATATCTTTCATAATTCTCCACTTGCTCATCATCCTCCAAATAGACATCATCCAACTTCGGCTCTTTCCTCGTCTTCTTGGACTTCTTCCTTGGCCTTTCCATATGAGAGGATGAAGCTCTTGTCTCCATTGTACCTACACACATCCAAACAAAAGGATCCAAGATAAACTCCATACAACCCAACAAAAGCATTCATCAACACACAACAACATCCCAACACAAAGGGAACCCCATACTTAGTCTCTAGACTCACATGCATCTCAATTCAACATAAATCATCATGGACATCTTCTAACGATAGCTAAGCAAATGATCATTCTACATCATGATTAGACTATAGCCAACAATTAAACACATGAATCCACATGATATCACAAGAAGAGAGCAAAAACAACTAGGATCGACTTTCAACCCATGTCGGGCCCGACTTTCTCAACCTCGGTCCGACATGTTGGACCGACTTCCACAACTCGGGCCCGACGCTCCTGGGCACGTCGATCTCGACCTAGTCCATGCTTCGACTACTAACCTCAAATCAACCCAAATCACTCTATCATGCACTTAAATTTCAAATTCAACCATCAAACATCCCTAATCGAAGTTCTAAATGGATCTAAGCATGCATAAACAACTTTAAAGCTCAATTTCACAAATCATGCAAATCCACCATTGATGCTAAAGCTCAAGCTCTCAATCAAACATGGCATTACTCAATCTATGCAATGAAAGCACAAATTTTTCAAAGAGATAAGTAGAGATCGAGTAACACATACCGGATTCGAAGAGTAATTGAACTTTTGAACAAATAAGCAACTTAGAACTCAAATTTCCTAGATCTAGATCTAGATGGGGGACGAAGGACTATATTGAACTCGAGATTTCTACTTGGATTCGGGTTTGGGAGGCCTTTTTGTGGTTGGAACGAGATGAAGTGGGGATGGATGTGGATCGAGTATGGTGAGGGTAGGGGCGGCCGAGTTTGAGAGTTTTTGAGGGAGAGGGGTTGTATTTTGGGAATGGTAGTTGATGATGAAGATGATAGGTAGGTGGGGGTTGGTATTTAATGGGGGAAAGGGACAAATTAGGTCAAGGGCAAAATTGGCATTCCAACTAGTCGGATCAAGTTGGACCGACTTCATGGACCGACGTCCCTATGTCGGGCCCGACTTACCTGGGCTCGATGTGGGAGTATTCGGGTTACCAATTTTTACTCCATCCTCATGCAACTTCTTTCCCATATTTCCATTTAAATATTTCCCCTCAAATCCTACACAACTTTGGAGGATGCACAACACCATAAATCCACAAAACACTAGATAAGGATTGGTTAGAGAAAAGCTAAGCTAAACTAAGAAAATCAAACTAAAATTACGAAAAGAAAGCTACTAGCTCGGGTTGCCTCCCGAGAAGCGCTCGTTTAGAGTCACTAGCTTGACTTCCTAACCTCAACCTTATGGCGGGTGAAACACGGTGAATTGCTCGCCATTGTTATGCTCATTGCCATTGCCTTCATACCCATAAAACCACCAACGATGGTCCACATAAGCATGGCTCTCCGATCTCGGGCCTATCTCATCATACTCCTCCAACGGATGAGACTTCTCCTCCTTGCTTGCTCTATCATGTTTTCCTTGCCCTACACCATAGTCATCCAAAGTATTCCTAGGAGATTCTACTAATTCACCTTTTAAATCACTAAGGCATATATAGGAGTCTCCTAGGTCATCATCCAAATCACTCAAGCAAATATAGGAATCAAAATTTTGGGAAGAATTGTGATCTTCACCAACATTAAAAGGATATGAGTAAGGATACTTTTCATCTCCTCTTGAGCTAGCATTGTTCCTTGACTCATCATGATCCCTAAGTTGCTCCAACAACTCCCTCACTTGTGTTTGTTCATTGAAGCTCTCATCACCCCCTAAAGCAACAACCTCCCTAGCAACTTCCACTTCTTCATGTTCTCTCTTGGCACTCTCTTCAAGCTTAAGAATGGCCAAGGCGTCCGGCTCATTCAAAGCTTTGTTGAAGTGGAAATCTACCTTCTCTTCCCCAATCTCAAAGGAGACCTTCCCGTTCTTGACATTGAACCTTGCCCCCGCCGTAGCTAAGAATGGTCTCCCTAAGATTATTGGAACCAAGGGATCCTCATGCATGTCCAAGATCACGAAATCATCGGGGACAAAGTACTTTCCAACCCTCACCGGAACGTCATCCAATATTCCTTTGGCCTTGATGATGGAACCGTCGGCCATGGTTAGGGACATATCGGCCGGCTCCATTTCACCCAAATTTGCTCTTCGCCAAATGCTAGCGGGCATCACCGAAACACTTGCCCCAAGGTCACATAAAGCTTGGAAATTTTGAGACCCCACACCAATGGTTATAGCAAAACGATCGGGATCTCCTAGCTTTTGTGGTAACTCCAAGGTCTTGACTTCATCTTGCATTTCCACTATGGACCTCTTCTTGCTCAAAATCTCCCTTAAAAACTTGGCATAAGATGGCATCTCACTCAATGCGTCGGTGAACGGGATGGAGAAGTTCAAGCCTTGCAAGAGTTTGAGAAACCTCTTGAACTTGTTCTCAACATCATCTTTCGGCTTCTTCGAGGGATATGGGAGAATTGTTGCACCTTGAATCTTGCTCGGATCAACCTCTTTGGACTTCCCTACTTCAATTTCAACATTTTCTGAATGGACCGACTTGGGCACCATGTCGGGCCCGATGTTGTGAATCTCGGTCCTGGACTGAGGGGTTGGATCGAGTTCTGTGTACGTCGGTCCCGAGTTGCTCTCGACCTCGGTCCGGGGTGAAGGAGTCAATCTTCTTGCTGGGTCGACTTCGGGGAACGTCGGACCCGACTTGCTGGGTAAGTTGGTCCGACTCTCTTCATTCTTCTTAGGCACGTGTGGCTCGGGTAGGTTTCGGCCACTTCTCAATCCAATTGCCCGGACTTCATTTTGATTGTTTTGAGCTCGAGGATTCTCCTCGGGTCGGCCCGGAAGTCTCCCATTCTCTCTCGGGGCTTGAGTCGCAATTTGGGCAAATTGATTGTCGACTTGCCTCCTCCATGCACCAAACTCATTGAATTGGGTCCTCATCTCCTTGAACCCATCTCTCATCTCTTGAGCAAATGTTTGTAACTCATTGAATCCCGGTGGTCTATATGGTGGTGGTGGCGCCCTTGGCTCGTTTTGGTTGAAATTGTTGTTGTAGCCTTGAGCTTGACCGTTGTTCCACCGGCCATTGCCACCATTGTTGAAGTTGCCTCTTCCACCAAAATTTCCACGAACATAGTTTGCCTCCTCAATTCGCTCGGCCAAGCGCACTTGGCTCTCATTCGGACAAACTTGTGTAGCATGTGCAAAGGATCCACACTCCTCACAAGCTCTAGCATTTTGCTTGTAGTAGTGGACTTGCCTCTTGAGCTTGCTCACTTCACCTTCAAGGAATTGGAGCTTCACATCTCTATCAATGTCTTCTCCCTTTGGATCATATAACTTCCTTGCACCTTCACCTTGAACTTTCACCTCCTTGCTAGCTTGACTCACCCCATACATGGCCTCATAATCGGATAGCTTGTCAAGTAGCTCCCAAGCTTGATCCGGTGTCAAGTCTATGAACCCACAATCGGTGTGGAGATTGAGCTTGTCCTTCGTTACCGGATTGATGCCTTGGAAAAAGATGTCTTGAAGCACATATGGTTGTTGGCCATGAGTAGGACATTGGCGCAACATCTCCTTGAAACGGTCCCATGCTTCGAAGAGAGGCTCATTCGGACCTTGTTGAAAGCTTGCAATCTTCCTTCTTAGCTCGGTTGTCTTTGAGGGAGGGAAGAACTTCATCAAGAAAGCATCATAGAGTGTCTTCCAAGTTGTGATTGACCTAGAAGCTTGGCTCTCGAGCCAATGTGTGGCCTTGCCCCCAAGTGACCATTTGAACGCCTTTAGAAGCACATACTCCAATGTCTCCTCGTCGGTAGAGATCGTCTCACACATGTCCACAAAGCGTTTGACGTGCTCTATGGGACACTCATGTGGACGGACCTCGAATTGATCACGCTTGATGAGGGAGATGAATTGCGTCTTGATCTCAAAATTCTTGGCAACCTCGGGAAGCACAATAGCCGGCTCGGGGACCCTCAACTCCGGATGCATGTATTGGCGTGCATTCCGGGGTAGAGCGTTGAGTTGAGCCTCGGCTCTCATCCGTTGCTCCCGTTCTCTTCTTGCCACCTCCTCTTGATTGTCCCTCTCAAGTTGCAATCTAGCCATTTCGGCCCTAAGTTGAGCCAACTCCTCATTAACATGGAGAGCTTGATTCTCCATCCTTTTCCTTCTTCGGGCTTCCTTGAGAATACTTTCCGGATCACTCACAAACTCAAGCTCAAGTGTTCCTCGGGAGGAACGAGCTAGCATACACCTATGAAACAAAAACACAAACCAAAACAAATCAAAAACAAACAAAGGGTTTGGGCTATTCCCTCACCCAAATCACTATCAAAACACAAAAAACTAACCAAATTGGCACTCAATGCACTTAGACTTCCCCGGCAACGGCGCCATTCTTTTGATCGCCTCTCACGGTGTGCGAGGGTCAAGAGATACAAATTATAACCCGACCCCGTTGTAGTACGTGGTGGGTGTCGAACACTCGGGAAGTCTACTCGATCGATGTGCCTAGATACTAGGAAGCTAGAAAGGAGAGCATAAAACAAAGGAAAATAAAGAAAACAGTCGGGACCGACACTGAGGTCACGTCGGGCCCGAGGTTGGCGACAAGAGGAAGTCGGGACCGACACTGGGTAAGTCGGGCCCGAGGTAGCTGGGGATGTCGAACTCAAAGATTTTAAAAGTAGATCTTGGGCTTTTGGGTTCCTTCCCTAGTAGATTAAGGCTTTTCCACCCCAATTCAGGCAATGAGTGATGATCGGACTAGGATCGAGTGCTTTCACCCTCGTTCCAACCACATCTACACCTCGATCCATGGGGAAATCCCCTTCGAAGCAAGGTCTTGAGATTGACACATGTTCACTTTCGCTACTTTGCCAATCTCAAGCCTTGATTCCCGACTTTCGCAAGGAATTGTAGCTCGATGTAGAGTGGGTTCCTTAGATCAAACACTCAAGGCTATGGAATTGGGGTTTCTAGCCTAAACCTAGCTAGGGTTTTCCCCCATAACCCAAGATCAAGGAGATCTACTCCATGTGACAAGCAAAGTAAGCAATCAAATCAAAAGAGAAAGCAATCATCATAATCAATCTCAAAACAAAGCAAGGGTTCATTTAAATCCAAAGCAATCCACAAATACAAATCAAGGGTTTTCAAATCCACAAGATCAAAGCAAATCAAAGCTAAACAATCAACAAAACCTCTCAAGTCTTCCTCCTCCTTGGCCGATTCTCTCTCTCTTCCTCCTCCTTTCCTTCCTCCTTGCTCTCCAAGTATCCTCTTGGCTCCCTTGGAACCCCCCTTTTGTGTGTGTCAGGGAACCCCTTCTTAGAAGACAAGAGGGCCTTTTATGGATTAAATGAGGGGCAAAAGTGGAAGTTCACAAATTCGTGCCTTGGAGCCCAAGTAGTCCGGTGACCGACTCGGCCCGACACGGAGGAACCTCGGGCCCGAGGTACTGTGCAACTCGGTCCGAGGTTGGAAACTTCAAAGTCGGGCCCGACGTTGTTGCATCTCGGTCCTGACCTCGTTCCACCTTCTTCTTAGTTGGCTTCTCTTGTTCTTCTTCATGGCTTGCTTCTCTCTTTCCCGCTTTAACTCGGCCTTTGCTCCATGTCTCGACCCTCCTTCAAATCCATCCTTGATTCATGCCAAATTACCTACAAAACACATAAAAGGTGCGTAGTCTCCGAATCTCATAGAAATACGGGAACTAAGCTAAAAAGGAACAAAACGCACAAGAAAAGGGGAAAAAGAAACATATTTACAAAGGAAATCACCTATGAAAACACCACCAAATAGAGAGACATCAACGCTCGAGCATTTGTCCTTGTAAACGGTCTTGCTTCGACAATCCCGTTTCGTGTGACCAATCTTCCCACAATTCCAGCATGTCCCTTTAGCCTTTTCCTTGGAGCCACTCTTCTCACCTTTTCCACCCTTGGACCGCTTGGACATCTTGGCGCCTTTGCCCTTACTTTTGGCCGCCTCCATGGTATTAACCGAATGGGCGGACTTGTGCTCATTCTTCTTCCCTTTGTCGTTCATTTTGAACTCCTCCTCAATCTGAAGATGGGAGCCAAGTCGGACAAGATTCATGTCCTCCTTAGAATGCTTGAGAAGATGGTTTGCCTCTTTCCATGAAGGATGCAACTTATCCACTATGGAAGAGACAGCGAAATTCTCATCCATATTAATCCCATGTTGGGTTAGTTGTTCCAACACATGAACCAACTCATGGTATTGGTCCATCACCGGTCTAGACTCCATCATCTTATAATTGTTGAAGTTAGACACTAGGAACTTCTTGGACGAAGCATCTTCGGCCAATACTTTCCTTCGTGAGCTTCCCACAAATACGAGACGACTCGAGATTTTGATACACATCAAAGAGGGAGTCCGCCATCCCATTTAGGATGTGCCCACGACAAATATAGTCGTTGTTCTCCCATTTCCAAAAGCACCAATGTTGGAGCGCAATGGCCAACCTTTCGTTGGCCATTGCGCTCCAACATAGAGGCCATCTCCTTAATCGATGACTCACTCGTTTTATCCATTATCAACCACCTTGCAAGACAAAACAACAACACTAAACAATAAATAAACGTTGAAGATTGTCAGTTTTAGACTATGTTGTTAGTAGAAGGTTAGATTCGGCTCTTGTAGACCCCGAAGGGTAGTCAAGACAGTTTGAGTAGATCCTGAAGGGTAATCCCGTGAGTAGACCTGAAGGTAATCTCGTTGGGTGTAGACCACAAGGGTAATCACCGCCGAATAGTTAGTTTATGTTAGAACAAAAGTAAACTTTAAGCATAAACAAAATGTGAATAGACAAAGGCAACGAGTCAATCGAAAAGATCGAGCTTTCCTTCAACGTTTATTGCCCCTATTAATGCCAAGGATTCAACCACAATAACGTTGTGAGATAAAATGTTCCGATACAATGAACATGTGGCAAGCATGTATCATCATTGCATATATACGCACCTTGTTCTTCAATAAGTGTGTGTAATTTGATTTGGAAAACCTCAAAATACAATCTTGTGATTTTTCACACAATTCTCGAACTCCCTCATGAGAGGCGCCCACCCCTATTTATAGGACAAGAGGGGTGGTGGTTATAGAAAGAGAAAAAGGTAGTTAATTTGTTGAGAAATTTAAGGAGGAAAACAAGGGAGTTTGTTGCAACCAACTTTTATAACTTCCCTTAACAACTTTTTGAATTTTGAATCCATCCTTATCCAAACTCTTTAAGACAAGGCCCAAAATGGCCCAATAGCCATGCGGCCCAACACCCATGGTAGAGCTTGCTTCGAGCTAGCTTAGCTAGCCATCACTCCATAAATATAAAATGTGTATAACATTTATATAAAGCTTGGTGAAGCTACCATGAAGCCGAAAGGTCAACGATTGAGCTCAAACCGAGTTAAAACCCAAAACCAACACATAACTTGAGCTAGCTCATTTTAGGTGTTTCAAGCTTTGGCCAGCTCTCAAATTTTTCATAAAGTCTTAGAGCTTGATTTCTCACTATAGGAATCATAACATAACCAATCAATAATACTAAATTGGCTAAACACACAAAACAAGGCAAAACAATGCCTAAGGCGTGCCTAGGGTTTGGTCGCATAGGCACGCACGTGCCACCTTGCTGCGGCGCACCAGCGTCGATGCCTCAGCCCTCGGCGTGCCCGCTCAAACGTCACGGAGAATAATCTTGATGCTTGGAGCTCGCCACACATGAGGTTCTCGTGCCTTGGCCCGCGCCAAATGTCGAGTCCCCCGTTGGCTTTACCAAGCAAGGCGTCCCTACCTGCGCCCTTGCATCTAGGCCTACGCCGAGTGCCCCTCTTAGCCTCCAATGATTCCTCTATCTCTTTCAATCCTTAGAAATACTTTAGGGCCAATCACTAGGCCATGCCTCCCGCACACCCTATGCATAGCGATACCTTTAGTAATTCTCACACTTAAACATTCATAACTTACACCGAATGAATTGATGACTTTTAACAAATCACCAACATCACACTTATTTCTCGAGAAATTGATTGTGTACAAATAAGCAACAAAAAATTGGCACCAAGCCTTAGGAGCCGGTTTGAGGCCATACAAGGACTTTTTCAAAAGACATACATGCTTTTGTTTAGCCACATCAACAAACCCAAGTTGTTAAAACATATAGATTGTTTCCTAAAGGTGAACATGCAAAAAACCATTCTTAACATCAAGTTGATGTATGGACCATGATTGGGACACATCAAGATGCAAAATAGTACAAATAGTAACAGGTTTCACCACAAGACTAAAAGGCAAAGCCAACCTCTTGAGATCACGCATTAGCTACCAATCGAGCCATATACCACTCAAGGGTATTGTTAGAACAAAACATATATTGAAAGAGCCATATACACCTTACAACAATTGGCTTAATCAAGTTAGGCACTAGAACACAAGTATTATTAATCAAAAGAGGTCGATATTCATTATGTATAGTAGAGGACTAATTTGGGTCTAGGATGGCAGTGTTGAAGGAGACAATAAAGGGAGAGATTTTTGAGAGGTGAGTCGACTCGACGTTAAGGTAAAAGAGCGAAGGGGTTTGGTAAAACATGAACGAGGTCAAGTAGTCATAGGATGGGTCAGGGCGATGAGAGGTTGGGTTGGTCGTGACAGGGGGTAAGCAGTCATTATGAGCTCCTAGGTATGGGGTAACAGGTTGTGACAAAGGAAGTTGGAGGTCATGATAAGCTCCAAGGTAAGGTGTCACGAGTCGTGATAAAGGGGGTCATGAGTCATGATGGGTTGTTATAATGGTCAATGGTCATGATAGGTGGGGTTAGAGGTCATTACAAGCTCTCAATTATTGTGTCACAAGTCGTGACAAAAGGAATAATGGGTAATGACAATGCAACTGACAACGAGTGACCTAAATGATGGAAACTAGAGGTGACACTAGATCATGTTCATATGGAAATCAAAATATGTGGGAGACTGGGTGTGAGACAACGCAAATGGCAAAGTAGACTCATCTAAAGTGATGTGAAGAGACAAGATTTTTTTGTGTGATAAGATATCATAGCATATGAACCCCCATGATCTCTAAGATACCCAAAAAACACATGAAGTAGACCGAGTCAAAAGTTTATGAGAAGTGATAAAAGACGTATTAGCAAAACAGAGACACCTAAAAATAAGCATATGAGAATAGCTGGGAAGGTATTGTAAGTAGGACTTTTGTTTGAAGAGTGGAATTAGGAAGAATATTGAAGAGGTAGGATGCCACATTTAAGGCGAAGTTTCAAAAACGGGGTGGACGAAGGCATGGATAAGCATTATTTTTAACCATGTTATTGATCATGCATATCACTCATTTGCCCTTGCCAATTTGTCAGGAGATATGAGGACAAGAAAACAGTAACAAAATCCCATGGTTTAAAAAATTGTATAAAATTCATGATTATTAAATTCCCAACCCATATACGTACATTGGAATATTTAATCTCGCAATTGAATAAAATTTTGATGTATAAACTGCTGAAATTGATCAAACTGTTAAAAACTTAATATTTATGTTTGAGCGGAATAACCCGAAAGAAATGAGAGAAATCGTCCAAAAGTATAAGATAGTATGTTAAACCTTACCAACTTAGAAAGATGTCCGCAAATCACTATGAATAAAATAAAAAGGCAACATTGTATTAGTTTGAGAATTTGAAAGGTAATCTAACATGTTTTTCCTAAACTAACACACAAGAGAAAATTTCTCCTTATTGACGACGGTTAGACTAGAAATTTGCAGAATTTTGAAAACTAGGAATCCTTGATGGCCAAAACGAGCATGGCAGGTGGATGGTGACCCAATAGACAATACTAAAGAAAATGTGGACGACTCATTTTTGACAAGATAAAGCTTGTTGGAGTTATTGAATCTCACTCGATTTGTTTCCATTGAAAATCTTTCACAAAAAAAATCGAAGGGGTCAAATTCAATAGAATAATCATTAGCAGTTATGAATTAAATGACAAAGACATGGTTTTTAATAATTTGAGGACCATTTGGGCCATTTTTAGATGTAGAGGGCGATATTTGGAAGGTAATTGAGCTACACATAGACCTATAGTTGGAATCCTTTTTCTATTGCCAACAATTATCGAATTAGAATTACTATTAGAAGTAATAGAAAAAAGAATATTTGAGTTATTATTGATCATAATAGAAGAGACACCAATATCCATATATTAGGAATTATCGGACTGATACAAAGTCATAGTGTTGAAAGCCTGATTGATGTCACTCGGTGCCATAAAGTCAAAAGCAGGATCAGAGAAGCCGACCGCAGTTTGTTGATGTTAGGGCCAAGGGCCGGCAACAAGGATTTCGGTTGCCGGATTATTTAGGAAAGTGCATGGTGACTAGTTTCAAATAGTAAGATTGGATAATTTTCCCTTAAAAGATTTATCAATTCTGTTAATGATATATATATATGTAGTGTTATAAGAGACTACTTAGGTTACAAGTTATATTTTATAGAATCTATGCAAATAATTGCACGATTTAATCAATCGTTAAATTATGACACTATTGTTGGAATATTCATTGTTCTAATGTTTCTCTTAGTTTTGACAATGACAAACTTTGATGATATGATATGTTTTTCCATATAAGAATTTCAGGAAAACAAGAGCATCGTCAAAAGTGAAGGAAAAGTGTGAGGAATAATGAAAGGCTATCCCGAAGAATACACAACTTTCTATTTATGGCAAGTTACCAAATCTCGAACGAACAATCTACTACGAAGATTTGACACCTTTGTTTAGTTATTTGTGAGAAGATCGGGGAAGAGATAAGATTATTGTGTGACAAATATTTTGCATTTCTTTAATCCTGATTTTTTGGGATCTGTCGAGTGGAATAGCATCACAATTAGGCAAGAATCGTGATTGAGATCAAACTCGGTGGTTGCTCTATAAAAGACTAGTTTTAGCTAGGGTTAGAGGGTGATAGACGACGAACTAGAAGAGAGAGAGATTTTGAAGTGTTTGTGTACATGTGGCTTTTTCCGGTGAAGAATCCACAGTTGTGTGTACTCAAGTTGGTAGTTCACTTATTGTTTGGTTTACGTTTAGGGTAGAAGAGGTTGAGTTGGTTGAATTTTGGTGTGTGCCTTAATTACCAGAGAATTTGACTTGTCTTGTAACCGTTGAAACATAATATATAAGTGTTCCATTAAAATCCTCTGAGAAGGAGTCTTAAGGGGAGAGGTTTTTCTTTTTATGATTTGTTGGTCGGGCAGAAAGATTTCCACTCTAAATATTTTTTCTTTATTTTCGTTAATATGAAAAAATTAAGAAAATTTATTTTCATAAAAAACAAATAAAAAAGTAATTAAAAAGAGAACACAATTCCCAAATTAAATGCTAACCTGATCTGCTATCACTACTATAGTGGATCCGAGAAGTTTCGGGAGAGTCATTAATTACACTCAAATTGATTGATGCAATAAATATATTATTATTTTATTTATTTATTATTATTACTACTCAGAAATCACAGTCATACCCTCCAAACTAGACATACTCCACTCGTACGATTATAAAAGAAAAACAGAGAGCACTTCTTTGAGGGCGGGAGAACAAAAATGGGAGATACATTAGACCCACTCCTCTCACCAAAAGAAAACCACGAGGAC
Organism: Fallopia convolvulus; assembly: GCA_964016875.1. Taxonomy (NCBI): domain Eukaryota; kingdom Viridiplantae; phylum Streptophyta; class Magnoliopsida; order Caryophyllales; family Polygonaceae; genus Fallopia; species Fallopia convolvulus. The sequence continues at coordinate 38,426,617 of OZ024731.1, read as the reverse complement.
GGCCTTACAAGCCCCGATGACCCCCCAGCTCCCACCCTTATTAATGCGGGTATGGTTGGGAAGTCGTCCCAGCTGATCCAATGCATCCTGCTCTTCGTCCCACGTGCCTTCGACGCCCAACAATGCTTCATCACCACCTTCACCGACTCCTCCTCCTACCCTTCCAACATCCTCACCGATTGGTCCCTCGAAGACGCCAGCCCGCTCCTCACCAGCCTCCCCGCCGCCGCCTTCTACGCCGGCTGCTTGTTCAGCGGCTTCCTCCTGACCCCGCTAGCCGACACCCGCCTCGGCCGCAAGAACCTCCTCCTCGTCTCCTGCCTCCTCATGTCCCTCTCCGGCCTCCTCACCTCCTTCTCTCCCAACCTCTATGTCTACTCCGCCCTACGCTTCGTCTCCGGCTTCGGCCGCGCCCCCATCAGCAGCGCCACCCTCGCCCTCGCCACCGAGCTCGTCGGCCCGCGCTGGCGCTCCTACGCCGGACTTCTCGGCTTCGTTCTCTTCTCCTTGGGGTTCGCTTCCTTGCCCGCCATCGCCTACCTCAGCCGCCACTCTTCGTGGCGGAACATGTACACGTGGACGTCCTTGCCGGCCCTCCTCTACTGCGCCGTCGTCTACTTTTTCGTCAGAGAGTCTCCGCGGTGGATGCAGCTAGAGACAAAGGCTGGCGGCACCTACTCCGTCTTGAGCGCGCTCGTCTCGAGGCAATGGGCGCGCCGACGCTTGGCCTTGGTGATGGCGCTCAGCTTCGGCCTCGGGGTGGCGTACTACGGGATGCCCTTGGGCCTCGGGAGCCTCTCCTTCAACCTCTACCTCAGTGTCGCCATGGAGGCCCTGATCGAGCTTCCGGCGGCCCTGGCCGCGTTCTGCTTCATAGGGACCGTGAACAGAAAGCCGTCGCTGCTAGCGATGACGGCCGTGAGCGGGCTCTCCAGCATCGCGTGCGGGGCGGTGAGCAGCGGGTCCAGCTGGCTCCAGGTGGCGCTGGAGCTGGTGGCCTTCCTCATCGGATCCACCGCGGTCGACATAGGTTTGATCTACGTCTCCGAGCTGTTCCCCACCTGCGTGCGGAACTCGGCCTTGGCGATGACACGGCAGGCTGCGGTGTTGGGCGCTGGGGTTGGGGCTGTGCTGGCGGCCGTGGGGGAGTCGTGCCAAAATGAGCTGATCTCGTACGGGGGCTTCGGGGTGCTGATACTAGTGTCCGGGGTGTTCGTGGTATGGCTGCCGGAGACTAGACGCACCGAGCCCTGCGACACCATGGACGAGGAAGAGTGGAAGCACAAGGGGAACGACCTGGCGGCTTCCATATGATCGATTACCATATATAATCGTTTCTTAATTCAAGTACAATAATCTGTTCAACTATTTTTCATGAAAAAACGTAACCAACTTTTCATAATTGAAGTACATTCCATTTTAATCCGGTTACTTAATTTGGCAACTCTTCCATATCATTACAGTAATTTTTAATAAAATATCTAAAGTACGGGTGAGGACTGCCCGGCCCTTCAATTACAAGAGAAATAGAGACTGTCGGCTTGTAATTTTATTGGTGAGGTAGAAGGTTTATAACTTAATAAAGATTATTGTGGCAGGAAAATCTGATTTCCTGTTGTTAATGGAGAGACTTGCTTGGCAAAATAATTTGACTTCTTTTTTCTTCCTATGAGCATGGGTGTAAGTTAAACCCATGTGTAACCGCTCACCTTTTATTATAGGGACCAATAAATTTTTCAAAATAACTAATGTATGTTTTAAATAAGATATACAAATAAAAAATACAAAATTTAGACAAAGAAGAGAACTTATTTTATAGAGGAGGGACTAAAATATTTTAAAATACAAATACATGCAAAAAACAAGAGTTTATGATGATCGACAACTAATATAATTATGAATTATGTTTCAAAATGCATTTAGGTTAAGAAAACAAAAATGTTTCAGAATACAAATTAATTGTCTATAAATATTAATAACTCGTAACTGAGAATTAAAACCCAAACTAAAGCCCGCATGTTAATAATGAATTGTATGATTCGATATATCCCAACAATAACTTATTGTTTCAAAGTTTTCGGGTTTAATCACATTATGAAAGTAGGAAGTTTAACAAAAGATAAAAGCATTCCAACTAAGTAATTGACTTGTTAGAAGTGGTTTAAATCCCTAACAATATAGGGACGTGGTGGACTTTTGTAATTTTACTGAAATTACAAAAGTATTTGCATCGTTATCGTGAAAATGTATATTGCTAAACAGTGCATTAGTAAACAAAAAAATAAAAAAAAAATGAAGCTCGCGGGGCACGCGCTCCATATTTGGTTCATTGTAAAAGTGTATCTTTTGGTGAAAAAGTGCAATACAAAATACCAAAAGTGCATTACGAAACCAAAAAGTGCATCATCTTCGACGTCCGATTGACTCAATTCCGATTTAACTCAATCGTTTCCTTCCTCTCAAATGCCTCTCACCCCATTGGTTCTCCCATCTCGCCTTTGTCGTCTGCTCGGATCCGACACCGGACACGTATGGATAGCCACCGCCACCTCCATCCTCGACACCGACGTCATTGATATAGGTCTAGCCCGAGCCTTCCCAATCTTCAGTTTAATGCGGAGGTGAACGCGGAATTGGTGGCCTCCGGCGGCGGAAAAAGTGTCGAGGTTGCGGAGATAATTTGGGGGAAAGAGAGTGGTCGTCGATATTGTCCATCGGGAGATCCCCCGGCCGACGTGAAGAAGGTCAGGGTACTGATGTATCCCTTTACTATTTTCTTGGGTTAGTAATGCATTTTTTGGTATACCATAATGCATGTTTCCACCATAACGATGTACTTTGTAATTTTCCGAAAAATAGCAAAAAATGTCATTGTGTCCATATTTAAAAGGGAGAAAAAGGCGTTTAATATGGGATGTAAATTTAACCCATCAAACAGCTAGAATGTTGCCTTATATTACACCTAATTATTGTGTCTCTTCAACCAAAAAAATTATTGTGTCTCATGTAATTCGCACTCCTATTTTTAATGAAAAATCAGCTTTTCATAATTGAAGTACATTTCCATTTCAATCAGGTTACTTAATTTGGCAACCCTTTCGTATCATTACATTAATTTATAACGATTTATCTAACCTATGTTCTAAGTGAATAGGTTAAGACCTCACTTTTAATTAAAAAGATAAGTAATAATTATATATTTAAAATTTTTAATTATATTTTTTTTTTTAAAATTCCATATATAGTTTTAGTTTCTATATTTGGATTCTTACCCATGGTATAAAAAAACTAAATTTATAATGTAATATCTAAAGTACAGGTGGGGTGAGGACTGCCCGACCCTTCGATATTTAAGTCTCGTTGAAGACGTAGTAATTAACAAAGAAAAAACAGAGACTTTCGGCTTTTAATTTTATTGGTGAGGTAGATGGCCGACTGCCCGGCCCTTCAATTTTTGGTTGTAAATTTATAATTTTTGTAAGAAATAAATATATGTTATATTAAAGTTACAAGTAATTAAATGGTGTGGTAGGAAGTTTGTTATTTAACTTTTCACATTTCACATATTTATGTACACGTTTCACACGCATAGAAAATAACAATAAAAAATAGTGTATTCTATGGATATCCGATAGACAAAAGGTATCACACTTCACGAAACATGCCTCTTAATGAAGCGTGAAAGATGTGGATACCTACCGAGCAGGTCCGTCCTTTAGCATGTGCAAACAGCCCATTCGAACAGGGCTTCTAAAATTATAGGGCCCTAAAATTTTAAAACTCTCTGTATATATTATATATGTTATAATAAATAATAGAGATAGTGTATCTCAAGTCATTTAGTTCGTACAGTAGTTGTTTAGGGAGCCTGTCTGCGTTTGAATCTTGCCTGGAGACTTTTCTTTTATTTTTCCTCGCTACTGCACTAAACTAATTCCTATATGGGCACCCAAAGTTGATTTTTCTTTTTTTTTTCTGGTCTTGAAAAAAATAGTATATTGCCTATCAATACTACATGATGTTAATTTTGGTAATTAAAAAGCAACAAAATTCGAAATTTTTAGTTACTAGTTTGTATGATTCAGATTCTCTACAATTAAATATATTCTCCAATCATATTATTTCAAATCAGATGTTGCTCTATTTAAAAAATAATAATATTAAAAAAAGAAAATTAATTATTAATTGTAATTATAATTTTCTTAATTGTTCACACATAGGGATGCACATGGGGACGAGGCGGGGCGGGGAATGTATTCCCCGTCCCCATCCCCGAATATTATTATGCCCCCCATCCCCGTCCCGTCCGCGTTTAATCCCCGCTGAGATCGAGGCGGGGAATCCCCGTCGGTTATCGGGTATTTAACGGGGCCCCGTTTATTATAAAAAATATTTTAAAACTTTACATTTTTTTTATAAATATCAAATTTAATAGCATAACATTTAAATTTCATTATGTAATTTGTAGATATATATAAGTTTTTAAATTAAAAACTACAATTATATTTAAAATCTATTTTTATTTCATGTTTTATAAATTAAAAATAAATAAAAACATATAGGGTATATATAGCGGGGATTCGGGGCGGATAGTACACTCCCCGTCCCCGCCCCGTTTAAAATCGGGGATAAAAAAATGATCCCCGTCCCCGCCCCGTTCCCCATTAAGTCGGGGAATCCCCACCCCATTAGGGGCGGGTCCCCGCGGATCCCTTTTCCCACGGATTTTTTGTGCATCCCTATTCACACAACTAATTGGATTAACAAATTTAATAGAATATCTCTATACAATATGTTTCATCTAATAATTTCTTTAGAGAATACAAATTAGCTACTAAATGAATATTTTTTAGTTTATGAGAAATATATTACACTATGTATAACTTCTTAAAAATCTAGATGATAGAACTTCTATATTAACAAACTTGGTAAAATTCATTTTTCTAAATTATTGGAATAATAATAATAATATATAAGTCAATTTTTCGCACAGGGCCTCCAAAATCCATTGGACGGCCCTGTTGCCGAGGTACATAAATTCATAACCCTAAACCCACCATAAACTCAACCTTAAACCCTAAACCTTCAAACATAAATTCATAACCCTAATCCAAAACCATAACCCTAACATTAAAACCTAAACCTCAAAACATAAATTCATAACCTTAAATCCTAATATAAAACCATAAAACTGTAACCTTAAACCTCCAAACATAAATTCATAACCCTAAATCCTAACCCAAACCCATAAACCTAACCCTAAACCCTAAATTATATCCCTAAACCATAAACATGATTATTTTTTAGTTTTTTCTTTGATAATGCAAACCACACTTAGTGCATCCTTCAAGTTAAATCTTAAATTTCCGGTGGTTTAAAATTAAATCTATCGAAATTATGTGACATACATAAATGATTTTATTGACAGCAATATTTTTTCTCTAAACAGTATTGTTTTCTCTAAACAATATTGTTTACATAAATCATAACGTGTTTACATAATCTTAAGCTATGATAACTTTAAATCTCAGGCCATTCTAATGGCCATGAATGTGCTCTAAGAACCGTTTACCACTATCACGCAAAGTATAAAAATTCAATCATTTCATTATGCAAAAATAACGAAACCTTAAAAAAAATTATTCGTAAATACGCTCACTAAGACACTAAAAATGGTGGATCTGAGATGAGCATCGTCGACTGTCCACCTCTAAAACGACTCTGCAACATGAGAGGGCAGTGTCCAAGGAGGACGGGCAAACGTGGCCCCTAGGCTGCTATATATCTACGTCAGCATCAACTGGGGACGGAGTAGGTGGAGGCTAGACGTTGGGAGGGATCGGAGCATGTGGAGGGTGGACGACGGGAAAGGGGCGTCTTGCTAAGGTATGGGCATAGGAGGTACATCACGGGATGTGGGAGGTGTCAAAGCACGCTCCGAATGGGAGTCTAAAACGTGCGCATGCAAACTATCTAATGTGGGAGGAGGTGTCGGGACATGGTATTTGTACATGTTGATGTTTTCTAGTGCTTTAGCTTATTGATTGTACATTTTTGTGGGCATTCAGTACTGACATTATTTTTAATTCAAATTCAATAGAGCATGTTTGAAATAATAATTGACTTTTAAACTAACAATTTTCAATAAATCTACAGTTATGAAATAAATGTAGTATTTTTTTATCAAATCGACTATTTAATGATAAATTGTATTATTTTAACGTATAGTATCAAGACAAATATTTAAAATTGCTAATCTTAAATTTTTTATAATTTAAACTAGAGTATTCAAATAAATAAATAATGCTAACTTTATTTTTTTTTAAATTAAAACTAGAAAGAGTAAATTAAATTTATTAATATAATATAATTTTTTGTTAAATAATAAGTAATTCATAATCAATTCATTAATTCAATGTAAATTAGAACTCACCTCGACTATGTCGTTTTCTTCTTTACCATCGTCTTCATGTTCTTCTTCTTCAAAAGATGATGACAATTTCGCTTCATAAGATTCATCCGAAAAAGGCGATTTGACAGGTGAATATTTTTTCATATGGTTGGTTTGACAAAGACGACTCATTGAATGACATTGTAACTTGAGATTATAGGGATGTGTTTTTTTAAAAAATTAGTGATGAATGAATATATAGGGTTTGAATGCTTGTTCTCTAATCCATCTAGATTAGGCTAGAAGATATAAATAAGATAGGAAATATAATCTTATTCCAAAATTAAAATTTTATGTAGTTCAAACAATATTCGGGTATGGCAGTGGTGCGCATGTAGTTTCGCGGTAAACCATAGCGCTTCACGAAGTGCCACTCTTCATGAAGAGTCACGCTTTGTGAAGCGTGATACCTTTTGTCCACCGAGTATCCATAGAAATCATGCTTCATGAAGAGTGTAGGGTAATTTTTCGTGTGCGCCGTGAATTTTTTTAGTGTACATGCACAAGGAATCAACCTTCATCTCTTGTATCCAATTTCTTCTCATTTATTAACAACATGATTAAATAATAAATTCTAAATCTTCATAAACCAATATTAGTTTAATTATTAGTTTAATTATTGAGATCATTAGTAACTGTGTTGAAGGCTAAAACTACAATCATTTAATGACCAAATGGAGTATTATGCCCACCGAAGATCTTCTGGTTCCCTCTCCTAGTCCTTTTTTTTTATGGGCCTGAAACACTCTTAACCGTGCATTCAAGATCTTTCCAAAAAAAACTTCCCTCCTATTAGCCGAAGGAGGTCCATAGACTACAGACAAGTGGGCAATGACCCCCTGATCCATGAAAGACGCGTGAATGAAATTGTCATTCTTCCCCACCACTTCAACTTGATATATTTACTGTTCCATAAGATCCAAACACAACCAGCAAAACCTCTAGCTTCTACCCTCTCGCAATGTGTGAACCCGGATCGAAGCATTCTATCACAAACAGTATGAGCGAATCTCCCGAAATCTTGGTCTCAAAGAGCGCAAGCACATCAACTCTATGCTTTTTGCACATATCTAATCGCTCTAGGGAACCCCGGCTTACCTGTGCCAAAGCAGTTTCACATTAGAAAATTCATAAAGCACAAAAGGAAAGGAAAGAGAAAATCAACAATATATTCTGGTCTAGGTGGCCGGAATTAAACTCTGCCATAGCAGTATATCCTTGTTCTCCCTTGTTAGGTTGCTTATGAAGGTTCTCCTGTTCCACGGCAAAAAGCGGTTTCATGTTGGACACAACCCCCATGGAATGCTCATGGCCACTAGCAATGGCGGTTGTGCACACATTCTCCTGTTCCGAACCAATATGAACCGAATTTCCTTTCTCAGTCTTGATACCCTAAACCCTAAATCCTAAAGCTCCAACGCCGATGGAAATAATCTCCCCTTTCCTTTCTCAGACTTAGCAACGTTCTCCTTAGGTTGAATCTTTTTAGATATATCCCTGAATTGCTCTTATGCATCATGACCAGCCTTAGAATTTCCTTTTTGAGGGCGAGCTTTCCTAACCGGGATCATCCATTCGTCGTAGCAGCCCTTACCAGTTCTAGCGGCTTCGTGACTCGTTCTCAAATTCCAAGAGACTTGTGTAGCAATTTGATGATAAGAAACTTCTTTGAGAAAACTAAATAAGCAAAATTCCTAAATCATATAGGATATGCCAAATCTATCAGCCCGAATCAAGATTCAAAAAAATGTGAAGATAAATAATGATTCTACCTGAATTTGTTTAACGGGGAATGCCAACTTTCAATTGAAATCATTTTCTCTTATATTTCATATAAAATAATATTTAATGGTGCTAAGGTTTACAATAAGAAAGATCACAAATTGAACTATGATAATAAGAGTACGGGGATATCAAAAAGAAATTGATTTTTTTAGACATCAAGAAAAAACCACTAAAATTTAGGGGTACTAAAAAGAATTTTCCATTAAAATATTATGCACATTCAGTTATAAAGTAATGCACACTCAGTTATAAAGTCATGTGCACTCGTCTAAAAAGATCATGCGCACTCGTTAAAAAAACAGTCATGCACACTTGTTTAGTTATTTATGATGTGCACAGTCAGTTGTAAAATTATGCACAATCAGTTGTAACAACTAATCAGTTGTAGCAACTAATCAATTGTAACAACTTGCACATTCAAGTATAAAATTTGTGATTTTTTTAAAAATTAATTCGACAATGCTGAATTTTTCTATATTTTTTATTTTGTTGGTTTTAATCTTGGCCGGTATGTTTTCGAGATCCAATGATCGTGATGCGTTATGAATTTTTTTGTTCTCACATTATCCATTCTCATATAATTAAGCATGAATGTTAAATAAATAAATGTGAATCGTTATGGCTTAAATATAAACTCTAGTGCAAAAGTTGTAAACTTGAAGTTCAATAACACAAGAAAGCAAAAAAAAAGTGTCAATTATCATTATGCTCTTATGCATCCTTCTCTTCTAATCACGGTCATCTATTCTCTTAATTTAATACTCCCTCCGTTCTATTCTATTTGACACTTTAGAGCTAAAATCGTGTTCATTAAAACTTGTCATTTTGGAGTATTTATTTAATTAATGTATTGGAAAGTGTTTGTATTAACTTTTTTCTTTCATTCTATTGGCTTTAAGGATAGGTTAGTAATTAATTTTTGAATACATATAGAAAATTTTGGATTCCAATAATATTTCTTATATTTTCAATGAATTTCTTAATATGTGTGAATTTTTCTAAAGTGTCAAGTAGAATAGAACGGAGGGAGTAGCCAATATTTTTTCCCATTTTTTTTACCAATATGTACTTGAACCCCCTTCAAGCTTGTAATGTCAAATATCCAACTAGACTTTAAGACGTTTCAAATAAGTATTTAAACACCAATACCCATCCAAAATCCTTCACCTTCTTGAAAACCTAATCTTACTTAATATAGCCTAAATGCTACTCCATCCGTTCAAAAATACATGAAGTTTTAGGATTTGTCTCTAAAATTAACAAGGCATTTGATTTGACTTAAATACCCATAAATCTTTTGAAAATCTTTCATTTTCTATTTTCTATTTTAATTAATTTTTTTTAATTAAGGAGGGTAATATTGAAAAATAATACCTCCGTCCCCAAAAGTTTGTCCAAAAGGACAACTTTCACACTTATTAAGAAAATAATAAAGAAGAAAAATCAACCAATTAAGAGAGGAGAGATGTTGTGATTCGTGATGACGATGGGTAAAGATTGGAAAAGGAGAAAGGAGAAAGAAAATTACCAAAAAGATTATGGGGGGTAAATTTTTGGCTGCATAAGAAGAGATTGAATGAGGGTAATATTGGAAGAAAAATTTGATATAAAAAGAAAGTTGAAACAGTGGACAAACTTAATGAGACGCCCGAAAAAGAATACAAGACAAACTTTCGGAAACGGAGGAAATATAAAACATCAAATATTATCGAACAAGAAAATCAACCTAAAACATTATGTATTTTTAAACGGAGGAAGTATAACAAACACAATCAATAATCATAAGAGGACAAGCCCAATAACTAAAACCATCAAGAGACATGCGTCTGTTGTTGCTCCATTTCTGGCAAATGTATACAGGAAATGGATGCATTTTTTAAGATCTGAATTTGGCACGCTATACGTGCCTTCAAATTCAATGTTTGACCTCAAACTTTATTGTTCAACGATTCTATCTATTCTATTATAAATGTGTATGTAACTTTGATCCTGCTCATCCAATTTTATAAAATTTGCTTTGCACTATCGTGTAATTGTAATAATTTGTTTTTTTCCGGCCGCTTAATTTACTATCGTACGACTGTTATTTATACATTATTTCTCAATAATAATTTTGATATTTTAATGTTCCTTGAAATTCGTGTCGGTATTGCTTAGCTCTTAAGTAATCTCGGAATATATATTCTTGGAAAAGCGTGATCGACTTAAGTGATATTTGTATGTAAATGGGTAATTTTGACATGTCTCGAAAAACGTGTCCAAGTTACTTCGCTTGTAAGCAAGCTCGGATAAGTTTGTTTCTTAGTTGGGAAGAAAGCTCGTATACGTAATAAAACAAGTTTTCTCAATAATAATTTTGGTATTTTAATGTTCCTTGAAATTCGTGTCGGTATTGCTTAGCTCTTAAGTGATATTTGGATGTAAATGGGTATTTTTGACATGTCTAGAAAAACGTGTCCAAGTTACTTCGTTTGTAAACAAGCTCGTATAAGTTTGTTTCCTTGTTGTAAAGAAAGCTCGTATACGTAATAAAACAAGTTTTAAGACATTGGATGGCGTGAAGGCAAGTAAATTAATACCCAAAAAACCATGCCCCTTTAAATAAATTTACGTAAATGTAATTTTCATATTCCTTTTCCAAAAAAACCATTCCGCTTTAAATAAATTTACAGAAATGTCATTTCCATATTCCTTTTCCAAAAAACCATGCCCCTTTAAATAAATTTACGAAAATGTCATTTCCATATCTCTACACTAATGAAGTCTCCGTCTTGTAACCTTATTGCTAGTAGAATAAGAAACAAATGAAACAAAAATGGCATGCCTCTGTTGTTGCTCCATTATGGCAATCTTACCTGGGAAATGACACCATCTATCATTTGTTACACTATAGTCTCCCAACAAAGAAGGATATAATGAAACTCCGAAAACCATCTACTTCGAGAAAACAAAACCACACTAAGATTCTGAGAAAAATTATCATCCTCACTTTCTTACAGTGAGTGATCGACCACAATGGTCATTTGTTATTAATGCTTGTTAAAAAGATTTTGCAGGAACACTTAAGCACAAGTGCAGAACACTACTCATCCAACCAATTATACTTTCGTAGGCTCATCTACAGCAGCAGGAGCAGGAGTGACACCACCAGTTGTTGGCCTAAAGTATCAAAAAATAAAATAATATGAATTAAAAGCCCTAGAAGGAAAAAAGACGGAGTTCTCAAACATGTGGAGTTTCAGTCGAAGTTAAAGAAGGTAAACATCCTAGCAGTAAATAAAAAGTAGCAAAGCCAGGAACTTACAGCCCTACAAAAACCTTGAATGCGTCATAGATACCCCACTGTGCTCCAGTTAAGGTACCAATCATGACGATCCGTAGAGGAAGTCCCCGAGTAAAGAGACCCAATACACCTATCTTCTTCACCGCCTGAACATAGGAATATGCTATTTCATAAGAGATGACATTTTAGCAAATCAGATATATTTAAACATAGTGAAAGGGATTACTTACATCACCAACAGTAGCTCCCTTTGCATTGTTGAGGAAGGATACAAGATTGTCAGCAGGGTGTGACACGATAGCACAAAATACACCGGCAATATATCCACCCGCAAAGCTCACACCAAGCTGCAATTGTTTGCTGCACTGCTCCTTGGGTGTTGGGATAGCATGCTTGTAGAGCAACTCCACAATCATCTCAAACGATGCAAACTTCATCATTGTGTCTAAAACAAATCCCACATGCATTCATCAATAATGGGCATAAAACCAAAAACCATAAGTTCTGATTCAAGGCACATCTCAGTATAGAGGTGAAGTTTATATAAAGCAACAGAGGTTATTTCAACATGTCAACAGGTGTCAATGGGAAATACATCATGCATTAGTACACATAATACAGAGTTGTAAGAGAGAAAAAAATAGCAAGTATTGTCACAATAACACACCAACCCCTTCATGTTTCCTCATTAGCATCAGCATATCAATGCCATTGACATGAGGTTAAACAACCACACCATATTGCATGAGTAGCCCTTGCCACCAAACTGAGTGGTTTCCTGTTTAAAGCAAACATTATTTCCCATATAAACTGTAGAAAATAATTGTCAAAAACCATCAAAATATCCAGGGGCGGAACCAGAAACTTTCGATTGCAGGGGCCAATAAATTTTTCTAATCTAACTAAAGTTTTATCAATATAAAAAAATATTCCCTCAAATACATGTCTTTTTAGCCTAATTCTTTTGTTCAAAAATATTTGTCATTTGACATATTTTACCACACTTTTTCCAATATTATCTACAATAATTAAAAAAAATTACGTATAAATAAAATACAAGTGAAAAGATCTTAACAAGATTGATAGTATTTAAGTCATATCATATGGTTTTTTTAATTTTTGACAAATCTTAAAACAACATGTATTTCCGAACGGATGGAGTACAAAATATTAAAAAAATTTTAAAGAAAATCTTAAAATTATTAATACATAATTAAAATAAATACTTAAAACACGCGTATTTTTTTCAAAATAGCAAAATATTATTATATAAGATAGTGTTGAGAAAGATGTAGAAATAAAAGTATAAACTTGTACAAAAAAAGAATATATTTTATTGAGGAGAGACTAAAATATTTTAGAATAAAAATGCATTAAGAAAATAATAGTTTATAAAGATAACTTATACAATTATGTTTCAGAATACAAACGGATTGAATCTATAAACAATAAACGCTCATAACTAAAAACTAAAATCGAAACTGAAACCCTCGTACTAATAATGAATTGTGTGATTCAAACATCCCAACAATAACTTATTCAAAGCTTTCGAGTTCAATTACACTATGAAAGTAGGAAGTTTAGCAAAAGATAAAGCATTCTAAGTAAATGACTTGTTAGAAATGATTTTTATGAGTCTAATCTTAAAACGTTCATAACTTTTTGCTCAAATTTCAGATTGGGGCGTATAATATATCAAATCGAAGCTATTAACACAAGGAACATATATACCAAAAAAAAATTTGGATTGGGGGGGCCATGGCCCACTCCCGCCCCCATTAAGTTCCGCCTCTAAAAATATCCAAATATTGGCCAAACAATACAAAAAATATTTGGAGTCTCTAGGGGACAAAGGAAACCACATATCTACTATTACACTCCAAAGGCTATCTGTGTATTTCTTTTAAGTGTATTCTTAAGGCGTGTGTTATAAACTATCATCACCTCAAGTACCCTTTCAGGCCTTATGAACTACTTTTTCAAACTTTATTACTATTAGTACAATTTACATCATCAGAAAAATCACTCATTAAAAGTTTAGTAAGAGATGAGAAACTACAATCACAATATAAAAAATAAATAAATACAGAAGAGGAAGAAAGATCTCCAAGTTAACTACTTATACTATTAGCATCACAACATGAAATTCCAGTTATCCATTGCTAGTAAAAGTCTATTAATAAGATTATTGAATTTATGTTAAGTAATTATAATTCTGGATTTAAAAGGAAATAAACTGATTTATTCAAAATCAGTGGCTGAGATTAAAAGTTGATCTTTTAAAGATCAATGGTTGGGATTTTCCAAGGTGGTTAAGAACAATAAACTTCCCAACTGTTTTCTAACCAACTTCTTAACTGATTATGAATTAACTGTCTGACAATTCAGAATTTTTCTATTTAAGGGGAATGTTTCTTCATAGAAAAGACATAGAGAAATTCAGATTTTCTGTCTGATTTTCTAGAGAGCTTTGATGTATCCTAGGAGGTGAATTTGTCTGAAACCCTACAGCAATTTATAAGGGGAGAAATATCACTTTAAAAGGATAGTGATCTTTTCGCGCCTCAAAGCAATTTCTAAACCTTATTTCCAACATCCATTTCTCCAACATCCAAGAATTAAGGACAAAGATTACACTAAAAGTAGGTCATCTTGAACATTGGAATCAAAGGGTGAATGTTTTTCTCTGTTATTTTAGGAATAATGATGGTAGTAAAAAAATGCATGATCAATAAAGTGTTACTAAATCCAAACTTAATAGCAACATTTATGACAAAGAAAGAGACAACCAAATATGATTGATACGAAAATGAAAACCGAGAAGAAAAAAGCACAAGCAAAAGAGAAAATCCTTTGTACAAGATACAACATAGCAGGTAAGAATCCACGGTTCTTCCATAATCAATGTTGGGGAAGGTATGATGTTTCTGACAGAAAACGAGACCGCAATTTATACAAAGCAATTCTATAGTAGCTGCAGCCTTTTGGTAGGGTTAAAAATCTCCACATGCACTATGTCAAAGAAAATTAAAATCATTTTTCTAGCAAGTTCCAGATACATTAAGCTGGTATGAGATGATGTAATATTAGGCTTTGTTTGGCAAGGCATAATTAAATTTATAATGCCCTTAGCCCCTTATCACTACTAATAAGGGTTAGGGCACTATAGATATTAATGCCAATGTGTCAAATGAAACCTTAACTTTTAATGATTTTTCACAAAATATCATGTGTTGACTGTTCTAAAAATTGGACTAGACGGCCACCTAGGCGCTAGGCAGGTACCTAGCGTCCTGTTTTGGGGTTGACGGCTATCCTAGGCAAGGCTTGGAGGAGCCTGGGTGGTGCCTAGAAGATCCGATACTCAGTTTGCACTGAACCTTACAATACAAAACCTAGACGGCCCCCTCGCCCTTAAGCTTTTGCCTAGCATGAACATTGGAAAAAACCTAGTTGCTACTTCCTAGTTATAGCAGAGTTCTAACTAGAAACACCTGAAAATGAAATCTGGGAAGGAAAAAAGAAAAAACAAGGGAAGGATGGAGGGAGAGAGCATGTGAAAGAATCAGCTTACAAGGAATCTGACGACCCCAAAGAGGAACCAGGCCCTTGTACAACCTGCAAGATTAGACCAGAGCAAAGAAACAATATCGAGAATGCATCAGGTCAAGTAATGAACACGTTACAGAAAAAGTAAACACAAATTAAAGAGATGAAATGCAGGAAGGGTTATAAAAGAAGAGATATTTTTCATACCCTAGAGCTCCTTCAGACTTCACAAACTTGGGTAATCCATCAGACAAACCTCTAGCAAAACCAGGTTGTGTTTGGACTCTAACCTTGACTGCCTCCATAGGGCATAGAGCAACATCTGCAATCACTTCAGCTGATGCTGAACCTGCAAGGTAGATCAATGTCTTGTACTTGGCTGCATTCTCAGGTCCGGCAAGATCACTGTAATACTTCTTGAAGAATTCATAGAAACCAAATTTGCAAGCACCCTGAGCACTGTATCCAAGAAGCGTTGGCACCCAGCCCCTAAAGAAGCCTCTGGCTCCTTGCTCCTTAAGGAGGACACCAAAGCCCGACGAGATGCTCTTGTACTTTGCAGGATCAATCTGAAGTTCATCGAGTTTAGTGTTAGACTAGTAAGTTTGAACGTGTCTGGATAATGATTCTAGAATGACAAATACGGAATATCTATAATATCTAGAAACAAAAATCATATGCACCAGAAACTTCATTACAAGTCAGCCGACCATTCCATACTGCATTTTTCCCTCTCGCCATGTATATAGTTGAGACTTGAAAGGAAGTTCAAACTATTAACACAGGCGACAAGAGAGACAAAAATATCCAGTATACATATCAAACTATCAATAGCAGCATTGGCCTTGACACCTCAAAATTAAGGTAATGCAATAATTAATTGATAACCACGTAGTTTCTGGATACAGTAATATCCCTAATACTTTCACGTGCTTCAATCTAACAAAAAACCTGGCACAAATGCATACCGAGCATAAATTCCATAAGGTGTATGACGTTTAACTGACAGCAGAGACTCACAACAACGATCACGGAAATCAAATCAAAGTGCTCCAATGTCTAAAATTCAAGTCAAGCAAACATCAAGCACGGCAGGCCAGTTGCCACAGAAGCACTTACAGCTCCATATATTAGAATTGCCAGTATACAAATAAACGTTGCAGTCTAGGATAAACAAGCTCGATCTAGAAAACCTAGAAATATGTCAACGCAATCAACGATCGAAGTTATCCATGCCGGACCAAGCGCCTCCACCACAACGAGCATAAAAATATGAAGATCGATACATTTGGAGCGGGAATTACCAAAAAAGAGAACAAGATGACGAACCTGCATATTACATTTGACAAGGTCGAGAGGAGTGACAGCCATGTGTGTAAGACCACAGCTCAAGATTCCACCAGCCGTACACGCAGCGTAGAACTCCGGCGAATACATGGCGATCTTCTTGCTCGGCTCGCTCGGTGAGGGGATAACGAAGCTGCTCGCCTTAGACATCCCGTTCTCCTGCGGCGCCAAGGACATGCTAGCGCTCGTCTCTTTGTGAGCAAGTTGGCTGAGCCCTAGGTTTAGACTCCTTGAAGAGTAGAGGAAGCTCGGCATCAGAGACTGGGAAGGGCTTTCGGAGACCGCCATCGGAGGAGATCGGGAAAGCTTGGACGAGTAAAGGAGAGGAGACAGATCTTGGAGGGAGAAGGAAATGGTTGTGGATTTGCCCTTGCAATGAAATATTCTCTCACCGTCGCTCGGCCCAAAATGATTGATGAAATGAGACCCGGTTAAGTCGGAGTGGCCCAATCAACTGTGTCGCCCGCGTTGCTTTTACGAGATTCGTCATGGTGGATTTTAAAAACGGGTGTCAATCGGCTGGTCTGGTGGCTTGGAGCGGGTCATATCAGATTAGGTCGTTTTCAGGTATGACAATTTGTCGGAATGACTCGGGTTGGTTTGAGTTTGATCGAATATTCATTTAATTGGGTGATGTTGGGTTATCGTTCAAGTTCTATCGGTTAGTATCGATTTCACGTCGAATTGGATTTCGGTTGAACAAGATTACAGGTCAAGCTACATTGTACGTTAGCCCAAATTTGGTAGAGCATAATTTTGAGTCTCAGTTTGATTTTAGTAGAAAATGAAAAGTATATGATTATATTTAGTGTTGCTAAACCCGTGACCTGACCCGACATGTCCATAATTTTATGGATAACAACTCAGATTTTTTTAGTTTACGATTTACAGGTTGGGTAATGGGTCGGATTTTTTTAGATTTGTAAAGATTGAGCGTGTGACACTTTACTAATCGAATGGGAAATGATATTACACGAGATCTCTCTTACTCTAACTTAAATACTTCAGTGTTTAGGACAGAAGGTAGGACGATTATGCATAATTTGTATCTTGTGAGAAAGAGAGAAGGAACTTGTGAGTGGGACTCGTGCAAGTGGTGTGTTCGAGTGTTCTTAGGCAGTGGCGGACCCAGGGGGAGGCTTGTGGGGGCGGCTGCCCCCCCCTTTCACAATATATTTTTAATAGAATGCCTAAGTTGCAAAGAAACTAATTAGTGCAAATGGTGGGAGTTGGTGATGGGCGCCCCCCTTTTCTCCACGTCTTGTGTTCGATTCCGCTTGGAAACGCCTTCAGCTTTTATTTTTCTAACTTACCATCACTCTGTCAGTGGGGCCCTCCCTAGATCCACGTTTTATCCAAGCATGTGTACTGTAATTATATAATTATTATTTTGTTAATTTTTTCTTTAGCTGTTTATAGTTTATACTAGTACTTTGTAATAGATATACTTAGTTATACATAGCTATTTTTAACTTACTAACGGACTACTTAGTTATACTGTCTTTTAATGACTCATTAATTTATAATTTATATTTTATTGCATAAAAATCATCAATAACCAATTTTCTTTTTGTTAATTATTCTATAGTATTAATTAAGTACAAAATGATATAAAACTATTTGATAAAACTTAGTATTGGATATTTTTCATTTAGAAATTATATATTAGAATATAATTTTTGATATTATTAGAAACACTACAAATAACTGAAAAAAGTATAAATTCTGCAAATTAATGTTAAAATTATTTTTTGTTTTTTATTTTAATTTATATATTTATAATATACATCCTTAAGTGATTAAGAATGACATTATTCCGTTTTATATGATGAGCCATGGTTTTTAGCTTATTTTCTCATGTGACCAATGTTCTAAAAAACGCTAGGCGGATGCTAGGCGGAGTGTGACCACCTAGCGCTTAGACGTCCTGAACGGTGGCTTAGGCGGTCTTAGACGGGTGCCTAGGCGGTTTGGACGGCTAGGCGGGCTAGGACCTTCCAGTGCCTAGGCGGGGCCTAGAAGGGATTTTTAGAACAGTGCCTATGACATATCCGTAAAAAAAAATCGTCTATTTCCGCCCCCCCTTCGACGAGATCCTGGGTCCGCCACTATTCTTAGGCATAGCGTGAGGTTGAGAGTTCTGAGAGACAAAGGTAGAGCGTGGTTTAAGGATTGTGGGATTCAATCTTGTACATGGGAGAGCTTGGTAACAACTCAAGAGATCAATAGAGCGAGTCCAAGGACTCTTGAAATCCGACCAAGTGAGAAGTTTGGAAGGGAGTGATTTTTCTATAAGTAAACTAGCTGGTTTACAAGTAGTTTCCACTATATATCACATGTCATTTACTTTTGGTAACATTCTTCCTGTTTGATTATTCCGCTGCACTATTACTCAAAGTCGACGACTTTGCAGGAGTCGTCGACTCGCTTAAGTACTAACGAGCTTACAATATCGTATCTAAAAATTATCCTATTTAAAAATAAAACTAATATATTGATTGATTATTTTATTTAATATATAAATATAACTAGAGGTGTCAAACAGGTCGGTCAGGTCGGGTTGGGGTTCGGTAATTTAGGGTTCAGGTTGAGTCGGGTTCGGGTCGTAACGGGTCACCGATCAAATCGGGCCGGGTCATTGCGGGTTGTTGGGCGGGTCGGGTCGACTTAACAGGTCAAGAAAATTTATTTTTTTACAATTATTAAAATATTTTTTATTTAAAATAATGATATTTAATAATAAATCTATTGTTTTTATATTTTTTTAATAATAAAATATATTATAATTTTTAAAGTATATTATATATTATTAACATATAACAAATTGGGTCAACCCAACGGTTTTTTCGGGTTTGAACCCAACGGGTTTCAAGTCTATCGGGTTCGGTTTATTTTGGGTTTCGGGTTCAAATTTTCGGGTCTTGACCCTAAATTTTTCGGGCGGTTTGGGTCAGTTTTTTGGGTCGGATCAGCTTTTGACAACTCTAAATATAACTAATTAAAAATAATATAATTAAATTTTAACTAATTAGATTAATTTAAAAAAATCATTAAATGTAAAAATATTTTATATAATCATTAAATGTTCTACTCATCAACCTACCTCACATGGTGTCATCCTCGAAGAAGGACAAGCTTGGCCAATCCCCATGGATCTCATCCTCCATGAGAAGTCCATCCATGGAGGGGTCCAATTTGGCTATAAAAAGGGCTGAGATTTCAATGGAAGACTCACACCTTCCTTTTCTTCTTACTCTCTTGCTAAATTCATCTCTTTCAAGCCAAAAATCCAGCTTAGAAGGGTTCAATTTACTTGCTGAATTTTTCTCAAAAACACCACAAAAACCCTAGTTCTTCACTCGGACCACCACCGGACCACCTTGGGCCGCCCCACCTGAGCCGCACGCCACCACTACAGTGTCGCCGGACCACCAATCCGCCCATGGAGCCGCCACCTGCTGAGCCGCCCTAGCCTTCCCCTGTCTTCTTATGTGAACTGTTTTGTAATAGGCGTAAAACCTGTAGAAAGGTTTAAACTCTTTTTTTTTAATATTTGTTAAGGAATTCTAATATTAATAAGTAGATTTTTATTATAGTATATTTTAAATACCCATATAAGATTTAAGTGGTTAAAAGAAAATCAGATTTTATTGGATTCTTTCCTTTTACATAAATTGATTAAAAATAACATGCATGCATAAGATTCAAGAGAAAATAAATTTTATAAATTATAAAATAATTCCTAATAAATTTCAAGGATTATAATAGTGTTTTTGAGCATGTAATACTGATTTTTAAAATATATTAACTTTGTTGTATTTTATTTTAATGAATTAAAGAAAATAGAACTAGATAAACGAATTTATGAATTTAAGACTATTAACAGAAAAATAGTCTTGCATGTCTTTTAATCTTATTATAAACTTGGAAATTATTAATAATAAGATATTCTTATCATAAGATAATTTATATGATTAAGTTGAAGACTAAGAAGATATATTAAATAATTTGCTTGTGTTTCTATATAAAGAAATACATTATAATAGACATGGAAAAATTAATTAATAAAATCATGGGATTAAATTATGAGTTTATATACTTAACAAGTATAATGTAAATAATATTTTTACATTACTTGGAGCTTAATTTAATGAATAAAAGAACTATAGCAAGTTGATGGAAAATAATATCTTAACACTTTTTATAATATAAAAAGGGATTGCATGTCATTTAAAGAGCATATTATAAACTTAAATATATTTGATAAGATATATTAGTCATATGATGTATTTTATGATTAAAAATATGGAATAAGAGGTATATGGGAAGAAGATTAAAATATATTATGATAAGGGCATTTATGGACTTTTATACCATGAGAATATTTCTTTATAAGTGATATGGAAAATAAATAATATGGGAATTGTATTATTAATGGACTTTATGAAACCTTATCACCTTGCATGCCTTTAATAAAGATTCATTTAATATAATAAGAATATATTAATTTGATTATAAATCAAATTAAAAGGGTATAATTATTTTAATGGAATGTTAACAGTAGATTAATTAATATTTAACAATATAAATAAGAGTATGTCTTAACTTTAGGAACCTTATAATACTTGATATAATATATATATATATATCTTTTTAAATAATACTTAGGATATTATAAGTAAGAAATAATAATAAAGAATATTATTATTTTACGACCTCCATCTAAATTATTATTATAATAATTTAGTTTATAAGCACTCTTATAAAAAGGAATATAAGAGAAAAATAAAACCTTATAGGAGTTAAGGATTTTTATTAAGAATTCTCTCGTATCTCTCGTGTTGTTAGGTCGAGATCCTGTTCCGTCTAAGTCGTCAATTTTCGTTCATTCGATCGTAAACGCTCGCTAAGCTAAGGCAAGAGGAATTTCTCCTTGAAGCCTCGTTAATTCGTTTCGTGAAATTTCTCGATGTTGGGAACAACTTGTTTGCTAATAACAAACGAACCTAGGAATATCGATTGTTAGAAATAATGACCCAATTGTTATCGTTATTACGCTATTTGATAGGACTATTACGCTAGTCTTGTTTGTGACCTTGCTTGTTTAAGATCTCTTTTCGAGATCGGTATGGATTAAATAGTAAGGGGTGCGAGACTAACCCGACACCTCTATATAACTTACTAAGTCGTATGGCACCATGCCTAAATTACGCGACTTTAAGGATCATGATCCACTATCTGCTCGTGTTCGGAGGAGGGAGGTGCGCACCCTAGCTAGGTGCCGAAACTTCATTCCCATAAGTGGACCCGGGCCCATTCATGGCCCCCCACACTCTTAAAATCCATTAACATAAGTGAAAGTTTTATCACGACATAAGATAAGTGTCAAAGCACAATTAAAAGAAACTAAAACCGGGTTGGAATAGTACAGCTTGCTTAGAAGACCACCCGACTCTCGTTTCTAGAAACGATCGTCTTTCCAATCTGAATGCTTATTCGGGATTGTCAAGGTGGGTTTGGTACTTAAGCGCCTTCGGGCCACCTCCCCGATCTGGAGCACCGAATAAGATGAGGTTGGTTGAGGTCCGACAAGGACACGAGAGGTTTTCAAAACTTGTATGAATTAATAACGTTCCCAACATACTTTCTAATCTATGAAGTTCTACAATCTCGTAGTTCTTCCTTTCGGTTTAAGAGTTATCTCATCTCGAGATCTACTCATTTCCGTCCTTAAAGCTCCACATAAATATTCTACAGTCTCTTAGTTTCCTTTATTTTCGGATCTAAATTATCTCTATTCGAGATAAACTAATTTCCATCCGTAAAGCTCCACATAAAGTTTATAACTTTCAAGTAAATCTTTTCTAATTATCTCCTTGACAAAATAATAAAATTACCAAACTACCCTTGATAATTTCCATTCTCACTTTCTTAGTCTCCTTAGACTAATTCCACTATTTTCGCATTTTTGCCTGATATTTCTCGCCCTTCGCGGCAAATGCCAGACTCTAGAATTGACATACCGAAGTGTTGAAGATAAGTCTCGAAGGTTCGAGAAGAGTTATGCAAGGATAGAAGGTCAAGGCAAGACGACGTTGAAGGAATGAAGGAATTTTCGTAAGAGCAAAGTATTCAGAAGACAGTGCACCAACTTTTCTGTTTTAAACCAAGCAAATCATCATCATATGCGTTGTCTTGGAAAAAATACTTGTAATTCTAAATACGTGTTCTTAGCCCTTTTAATATGGGCTTCATTTTCCGCTGCTACATCATTTGTAAAAACGACTCTCAATGTAATGAATGAAAGTTCTTATCAATGAATAAAATTCCGCATTTAGTCAATTTCTTCTTTAATTATATTCCCAATAAATTATTTATAGCCTTGGGTGACTTTGGATGCTAAAATCCGAGGTCACTGGCGGTAATACCCAATGTTGCAAAATAGGGGTGTTACACGTTGATGGTTACAATTAAGATGTGTTTCTGGTGATGGTATTAGACGACGAAGATGATGTGGAAGAATTTGATGAAAGAAACAATGATGATGTTCTGGATGGAGAAAACAGTTCAGATAATGTGGCTGAAGTGAATGATAATTCCGTCGAAGTTGAAGAAGTACAAGATGATATTGATTTCGAGAACGTGACAGAGCCTTATGAGGACATGTTGTTATGAGTATGGAAAGTCAAAGGGATTTCAAATAAGGATTAGAACTTCAACACTAAAAAAAGAAAATGGTGAAACTAAGGCGAATTTCGGCAAAGACGCATATGCCAACTATGTTCGAATGAGGATCATGTGTACTAAAGAAGGTGAGTGCCAATCAACATCTAAAAATCCTTCAAGTACTTCAACTAATGCTCGTTGTAATTGCCCGTTTGTTGTAAATACGAGTGTATGTGGTGATGGAACCTCGTGGATAATTACATCGCTTAACCTTGTCTACAACCATGATTGTGACCCCGAAAACTCAACGTTCTTGTTTAGTTATAGACACATAAGTGGAGGGAACAAGATTAATTTGTTGGACAACGATAGGTTCGGTATTCCAGTGGGAAGAATTTCAACTCTTTTGTAGCTCTTCATGGGGGTCATGAAAAAGTCCCTTCTTCGGAGAGGACTGTAGGAACAATTAGTTTGAATAGAAGGTTGAAACTTCAGAAAGGAGATTTTGCTGCAATGAGAGACTACTTTGAAACCATGATGACGAAGTCGTTGAACATCTTTTACAACTTTGATACGACAAACAATGGTGTATTGAAGAATGTGTTTTGGTGCGATAGACGTACTCGGGTTGCTTATAAATATTTTGGGGACATCGTATCCGTCGACGTCACTTATGTTAAAAACAGATACAGATACTCGTTTGTCCCATTTATAGGAGTTAATCACCATGGGCAATCAATTTTGTTAGGTGTTGTACTGTTGGGGAATAAAGATGCTGAAAATTATACATGGTTGTTTAGAACTTGGCTTAAATGTATGGATAACAAACCACTTAAAGGCATTTTAACAGATCAATGCAAAGCAATGGATAATATTTCTATTGTAGATATCCTACTGCATTTACACATGGTTTTGTTTCTTTCATGGTTGAACTTGCTGCTCATTTTTATTATATTTTCCTAATGATTTCATACCTCTCCATTATACAATAGTAGAATATACTAATTCCTTACCTCTTCATTTTTATTATATGTTGCTCATTTTGTTTTCATAGTTCTGCTCATTTTTTTATTATAAGCTTTTTTTTATTAAGTTAGAGATTCTTACTGTGTAATCCAGGAACTTGTTGTTTGATATCTCTATTGTAGAGATTCTTGCTATTTTTTTTATTATAAGTTCTGTTTTATTATCTGTTAAGATGCCTTTAGGTGGTTTATCAACGTCCAAGATTACTTATGAAATTGGTTTAATATCTGGCTAAGTAGGAGGCTTCTAGGAATCTGTAGCAAACCAACGTCCATAATCTGTTTATGGCATGAAAATTAGAAATCTGTAGCATTCCAAGCATCATAAAAATTCCAGGAAGGGGTTCTGTAGCATATAACAAGAATTTCCAATTAAATTCTGTTTTTTACAGGTTATGAATTCTAATGTTTTAGCTTATGATTATATTTTTTATTTTGCAGAGAATGCTATTTCTAGTTAAATTCTCCTTACGCTCTCTTCAGAATTCCTTTTTTTGGTTCATAGCTTTCTTCAGAATTCTTTTGATCTTTCATCTCCCTCTCTAGGGAAGTGACTCACAGTAATATGAAGTTCAATTGAAAATTGGAGTTTCTTGTTGGGATTACGACGCTTTTAATTTTTGCCAAAACTTGGGATGGAGGTCATATTGTTATATATATACATCCAACTAGGGCAAATATTTCTTTACATCTTCTCCTTCCTTCTCATCTCATTGTCTTCAAACAGAACACTAGTTGCCTCCCAACCTTTTGAGACTGTGACGGTAACACCGATTTCTGAATCCGGTCTTCTTTCGATGTACGAGAACGCGCAAACGATTGCCACATATATCTCCATTCAATCTAGGTTTTTCTACAACAGGGTGCTAACAAGGGAATTGGGTGCTACCATAAGGAAAGTTCTGGTTCCCCTTAGTTGATCTTATCATGATTTTTGAGTAGGAGCAACACGTCTGGAATCAAATCAACACCACACCCAAGAAGATCCCATAGAATGAAGAGAAGAGCACCCCACCGAGTGCTCTTAAATCTAGGAATAGGTCATCGGCACACAAGAAGACCAAGATAGACGACGATGTTGTACGTCTGCACCTGACAAGAAGACCAAGATGGACGACGATAATTTCATTGATCTTAACTAGGATGAGATGATTAAAACGGGGAAACTTTTATGTTTGTTTTAGCTTCTGTTTTTTGATGTTTTCATTCCTTAGTTGCAACTTTATTTATGTCTGTTTTTAAAATTTCCTAAATTGTAGTTTACAAATCTGCAAAATCATGTACTTTTTTTATTCAATGAGAAGCATTTCCCGTCAAAACTCGTGTTCCTGTTTTGTTTAAATGTTCAAATGTGTTATCGTCCCACACTGTTGGAACTATCTTTGCACCAAATGGTCGCTTGGATTGGTTTGATAGCCTTTTCTCTTTCTTCAAATTATCGCCTCAAGAAACTGATCAGTTATCTGATAGTAATAGTTTAAGAGAAGTCTATCAAAAAATAGTTTAAGAGAGGCTAAAGTTCTACAATATTTGTAAGAAATACACGTATGAATCCGCATAAACCTAAGCTGTCATATTATTTAAATTGTGTGCAAGTAGAACGTTCACAATGTGGATTTCATATGACCAAAAAAAGTAGTTCTGGATTTCGAAAAGCTTCAGCTGTCATAATATTGCATGGCAAAGATAGCTAAGCATAGTTGAGTTTATCTTTACCTATACTGAGCGCAGTTGAGTTTATTTTTACCTATAGTGAGAGAGTGACCGGTTTTCAATCATGCTGGTAACATTTTTCTTAAGATTGGATTTTTAATTATTCTTGAACTCATTTTTCTTCTATTTTGCAGGAGTTGCAAGTTGGTATGGTTTGTGTCAATTGTTCGTAGCTATGCTTTTGTCAAGTTCCTTGGGGAGGAACTAAACGAAGTGGATTTGGTCGCGAGCTTGGCGAATGGTAAGACATGACATGTGCTTTCTGCATTTAGAATATAACAAACACAAACTTTTAAGGAAGGGCCTGATCTTATTGATTGTGTGTGGCACTTGATAGGGGGATTGAAAATTACTTGAACATCAAGCAGGTCACTGAATACAAATATGATGAGCCATGGGGATGGTACAAGTCTCCGTCAAAGATATAAAAAAAAGAAGAATTTTAATTAGTTGGAGCCAAAGCATAGGATCCAGAATTGATGGGGGAAACAACTTATTCCTTGTGGATTTTATTTACCCTCTATAGCTAAACCAAACTAGGATTTAAAGGCAGTTTTTTATTCTTCTTTGTGTGTGTGTGCATGCGTTTTAATCATCAGCTTTGTAGTAGTAATCACAATGTACTAATAAAATTAAGGTTGCCATATTTGAAACTAGGGGAAATTGTATTTAACCACTCCTTATTTTCACACATTTTCATTTAACCACCTCTTATTTTAAAAGTTACAAATAAACACTCTTAATTCTTTTTTGGCTAGCAAACAACCACCCTCTCCGTTAACATTAAAATTTTCTACAAATAAATCATAAAAATTCTATATTTAAAGAATTAATTACATATTCAATAACGTGATTTGGACCCCCTCCCTAAACCCTATCTCAAATCCAACCGGTAGCCGCTTTTTCTTCTTCTTTCGGCAACGCGCACCTATTCTCTCTCGCCGCCGAATTCTTCCCCTCCTCTCCGTCTCCGGACAAAATTGTCGTCCTTCTGCATCTCCTTCTCCGGCGAGACAATCCACCGCTTCCGCTCTCTGCCGGTCGCGCACCCTATTACCGTTGTTGTGCCATATCCCACCGTTGTAAACACCGCGCACCAGCATTCAACCCTCTCTCCTCCAGCCACCGGTCTTGGCTTTTGTCGCCACTAGAGACGACTTCTCACATTGAGAATTTGCCCTTTCTCGTCCTCCATTAGAGATTAGTCACTCTTGATTCTTGAACAACCAATATATGTGGTCTTCTTGACCAATTTGTTGTTGAAGAGAAGAGTAAAAATCTCGAGAAAAAGAGAAGACTTAATTGAAAAAATCAGAATGAATTAGACAAGGGATTGGAAACAGACTAAAAGTTGTCGTTCGTATTCGAGTGGCTAATTCAAATCTCAAAACTCAAATCTTTCATCAGTCTTCCAATAATAGACTATTAGTGAGCTCAAATCTCAAATCTCAAATCTCCTGTGACCAAACACACAACTACCCATCGATTTACGTTCCCCTTCAATTTGGGTGAAGGCAAATACAGGGATTTGAAGAGCCGATTGAGAGATCCAAGAGCAAATAGAGCTAAGAAGACGACGAGGGAGAAGGAGAAGACGAGCTTCCATCTTGTTCTTCGTTGTACTTTTTCTAGATTTACTTTTATTTGTAAATATGTAAATAAAATAAAAAACAGAGGGTAATATAGTCTTTTGATTGTAAATAACGGAGACATAACTAAATTTGTTAAAAAGAGGTGGTGAGTTGTAAGATTACAGATATAAAGGGTGGTTTTTTGCAACTTTTAAAATAAGAGGTGCTTAAATGCAAAGGTGTGAAAATAAGGGGTGGTTAAATGCAATTTCCCCTTGAAACTAAGCCTTACATATCTCTGAATGAAGTTGAAGTTGCTTATGTTGTAACATGTCTAGTTTGGTGTTTAATTTGAAGTATTAGCGTTGTTAGCCATATATCTTTATGTAGAATATTCTGCATATATTTTCTATCCTTCTATATTCTGTTAATATTTTGTATATCTTTTTGTAATCTTCTTATGCAATCTTCTTATCCAATCTTCTCTATAATACGATAACCTCAATCTGATAAGATCAACTGAGTTCCCATTTTTTATGGTATCGGAGCTAAGATCCAAAAAATTTCAAAAAACCCTAATTTTCACCACCCACCGCCGCCCCTTTCTACCTCCATAGAACCACCATTCGATGCCGCCGCCATCGTGGTCACCCCAACAGTGACCGCCCTTGCCACCGATAACACCGCCTCCTCCTCCGATCCTCCTCGTCCAAGGCTGGCGCCTCTTTTCTTACTACCGCTCTTGGCGGATCTACGTCTAGAACCCATCACTTTCCTTACTTTTTCGTTCAAGTTGGATCGAACCAACTACTCTATCTGGCGCTCCAACGTTTTGGATGCTCTTGATGCATACGAGTTGAAGTCTTTTGTCACCGCTGATTTCGCACCTCCGGTCATGAACTCTACGCCGGCGGCCGATGTGACTCAGCCCCTGTTGTCACTCCTAATCATGACTATCTTACATGGAAGTGTCGTGATAAGCTCATTCTTCTCTGGCTCCGCACCACCATAACTCAACCACTTCTTGGATATCTTACCAAAGCGGAGTCGTCTCGCCATGCTTTGATCACTAGTGAATGGATGTTCCAAGCTTAGTCTAGGGCCCATTCTATGCATCCCAAACATCAACTCAACAATCTTCCGAAAGGTAATCTCCCTATGATCGAGTACTTTGAGAAAAAACGTAGTTTTGTTGATGCACTTGCTGATTGGTCTCACCCCCGTCTCCGACAAGGATTTTATCTATGTTCTGTTACATGGATTGTATTCTTCTTACGAGCCTCTCAAAGCCGCCCTCAATATCAAGTTGACAATCTAGTGCCGGATGACCTCCTCGGCTACTTATTGATCGAGGAAGAATGACTTGCTGAGGAAGCCCGTTCCTTGGTCGGGTCCTAGTCTGTTGCAAACTTTGGACAACAACGCGACTCCTCGAACCAGCGCCGCAGATCTGAAGACCGCTCTCAACGTGGGGGGGGGGTCCAACTCTTGGTCCCAATAATATTGCAACTCCTCTGATCGCCAGTCGCGTCCTTTTGAGCGCTCCAACAGCTTCAGCGATGCCTCTATAGATCGATCTCAACCCCGCTATCTTTGCCAGCTTTGTGACCGTCCCGGGCACCTTGCTCATAATTATTACAGCCAGCTCAATCTTCAGGCTATTCCATCTCGACATCCTCCAAAGCGCCTAAATCAGGCGCCTCCCGCTCCTCCACCGGCTGCTTATACGACTTCTCAGTCATCTATCCAAGACCACGCTAGGTACTTTGACACGGGCTCCACAGATCATGTTACCGGTGACTTTAATAAGATCTCCATTGATTGAGAATATCATGGTAGTGACCAACTAGCCCTTGGAAACGGTAAAACTCTTCATATTACACATTATGGCCATTGATCTTTACCTTCTTATACCCATCCCATTGATTTAAAAAAAATATTGCTTGTTCTTAATATGACCAAAAACATAATTAGCATCGCTAAGCTTACAAAGGACAATAATATCTCTGTTGAATTTTATCCAGACTATTGCTTGTTGAAGGATTTGCAAGGCCGGGTTCTTCTCAAAGGAATCGCCAGTGATGGCCTATACAAGGTGCGCCCGTCCTCTACTGTGGCTTCTAAATCGGCTTCACTTGGCGAGCGTACTTCTTTGAGTCACTGGCACAATCGTCTTGGTCACCCGAGTCAGTCTGTCCTTAGCTATACTTTGCGTCATTTCAATTTGCATGTCTCTTCAAATAAGGCTCTTCAGCCATGTTCGTCTTGTTCTTTAAGAAAAAGTCATAGATTACCAATTGTTCCGTCTCGTCTTTTCGCTCTAGTATAGAAGCAGAATATCGGGCTAGGCTGCTACTGCTGCCAAGATTAGTTGGATTCAATCACTCCTTTTTTATCTTCAGCAGCGCCTTCTCTCTCAGCATGTGTTACTTTGTGATAGTTTCAGCGTCACATTCATGGCTCGTAATCCTATTCTTAATAATCGGTCCAAGCATATTCATGTTGATTTTCACTTTGTTCGTGATATGGTTGAGTCTCATGAGCTCTATGTTCGTCATATTAGTGCCACTGATTAGGTTGCAGATATTTTAACCAAGGCCATTGGGTCTCATCACTTTGACAGTCTACGTTCCAAGCTTCATGTCGGCCCTCCTCCATGAGCTTGCAAGTTGTATTAGCGATATTGTTAGCCATATATCCTTGTATAGAATATTCTGCATATATTTTCTCTCTTTGTATATTCTGTTAATATTCTGTATATCTTTTTATAATCTTCTTATATAAACTTTCATATTATTCCGCAGATCTGACTTCTGATATATAATATCTGATTTAGGATGGTGCCATCTGTTATAGCACCAATGACAGAGCCCATTACAACTTTATAGGAGTCTAGGAAATCAAGTGATAAGAAATACAAATGCCCATTTACATTTGGAAATATTAGATCAATGAGATTATGAATATAACTTTTAGACTGAAGAAGCAAACTTCACTTCCAACTACGTTTTTTATGCGAAATGTTGGTTCAAATAATCTAATTTTAATTTTTTGTGATGAAAGGAACAAAGAAGGTGTTCAACAACACCATGATAAGCAAAAATTGAAGACTCGTAATATTTGACAATCAGGCTTAATGAACGTTACTTAAGACCTTCAACCAAAACGGGCTTAACGAAGATAATCGTAATATTTGAATTGATCATAATGTTAAATTAGACTTATTAACATATATTTACAGCATAAAAATATGTTTACAACAACAAATTAAATTTTATTTGGACTTAAAAAAATTCGGTCCATTTAACAAGTCCAAAAGTCACTATATATTGTTATTTTAAAAAAAAAAATTCACTATATATTAATATGAAAGTGGGTCCATTTGAACCAGATTAGTCAAAACTTGACCCGACCCGATCCGTCTGAAGTTTTTTGGGTTTAAACCCGAGCCGAAAATCAATGGGTCAAGAGTAACCCGAACCCGACCGACCCGTAAAAAACTGGGTTGGGTCACCAAACCGTTGGGTTGACCCGGCCAACCCGATAAATTATAATTCAATTAAAAATTCAATATTTTATTATAAATTTTGTATAAAATTATTATTTTATTATTATTAAATAATATTTTATATAATATAATATTAATTATTATAATAAATATAAAGATAAAGGCTAAAAAAATTGACCATCATGACCCGTTGGATCAACCCGAACCCGTACCAAACCCGTAACAATCCGGTTCATATGAACCCGGAAATTTTACAACCCGACGATCCGTGACCTGTTTTGACGCGAACCCGATTGACCCAAACCCGAACCCGATCCGCCCAACCTATTTGACAGGTCTAATTCTAACCCATAGGCTTAGAACCCTACCACCATTAATAAAAACGAAAATAAAAAGAAAATAGTAGGTGTACCCCACCGTGAACAAAATTTATTAATAAAATATGCTGATTGTGACCCTAGTGTAAGGGAATCACTCTCCTTGTATATGCTCCAGTACCCTCGAGAAGGTCGTCAGGTAGTTGCTAAATCCACTGCACTCTGCAAGTAAGGATTCCTCTCCAGTCCATCCTTTACTTTCCACCACTTCACGGACTCCCCATTGTAGGTGGTCTTAATCTTTAGTCCTTTTGGCTTTCTGATTCGTAACCAAGTTGAACAATCCCTGGTGAGCTCTTGCCACCATTTTGCCGATCGGATTGTTAAACTTTTGGTAGTTTTGCGTTATTATTATTTGGTTTGTGTTTGGAATTTGATCCTCGTCAGGTTTCTAGGAAATTTGATGGCACTCGCAACGCAAGTAGGTTACGGCATCTGTTTAGAGAAGTTTGGGTATGATGCTGGATCAAAGCAGAGCTCTAGGAACCGCTCTTCTGTTCGATGGCGTTCTTTGAAACAGTCTCCGTCCTTTGGCATCGCAAAGTTTGGAAACAAACGAATGCATCAGATGGTAGTGGCTTCAAGTCCTTCCACAATTGAAGCTCCAATTGGTACAGAGCCACTCTCAAAAGAAGATCTCATAAGCTATCTCGCATCCGGGTGCAAACCAAAAGAGAAATGGAGGTCTGTTTCTTTGTCGTCAACATAAGAAATTTGTTCCTGTCTAAGTTTCTGCAACTCAACTTTCAGCTCTTCAAGAACTTTACTCTCCAACTTCTCATCTGGGTAATATATAATTGCAGGATAGGCACAGAGCATGAAAAATTCGGTTTTGACTTGGCAACCCTACAACCAATAAAATATGAGCAAATTTCACAGCTGCTAAATGGTATTGCTCAGAGATTTAATTGGGATAGAGTGATGGAAGCTGACAATATAATTGGTTTGAAGCAGGTATAATGATTGATTGTACACTTTGTTACTAGTATTCCCATCTGTGCAATTTCTGCTATGAACTGTCATTAATTCTGGCTCAAAACCAGCCAGCTACCTAGTGCTTACTTACCTTGGTGAAAATTTGTTAGTAATCACGTAATGGTGTACCATGTTCCTTATTTCTTCAGTATCATTTCATTTTCTGTAATTACCAGGGGAAACAAAGCATATCTGTCGAACCTGGGGGTCAATTAGAGCTTAGTGGTGCACCACTTGAAACATTGCATCAAATGTGTGATGAGGTTAAATCACATCTTTATCAGGTAATAAATCGTCTTCCCGCTCTGTCCCCTCTTCTTTAATTAGATGCAGGTTTTGTAAAAGTGATCTGGAGTTGGAACTTCTTGCTCTCATCATCATGGACTTATCCTAATATATATGCAGTAGAAACATTGTTGTTGCTTTTTTAGCCTACCCTTGTCATGCAAATGTCCAACATTCATAAAGCATGGCATTCTCCATGTCATGTCAGCCCGCTCTGTGCAATTTATGTAATAATGGCGTGTTAGCCAGATCTTCTTGTCAATCTGTCTATCTCTTCTCCATTTATAGTACGTTCTCTTATCAAGAAAGTTGTCAATTAGAAAAGATTTGAATAATTTGACCCTCCAAATTCAAGTGTATGTCATAATTATCCTGTATATGTTCAACTGGAGAATAAATCTTTCACTCCGAAACAGGTGAAAGCTGTCAGTGAAGAAATGGGGATTGGATTTCTTGGAATGGGTGTCCAGCCAAAATGTAATCTCAAGGACATTCCTATCATGCCCAAGGTGAGTTTGCTATTCTCAAGGACATTTCTTATATCTGAGTAACCCTTAGCTTGATCCCAAGTGGTTTCTTGGACAGGGGAGATATGAAATCATGATGAATTATCTGCCCAAAAAGGGGTCCTATGGAGTTGATTTGATGTTCAAGTCATGTACTATTCAGGCAAGTGCGGCCTTATTTCGCTTGGATATGTAAGAATTCACGGGTGTTTAGCAACCTGATGCTGAAAGAGTAGTGTTTCTTTTGTCCATTTACCTGCAGGTCAACCTTGATTTCAGCTCTGAGGCTGACATGATAAGGAAACTTCGTGCTGGACTTGCACTGCAACCGGTGAGCAGTGCGCTTTGTTTGTTTTCCTATATATGTAGACTGTCAGAGTTCGTCTCACTATTCTATATTTCTATATATGTTGAATATATAGATAGCAACCACACTTTTTGCAAATTCACCTTTTACTCAAGGGAAGCCCAATGGATATCTTAGCATGCGAAGGTATTATTATATTCCTTCTAGCTCCGTGTCTCTTTTCATATTTCCTGATAGTTTTTGCAATATTGGACTCTGTTTATTTCCCCGTTTTGCAGTCAGATGTGGACTAATTATGACAAGGACCGTACTGGGATGCTTCCGTTCGTTTTTGATGATTCTTTCGGGTAAGGTGCTATTTCAGAATTTACAGACCGGCTTTCTCAAGAATATTTTTTAAGACATTCAATATCCTAGTAAGCATACTGATAGGGAACAGTGAGATTGCTGTTTTTTAGACTAAACAGGACGACGCATGTCCAAATGTGCTAACTGCTTGATGTGACAGATGCTCTAACACGGCTTTTTTTATGCTTTTGTGTATGTTAATTACAGGTTTGAGAAATATGTGGATTACGCTCTTGATGTACCAATGTACTTTGTCTATCGGGAAGGGAATCATATAGACTGCTCTGGGATGTCCTTTCGGGTTACACACCATCCTTAACTATTTCATTCAATTGTGGTTCCACTATGAACTCTGTGTGTGTGTATACAAATAGCTAAATATATATTTCGTTTTGCTCTTTTTATATAGGACTTCATGGCAGGGAAGCTCCCCGCCCTTCCTGGTGAATTTCCTTCCCTAAGCGACTGGGAGAATCACTTGACAACAATAACTCCGGAGGTTGCCAACTGATGGAATTGCTTGACAATCCCTACACTCACATTGTTTGGATCAGATTAATTAATAGAGGAATACTTTTTTTCTTACATCCTTTTGTGCTGCTCAGGTTAGGATGAAGAGATACATTGAAATGAGAGGTGCTGATGGAGGACCTTTCGGAAACTTATTAGCATTGCCAGCATTTTGGGTATGTATTTCTTTGTTGCTCGTTCTCTTTTCATTATATATAGATTTAAGTTCAAGTAAAATGACTTTTATTGTGTGAAAGTACGCCCAATTTGTATGCATGATTTTGAGTTGCATATGCTTGATTTTGTATGACTATATTTATGGTTTTGAGTTGCGTATTCATTGTGTATTGAGTTACCCACTTTTTATGAATACACAACTTAAAATATGATTATGTAACTCTATAAGTATGATAAAAATATGGAATATCAAGAAAGCTTCAAAAATACAATAATATAAAAATATGAATATGAGACTTATAAACATGAATACAATATGGATGCCCTAGGGAGGTCATTAGTTTGTTAGTGACCTCTCTAATTCCTTTCCTAATCAAAAAAACAAAATATGAATATGCAACTCAAAAATATGAATATTCTTTGATACATAAAACTCAATGAAGGTTTGAGGATAAATGTTCATGTCTCGGATACAGGACCAAACTTTGATTCATTATTATTAACCTAGATGAGACGAGATGAGATATGATATTCTTTATGTTTATATCTAGGTTGGTTTGCTATACGATGAAGTTTCTCTACAAAATGTTCTTGACATGATAGCTGATTGGACTCCAGAAGAAAGAGAGATGCTGAGAAATAAGGTACTTAATTATTCTAATTGGATCATGTAAGCACCAATCATATCATTGGATTGGTTATAAGCAAATTCTCTAATCTATTACATGTGCTATAGGTACCCAAAACCGGTCTCAAGACACCATTTCGTGGTGGATATGTAAAGCATCTTGTTGAAGATGTCCTCAAGTTGGCAAAAGTAAGTTTTTTGGTTTTGTTATATCATGTCTATATTGTTCATATGGCTAGCTGTAACAAATTATTTCTTCTTTTTTTCTTTCTTTAGGATGGCCTTGAAAGAAGAGGCTTTAATGAGGCCGGGTTCTTAGATGAAGTTGCTGAAGTGGTTAAAACAGGCAAGTGATTTTAGAATATCCTTGTATTGTATGGCATGAATTACACTAATAATCATTATCTTCTAGACAGTTTTCAACTGTAGCTATTTTCATACAATTATACAAATGGGTATCTCGAGTAGGTTCTAAATAGATCATAATGCTTTTTAATACTCCTGAATGTGTGTTTAATACTGGATTGTGATGACAGGTTTAACACCAGCTGATAGGCTATTAAAGATGTACCATGAAAAATGGGGACAAAGCGTGGACCCCATTTTTGAAGAGCTGCTATACTGAGATGGCTTTTCACTTCATTTAATTTTTTCTATGATATCCATCTCCCTAACCTCTCTCTTCCGGTCTTTCCCTTTTTAATGGAGGGTTGTACTATCATCTATAGTAGTAGACTTTTTCAACTTTTGCTTGGCCAGGATCATAGCACATGAGTTTTGAAAGCGGGTTTTTTCTTTGTTTGCAAGTTGAGTTGCTCAGTTAAGGAATCTATCTATGTACTAATAGGTAGACTTTATAGGATTTGGTGATGAATCATTTGTCTCTGGGTCGGTCCGATGGTTCTGGATTGAAGTAAGAAGAACAATCATTGAAGAACTCGAATCTCACAAACCTCTATTCAATTGGTTTGAAATAATAACAACTTGAATCTCATGAGTTGTTCTTCAATCAAATTGGATTAAATTTATAAACGAATCTAAATTCTTACTTGGTGCCGCTTTTTGCGATCTTTAGTTGAAAGGTTCTCGCTCTCTAAATTCTTATGTGTTTTTCTTTTACGTGAAAATTGATCTGCCTCTAGGACTTGAATTCTAAAAGTATATATAATGTCTTATAATAATTAATTCAATCTCAATAAAAAAATGCTCTAAAATACCAAGCTGAGGCGGCTTGGAAGTTTTTCAAAATGGACAAGTACTCGGTAAAGAACTCGATCGAGTTCATGACCGAGTTGTTCACTAGAACAAGTACACGGGCAGGAACTCGGTTGAGTTCCTATCCGAGTTGTTCTCTGGAGCAACTACTCGGTCTATTACTCAGACGAGTGCCAACCTGAGTTCTCGTTTGTTGTAAGAACTCGGTTTGATACTTGGTCGAGTTATTTACCCGAGTTCTTGCCTGTCTCAATAGTGATTAAATACACTTTTTCGGCAACGGTGTCCAAAGTCGGGATCCACGGAAGAGTCGGACAGGCTCACATGTGTCGAATCATGGTGAATAAAGCGCTTGACAATGCCCTTGTAATCAATCCATCTCCTAATAGCTTGATGTTCGAATGAATCTTCTCAAGTTCTTTTTCGTTCTCATGTTTGTATCATTCTCCCTTTCTTGAGTTTGATTCGTCCCCGAATCATCTTCTAGAGGAGCAATCTCATCATCTAGAAATGGAGATATATCAGCAATGTTGAATGTACCATGAACATTGTATTTGCGTGGGAGGTTGATTTGATAGGCATTGTTGTTGATGTGCTTGATAAACTCAAATGGTCCATAACCTCTGGGATCCAGCTTGGAATGGCGCCTCATTGTAAAACACACCATTTTAAAATAGACCTAAACAAGATCTCCAGGTTGAAAAATGAGCTCTCGACGACCTTTGTTGTGTTGACCAACACATTGGTCGGATCAATGCCATAGCTAAAGGCGTGTCCTCTTATTCAACTCTTGAACGAACTCAGCACGAGCGTTTCCATCAAACTACTCTCTCTTTAAGGGGTTGAGGTGCTAGATCCAAATGGGCATGCATATTACAACCATACACCTCTTCGAATGGATTCCTCTTCGTTGCAAAATTAGTGGACTTGTTATAAGCAAATTCTAAAAAAGGAAAACACTCTTCCCAAAGATTAAAGTTAGTATTCAAAATGACATGCAATAATGTGTCCTAAGTACGATTAACAACCTTAGTTTGACCATCAGTTTGGGGATGATAACTAGTAGAGAAAAGCAATTTAATCCCCAATTTAGCCCACAATGTTTTCTAAAAATAACTAAGGAATTTAGCATCCCTATCAGACATAATAGTACAAGGTATATCATGTAATCTCACAACATGCTCAAAAAATAGATTAGCAATGTTAGAAGCATCATCGATTTTTTACATGCAATGAAGTGAGCTAACTTACTGAAATGATCAACAACCACAAAATTTGAATCTCTCCCTTTCTTAGTCGTAAGGAACCCTACGATATAGTCCATGTTGATATCTTCCCAAGGAAGACTAGGAATAGGTAAGGCAGTATAAAGTCCATGCGGGTTCAGTTTAGATCTAGCTTTCCGGCAAGGCAAACAGGAAACACAAAATCTGCACACATTTCTTTTCATCTTAGGCCAATAAAAATGTTCTTTAAGCACGCATAATGAGTTCTCAAAGCCAAAGTAACCCATTAAACCCCCACAATGAGCTTCTTGTACCAATAATAATCTAATAGAGCTTCTAGGAATATATAATTTAGGCTCTTTAAACAAGTATCCCTTTTCAAGGAAGTATTGGTTGATGATACCTTTATACACACATTCAGCATAAATATCCTTGAAATCAATACAAGAAGCATAAAACACACATATAAAAGAAAATCCAAGTTAATGTGCATCCAAAGAGGATAGTAAAACACACCACCGTGATTTTTCGTTGGCAACAATATTATCCTTTCCATGTTTATGCTTCACCACATTAGGGAAGGTCTCAATGAACCCTATCTAATGAAAATGTCGCTTTTCCACTTTCCTTGGCCCTTCAAATGCTTCAAAGCCCCGTGATTAGTGTGAATCACACACTACAAAAAAGGCTGATTTAACGACCACAAAAGTGGTCGCTAAATCCAAAAAAAATGGTCGCTAAAACGATTTAGCGACCACATTATGGTCGGGTAAAAGCTTAGTCTCGCTAACCGTTTAGTGACCACTTGGTCACGGAAATTAGCGAACACATGACCTTGGCGACAACTTCGTCATCATATTGTGGCCCAAATTTAGTGACAATCTGGTTGCAAATTAGCGACCAAGTGGTCGCGAATTTTGGTCCAGATTTTTGACCACTTGGTCGCAAATCTGCGACAAGATGGTCACTAGATTTGAAAAAAAAAAAAAACGCACGATCCTAGTCTTTTAATTAGATGAACTGCACGATCGAGCGCTTATTAGCGCACGTGATATGGTGAAATTAGGGACCAAGTGGTCGCTAAATCTACAATATAAATTTTTTAAAATATTTTTTATTTAATTAAATATTTAAATAAATATAATTAACAAAAATAATGTAATAATTATTTATATTACCTAAATGAATATATAAAATTATTTATAAAATAAAACAAAAATACTAAACTATTTAGGCCCGTCGGAGCCGGGCTGACGTGACACAGACAAATCAGTTCCATCGGAGCCGGGATGACAGGCCCCAAACGTATGCGTTTGGTTTTGGCTCATTTGCTCCATAAACCTTTCCGTCCGTTCAATCGGAGCTTGTTGCATCATTTGGGTCTTCCGTAGTTTTGACACTTCAGAATGAAGGACGACCTTCTCTTGCGTCATCTGTGTTACCCGAGGAAGTTGTGTATGCGACACTATCAATCTAGAGCCACAATACTCTGTTGTAGCATTGCCGAGCCCGATGATGGCGCCTCTGTAACACCCCGGATTTGAGATCCTTTATAATATATTAAAGTGCTACCATGTCAACAAGAGCTCTTCCTTTTCTGGTTCGAGTGAGGACAAAGAACTCAGAAGTTAAGCGTGCAAGGGCGAGAGTAGTACGAAGATGGGTGACCTCCTGGGAAGTTCTCGGGTTGGCATGGGATAGAGCTTCTATGGCCTCGGGCCTTACAAATGGAAGTCACCCATCTTGGTACTACTCTCGCCCTTGCACGCTTAACTTTTGAGTTCTTTGTCCTCACTCGAACCCAGAAAAGGAAGAGCTCTTATTGACATGGGGAGCACCTCAATCCCTTATAATTTATGGAGGTGTTACAATCTCCCCCACTTAAACACTGGATGTCCTCGTCAAGGCCCAAGCAACGCCCTCTAGGTCGAGTCACCGCCCTCCGGGCCAAGTGCACTCGTAACCTAGAGTCGGCTCTGATACCATTTGTAAGGCCCAAGCTGATGCGTCCCTCGTTTGGGATGCTTCAGATCGATCGTTGGCTTGAGTATTGGGTCTCAAATTGGCGTAGCGGAAGGCTGATTTGATTTTGAAACCGAGATCTCAAGAGCAATTGCGATTGTATGAGAGAATGAGGGGGCGGCGCAAGCACAAGGATAAAATAAGGAGTAAACCTCGACTTTATTAAACCCTAAATGTGCGCTGAATTGAAAACATATGCCACGCTCCCTTATATAGAGAGGCGGCTGAAGAAAACCCAAAGAAACCCTAAAATGGTGGCGGCGCGCCTAGGCAAGCGTGCAAGCTTAAGGCCCAACGCGCGGTCCAAAATTGGTCGGCGCAAGGCCCATAATTATCCTTCTAAATGTATAAAACTAACAATAGTAATGTTCCATAATAGAAAGTATGCATAAAAGTACTAAAAATGGATAGGTCGTCCGTGACCGTGCTGGGAGTGTCACGACAATGCTGTCGCGAGGCAGGGTCTCG
The DNA here is from genome assembly GCA_964016875.1 of Fallopia convolvulus. Classification (NCBI taxonomy): domain Eukaryota; kingdom Viridiplantae; phylum Streptophyta; class Magnoliopsida; order Caryophyllales; family Polygonaceae; genus Fallopia; species Fallopia convolvulus. The sequence goes on along the minus strand of OZ024731.1, from coordinate 38,386,675 downwards.
GCACTGGCGAGGTCATGGCACGGTCCCGGGCGCTGGCGAGGCCGCTGGAGAGGGCGCTGGAGAGAGGGTCTCGTGAACCTCAAATAGCGATCCATGGCACGGTGCAAGGCTCGGGTCCGACGGTGGCAAGGGGTTGGAGGTTGTCCCCGTTGTCCCGAGTTGAGGTTCCTCGACGCCAAGGACGCACAAGGCTGTGTGCGTCGGTGCGGCGAGGGGCGCGCCGTGGCCTGCGGAGAGGCGCGCCACGAGAGATCGTGTCGCGTCTTGGATTGCTCGAGTCCTGGCACGAGTGATGGGGCCATCTGAGCGAAGTGTGAATGCGTCGTCCTCTTGGCTAGCATCCATGGCGGGGGTCGCATCACCCTCCCCCACTTGGTTGGGAAACGTCCCCGTTTCCTCATAAGCGGGTGCAACATAAGGGGAGAGCTTAGCGACGTTGAAACTGGAGTGTACCGAGTGCTTGCCTTCGAGATCGAGCTTGTAGGCGTTGTCTCCGATTCGCTCAAGGACCCGAAAAGGCCCGTCTCCACGCTGGTGAAGCTTTGTCTTCCTTGAATCCGGAAACCTGTCCTTCCGAAGATGGAGCCACACGAGGTCCCCTGGGTTGAAAACCATGCGTTTTCGGCCCTTGTTGTGCTGTGCCTCGTATTGAGCGGCGCGACGCTCCAATTGAACTCTAGTCCGCTCGTGTAGCTTGCGGATGGCTTCGGCACGGTTGGAGGCGTCGATGTGCTCGCCGTTCTTCAAAGGCCGAGGGGTAAGATCCATCGGAGAGTGAGGGTTGAGGCCGTAGACAATCTCGAACGGCGTCATCCGAGTAGCCTAGTGTTTGGACCTGTTATAAGCAAACTCAACAAACGGTATTAGATCCTCCCACCGGCGTGGGTTATTTTTGAGCACCGTCAGAAGAAGGGTGCCCAGGGTCCGATTGGTCACCTCAGTTTGACCATCGGTTTGGGGATGATAAGAAGTAGAAAAGAGTAATTGTGTGCCTAGCTTTCCCCAAAGCGTTCTCCAGAAATGGCTACAGAATTTCGTGTCTCGATCACTAACAATAGTGCGAGGCACGCCATGTAATCTCACGACATGCTCAAAGAACAAGTTTGCGATTTCAGTCGCATTGTTGTTCCCTTTGCATGGCACGAAGTGAGCCATCTTGGAGAAGCGGTCCACAATCACGAAGATCGAATCTTTACCGCGCCTAGACATTGGAAGACCCGTGATAAAATCCATAGAGAGATCTTCCCACGGAGTATCCGGAATAGGCAACGGAGTATAAAGGCCATGAGGTAGGAACCTCGACTTAGCAGTTTGGCACGACACACAACCCCGACAATACTTGTGAACGTCCGAAGCCATGTGTGGCCAAAAGAAGTGTTCACGAAGTGCTGCTAGGGTCTTGGCTATGCCAAAGTGGCCCCGGCCATCATGAGCCTCTTTGAGCAAAATATGCCTCACAGACGAGGTCAGAATGCAAAGCTTCCCGGCTCGGTAGAGATATCCATTGTCCAAAAAGAATGTCTCATGGATTCGAATTTGCTCAAGGTTCTCTATGATCGGTTTAAAATATGGATCATGCAAATACAACTCCTTAATCAAGGAGAACCCTAGCAAATTGGCCTGAAGTTGAGTCAGAAGTACATACCGACGTGACAGAGCGTCTGCTACGACATTTTCTTTCCCTTTCTTGTGGGCGATAATATACGGAAAAGTTTCCATACATTCCACCCACCGAGCATGGCGCCTGTTTAGAGTCGTTTGACTCCGAAGATAAGCAAGGGACGCATGGTCCCTGTGAATAACGAACTCACTTGGCCACAAATAGTGCTGCCATGTCTTAAGTACCCGAATTAGCGCGTACAACTCCTTGTCATACGTCGTGTAGTTGAGAGTTGCCCCCGCTAATTTTTCACTGAAGTATGCAATAGGGCGTCTCTCTTGAAGGAGTACGCCGCCTACGCCATAGTCGGAGGCGTCGCACTCGATCTCAAAGCGCTTAGTGAAGTCTGGCAATTGCAAGACCGGAGCGCTACATAAGGCATCTTTTAAGGCCTGAAAGGCGGCCTCATGAATCGACATCCACTTGATTGTGGTCGCCTTCTTGGTCAGATTGTGGAGCGGCCCGACGATGGAACTAAAGTCCTTGACGAATCGCCTATAGAACCCTGCGAGCCCTAAGAAGGATCGAACCATCGTCGGGGTCGTAGGGGTGGGCCACTCTCGGATGGCGCGGATCTTGTCGTCATCCACTTTCAGCCCATCCTTGGACACGACGAACCCAAGAAAATTCGTCGTGTCCGTGCAAAACGAACATTTGTCCAAGTTTACAAACAAAGAGTGTTCGCGAAGGCATTCTAACACCAACCTAAGGTGCCTCGTGTGAGAATCTAAGTCCTTAGAAAAAGACCAAAATATCGTCAAAGTAGACGACAACAAAACGTCCTATAAATTTACGAAAAACAAAGTTCATAAGCCGCATAAAAGTACTAGGGGCGTTTTTCAAGCCAAAAGGCATGACAAGCCATTCGTACAAACCATGCTTGGTTTTAAATGCGGTCTTCCACTCGTCGCCTTCATGCATCCGGATTTGTTGGTAACTGCTCCGGAGATCGATCTTGGAGAACAAGGCGGCGCCGTGGAGCTCATCTAGCATGTCATCGAGCCTGGGAATGGGATGTCTGTACTTCACCGTGTTCTGAGTTATGGCTCGGCAGTCGACGCACATACGCCACGAGCCATCTTTCTTTGGCACGAGGATCACCGGCACCGCGCAAGGGCTTAAGGACTCGCGGACGAATCCCTTGTCCAACAAGTCTTGAACTTGGCGTTGAAGCTCCTCGGTTTCCCTTGGTGAAGTCCTATAAGCGGCTCGATTGGGAAGGGAGGCGCCTGGCACGAGGTCGATCTTGTGCTCAATCCCTCGGATTGGCGGCAAGCCCTTCGGAAGCTCATCCGGCATGATATCTTCAAACTCTTTCAATAAAGACACAATAGAAGATGGGAGTGAAGAATTCTCAAACTTAATAATAGAAAGAAGGGGAACAAGAATGAAACAAGAAAGACTCCCCTGAATGGATTTCTCGACGTCCCGACGCCTGGCTAAGAGTAGACGCTCCTGGCAAGTGCCTAGCAAGGGTGGCTCGGCGTCGGTGCTCGTCCGATCAGCTTCTGGGGCGTTTTTTGGATATGTTGTAGCCCCTGGAATTTGAGGAAGATTGCCCCTGGAAACGCCGTGAAACTCGTCCCGAAGCTCCAGGAATCCGAGTTTTCGTGTCGCGACGGCGTGGTGCGCGACGCTAGGAGGGGTGCTCGGCGGTCCTTTGCTCAGATTGGTTTCCCCTGGGCGTTTTTTGGTCAGATCTGTTGGAAACTCAATTTTAAGAGGTTTGGAGCTTGGAACGCCGAGAGAAGCTTCAGAAATCTGTTTGAGGCCCTTTTTGTCAAAATCTGCGGCGTTCGGCGCATTGCCGAGGCCTCTCGACGCAAACCGTCGGCCCTCCTCCAGTTTCTGTCGGCGTTTTGCATCTTGATCATCGTTGGACCTGTTTTTGGATGGAATGGCACCAGGAACGCCTATAGAATCTGCATTCTTGCCCTCGGACGCCGCTGGCGTCTTGTTTGGCGCACCGGTGCCGCTGTCGCTAGCCTTTTGCCGTTGCCTTTCGACTTCATCCTGTAGAGCTTCACTAGGCGACAAAGGTAAGAGAGTCACGCGCTTCCCGTGGTAATTGAACATGTAAGTGTTCAAATACCTGTCGTGAAGCACGCGGCGATCGTATTGCCATGGACGCCCCAACAAGAGGTGTGTGGCGTCCATCGGCGTTACGTCACACAAAATTGAATCCGAGTATTGACCAATGGAAAAGTTGAAGATTACCTGTTTGTCGACCCGATCTCCTCCATTATTTGATATCCATTGAAGCTTGAATGGTTGAGGATGTGGCGTGGTCGGCAATTTGAAGTGATCGACAACCTTCTTGGAAAGGAAATTTGCACAACTCCCGGAATCAATTATGACACTCAGCGAGACATTGTTGACAAAACATCGGGTGTGAAAAAGTTGCTCGCGTTGATCCGTGCGAGGTGCCTCGCGGACGCTCAGGGCGCGCCGAGTAACTAGGCCGAGCTTGGCCACGCCGAGGGCATCCGATGGATCGCACTCGAGCTCGGTGGCGTCGATCTCATGTGCCACAACTTCGTCGTCCTCCTCACTGTCATATGGCTCGCCTTGAGTGGTGAACAAAACCTTCTTGTTGTTGGGACAGTTCCGTTGCATATGGCCACGTCCCCCGCACTTGTAGCAAGCCATGTCACGGGCTCGATCGGCGTTCGGCTCTGCGGTGCGCGGCGCGGCTGGGGCCTTGGCAGGCGAGGCCTCGGCCTTTGCTTTGGAACCTGTCGAAGGTCTAGGCAAAGAAGGAGCAAACCGATGAGTAGATAAACCGGATTGACTAGAGTTAGACACATACCTTGAATTGGACCATCCCGACTTGGTTCGCATCTCTTGTTTGTGGATTTGCATGGCGGTGTGAACCAAGTTGTTTATGTCCTTTATGGGAAGGATCTCCAACCTATCTTGAATGGACTGCCTCAAACTCGAAAGGAAACGTGTCTTCATAATGGAGGGGGACACACTCATGCCCTCTTTGAAGAACATGTCCTCGAGCTTTGCAAAGTATTCCTCCGGCGTCATCGTGCCTTGTTTGATGCGCATGATTTCAATTTGCATCTTGTCCTTGTAATCGGCCGGAATGTACCTCTTCTTCAAGATATAAACGAGTTGATGCCACTCACGGATTAGGGGCTTGCCTTTCCGAATCCTTTCGGACTCGAATCGGTTCCACCAAGTCCTAGCGGCACCAACGAAGTGAAGCGTCACAACCTCCACCTTCTCGTCGTCTTCATAACCTAGATGTCGGAGCGTGTGCTCCGTGCCCTGTAACCACTCCAAAAACGCATCAGGATCATAAGAACCGGAAAAGTTTTCGAATTTTACCTTGACATCTCGGCGTTGTTGCTTTGGATCCCGTGCATCGCGGTGATCTTGATCGCGCCGAGGGCTGTCATGCCGAGGCGAGTAAGCGCGCCTGTCGCACCGATGCCGAGGCTGTCCTCGATGCGGATCGTCATCCGCGTCGTCCGGATCGTCTCCACCGTAAGGCCTCTGCGGACGTCGCTCGTCTCGATCCCTGTCGCGCCGTCCCTGTGCGCCGTGCGTGCGACCCGAGCCATAGACTCGATCGTACTTGGTGCGATGCTTGGCAAGGCGCGACGGTGGGATCCAATCTGAAGGCCGGTTGTCATGTTCTTCCGGATCCTGCACATTGGGATGCTCAAACGAGGATTCATTAGAATAATCCGAGAACTCATCGTACTTGTTTTCAAACTCCGAGAACGGACTACGAGCACTTTGATGCCCGAGGTCGTCCTCAACTCTATATGCGTCGGCGTTGTAATACTTGGCCCCGTGCTTCCGCTTTGGGGTTTCGTACACATACGCCGACGACTTGTTCTTTTTCTTTCTTTTGGGATCCCCACTCGCATGTCAATGTCTATACTCCTCGGAGTTGTACTCCTCATCGGAATATACGTCATATACTTGTGTGTCCCTATAATCTCGCGCCATTTGATAGCGATCTGCGGTCCGGGGACCACCATCGTGCCGATCATATTGGCGACTTTCTTTGATCGACTCCATGCGTTGCATGGTGCCGAATTGAGATGAAGGCTGGGCGTGCTTCTTCCCCTTTGCGTTGGCACGAGTGACATCCTCCGCGGACACGCCGGGCACGCCGTGGATCTCCGAAGCGAGGCCATGCGGCTGTGGCACGGTGTGTTTCGATTGGGTTTGGCTCGCTGCCAAGAGGCGTTCGAGCTCTTCTATGCGTGCCACGGCTTCGGGGTTCCACGCCTCTCGATTCTGGCTAGGGTTTTGGCCCTCGGTGGGGTTGTCGTTTCCACCGTCTCCCGACTCCGAAATTGTACCTATTGTAACACCAGTCATCGAAGCAAGTAAGAAGTTCACAAGCAACTAAACAAGAGTTACAGTTCGCTTAAGTCAAGCCGACCCTTGTGTTCAAACCACACGTTGTAGGATTGGCAAGGCTAAAGGTTACTCAAACTCGATCAATGAATTGGATCCGAAAATTACAATGCAAGCAAGCAAGACAAAGGCAAGTTCGAAACCAAAAACGCAAGGCAAGCGATGATATGAATGAAAGTTGCGAGATTTGTAAGCAAAAGTGAAGGATCTTGCCTTATTTTGGCTTGTGATCTTCACTCGAATTTTTTTTTAACAAGCAAGTCGGACTAGGTTTTCTCCTCTAGAACCGATTCAAGCAAAGAGATAATCAATACGCAAGCAATCAAAATGAAGCACAAGAGAAATTGGCAAAACAAGTCCTAAGTTCATGCAACTAGCAAGACAAAGCAACAACTTCACCAAAATCAATAGATCGAATGAGTTAGGATACGATTGATTTTTTTTTGTTTTTGAATGAATGACGAAGCAAAGAAAAAAATTTTGGGACCCTAGATGGCGGATATGCGAAGTGGAGGATGAATCTAGGGTTTGAATTGGCGGAAAGACGTGTGAGAATGAACTAGAAGGGTTGATGGAGACTTACTCAAAACCTAATGGGAGAGGCGCCTAGGGCTTGTATGCAAACAAGAAAGGACCTCGTGAAGGGCCTTGCGAAGTACCTCGCTAGGAACCTCGGCAATGACCTCGCTAGGAACCTCGGCGATGACCTCGCTAGGGACCTCGGTGAAGACCTCGCTACCGACGTTGCTGAGCATGGGTGCCGACGTCGCTGGGCTCGACTCGTGGGTCGGCACGTGGGGTGCTGGCCACGATCGAGAATCTCGGTTGGCCTCGGCGAGAAGGCGCTCGAGCTCCGTGATCCGTGCGACCCATGGAGGATTCGGAGGTGTGGCGCTCGGGGTCGGTATAGGCGGTCCACGACTCAAATGAAGGGCTTGAGCGCGGGCCGGGGTAGACCTTGGGGCCTTCGGGGTTCGATCTCGGGGACGTGGTCGCCGAGGTGGCGGACTCAAATCCCGCTCGTCGTATCGGGTACGCGTGCGCCAAGGTGGCGGACTCCAATCCCGCTCTTTGTATCGGGGTTTCGGACGCCGAGGTGGCGGACTCCAATCCCGTTCAACGTATGATCGACGTCGGGGTTTTGGAATTTCGCCGTATTAGCGGGCCCGATTCTTCGGGAGTCTATATGGTGGGATCCAATCCGGATCGTCCCTCGGAAGCGGCCTATAGGGACGAGTGTTGACTCGTCGACCAGGCCGATCCCAAGAGTCCGAATCGTCCCATACGACCGAGCAAGTCCAAGACATGGCTTGGCTCTCATTTTTTTTTTACAATATTACGAGATCTTCCACAATCCGAAAGATCCCGTTAAAAACGGAAAATAATAAAATCTATCCTAAAAATAAAAGTAACTAGAAGATTTTTTATAATTAAGATCTTTTACAAAAGGATAAAATCAAAATAAAATCAAATAAAATAACTAAAAGATATGCTCCCAAATCCTAACCAAATCAATCTCGGAAAAGATCCCCAAGATCTAGGGTTTCCGAAAAAGGTTTGGCTCGGCACGGAGGACTTGCGACGCTGGATCCTTCGGCGCGATGGCGCGCTGCCTTGCTCCTGCTGGTGCGACGCCGAGACTGCGCCAGGGCTCGGATCTGGCGCGCTGGTCGGCGCGAGACTGCTGTGCCGGGACTCGGATCCTGGCACGCTGCTGCTGGCTGGGCGCCGGACTCGCGCGTCTTGTTGGTATTTCGGCCTTTTGAAGGGGCAAACGACGTCCGATTTGGGCGAATGTTATATGCCCGGACTCGTATCGAAAAGACCTACAAGATTCTGGAAAACAATTGCAGAAAAATAAATTTTTTTGTGGCCGAAATCTGGGCAGAAGTCGACGTGTTTTTTTTGAAGGGACGGAGAAGGGTTCGTTCGAACCGCCTGACGCTTTGATACCACAAGGGGCGGATCTAGGCTCGAAACGTCCGGATCTTCTCCGACAAGGGTAACCGGATAAATACGACACCACAAAAGTGGACTCGCGACCTCTAATGCTCGTCGGAACGAGGGTGGGGCGAGGAAAGGACTAGAACATCGGTCAAAAGGACTCGACAAAGTAACCAGGGTGACGTCGGGCCAAGGCTAGGAGGATTCACACTCGACTATAACTTTGACTTAATTCATATTGACGTGATTAATAAAAGGGGGTGTGGCTCCTTTATATAGAGGAGGCCACACAAAACCCTAGTTCTAAATGGGCTGGATTAGGGTTAGCAACATGCTAGGCCCAACATCCAAGCCCATAATACTAATAATAGTAACTGCTAAAAATAGAAAGTTGCAAACTAACCCTAATGGCCTAATGGGCCTTATGATAGCTTAAATGGGCCGGTCTCTTAAGCATAAGAGAACACACACCCAAAATAGTAAAGACGGAATGTAAATGACGGAAATAGAAATAATAATATAAATAATACATAAATGATACTAAGTCCTAATCCAAGGAGGTCTCCAAGGTCTAGGACGTCTCGGGTCCGTCTGAGTAGGGTCCGAGCTATGGCAGAGTCGCATCACAAGCCTTTAGAAGCGCTATCCCATGCCAACCCGAGAACTTCCCAGGAGGTCACCCATCCTGGTACTACTCTCGCCCTTGCACGCTTAACTTCTAAGTTCTTTGTCCTCACTCGAACCCAGAAAAGGAAGAGCTCTTATTGACATGCAGATCACCTCAATCCCTTATAAATTATCGAGGTGTTACAACCTCCTAGTCCCACCCCTCCAATGACCTCTAGATATGCCTCACACCCATCTTGAAAGTAAGACGGGGTGCCCGAGTTGGAGGACCTCTGGGAGAGGATCTCCCGAGATCGCGCTTAAAGAAAAGACGCAAACAACATAAACAAAAATAACAACGGAATAATAAATGAGAATATATAATATAACTAAATAAAGATCGATACTTATAACGTTATCGGCAGATCGCTGGTCTATACAACGCTGGTCCGAGCCGTGTGTGCGTCTCGTTTAGATGCTTAAGAGGCGTAATTTGTCGACCACAACATTGTTGCTACGAAATAAAACAAAATTGTTAATAACTATGAAATTTAAATTTTAATAAGTACAAAAACTACAAATTTAAAAAAACATACCAATAAATGCATGGTCTTGAGGTGGGACCTCGAACAGCTGGTGTGGTTGGTGGGATTTACCCGTAGGTTCACCTTCTAACGCTCGAACATTGCATTGAACTCGGGCATGTTCCAATACACCACCCAAAGGTCCTAGACAGCCAGCTCGCTCCACACAACCTTCTTTCCCGAGTTACGAATCTTTCTGACCATGTCATCGTACCAGACCCTGGCCAATTTCTTCCACAGGTTTCATACAGTTTTGAGGTCCTTTCCAAGTTGGGAGGCTTCCCATAGGAAGTGTGTCTAAAACGGAAAAACATAAATAGCAATATTAGTAAATAAATTCGTAATTTGTGAAATTAAATGCAAATTAATTAAAAGTTACCCTCCAAGTGTCAAACCAACGAGTCTTTGATTCGGTACTAACAAATTTGAACTCTCAAGCTTGATGGTTTGGTTGGTTGGTTCATATATGTCGACCACCGCGACATTGGACCAGACGACTGCAACTTGCAAACTCGCGTAAAACATGTTATAACATATATTTAACAAATACGGTTTTTAAATAAAAAAGTTGTAAAGGTTGTTTTCTACCTACCTCCCGCCCACAATGCTTAGATCATATATCCTATTGGGGTGCCGCATCGGACCATGAACGACGGTCTTGGACGACCATGCCGCATCGGACGACGGTATAGCATCAGACAGTGTCGCCTCACACAAACAAGGCGCACGTAATCCACTATGTGGGGCCATACTATATATAAAACTAAAATCAAAACTCAAAAAAAAATCCACTAAAATCGACCAAATTCAACAAAATCAAACCAAATTCGTCCTAAACTACCTAAAATAAACTCATTTTTTCCCTTAAAATCCAACTCATTCTTTCCTAAAATTCAACTAAAAGCAACAACAAATTCGACAAAAAAATCAATTTAATATAAAAAAATCAACAAATTCATCCTAAATCATCACATTCAACTAATTCCATAAAATCAACGTCAAATTCAACAACAACAAATCCCATAAATAAAAAATTCATCCTAAAATCAACAAAAAAAATTATACAAATTCATCCTAAATCAAGGAACTCAACTAAGTCCATAAAATAACCAAATTCAACAACAATAAATCCCATAAATCTACAAATTCAACCTAAAATCAATAAAAAAATTCAATAAATTCATCATAAATCAACAAATTCAACTAATTCCATAAAATCAACAAATTTAACAAAAAAATCCCATAAATCAACAAACCCATCCTAAAATCAACAAAAAAATTCAACAAATTCATCATAAATCAAGGAATTCAATTAATTCCTTAAAATCAAGAAATTCAACAACGAATCGCATAAATCAACAAATTCATCCTAAAATGAACAAAACAAATTCAACAAATTCATCCTAAATCAACAAAGTAAAATGGTGTCTTACTTGGAGGAGGTCGGTGATGGCAGTGGCGGCGGGCGGGCGGCGCAAGAGGGAGGGCGCATGCAGGCGATTGTGCAGCGCAAGCGGGCGACCCTAAGTGGGCCTGCGACCTCGGTGTAGGCGGCTGACCTAGACAGGTGGACGGCCAGATGTGGAGGGACTAGGTAGTAGGGAGGGAGGAGGCGAACGACCTCAGTTCGACGTCGAGAGAGCAAACCAGAGGAACAAGATGAGATCTAAACTGCGATTCGAAATTTAGGGCGCAATTAGCGACCACTTGGTTGCTTAATGGAGACCAAGTAGTCGCAAATGTTTTTGTTTAAATTTTAATTCTTACACTTAGCGATGATGTGGTCGCTGAATCGAAATACTTGGATTTTGCGCTTTTTTTTTTACTTTTCCCACAACTATTTTGGGTTTGGCGATCAAGTGGTCGTTGAGTGCAAAGAATTAACTTGTTCACTTGGAGACATATCTCCCACCATATTTTTTTGTATTTAGCAACCATTTACTCCCAAGAAACCAATTATATGTGCTCGACCTTGGCGATTTAATGATAGTTTTCGCACGATCGTGAACCTATTTTGCACAATCCTTGGGTGATATAGCGATCACTTCGTCGCTAAATGGTGATCATTTGGTCGCTAATGATCACAAATATTTTTACCAAAACTCAATTCTCTCAACTTAAATAAATCTTAAAAATATGTAGTTCATAAATAATTGAAAAGGTTAGACAAAAATCAATAATCCCTCCAATTGCTTTGAATAAAAAATTATACAAGAGTGATTAAATTCATTACAACTCATCCTCATCGATATATGATTCATTCACAAACCCCCTATGTCGTTTCACTAGACGTCTCGTCCTCTACATCAACTCAACTACATGATCATTTTCATTTGGTTCATTTATTTTAGCAAGCGGATCAATTTTCTATGTATCTTCGATAACTCGAGGAAGTGACGAATCCTGTTGAAATGCCTCCTAAACGGCTACCCAACATGAACTGCTCTCATTAGAGTCTACACCGGTACCTTCATTGGGGCACACACATGACTTCACTTTACAGACCGCTATCCAATCAACATTTGAACGCCTAACCTTTGGGTACCCGAGGAAATAAACTTGTGTGTCTTGATGTGCTAAAATGTAACAGTTCTTTGTTCTCAATATTTTATTTCTGTGAAATTCTACAAGCTTTAGTTGAGGGTGAGTGCCAGTTCCTCCACGACTTATATTGTCAAACCACGATCAGTTGAAGACAATAGGGTGCTTGACGATTGGAGATATGTAATTGAGCTCAATTATTTCCTCTACCACACTGCAGAAGTCCACCTCGTCAATTCCGAAGTTTTGTCCTAGAACAAAAACTCCACTATATTTAGTTGCCCGGGTTGATGTGTGTGTCTTCGTGTGGAAGTGATATTCGTTCACAAAATAACTAGGATATGTCTTGAATTTATAAGACGGGCCACGGGTTAGTGTTGTAATTTTAGGATTTGAAATTGTCGGACCGTCAACCTACATATGGAGGAAACAACAATTTTGAATTACTTCATTGTAGATCGAAAGTTAAACGAATTAATTCATTATATACATGAGATAATCCTTACATGGGAGGAGAAACAGAGGATAAAGTGTTTCCAAAATCTATTGCTCTTCAGCTTCGCTTATTGTTGGATTTGACGAACGCACGAAGTTTGTCAAATAACATCTATCAAAGAATAATTGAATCACGTATATTAATTTAATTTAGTTAATTCAACATTTATATAGAGATTATAAACACTTACTCAATAAAGGGCTCCACTTGTTCGAAGTTCATGAGTATGTAAGTTTGGATCAAATGGTTTTCAGCCTCTGTGAGCACACGACCAATTGCTCTACCCAAGGTCTGACCAGTTGATGTGAAAATAGACAAATTGCCCGCATCAACTTCAACTAGAAGTGTGCAACTTATGTTATAGGAGACATCCATTTGATTACTCCCGACACGCAAATTAAAATATATGAGCAAAAGGTGGATGTCTCCTGAACGAGATAGGCATTAACAATTGAGCCCTCAATGCGAGCTTTATTACCAACTGTGCCCTTCAGCATTTTTAGGATCTTTCAAATTCAAGAATACAAGCATTTTTTTATTATAAAAGTGATATAATACCAACTTTAACCAACTTTAATATACATTTCATATGGATACATCCATCTTCATTAGACATGGCCAGAAATTGAAGCTTCCCTTGGCAGATGAATAAGCAAGTGCTCCATTGAATCAAAGAACCCATGGGGAAAGACACGCTCCAGCTTGCACAATATTATTTGTATTTCCTTGTGCAAATTCATAACTACTTCAAACTTAAGCTCGTAACACATGAAATCCCTGAAAAGCACACTTAGTTCATCAACGGGCTCCTAAACTATGTCACCAAGAAATGCTCGAATAGCAACATGCAACAACCTTTGCATGAACATGTGACAATCATGGATCTTCATCCCAAAAAGTCTAAGTTCATGCAAGTCAATGCAGTGGCTCAAGTTGGAAACATAGCAATCCGGGAATTATACGGATTTCAGCCACTTAAGAACTTGTTTTTCATGACGATTTAGCGCATAGCAAGCCTTTGAGTAGATATTCTCCTCCTTGTGGGGTTCCAACTCTGGTCGCTTGCACAAATCCTTTAGATCTTTTCTTTCTTTCAAAATGTCTTTCAACTTCCCCGAAACATCAAGAATGGTGAAAAATACATTATCGAAGACATTTTTTCAATGGCATGACATCCAGATTATGTCTTACCCGCAGTAAGTGATACGCTGATTTTAGTACAACGTAATTCTATATTTTTGTTAGGATTTTCTGAGTGTTTTAGGCTAGATCAGGATGATTATCTGTAATATCAGCAGAAGCCTACAGTTGAAGATTTGGAAGACAGAAATCCTAAATTCGAAGTTGAAGTGCTCAAGGAGTCAAGATCCGCGCCCGCGGTGCCGAGGTAGAAGCGAACCATCCGAGGGAGAGGAAGGCTGGATCCGCGACCGCAGATTATTTCCGCGCTCGCGGATCGTTGGGATTCCGCGGCCGAGGCAAGAGAGTAGATCCGCGCCCGCGGATTGTATCCGCGCTCGCGGATCGAGGGTTTCAGCGCCGCCTTCGTTTCGTCTTTATTTTATCTTTTGTATTTTTATATTTTTATATTTTCAGATTATTTCTACTATTTAAGCTTAATTTCGAGTTTCACTTTAGGGTTACACAATTTAGAGACAATTTCTAGCATACTTTTACTTTTTAGGTTTTTATTTCCGTATTATGGAGAACTAATTTTCCCTTGGAGTTTGTTTAATCAAGGAAGCCTTTTTATGTATTTCGTGAGATTCTGGTAACTTTTCTATCCCTTGGTTAATATCAAAACTCTTGGTTTAATTTATATGATCTATGCTTGATTTGATAAGCCTGATCAACTTGTTTAATTGACTTAGATCTACGGTTTGGATTAGGTTTGATTGCTGTCTATGCAATCTTATTTATCCTTGAAACAACTCTTTCTAGGACCGTGGACTAGAATTGAGAAAGAGTGTTTGACTGTTATTTTATGCATGAGACTCGTAGCTTGATTGCATGAATTAATATCCTTCTATCCTTAATACTTTACATGATTTGAATTAAGCGTTCTTGTTCATGTCATTCTTTCGCTTGGATCGTGGACAAGCGGATATCTTTTATAATGATTGGAATTAACTAGGGAATTAATAGAAAAGTGGATGAATCAATGATCGAATGATTAAAAAGGTGGAATTGATTGAATGAACTCTGCTTTCTTCCAATTGATTAAATCCCCAATAATATTTGTTTGTTTGCCTGAACTTCCAAAAACCCTTTTCTTTGCTTTTCCTGATTGATCAGAATCCCGATTCTCTTGGGTTCGACCCCTTACTTGCTTGCTATACTAGTTAGTAATTTAGGGTTATTTATCTTTGATCTTGGCAACAACGATTTTAGCCGAGTCAAATTTTGGCGCCGTTGCCGGGGGATCGGTTTTTAATTTTCTGTTTAATCGGCGTTTCTGACGAATCCGCGACCTCGGAATATTTCCGCGCCCACGGAAAATCCACGACCTCGATATTTTTCCGCGCCCACGGATCGATTCGTCCAGATCCCCCGAATTGGTAAGAACCTGTCTTATGGTTCTTACCCGTTCTACTGATAATTCTCCTGTTGTTCCATTTGATCCAGAAATTAACAGGACTCTGAGACAGTTGAGACGACAAGTTCAGGCTCAAGTGTTAGGCATATAGTTTAATCCAGTTTCTTCTTTTTCTTCATCTGATTCAGAGGTTGAAGAGCAACTAGTCACCATGGCAAATCACACTATTAGGCAACTGACTGCGCCTAATTTAGAGCAGCAACAGCTTGGTCTGCAGTTTCCCGCTCTGGGAGAAGGAGCGAAGTTTAAGCTTAAATCTGGTCTTCTCCACTATTTGCCTAAATTTCATGGGCTGAGTGGGGAAGATCCAAATAAACACCTTGCAGAATTCCATTCTGTCTGCTTGGGAATGAAGCCAGCTGATGTGACTGAAGATCAGCTTATGCTAAGGGCTTTTCAATTTTCTTTGGCTGACTCAGCTAAGGAGTGGTATCTATACTTAGCACCTGAAACGATTAATACTTGGGCTCAGATGAAGGGTGCCTTTCTGGAGAAATATTTCCCTGCTGCTAAGCAAACATCCATTAAAAAGCAGCTGAGTAGTTTGGAGCAGTGAGATGATGAGAACTTGTATGAGTACTATGAGCGTTACAAGAGACTCATAGCTAGTTGTCCCTACCATGGCTATTTTGATAAAGACCTGATTTGCTATATTATTGAAGGTCTCTGTGATGCTGATAGGCACCTGATGAATGCTTCTTGCGGAGGTTCTTATGAGAATTTCACTCCTAGGCAAGTGTTTGAGAAGTTGGAGACTCTAGCAGAGCAAAGCAGAAATCAGAGAAAGAGATCCAACAGTAGGTCTGTTCATTCTATTAATGACTCCCTGAATGCTGAAGTAAGGGAGTTGAAAGTTATGATGAAGCAACTGTTGGCGGGTAATGGAGCTTCAAGTTCAAGGGCTTGTGGAATCTGTGGCGAATCTAGCCATCCTTCTGATGCATGCCCTATCATGCAAGAGCCAGCAGCTGATGTGAATGCTATAGGGAACTATGAACAGAGGCCCCAGAATGATCCATATTCAAATACCTACAACCCGGGGTGGGCAAACCATCCTAACTTTAGGTGGAATCAACAACCTCAACAACCTTTTCCACCACAGGGAGGTCAACCCAACTATGTTCCCAGGCCTAATTATGTGCCAAGGCCCCAGGCTCCTCAAGAAAATACAGCCATTATCAATCAATTTATGAAGGAAAATCAAGAGACTAAGGCTGCGATGAAGAGTTTGGAAATTCAGTTAAGTCAGATTGCAACCACTCTGAACCGGCTAGAAGCTAAGGACTCGGGAAAATAGCCATCTCAGCCCATTAAACAGAGAGAGAATGTGAGTGCAATGACATTAAGGAGTGGGAAAGAGCTAGATATTGAAATTTCGGCCAGCGGAAACCAGCCGAGTTCACCGGTGGACAGTTTTGATCGCGGCGCAGAAATCGAGGAAATTCCGAAATCCGAGCCCACGGAAAAATTTTGCGCCCGCGGATCATCCGCGCCCGTGGATCCCAATCCGAGCTCGCGGATCGCCCCTCTGACAGAATCTGATGGCTATATCAGACCTTCGTTTCCCCCCATGGCTTCACAAAAGCCAGCTCCACCGTTTCCTGAGGCACTGAAGGACACCAGGAGGCCCACCAATGACAAGGAAATTTTTGAAACCTTCTCCAAGTGTGAGGTAAATGTTCCTTTGCTTAAACTTGTTCAAAGTATTTCTCGGTTTGCTAAATTTCTGAAAGAATTATGTACTATAAAGAGGAAACAAAAAGAAAAGGGACATGTTAAGAAAATTAATCTTGTGGAAAATACTGAAAATGTATCTTCCATGCTTCAAAGGCAATTGCTTAAGAAGTATGGGGATCCAGGGAGGTTTACTGTTCCCGTTACAATTGGTGAGGCTAAAATTGAGCATTCTATGCTTGATTTAGGTGCATCCATTAATGTCATGCCACTTAGCATCTATGAGAAGTTAGACCTAGGGCCATTACAAGATTCTAATATTACTATTGAACTAGCTGACCACTCTAAAGCGCATCCGAAAGGATTTTTGGAAGATGTCTTAGTGCAGGTGGATGGTTTAATTTTTCCGACGGACTTTTATGTCCTAGAGATCGGGAAGGGGAGATACGACCCAGTTTTGCTGTTGGGTCGTCCATTTATGAAGACGGCGAGCGCCGTAATTGATGTTTCAAAGGGCCTATTATCTATGGCACATGAAGGAAAAAGGGTCCAGTTTCAGATTGATGATGATCCATTCTGAGCATAAGGACATCGGGCCAAACGACGTTCAACAAAGGTGCTGCTCGGGAGGCAACCCGAGGTAAGTTTTTCTTTTCTTTTCTTTTTATCTTTTTAGTTTAGTTTTAGTTTTAGTATTCGTTTTGTTTTTGTCGGGCTAACTTGCAGATACCATTTTTCCCCATCAAAAGAAGTCAGTCCGAGAAGAGTTCGAGCCCGCAGCTCGATTCGCGACCCCGGATTTCATCCGAGACCGCGGCAAAATCCGCGACCACGGATACGATCCGAGTCCGCGGATCGGCCTGATTTTTATCGTTTATTCACATAAAAAAAATAAAAAAAATAAAAAAAAATAAAAAATAAAAATAAAAATAAAAATAAAATAAAAAGAATAAAAATAAAAGGCTTTCGGGTGAAACCCCCGAAATAAAAGGCTTTCATGTGAAACCCCTGAAATAAAAGGTTTTCGGGTGAAACCCCCGAAAAAGCCCGAACCAGTACCAAACCGAACCCGAAAAGAAAATAAAAATTTTACCTACCCCACCTACCCTTCTCCATATCATAATTCCCTCCTCACCAAACACTCCCTCACAACAAACACTCCATTATCAACCAACAACAACTTTCAACCACCAAACCACCACACCCGCGACCACCATCACCATCCGCGACCCAGAGATCCGCGACCTCGGAGTTATTCCGCGCCCGTGGATTCGTGTTCAGCCCAGTTCACCATTGTTGGAGTCGAAGTTTGGTGTGAAGTGGAGTTTTGGAGCATAATCGAACTAGATCTACATCGGTTAGTACTCGAATCTTGTTTCTAGAGTTTGATTTTTGCTGTTTGGAGTGGATTTGGGTTGTTTGAGACGATTTGTGTTGAGTTGTGTGGGTCGGAATTCGCCATTGACGACGAGCTCCAAATCTGAAAAATACCAGATCCGCGTCCGAGGAATTGGTCCGCGCTCGCGGTTTCCTCTAGTCATTCCGCGCCCGCGGATTTTGTCCGAGCTCGCGGATTTACTTTTTTATACCAGACCGCGCCTTCTTTGCTGTCCGAGGCCGCGGATTTCAGTTGTTTGGTTATTTTTTTGCTCAGATCTGTATTATTTATTCAGCTATGGCATATTACGGTTTACAGCATCTGAGTGAGGGACAGAGGGAGATTTGGGATAAGTATGAGGATAGGGAGTTTGTCAGTACTAAATTTTTTTGATGTCCCTACACTGATTAATTTGGGACTTAGAGAGTGTACAGAGCAGTTACTGGCGACTGGGGGTTTGGGTAATTTCTCTGCTCTAGCTATGCCTACTTATAAAGGTCTTACTATGGAGTTTCTGTCCACTTTCCGCTTTGCTGATGGGGTCTTGAGTTTTCATGCTTGTGTTAGATTATGTAGTTTGACCCGTGAGGAGGCCTGTCTTATTTTTGGGATCACTTCACCACCTACTAATGGGTGGACGAGTATACTGTCTGATGCCACTATTTATGATTTTTGGTATACGCTTACTGGCTCCCCTTTTAACACTCGTTCTGGGGAGATTAACAGTAAGATTCCCCATCCATGTGTCCGTCTGTGTCACAAGGTCCTGGCCATGGCATTTTTCGCTCAGGGAGAGCCAAACAAGCTTCCTACACGAGATTTGAGGATTATTAGATGCTTGTTTCCTTTTCCGTCTCACTGCCCGGATTGGTTCGGATTATTTATTCAGTTTGCTGAGAAGTATCCGGATAAGAGGGGGTCGATTGGATTGGGTGGTATGGTTACTCTTTTAGCCACCAGATTTGTTTCTAGAGAGCAGATTGAGGCACAGTTTGGCCGGCATTTGACTGATGGGTACAGATATACACATCAGGCTTTAGTTAGGGCCAATTGTTTGAGAGGGTCAGTTGATGACGGGTGGACTTGGTTGCATGGGCATCCTGCTACAGCTTATCTGCGTCTACCTGCACATTTACAGTATGGCGATACTCTGTATTCTTTTCATCTGCAGCCTAATGTAGACGTTCCTGCAGAGGAGTTTGTTGGCGATGAGTATGAGGCTGATGGTGTTGGTTGGGATGAGCAGGCTGATGCATTTCGTGCTAGATTTTATTCTGAGCCTTCTGGATGGGCTCCTGCTCCGCAGACTACAGTTGGTTGGGGTACACCTCCCCCAGCTACTCGTGCATCCACTTCTGCTTCTACTTCTGCTTCCTCTAGTTTGCTATGGACAGATGGTATGAGTTTTGAGGATCGTATGTCGAGTGGGATGCAGCACTTATCTATTCGTCAGGATGCCATGTCTGCACGTCAGGATGCTATGGATCGTTCATTGGAGGCATTTTATGAGCATCAGAGGCGGGCAGCTGTTTTCTGGCAGACACAGTGGCCAGGTTATCTATCATTCCCTCCACCAGATCAGCAGTGAGTCTTCTGATTCCTTCTTCTGTACTTTGGTCTTTATTTCTTAGCTTCATTGGGGACAATGAAGGGTTTAAGTATGGGGGAAGGGATTCACTTTTCTATTTGTATTATATGTACAGTTGCATTCTATTTCTGTCATTTGATTCAGTTAAATAAAAAAAATAAAAAATAAAAAAAAATAAAAAAGCCATAAAAATAGAGAAAAAGGCATAAAAAATCCTGGGATGAGTTGAAAACCCGAAAGGGCGGCTCAGGTAATAAGCAAGTAACCCGGACCGGCATTAGGCTGGGGTAATATGAGGTTAATGAGAGATGTGAGTATTTGTGAGAACACCTAAGAAAAATGAAAAGAGTGATTAGGTGAAAACCCGAAAGGGCGCCTAAGTAGAATGAGTGGTAAAATCAGAGTGTTTAGGATCATATTCTACTTTGGGGCTTGGGGATTACACTTTAGATGTTGGGTAGATCCTAGGTTGCTCTACACTTTTTGGAGCTTGAGTGTTATATCTTGTATCTGTGAGGTGTGTGATTTGAGCTTTCTTGTTTTGCTCACTATTTCTCTACATGGGTCTAGGTTGTGAGTTGAGAGTAGATTTTTCATATTTCCCTTTACTTCTTGTGGATCTTTGATAGGATTGATTGTTAGATTTATTTTGAGCTTACTCGAGGACGAGCAAGATCTAAGTATGGGGGAATTTGATACGCTGGTTTTAGTACAGCGTAATTCTATATTTTTAGTAGGATTTTCTGAGTGTTTTAGGCTAGATTAGGATGATTATTTGTAATATCAGCAGAAGCCTACAGTTGAAGATTTGGAAGACAGAAATCCTAAATTCGAAGTTGAAGTGCTCAAGGAGTCAAGATCCGCGCCCTCGGATTAGATCCGCGCCCGCGGTGCCGAGGTAGAAGCGAACCATCCGAGGGCGAGGAAGGCTGGATCCGCGACCGCAGATTATTTCCGCGCTCGCGGATCGTTGGGATTCCGCGGCCGAGGCAAGAGAGTAGATCCGCGCCCGCGGATTGTATCCGCGCTCGCGGATCGAGGGTTTCAGCGCTGCCTTCGTTTCGTCTTTATTTTATCTTTTGTATTTTTATATTTTTATATTTTCGGATTATTTCTACTATTTAAGCTTAGTTTCGAGTTTCACTTTAGGGTTACACAATTTAGAGACAATTTCTAGCATACTTTTACTTTTTAGGTTTTTATTTCAGTATTATGGAGTACTAATTTTCCCTTGGAGTTTGTTTAATCAAGGAAGCCTTTTTATGTATTTCGTGAGATTCTGGTAACTTTTCTATCCCTTGGTTAATATCAAAACTCTTGGTTTAATTTATATGATCTATGTTTGATTTGATAAGCCTGATCAACTTGTTTAATTGACTTAGATCTACTGTTTGGATTAGGTTTGATTGTTGTCTATGCAATCTTATTTATCCTTGAAACAACTCTTTCTAGGACCGGGACTAGAATTGAGAAAGAGTGTTTGATTGTTATTTTATGCATGGGACTCGTAGCTTGATTGCATGAACTAATATCCTTATATCCTTAATACTTTACATGATTTGAATTAAGCGTTCTTGTTCATATCATTCTTTCGCTTGGACCGTGGACAAGCGGGTCTCTTTTATAAGGATTGGAATTAACTAGGGAATTAATAGAAAAGTGGATGAATCAATGATCGAATGATTAAAAAGGTGGAATTGATTGAATGAACTCTGCTTTCTTCCAATTGATTAAATCCCCAATAATATTTGTTTGTTTTGTTTGTTTGCCTGAACTTCCAAAAACCCTTTTCTTTGCTTTTCCTGATTGATCAGAATCCCGATTCTCTTGGGTTCGACCCCTTGCTTGCTTGCTATACTAGTTAGTAATTTAGGGTTATTTATCTTTGATCTTGGCAACAACAATTTTAGCCGAGTCAGTAAGGTAGGTCCAAGATAAAGTTTTTCTTCTCCAACCCGAACCTCTACTTATTGTGGCATTGTGCTCCTCAGCTCCCACTTCTGTTATCTTCATCAACCCCCTACTATCAATCTTGTCTAATATCTCGTATCCGTCACAAAGTAGCGAGGTCCCACGATGTTCCCTTTTATCCTTCTTGAAATCGATCTTGTTGTTTTAGAAGCGATGATCTTCTTTTGTAAACCTCTTGTCACAATCGAACCAACATATTTTCCGTCCACGAGTTAGATAAAACACATATTTGTCATCCATGCAGTATGAACAAATGTATTTTTCAAAAGTGATCCATCCTACATAAACATATATCGGGTCAAAGTAATAAATTTAATAAGCACATATATGCATGATTATAATTAACCATTTTTTAAACATACAACACTAGAACATACTTAACAACATCGAATATGTCGAAAAGTCGCTAATAGTCCATAATACAACTGCACGCATGACAAAATTATTCTTACTTCACGCATCATTTGTGTACACCCCATGAAGCCACAAACTCTTGAGTTCAGCTATCAACGACTTCAAGTAGACATTCAAATTTTGCTTCGGGTTCTTCGGTGCAGGCACAATAACCTTCAGAAACATAACCTTGTCTCGCATAAGCATTGACGGTGGAAGGTTATATGTGTTATAATCACAAGCCATGATGAGTATTGCCGCCTAGACGACCTGAACGAATTGAAACCGTCCATGCACAAACCTAGTCTTACATTTCCCGGTTCTATTTTAAAATCTGGCCACACTGCAACCGTTGGGTTGTTGGCAAGTAAAATATACGAGAATAGGGAATGGACTTCATCTTGCCTTGCCTCCATCTTGGATATTCACATGTCTTGCAAGTCGTGTATTTTGTATCTACACCCTAGTATATCATACAAGAGTCTGGGCAACAATCTATGCCTTCATATGGAAGATCGAGAGCCTCAACCAGTATTTTCGTCTCGTAAAACGTGGCCGATAATGTTGTATTAGGGTAAGATACATGTCCGTAGAAATCAGAAATCATGTTATATCTGTGCTCCGTCAACCTTAAATTTGACTTGAGGCTAAGTATCTCAGTTGCTGCCTCCAACTGGATGACATCACATCCAGGCCGCAACTACCTAGTTATGGCCGACAACATATCGTACATACGTTGTACACCGAGATTACGTGCTTCATGATAATACTTATCTCCCTCAGGCCTTATCTCCTCATTTTGGATGGGATCATTAGTGTAATGATTTTGGGAAGTAAAACAATCATATACCATCTGCTCTATTCAATTATCATACCCTGATACTATTGGGATTGAATCAATACTACTACGACCTTTATTTTTTCTAGACTCAACCAACAATGCCACAAACATTTCATCTGTCTCCCCATGCGAAACCCACTAGTAAGAGTGAGGAAAAAACCCCCTCCTCAACAAGATGATAATGCACATCCTCTACTGAAATCAATTTCTTATTCTTGCACTTCCGACAAGGACATCTTAATTCTTGCGGGTTATACTCGACATTGACTTGTACAACTTAATGAATTGAGAAACACAAGTAATAAACTAGTTGTTCAAAAAAATCATCTATAATACTCAAATACAACAATTCACGCATTTTCTTCATTTAAACGAATATAAGCTTGTAAATAATTTATAGGTTGTAATTAGTGACCATGTGATCGCTACACTTGATTTGGCGACCATAGAGTTGCTCATTACAAACAAAAGTCTAATTTTGCAATGCAAAGACAAAAAAATTTGTAGGTTGTGATTAACAACCATATGGTCACTAATTAGCGACCATATGGTCACGAAATCAAGGGTAGGGACCATGTTGTTGGCTTTACTAACTATAATTTTACATATGTAAATACTTCTCGATTGTTTTCTTATAGGGATTCAGTGGCTATATAGACACTATTTAGCATCCATATGGCCGCTGAATGTCAAATTATGATAAAAAATAAACTTTTAACAATGCAAAAATAACGTAATCGGAAATAAAATTAATATACAAATAAATAACACAATCTCAAATAATTATTTAAAATAACAATTTTGGATTTGGCAATAATATTTGCATGTATGTATAACATTTACTATATTAAATGAAAAAAAATTTAATTACACGTAATTGAGCTATGGGAAAGATATGACGGAATTCCTCCCTTTCGACAACTGAGATGCGCAAATATCTCCTTCTTCATTATGTGAATTTATCGACCATTGTATTTAGCGACCAAGTGGTCGCCAATTCCGCGACATAATGGCCGCCAAAACTACTTGTTTTGCTGCCAGTATTTAGAGATTACTTGATTGTAGATTGTAGCGACCAAGTAGTCGCAGATTCCTGAGAAAAATCTTGGGACCAAGTGGTCGCCAAATTAGCGACAACTTGGTTGCAAAATCTAGGGTTGACTCCCCAGATTTTGCGACCAAGTGGTCGCCAATGTCTGGCGCCAAAATCCTCGCGAAGTTTTAGCGACCACATACTCCATGATCGCTAAATATTTTTTTATTTGTTGGGTTGGATTTAGAGACCAAGTGGTTGCTAAATTCTGGTCGCAAAATCTATAGAATGGTGTAAGACAAACTCCTTAGGCCATAGATAATGCTGCTATGTGTGAAAGTCCTTAACAAGAGCAAAGAGCTCTTTGTCATAGGTAGAATAGTTGAGCTCAAGTCTACTCAACTTATCACTAAAATAAGCAATTGAGTGGCCTCCTTGAAGAAGGGCACCACCTATCCCAAAGCCTGAGGCATCACACTTCACCTCAAACGTCTTAGTAAAGCCACGAAACTTGAACAATGATGCATGATTAAGGCGATTCTTAAGTTCTTGAAAGGCACTATCTTGCATGAGAAGCCATGAAATTGTTGCATTCTTGCGAGTGAGCTCGGTCAAGGGGTCAGCAATGGTGTTGAAATTTATCACGAAATGTCGGTAGAAACTAGCTAGCCCCAAGAAACTATGAATTTATGAAATTGGAGTGGGTTGTGGCCAATCTCTAATTACCTCAATTTTTGTCTCATAAATAGTTAAGCCATCCTTGCTAACAACAAAACCAAGAAATACAATATACTTTAAAAAATGTCATTTCTTAAGATTAGCATAAAGATTCTCTTTCTTTTGAATAGACGAAACACGACTAAGATTCTCATAATGCTTAGTCTAGGTTTTATTAAAGACAAGGATGTCATCGTAGTATACATCCATAAATTTTCCTAAATAAGCCCTTAAAACATGATTCATCATGCACATAAAAGTAGATGGAGCATTAGTTAACCCAAACGGCATGAATAACCACTCATAAAGGCCATATTAGTTTTAAATGCATTTTTCATTCATCGTCTTCTCTCATATGAATTTGATGGTAACCACTACGAAAAATAATTTTAGAAAAAAATGTTAGAACCATGCAACTCGTCAATCATTTCATGCTATCTAGGAATAGGATGTCGGTACTTAATTGCGATGTTGTTGATGATCTTTCGGTCAATAGACATCTGCTACAATATGTCCTTCTTAGGCACCAAAATGAACATGATGACACAAGGGATTAGACTCTCCTTGACATACCCTTTGTCGAGCAATGCTTGGACTTGAGCTTGCAACTACTTGGTTTAATTAGGACTGTTTTGATAGGCTACTTTGCTAGGAATTGTGTCTCCTAGGATGAAATCTATATGCTACTGAATGCCATGCAATGGAGGTAGACTAGCCGAAATGTCATCGGGAAAAACATCCTCAAATTCTTGCAAAATAGAAGCAATAGGCAGAGGGAAATCTTGCATAGAATCCAAAACCGCACAAGTCACTTTGAATAAGAGTAAGTAGAACGGGATATTTCCCTTTAAAGCACTAGAAACCTCTTCGGATTAGGCTTGTAAAAGGTGATAGGGCCTTGGATCATTACTCGAGGCATTCTTCTTCTTAGGACGAATATTGGGCCCACTTTTAAATGGCGAATTGGTTCTTCTCCTTAGAAAGTATAAGACGTCGTTGTTTCCTTTCAACATGATCCTATATATAAACATTCTTGAGGAGATATAGGACACAAGGTTACATGATGACCATGAAGGTTAAAATAAATCTGATTAGAATACCCATCATGAATAGCCTTTATATCATAATTCCATCGGCGTCCTAAAAGAAAATGAGGCATATAAAGGAAGCACATCACAAAGGACAATATCAGTATAAACTCTATGGAAAATTCAACCTTCACATCTCAATAGAAGTAATCCAATTCAATTCGATCATAAGAAGTAGGTCTATTAAAAGTAGGAAGATTAAAGTGTTCAACTATTTCTTGATCAATTAAATTTCAACAAGAGCCACAATTAATTACAACATTACAAATCTTACTATTAATGAAGCATTGTGTATGGAAAATGGCTTCCCTTTGGTTTGGTTGAATGATGGGCTCAACATGCAAGGCTAACTTCTCCAAAATGTGTGCTTGGGAGGGGGAAGTAAAGTGTTCAAAATAATATGCTCTAGTGTCCAAGTTGAAGAGGACCAAAGGGGTGCTAGAAAGTTGGAATAGGACTTCTTTGAATGACTTGGTAGGGAAGGTAAAGGAGGGGCTAGAGAGAGTTGCCTCTTTTCATCGGGATATCCATGACAACCCTTTTGATGAGGATCTTCATTGATCCCTCAAAGTATTACCACCAAGATTGAGAGATTATGTAGAAGCTTCATTTGAACCCTCCCATTTTAAATGAAGCTTCTATACAATCTATCAATCTTGGTGGGAGGGTTCAAATGAAGCTTCTACACAATCTCTCAATCTTGGTGGGAGAGTTCAAATGAACCCTCCCATTTGAACCCTCCCATTTTAACCCTCCCACCAACATTGATCCCTCCCATTTATACCAGGAAGATCAACTACTCGATCCATAGAATTGTGTCTCATTATATATGTGCATTAAAACTAACAGTATATGTATCAAAAAATAAAAAAGTTCATATTATTTTATGTACATCGAAAATAACAACATGTTTATCAAACACTAGCTAATTATGGTTTTCATTCACATAACTAAATGTTAAAAAAATATTTTTATAAAAGTTCAGAATTGATGCACATTAAAGTCTATGCATAAACAATTAGTTTTGATGAACATAGATTTAGTTTTGATGCACATTTAACGTAAAACGAATGCACAAAAGTGTGTCTAATTATGGATGTGTATTTAAATTAACCATATGTGCATCAAAACAACAAAAAAGTGAATGTCATTTTGCATGTGGATCAAAATGAATGATATGTACATAAAAAAACTAGCCAACTATAGGATTTAAAAACACAAAAAGAAGGTTAAAAATTAAAAATAACTAAAAACATAAAAACAAGGTTAAAAATAAAAAAAAGTTTGAAATCGATCACAATGTGCATAAAAAATCGATGCACAAACTATTAATTTTGATCCGCATAGTGTTAGTTTTGATAAACATCCAAGGCGAAATCGATGCACAAGATGCATGCATCCTCCATAAATGATTTTTTCGAAAATACACAAGTGCTGCTTTTACCGCTTTTAATAAAAGTTTAATCCGGAACGTCGATTTTTTTCCGGAAAATGGATGTGATTTATTCTTATTTTACACTCTAAAAATTATTTGTATGTGACTCTTTTTCCTTATATAGTGTCATTTTTAATTTTAATAATGGGCTGAGATTAGAGCTGTCAAACGGGTCGGTCAAGTCGGGTTCGGGTCCGGTTATTTTGGATTCGGGTCGTAACGGGTCACCGATCAAATCGGGTCGGGTCATTTCAGGTTTTCGGGCGGGTCGGGTCGGCCCAATAGGTCAAGAAAATCAAATTTTGTATAATTAATTTAAAAAATGATATTTAATAATAATCTATTATTTTTATATATTTTAATAATAAAATATATTATAATTTTCAAAATATATTATATATACTAAAAAATATAACAAATCGGGTCAACCCAACGGGTTTCGAATTTGAACCCAAGGGAATTCGGGTCTATCAGGTTCGGTTAATTTTAGGTTTCGGGTTCAAATTTTCGGGTCTTGACCCTAAAATTTTCGAACAGTTTGGATTAGTTTTTCGGTTCGAGTAAGCTTTTGACAGCTCTAGCTGAGATGTTTAATATATAATCAAATGAAATTCGAAAAATTCATAAAATCTATCTAAAGTTTGCTTCCAAATCGACGGTACTTGGAATTAGTATGCATGTGATTGTCAGCACTATTGTAAGAGATGCATGTGAATCATGTGATCGCCATATGTGATTTATCTTATCTAGATAGCTAGAGCAGGGACGATCGCACTGGTACACATAAAAATATAAAATAGAAATTGATCACATTATCGCATCAATCATTTTAGGTGTGGTGCCAGAACAATTATTGCATCAATCATTTTTGTGAGGTTTGTGCAAGGACAGTGTTTAAAGAGATAAATAAGAACACATGCATTATACGGAGTTCAGATCAGGTGAGAATAGACGTGCAGATGAGAAATAAAAAAGAATAAGAGTCGTTGGATGGAGAAAAATCAAGTACAATGAACGTTTCACTTAAAAATGGGAAAAAATGGCACGAGTGAATTTTTGGCGAATTATTAACGTATTTTTACGGAGTTCAGATCAGGTGAGAATAGACGTGCAGATGAGAAATAAAAAAGAATAAGAGTCGTTGGATGGAGAAAAATCAAGTACAATGAACGTTTCACTTAAAAATGGGAAAAAATGGCACGAGTGAATTTTTGGCGAATTATTAACGTATTTTTGAAAAAAATGGATATAGGGCGTGCACTCAGATTGTTCATTAAACTTGTGATTTTGTTCATCAAAACTTTGATTTTGTGCATAAAAAACTATTTTTTGTGCATCAAAAACTTATTGTTTGTGCATAAAAATTGGCCGAACATGTATAGAAAATCATATACATTAATATATGCTTGTGCATCATAATTAGCTGTATGTTGGGGTGTCAATCAGGCGGATTGGGTCGGGTATTGGTCGGGTCATTTTGATCTCGGGTCAATGTCGGAAATTTTTAAAAACGGGTCAAATCGGGTTGGGCTATTTTGGGTCGGGTGTTCAATTAATCGGGTAAATTCAAGTCTTCCGGTCACGTTGGGTTTGGTCATGTCGGGTTGAGTTTTAATTTAATCAGAAAAGTAGGGTTATCGGGTCAAATTTGATAAGATTATTTCAAGTAAAATAGATATCGATTGAGTGCGATTTCGGGTGAATGAAATTTCGGTTGAGTAGGATTTCGGTTGAGATGAAATTTGATTGAGTTTGACTTTGGGTAATTTAAATTTCGGTTGAATCGCATTACGATTGAACTAGAGATCGGTTGTGTTTGACTTCGGATAATCCAAAATTTGGTTGATTAGAACTTCAACTGGGTTGGAGATTTCGAGTTCGATGAGTGTCAATCAGGTGTGCCGGGTTGGGTCGGGTCAGTTTGGATCAGGATCTATTTTGGATATTTTGACAATCGGGTCACAACTGGTTGGGTGGGCCATGTTGGGTCGGATGTTCATTTAATTATCATTTCAACTTTGATCGAATCATTTCAAATTTCACTCAAAATGGATTTCGGTCATGTTTGATTTCATGTGAACCGAATTTTTCAGATGTATCGAATTTCTACTAAGTCGGGTGTTAAATGAATTGAATTCACAAATCAATTTAACATTAAATCTATAAACACAAGTAGAATTTGGTTCAAAAGAAAAAAAAACTTTTATCTTGAAAAATGAAAAGAAATACAGTTGTCCTAGTTCGTAGTGCACTTTTCTTACTTCAAAGTGCTGTTTTTCGCATTTGCACTTTCGTACTTTGTAGTGCACTTTTTGTATTTTTTGTAGTACACTTTTCGGATTGCATTTTTTGTATTTTGCAATGCACTTTTCGTACTTTGTAGTGCACTTTTCATTTTTTAGGATAAGAGTTTTTTTCATTTGAAACAAACTCAACACAATTATAGTAAATATTCATAAGTGTAATATCATAGGAAAATAAAATTATTGAAGTTGGAGTTGGTACCACCTTATTCTCTTACCTTTCTACTTAAGTTGACAATACATTTTTTATATGTCAGTTAATTATTATTATTTTTTGAATAGGTAAATTTTAGGCAGACTAGGTCAGCCTAGGGCATCCTTGCGAATGAGGGTCAGAACCCGTCCATGGTTTAGAATCTGATTGATACTGCAATCGTGGTGTAGCTTCGCAATCAAATCAGCAACAAAATTGCATTATTAAGGTATATGTTTGGTAATGACCACCTCGAAAGACTGCAACATGACTAGAATATCCGCTATTAGCATGTCAATTGCCCAAGGACTGGATTTACTGCCCATAAGCGCGTTGACTACAATTAGGCTATCACCTTCGATTTCTATGTACCGAAGATTACTTCTATGAGCTTCCCGTATGGCCTCATATAACCCCATAGCTTCTTCTTGTTTCACCGTCCAGAAGTCATTCTTCTTTGCATTTATGCTTATAATAGTTTCAAATTGGTCTCTTATAATATGCGCATAGTTGCTTTAAACAAGTTAGTCTGTTATTATGGATTCTAGACTACTACTTTACTAGTATAAAAAATAGGAACATATATAATTTTACGTTAACATTAATTTTTATAGGATGTATATAAACAAGTCAAAGTGCAACTTTGTTGTTGGAACAATCGTTGTTCCATGGTTTTTCTTAGTTTTGATGATAACAAACTTAGATGATATAACTTGCTTCTATATGTAAGTGTTTCAGGAAAACAAGTACATTGTCATGAGTGACGGAACATTGTGAAGAACAATGGTGGGAATGAGTCACAGATCTAGGAAGCGCATCTCGAAACGAACGCGACTTTCTATTTATGGTAAGTTACCAGATCTTCTTCGAGCGATCTTCTACGAACATACGACAGTTGTAGGCGATTGCTTGAGAAACAACAAGCCTCCATTGCTTGTTGTTGGTGAGTACCATCAACACTCACAATGTCTGGATAAGAAACAAGCCTCCATTGCTTGTTGCTGGTGAGTACGACCACTGGAAGAATCTCTTTGAAACTCGGCTCAAGAGCAGTGTTGACGGGTGTTTTCTTGACTAACTGGACAACAAATAAATATATAAGTCAAGACCCCGCTGAGTATAGCGAAGTCAGGATCGTTCCACAGGAAGCACGGTTGTTTGTCTATCAACTACTAAAAATAAAACAAAGAAAAACAACACAAAACACCTACGGCCAACCTCATTAACGACTTTGTCAGGGTCGTTAATGAACCTGGATACATTACGAATGCAGATTAACGACTTAAAAACTCAAGTTTTGTACCGAGGCAACGAATATGAATCACGAGTATACCGTAAACAAACTCAATTAAGAATAAAAACCTAGGACAAGGGTTACCATAACACATTAATGCATATAAACTCGTAAGAAGATAAAGATCATGCCTTTAAAAAGATAAATTCATCAACTTTCGCTGATTAGCAAGCAAATCAATCAATTCTCATAAATCAATTCACTCAATTACTTGTTTTGGATCCAAAGCTCAAAACATTTATTTATATAACAATATCAACATTCAAGGCAACAACTCTCTCTCGATCAAGTTAAGAACTCAAATTACTTCGACTATCGTCTAAGCATAAGCACAACAAGCAATCTAAAATATAGATAAAAGGCATTCAAAACATCAACTCATTCATCAAACATGCATAACTATGTCGGGTTTCAACCCCGACCCTAGATAAGAAAACTACTCACTACTCATAGTAATAAAGCAAACAACTTCAATAAGAGAAAATATTGAAAACAAAACAAAACAACTTCAAATTAAATAGAGAAATATCGTCTTACAATATCCCGAAGAAACCGAAAACAAACAAGACAATAACGAGCAGACAAACCGATTAACGACCCAAGCTTCACTTTCGATCGACCTTGGCTCGATGATCTTCCCACTCGACTTCTCTCGTGTCAGCCCTCCTAGAAAATAATATTTGTCTCCGTTCCAACTCTCCTCTCTAAGCTAGAAAAGAAGGGTATTTATACTAATAAAGCTATCTAATAAAAAGGCTAGAAGAAACAAACTTACTCTAAAAAGATAGAAAGATAATCTAGAAAGATAACAAGACATAAAACATAAAATATAATAACCCTAAGACTCATTAAAAACCCTACCGACACGGAATTATCAAGATAGATTTCCGCACATGGTCGGTAGACATCATAAACATCTCTCAAAAAATTCTATCTCTAAGCCTCGTTAACGACCCTTCACAGCCTCGTTAACGAGTCTGGATTTGTTCTTCTTCAACCATACTCCTCAAGCAAATAGCCATAATCTTAAAAGCAACTTCCAAAAACATAGAAGAAAATAGAAAATGACTATTAACATCATCACACATATATAAACACTTAAATAGACATAAACAAATACAATCCAACCTCACCAGGGATATATGTGTTTCACTCAACTCTCAAGTGTTTAGGCTTATAAATTCAATTCTCAACTCATCATATATACAAAAACTAATAGAAATTGGAACTTATTTCACCAAACTCTCCACCTAAGATTTGTCAAAACAAGCAAAAATCATCAAGAAGAACTTAGGCTCAATGAAAAACTTCATAGATGCTTCCATTTGGCCGGGTTGTAATGGGGCGTGGTAATAACAATAAGGCATGGAAATATTTTGGCTATGTGGTGCTAATAATATCCGGGAATCAAAGACTCCTAAGAACTCTCACACATCACCAAAATCTCATAAAAAATATACCAAACTCACTCAACAATATGCACACTCTTTTCACTCACCCAACATATCCTAGAAAGTCTCATAAAACAACTCAAAAGAATCTCTGGCTTATCTTTTAAACACAAATGCACATTTTTTTTTCTTAATATTTCTTTCAACTCTTTTTTTTCTTTCAGTTCAATTTTTTTCTTTGCGCAACCTCGATAACGAACCAGCAGGGTCGTTAACGAGCTTCATCGTGTACACTTTCTTCACTTTTTTTTCAATCTTTTCTTTTCAACAACCAACTTCCTTTTCGTGCATCCTTTCTTACTGATGTCCACCTTTTTAGTCATGTTTTTAGGGTGTGTTTTTGTGTCTTTTGAGTCTTTTTCTTTAGTTTTGTGTTTTGTTTTGAGTCGTTTGTGTAGGTTTTCGTATTTTCTTGAGATATGGAGTCTACATAAGCTTTGGTGGTGTTTTTTAGATTTTTAGAAGCTTTTTGGAGCATATTTTGAAGAAAGGAGTAAAGACGGTGAAGATAGCACTCAAGAATGAAGAGAAGATGAAGATTAAGCGCTCAAGTAAAGTTATTGAAGATCAAGTTTGATCTTGAAAAGAGATAGAGAAATTCTTTACAAGAACATAGGAAAAAGAATCGAGTCAAACGGAGTTGTAACGAATCTTCTACGCAAGTTTTACTCAAGGGTCGTTAACGACCCTGTCAAGGTCGTTAACGAGGCAGCGAGAGCAGCAGAGATCCGAGTCGGTGCTATTTATGGGCTTCTATCTTGTTTCCTTTTTTATGTTATTAGATAGATAGAAGGGGTATATCTTATTAGAAAATATTATTTCCTTATAGTTAGATTTAAGATAGATTTATTTCCTTAGAGATAGATTTAAGATGGAATAGTTTCTCTATAAATACTCTTGTCTACCCTTTGTTATTACACACAATCAATTGCCTTGGAGGGCAAGTAAGAGGAGGAGGAGGAGAGAAGAGAGAGGGGCGAGAGGACGAGTAGAGAAGATAGCTTGGAGAACAAGTTTTGTTTTGGATTCAAAGTTGTAAGCTTTCTCTTTTAATTTAATTTAGATGTTTTGAATTATTATGAATTGTGAGTAGTCTCTCTCTCTAAGGTTGGGGTTGAACCCAACAATGGTTGTGCATGCTTGTTTATGATCATGTCTTGATTGTTTTTATTGCATGAATCTATTCTCTTGCTCTTAATCCTTGAAGCGAAAGTGGATTAGAATTTCTCATTCATAGTTGAAGCGAAAGTGGAAACTTTGAATCAGAATAGTCAAATTAGGGTTTCGAAGCGAAAGTGGATTTATCCTAGTTGAAGTAGAAGAGATAGATAGTAAGTTTATTGATAGAGCAAAAGTTGATTGATTTACTTGCTTTAGTTAACGAAAGTTAGCACCTTTATGTGATAAAAGCATGATCTATGTGTTTCATTAACGTTTGGCATGCATGATTGTTGTTGTGGTGACACCTTTACCTTAGAATTCCTCTTTTCCTTGATAAAAACCCTACCTTTAATTGATTGCTTGCGTGAGAAGTAACAAAACTTGATACTGACTTTCTCCCTGCGGACGAACCTGACTCTGCTGTACAATAGTGGGGTCTTGATTATAAATTTATTTGTTGTCAAGAAACCCTCTCAACAAATTGGCGCCGTTGCCTGGGGGATTTCAATAGTGCCAAGTTTTGTTCTTTTTGCGTTTTTGGGACTCCGCCGAGTCGGTAACGACCCTCCAGGGTCGGTACTGACCCTGCTGGGTAACCTAGTTTTCTGTGTTTTTCTTTTTTATTTTCTAGGTCACTGTTGAGTCGATAACGACCCCTCTAGGGTCGTTACCGACCCTGTCAACAGATAGTCGCTTCTTTCTTTTCATTTTTTTTGTTTTGTTTTACGGTAACACTCCAGGCTCGTTAACGACCCCTAGGTTCGTTACCGACCGTGTCCGAGACTCCGTTTTTGCTTTTTGATTTCGTTTTTGATTTTGTTTTTTCTTTCAGTATTTGAAAACCATGGCCATGACACCGGAAGAGATGGCACGACGGATAGCCTATCTCCGTATGCAGATAGAGGCGTTACAAGCTGAAAAAGACGCTGCAGATGCTGAAGCTGAACGTCACCGAGCGGATAGTGCCCGTCTACGAGAGCAATTGGATGCTATTTCAAGAAGCGAAAGTGGATTGGAATTTCTCATTCATAGTTGAAGCGAAAGTGGAAACTTTGAATCAGAATAGTCAAATTAGGGTTTCGAAGCGAAAGTGGATTTATCCTAGTTGAAGTAGAAGAGATAGATAGTAAGTTTATTGATAGAGAGAAAGTTGATTGATTTACTTGCTTTAGTTAACGAAAGTTAGCACCTTTATGTGATAAAAGCATGATCTATGTGTTTCATTAACGTTTGGCATGCATGATTGTTGTTGTGGTGACACCTTTACCTTAGAATTCCTCTTTTCCTTGATAAAAACCCTACCTTTAATTGATTGCTTGCGTGAGAAGTAACAAAACTTGATATTGACTTTCTCCCTGCGGACGAACCTGACTCTGCTATACAACAACGGGGTCTTGATTATAAATTTATTTGTTGTCAAGAAACCCTCTCAACAAATTGGCGTCGTTGCCGGGGAGATTTCAATAGTGCCAAGTTTTGTTCTTTTTGCGTTTTTGGGACTCCACCGAGTCGGTAACGACCCCCCAGGGTCGGTACCGACGCTGCTGGGTAACCTAGTTTTCTGTGTTTTTCTTTTTTATTTTCTAGGTCACTGTTGAGTCGATAACGACCCCCCCAGGGTCGTTACCGACCCTGTCAACAGATAGTCGCTTCTTTCTTTTCATTTTTTTTTGTTTTGTTTTACGGGAACACTCCAGGCTCGTTAACGACCCCTAGGTTCGTTACCGACCCTGTCCGAGACCCCGTTTTTGCTTTTTGATTTCGTTTTCGTTTTTGTTTTTGCTTTCAGTATATGAAAACCATGGCCATGACACCGAAAGAGATGGCACGACGGATAGCCTATCTCCGTATGCAGATAGAGGCGTTACAAGCTGAAGGTCGTCGATCAAACAAAGTCATGGCTACACATGAAGAACTAGCTAAGCAGATTGCTGAACTCTGTTTAGAGATAGAGGAGATCCAGAGAGAAAGGGAAACCATAGCTGCTGAGGCATATGAAGAGGATAATTACATGTGGGGCCCATATAGGAACCAAGGTGATACTTTTTATGCGTGGAGGAATTACAATCAGCCCACCGGGGGCAATTATGCATATGACCAATGGAGCCAACCTCCTCAACAAGAACAAAGGGTTCCTCCTTACCAACCTCCGGACTATCAGGAGACGCCATCATGGGTTCAGGAAATAAAAGAAAGCATTAACGGAGTGAACAACAAAGTTGTATGAAGTTCAAGCCAAACTGAACCGACACGATAAAAGATGGGGAGAGTTCAATATTTGGAAAAAGAGTGTTGATTCCCAACTAGGACTTAGCTGCACGGATTCCAAGACCACAAGGACAACTCCCGGGCCGCCCCGAGGAGAACCCTAGAGGCCAAATAGCAGCAGTACACCTCAGAAGTGGGAAGACATTACCGGAGAGAGTTCAAGTTGAGGACGAGAAGGAAGAGGACGTCACAACCCAGCTCGGTAAGGAGCCAACGAGGGCAAATACCGAGCCCGCATACCAGGGTGACGAGGCTCCGAGGGTATCTAATGACCCTAAACCAGGTAAGTCTACTAATCCGAGCCATCCTCTCTATTCCAGGGTGGTTAACGACCCCATTAGGGTCGGTAACGACCCGCCGAGGACACCAAACGACCCCAATGTCGACCCGGTACTCTCACCTCTCGAGCCCAACTTGGTTCCGAGAATGGTGAAATCTCTTCCATTTCCAACTAAGAAGTCTATGGACTCTACTGAGAGTAGGTTCAAGCGTTTCGTGAAGATTCTTCAGGGCATTAATATTTCCATCCCATTCGTTGACGCCCTAAGCGAAATGCCGGCTTACACAAAAGTTTTGAAGGATATTCTTAGCAGGAAAAGGTCCATTACAGAGCTGCAGGATTAAGTCAGATCAATAGCTCTACCAGAAAAGCTTGGAGACCCAGGGAGATTTGCCATCACAATTGGCATAGGCAACCACAAATATAAAGCTTTATGTGATTTAGGAGCCATTGCTAGTTTGCTTCCTCTTTCCATCTGGTTAAAAGCTAACATGGGACCACTAGAGCCTGTCAAGATGAAACTCTACATGGCGGATGGATCTTCTGTAAAAGCAACTGGAGTCGTTGACGATGTTCCTGTCCGAGTTGGAAAATTCTTTGTTCCAAACGACTTCATTGTGCTAGATATGCCTGAAGACCCTGCGGTGCCAATCATTCTAGGCAGACCATTTTTAGCCACCGCAGGGGCGCGAGTAGATGTCAGAAAAGGACTTCTCACATTTGATATTGGAGAAGAGAAGGTTGAATTCCATTTCAATTCGCCCATAAGTAAAGTGGCTAGTTGTAGTACTAAGGAGCTTACCGACCCACCATGGCTCGGTAGCGACCCCTCTCTGAGTACAAAAACAAGCAAAATCGATAGAGACACGCCTATCAAGGAGCCTACCGACCCCCCATGGGTCGGTAACGATCCTTATCTGAAGGAAAACGAGGTGGGAGGTGGATGCAAGCACGATATTAAGCCACTTCCAGATCCAGCAGGGTCGTTAACGACCCCCTACATCTCGGTAACGATCCACTTCCCGAATGACCCTGGTAAGTTTTCTTGTTCTTATCCAATCAATTCTGGTCATGATCCTTTGTCTTATCCTTGTCCTATACTAGATCCTACTGTTAGTCATATGAAGGAGTCAAAACCTCCTTGGTTTTCGGATTATACTAACCTTGTTGTAGGATTACCGAGCATACTTATTGATGATAGAGGGCCGAATATTTTGGAAAGAAGCTATGATGTTTTTTCAGGCCAAGTATGGGGTTTCCTATGATCCCTTCGATACTGGATGGCAGCCTCCCTAGGTAAGCCAAGGTAAGTTCGTCGGGCTAACGACGTTAAAAATAGCGCTTACGGGAGGCAACCCGCTTTTTGTTTTTGCTTTTTAGTTTTTGCTTTCTTAGATCTTTTTGCTAACTTTCTTTTGACTTGTTTTTAGGTTAGATTAGTGTAGTAGGATAGAAGTTTTTCTAATGTGACTCAGGTACAAGAAGTTAAGAAGTGCTACAATTCAAGACAATCGGTGTACAAGCACGCAAGCTCGGTAACTACCCCCACAGGGTCGATACCGACCTCCTCTACCAAACCGAATAAAATTTCCGCAATGCTCCTCAAGGGATCATTTGTTTCAAATAGCTTCATTTTTATTTTGTGAGTTCCCTTTTCCTTATTCTCTTTAATTTTTCTGTGTTTGCTTTCAACAGTGAGGACACTGTTTGGTTTAAGTAAGGGGTATGGGGAAAAGGAAACTCAGTTTTTTGTCTTTGTTTTTGTTTTTAGGATTGATAATATTCCACTTAGATGTCCTATGATATGCTTTAAATTGCTTGATCATGTAATTCCATAGCATGTTTGGATAGCTTTGCCTGAATTATGTTGAAAAATTGTTTTTATGTGGATATTTAGCTTGTGATGAAATTGAGCACATATGATCTTAGGTAGAAGTGACTAAATCCAACAAAATCTACCTTGTGAGTTATTTTTGGCCTTACAGGGAGAACATTCATAAATCCCTCTTCTTTTTTTTGTGTGATTTACTCTCCTTATGCATATTATCTCTTGTCATTGCATGGTTATCTATTACTTGAGACCTATATGAGATATTAGTTCATTGCATGTGAAATCATATGATGGAGAACTTATTTTTCATAAGCCCTATTAATCCATATCCACCCTTATCATTATCCTCTTTTTGAAGCCAATTTGAGCCTGAAACCTTTTATTTTTAGCTCCACAAAATTATTCCCTAGCCGATGAAAGCTTGACCCTATCCGGGGATTAGGACTTAGTATTGGTTATTGTTATGATGTTGTTGAGTGCGTTGTTTGGTTCAAGTGTGGGGTAATTTGGGTTGGGTAAAGTGATAGTATCTTGCAGTTTGTTATGTAAAAGGAATTTGGTTCCCTGAATGCACTTACAAAACAAATGAAGTGGAAAGTAAAGGGGAAAACAAAAGAAAAATAATTCAGAGTCGTTACCGACCCTAAAAGGGTTCGGTACCGAGCCCCTGCGGAAAAAAAAAGAAAAGAAAAGAAAGGACTTGAGAAATCCAAAGTGAAGAGTTGAAAAGTGAAAATGTGCATGAGCCAAATTTCCTAAGTGTTTGTAAGCAATATTTGTTGAGATAAAAGGGGTTAATGAGAGAAGTGTGCATAAAGAAAAGTGAGTTTGGTATGTTTTTGAGAGTTTTGGATATGTGAGTTTTAGGAGTCTTTGATTCCCGGATATTATTAGCACCACATAGCCAAAATAGTTTCCGCGCCCTATTATTATTACCAAGCCCCATTACAACCCGGCCGAATGGAAACCTCTTTGAAGTTTTTCATTGAGCCTAAGTTCTCTTGATGATTTTTATGTGTTTTGACATCTCTGGTGGAGAGTTTGGTGATATAAGTAACAATGGCTATGTTGATATTTGCATATTGGATTGAGTTGAGAGTTGTTATTATAAGCCTAAACACTTGAGAGTTAAGAGAAACACATCATCCCTTGTGAGGTTGGATTTTTAGTTGCTTTTGCTTGAGGTTGCTTATATATGTGTGATGATGTTAGATTCACTTGTCTATTTTCTACTTGTGCTTAGATGTTATTTTTTTATGAAGGCATTGACTTGATATATGTGTTGGTGGTTTTGGTTGATGTCTTGTTGATTGCTTGAGGACAAGCAAGTCTAAGTATGGGGTATTTTGATGTCCACCTTTTTAGTCATGTTTTTAGGGTGTGTTTTTGTGTCTTTTGAGTCTTTTTCTTTAGTTTTGTGTTTTTTTTTGAGTCGTTTGTGTAGGTTTTCGTATTTTCTTGAGATATGGAGTCTACATAAACTTTGGTGGTGTTTTGTAGGTTTTTAGAAGCTTTTTGGAGCATATTTTGAAGAAAGGAGTAAAGACGGTTAAGATAGCACTCAAGAATGAAGAGAAGATGAAGATTAAGCGCTCAAGTAAAGTTATTGAAGATCAAGTTTGACTTGGAAAGAGATAGAGAAATTCGTTACAAGAACATAGGAAAAAGAATCGAGCCAAACGGAGTTGTAACGAATCTTCTACGCAAGTTTTACTCAAGGGTCGTTAACGACCCTGTCAAGGTCGTTAACGAGGCAGCGAGAGCAGCAGAGATCCGAGTCGGTTCTATTTATGGGCTTCTATCTTGTTTCCTTTTTTATGTTATTAGATAGATAGAAGGGGTATATCTTATTAGAAGATATTATTTCCTTATAGTTAGATTTAAGATAGATTTATTTCCTTAGAGATAGATTTAAGATAGAATAGTTTCTCTATAAATACTCTTGTCTACCCTTTGTTATGACACACAATCAATTGCCTTGGAGGGCAAGTAAGAGGAGGAGGAGAGAAGAGAGAGGGGCGAGAGGACGAGTAGAGAAGATAGCTTGGAGAACAAGTTTTGTTTTGAATTAAAGTTGTAAGCTTTCTCTTTTAATTTAATTTAGATGTTTTCAATTATTATGAATTGTGAGTAGTCTCTCTTTCTAAGGTTGGGGTTAAACCCAACAATGGTTGGGCATGCTTGTTTATGATCATGTCTTGATCGTTTTTATTGCATGAATCTATTCTCTTGCTCTTAATCCTTGAAGCGAAAGTGGATTGGAATTTCTCATTCATAGTTGAAGCGAAAGTGGAAACTTTGAATCAGAATAGTCAAATTAGGGTTTCGAAGCGAAAGTGGATTTATCCTAGTTGAAGTAGAAGAGATAGATAGTAAGTTTATTGATAGAGAGAAAGTTGATTGATTTACTTGCTTTAGTTAACGAAAGTTAGCACCTTTATGTGATAAAAGCATGATCTATGTGTTTCATTAACATTTGGCATGCATGATTGTTGTTGTGGTGACACCTTTACCTTAGAATTCCTCTTTTCCTTGATAAAAACCCTACCTTTAATTGATTGATTGCGTGAGAAGTAACAAAACTTGATACTGACTTTCTCCCTGTGGACGACCTGACTCTGCTATACAACAGCGGGGTCTTGATTTTAAATTTATTTGTTGTCAAGAAACCCTCTCAACACTTACCAAGAGATCTTTTACTTAAATTAAAACAAGAGACTTCCAATCTACCCTTCCCAACAACCCTTGATTTTGAACAAAACATAACATTTTATCACTCAACAAAACAATCCTCTCCAATCTAAGTCCTAATCCCCGGATAGGGTCAAGCTTATCTCGGCTAGGGAACAATTTTGTGGAGCTAAAAATAAAGGCTTCAGGCTCAAATTGGTTTCAAAAAGAGAATAATGTAAGGGTGCGGATATGGATTAATAGGGCTTATGAAAAAGTTCTCTATCATATGATCTTCACAAGAATGATCTATAAATCTTATATAGGTCTCAAGTAATAGATAACCATCACAATTCCAAGAGATAATATGCATATAGGGAGTAAATCACACAAGAAAAGAAGAGGGATTTTTGATGTTCTCCCTATAAGGCCAAAAATAACTCACAAGGTAACAAATTTTTGTTTTTGTTGGATTGCATCACTTATGCTAAGAAAGTATACATGCTCAATTTCATCAAATGCTATTCTTCTATAAAACAACTTTAGATTGAGAATCAGGCTATACTCTCAAAGACATGTTTGCAAGGAATTATATGATCATGCTAGCAACTACTATCATAGAACCATAAGAAAACAAAGGGTATCTATCAATTCTAAAACTCTTTTTGGAATTTTCAAATTTTTCATTTTTTTTGTGATTTTTTTTTATATGAAACAAAGAACAACTTAAAACAAATAAAACACAAAAAACACATAAAACAAACAAAACACAAGTTTTCTACCCTTTCCCACCCCGTACTTAAAATTACAGTGTCCCCACTGTAATAAAAATAAGCAGAAGAAAAGAACAGAAAAGCAAAAAAGAGTAAAACAAAAGAAAACAGAAAAACTTACAAGATTTAAAAAGCAGAAAAGATACAACTCTCAAATTGAATCAACGCTGTGGTGGAAATCGGTGCTCAAAGTTCCCCATGAAGTCATACATCGTCCTCCAGTGCTCTGCATCATCCGCCTCTCTTTGCTGATGCCTCGCATCCTCAAACGCTATGCGAGCAGAATAGACACTCTCCCATCTATCCATCCTCTAGTGAATGTGTGTCTGCTGAAGGTTAAGCTGTTGCATCTGAGTAGAAAGATCTTCGGCCCATGGAGGTGGGATACTCAATCCAGTGTACTCGGGCTGAGGAGGTGGTTGGTAGTGGGGCTGGAAGTGGTCTTGAAAAAGTACCGGATTGTAAGGCATAAGACCATAAGAATGTGGCTAAGCAGGTTGCTGCGGGGGGGTCGTTACCGACGTTGTGAGCCTCGGTAGTAGCCTCGAAGTGGTCGTTAACGACCTTGGTAGGCTCGTTAACAAAGATATTGTTACCCAGAATTTCTGTGTCGAGCTCATCATCCCCAAAGTCGAGCTCTTCTGTACCTCCATCGGTTGCTTCTTTAGTCTCATTATCATCCTCTTCCATAGCATCTTCCTCTCTCTCGAACCGAGAGTCACATGGCCTAAGCGAAGGCTCATCTTGCGGCTTATCTTCTAACGGAAATGCATGGCCCGTCCACGCCTCGTACCAATTCGGTACATATAGTAGCTCCATTTTGCTAAGGGTAGGGATAACATCTTGGCCTTGAACTTTTGTAGTATATCCGCCCTCGGTCTGAGTGAAAATGCCGGAGCTAAACCAATAGTTTCTGTTGAGCAGTTGGGCGTGGGATGGCGTGTAGCGAGATAGATCAACTCCGAGATTGGTTGCTAGGAGACTAACCAAATTCCCGCACCACACTTCCTTTGACTTTGTC
The DNA here is from genome assembly GCA_964016875.1 of Fallopia convolvulus. NCBI lineage: Eukaryota > Viridiplantae > Streptophyta > Magnoliopsida > Caryophyllales > Polygonaceae > Fallopia > Fallopia convolvulus. Next base: position 38,344,502 of record OZ024731.1, on the reverse strand, counting down.
GACTTCTCAACATAGTATAGCCATTCATACCCCAAGTTTAATGGGGCGGGTTCCTAAAAAAGGATGGTGCAGAGGCATGCAACTTCCATCCTTGTCGGCCTGTTCACCTCTCTCTTGGGCCAAAAAGTAGCAGCAAGGATAGTGCTGCAGCGGAAGGATTAGGGAGCTCAAGAATACCATTGAATTCTGTTGAGAGGGTTTCTTGACAACAAATAAATTTATAATCAAGACCCCGCTGTGTATAGAGAAGTCAGGATCGTTCCACAGGAAGCAAGGTTGTTCGTTTATCAACTACTAAAAAGCAAACAAAATCAAACAAAAACACTCACAAGCAGCCTCGTTAACGACGTTGTCAGGGTCGTTAACGAACCACCGTAAACACAAGACTCAATCTAACGACCTAAACAAATTCGGTACCGAGCCAAGTAACTTAGCAACGAAATTCACTTAAGATAATTGAAATAAAAAACAAAGATCTAGGACTAGGGACACCACAACATAGTCATGCATATAAACTCATAAGAAGATAAGATCATGCCTTTAAATAGATAGAGTCATCAACTTTCGTTGACTATCAAGTAAATTAACCTACTTTCGTATCCCAATTCACTTAATTGCTTGTTTTGGATCTAAAGCTTGAAACTTTCGTATTCAAACAACATCAACCTTCAAGTTACTAACTTTCTCTTTGAATCAAGTTAAAAACTCAAATTACCTCAACTTTCATCTCGGTATAAGCTCAACAAACAATCTCAATAATAGATAGAAGGCATTCAATACACAATCTTACTCATCAAACATGCATAACTATGCCGGGCTTAACCCCGATCCTAGAAAACAAGACTACTCATTAATCATAACTACGAAACAAATAAATTCAATAAAAGAAATCATTGAAAACAAATTACTACTCAAATTAAATAGAAAAATCGTCTTACAGAAATTCAGAAGAAACTGAAAAGTACAAAGCACCGAACCAAAATCACGATCAACGAACCCGATAACTTTCGTTCACCGACCTCGATCTCGACTCCGATCCTCTCTCTCTTCTCTCGGCGGCTCTTCCTCCTCTCCAAAAGCAATCCCTAAAAATCTGACTTCCCCTTTTTATGCTAGATAGAAGGGTATTTATACTAAAAAGCTAGAAACGAAAAAGGCTAAAAGATATAAACTTTCCTAAAAAGATTGAAATAAAACCTAAAAGATAGAAATAAAATCTAAAAAGATAACAAGACCTAAAATACATAATAATAACCCTAAAAAATCATAAAAAGATACTCTACCGACACAGAAATAATTTCCCGTACAAGATCGGTGAGTCACAAAGTCAACCCTCGAGAAAACTCTATCACGTGGCCTCGTTAATGAGCCCTTACAGCCTCGTTAACGAGCCTGGGCTTGGTTTCTTCCACACTTCACCTCGTAAAACTTGAACTCTAACTTCTTCAATCTTGTTTTCCTCCGTCTTTCATTGTAGCGCTCCAAATTCAGCTCAATATAGCACTTTTCCTTGCTAAAACCTACAAAATTCACAAAATAGAGTAGCTTCCATACTTTCCATAGAAATATGCAAAACTATCCAAAAACACACAAAACTAATACTAAACTTATCAAAACTAAACCTACAAACAAAGAAAACCTACTAAAAACTACACTAAAAACACGAACATCAAAATACCCTAGACTTAGACTTGCTTGACCTCAAGCAATCACTAAATGATAACCAAAACCAAACAAACATACTCATCAAGACATAGCCATCATCTAAAAAGCAACATCTACACATGAGAAAAATATAGAAAAGGATTATTAATGTCATCACACATATATGCACCAAATAGACATAAGACAATACAATCCAACCTCACAAGGGATATAATGTGTTTCACTCAACTCACAAGTGTTTAGGCTTATAAATTCAATCTCTCAACTCGTCTTATATAAAAACACTCATAGAAATTGGAACTTATATCACCAATACTCTCCACCCAAGATTTGTCAAAACAAGCAAAAATCATCAAGAGAACTTAGGCTCAATGAAAAACTTCATAGAAGCTTCCATTCGGCCGGGTTGTAATGAGGCTTGGTAATAACAATAAGGCGTGGAAATATTTTGGCAATGTGGTGCTAATAATATCCGGGAATCAAAGACTCCTAAAAAAACTCACATATAAGCAAAACACTCTTTAAAAGATATACCAAACTCACTCTTCTTTATGCACTTTCTCTTTCACTCACCCATTATTATCCTAGAAAGTCTCATAAGAAATAAAAGAATCTCTGATATTATCTATAAACACATATGCACTTCGAACTTCTTCCTTCTTTTTTTTTAATTTTTTTATTTTTTCTCTGCCTCGTTAACGAGCCCACTTCATCGTCGTTTAACGAGCTTCATCGTGTATTCTTCCATTTGTTTCTTTCTTCCTACCTCCAACAAATAACTTTATTTTGTGCATCTTTTACTTATCAAGAGATCTTTCTTATTACAAGTAAAACAAGAGACTTCCAATCTACCCTTCCCAATAATCCCTCAATCAAAACAAACATTATATGTCACTCCTCTTTTTTTTTTACACTTCAACAAAAATACCTCTCCAATCTAAGTCCTAATCCCCGGATAGGGTCAAGCTTATCTCGGCTAGGGAAAATTTTTGTGGTGCTTAAAAATAAAGGCTTCAGGCTAGAATTGGTTGTCAAAAGAAAGATCATGTAAGGGTGGATAAGGAATAATAGGGCTTATAAAAATAAGTTCTCTATCATATGATTTTCACAAGTAATGAACTATAAATCCCATACGGGTCTCAAGAAATAGATAACCATCACAATTCCAAGAGATAAGATGCATATAGAGAGTAAATCACACAAGAAAAGAAGAGGGATTTATGATGTTCTCCCTATAAGGCCAAAAATTCCTCACTAGGTAATTATTTTGTTGGATTGCATCACTTATGCTATAAAGTATATGTGCTCAATTTCATCAAGTGCTATCTTCTTCTAAAAACAATTTCAAGTTAAGAATCTGGCTATACTATTAAAGACATGCTTGCAAGGAATTTTATGATTAAGCTAGCAACTACTATCATAGAACCTAAAAAATGGGATATCTATCAATTCTAAAACTCTTTTTTAGATTTTTTTCAAAATTATCGATTTTTTTCGTTGTTTTATATTTAAAATAAAAACTACTCAAAGCAGATAAACACATAAGACAACCAATTTTCTATTTTCTCCCACCTCATACTTAAAATTACAGTGTCCCCACTGTAAGAAAAATAAGAAGAAGGAAAAGAAATAGAAAAGAAAACAAACAAAGATAAAAATAAGAAAAAGAAAAACAAACATAAAAACTTACAAAGTCTCAAAAGTGGGAAACAAGGAAAAACTTCATCTTCAGGCTGAATCAACGGTTTGGTGGAGGAAAGTAGTGCTCAAAGTTCCCAATGAAGTCGTACATCGTCCTCCAATGCTCAGCATCATCCGCCTCTCTCTGACAATGCCTCTCATCCTCCATCGACATGCGAGCAGAATAGACGGATTCCCATCTATGCATGCTCCTATTAAAATGGTCCTGCTGGAGGTGAAGCTGCTGCATCCGTGCAGAAAGATCCTCGGCCCATGGTGGTGGCATACTCGATCCTGTGTACTCGAGCTGAGGAGGTGGTGAATAGTGAGGCTGGAAATGGTGTTGGTATAGCACCGGGTTGTATGGCATGAGCCCATAGGAGTGAGGAATGGTAGGAGCTGGCGGTGGGTCGACAGGAGCTCTCGGCGCCTTGTTAACGAAGCTGGGTGCCTCATTAGAAGTGTAGGAAGGAGGCAGGAAATGGTCATTAACGAGCCTGGTAGGCTCGTCAATGAGGATGTTGGTGCCCAAAACTTCCCTGTCGAGGTTTTCATCATCGAGGTTTAGCTCCTCAGTTCCTCCCTCTATGTCGGCTTCTACAGTGTCATCGCCGACTACCTCGGTATCCTAATCGTCATCTTCATCTTCATCCATTGCATCTTCCTCTCTCTCAAATCGGGACACACACGGCCTAAGTGAGAGCTCATCCTCCGGCTTGGGTTCCAACGGGAAAGCATGTCCCGTCCACGCCTCCTACCAATTTGGTACGTAAAGTAGCTCCAACTTATCAAGGGTGGGTGTAACGATGCGGTCTTGTACTTTCACTTTGAACCCTCCCCCGTCTTGAATGAAAACACCGGAGCTATACCAATAGTTCTTGTTGAGGAGTTGAGCATGAGCTGGTGTGTAGCAAGTAAGGTCGACTCCAAGGTTTTTTGCCAAAAGGCTAACCAAGTTGCCACACCAAACTTCCTTGGACTTGGTTGATTTCTCGACGTAGTAGAGCCATTCATACCCCAAATTCAAGGGGTCGGGCTCCTCGAAAAGGATGGTGCGGAGACAAGCAACTTCCGTCCTCGTTGGCCTGTTCAACTCTCTCTTCGACCAAAATGTAGCGGCTAGGACTCGGAGAATGATTCTGAAGATGGGGTTGATGATGCTTGCCCCAGATAATGCCGCTGTGGAGGATTGGACCTCCCTAGTGATGTAGCTCCAAGTCCGAGTCACCCTGTAGTTTTTCAAGCCGTAGTCTCTAGACGGATTCGGGAGCTCTAGAATTGCATTGAACTCTGCCATGGTGAACTCACGGATCACATTACCGAGCCGAAACCGGATTCGTCCCGCCGAAGTCTTCGACGAGAAGCTAGTCTCTAAAGTGGCCAAAAACTCGGATGTGAGGGCCGGATAGTGTGGTAAATTCTCCTGCTTCAGGAGATGAGCGGCACCAAGAATAACGAAAGCCTCCTTTACGTCCGTGTAGATCCCCGTGTTTACGGCACTGGACTTCGAGAACCAACGAGTGTTGTGGTCCTTCTCTAGAATGGCACGGTATCGATGCACTTGGCCTTGAATACTCAAAATCACGTTGTCCATGCGAGGTGGAGATGGGGACCTCTGGTTCCTTCTCTTCTTCTGAGCTCGGGTAGCGGGTCTGCTTGAACTTGCCATGAGATCTACAAAACAATCAAGAATTTTCCAAGATAAGATCCACTCAAAAACTTTGTGTAAGCCGGCATTTCGCTTAGGGCCTCAGCGAATGGGATGGAAATATTAATGCCCTGAAGAATCTTTACGAAACGCTTGAACTCACTCTCAGTAGAGTCCATAGATTTCTTAGTTGGAAATGGAAGAGATTTCACCATTCTCGGAACCGAGTTAGGCTCGAGAGGTGAGAGTACCGGGTCGACACTAGGGTCGTTTGGTGTCCTCGGCGGGTCGTTACCGACCCTGATGGGGTCGTTAACTACCCTGGGGTTGAGAGGAAGGCTCGGATTAGTAGACTTACCTGGGGTAGGGTCGTTAGGAACCCTCGGAGCCTCGTCACCCTGGTATACAGGCTCGTTGTTTGCCCTCGTTGGCTCGTTAACGAGCCGTTTCGTGACGTCCTCTTCTTCCGTGTCCTCATCTTGGACTCACTCCGACAATGTCTTCCCGCTCCTAAGGTGCACCTCTGCTATTTGTCCCCTAGGGTTTTCCTCGGGGCGGCCCGAGAGTTGCCCTTGTGGTCTCGAAATTTGGGCAGCAAGGTTCCCTAGTTGGGAATCAACACTCTTCTTCCATATATCGAACTCTCCCCATCTTTTATTTTGTTGGTTCAGGAAGGCTTGAACTTCGTTAACCTTGTTAGTCACTCCGTTAATGCCTTCCTGTAATTCTTGAACCCATGATGGTGGCTCCTGATGGCCTGGAGATCGATAGGGTGCAACTCGTCTATTTGGTGGAGGCACTGCATAGTTTTGATTTGTATTCTGATTGCCCTATGCCTGATAGTTGTTTGACCCGCCATGATAGCTAGACTGGTTCCTGTATGGTCCTCTCATATAGTTCATCTCAGCAATTGTCTCAGCGGCTCTAACCTGCTCTATGTTAGTGCAAGCAGAAGTACAATGTGCAGAAGAACCACATTCTTGACATGATTGAGAGGATTTCAGAAAACTTACCTGCTTCTTCAGACGGTTGACCTCATCTTGTAGGAATTGATTTTTAACATCCGGGTCAACTTCGTCTCGGTTAGGTATGTAGAGACGTTTCTGGGGCTGTGAAGTCTGCTGGGTTCCATACATGGCATCATAATTGGACAACAGACTCCACAGACCCAGAAACGTCTCTACATACCTAACCGAGACGAAGTTGACCCGGATGTTAAAAATCAATTCCTACAAGATGAGGTCAACCGTTTGAAAAAGCAAGTAAGTTTTCTAAAATCCTCTCATCATGTCAAGAATGTGGTTCTTCTGCATATAGTACTTCTGCTTGCACTAACATAGAGTAGGTTAGAGCCGTTGAGACAATTGCTGAGATGAATTATATAAGAGGACCATACATGAACCAGCCTAGCTATCATGACAGGTCAAACAACTATCAGGCATGGGGCAATCAGAATACAAATCAAAACTATGCAGTGCCTCTACCAGATAGACGACCTGCACCCTATCGACCTTCAGGCCATCAGGAGCCACCATCATGGGTTCAAAGATTACAGGAAGGCATTAACGGAGTGACCAACAAGGTTAACGAAGTTCAAGCCATCCTGAACCAACAAAATAAAAGATGAGGAGAGTTCGATATATGGAAGAAGAGTGTTGATTCACAACTAGGGAACCTCGTTGCCCAAATTCCGAGACCACAAGGGCAACTCCCGGGCCGCCCCGAGGAGAACCCTAGGGGACAAATAGTAGCGGTGCACCTTAGGAGCGGGAAGACATTGCCAGAGCGAGTCCAAGATGAGGACACGGAAGAAGAGGACGTCACCAAACGGCTCGTTAACGAGCCAGCGAGGGCAAACAACGAGCCTGTATACCAGGGTGACGAGGCTCCGAGGGTTCCTAACGACCCTACCCTAGGGAAGTCTACTAATCCGAGCCTTCCTCTCAACCCCAGGGTAGTTAACGACCCCATCAGGGTCGGTAACGACCCGCCGAGGACACCAAACGACCCTAGTGTCGACCCGGTACTCTTACTTCTCGAGCCTAACTTGGTTCCGAGAATGGTGAAATCTCTTCCATTTCCAACTAAGAAATCTATGGACTCTACTGAGAGTGAGTTCAAGCGTTTCGTAAAGATTCTTCAGGGCATTAATATTTCCATCCCATTCGCTGAGGCCCTAAGCAAAATGCCGGCTTACACAAAGTTTTTGTAAGATATTCTTAGCAGGAAAAGATCCATTACAGAGCTGCAGGATGAAGTCAGATCAATAGATCTACCGGAAAAGCTAGGAGACCCACGGAGATTTGCAATAACGATCGGCATAGGCAACCACAAGTTCAAAGCTTTATGTGATCTAGGCGCCAATGGTAGCTTAGTTCCTCTCTCAATCTGGTCTAAAGCTAATATGGGACCACTAGAGCCGGTAGATATGAATCTGTAGATGGCAGATGGATCATGTGTCAAGGCCATAAGAGTCGTGGACGACTATCCTATTCAAGTCGGGAAATTCTTTATACCGAACGATTTCATCATCCTCGATATGCCTGAAGACCCTCATGTCCCCATAATTCTCGGCAGACCATTTTTAGCCACAACAGGTGCAAGAGTTGATGTGCGGAAAGGACTCCTCACTTTTGATATTGGAGAGGAACGGGTGGAATTCAACTTGGATCAGAAAGCCAATGACCCAATTGCGGTCGCAAAAATCGAGTTGACTCAACCAGAACACGACACATCCGACCCTACCAAGCTTCATTGGCCAATAACCGAGCCCCACGTGCAAGAGTACAACCAAGGTAAGTACTCTAACTATGAATCTGCTAAAGATGGTCATGACTATTCTCTATTTGTTGTTCCTACACCATGCCCTATCATATACACTACAGAGGAGTCCAAACCACCTTGGTGAATTCACTTAATTGCTTGTTTTGGATCTAACGCTTGAAACATTCGTATTCAAACAACATCAACCTTCAAGTTACTAACTTTCTCTTTGAATCAAGTTAAAAACTCAAATTACCTCAACTTTCATCTCGGTATAAGCTCAACAAACAATCTCAATAATAGATAGAAGGCATTCAATACACAATCTTACTCATCAAACATGCATAATTATGCCGGGCTTAACCCCGATCCTAGAAAAGAAGACTACTCACTAATCATAACTACGAAAAAATAAATTCAATAAAAGAAATCATTGAAAACAAATAACTACTCAAATTAAATAGAAAAATCGTCTTACAGAAATTCAGAAGAAACCGAAAAATACAAAGCACCAAACCAAAATCACGATCAACGAACCCGGTAACTTTCGTTCACCGACCTCGATCTCGACTCCGATCCTCTCTCTCTTCTCTCGGCGGCTCTTCCTCCTCTCCAAAAGCAATCCCTAAAAATCTGACTTCCCCTTTCTATGCTAGATAGAAGGGTATTTATACTAAAAAGCTAGAAACGAAAAAGGCTAAAAGATATAAACTTTCCTAAAAAGATAGAAATAAAACCTAAAAGATAGAAATAAAATCTAAAAAGATAACAAGACCTAAAATACATAATATTAACCCTAAAGAATCATAAAAAGATACTCTACCGACACGGAAATAATTTCCTGCACAGGATCGGTAAGTGACAAAGTCAACCCTCGAGAAAACACTATCATGTGGCCTCGTTAACGAGCCCTTACAACCTCGTTAACGAGCCTGGGCTTGGTTTCTTCCACACTTCACCTTGTAAAACTTGAACTCTGACTTCTTCAATCTTGTATTCCTCCGTCTTTCATTGTAGCGCTCCAAATTCAACTCCATATAGCACTTTTCCTTGCTAAAACCTACAAAATACACAAAATAGAGTAGCTTCCATACTTTCCATAGAAATATGAAAAACTATCCAAAAACACACAAAACTAATACTAAACTTATCAAAACTAAACCTAATAAACAAAGAAAACCTACAAAAAACTACACTAAAAACACGAACATCAAAATTCGCCATTGTATTCTCGTGACTGACATTGTCGAGCCTGAATATGATACGTCTGGCCGAAGTCTTCGTTGGGAATCTTGTCTCAAGGGTGGCTAGGAACTCGGATGTGAGAGCCGGGAAGTGTGGAACCGCTTCTTTCTCAACAAGTGAGGCACGACGAGAATAGAAAAGGCCTCCTTGACATCGTCATAAATCCTCATTTTCTTAGCACTCGACCTTGAGAACCACCTAGTGTAGTGGTCCTTGTCTAATATGGCGTTGAAGCGGTCCGCTTGTCCTTGAGTGCGCAAAATCACATTGTCCATGCGGGGTGGAGATGGGGACCGTTGAGTCCTCTTCTTCTTTTGGGCTCGGGTTGCCGCTCTGCTAGAACATGCCATGTGGACCTATAGAAATATGAATTGACAAAGATAAGATCCATACAAGTCAATAGAAAAGAGACCCCATACTTGGTCTCGAATTTGCTTTCGAAGTGCCTTGTTAACGACCCTTCTAGGGTCGGTAACGAGCCTGGACTGGTGTTTTGAACTAGACAAATTGTAGGGTCGTTAACGAGCCTGTGCGAGAACTAGTTCGCAGTTTCCGAGTGCAAAATAATCAAAAATCAAGCCATAAACCAAGCATGCATTACACACAATCCTACATAAGACACGCAATCGGATTAATGCACCCCATACTTGCTCGATTACCCAACCCGAACATGCTAAAATTGCCCAAAAACAATGGTGAAGATCAAACAATTCTCGAACAAGGTAATCATTCTTTTCTAGATCAAATTTCAATGGAGCAACAAGCAAGACCAACCAATAAAAATCAAGATAAACTACCAATAAATCTAGCACAACTTTCATTGAGCAAAAAATTAAACATGCCATTCGATCCTCTATACAAGTACGATCTAGATATGAAAATTTCGACCCTATTAACCATGAATCATGCAAATAGAGAGTTAGGGTTTAGAAATCATACCGTTAGACCGAGAAATTGAAGAACAAAGATTGAAATTAGGAGTGGTTAACGAGCTTGGATCTCGCCGGTAATGATTGCAAGGGTGTGGGTTCGTTAACGGGGTCGAGTTCCAGGGGTAGGGCGGTGGTGCGATTTTTGGTCGTTGGTGAGGAGATACCAATGAGAGTTTTGAGAGTTTAAGCTTTGGATTGAGAAATTTGAGGGTGGAATTTTGGGAGTTTTGGAAGGGCTTTATAGGAGAGGGCTAGAGGTAGAGGAAGGGTAAGAGGCGGCACATAGGTATAGATAGAAGATAGATTAGGTTAAAATTTCTTACCTGCCCGTTTCTGAAATTGGTTCGCCGGGCTGGGTCGTTAACGAGCCGCCGTAGCCTTTTTCGAGTGATTTACGAGCCCAACTCCTGCATCTTGTTAGCTTAAAACTATTCTATCTTTCTACTTCTAAACTATTGGAAAAACTCAAAAGAAAACTAAGAAGAAGAAAAGAAGAAAATCTGAACTATACTAAAAACCAGGTTGCCTCCCGTAAGCGCTATTTTTAACGTCGTCAGCGCGACGTACTCACCTTGGCTCAAGGTGGCTCGTTTGCGGCTATGTTAGGGTCTTGAGGTACCCCATACTTAGCTTTGTAGGCATTACTGGCTTGAGTCACTAAATTTGGTCCTTTATCCTCTATCAATATGCCCGGTATTCCTACATAAGGGTTAGTGAAATCCGAAAACCAAGGTGGTCCGGACTCCTCTATAGCATAAACAGAGGGACACGGTGTAGGAACAAAGTATGAAGAAGAATCATAACCATTACTAGTGAATTCATGGTTAGAGTACTCACCTTGATTATAGCGCTGCATGCGGGGTCTCGGTAATGGGCCAAGGAGGTTCGGTAGGGATCTGTGCAGAATTCTCGTCCTCTTTGGTAATTGGAAGAGGATCGTTAGGAACAACTATGTCAAGTTCTGGCTGGGTCAACTCTATTTGTGCGGCTGCAGTTGGGTCATTAGAGTTTTGGTCAAGGCCGAATTCCATGCGTTCCTCTCCAATATCAAAAGTGAGGAGTCCTTTCCGCACATTGACCCTAGCACCTGCTGTAGCTAGGAATGGTCTACCTAGGATAATGGGGACATGAGGGTCTTCAGGCACGTCGAGAACGATGAAATTATTTGGAATAAAGAATTTCCCGACTTGAATGGGGTAGTCGTCCACGACTCCTGTAGCCTTTACGCTTGATCTGTCTGCCATGTAGAGGTTCATATCTACATGATCCAATGGTCCCATGTTGGATTTTGACCAGATTGAAAGTGGGAGTAAACTAGCACTGGCTCCCAAATCACCTAGAGCCTTGAATTTGTGGTCGCCTATGCCAATTGTTGTGGCAAATCTCCATGGGTCTCCTAGCTTTTCTGGTAGAGCAATAGATCGGACTTCGTCCTGCAGCTCTGTGATGGATCGTTTCTTGCTAAGAATATCTTTCAAGAATTTCGTGTAAGCCGACATTTCGCTTAGGGCCTAAGCGAATGGGATGGTAATATTAATGCCCTGGAGAATTTTTAGAAACGCTTGAACTTACTCTCAATAGAGTCCTTTGATTTCTTAATAGGAAAGGAAGAGGTTTTACCATTCTCAAAACCAAGTCGGGCTCGAGAGGTGATGCTACCGGGTCAACACTAGGGGCGTTAGATGCTCTCGGCGGATCGTTATCGACCCTGATGGGGTCGTTAACTAGCCTGGGATTGACAGAGGGGCTTGGATAAGGAAACTTACCTGGATTAGGATCGCTGACGACCTTGGGAGCTTTGACTCGGCTAAAGTCGTTGTTGCCAAGATCAAAAATAAATTACCCTAAACTACAAACTAGTATTGCATGCAAGTAAGGGATCGTACCCAAGAGAATCGGGATTCTGAAAAATCAACAAAGACAAAACAGGGTTTTTGCAAGTTTAGACAAACAAGCAAATAATATTAGGGATTAAATCAATTGAAGGAAAGAAGAGTTTATTCAACCAATTCTACCTTTTTAATCATTCGATCATTGATTCATCCACTTTTCTATTAATTCCCAGGTTAATTCTAATCCTTATAAAAGATTTCCGCTTGTCCATGGTCCAAACGAAAGGATGATATGAACAAGAACGCTTAATTCAAATCATGCAAAATATTAAGGATATAAAGATATCAAATCATGCAATCAAGCTACGAGTCTCATGCATAAAATAACAATCAAATACTCTTTCTCAATTCTAGTCCACGGTCCTAGAAAATAGTTGTTTCAAGGATAAATAAGATTGCACAGAAAACAATCAAACTAATCCAAACAGTAGATCTAAGTCAATCAAACAAGTTGATCAGGCTTATCAAATTAAACATAGATCATATAAATAAAAACAAGAGTTTTGATATTAACCAAGGGATAGAAAAGTTACCAGAATCTCACGAATTACATAAAACGGGTTCCTTGATCAAACAAACTCCAAGGAAAATTAGTTCTCCATAATAAAACTGAAATAAACTAAAAAAGTAAAAGTATGCTAGATAATGTGTGATTTTTTGTCATCCTAAAGTATGCCACGAAACTAGGCTTAAATAGTACAAAAACAACCGAAACCTAAATATATAAAAGTAGATAAAAGATAAAATAAAACCTAGTCTAAGTCGGCGTTGGAAAACAGCGACCCACGAGCGCGGTTACGAAACGCGAGCGCGGCTCCATTAAGCTTCGGCGTCCGCAGATCTGGCACCCCCCGCGAGCGAGGTTTCCACCTGTGAGCGCGGTTCCTTTGACAACATTCTGGTGTCAACTTCGGAGGTGGTTTTGACCCACATAGAGTTGAAATTTGAACTCGCCGTATAAACATGAATTGTAGCTCTTCGAGTTAGCTTTCCAATGATATCAAATGCAGCTTCATCCGATCAAATGCAGCAACCTAGGATCTACCCAACATCTAAAGTTTAATCCCCAGACCCAAAAGTAGAATATGAACCTAAACACTCTGATTTTACCACTCATTCTACTTAGGCGCCCTTTCGGGTTGTCACCTAATCACTCTTTTCATTTTTTCTTAGGTGTGCTCACAAATAATCACATCTCTCATAAACCTCATATTACTCCAGCCTAATGCTGCTACGGGTTACCTGCTTATAACCTGAGCCGCCCTTTTTGATTTTCAACTCATCGTAGGATTTTCTATGCCTTTTTCTATTTTTTATGGCATTTTTAATTTTTTTCTTTATTTTTCAAAATTTTCTCTATACAAAACATGAAACAAAGATCCCATAAAAATAAATGAAAAATAAACTGAAATGCAACTATCTATGATAGGCATAGAGAGTACTTCCTCCCCCATACTTAAATCCTTCATTGTCCACAATGAAGTAAAGAAAGAGGAATTAAGCATAGAAGAGGTCGGCTCAAGAACCGCGGGTGCGGATCAAGAACCGTGGGCGCCTGGGCACGAACCTCGAGCGCGGGTCAAGAACCGCGGGCGCGAAATCTCAATTTTGAACATCGTCTTCACAACTTCAGCAACCAGATCCACACCATAGGACATCTCCAATGAAAATGAACTGGACTCCTCAAAATAATAAAAACTCTGACGACGGCAGCTCCCCCATACTTGAACAATGCCGCAAAGATAGGATGGAACCTGATAATAGTAACTAACAATTCCAAGGAACTAGACATGGAAAGATATAGAAAAATGGATTGGTGGGTGATGGTAGAATATGGAAGAACACTCTCTTTTTTTTCTCTTTTTTTTCTGATTTATCTAGGGGGTTTCAACTGAAAGCCTTTTATTTTATTTTTTTTAATTTTTTTTTTCCGAAAAAAAACAAAAACTAAATTCTGTTAGGGCCGACCCGCGGGCGTGGGTCCAGCCGCGACCTCAGGTCCAACTTCGGGCTGCACTGTCTTCGAGATTTGATAAATTGTACCTGCAAGTTAGCCTGACAGAACCAAAAACGAAACCAAAACTAAAACTAAACTAAAAAAACAAAAATAAAAGAAAAGAAAAACTTACCTCGGGTTGCCTCCCGAGCAGCGCCTTTGTTTAACGTCGGACATCATCAAAGCCCTGAGAAGTCTATCAAAATCCTGCGAACAACTCTCATGTAGGCAAATATAGCACAATGATACTTTGAAACTAAATAGTATAGCATTCAGACACCGTTTTAGTTTATCAAACCCACTAGAAAAATCAGGGTTAGCAGGTTTAGGATAGAACCAATTGAAAGGAGGAGGTAGTTTATCAAAAGTTATGATTTTTATCTCAACACTACCACCTTTAGAATTTGAGAAATCACTAGGTGAACTATCATGCTTAGGACCTTTTGCAGACACATCAGGCAAATAGATATCAATAGAAAGTAAGGAAGAAGAGGGAAGGATACATGGATCGTGATCGATCACAGCAAATTGTTCCACAGTAGGAGACATAGACATCTCCTTAGGTGGAAAGGAAGTTTCCTGTACATCATCTAACTCCTTCGTTGAGTCATCATGCTCGTCGTTGTCACTCCAGGAGTCGTCAAACTGAAGAAAATATTCCTCCTCTGTCATAAAATGACTATGATCATCCATCTCTTCATCCCAAGAAGGGTCTCTGAGTGCTTCCGGAAAGGCAAAAACTGGCTCTTCAAAGGGATATGTTGGTTCTGTACCGGAACCGCATGCGTGGTTGTCACCCTGTGTGCGCGGTTCTTGCACTAGACCTTGATCTTCAAGAATTTCCGTCTTGATGGCCAACACCTCCTCCAATTTACTTTGTTCAGCAATTTGGTTCTCCAATTTCTGCACCTCCATCTCTCCGGCTCGGAGGTGACAAAAAAAATTCCATCGGTCCATGGGTTTCCAGACGACGTATTTTCCATCGCTCTCGCGGTACATCCTTAGTTGGGACTCAAGATTCATCCCAATAAAGATGTGATGGCAAGAATCATCAAGCCCTATGTCCATCCCCCACACAGAGAATTCATGCAATAGTTTCTGGCACCTAGTGAAGTACTCATGAAAGGGTTCAACCTGAACTAACAAAACCTAAACTCAGACATTAGTATATACAAGTGTAGACCGTAAGATAGGTCTACACAAGAGGATTCAGGATTTCCGGGACGAACGCAACCGTGAGCGCGGGATCCAACCGCGGGCGCGGTTCTGGCCGCGGGCGCGGGCTTCGAGCCGCGAACGCGGGTTGATCAAAAACGCCGATTATTCAGAAAAGTAAAACCGATTCCCTAGCAACGGCGCCAAAATTTGACTTGGCTAAAGTCGTTGTTGCAAAGATCAAAAATAAATTACCCTAAACTACAAACCAAGTATAGCATGCATGTTGGGGGTCGTACCCAAGAGAATCGTTATTCTGAACAATCAGCAAAGAACAAAACAGGGGTTTTGGGAGTTTAAGCAAACAAGCAAATTTAAGTATCAAATCAATTAAGGAAAAGCAGAGTTCATTCAATCAATTCCACCTTTTTAATCATTCGATCATCAATTCATCCACTTTTCTATTAATTCCCAAGTTAATTCCAATCCTTATAAAAGATTTCCGCTTGTCCACGGTCCAAGCGAAAGGATGATATGAACAAGAACGCTTAATTCAAATCATGCAAAGTATTAAGGATAGAAGGATATCAAATCATGCAATCTAGCTATGAGTCTCATGCGTAAAATAACAATCAAACACTCTTTCTCAATTCTAGTCCAAGGTCCTAGAAAAGAGTTGTTTCAAGGATGAATAATATTGCACAAACAACAATCAAACTAATCCAAACAGTAGATCTAAGTCAATCAAACAAGTTGATCAGGCTTATCAAATTAAACATAGATCATATAAATAAAAACAAGAGTTTTGATATTAACCAAGGGATAGAAAAGTTACCAGAATCTCACGAATTACATAAAAAGGGTTCCTTGATCAATCAAACTCCAAATGAAATTAGTTCTCCATAATAAAACTGAAATAAAACATAAACTATAAAAGTGTGCTCTGAATTTTGGTAATGTGTAACCCTAAAGTCTTCCACGAAACTAGGCTTAAATAGTAGAAAAACAACCGAAACCTAAATATATAAAAGTAGATAAAAGATAAAATAAAACCAAGTCGATGTCGGCGTTGGAAAACAGCGATCCGCGAGCGCGGTTATGAACCACGAGCGCGGATCCATTAAGCTTCGGCGTCCACGGATATGGCACCACCCGCGTGCGCGGTTTCCACCCGCCAACGCGGGTCCTCTGAAAGCATTTTGGTGTCAACTTCGGAGGTGGTTTTGACCGACTTAGAGTTGGAATTTAAACTCGCCGTACAAAGATGAATTGTAGCTTTTCGAATTAGCTTTCGAATGATACCAAATTCAGCTTCATCCGATCACCATAGCTCCCGAACTATGCATCACAAGAAAGTGGCGTCAAAACAACTCCAAATCAACACTTGTCTTCAAAACTCTTGCAATTCTTCAAATCGTGTCTTCAGTCTTCATATTACAATTATGCTAAAAAATAACCTAAACACACTCAAATCATGCCTAAAATACAAGATTTAACCTATATTAAACTAGAATGATGTCAGAAGATCCGCGCCCGCGGAAATATTCCGCGCTCGCGGATCGTTGAGCATCCGAGGGCGAGGAAAGCTGGATCCGCGGACGCGGATTATTTCTGCGCTCGCGGATCGAAGGGATTCCGCGGTCGAGGGTAGAGGATTGATCCGCGCCCGCGGACTATTTCCGCGCTCGGGGATTTTGGCTTTTTAGCGCCGCCTTTGTCTCGTTTTATTTTATCTTTTTAGTATTTTTATATCTTAGGGTTTCAGACTTATTTCTACTATTTATGATTTGTTTCGAGTTTCACTTTATAGACACAATTCTAGCATAATTTTACTTTTAGGTTTTTATTTCAGTATTATGGAGAACTAATTTCCCTTTGGAGTTTGTTTAATCAAGGAAGCCTTTTTATGTATTTCGTGAGATTCTGGTAACTTTTCTATCCCTTGGTTAATATCAAAACTCTTGGTTTTATTTATATGATCTATGTTTGATTTGATAAGCCTGATCAACTTATTTGATTGACTTAGATCTACTATTTGGATTAGGTTTGATTGTTGTCTGTGCAATCTTATTTATCCTTGAAACACCTCTTTTCTAGAACCGTGGACTAGAATTGAGAAAGAGTATTTGATTGTTATTTTATGCATGAGACTCGTAGCTTGATTGCATGAATTAATATCCTTCTATCCTTAATATTTTGCATGATTTGAATTAAGCGATCTTGTTCATATCATAATTCCGCTTGGACCGTGGACAAGCGGAAATCTTTTATAAGGAGTGGAATTAGCTAGGGAATTAATAGAAAAGTGGATGAATCAATGATCGAATGATTAAAAAGGTGGTATTGGTTGAATAAACTATACTTTGTTTCCATTGATTTAATTCTTGAAATTACTTGCTTGCCTAAACTCCCAAACCCATGTCTTATTAATTGCTGATTGTTCAGAATCCCGATTCTCTTGGGTTCGACCCCTTGCTTGCTTAATATACTTGTTAGTAGTTTAGGGTTATTTATCTTTGATCTGGGCAACAACGATTTTAGCCGAGTCAAATTTTGACGCCGTTGCCGGGGAATTGGTTTTTAATTTTCTGTTTAATCGGCGTTTTTGACAAATCCGCGCCCTCGGAATTTTTCCGCGCCCGCGGAAAATCCACGCCCTCTGAATTTTTCCGCGCCCGCGGATCGGTTCGTCCAGATTCCCCGAATTGGTAAGAACCTGTCTTATGGTTCTTACCCGTTCTACTGATAATTCTCCTATTGTTCCATTTGATCCAGAAATTAACAGGACTTTGAGACAGTTGAGACGTCAAGTTCAGGCTCAAGTGCTAGGCATACAGTTTGATCCAGTTTCATCTTCTTCTTCTTCTTCATCTGATTCAGAGGTGGAAGAGTGATAGAGCATATAGGTATAGGTGTTAGAGCATGTTTTTATTCCCGTTTATGCATTTTTAGATAGAGTTTTACTTTAAGTTGTAGTTTAGGTTTTATTTCGGTTTAGTTCGGAATCTACGCGTTTGTGTGCTATATTTCAGGTCGGATGGTAAAACATGGTTGGTGTGAGGCTAAGGACCGAACTAGGACGCGTGGAGAGCATTGAAGTGAAGATTAGAAGAGCTAAGGCCCAAGAGCTTGTGTGAGAAGAACGCTTAAATCCGGGTGATGCATTGGAGTCTTGTTTTGACACCTCTATCTTGCAATGCTTGGTTTGGGAGCTACAGGGGTCGGATGAGACCAGATTTGGTATCACTGAAAAGCTAACTCGAAGAGATACAATTCATATTTTTACTCCGAGTACAAATTCCAACTCGAAGGGGGTCAAAACAGCCTTCGAAGTGTCACTAAAGTTGTTGCAGGCAAAGCGCAGGCAAAGTGGGCGGAGCGCCCCCGCACTCCGGGAGGACCAAACCGCCCCTCGGCGCATTTGTGCGACGCTGACTTGGGCTTCGTGTGATCTTTTGGACCGACTTTAGTTTATGTTTTTGGATATTTTTAGACATAATATATATATATTTTCCTTAGGTTTTGTTTGGAAGTTATGCTATCTCTTACTTGTGTTCTATGTTTGAAGAATTTGGAGATTTGAGGGAGACAAAACCCTAGTTTTGCAATTGAAGATCAATTTGACTTTTGTAAGTTTTGTTTTTCTTCAATGACAATTTCTAGCTAATTTTCTCATGTCCAACTAGTTAGTTGAAGTTGTATGCATGGTTGTTTGTGAGACTTGAATTATTTTAGTTTGCCTTGACTAGATTGAATCTCTCCATGCTTGATTGATTAAATTCACTTAGGATTATAATAGATTGGCCACCTATTCTACTTCTAGGTTGAATTACAACTAGAATAATTAAATAGACGGTGGAATTTGATTATTCATGGATGAATCCTTTGATTAAACTTATAGACGGTGGAATAAGGTTAATCAAAGGCGGAGAATTTAATCACAAGACTTCATGAATAGACGGTGGAATCATGAATATTGTTTCTATTGAATGCTTTGAAATTAATTGCATGATCAACTTGACATAAAAGGCTTTCTAGGTTAATTGATTAAAAGGTTGTTAAAGACGGTGTATATTAACAACCACAATAAGCTTGAATTCATAAATTCACAATAGATTAGTCAAGGGAAATTGAAATAAGGATAATCGATGATCAAAACTCATGTATGAAATGGATACGAAACTAGTTGGACGCTCTTCTCTAATTTGAATCTTAAACCACTTTACTTGCTTAGCTTTAATTAGTTTAATTACTTAGATTTTATTTTATAATCACAAAATCCCCCTTTAATTTAGTAATATTACTTAAATACAAATATTCCGAGTCTTTGTGGGTTCGACCCTTACTTCCACTTTGCTAAGGTTAGGAAGTTAGGAATAATTCTTTGACAGTGCTTTTATTGCGACGTAAAAGTGCTCGTCAAATTTGGCGCCGTTGCCGGGAACTCAGCTATTTATTTGTGTTTATTTAGTATTACTATTTTTGGTGTTGTGAACCTATCTTACAGTTCATAACACCCATGCTACTGATCCTTGGCTATGTTTGTATGTAGACAACTACAGAATCAATATTTTCATGAGTATTTTGCTAAATTACAACAAAAGATTCATGAATATGGTACTTTATTGGGTTATTATCCATGTGAGAGTGAATTATGTGAATGCATCCTAGACGGCTTGAATTCTCAAACTCGAGGGCTTGCAGAGTACATGAGAAATCACAGGCTTTGGTGTATGGAACCAGAAGAGTGTTGGGATTTCTTTTGCTACTTGAGCTATCAATGTATGCTAGTCGAACAAAAGATTCATGAATATGGTACTTTATTGGGTTATTATCCATGTGAGAGTGAATTATGTGAATGCATCCTAGACGGTTTGAATTCTCAAACTCGAGGGCTTGCAGAGTACATGAGAAATCACAGGCTTTGGTGTATGGAACCAGAAGAGTGTTGGGATTTCTTTTGCTACTTGATCTATCAATGTATGCTAGTCGAATTATCTCCACTAATTCCCTATCCAATGATGGGAGAGGTTGTATTCGAATCAAATGCCCTTGAGTTAGACACCCAAGTGCAAGTTGAGGAGGAATCCGCTAGAGTTGAGTTTGGTTATGAGGATGACTTTAATGTCCAATATGATTTTGTTCCTATAATTCAACTTGAAGAGAGCACCAAGGAGCCAAGTTTAATCCCTTTTGACATGGAGAAGCCTATAGTACCAAGTGAGTTTAAGGTTGGTACTAGAGAATACTCACAATTCATCTTAGAGGAAAGTGGTGATGGTGACAAGTACTTTGACCCATACTGTATGTATTTCATGACATCACCACTTGTGTTGAATTTTTTTGAGCATATGCCATCTCATGAAAATTGGGCACAAACGTTTGATAAATTAAAACGGTCTTTGAAAGTTATATTATGCATCTTTAATTTATCATTGTGTTACTTATGCTTTTCTGATATGTGTGCACAGGGGTTTGACAGGTTTCTAAGGGCATTGACAATGTCTAATCTTGTCTAATCATGCTAAGAGTCAAGCTAATGACGTTAAGAAAGCGCTTCTTAGGAGGCAACCCAAGGTTTATAGTTGTTTTGTTTTTCAGTTATAATCTTTTGCGTTTTAGGTAGTTTTGTGTGTGTGTTAGATATCCCAGGTCTGAAGATTGATAACCCGAAGAACCACTACCATCAGATTTTCCGCCGCATTACCCGGATCACTAGAGTTTTGTGAGTATTTCTTTTTCCCTTTCTTTTTACTATACTTTAGGGACAAAGTATGTTTTAAGCACAGGGGAAGGGAATTACTTTTGCATTGCATATAGTTGCATTAGATTAGGTCATATTTAAAAATTTTGCATGCATTGCTTCAAAATGAAAAAAAAAATCAGAAAAATTTGAAAAAAACACACAAATACTGCATTTAGGTTCTTATTTCCCCATTGTTTGTTTCCTCTTGTGTTTCTATGCTAAATGTAAGTTCTAACCCATGATTTGCATGATATGCTGAAGTTGATATGATATAAGCATGATCATTGATTAATTACCTTGATTATAGGAGGGAGCATGTATTTAGCTTGAGTAGTTGATTCATTCTGAAGTTCTAGACAACAATTAGCCTTGTGAGATATTTTTGGCCTTTCATGATATATTTGTTCTCTATATTTCTTGAGTGTATCACCATGATTATCTAGATCTAGAACTTGCGTTATGACTCTTTGTCAAGGCTGCTTATATGATTGAATACATAACATTAAAATGATTGAGGCAATGTTTCTTATAAGCCTATTATTTCCCTTCCTACCTTACAAGATCCATGTTCTTGACACCCCTATTCTTCTGAGCTTTAAGCCTATTTTTATTAGCTCCACAAAATTTTCCTAGCCTAATAAGCTTGACCCTAGATCCGGGATTTAGGACTTTAGGTTGTGTTTTTGTTTTGTGTGAGTTATGTATAAGTATGGGAGAGTTGGAAGAAAAGGAGGAAAAGAGGAAATAAAACTCTTGTGTGTAAAGTGAAAAAAAATGAAAATGAAAGTATGCAAAAGCAGAAGAAAACAATCAAGTACAATTGATAGTAGTCTTCATAAAACAAAAGAAGAGTTGAAGAAGAGGCAAAGAAAGAAAGAAAAAAAAAAGAAACAAAGTTTATAGAAGTGTGTTTGGAGTTGAGAAAGAAAAGTTTGGTAGAAGTAGGATGATAAAGTGTAAAGTTTGGGTATAGGATTAGTTCTTTATCCCGGATATAGCACGACATGCCAAAAATTTATCCCTTATAAATTTCTCTTTACCTTGGCCCCATTACAAGCCTTAAAAAGACCTCATGATTTTTGTTATGTGTTTGATCCCCAACGGTGGAGATTTAGTACACTGATGCAAGCTTATGGTAGTCTAGTTTTCATGGTTGATTTTTGAGTGAAACACGTCCATAAACACTTGAGAGTTTGAGTGCAAACACATATACCTTGGTGAGGTCTAGAAATGGATGAATGGTCTTTAATTTTTGCTTATTATAATACATGCTGAGAAGTCTTGGTCGGGTTTTGACTATATGTGAAATGCTTGTTTGACTTGAGATGAATGTATGATTGCATTTCTGTGGTGTGTCTTGGATTTATGTCTTGCTTGAGGACAAGCAAGGTTCAAGAATGGGGGAATTTGATAGAGCATATAGGTATAGGTGTTAGAGCATGTTTTTATTCCCGTTTTATGCATTTTTAGATAGAGTTTTACTTTAAGTTGTAGTTTAGGTTTTATTTCGGTTTAGTTCGGAATCTACGCGTTTGTGTGCTATATTTCAGGTCGGATGGTAAAACATGGTTGGTGTGTGGCTAAGGACCGAGATAGGACGCGTGGCGAGCATTGAAGTGAAGATTAGAAGAGATAAGGCCCAAGAGCTTGTGTGAGAAGAACGCTTAAATCCGGGTGATGCATTGGAGTCTTGTTTTGACACCTCTATCTTGCAATGCTTGGTTTGGGAGCTACTGTGGTCGGATGAAGCCGAATTTGGTATCACTGGAAAGCTAACTCGAAGAGCTACAATTTATATCATTACTCCGAGTCCAAATTCCAACTCGAAGGGGGTCAAAACAGCCTCCGAAGTGTCACTAAAGTTGCTGAAGGCAAAGCGCGTTCAAAGTGGGCAGAGCGCCCCCGCGTTCTGGGAGGACCAAACTGCGCCCGGCGCGTTAGTGCGACAGTGACTTGGGCTTCGGGTGATATTTTGGGCCGACTGTAGTTTATGTTTTTGGATATTTTTAGAGATAATATATATATATATATATATATATATATATATATATATATATGTTCCTTAGGTTTTATTTGGAGGTTATGCTATCTTTTACTTGTGTTCTAAGTTTGAAGAATTTGGAGATTTGAGGGAGACAAAACCCTAGTTTTGCAATTGAAGATCAATTTGACTTTTGTAAGTTTTGTTTTTCTTCAATGACAATTTCTAGCTAATTTTCTCATGTCCAACTAGTTAGTTGAAGTTGTATGCATGGTTGTTTGTGAGATTTGAATTATTTTAGTTTGCCTTGACTAGATTGAATCTCTCCATGCTTGATTGATTAAATTCACTTAGGATTATAATAGATTGACCACCTATTCTACTTCTAGGTTGAATTGCAACTAGAATAATTAAATAGACGGTGAAATTTGATTATTCATGGATGAATCCTTTGATTAAACTTATAGACGGTGGAATAAGGTTAATCAAAGGTGGAGAATTTAATCACAAGACTTCATGAATAGACGGTGGAATTCATGAATATTGTTTCTATTGAATGCTTTGAAATTAATTGCATGATCAACTTGACATAGAAGGCTTTCTAGGTTAATTGATTAAAAGGTTGTTAAAGACGGTGTATACTAACAACCACAATAAACTTGAATTCATAAATTAACAATAGATTAGTCAAGGGAAATTGAAATAAGGATAATCGATGATCAAAACTCATGTACGCAATGGATACGAAACTAGTTGGACGCTCTTCTCTAATTTGAATCTTAAACCACTTTACTTGCTTAGCTTTAATTAGTTTAATTACTTAGATTTTAGTTTATAATCACAAAATCCCCCTTTAATTTAGTAATATTACTTAAATACAAATATTCCGAGTCTCTGTGGGTTCGACCCTTACTTCCACTTTGCTAAGGTTAGGAAGTTAGGAATAATTCTTTGACAGTGCTTTTATTGCGACGTAAAAGTGCTCATCAAATTTGGTGCCGTTGCCGGGGACTCGGCTATTTATTTGTGTTTATTTAGTATTACTATTTTTGGTGTTGTGAACCTATGTTACGGTTCATAACACCCGTGTTACTGATCCATGGCTATGTTTGTATGTAGACAACTTCAGGATGAATATTTTCATGAGTATTTTGCTAGAGTACAACAAAAGATTCATGAATATGGTACTTTTGTGGGTTATTATCCATGTGAGAGAGAATTATGTGAATGCATCCTAGACGGTTTGAATTCTCAAACTCGAGGGCTTGCAGAGTACATGAGCAATCATAGGCTTTGGTGTGTGGAACCAGAAGAGTGTTGGGATTTCTTTTGCTACTTGAGCTATCAATGTATGCTTGTCGAATTATCTCCACTAATTCCCTATCCAATAATGGGAGAGGTTGTATTGGAATCAAATGCCCTTGAGTTAGACACCCAAGTACAAGTTGAGGAGGAATCCGCCAGAGTTGAGTTTGGTTATGTGATATTCGCATTTTTAGTATAGTTTTTGATAGGTTTTCTTTGCTTATTAGGTTTAGTTTTGTTTAGTTTAGGTTTAGTTTTGAGTATTTTTAGATAGTTTTGCATATTTCTGTGAAAAGAGTGGAATCTACGCTATTTTGTGAATTTTGTAGGTTTTAGCGAGGAAAGGAGCTGAATGGAGTTGAATTTGGAGCATTGCAGCGAAAGACAGAGGAGTGTAAGATTGAAGAAGTCAGAGCTCGAGAGTACAAGAGGAAGTGTTGAAGAAAACAAAAGCCCAGGCTCGTTAATGAGGCTGTGAGGGCTCGTTAACGAGGCCACGAAAAGAAAGATATCGAGTATTATTTTATGATTTACCGATCCTGAGCGGGAATTTATTTCCGTATCGGTTGAGTATCTTTTTAGAATCTTTTGGGGTTGTTAGAATATGTATTTTAGGTCTTAATATCTTTTTAGATTTTATTTCTATCTTTTAGGGATTGTTTCTATCTTTTTAGGAAAGTTTATATCTTTTAGCCTTTTTAGTTTTTAGTTTTTTTTAGTATAAATACCCTTCTATCTAGAATAGAAGGGGAAGCTTTTGGAGGGGAATTTTAGAGGAGATTTTTGAAGGCCGAAGGAGAGAGAGAGATCGGATCGGAAGCGGACCGCCGAGGCTCAATGGACGACAATCGCCGGGTGGTCGTTGGTCGTGATTGTGGTTCGGTATTTTTATGTTTATTGGTTTCTTCTAAATCTCGGTAAGACGATATTTTTCTTATTAATTTGAGTCTGAGTTTTGTTTCAATGTTTCTTTTTATTGAAATTTTTAGTTTCTTAGTTATGATTAGTGAGTAGTTTCTTTTTCTAGGATTGGGGTTAAGCCCGGCATAGTTGAGCATGTTTGATGAGTAAGATTGAGTTGTGAATGTCTTTTATCTTTGATTAAGAATTGTTTGTTGTGCTTAATACCGAGACGAAAGTGGAGGTAATTTAAGTTTTTAACTGAGTTGAAAGAGGAAGTTACTAACTTGAAGGTTGATATTGTTTGAAAACGAAAGTTTCAAGCTTTAGATCTAAAACAAGCAATTAAGTGAATTAGGATGCGAAAGTGGATTAATTTACTTGTTAAGTCAACGAAAGTTGATGACTCTATCTGTTTAAAGGCATGATCTTTTCTTCTTACGAATTCTTATGCTTGGCTATGTTGTGGTGTCCCTTGTCCTAGATTTTTGTTTTATTTGAATTATTTCTGGTAAATCTTTGTTGCTGAGTACTTGCCTCGGTACCGAATTTTAATTAGAATTTAATTAGGTCTTTAGTTTAGTATTTTGTGTTCGGTGGTTCGTTAACGACCTTGACAACGTCGTTAACGAGGAAGTGCGTGAGTGTTTTATTTGTTTTTGTTTGATTTTTTTTAGATTGATAGACAAACAACCTTGCTTCCTATGGAACGATTCTGACTCCACTATACTCAGGGGGGTCTTGACTTACAAATTTATTTGTTGGCCGAGAAACCCTTTCAACATTATGAGGATGACTTTAATGTCCAATATGATTTTGTTCCTATAATTCAACTTGAAGAGAGCACCAAGGAGCCAAGTTTAATCCCTTTTCAACAAATTGGCGCCGTTGCCGGGGAAGCAACGAGTTGTTAGTTTATCTTCGGGATCGGGAATAGCCCGACGCCGTTTTTATTTTTAATTTTTGTTTTCTTTGTTTGTTTTCTCAGTGTATGCCGGTAGGACGAAGAAGGCTTCGGTTTGATAACATAGGTTATTACTCAAAACCAGAACGTTCCCTGCACCGTCGACTCCGAGAAAGCCGAGCCATGGCCACAGCAGAAGAGATGGCTCGAGAGTTAGAGATCCTCCGGACCCAGATGGAGGCACTGAGAGCCGAAAAGGACGGCGCAGACGCAGAAGCTGAGCGTCAACGAGCTGACAAGGCTCGACTGCAAGAAGAGCTAGACGCCTATCGAAGGAATGCCAAGCAATACATGCATCCGGAACTGAGGGTGCCAGAATCCCCTATTGTGCTTCCAGCGATAGAGAAACCTTTTGAGATCAAGTCTCAATTTATATCCTTAATCAAACGGGATCAGTTTGAAGGGAAATCTGCTGAGTGCCCTATGGAACATATTAGAAATTTTCTTGATTTATGTGACACCATAGCTGCTGAAGGTGTCTCGTTAGAATATGTTCTGTTAAAAGCTTTTAGATGGTCTCTTACTGGAAAGGCCCTGAACTGGTTAGAGAGCCTACCTTCTAAGTCTATCAGGACTTGGAAAACTTTGTATGATCAATTTCTTACAAAGTTTTTCCCTCCTGCCAAGACAACGGAGTTAAGGAAACGCATCACCTCTTATCACCAGTTGCCTAATGAAACATTTGTTGAAACATGGGAAAGATTCAAAGAGATGCTTATACAGTGCCCTACTCATGGGCAACCTTTATATGTTTTGCAAGAAATCTTTTTCCAGGGTATCAACGCAGAGACCAAGAACCGCATCAACACGCATACTGCGTGCGGTTTTATAGAGATGAACCCGACAGAGGCGTGGGAACTGTTGGACAAGCTGGCGAATTACGATGCTATGTACTGGACCCAACAGGCTCCACAAACTCAAAAACGTCTCTATGTACCCAACCGAGATGAAGTTGACCCCGATGTTAAAAATCAATTCTTACAAGATGAGGTCAATCGTCTAAGAAAACAGGTAAGTTTTCTGAAATCCTCTCAATCATGTAAAGAATGTGGTTCTTCTGCACATAGTACTTCTGCTTGCACTAACATTGAGCAGGTTAGAACTGCTGAGACAATAGCTGAGATGAATTACATGAGAGGACCCTACAGGAACCAGCCTAATTATAATGACAGGTCGAACAACTATCAACCATGGGGCAATAAGAATACAAGTCAAAATTACGCAGGGCCCCCACCAGATAGACGACCTGCACCATATCGACCTCCAGGCCATCAGGAGATTAAAGAGAGCATCAACGGAGTGAACAACAAAGTTGATGACGTTCAAGCCAAGCTGAACCGACAAGATAAAAGATGGGGAGAGTTCGATATATGGAAGAGGAGCGTTGATTCCCAACTTGGGGACCTAGCTGCACGGATTCCAAGACCACAAGGGCAACTCCCGGGTCGCCCCGAGGAGAACCCTAGAGGCCAAATAGCAGCGGTACACCTCAGAAGTGGGAAGACATTGCCGAAGAGAATTCAAGCTGAAGAGAAGGAGGAACAGGACCGCGCTAACCAGCTCGTTAACGAGCCAGCGAGAGCACATATCGAGCCAACAAACCAGAATGACGAGGCTCCGAGGGTCCCTAACGACCTCACCTCAGGTAAGTCTACTAATCCGAGCCTCCCTCTCAATTCCAAGGTAGTTAACAACCCCACCAGGGCCGGTAACGACCCGCCGAAACATCAATCGACCCTAGTGTCGACCCGGTACTCTCACCTCTCGAGCCTAACTTGGTTCCGAGAATGGTGAAATCTCTTCCATTTCCAACTAAGATATCTATGGACTCTACTGAGAGTAAGTTCAAGCGTTTCGTTAAGATTCTTCAGGGCATTAATATTTCCATTCCATTCGCTGAGGCCCTAAGCGAAATGCCGGCTTACACAAAATTTTTGAAAGATATTCTTAGCAGGAAAAGGTCCATTACAGAGCTGCAGGATGAAGTCAGATCAATAGCTCTACCAGAAAAGCTGGGAGATCCAGGGAGGTTTGCAATCACAATCGGCATAGGCAACCACAAGTTCAAAGCTTTATGCGATCTTGGTGCCAGTGCTAGTCTTGTCCCGCTCTCAATCTGGTCTAGAGCTAATATGGGACCACTGGAGCCCATCAACATGCGGCTATGGCGGACGGATCTTGCATCAAACCAACAGGGCTGATAGAAGACTTCCCTGTTCAAGTGGGCAATTTCTTTGTTCCTAATGACTTCATCGTTATGACAATGCCCGAAGATCCGGTTGTGCCTATTATTTTGGGAAGACCATTCCTTGCTACAGCAGGAGCCATAATCGATGTTAGGAGAGGACTCCTAACTTTCGAAATTGGGGATGAGGTGACGGAATTCCGATTCAAACAATCCAGGGAGTCCGACAAAGCTGAAGTCAAGATGCTCTACACCCACAAGGTGATCATTGAATGTGGAGACCCTATAGGAAGATCATCATAGAATGATGAAATTTCAAGGAAAAGATGGGCGGAAATAACCACTGCAGTTTCAGTAACGAGTCCTCCAGCATCGTTACCGATTCTCCTGGCAGAAGACGCAGGCTCGTTAACGACCACTCCAGGTTCGTTAACGACCCTAGCCGAAGATGGCGAGATCTCAGCTTTTGAATTCTTTGAGGAAGTGTTGAAGACGGAACCAGAAGAGCCGATTCTAATCCCTGCCGAACCGTCCCCAACACTTAAACCTTTGCCAGATTCCCTCAGGTATGAATTCCTCGGTCCTAATTCTACTCTACCTGTCATCATCAATGCTGGATTAAAAGATGAAGAAGTAGGAAAACTCCTGAATGTGCTTAAGATGCATAGAAAAGCCATAGGCTACTCCTTAGATGATATAACTGGCATATCTCCTTCTCTTTGCATGCATAGGATTTACATGGAGGACAATCATAAACCAACCATAGAGCATCAACGTAGATTAAATCCTAATATGAAGGATGTAGTTAAAAAGGAAATTATTAAATTACTTGATGCTGGGATTATATTTCCTATTTCGGACAGCCAATGGGTGAGTCCGGTCCATGTGGTCCCAAAGAAAGGGGGGATGACTGTGATAGAAAATGAAAAGGGAGAGCTTTTTCCGACTAGAACAACCACTAGTTGGAGGATGTGCATTGATTATAGGAAGCTTAATAGTGCTACTAGAAAAGATCATTTTCCGCTTCCTTTCATAGATCAGGTGTTAGAACGCTTAGCCCAGCATGATTACTTCTGTTATTTAGATGGCTATAGCGGCTTTTGGCAGATTCCCATTCATCCTGATGACCAAGAGAAAACAACCTTTACATGTCCCTATGGAACCTTTGCTTATAAAAGAATGCCATTTGGGCTTTGCAATGCCCCTGCTACTTTTCAAAGATGTATGATGGTCATTTTTTCAGATATGATAGAGGATATTGTAGAGGTTTTCATGGATGACTTTTCTGTTTATGGTTCTTCATTTGATTCTTGTCTTGCTAACCTTGCACGAGTGCTTAAAAGATGTGAAGAAACCAATCTTGTGCTTAATTGGGAAAAGTGTCATTTTATGGTTCAAGAGGGGATAGTACTAGGACACCTTGTCTCTAAAAGAGGGATAGAAGTAGATAAAGCAAAAATTGAGCTTATTGAAAAACTACCTCCTCCTTAGGAGTTTTTTAGGGCATGCTGGCTTTTACAAACGATTTATTCAGGATTTTTCTAAGATAGCTAAACCTTTGACTAACCTACTAATGTAAGATGTAGTGTTTGAGCTGTCTCCAGAATGTCTTAAAGCATTTTACAGGTTAAGAGCTGCCCTCGTGTCTGCCCCCATCATGCAGTCCCTAGACTGGACATTACCCTTTGAGATCATGTGCGATGCCAGTGACTATGCAGTTGGCGCAGTCTTAGGGCAACGGAAGGACAAAAAACTCCACGCCATCTATTACGCCAGTAAGACGCTGGATGAGGCGCAGAGTAAGTATACTACAACAGAGAAGGAATTCCTCGTTGTGGTATTTGCCTTTGAAAAATTCCGATCCTATCTTGTTGGATCCAAAGTGATTGTTTATACTGACCATGAAGCTGTTAGATACTTAATGGCTAAAAAAGATGCCAAACCTAGATTGCTTCGTTGGATGCTCTTACTGCAGGAATTTGACCATGAAATAAGAGACAAAAAGGGAGCAGAAAATCTAGTGGCAGATCACTTGTCCAGGTTGCCAGTTGAGCATATCACCGAGTCCAACAATGAGGTACCGATAAATGATTCCAAACCCGACGAACACCTCCTGCTGAACGAGGTCGAACTCTACAAGACCCTCGTCACCGACCCCTTCAGGGTCGTTAACGAGGTACCGAGGATGGAAGACACAAATAACAAGGGAAAATGTTCAGATTGGGTCGACAACCAAGTCAATGAGGTCGTTACTGAGCTACGGCAGGTCGGTACCGAGGTCAAAATATTAAATCCTAGCTCGTTAACGATCCATTCAGGTAAGATTTCTGAAACTGAGTCTTCTCGATTAAAATTCACCCCCTCTCCTTCTTCAATTTCTTCTTCCTCAATATCAATCCATGCTATTAGAGGGCCAAAAGCTCCTTGGTTTGCGGATTTCGCTAACTATCTTGTAGGAGGCGCGATTCCCTAGGGCCTTACCCCACAAAAGAAGAAGAAATTTCTCCATGATGTAAAACAATACTATTGGGATGATCCCTACTTGTTTAAACAAGGAAGCGATCACCTCTTTAGGCGTTGTATTCCAGAAGAGGACATTGAAAACGTGATCCGTCAATGTCACACACTTCCAACTGGAGGTCATGCAAAAGGATTCAAGACTACTGCGAAGATTCTTGAAAGTGGTCTCTATTGGCCAACCATGTTCAATGATGTGCAAGCTTATGTGACAGCATGTGACGGATGTCAACGCTAAGGCAACATAACTTGGAGACATGAAAATCCACTAATTGGGATATTAGAAGTTGAGCTATTTGATGTGCGGGGCATTGATTTCATGGGACCGTTTCCCACCTCATGACCCTACAAGTACATCCTAGTTGCGGTTGATTATGTTTCCAAGTGGGTGGAGGCTGTTGCTACAAGGACTAACGACGCCAAGACTGTGGCTAGATTCATTAAGACCAATATTTTCCCCAGGTTCGGCGTCCCAAGAGTCCTTATCAGTGATGGTGGTTCCCATTTCATTGAGCGAAGTTTTGAAGCCCTTTTGGCTAAATATGGGGTATCTCATCGGGTGGCAACACCCTATCATCCCCAGACGAGTGGCCAAGTTGAAGTTTCAAACAGGCAAATAAAGAGCATATTGGAGAAGACAATTTCCCGTTCTAGGAAGGATTGGTCCTCCAAGTTGGATGACGCTCTATGGGCATATAGGATAGCATACAAGACGCCTCTCCGCACCACACCCTATAATCTAGTGTATGGCAAGGCATGTCATTTACCGGTCGAGATTAAGCATAAGGCATTATGGGCTCTCAAGGAGCTCAACATGAACCTCGACGCGGCTGGAGCAAAAAGATTCATTGACTTGCAAGCATTAGAAGAATTGAGGCTGAAGGCGTACGAAAATGCTGAAATCTACAAGGAGCGCACCAAAAGGTGGCAAGATCGGAAATTGGTGCCCAAAACCTACCACATCGGCGATAAGGTATTTCTCTTCAACTCTAGACTCCGACTATTCCCAGGAAAGCTCAGGACACGATGGAGTGGGCCATTTGTGGTTTGTCACATTTATCCTCATGGAGCAGTAGAGTTGACCGATAACTGAGGCGTCATTTTCAAAGTTAATGGACACCGGCTGAAGAAATTCCATGAGCAGACTGACCCGGATGAAGAGATACGAGTCACCATGGCTCTCACATCATCAGACTAGCAAGGGAGCTCGTCGGGCTAACGACGTTAAACATAGCGCTTACGGGAGGCAACCCGCTTTTTAGAATAGGTCTAGTTTAGTTTAGTTTAGTTTCTTTTCTTTTTAGATTATTTCTTAGCTTTCTTTTATTTTTCTTTTTAGTTTTTAATTAGGATAGAAATTAGAATTTTTGAGCTGACAAGATTTCAGGAGAAAGGGATCGAAAAATCACTCAAGAAGGCCACGACGGCTCGTTAACGACTCACCTAGGCTCGTTAACGACCCGGTTCGGAAGACCCGACTCGTCACAATACGGGACAGGTAAGTACTTTAACCTAATCTATCTATTTTACCCTAGCCGCCGCCCCCTTCTACCCTTACCCCTCCTATATAAACCCTTCTACCCCCCTTCCAAAATTCTACCACAATCTTCTCAAAATTCACTCCCTCTCAAACCCAAAACACTCTCAATCCCTCTCCCTTCTCTCCCACCGAGTCGAAATCCCTCACACTACCGATCACCGAGAGGCCGCACTTACCGGAGCTCGGAAACCGCTCATCAACGAGGCCAAGCTCGTTAACCACCCCGATTTCGACCCTTGTTCTTAAATTTCTCGGTTCTCCGGTATGATTTCTAAACCCTTGCTTGAAATTACATGATTGACTATCTATAGGGTCGAAATTTCATATCTTGAATCATGTTCTTAGGAAGGTCGATGAGCATGCTTGATTTTGTTCCTAAAAATTCTTGATTGTGCTTAATTGTTTATGTCTTAGGAAAGATTATTCATGTTAGATTAGCTATTGTAATCCTTTAGTTAGGAAAGCATGAATTTTTCTTGTTCTAGATCTAAAAATTCAATCTTTGCATGTCAAAATTCCGGGTAATTTTTTTAGCATGTTCGGGATGGGTAATTGAGTAAGTATAGGGTGCTTATACCCGATAAGGGAGATGTGGAAAATAATAGAAGATTGCATGCTTGATTTGTGCTGAATTAGAGGTAGATTAAATTTCGGAAAATTCTGGTTTTGCTCTCGGCGGCTCGTTAACGACCCACCCAGGCTCGTTAACGACCTTGCATTTCTTCATCGATCGATCCGAGCCCAGAATCGTGAACAACCCAATTGGGTAGTTTACGAATAATTCCGAGGTTAATTTTGAGACCAAGTATGGGGTCTCGTACCTATCTATTTTTGAGTGGATCTTATCTTGGAAAAATCTCGATTATTTTGCAGGATCCATGGCTAGTTCAAGCAGACCCGCTACCCGAGCCCAGAAGAAGAGGAGGAACCATAGGTCTCCATCCCCACCTCGAGTGGATGATGTGATCTTGAGCAGTCAGAGCCAAGTACGGCGCTACCGAGATTTTCTGGAGAAGGACCATTACACCCGATGGTTCTCGAAGTCTAGCGCTGTCTCTACGGGCATCTACACGGATCTCAAGGACGCCTTCATCATCCTTGGGGCCACCCACCTGTTGAAGCAAGAGAGCTTGCCACATTACCCGGCCCTCACATCCAAGTTCTTGGCCACTTTGGAGGCCAACTTCTCGTCGAAGATCTCGGCAGGACGAATTCGGTTCCGGCTCGGTAACGAGGACCGTGACTTCACCATGGTGGAGTTCAATGCAATCTTGGAGCTCCCAAACCCGTCGAGAGATTATAGCTTGAAGGACTACCGAGTGACCCGCACTTGGAGCTACATCACCGGGGAGGTTCAATCCTCTATCGCGGCGCTATCCGGGGCAAACATAGTCAACCCCATCTTCCGGATTATTTTGAGAGTCCTCTCCGCAACATTTTGGCCCAAGAAAGAGTTGAACCGGCCTACAAGAACGGAGGTTGCTTGCTTCCGTACCATCCTCATTGAGGAGCCCGACCCCTTGAACTTGGGGTACGAATGGCTTTACTACGTCGAGAAATCCACCAAGTCCAAGGAGGTGTGGTGTGGCAATTTGGTTAGCCTCTTGGCTAAGAATCTCGGAGTAGATCTCACCCGCTACACATCGGCTCACGCCCAACTCCTCAACAAAAACTATTGGTATAGTTCCGGGATTTTCGTGCAAGCCGAGGGAGGCTACAAGGTGAAGGTTCAAGATCGACTAGTCATACCTTCCCTCGACATGTATGAGCTACTCTATGTACCGAATTGGTATGAAGTGTGGACGGGACATCCCTACCCATTGGAGCCAAAACCGGAGGACGAGCTCTCGCTTAGGCCATGTGAAACCCGGTTTGAGCGGGACGACGTGGATGAATATGAGGAAGAAGATGAACAAGAGGACACCGAGGTAGTAGGAAACGACACCGAAGAAGCCAACACCGAGGGCGGCACTGAGGAGCTCAACTTTGAAGAAGAAGACATCGACACGGAGGTGCTAGGAGGCAACATCTTCGTTGACGAGCCCACCAGGGCCGTTAACGATCACTTCCAGCCACACCCCAACCCTGTTAACGAGGCACCCAGCTTCGTTAACGAGGTGCCGAGAGCCCCTGTCGACCCACCACCAGCTCCTGTCGACCCTCATACTTATGGCCTCATGCCTTACAACCCGGTGATGTATCAAGACCATTTCCAGGCTCACTACCCACCACCTCCTCAGCCCGCGTACGCATGATCGAGTATACCACCACCATGGGCCGAGGATCTTTCTGCACGGATGCATCAGCTTCACCTCCAGACGGATCCCATTCATAGGAGGATGGATAGATGGGAAACCGTCTATTCCGTTCGCATGTCGATGGAGGATGAGAGGCAGCGTCAGAGAGAGGCGGAGGATGCTGAGCGTTGGAGGACGATGTACGACTTCATGGGGAACTTTGAGCACTACTTTCCTCCACAAAACCGTTAATTCAGCTCAAGATGAAGTTTTTTTTCCTTGTTTCCACTTTTGTAAGTTTTATGTCCTTTCTTTTTCTTTTTAATTTTTTGTTTTTGTTTTGTTTTCTTTTCTATTTCTTTTCGCTCTTCTTCTTATTTTCCTTACAGTGGGGACACTGTAATTTTAAGTATGGGGTGGGGAGAAAGTAGAAAAATTATGTCCTAGGTGTTTATGTGTTCTATCTAATTGTTATTTCTTTAAAACTGAAAAAAATTCGAAAAGTTGAAAAAATTGAAAAATTGAAAAATCCAAAAAGAGTTTTAGAATTGATAGATATCTCTTCTTAAGTTCTATGATAGCAATCACTAGCTTAATCATATAATTCCTTGCAAACATGTCTTTAAAAGTATAGCCGGATTCTCAAATTTGAAATTATTGTTTTTAGAAGAGAATAGCATTTGATGAAATTGAGCACGTATACTTTATAGCATAGATGATGCAATCCAACAAAAATTCACCTTGTGAGTATTTTTGGCCTTATAGGGAGAACATCATAAATCCCTCTTCTTTTCTTGTGTGATTTACTCTCTTTATGCATATTATCTCTTGGAATTGTGATGGTTATCTATTTCTTGAGACCCTTATAAGATTTTTAGTTCATTACTTGTGAAGATCATATGATGGAGAACTTATTTTTAAAGCCCTATTATTCCCTATCTACCTTCACATTATTCCTTCTTTTGATAACCAATTCTGGCCTGAAACCTTTTGTTTTTAGCTCCACAAAAATTATTCCCTAGCCGAGATAAGCTTGACCCTATCCGGGAATTAGGACTTAGATTGGAGAGGTAAAGTTTTGTGTTTTGTTAAAAAGAAAAGAGTTTATATTTGCTTAAATTGAAGGGTATTTGGGAAGGGTATATTGGAAGTCTCTTGTTGTTACATGTAAGAAAGGTCTCTTGATAGAAAAATGCACACAATAATGTTTTTGAAGGATGTAGTGAATAAAAAAGGAAGAGGAATGTATACGGTGGATCGTTAACGACCCAAATATGGGCTCGTTAACGAGGCAACGAGAAAAAAAAAGAGAAAAAAAGAGGAGAAAGAAGGAAATTATAAAGAGGTGAAGAGTTAAAGTGCATTTGTGTTTAAAGATAATATAAGAGATTCTTTTATTTTTGTTATGAGACTTTCTAGGATGATAAAGGGTGAGTGAAAATGAGTGTGCATAAAGAAGAGTGAGTTTGGTATGTTGTCTTATGAAAGTTTTGGTGAGATGTGAGTTTTTAGGAAGTCTTTTGATTCTCGGATATTATTAGCACCACATGACCAAATATTTCCACGCCTTATTGTTATTACCAAGCCCCATTACAACCCGGCCGAATGGAAGCTTCTATGAAGTTTTTCATTGAGCCTGAGTTCTCTTGATGATTCTTTGCTTGTTTTGACAAATCTTGGGTGGAGAGTATTGGTGATATAAGTTCCAATTTCTATGAGTTTTTGTATATAAGATGAGTTGAGAGATAGAATTTATAAAACCGAAACACTTGAGAGTTGAGTGAAACACATTATATCCCTTGAGAGGTTGGATTGTATTATTTTATGTCTATTTAAGTGCATATATGTGTGAGGATGTTAATAGTCTTTTGCTATAATTTTCTTATATGTAGATGTTGCTTTTTAGAAAATGGCTATGTCTTGATGAGTATGATTTGTTTTGGTTTTGGTTAGTGTCTTGTTTATTGCTTGAGGACAAGCAAGTCTAAGTATGGAGTATTTTGATATTCGCATTTTTAGTATAGTTTTTGATAGGTTTTCTTTGCTTATTAGGTTTAGTTTTGTTTAGTTTAGGTTTAGTTTTGAGTATTTTTAGATAGTTTTGCATATTTCTGTGAAAAGAGTGGAATCTACGCTATTTTGTGAATTTTGTAGGTTTTAGCGAGGAAAGGAGTTGAATGGAGTTGAATTTGGAGCATTGCAGCGAAAGACAGAGGAGTGCAAGATTGAAGAAGTTAGAGCTCGAGAGTACAAGAGGAAGTGTTGAAGAAAACAAAAGCCCAGACCCTGACAACGTCGTTAACGAGGCAGCGCGTGAGTGTTTTATTTGTTTTTGTTTGATTTTTGTTAGATTGATAGACAAACAACCTTGCTTCCTGTGGAACGATCCTGACTCCACTGTACTCAGCGGGGTCTTGACTTACAAATTTATTTGTTGGCCGAGAAACCCTTTCAACATTATGAGGATGACTTTAATGTCCAATATGATTTTGTTCCTATAATTCAACTTGAAGAGAGCACCAAGGAGCCAAGTTTAATCCCTTTTGACATGGAGAAGCCTATAGTACCAACTGAGTTTAAGCTTGGTACTAGAGAACACTCACAATTCATCTTAGAGGAATGTGGTGATGGTGATAAGTACTTTGACCCATACTGTATGTATTTCATGACATCACCACTTGTATTGAATTTTTTTGAGCATATGCCATCTCATGAAAATTGGGCACATACGTTTGATAAATTAAAACGGTCTTTGAAAGTTATATTATGCATCTTTAATTTATCATTGTGTTACTTATGCTTTTCTGAGATGTGTGCACAGGGGTTTGACAGGTTGCTAAGGGCATTGACAATGTCTAATCTTGTCTTATCATGCTAAGAGTCAAGCTAATGACGTTAAGCAAGCGCTTCTTGGGAGGTAACCCAAGGTTTAGAGTAGTTTTTTTTTCAGTTATAATCTTTTGCGTTTTAGGTAGTTTTGTGTGTGTGTTAGATATCACAGGTCTGAAGATTGATAACCCAAGGAACCACCACCGTCGGATTTTCCGCCGCATTACCCGGATCACTAGAGTTTTGTGAATATTTCTTTTTCCCTTTCTCTTTACTATACTTTGGGGACAAAGTATGTATTAAGCATGGGGGAAGGGAATTACTTTTGCATTGCATATAGTTGCATTAGATTAGGTCATATTTAAAAATTTTGCATGCATTGCTTAAAAATGAAAAATGAAAAAAAAATCAGAAAAATTTGAAAAAATACATAAATACTGTATTTAGGTTCTTATTTCCCCATTGTTTGTTTCCTCTTGTGTTTCTATGCTAAATATAAGTTCTAACCCATGATCTGCATGATATGTTGAAGTTGATATGATATAAGCATGATCATTGATTAATTACCTTGATTATTGGATGGAGCATGTATTTAGCTTGATTAGTTGATTCATTCTGAAGTTCTAGACAACAATTAGCCTTGTGAGATATTTTTGGCATTTCATGATATTTTTGTTCTCTATATTTCTTAAGTGTATCACCATGATTATCTAGCTTTAGAACTTGCGTTATGACTCTTTGTCAAGGCTGCTTATATGATTGAATACATAGCATTAAAATGATTGAGGCAATGTTTCTTATAAGCCTATTATTTCCCTTCCTACCTTACAAGATCCATGTTCTTGACACCCCTATTCTTTTGAGCTTTAAGCCTATTTTTATTAGCTCCACAAAATTTTCATAGCCTAATACGCTTGACCCAAGATCCGGGATTTAGGACTTTAGGTTGTGTTTTTGTTTTGTGTGAGTTATGTATAAGTATGGGAGAGTTGCAAGAAAAGGAGGAAAAGAGAAAATAAAACTCTTGTGTGTAAGGTGAAAAAAAATGAAGATGAAAGTATGCAAAAGCAAAAGAAAACAATCAAGTACAATTGATAGTAGTCTTCATAAAAGAAAAGAAGAGTTGAAGAAGAGGCAAAGAAAGAAAGAAAAAAAAGAAACAAAGTTTATAGAAGTGTGTTTGGAGTTGAGAAAGAAAAGTTTGGGAGAAGTAGGATGAGAAAGTGTAAAGTTTGGGTATAGGATTAGTTCTTTATCCCGGATATAGCACCACATGCCAAAAATTTATCCCTTCCAAATTTCTCTTTACCATGGCCCCATTACAAGCCTTAAAAAGACCTCATGATTTTTGTTATGTGTTTGATCCCTAGCGGTGGAGATTTAGTACACTGATGCAAGCTTATGGTAGTCTCGTTTTCATGGTTGATTTTTGAGTGAAACACGTCCATAAACACTTGAGAGTTTGAGTGCAAACACATATACCTTGGTGAGGTCTAGAAATGAATGGTCTTTACTTTTTGCTTATTATAATACATGCTGAGAAGTCTTGGTCGGGTTTTGACTATATGTGAAATGCTTGTTTGACTTGAGGTGAGTGTATGATTGAATTTCTGTGGTGTGTCTTGGATTTATGTCTTGCTTGAGGACAAGCAAGGTTCAAGCATAGGGGAATTTGATAGAGCATATAGGTATAGGTGGTACAGCATGTTTTTATTCCCGTTTTATGCATTTTTAGATAGAGTTTTACTTTAAGTTGTAGTTTAGGTTTTATTTCGGTTTAGCTCGGAATCTACGCGTTTGTGTGCTATATTTCAGGTTGGATGGTAAAACATGGTTGGTGTGAGGCTAAGAACCGAGCTAGGGCGCGTGGAGAGCATTGAAGTGGAGATTATAAGAGCTAAGGCCCAAGAGCTTGTGTGAGAAGAACGCTTAAATCCGGGTGATGCATTGGAGTCTTGTTTTGACACCTCTATCTTGCAATGCTTGGTTTGGGATCTACAGTAGTCGGATGAAGCCAAATTTGGTATCACTGGAAAGCTAACTCGAGGATCTACAATTCATATTTTTACTCCGAGTCCAAATTCCAACTCGAATGGGGAAAAAATAGCCTCCGAAGTGTCACTAAAGTTACTGTAGGCAAAGCACGGGCAAAGTGGGCAAAGCGCCCCCGCGCTCTGGGAGGACCAAACCGCGCTTCGGCGTGTTGGATCATAAACCGTTAGCAAAGAGCTTGGGAACTGGCTGTTAAGCTGTTCCCAAGGCAGCGAAAGTAAAGTAAACGCAAGTATTAAAAACTGTAAAGAACGCAGTTCCCTTTTAGAGGAACCCCACTACAACCAACTAGTTGTATGGGTAAACCTCTACCTCCGCTTGGAGGATTTTCAATGACTTACTTATATTAATTGCTTTGTTCCTTAGTTACAATAGCCGGATTCAAACTTCTCTGTTCGTACGAGTTCTACCTAACTCTAGCAACACTAATGAATCATCTCAATTGAGTTCCTAAGCTAACAACAACAAAACACAAATAACTCAAACCTTACACCGACTTCTCAGTTCCCTTGCTCCTGGGAACTTCGGCTTCTCCGTCGTCGAGATCACACACTCGCCGTCGGGGACTTCTCTTCTTCTTCTTTCTCTTTTCTCTGATATGGGTATTTGTGAGTTCTGGGAGAAGTACTCAATCCGAGTACTATTCATTTGGATTTATAGACCAGGTGTGCTTGGGCAATCGCGTCTTTCATTTGTGTCCAAAATGCCCTTTGCTTGATGCCCAAGTTGTACTTTCTTCACATGTGACTTTGGATTGAATTGGGTCAACTTCTTGAATCAATCGGACCGTTGGATCATTCGTGACAGTCTGATCCTCAGACTGTTCCTTCGGACTTTCCAAGACAGAATCCTGCGATCTGCGCTGAACGGTCGTTGTCCTCACATGTGAGTTCCCATATCATGGGAACTGTCTTCTTCAGAGTTCCCTTGATGGAGACTCTTCATCGTGTAAACCTGTGAGTTCCCAATTTATGGGAACTTTCCTCTTCAGAGTTCCCTTGATGGAAACTCTGCATTGTGAGCTTCTGTGGCTTTTGGTCATTCATGAGAGTTCTTGGCTATACCTGCGTTCCTTAGAAATATTTGAACAAACCACATTAGTTCCTCATGGTGTTTGTCATTATCAAAACTCGGAGAATGGCATCTTTGATTAGTTGTTTAGAACCAGAGGTCCCAACAACGTCCCAACACGGCGCGTTTGTGCGACGCTGACTTGGGCTTCGGGTGATCTTTTGGGCCGACTTTAGTTTATGTTTTTGGATATTTTTAGAGATAATATATATATTTTCCTTAGGTTTTATTTGGAGGTTATGCTATCTTTTACTTGTGTTCTAAGTTTGAAGAATTTGTAGATTTGAGGGAGACAAAACCCTAGTTTTGCAATTGAAGATCAATTTGACTTTTGTAAGTTTTGTTTTTCTTCAATGACAATTTCTCGCTAATTTTCTCATGTCCAACTAGTTAGTTGAAGTTGTATGTGACTGGCTTAGAATCGTTGTTGCCAAGATCAAAAATAAATAACCCTATTATACTAACTAGTATAGTAAGCAAGTAAGGGGTCGAACTCAAGTGAATCGGAATTCTAAACAATCAGCAGGTAACAAGACAGGGATTTTTGGGATTTAAGCAGGCAAACAATATTTAGGGTTTAAATCAATAGAAGGAAAGCAGACTTTATTCAACCAATTCCACCTTTTTAATCATTCGATCATTGATTCATCTATTTTTCTATTAATTCCCAGGTTAATTCCAATCCTTATAAAAGATTTCCGCTTGTCCACGGTCCAAGCGAAAGGATGATATGAATAAGAACGCTTAATTCAAATCATGCAAGGTATTAAGGATAGAAGGATATTAAATCATGCAATCAAGCTACGAGTCTCATGCATAAAATAACAATCAAACACTCTTTCTCAATTCTAGTCCACGGTCCTAGAAAAGAGTTGTTTCAAGGATAAATAAGATTGCACAGACAACAATCAAACTAATCCAAACAGTAGAATATCAATCAAATTCAGCAAGTTGCGCACCAAGAGAAATCAATTGATAATCATAAAAGTAAGAACAAGAGTTTTGATATTAACCAAGGGATAGAAAAGTTACCAGAATCTCACAAAATCATAAAAAGGCTTCCTTGATCAAACAAACTCCAAAGGAAAATTAGTTCTCCATAAGAGAGAAAATACTAAAATCTGGAATAATTGAAAACTAGATCTAAGAGAGAATTAATAAAACAAGGCTGAAAACTAGTAAGTAGTCTCGAACAACTCGTATGAAATAAAATAATATCGGAAATAAATAAAGATAGATAGATAGAAAGAGAAGTCGCCGCCTCGGATTTATGCTGACGTGGAACTCCGCGGGCGCGGTGAACACTCTCCGCGATCGCGGACCTGATCGTGACAGAATTCCAGCGCTATTTTCGTAAGATGTTTTGACCACCTTAGAGTGGGAATTTTGACTTGGAGTAAAACTATGAATTGTATCTCTTCGAGTCAGCTTTCCAATGATACCAAATTCATCTTCATACGACCACCGTAGCTCCCGAACGATAAGTCACAAGAAAATGGCGTCAAAACAACTCCAAATCAACACTTGTCTTCAAAACTCTTGCAATTCTCCAAATCGTGTCTTCGGTCTTCATATGTCTTTTATGCTCAAAACTAACCTAAACACACTCAAATCATGCCCAAAATACAAGAGTTAACCTATATAAACTAGAGCTTATCAGTATGCATGGTTGTTTGTGAGATTTGAATTATTTTAGTTTGCCTAGACTAGATTGAATCTCTCCATGCTTGATTGATTAAATTCACTTAGGTTTATAATAGATTGGCCACCTATTCTACTTCTAGGTTGAATTACAACTAGAATAATTAAATAGACGGTGGAATTTGATTATTCATGGATGAATCCTTTGATTAAACTTATAGACGGTGGAATAAGGTTAATCAAAGGCGGAGAATTTAATCACAAGACTTCATGAATAGACGGTGGAATTCATGAATATTGTTTCTATTGAATGCTTTGAAATTAATTGCATGATCAACTTGACATAGAAGGCTTTCTAGGTTAATTGATTAAAAGGTTGTTAAAGACGGTGTATAATAACAACCACAATAAGCTTGAATTCATAAATTCACAATAGATTAGTCAAGGGAAATTGAAATAAGGATAATCGATGATCAAAACTCATGTATGCAATGGATACAAAACTAGTTGGACGCTCTTCTCTATTTGAATCTTAAACCACTTTACTTGCTTATCTTTAATTAGTTTAATTACTTAAATTTTAGTTTATAATCACAAAATCCCCTTTTAATTTAGTAATATTACTTAAATACAAATATTCCGAGTCTCTGTGGGTTCGACCCTTACTTCCACTTTGCTAAGGTTAGGAAGTAAGGAATAATTCTTTGACAGTGCTTTTATTGCGACGTAAAAGTGCTCATTAAATTTGGCGTCGTTGCCGCGGACTCGGCTATTTATTTGTGTTTATTTAGTATTACTATTTTTGGTGTTGTGAACCTATCTTACGGTTCATAACACCCGTGCTACTGATCCATGGCTATGTTTGTATGTAGACAACTACAGGACGAATATTTTCATGAGTATTTTGCTAGAGTACAACAAAAGATTCATGTATATGGTACTTTGTTGGGTTATTATCCATGTGAGAGAGAATTATGTGAATGCATTCTAGATGGTTTGAATTCTCAAACTCGAGGGCTTGCAGAGTACATGAGCAATCATAGGCTTTGGTGTATGGAACCAGAAGAGTGTTGGGATTTCTTTTGCTACTTGAGCTATCAATGTATGCTAGTCGAATTATCTCCACCAATTCCCTATCCAATGATGGGAGAGGTTGCATTGGAATCAAATGCCCTTGAGTTAGACACCCAAGTGCAAGTTGAGGAGGAATCCGCTAGAGTTGAGTTTGGTTCTGAGGATGACTTTAATGTCCAATATGATTTTGTTCCTATAATTCAACTTGAAGAGAGCACCAAGGAGCCAAGTTTAATCCCTTTTGACATGGAAAAGCCTATAGTATCAAGTGAGTTTAAGGTTGGTACTAGAGAATACTCACAATTCATCTTAGAGGAAAGTGGTGATGGTGACAAGTACTTTGACCCATACTGTATGTATTTTATGACATCACCACTTGTGTTGAATTTTTTTGAGCATATGCCATCTCATGAAAATTGGGCACAGACGTCTGATAAATTAAAACGGTTGCTAAGGGCATTGACAATGTCTAATCTTGTCTAATCATGCTAAGAGTCAAGCTAATGACGTTAAGATGGCGCTTCTTGGGAGGCAACCCAAGGTTTAGATTAGTTTTGTTTTTCAATTATAATCTCTTGCGTTTTAGGTAGTTTTGTGTGTGTGTTAGATATCCCAGGTCTGAAGATTGATAACCAGAAGAACCACCACCGTCGGATTTTCCACCGCATTACCCGGATCACTAGAGTTTTGTGAGTATTTCTTTTTCCCTTTCTTTTTACTATACTTTGGGGACAAAGTATGTTTTAAGCATGGGGGAAGGGAATTACTTTTGCATTGCATATAGTTGCATTAGATTAGGTCATATTTAAAAATTTTGCATGCATTGCTTAAAAATGAAAAATGAAAAAAAAATCTGAAAAATTTGAAAAAATACATAAATACTGCATTTAGGTTCTTATTTCCCCATTGTTTGTTTCCTCTTGTGTTTCTATGCTAAATATAAGTTCTAACCCATGACTTGCATGATATGCTGAACTTGATATGATATAAGCATGATCATTGATTAATTACCTTGATTATAGGATGGAGCAAGTATTTAGCTTGAGTAGTTGATTCATTCTGAAGTTCTAGACAACAATTAGCCTTGTGAGATATTTTTGGCCTTTCATGATATATTTGTTCTCTATATTTCTTGAGTGTATCACCATGATTATCTAGCTCTAGAACTTGCGTTATGACTCTTTGTCAAGGCTGCTTATATGATTGAATACATAGCATTAAAATGATTGAGGCAATGTTTCTTATAAGCCTATTATTTCCCTTCCTTCCTTACAAGATCCATGTTCTTGACACCCCTATTCTTTTGAGCTTTAAGCCTATTTTTATTAGCTCCACAAAATTTTCCTAGCCTAATAAGCTTGACCCAAGATCCGAAATTTAGGACTTTAGGTTGTGTTTTTGTTTTTTGTGAGTTATGTATAAGTATGTGAGAGTTGGAAGAAAAGGAGGAAAAGAGGAAATAAAACTCTTGTGTGTAAAGTGAAAAAAATGAAGATGAAAGTATGCAAAAGCAAAAGAAAACAATCAAGTACAATTGATAGTAGTCTTCATAAAACAAAAGAAGAGTTCAAGAAGAGGCAAAGAAAGAAAGAAAAAAAAAAGAAATAAAGTTTATAGAAGTGTGTTTGGAGTTGAGAAAGAAAAGTTTGGGAGAAGTAGGATGAGAAAGTGTAAAGTTTGGGTATATGATTAGTTCTTTATCCCGGATATAGCCCCATATGCCAAAAATTTATCCCTTCCAAATTTCTCTTTACCTTGGCCCCATTACAAGCCTTAAAAAGACCTCATGATTTTTGTTATGTATTTGATCCCCAACGGTGGAGATTTAGTACACTGATGCAAGCTTATGGTAGTCTAGTTTTCATGGTTGATT
This sequence comes from Fallopia convolvulus, assembly GCA_964016875.1. Classification (NCBI taxonomy): domain Eukaryota; kingdom Viridiplantae; phylum Streptophyta; class Magnoliopsida; order Caryophyllales; family Polygonaceae; genus Fallopia; species Fallopia convolvulus. The sequence continues at coordinate 38,299,611 of OZ024731.1, read as the reverse complement.
TTTGAGTTAAACACGTCCATAAACACTTGAGAGTTTGAGTGCAAACACATATTTCTTGGTGAGGTCTAGAAATGGATGAATGGTCTTTACTTTTTGCTTATTATAATACATGCTGAGAAGTCTTGGTCGGGTTTTGACTATATGTGAAATGCTTGTTTGACTTGAGATGAATGTATGATTGCATTTCTGTGGTGTGTGTTAGATTTATGTCTTGCTTGAGGACAAGCAAGGTTCAAGCATGGGGAAATTTGATAGAGCATATAAGTATAGGTGTTAGAGCATGTTTTTATTCCCGTTTTATGCATTTTTAGATTCCCGTTTTATGCATTTTTAGATAGTTTTACTTTAAGTTGTAGTTTAGGTTTTATTTCGGTTTAGTTCGGAATCTACGCGTTTGTGTGCTATATTTCAGGTCGGATGGTAAAACATGGTTGGTGTGAGGCTAAGGACCGAGCTAGGACGCGTGGAGAGCATTGAAGTGAAGATTAGAAGAGCTAATGCCCAAGAGCTTGGGTGAGAAAAATGCTTAAATCCGGGTGATGCATTGGAGTCTTGTTTTGACACCTCTATCTTGCAATGCTTGGTTTGGGAGCTACAGTAGCCGGATGAAGCTGAATTTGATATCACTGGAAAGCTAACTCGAAGAGCTACAATTTATATTTGTACTCAGAGTCCAAATTCCAACTCTAAGGGGGTTAAAACAGCCTCTGAAGTGTCACTAAAGTTGCTACAAGCAAAGCGCGGGAAAAGTGGGCAGAGCGCCCCCGCGCTCTGGGAGGACCAAACCGCGCCCCGGCGCGTTTGTGCGACGCTGACTTGGGCTTCGGGTGATCTTTTGGGCCGACTTTAGTTTATGTTTTTGGATATTTTTAGAGAAAATATATATAGTTTCCTTAGGTTTTATTATGCTATCTTTTACTTGTGCTCTAAGTTTGAAGAATTTGGAGATTTGAGGGAGATAAAACCCTAGTTTTGCAATTGAAGATCAAATTGACTTTTGTATGTTTTGTTTTTCTTCAATGACAATTTCTAGCTAATTTTCTCATGTCAACCTAGTTAGTTGAAGTTGTATGCATGGTTGTTTGTGAGATTTGAATTATTTTAGTTTGCCTTGACTAGATTGAATCTCTCCATGCTTGATTGATTAAATTCACTTAGGATTATAATAGATTGGCCACCTATTCTACTTCTAGGTTGAATTACATCTAGAATAATTAAATAGACGGTGGAATTTGATTATTCATGGATGAATCCTTTGATTAAACTTATAGAAGGTGGAATAAGGTTAATCAAAGGCGGAGAATTTAATCACAAGACTTCATGAATAGACGGTAGAATTCATGAATATTGTTTGTATTGAATGCTTTGAAACTAATTGCATGATCAACTTGACATAGAAAGCTTTCTAGGTTAATTGATTAAAAGGTTGTTAAAGACAGTGTATATTAACAAACACAATAATCTTGAATTCATAAATTCACAATAGATTAGTCAAGGGAAATTGAAATAAGGATAATCGATTATCAAAACTCATGTATGCAATGGATACGAAACTAGTTGGGCGCTCTTCTCTAATTTGAATCTTAAACCACTTTACTTGCTTAGCTTTAATTAGTTTAATTACTTAGATTTTAGTTTATAATTAGTTTATATTCCGAGTCTCTGTGGGTTCGACCCGTACTTCAACTTTGCTAAGGTTAGGAAGTTAGGAATAATTCTTTGACAGTGCTTTTATTGCGATGTAAAAGTGCTCGTCAAAGAGCAGCTAATAACCATGGCAGATCGCACTATTAGGCAACTGACTGCGCCTAATTTAGAGCAGCAACAACGTGGTCTTCAGTTTCCCGCCCTGGGAGAAGGAGTAAAGATTGAGCTTAAATCTGGTCTTCTCCATTATTTGCCTATGTTCCATGGGCTTAGTGGGGTGGATCTGAATAAACACCTTGCAGAGTTCCATTCTGTCTGCTTGGGAATGAAGCCAGCTGATGTGACTAAAGTTCAGCTTATGTTGAGGGCTTTCCAATTTTCCTTGGCTGATGCAGCTAAGGAATGGTATCTATACTTATCACCTGAAACGATCACTACTTGGGCTCAGATGAAGGGTGCTTTTCTGGAAAAATACTTCCCTGCTGCCAAGCAAACGTCTATCAAAAAGCAACTGAGCAGTTTGGAGCAGGGAGATGATGAGAACTTGTATGAGTACTATGAGCGTTACAAGAGACTCATAGCCAGTTGTCCCTACCATGGCTATTCTGATAAAGACCTGATTTGCTATATTATTGAAGGTCTTTGTGATGCTGATAGGCGCCTGATGAATGCGTCTTGTGGAGGTTCTTATGAGAATCTCACTCCTAGGCAGGCGTTTGAGAAGTTGGAGACTCTACTAGAGCAATGCAGAAATCAGAGAAAGAGGTCCAACAGTAGGTCTGTCCATTCTATTAATGACTCCCTGAATGCTGAAGTAAGGGAGTTGAAAGCTATGATGAAGAACCTGTTGGCGGGCAATGGAGCTTCAAGCTCAAGGGCATGTGGAATCTGTGGCGAATCTAGCCATACTTCTGATGCATGCCCTATCATGCAAGAGCCAACAACTGATGTGAATGCTATAGGGAACTATGAACAGAGGCCCCGAAATGACCCATATTCAAATACCTTCAATCCCGGGTGGGCAAACCATCCTAACTTTAGGTGGAATCAACAACCTCAACAACCTTTTCCACCACAGGGAGGTCAGCCCAACTATGTTCCCAGGCCTAATTATGTGCCAAGGCCTCAGGCTCCTCAAGAAAATCTAGCCATTATCAATCAGCTTATGAAGGAAAATCAAGAGACTAAGGCTGCGATGAAGAGTTTGGAAATTCAGTTAAGTCAAATTGCAACCACTCTGAACCGTCTAGAAGTTAAGGACTCGGGAAAACTGCCATCTCATCCAATTAACCCGAGAGAGAATGTGAGTGCAATGACATTAAGGAGTGGGAAAGAGTTGGATGTTGAAATTTCAGCCAGCGGAAACCAGCCGAGTTCACCGGAGGACAGTTCTGATCGCGGTGCAGAAATCGAGGCAGACGCAGAATCCGCGCCCACGAAAAATTTTCGCGCCCGCGGATCATCCGCGCCCATAGATAATTTCCGCGGCTGCGGAGCATCCGCGCCCGCGGGTCCCGTTCCGCGCTCGTGGATCGACCCTCTGAAAGAATCCGATGATTATGTCAGGCCTTCGTTTATCCCCATGGCTTCACAAAAGCCAACTCCACCGTTTCCTGAGGCACTGAAGGACACCAGGAGGCCAACCAATGAAAAGAAAATTTTCGAAACCTTCTCCAAGTGTGAGGTAAATGTCCCTTTGCTTAAACTTGTTCAAAGTATTCCTTGTTTTGCTAAATTTCTGAATGAATTATGTACTATCAAGAGAAAGCAAAAAGAAAAGGGGTAGGTTAAGAAAATTAATCTTGTGTAAAATACTGAAAATGTATCTTCCATGCCTCAAAGGCAATTGCCTAAGAAGTATGGAGATCCAGGGAGGTTTACTGTTCCCGTTACAATTGGTGAGGCTAAAATTGAGCATTCTATGCTTGATTTAGGTGCATCCATTAATGTCATGCCACTTAGCATCTATGAGAGGTTAGGTCTAGGGCCATTACAGGATTCTAATCTAAAGCGCATCCGAAAGGATTTTTGGAAGATGTCTTAGTGCAGGTGGATAGTTTAATTTTTCCGACGGACTTTTATGTCATAGAGATCGGTAAGGGTAGATACGACCTAGTTTTGCTGTTGGGTCGTCCATTTATGAAGACGGCGAGCGCCGTAATTGACGTTTCAAAGAGCCTATTATCTATGGCACATGAAGGAAAAAAGGTCCAGTTTCAAATAGATAATGATCCATTTTGAGCATAAAAGACGTCGGGCCATACGACGTTAAACAAAGGCGCTGCTCGGGAGGCAACCCGGGGTAAGTTTTTCTTTTTTCTTTTCTTTTTATCTTTTTAGTTTAGTTTTAGTTTTAGTTTTTGTTTTGGTTTGGGTTTTGTCGGGCTAACTTGGAGGTATAATTTTTCCCATCAAAAGAAGCCAGTCCGAGGCGAGTCCGAGCACGTGGAAAATCCGCGCCCACATAAATTTTATGCGCCTGCGGAAAATCCGCGCCCTTGGAATTTTTCCGCGCTCGCGGATTGGCCTGGCGGAATTAAAAATTTTATAAATTTTTTTTTTAAAAACAATATAAAAAAATAAAAGGTTTTCGGGACAAACCCCCGAAATAACAGGCTTTCAGGTGAAACCCCTAAAATAAAAGGTTTTTGGGTGAAACCCCCGAGATAATTTAGGGAAAAAAAAGAAGAGAGAGAGAAAAAAAGAGTGTTCTTCTATATTCTACCATCACCCATCAATCCATTTTTCTATATCTTTCCATGTCTAGTTTCTTGGAATTGTTAGTTACTATTATCACGTTCCATCCCATTGTGGTGATTGCGCGTCTGCACCATCTTTGCGGTATAGTTCAAGTATGGGGGTACTACCGTCGTCAAAGTTTTATTATTTTGAGGTGTCCAGTTCATTCTCATTGGAGCCGTCCTATGGTGTGGATTTGGTTGCTGAGTTGTGAAGATGACGTTCTTGGTTTGTTCCCAGACGAATCAGTTTGTTCCTGAGTTTGGTGCTTATAATATCCGGGAGTTCATTGCATCTCTTCTTTCGTATGTGAGTCTTCTGATTTTCCTCTTCTATTCTTAATTCCTTTCTCTTTACTTCATTGAGGACAATGAAGGATTTAAGTAGGGGGGGGGGGGGGGGGGGAGTACTCACTACGCCTATCCTAGTTAATTGCTTTTCAGTTTATTTTTCGTTATTTTATGGGATAAAAAAAATTTTGAAAAAAATAAAAAAAAATTAATTTTTTTTTAAAAAAAGCCATAAAAAAATTTCAGAAAAAGGCATAAAAATCCTGGGATGAGCTGAAGACCAGAAAAGGCGGCTCAGGTAATAAGCAGGTAACCCGGACCAACATTAGGCTGGGGTAATATGAGGTTAGTGAGAGATGTGAGTATTTGTGAGCACACCTAAAAAAAATGAAAAAAGTGATTAGGTGAAAACCCGAAAGGGCACCTATGTAGAATGAGTGGTAAAATCAGAGTGTTTAGGATCATATTCTACTTTGGGGCTTGGGGATTACACTTTAGATGTTGGGTAGATCCTAGGTTGCTCTACACTTTTTAGAACTTGAGAGTTGATATCTATATGTATATATGTCAGGTGTGTGTTTGAGCTTTCATGTCTTTGCTCATTATTTCTCTATTTTGGGTTCAGGTTGGTGAGGTGAATGATTTTTGTCTTCCCTTGTACTATGTTGTAAACCTTGATAGGATTTTGTTAGATTTATTTTGAGCTTACTCGAGGAAGAGCAAGGTTTAAGTATGGGGGAATTTGAGACACTCTATTTAGTATAGGTTAACTCTTGTATTTTAGGTATGATTTGAGTGTGTTTAGGTTAGTTTTGAGCATAAAGTCATATGAAGACCGAAGACACGATTTGAAGAATTCCAAGAGTTTTGAAGACAAGTGTAGATTTGGAGTTATTTCGACACCACTTTCTTGTAACGCTTTTTCCGGGAGATATGGTGATCGGATGAAGCTGAATTTGATATCATTGGAAAGCTAACTCGAAGAGATACAATTCATTTTTTTACGGAGAGTTCAAATTCCAACTCTAAGTGGGTCAAAACTACCTCCGAAATTGACACAGTAAGTTGTTAGAAGATCCGCGCCCGCGGAAATATTCTGCGCTCGCGGATCGTAGAGCATCCGAGGGCGAGGAAAGCTGGATCCGCGGACGCGGATTATTTCCGCGCTCGCGGATGTAAGAGATTCTGCTGCCGAGGTAGAGGATTGATCCGCGCCCGCGGATTTTGGCTTTTCAGCGCCGCCTTTGTCTCGTTTTATTTTATCTTTTTAGTATTTTTATATCTTAGGGTTTTAGACTTATTTCTACTATTTAAGCTTTGTTTCGAGTTTCACTTTATAGACACAATTCTAGCATACTTTTACTTTTAGGTTTTTATTTCAGTATTATGGAGAACTAAGATCCCTTTGGAGTTTGTTTAATCAAGGAAGCCTTTTTATGTATTTCGTGAAATTCTGGTAACTCTTCTATCCCTTAGTTAATATCAAAACTCTTGGTTTAATTTATATGATCTATGTTTGATTTGATAAGCCTGATCAACTTGTTTGATTGACTTAGATCTATTGTTTGGGTTAGGTTTGATTGTTGTTTGGGCAATCTTATTTATCCTTCAAACATTTCTTTTCTAGGACCGTGGACTAGAATTGAGAAAGAGTATTTGATTGTTATTTTATGCATGAGACTCGTAGCTTGATTGCATGAATTAATATCCTTCTATCCTTAATAATTTGCATGATTTGAATTAAGCGATCTTGTTCATATCATAATTCCGCTTGGACCGTGGACAAGCGGAAATCTTTTATAAGGATTGGAATTAACTAGGAAATTAATAGAAAAGTGGATGAATCAATGATCGAATGATTAAAAAGGTGGAATTGATTGAATAAACTCTGCTTTCTTTCCATTGATTTAATCCTTGAAAATACTTGCTTGCCTAAACTCCCAAACCCTTGTCTTATTAATTGCTGATTGTTCAGAATCCCGATTCTCTTGGGTTCGGCCCGTTGCTTGCTTACTATACTAGTTAGTAGTTTAGGGTTATTTATCTTTGATCTTGGCAACAACGATTTTAGCCGAGTCAAATTTTGGCGCCGTTGCCGGGGATTTGGTTATTAATTTTCTGTTTAATCGGCGTTTCTGACGAATCCGCGACCTCAGAATTTTTCCGCGCCCGCGGATCGGTTCGTCCAGATTCCCCGAATTGGTAAGAACCTGTCATATGGTTCTTTCCCGTTCTATTGATAATTCTCCTATTGTTCCATTTGATCCAGAAATGAACACTTCATTGAGACAGTTGAGACGTAAAGTTCACGCTCAAGTGCTAGGCATACAGTTTGATCCAGTTTCATCTTCTTCTTCTTCATCTGATTCAGAGGTGGAAGAGCAGCTAGTAACCATGGCAGATCGCACTATTACGCAACTGACTGCGCCTAATTTAGAGCAGCAACAACTTGGTCTTCAGTTTCCCGCCCTGGGAGAAGGAGTAAAGATTGAGCTTAAATCTAGTCTTCTCCATTATTTGCCTATGTTCCATGGGCTTAGTGGGGAGGATCTGAATAAACACCTTGCAGAGTTCCATTCTGTCTGCTTGGGAATGAAGCCAGCTGATGTGACTAAAGATCAGCTTATGTTGAGGGCTTTCCAATTTTCCTTGGCTGATGCAGCTAAGGAATGGTATCTATACTTATCACCTGAAACGATCACTACTTGGGCTCAGATGAAGGGTGCTTTTCTGGAAAAATACTTCCCTGCTGCCAAGCAAACGTCTATCTAAAAGCAACTGAGCAGTTTGGAGCAGGGAGATGATGAGAACTTGTATGAGTACTATGAGCGTTACAAGAGACTCATAGCCAGTTGTCCCTACCATGGCTATTCTGATAAAGACCTGATTTGCTATATTATTGAAGGTCTTTGTGATGTTGATAGGCGCCTGATGAATGCGTCTTGTGGAGGTTCTTATGAGAATCTCACTCAAAGGCAGGCGTTTGAGAAGTTGGAGACTCTACTAGAGCAATGTAGAAATCAGAGAAAGAGGTCCAACAGTAGGTTTGTCCATTCTATTAATGACTCCCTGAATGCTAAAGTAAGGGAGTTGAAAGCTATGATGAAGAACCTGTTGGCGGGCAATGGAGCTTCAAGTTCAAGGGCATGTGGAATCTATGGCGAATCTAGCCATACTTCTGATTCATGCCCTATCATGCAAGAGCCAACAGCTGATGTGAATGCTATAGGGAACGATGAACAGAGGCCCCAGAATGACTCATATTCAAATACCTTTAATCTGGGGTGGGCAAACCATCCTAACTTTAGGTGGAATCAATAACCTCAACAACCTTTTCCACCACAGGGAGGTCAGCCCAACTATGTTCCCAGGCCTAATTATGTGTCAAGGCCCCAGGCTCCTCAGGAAAATCTAGCCATTATCAATCAGCTTATGAAGGAAAATCAAGACACTAAGGCTGCGATGAAGAGTTTGGAAATTCAGTTAAGTCAAATTGCAACCACTCTGAACCGTCTAGAAGTTAAGGACTCGGGAAAACTGCCATCTCAGCCCATTAACCCGAGAGAGAATGTGAGTGCAATGACATTAAGGAGTAGGAAAGAGCTGGATGTTGAAATTTCAGCCAACGGAAACCAACCGAGTTCACCGGAGGACAGTTCTGATCGCGGCACAGAAATCGAGGCAGACGCAGAATCCGCGCCCACGGAAAATTTCCGCGCCCGCGGATCGCCCCTCTGAAAGAATCTGATGATTATGTCAGGCCTTCATTTACCCCCATGTCTTCACAAAAGCCAGCTCCACCGTTTCCTGAGGTAATCCTCCGTTTTGCTAAATTTCTGAATGAATTATGTACTATCAAGAGAAAGCAAAAAGAAAAGGGGCAGGTTAAGAAAATTAATCTTGTGGAAAATACTAAAAATGTATCTTCCATGTTTCAAAGGCAATTTCGTAAGAAGTATGGAGATCTAGGGTGGTATATTGTTCCCGTTACAATTGGTGAGGCTAAAATTGAGCATTCTATGCTTGATTTAGGTGCATCCATTAATGTCATGCCACTTAGCATCTATGAGAGGTTAGGTCTAGGGCCATTACAGGATTCTAATATTACTATTGAACTGGCTGACCACTCTAAAGCACATCCGAAAGGATTTTTGGAAGATGTCTTAGTGCAGGTGGATGGTTTAATTTTTCCGACGGACTTTTCTGTCCTCGAGATCGGTAAGGGGAGAAACGACCCAGTTTTGCTGTTGGGTCGTCCATTTATGAAGACGGCGAGCGCCGTAATTGACGTTTCAAAGGGCCTATTATCTATGGCACATGAAGGAAAAAAGGTCCAGTTTCAAATAGATGATGATCCATTTTGAGCATAAAAGACGTCGGGCCATAGAACGTTAAACAAAGGCGCTGCTCGGGAGGCAACCCGGGGTAAGTGTTTCTTTTTTCTTTTATTTTTATCTTTTTAGTTTAGTTTTAGTTTTTGTTTTTGTTTTGGTTTTGTCAGGCTAACTTGCAGGTATAATTTTTCCCATCAAAAGAAGCCAGTCCGAGGCGAGTCTGAGCCCGCGGAAAATCCGCGCCCTCGCAATTTTTCCGCGCTCGCGGATCGGCCTGGCAGAATTAAAATTTTATAAAAAAATTTTTTTTTTAAAAATAATATTAAAAAAAAGGTTTTCGGGTGAAACCCCCGAAATAACAGGCTTTCAGGTGAAACCCCTGAAATAAAAGGTTTTCGGGTGAATTGTTAGTTACTATTATCAGGTTCCATCCCATTGTGGTGATTGCGCGTCTGCACCATCTTTGCGGTATAGTTCAAGTATGGGGGTGCTACCGTCGTCAGAGTTTTATTATTTTGAGGAGTCCAATTCATTCTCATTGGAGACGTCCTATGGTGTGGATTTGGTTGTTGAGTTGTGAAGATGACGTTCTTGGTTTGTTCCCAGACGAATTAGTTTGTTCTTGAGTTTGGTGCTTATATTTCCGGGAGTTCATTCCATCTCTTCTTTCGTATGTGAGTCTTCTGATTTTCCTCTTCTATGCTTAATTCCTTTCTCTTTACTTCATTGAGGACAATGAAGGATTTAAGTATGGGGGAGGAAGTACTCACTACGCCTATCCTAGTTAGTTGTTTTTCAGTTTATTTTTCGTTATTTTATGGGATCCTTATTCCATGTTTTGTATAGAGAAATTTTTGAAAAAAATAAAATAAAAATTAAATTTTTTTAATAAAAAAAGCCATAAAAAAATTCAGAAAAAAGCCAAAAAATTTTTTTAGAGCTTGAGAGTTGATATCTATATGTATATATGTGAGGTGTGTGTTTGAGCTTTCATGTCTTTGCTCATTATTTCTCTATTTTGGGTTCGGGTTGGTGAGGTGAGTGATTTTTGCCTTCCCTTGTACTATGCTGTAAACCTTGATAGGATTTATTGTTAGATTTATTTTGAGCTTACTCGAGGAAGAGCAAGGTTTAAGTATGGGGGAATTTGATACACTCTATTTAGTATAGGTTAACTCCTGTATTTTAGGTATGATTTGAGTGTGTTTAGGTTAGTTTTGAGCATAATTGTCATATGAAGACCGAAGACACGATTTGAAGAATTGCAAGAGTTTTGAAGACAAGTGTTGATTTGGAGTTGTTTCGACACCACTTTCTTCTAACGCTTATTCCGGGAGCTACGGTGATCGGATGAAGCTGAATTTGGTATCATTGGAAAGCTAACTCGAAGATCTACAATTCATCTTTTTACGACGAGTACAAATTCCAACTTTATGTGGGTCAAAACTACCTCTGAAGTTGACATAGTAAGCTGTTAGAAGATCCGCGCTCGCGGATCGTTGAGCATCCGAGGGCGAGGAAAGCTGGATCCACGGACGCGGATTATTTCCGCACTCGCGGATTTTGGCTTTTCAGCGCCGCCTTTGTCTCGTTTTATTTTATCTTTTTAGTATTTTTATATCTTAGGGTTTCAGACTTATTTCTCCTATTTAAGTTTTGTTTCGAGTTTCACTTTATAGACACAATTCTAGCATACTTTTACTTTTAGGTTTTTATTTCAGTATTATGGAGAACTAATTTCCCTTTGGAGTTTGTTTAATCAAGGAAGCCTTTTTATGTATTTCGTGAGATTCTGGTAACTTTTCAATCCCTTGGTTAATATCAAAACTCTTGGTTTTATTTATATGATCTATGTTTGATTGGATAAGCCTGATCAACTTGTTTGATTGACTTAGATCTACTGTTTGGATTAGGTTTGATTGTTGTTTGTGCAATCTTATTTATCCTTGAAACACCTCTTTTCTAGGACCGTGGACTAGAATTGAGAAAGAGTATTTGATTGTTATTTTATGCATGAGACACGTAGCTTGATTGCATGAATTAATATCCTTCTATCCTTAATATTTTGCATGATTTGAATTAAGCGTTCTTGTTCATATCATAATTCCGCTTGGACCGTGGACAAGCGAAAATCTTTTATAAGGATTGGAATTAACTAGGGAATTAATAGAAAAGTGGATGAATCAGTGATCGAATGATTAAAAAGGTAGAATTGATTGAATAAACTCTGCTTTCTTTCCATTGATTTAATCCTTGAAATTGCTTGCTTGCCTAAACATTCAAACCCCTGTCTTATTAATTGTTGATTGTTAAGAATCCCGATTCTCTTGGGTTCGACCCCTTGCTTGCTTACTATACTAGTTAGTAGTTTAGGGTTATTTATCTTTGATCTTGGCAACAACGATTTTAGCTGAGTCATTAAGCAAACAAGAAAATTTAAGTATCAAATCAATTAAGGAAAAGCAGAGTTCATTCAATCAATTCCACCTTTTTAATCATTCAATCATCAATTCATCCACTTTTCTATTAATTCCCAAGCTAATTCCAATCCTTATAAAAGATTTCCGCTTGTCCACGGTCCAAGCGAAAGGATGATACGAACAAGAACGCTTAATTCAAATCATGCAAAGTGTTAAGGATAGAAGGATATCAAATCATGCAATCAAGCTACGAGTCTCATGCATAAAATAACAATCAAACATTCTTTCTCAATTCTAGTCCACGATCCTAGAAAAGAGTTGTTTCAAGGATAAATAAGATTGCACAGACAACAATCAACCTAATCCAAACAGCAGATCTAAGTCAATCAAATAAGTTGATCGGGCTTATCAAATTAAACATAGATCATATAAATAAAAACAAGAATTTTGATATTAACCAAGGAATAGAAAAGTTACCAGAATCTCACCAATTACATAAAAAGGCTTCCTTGATCAAACAAACTCCAAAAGAAATTAGTTCTCCATAATAAAACTGAAATAAAACCTAAAATATAAAAGTGTGCTCTGAATTGTGGTAATGTGTAACCCTAAAGTCTGCCACGAAGCTAGGCTTAAATAGTAGAAAAATAACTGAAACCTAAAGATATAAAAATAGATAAAAGATAAAATAAAACCACGACCCGCGAGCGCGGTTACGAACCGCGACCGCGGCTCCATTAAGCTACGGCGTCCGCGGAACTGGCACCACCCGCGAGCGTGTGTCCTCTGACAACATTCTGGTCTCAGCTTCGTAGGTGGTTTTGACCCACTTAGAGTTGGAATTTGAACTCGCCATCAAAATATGAATTGTATCTATTCGAGTTAGCTTTCCAATGATACCAAATTCAGCTTCATCTGATCATTGTAGCTCCCGAACAATGCAACACAAGAAAGTGGCGTCAAAACAACTCCAAATCAACACTTGTCTGCAAAACTCTTGCAATTCTTCAAATCGTGTCTTCGGTCTTCATATTACAATTATGCTCAAAAATAACCTAAACACACTCAAATCATGCCTAAAATACAAGAGTTAACCTATATTAAACTAGAGCGTATCAAACTTCGTCACCATGGTGTGCCAGTTCGGTACTTTCTCTCGCTGGCTCGTTACCGAGCTGAATCGTGGGGTCCTCTTCAGTCGTAGGGCCCTTATCCTTAGCTTGGACACGCTCCGGTAGTGTATTTATGCTACTAAGGTGTACTACTGCTATTTGTCCCCTCGGGTTCTCCTCGGGTTGGCCTGGGAGTTGCCTTGTGGTCTTGCAATCTGTGCAGCAAGGTTCCCTAGTTGGGAGTCAACATTTTTCATCCACACATCGAACTCGCCCCATCTTTTTAGTTGGTTATTTGGTTGGCTTGAACTCCGTTGATGCCTTCTTGTAACCCTTGTACCCATGATGGTTTCTCTTGATAGCCTAGAGATCGATACATTGCAGGTCATTTATCCGGTGGGGACACTGCATAGTTGGGATTCGGGTTTTGGTTACCGCACGTTGGATAATTGTTTGACCTTTCAAAATTACTAGGCTAGTTCCTGTATGGGCCTCTCATATAGTTCACTTCAGCATATGTCTCAACGGATCTTACCTATTCTATGTTAGTGCAAGCAGAAGTAATATGGGTAGAAAAGCCACACTCTTGACAAGATTGAGAGGATTTCAGAAAACTTACCTGCTTCTTCAGGCGGTACATCTTTAGTTGGGACTCAAGAGTCATCCCAATAAAGATGTGATGGCAAGCATCATCAAGCCCTATGTCTATCCCCAACTTATAGAATTCATGTAATAGTTTCTGGCACCTAGTGAAGTACTCATGAAAGGGTTCATCTTGCAACTGACAAAACCTAAATGCAGACATTAGTATATACAAGAGTAGACCATAAGATAGGTCTACACAAGAGAATTGGGATTTCTGGGACGAACGCAACCGTGAGCGAGGGTGTCAACCGCGGGTGCTGGTCTGGCCGTGGGCGCGAGTTTTGAGCCGCGAGCGCGGGTCGATCAAAAACGCCGATTATTCAGAAAAGTAAAAACGATTCCCTAGCAACAGCGCCAAAATTTGACTCGGATAAACTCGTTGTTGCAAAGATAAAAAAACAAATTACCCTAAACTACAAACCAAGTATAACATGCAAGTCAGGGATCGTACCCAAGAGAATCGTTATTCTGAACAATCAGCAAAGAACAAATCAAGGGTTTTGGGAGTTTAAGCAAAAATGCAAATTTAAGCATCAAATCAATTAAGGAATAGAAGAGTTCATTCAATCAATTTCACCTTTTTAATCATTCGATCATCAATTCATCCACTTTTTTATTAATTCCCAAGTTAATTCCAATCCTTATAAAGATTTCCGCTTGTCCACTATCCAACCGAAAGGATGATATGAACAAGAACGCTTAATTCAAATCATGCAAAGTATTAATGATAGAAGGATATCAAATCATGCAATCAAGCTACGAGTCTCATGCATAAAATAACAATCAAACACACTTTCTCGATTCTAGTCAACGGTCCTAGAAAAGAGTTGTTACAAGGATAAATAAGATTGCACAGACAACAATCAACCTAATCCAAACAGTAGATCTAAGTCAATCAAACAAGTTGATCAGGCTTATCAAATTAAACATAGATCATATAAATAAAAACAAGAGTTTTGATATTAACCAAGGGATAGAAAAGTTACAAGAATCTCACGAATTACATAAAAAGGCTTCATTGATCAAACAAACACCAAAGGAAATTAGATCTCCATAATAAAATTGAAATAAAACCTAAAATATAAAAGTGTGCTCTGAATTGTGGTAACGTGTAACCCTATAGTCTGCCACGAAACTAGGCTTAAATAGTAGAAAAACAACTGAAACCTAAAGATATAAAAATAGATAAAAGATAAAATAAAACCTAGTCAAAGTCGGCGTTGGAAAACAGCGACCCGCGAGCGCGGCTCCATTAAGCTTCGGCGTTCGCGGATCTGGCACCACCCGCGAGCGCGGGTCCTCTGACAGCATTCTGGTGTCAAATTTGGAGGTTGTTTTGACCCACTTAGATTTGGAATTTGAACTTTCCGTGAACATGAATTGTAGCTCTTCGAGTTAGCTTTCCAATGATACCAAACTCAGCTTCATCCTATCACCGTAGCTCCCGAACGATGCGTCACAAGAATGTGGCGTCAAAACAACTCCAAATCAACACTTGTCTTCAAAACTCTTGCAATTCTTCAAATCGTGTTTTCCGGTAGTGTCTTTCCGCTCCTAAGGTGTACCTCTGCTATTTTTCCCTTCGGGTTCTCCTCGGGTTGGCCCGGGAGTTGCCCTTGTGGTCTTGGAATATGTGCAGCAAGGTTCCCTAGTTGGGAGTCAACATTTTTCTTCCACACATCGAACTTGCCCCATCTTTTTAGTTGTTTATTTAGGTTGGCTTGAACTCCGTTGATGCCTTCGTGTAACCCTTGTACCCATGATGGTGGCTCTTGATAGCTTGGAGGACAATACGGTGCAGGTCGTCTATCCGGTGGGGGCGCTGCATAGTTGGGATTCGGGATTTGGTTGCCCCAAGTTGGATAATTGTTTGACCTTTCAAAATTACTAGGCCGGTTCCTCTATTGGCCTCTCATATAGTTCACTTTAGCATATGTCTCAATGGCTCTTACCTGTTCTATGTTAGTGCAAGCAGAAGTAATATGGGTAGAAGAGCCACACTCTTGACAAGATTGAGAGGATTTCAGAAAACTTACCTGCTTCTTCAGGCGGTACATCCTTAGTAGGGACTCAAGTGTCATCCCAATAAAGATGTGATGGCAAGCATCATCAAGCCCTATGTTTATCCCCCATACAGAGAATTCATGCAATAGTTTCTGGCATTTAGTGAAGTACTCATGAAAGGGTTCATTTTGCAACTGACAAAACCTAAATGCAGACATTAGTATATACAAGTGTAGACCGTAAGATAGGTCTACACAAGAGAATTAGGATTTCTGGGACGAACGCAACCGTGAGCGAGGGTGTCAACCGCGGGTGCTGGTCTGGCCGTGGGCGCGAGTTTTGAGCCGCGAGCGCGAGTCGATAAAAAACACCGATTATTCAGAAAAGTAAAACCGATTCCCTACCAACGGCGCCAAAATTTGACTCTGCTAAAGTCGTTGTTGCAAAGATAAAAAATAGATTACCCTAAACTACAAACCAAGTATAGCATGCAAGTCAGGGATCGTACCCAAGAAAATTGTTATTCTGAACAATCAGCAAAGAACAAATCAGGGATTTTGGGAGTTTAAGCAAACAAGCAAATTTAAGTATCAAATCATTTAAGGAAAAGCAAAGTTCATTCAATCAATTCCACCTTTTTAATCATTCGATCATCAATTCATCCACTTTTCTATTAATTTTCAAGTTAATTCCAATCCTTATAAAAGATTTCCACTTGTTGATAGCTCGCATTTAGGTAGTGTTTAGGATGCATATTTATGTTTAATTTGCATAGTTTTAGCTTAGTTTAGCTTAGTTTCTAGGTTTTTAGGTTTTCTAGGAAATTCGGGGTTTGCGCTTGATTTGTTCGGTTTTGCAAATCTTTAGGTAAACAAGCATGGACAGGATGGATCTTAGATGATTGTGGAGGATCAAGGTGAGGCTTAAAGTGGTGCAGCTGAAGATTGGAAGAGCTAAGGCCCAAGAGCTTGAGGGATAAAAACGCTTAAATCCGGGTCATGCATTGGAGTCTTATTTTGACACCTCCATCTTGCAATGCTTGGTTTGGGAGCTATACTGCTCGGATGAAGCTGAATTTGGTATCACTGGAAAGCTAACTCGAGGAGCTACAATTTATATTTTTACTCCGAGTCCAAATTCCAACTCGAAGGGGGTCAAAACAGCCTCTGAAGTGTCACTAAAGTTGCTGCAGGCAAAGCGCGGGCAAAGTGGGCAGAGCGCCCGCGCGCTCTGGGAGGACCAAACCGCGCTCTGGAGGTTGACGCAGCGATGACTTAGGCTTCCGCGAGATCTTGTGGGCCGACTCTAATATTTCTTTTTGGATATTTTTAGACATAATATAAATACTTTCTCTAGGTTTTATTTGGATGATATGCTATCTTTTACTTGTGTTCGAAGTTTGAACAATTTGGAGATTTGAGGGAGACAAAAACCCTAGTTTTGCAATTGAAGATCAATTTGACTCTTGTAAGTTTTGTTTTTCTTCAATGACAATTTCTAGCTAATTTTCTCATGTCCAACTAGTCAGTTGAAGTTGTGTGCATGATTGTTTGTGAGATTTGAATTATTTTAGTTTGCCTTTACTAGATTGAATCTCTCCATGCTTGATTGATTAAATTCACTTAGGATTAGTATAGATTGGCCACCTATTCTACTTCTAGGTGGAATTACAACTAGAATAATTAAATAGAGGGTGGAATTTGCTTATTCATGGATGAATCCTTTGATTAAACTTATAGACAGTGGAATAAGGTTAATCAAAGGCGGAGAATTTAATCACAAGACTTCATGAATAGACAGTGGAATTCATGAATATTGTTTCTATTGAATGCTTTGAACTTAATTGCATGATCAACTTGACATAGAAGGCTTTCTAGGTTAATTGATTAAAAGGTTATTAAAGACGGTGTATATTAACAACCACAATAAGCTTGAATTCATAAATTCACAATAGATTAGTCAAGGGAAGTTGAAATAAGGATAATCGATGATCAAAACTCATGTATGCAATGGATACAAAACTAGTTGGATGCTTTTCTCCATATTTGAATCTCAACTTATTTTACTTGCTTAGCTTTAATTAGTTTAATTTCTTAGATTTTAGCTTACAACCATAAAAAAAAACCTTCAATTTAGTAATATTACTTAAATACAAATATTCCGAGTCTCTGTGGGTTCGACCCTTACTTCCACTTTGCTAAGGTTAGGAAGTTATGAATAATTCTTTGACAGTGCTTTTATAGCTACGTAAAAGTAATCGTCAAATTTGGCGCCGTTGCCGGGGACTCGGCTATTTATTTGTGTTTATTTAGTATTACTATTTTTTTTTGGTGTTGTGAACCTATCTTACGGTTCATAACGCCCGTGCTACTAATCCATGGCTTTGTTCGATTGTAGACAGTTGCAGAATGAACACTTCCATGATTATTTTTTAAGATTTCAATACCATGTGCTTGAACTTGGTGCTTGGGGATTACAATATAGTGATAGGGAGGTAAACATGGGAGTTATTCATGGTATGAATCTTGAGACAAGGGGATTGGCTGACTACATGAGCAATGAGAGGCTTTTATATATGGGATCTGAGGAATGCTTGGATTTCTTTTGTTTCATGAGCCATCAATGCTTTCTGGTCGAGTCATCTTCCCAACCACCCCAGCCGGTTGATAAGTCTCTTGAGGATTTAATCAGGGATCTCTCTACAGGGGTGTATGCTTTGGAGCAATGTGAGTCTTGTTCTTCATATATGCATTCCACAATCTCACATCCTTTTGAGTTGTGTGAAAGAATTGGTGGAATCACGTTGGAATCAAACAATCAAGAGTCAGACACCCAGATGCAAGTTGAGGATCAATCTAAGACAGTTGATGTGGGTTATGAGGATGAATTCGACGCCCAACATGAAGTCACACCTATAAGTCATGCTGAGTAGATCACCATAGAGCGTACTGTAGTCTGTGCAGGCATAGAGATTCTTACAGAGCCTAGAGAGCCTGAGTCATTTTCACCCATGTGGAGTAAATTGCTTGAGGGTTTTGTGAATTTGGAAGAAGAATCGTTTGTTGAAAATGATGACTTCCTTGCTGAAGAAGTAGACAACCATGAGGGAGAAACACAACATGATACATTTATTAAGGCTCCCGCTGTCATGGTGCACCCTATGTTAGGCCTTGACATCCCATGTTTCAGTTTCCCCACCTTCTCACATCCAGAGCTTATGGAGTGCCAAGTTGAAGAGCCAAGTTGAAGAGCCAAGTCTACAACACAAGGTGGAAGATGGAGAATGTATGAAGTTCTTCCTGGATAAAAGTGGTATTGCTGACAAGTGCTTTGATTCATACTGTAAGTATTTTCTAAAGCCACCACTTGTGTTGAATTTTTTTGAGCATATGCCATCTCATGGAAGTTGGACGCACGAGTTTGATAAATTAAAACGTTCTTTGAAAGTTATATTATGCATCTTTAATTTATCATTGTGCTACTTATCTTCTTGTGAGATGTGTTCACAAGCTTTTGACAGTTTCTTAAGGGCATTGACAATGTCTAATCTTGTCTAATCATGCTAAACGTCAAGCTAATGACGTTAAACAAGCGCTTCTTGGGAGGCAACCCAAGATTTAAGTTTAGTTTTTCTTTGTTTTCTAGAATCGTTTTGTTTTTGGTTTGTTTTTGTTTGGTTTTCGTTTTGTTTTGGTTCGTTTTGTTATTAGTTTTAGGTAAAGTCGAGAAACAGGTACACGCGGTCCGAGGAAGTCAAGATGCCCCCGCGCTCATACCACCACCACCACCATCAGAGTAGATTCCCGAGTTTGACAAGTTCTTGTGATAAGGTCACTTTTCTTTTACCCTTATGTTTTATTACTTTGGGGACAAAGTAATGTTTAAGCATGGGGGAAGGGGATTATTTATTTTGTCATAAGAACTTGATTTTAGTTAGATCATGTAGTTGCATGTGCATGTTTATATTTTTGCTTGCATTGATTAAAATTCTTGAAAAAAAAATCAGAAAAATTTGTAAAAGATACAAAAATATTGCATTTAGGTTCTTATTTCCCCATTGTTTGTTTCCTCTTGTTTTTCAATGCTAAGTATAAGTCCTAACCCATGATTTGCATGATATGCTGAAGTTGATATGACATAAGCATGATCATTGATTAATTACCTTGATTATAAGATGGAGCATGTATTTAGCTTGAGTATTTGATTTATTATGAAGTTCTAGACAACAATTAGCCTTGTGAGATATTTTTAGCCTATCATGATATATTTGTTCTGTACATTTATTGAGTGTATCACCATGATTATCTAGCTCTAGAACTTGCGTTATGACTCTTTGTCAAGACTGCTTTATATGATTGAATACATAGCATTAAAATGATTGAGGCAATGTTTCTTATAAGCCTATTATTTCCCTTCCTACCTTACAAGATCCATGTTCTTGATACCCTTGTTCTTTTGAGCCTGAAGCCTATTTTTATTAAGCTCCACAAAATTTTCCATAGCTGAATAAGCTTGACCCATAATCCGGGATTTAGGACTTGAGGTTTTGGTTGTATTTTGTGAGTTATGTATAAGTATGGGGGAGTTGGATGAAAAGGTGGAAAAAGAGGAAATAAAACTCTTGGGTTCAAAGTAAAAAAAAATGAAGATGAAAAATCTGTTGCAAAGCAAAAGAAAAAAATGAGCTTAAATGTTAGTAGTCTTCATTAGTAGAAAAGAAAGAGTTGATAAGAGGCAAAAGAAAGAAAAAAAAGAAACAAAGAGCTTGAAAGTGTTAATGGAGTTGGGAAAAGAAGTTGAGAAGTGTTGTAAGAAGAAAGTGTTGAAGTTTCGGTTAGGATTAGTTCTTTATCCCGGATTTAGCACCACATGCCAAATGTTATCCCTTCCAAATTTCTCTTTACCTTGGCCCCATTACAAGCCTTAAAAAGACCTCATGATTTTTGTTATGTGTTTGATCCCCAGCGGTGGAGATTTAGTACGCTGATGCAAGCTTATGGTAGTCTAGTTTTCATGGTTGATTTTTGAGTGAGACACGTCCTTAAACACTTGAGAGTTTGAGTGCAAACATATTTACCTTGGTGAGGTCTAGAATGGATGAATGGCCTTTACTTTTTGCTTGTTATAATGCTTGCTGAGAAATCATGGTCGGGTTTTGATTATATGTGAAATGCTTGTTAGATTTGAGATGGATGTATGATTGCATTTTTGTGGTGTGTTTTGGATTTATGTCTTGCTTGAGGACAAGCAAGGTTCAAGCATGGGAGAATTTGATAGCTCGCATTTAAGTAGTGTTTAGGATGCATATTTATGTTTAATTTGCATGGTTTTAGCTTAGTTTAGCTTAGTTTCTAGGTTCTTAGGTTTTCTAGGAAATTCCGGTTTTGCGCTTGTTTTGGTCGGTTTTGCAGATCTTTAGGTAAACAAGCATGGATGGGATGGATCTTAGATCATTGTGGAGGATCAAGATGAGGCTTAAAGTGGTTCAACTGAAGATTGGAAGAGCTAAGGCCCAAGAGCTTGAGGGATAAAAACGCTTAAATCCGGGTCATGCATTGGAGTCTTATTTTGACACCTCTATATTGCAATGCTTGGTTTGGGAGCTATAGTGCTCGGATGAAGCTGAATTTTCTATCACTAGAAAGCTAACTCGAGGAGCTACAATTCATATTTTTACTCCGAGTCCAAATTCCAATTCAAATGGGGGTCAAAACAGCCACTAAAGTGTCACTAAAGTTGTTGCAGGCAAAGCGCGGGCAAAGTGGGCAGAGCGCCCCCGCGCTCTGGGAGGACAAAACCGCGCTCGGGCGGTTGATGCGACGATGACTTAGGCTTCCGCGAGATCTTGTGGGCCGACTCTAATATTTCTTTTGGATATTTTTAGACATAATATAAATACTTTCTCTAGGTTTTATTTGGATGATATGCTATCTCTTACTTGTGTTCGAAGTTTGAACAATTTGGAGATTTGAGGGAGACAAAAACCCTAGTTTTGCAATTGAAGATCAATTTGACTCTTGTAAGTTTTATTTTTCTTCAATGATAATTTCTAGTTAATTTTCTCATGTCCAACTAGTTAGTTGAAGTTGTGTGCATGATTGTTTGTGAGATTTGAATTATTTTAATTTGCTTTGACTAGATTGAGTCTCTCCATGCTTGATTGATTAAATTCACTTAGGATTAGTATAGATTGGCCACCTATTCTACTTCTAGGTTGAATTACAACTAGAATAATTAAATAGATGGTGGAATTTGATTATTCATGGATGAATCCTTTGATTAAACTTATCGATGGTGGAATAAGGTTAATCAAAGGCGGAGAATTTAATCACAAGACTTCATGAATAGACGGTAGAATTCATGAATATTGTTTCTATTGAATGCTTTGAAATTAATTACATGATCAACTTGACATAGAAAGCTTTCTAGGTTAATTGATTAAAAGGTTGTTAAAGACGGTGTATATTAACAACCACAATAAGGTTGAATTCATAAATTCACAATAGATTAGTCAAGTGAAGTTGAAATAAGGATAATCGATGATCAAAACTCATGTATGCAATGGATACAAAACTAGTTGGATGCTTTTCTCCATATTTGAATCTCAACTTATTTTACTTGCTTAGCTTTAATTAGTTTAATTTCTTAGATTTTAGCTTACAACCATAAAAAAAACCTTCAATTTAGTAATATTACTTAAATACAAATATTCCGAGTCTCTGTGGGTTCGACCCTTACTTCCACTTTGCTAAGGTTAGGAAGTTATGAATAATTCTTTGACAGTGCTTTTATAGCTACGTAAAAGTAATCGTCAAATTTGGCGCCGTTGCCGGGGACTCGGCTATTTATTTGTGTTTATTTAGTATTACTATTATTTTTTGGTGTTGTGAACCTATCTTACGGTTCATAACGCCCGTGCTACTAATCCATGGCTTTGTTCGATTGTAGACAGTTGCAGGATGAACACTTCCATGATTATTTTTTAAGATTTCAATACCATGTGCTTGAACTTGGTGCTTGGGGATTACAATATAGTGATAGGGAGGTAAACATGGGAGTTATTCATGGTATGAATCTTGAGACAAGGGGATTGGCTGACTACATGAGCAATGAGAGGCTTTTATATATGGGATCTGAGGAATGCTTGGATTTCTTTTGTTTCATGAGCCATCAATGCTTTCTGGTCGAGTCATCTTCCCAACCACCCCAGCCGGTTGATAAGTCTCTTGAGGATTTAATCAGGGATCTCTCTACAGGGGTGTATGCTTTGGAGCAATGTGAGTCTTGTTCTTCATATATGCATTCCACAATCTCACGTCCTTTTGAGTTGTGTGAAAGAATTGGTGGAATCACGTTGGAATCAAACAATCAAGAGTCAGACACCCAGATGCAAGTTGAGGATCAATCTAAGACAGTTGATGTGGGTTATGAGGATGAATTCGACGCCCAACATGAAGTCACACCTATAAGTCATGCTGAGTAGATCACCATAGAGCGTACTGTAGTCTGTGCAGGCATAGAGATTCTTACAGAGCCTAGAGAGCCTGAGTCATTTTCACCCATGTGGAGTAAATTGCTTGAGGGTTTTGTGAATTTGGAAGAAGAATCGTTTGTTGAAAATGATGACTTCCTTGCTGAAGAAGTAGACAACCATGAGGGAGAAACACAACATGATACATTTATTAAGGCTCCCGCTGTCATGGTGCACCCTATGTTAGGCCTTCATTTATTAAGGCTCCAAATCAACACTTGTCTTCAAAACTCTTGCAATTCTTCAAATTGTGTCTTCGGTCTTCATATTAAAATTATGCTCAAAAATAACCTAAACACACTCAAATCATGCCTAAAATACAGGAGTTAACCTATATTAAACTAGAGCGTATCAAGCTTCGTCACCATGGTGTGCCAGTTCGGTACTTTGTCTCGCTGGCAGGTTACCGAGCTGAATCGTGGCGTCCTCTTCAGTCGTACGGCCCTTCTCCTTAGCTTGGACACGCTCCGGTAGTGTATTTCCACTCCTAAGGTGTACAACAGCTATTTGTCCCTTCGGGTTCTCCTCGGGTCGGCCCGGGAGTTGCCCTTGTGGTCTTGGAATCTGTGCAGCAAGGTTCCCTAGTTGGGAGTCAACATTTTTCTTCGACACATCGAACTCGCCCCATCTTTTTAGTAAGTTATTTATGTTGGCTTGAACTCCGTTGATGCCGTCCTGTAACCCTTGTACCCTTGATGGTGGCTCTTGATAGCCTGGAGGTCGATACGATGCAGGTCGTCTATCCGGTGGGGGCGCTGCATAGTTGGGATTCGGGTTTTGGTTGGCCCACGTTGGATAATTGTTTGACCTTTCAAAATTACTAGGTTGGTTCCTGTATGGGCCTCTCATATAGTTCACTTCAGCATATGTCTCAACGGCTCTTACCTGTTCTATGTTAGTGCAAGCAGAAGTAATATGGGTAGAAGAGCCACACTCTTGACAAGATTTAGAGGATTTCAGAAAACATACCTGCTTCTTCAGGCGGTACATCCTTAGTTGGGACTCAAGAGTCATCCTTAGTTGGGACTCAAGGGTTCATCTTGCAACTGACAAAACCTAAACGCAGACATTAGTATATACAAGTGTAGACCGTAAGATAGGTCTACACAAGAGGATTCAGGATTTCTGGGACGAACGCAACCGTTAGCACGGGTGTCAACCGCGGGCACGGGGATGGCCGCGGGCGCGGGTTTCGAGCCGCGAGCGTGGGTCGATCAGAAACGCCGATTATTCAAAAAAGTAAAACCGATTCCCTAGCAACGGCGCCAAAATTTGACTCGGCTAAAGTCGTTGTTGAAAAGATCAAAAATAAATTACCCTAAACTACAAACAGAGTATAGGATGCATGTCAGGGATCGTACCCAAGAGTATTGTTATTCTGAACAATCAGCAAAGAACAAATCAGGGGTTTTGGGAGTTTAAGCAAACAAGCAAATTTAAGTATCAAAACAATTAAGGAAAAGCAGAGTTCATTCAATCAATTCCACCTTTTTAATCATTCGATCATCAATTCATCCACTTTTCTATTAATTCCCAAGTTAATTACAATCCTTATAAAAGATTTCTGCTTGTCCACTATACAAGCAAAAGGATGATATGAAGAAGAACACTTAATTCAAATGATGCAAAGTATTAAAGATAGAAGGATATCAAATCATGCAATCAAGCTACGAGTCTAATGCATAAAATAACAATCAAACACTCTTTCTCAATTCTAGTCCACGGTCCTAGAAAATAGTTGTTTCAAGGATAAATAAGATTGCACAGACAACAATCAAACTGATCCAAACAGTAGATCTAAGTCAACCAAACAAGTTGATCAGGCTTATCAAATTAAACATAGATCATATAAATCAAAACAAGAGTTTTGATATCAACCAAGGGATAGAAAACTTACCAGAATCTCACGAATTACATAAAATGGCTTCCTTGATCAAATAAACTCCAAAGAAAATTAGTTCACCATAATAAAACTGAAATAAAACATAAAATATAAAAGTGTGCTCTGAATCGTGGTAATGTGTAACCCTAAAGTCTGCCACGAAACTAGGCTTAAATAGTACAAAAACAACCGAAACCTAAAGATATAAAAATAGATGAAAGAGAAAATAAAACCTAGTCAAAGTCGGCGTTGGAAAACAGCGACCCGCGAGCGCGGCTCCATTAAACTTCGGCGTCCGCGGATCTGGCACCACCCGAGAGCGCGAGTCCTAAGACAGCATTTTGGTGTCAACTTCTAAGGTGGTTTTGACCCACTTAGATTTGGAATTTAAACTCGTCGTACAAACATGAATTGTAGCTCTTCGCGTTAGCTTTCCAATGATACCAAATTCAGCTTCATCTGATCACCATAGCTCCCAAGCGATGCTTTACAAGAAATTGGCGTCAAAACAACTCCAAATCAACACTTGTCTTCAAAACTCTTGCAATTCTTCAAATTGTGTCTTCGGTATTCATATTAAAATTATGCTCAAAAATAACCTAAACACACTCAAATCATGCCTAAAATACAGGAGTTAACCTATATTAAACTAGAGCGTATCAAGCTTCGTCACCATGGTGTGCCAGTTCGGTACTTTGTCTCGCTGGCTGGTTACCGAGCTGAATCGTGGCGTCCTCTTCAGTCGTACGGCCCTTCTCCTTAGCTTGGACACGCTCCGGTAGTGTATTTCCACTCCTAAGGTGTACAACAGCTATTTGTCCCTTCGGGTTCTCCTCGGGTCGGCCCGGGAGTTGCCCTTGTGGTCTTGGAATCTGTGCAGCAAGGTTCCCTAGTTGGGAGTCAACATTTTTCTTCGACACATCGAACTCGCCCCATCTTTTTAGTTAGTTATTTATGTTGGCTTGAACTCCGTTGATGTCGTCCTGTAACCCTTGTACCCTTTATGGTGGCTCTTGATAGCCTGGAGGTCGATACGATGCAGGTCGTCTATCCGGTGGGGGCGCTGCATAGTTGGGATTCGGGTTTTGGTTGCCCCACGTTGGATAATTGTTTGACCTTTCAAAATTACTAGGTTGGTTCCTGTATGGGCCTCTCATATAGTTCACTTCAGCTTATGTCTCAACGGCTCTTACTTGTTCTATGTTAGTGCAAGCAGAAGTAATATGGGTAGAAGAGCCACACTCTTGACAAGATTGAGAGGATTTCAGAAAACATACCTGCTTCTTCAGGCGGTACATCCTTAGTTGGGACTCAAGAGTCATCCTTAGTTGGGACTCAAGGGTTCATCTTGCAACTGACA
Source organism: Fallopia convolvulus (assembly GCA_964016875.1). Lineage (NCBI taxonomy): Eukaryota > Viridiplantae > Streptophyta > Magnoliopsida > Caryophyllales > Polygonaceae > Fallopia > Fallopia convolvulus. Next base: position 38,273,647 of record OZ024731.1, on the reverse strand, counting down.
AAACCTAAACGCAGACATTAGTATATACAAGTGTAGACCGAAAGATAGGTCTACACAAGAGGATTCAGGATTTCTGGGACGAACGCAACCGTTAGCACGGGTGTCAACCGCGGGCACGGGGCTGGCCGCGGGCGCGGGTTTCGAGCCGCGAGCGTGGGTCGATCAGAAACGCCGATTATTCAAAAAAGTAAAACCGATTCCCTAGCAACGACGCCAAAATTTGACTCGGCTAAAGTCGTTGTTGCAAAGATAAAAAATACATTACCCTAAACTACAAACCAAGTATAGCATGCAAGTCCGGGATGGAATCCCAAGAGAATCGTTATTATGAACAATTAGCAAAGAACAAATAAGGGGTTTTGGGAGTTTAAGCAAACAAGCAAATTTAAGTATCAAATCAATTAAGGAAAAGGAGAGTTCATTCAATCAATTCCACCTTTTTAATCATTCGATCATCAATTCATCCACTTTTCTATTAATTGCCAAGTTAAAACCAATCCTTATAAAAGATTTCCACTTGTCCACTGTACAAGCGAAAGGATGATATGAACAAGAACGCTTAATTCAAATCATGCAAAGTATTAAGGATAGAAGGATATCAAATCATGCAATCAAGCTACGAGTCTCATGCATAAAATAAAAATCAAACACTCTTTCTCAATTCTAGTCCACGGTCCTAGAAAATAGTTGTTTCAAGGATAAATAAGATTGCACAGTGATGTCTGCCTTTTTAGTCATGTTTTTAGGGTATGTTTTTGTGTCTTTTGAGTCTTTTTCTTTAGTTTTGTGATTTGTTTTGAGTCATTTGTGTAGGTTTTCGTATTTTCTTGAGATATGGAGTCTACATAAGCTTTGGTGGTGTTTTGTAGGTTTTTAGAAGCTATTTGGAGCAATTTTTGAAGAAAGGAGCAAAACCGGTGAAGATAGCACTCAAGAAGGAAGTGAAGATGTAGATTATGTGCTCAAGTAAAGTTATTGAAGATCAAGTTTGAGCTTGGAAAGAGATAGAAAAATTCGTTACAAGAACATAGGAAAAAGAATCGAGTCAAACGGAGTTGTAACGAATCTTCTACGCAAGTTTTACTCAAGGGTCGTTAACGATCCTGTCAGGGTCGTTAACGAGGCAGCGAGAGCAGCAGAGATCCGAGTCGGTGCTATTAATGGGCTTCTATCTTGTTTCCTTTTTTATGATATTAGATAGATAGAAGGGGTATATCTTATTAGAAGATATTATAGTTAGATTTAAGATAGATTTATTTCCTTATAGATAGATTTAAGATAGAATAGTTTCTCTATAAATACTCTTGTCTACCCTTTGTTATTGGAGACAATCAATTGCCTTGGAGGGCAAGTAAGAGGAGGAGGAGAGAAGAGAGAGGGGGAAGAGACGAGTTTTTGTGGGGAAGAACTATCGTTTGGATTCGGTTGTAAGCTTTCTTTTTAATTTAATTTGGATGTTTTCAATTATTATGCTTTGTGAGTAGTCTCTCTCTCTAAGGTTGGGGTTAAACCCAACAATGGTTGTGCATGCTTGTTTGTGATCATGTCTTGATTGTTTTTATTGCATGAATCTATTCTCTTGCTCTTAATCCTTGAAACGAAAGTTGAAGGGAATTTCTCATTCATAGTTGAAGCGAAGGCGAAACCTTGAATCAGAATAGTCAAATTAGGGTTTTGAAGCGAAAGCAGATCTATCCTAGTTGAAGTAGAAGAGATAGATAGTAAGTTTATTAGTTTAGCGAAAGTTGATTGATTTACTTGCTTTGGTTGACGAAAGTTGACACCTTTATGTGATAAAAGCATGATCTATGTGTTTCATTAGCGTTTGGCATGCATAATTGTTGTTGTGGGGATACCTTTGCCTTAGAATTCCTCTTCCTTGATAAAAATCCTACCTTTAATTGATTGCTTGCGTGAGCAATAACAAAACTTGATACTGACTATCTCCCGTGGACGAACCTGACTCCCCTGTACTCAGCGGGGTCTTGATTATAAATTTATTTGTTGTCAAGAAACCCTCTCAACACACAGACAACAATCAAACAAATCCAAACAGTAGATCTAAGTCAATCAAACAAGTTGATCAGGCTTATCAAATTAAACATTGATCATATAAATAAAAACAATAGTTTTGATATCAACCAAGGGATAGAAAAGTTACCAGAATCTCACGAATTACATAAAATGGCTTCCTTGATCAAACAAACTCCAAAGGAAATTAGTTCACCATAATAAAACTGACATAAAACCCAAAATATAAAAGTGTGCTCTGAATTGTGGTAATGTGTAACCCTAAAGTCTGCACGAAACTAGGCTCAAATAGTAGAAAAACAACCAAAACCTAAAGATATAAAAATAGATAAAAGATAAAATAAAACCTAGTCGAAGTCGGCATTGGAAAACAGCAACCCGCGAGCGCGGTTACGAACCGCGAGCGCGGCTCCATTAAGCTTCGGCGTCCGCGGATCTGGCACCACCCGCGAGCGCGGGTCTTCAGACAGCATTCCGGTGTCAACTTCGGAGGTGGTTTTGACCCACTTAGATTTGGAATTTAAACTCGCTGTAAAAGCAAGAATTATATCTCTTCGAGTCAGATTTCCAATGATACCAAATTCAGCTTCATCCGATCACTGTAGCTCCCGAACGATGCGTCACACGAAAGTGGCATTAAAACAACTCCAAATCAACACTTGTCTTCAAAACTCATGCAATTCTTCAAATCGTGTCTTCGGTCTTCATATTACAATTATGCTAAAAAATAACCTAAACACACTCAAATCATGCCTAAAATACAAGAGTTAACCTATATTAAACTAGAGCGTATCATGCTTCGTCACCATGGTGTGCCAGTTCAGTACTTTCTCTCGTTGGCTCGTTGCCGAGCTGAATCGTGGCATACTATTCGTCGTAGGGCCCTTCTCCTTATCTTGGAAACGCTCCGATAGTGTATTTCCACTCCTAAGGTGTACCGTTGCTATTTGTCCCTTCGGTTCTCCTCGGGTCGGCCCAGGAGTTGCCCTTGTGGTCTTGGAATCTGTGTAGCAAGGTTCCCTACTTGGGAGTCAACATTTTTCTTCCACACATCAAACTTGCCCCATCTTTTTAGTTGGTTATTTAGGTTTGCTTGAACACCGTTGATGCCTTCCTGTAACCCTTGTACCCATGATGGTGGCTCTGGATAGCCTGGAGGTCGATACGGTGCAGGTCGTCTATCCGGTGGGGGCGCTGCATAGTTGGGATTCGGGTTTTGGTTGCCCCACGTTGGATAATTGTTTGACCTTTCAAAATTACTAGGCTGGTTCCTGTATGGGCCTCTCATATAGTTCACTTCAGCTTATGTCTCAACGGCTCTTACTTGTTCTATGTTAGTGCAAGCAGAAGTAATATGGGTAGAAGAGCCACACTCTTGACAAGATTGAGAGGATTTCAGAAAACATACCTGCTTCTTCATGCGGTACATCCTTAGTTGGGACTCAAGAGTCATCCCAATAAAGATGTGATGGCAAGCATCATCAATCCCGATGTCTATCCCCCACAAAGAGAATTCATGTAATAGTTTCTGGCACCTAGTGAAGTAATCATGAAAGGGCTCATCTTGCAACTGACAAAACCTAAACGCAGACATTAGTATATACAAGTGTAGACCGTAAGATAGGTCTACACAAGAGGATTCAGGATTTCTTTGACGAACGCAACCGTTAGCACGGGTGTCAACCGCGGACGCGAGTTTCGAGCCGCGAGCGTGGGTCGATCAAAAACGCCGATTATTCAGAAAATTAAAACCGATTCCCTAGCAACGGCGCCAAAATTTGACTCTGCTAAAGTCGTTGTTGCAAAGATCAAAAATAAATTACCCTAAATGACAAACCAAGTATAGCATGCAGGTTGAGGGTCGTAACCAAGAGAATCGTTATTCTGAAAATCAGCAAAGAACAAATCAGGGGTTTTGGGAGTTTAAGCAAACAAGCAAATTTAAGTATCAAATCAATTAAGTAAAAGCAGAGTTCATTCAATCAATTCCACCTTTTTAATCATTCGATCATCAATTCATCCACTTTTCTATTAATTCCCAAGTTCTTTCCAATCCTTATAAAAGATTTCCGCTTGTCCACTGTCCAAGCGAAAGGATGATATGAACAAGAACGATTAATTCAAATTATGCAAAGTATTAACGATAGAAGGATATCAAATCATGCAATCAAGCTACGAGTCTCATGCATAACATAACAATCAAACACTCTTTCTCAATTCTAGTCCACGGTCCTAGAAAATAGTTGTTTCAACGATAAATAAGATTGATCAGGCTTATCAAATTAAACATAGCCACAGACAACAATCAAACTAATCCAAACAGTAGATCTAAGTCAATTAAACAAGTTGATCAGGCTTATCAAATTAAACATAGATCATATAAATAAAAACAAGAGTTTTGATATTAACCAAGGGATAGAAAAGTTACCAGAATCTCACGAATTACGTAAAAAGGCTTCCATGATCAAACAAACTCCAAAGGAAATTAGTTCTCCATAATAAAACTGAAATAAAACCTAAAATATAAAAGTGTGCTCTGAATTGTGGTAATGTGTAACCCTAAAGTCTGCCACGAAACTAGGCTTAAATAGTAGAAAAACAACCGAAACCTAACGATATAAACATAGATAAAATATAAAATAAAATCTAGTCGAAGTCGGCGTTGGAAAACAGCGATCCGCGATCGCGGTTACGAACCGTGAGCGCGGCAGCATTAAGCTTCAGCGTCCGCGGATCTGGCACCACCCACGAGCGCGGTTTCCACCCGCGAGCGCGGGTCCTCAGACAGCATTCTAGTGTCAACTTCGGAGGTGGTTTTGACCAACATAGAGTTGGAATTTGACCTCGTCGTACAAACATGAATTGTATCTCTTCAAGTTAGCTTTCCAATAATACCAAATTCAGCTTCATCCGATCACCGTAGCTCCTGAACGATGCGTCACAAGAAAGTGGTGTCAAAACAACTCCTAATCAACACTTGTCTTCAAAACTCTTGCAATTCTTCAAATCGTGTCTTCGTTCTTCATATTACAATTATGCTCAAAACTAACCTAAACACACTCAAATCATGCCCAAAATACAAGAGTTAACCTATATTAAACTAGAGCGTATCAAGCTTCGTCATCATGGTGTGCCAGTTCGGTACTTTCTCTCGCTGACTCGTTACCGAGCTGAACCGTGGCGTCCTCTTCAGTCGTAGGGTCCTTCGCCTTAGCTTGGACACGGTCCGCTAGTGTCTTTCCGCTCCTAAGGTGTACCGCTGCTATTTGTCCCTTCGGGTTCTCCTCGGGTCGGCCCGGGAGTTGTCCTTGTGGTCTTGGAATCTGTGCAGCAAGGTTCCCTAGTTGGGAGTCAACATTTTTCTTCCACACATCGAACTCGCCCCATCTTTTTAGTTGGTTATTTTGGTTGGCTTGAACTCCGTTGATGCCTTCTTGTAACCCTTGTACCCATGATGGTGGCTCTTGATAGCCTGGAGAGGTCGATACGGTGTAGGTCATCTATCCGGTGGGGGCGTTGCATAGTTGGGATTCGGGTTTTGGTTGCCCCACGTTGGATAATTGTTTGACATGTCAAAATTACTAGGCTGGTTCCTATATGAGCCTCTCATAAAGTTCACTTCAACATATGTCTCAGCGGCTCTTACCTGTTCTATGTTAGTGCAAGCAGAAGTAATATGGGTAGAAGAGCCACACTCGTCTTGCAGAAATTAGTTATCCATTCTTCCTTTGTCCACAATCCGTCTTCCAAGGCGCTCATCACCGCGCCGAGTGCAGAGGCAGGCCCTCCCACTCCACTTCCCAATCTCCCTTCTAACTCCTGGCTAAGCCTCCACTGGAGCGCTTGCCAAAAAAACACAGATAATAATTTTCGTTTGAAGGGGTACGATTTTCCCAGTCACACGGGTCAAAGTAGCCAACTCTTCCTCAACACCAGCTACAATGGGCCGTGTCGGAAACGGTACCAACATAGAGAAAACGGTTCAAAATAATTTCCGATAAAACATATTTAAAATCATTAACGCACACAACACACAAGGAGTTCAAAACAATTTAAAAGGTATTCGGGACTAGTTCCCAAAACCCGCCCTACAATATCGATACGCAATCTAACAAGGGAGAAAAGAACCGAGCAAGTCGAAAAACGACTTACCTCGAACGAAGGATCCTCGGGAAGACGGAACTACGATCTCAAACGGAACGATTCCCTAAAGAATTATGGAGGGAAAAATTAACTTAAATACAAGCCGATATACCTAACTTTTATTAAGAAAATTCTAATTAATAATATTAAAATGTGCTACTTAGCCCCTTATAAAATTTATCCCAAAACTAACAATCTAGTTCACCCAACCCAACTAACCACATTAATAATAAGGAACAATTTTACCCAATTCGAAGCCCATCTCCCCAGCCCAAAATAATTAAAAAAATGCAAACCAAACCAAACCAATTACCACTTAAAAACACAACACAACCCAATTTATATAAAGAAGACTTTGTGTGCAAATTTACCCAATCCATATTAGTAAAAATCGGGCCCAACCCAATTCAGCCTTCTCCCACTTCCAGTTTCACTAACAAAGTCAAAATTTTTGATTGACCAAGTGGAGCCCCCTTCCCCAATTCATATTCAACCTAGCGAGACGCCTGTTCTTCGCCGCGCTCCATGTCACCCCTGCCTCCGTCCGAAGGTACTTTCGGCAACGCCCCCTTCACCGCGTCTCCGACCCGGTTGAAATCCCCAAGCCGCAATCCGATGTCGACAACAACGAGCGCCGTCGAACATCTTTCTCACCGCCCCTGTTTTCGCCCGCCGGTGTTTCTCGACTTCGACCCCACTCCACCGGCGATCCCATTCCGTGACGATGGCATCGAGAAAGAGCGGAGAAGGACATCGCTTGTCGCCCCTGTTTTCATCCAAACTGACTCGCTTTCACCGCCCCCAACAACAGTCCCTACCGACCCCTGCCCCGACCGACGGTCTCGCCCTTCGAGACCCTTAACCGTTGGTGGGTGGCTCGGCGTTTTTAACGCCTCACTGGTCCCAACCCTAATGACCAGTCCCGGGCGAAACCTAACCCAGACAAGATCCTAACGGGATATAACAAGATGGAGAGTTTTGAGGATTACCGGTTGGTCCGAGGCTTCGTTTCTGGTCTCGGCGGGATCCGAGGACGCTCGTACTCCTACCGCTGGATAGTTTCTGCAGAATAATTGCCATGAATTTGCGAAAACAGAGGAGGGAGGAGTCGATGGAAGTGGATCGGAGTATAGGCGGGGTTGCTTACCGGTGCACTAAGCGGCGGTGAGAGCTTCCCACCACTTCACCGGAAAACAGGGACTTGTGTGATGAAAATCGAGTAACAAGATGGATCCGAGGAGCGCACTTTGTTGGATGGCACGATGATGCACAGAGGATGGAATTGATTCTAACGAAGAATCGTAATAAAGGGGTGCTTATAAAGACTAAATCTTGGTTAAAGATATAATTTAGGAATAATGATCAGAATTTGGCTAAGGTTTACTGTGGATTAGTTTAGATATGGTCAATGGACCTTATTATCCAATTTAGTTGAAATTAGGATTGATCTCTCAAAATATATATTTATGACTAAATCCGGATTAGTAGATCGGATTATTAAAACATATGTTTTCCTAAAACGAGGTTGTCTATGGTTCAAGGACTCGATCGTTTGTAACTAAAGAAAAACTCGTTTTTCCGACCTATGTGACCTAAAAATAATTACGGATATTACACCTTGTTAGGCATGTAGAGACGCCTCTCGGGCTGGCAAGATTTCTGTGTACCATACATGGCATCATAGTTGGACAGCTTATCCAGCAATTCCCATGCAGCTGTAGGATCCATCTCTATAAAACCGCATGTTGTATGCGTGTTGATGCGGTTCTTCGTCTCTGCATTAATACCCTGGAAAAAGATTTCTTGGAGCACATATAAAGGTTGCCCACGAGTAGGACACTGTCTAAGCATTTCCTTAAATCTTTCCCATGTTTCTACAAAGGTCTCATTAGGCAGCTGGTGATAGGAGGTGATACGTTTTTTCAACTCCGTTGTCTTGGCATGTGGGAAAAACTTTGTAAGAAATTGATCATACAAAGCCTTCCAAGTCCTGATAGACTTAGGAGGTAAGCTCTCCAGCCAGCTCAAGGCCTTTCCAGAAAGAGACCACCTAAAAGCTTTTAATAAAACATATTCAAGTGAGACACCTTCAACAACTATAGTCTCACATAAATCAAGAAAATTTCTAATATGTTCCATAGGGCACTCAGTAGGTTTCCCTTTAAACTAAGCCCGTTTAATCGAGGATATAAATTGAGACTTAATCTCAAAATTCTTCTCTATCTCTGGAAGCACAATTGCGGACTCTGGCACCCTCAGTTCTGGATGCATGTATTACTTTGCATTCCTCGGATAGGCATTCAGCTCTTCTTGTTAACGAGTGATGTTGACTCGATGACGTTCGTCCTCGGCAGCAGCGGCATCTTTTTCGGTTTTAAACGCCTCCATCTGCCTGTGAAGTTCATCCATCTGACGAGTCATCTCCTCGGGTGTGGCCATGGCTCAGTTCTCTCGGCGTCTACGGTGCAGGGAACGTTCAGGTTCTGAATAATAACCGGCGTTGTCAAATTAGAGCCTTCGACATCCAGCTGGCATACGCTGAGAAAATAAATAAATAAAACAAAATTAAAAACAAAAACAGGGTCGGGCTATTCCCAGACCCAAGATAAACAAACAAACTTGTTGCTTCCCCGGCAACGACGCCAATTTGTTGACGGGTGTTTTCTTGACTAAGTGGACAACAAATAAATTTATAAGTCAAGACCCCGCGGAGTATAGCGAAGTCAGGATCGTTCCACGGGAAGCATGGTTGTTTGTCTATCAACTACTAAAAATAAAACAAAGAAAAACAACACAAAACACCTACGACCAACCTCGTTAACGACTTTGTCAGGTTCGTTAATGAACCTGGATACACTACGAATGCAGATTAACGACTTAAAAACTCAAGTTCGGTATCGAGACAACGAATCTGAATAACGATTATACCGTAAACAAACTCAATTAAGAATAAAAACCTAGGACAAGGGTTACCACAACACATTCATGCATGTAAACTCGTAAGAAGATAAAGATCATGCCTTTCAAAAGATAAATTCATCAACTTTCGTTGATTAGCTAGCAAATCAATCAATTCTCATAAATCAATTCACTCAATTACTTGTTTTGGATCCAAAGCTCGAAACTTTCGTTTATCGAATAATATCAACATTCAAGTCAACAACTTTCTCTCTCGATCATGTTAAGAACTCAAATTACTTTAACTATCATCTAAGCATAAGCACAACAAGCAATCTAAAATTAGATAAAAGGCATTCAAAACATCAACTCATTCATTAAACATGCATAACTATACAGGGTTTCAACCCCGACCCTAGATAAGAAAACTACTCACTACTCATAGTAATAAATCAAACAACTTCAATAAGAGAAAACATTGAAAACAAAACAAAACTACTTCAAATTAAATAGAGAAATATCGTGTAACAATATCCCGAAGAAACCGAAAACAAACAAGACAATAACGAGCAGGCGAACCGATTAACGACCCAAGCTTCACTTTCGATCGACCTTTGCTCGATGATCTTCCCACTCGACTTCTCTCGTGTCGGCCCTCCTAGAAAATAATATTCGTCTCCGTTCCAACTCTCCTTTCTAAGCTAGAAAAGAAGGGTATTTATACTAATAAAGCTATCTAATAAAAAGGCTAGAAGAAAAAAACATACCTAAAAGATAGAAACTTACTCTAAAAAGATAGAAAGATAATCTAGAAAGATAACAAGACATAAAACATAAAATATAATAACTCTAAGACTCATTAAAAATCCTACCGACACGGAATTATCAAGATAGATTTCCGCACAAGGTCGGTAGACATCATAAAGATCTCTCGAAAAATTCTATCTCTAAGCCTCGTTAACGACCCTTCACAGCCTCGTTAACGAGTATGGATTTGTTCTTCTTCAACTCTTCAGCTCTAAAAGCTTGGACTTCGACTTCTTATCTTCATGCTCTTCCGTACTCCACCATACCGACTTCGACTTTCAACTCCAAAATCACTCTTTTCCTGCTCAAAACCTACAAAAAGACACAAAACGGAGTAGCTTCCATACCTCTCACAAAATATGCAAACTCATCCAAAAACACACAAAAACTAACTCTAAAACTACTAAAACTAAACTAAACAAACTAAGAAAACACACTAAAAACTAGACCTAAAACATGAATATCAAGCAGTGACTACCAAGCCTAGTTAGTCATTGAGCATGGAGACTATGTCATTCATGCGAACAAAAAGAACAAAAAGTCCGAGTGGGGTCCAACTGAATGGACATGGATGGAGAAGAAATACGAAGCAAATATGTTGCAGAATAATGTTTTGGGCCCTGAAGATCTACTAAGAGTAGTTAACTGCAAAACTGCTAAGGATGCATGAGAATATATTGGACAAATGCATATTGGCAGTGTAGATTTGAAGGAAAGTCACTAGAAGGAGGCCATGAGGGAATTCTACAAATTCAAGATGAAGGATGGAGAAACCATTACAACCTATCAAGCTCGATTTGAAGCCTTGGTTAACCGTATCAATCATCTTGGTATCGAGAAAGACATCACTCATTCGGAGAAAATTTCTATGATTGTTGATGGTCTCGGTCCCAAGTATGTTGTTACTAGAGGCTTACTCAGAGAAAATCCAATCATGAAGACTTGCAAACTTCATGAGATCTTTGGAAAGCTGACAAACTATGAGCGTTATGAGAATGACAAAAGTGGTGCTTCGAGCTCTAACAAGGGTATTGCGCACAAGGTGGAGAATGCCATTGAGAATATCAATGCCGGAAGGGAAGGTGATGAATTAGAGAAGGATTCTGATGTGGCTCTCATAACCAAGGCAATGACATCATTCTACACGAGAGGCAAAAAGCAAGGTGCCATGAAGGAAAGGATCAAGTTCGAGAAGAAGGAGATCAAGGACGTCACTTGCTTCAACTGTCAAGAAAAGGGTCACTATGCTAAGAGTTGTCCCAGAGGTAACGAGTCTGGGAACGAGAAAAAGAAGGCCTACATTGTTGCATGGGATCTTGACTCAGATGATGAATCTGAATCAAAGATCTGCGCCATGACTCTAAAGACAGAAGATGTCGATCAAGAAGTAACTCTTGAACAATTTCTTGTTGGGTTAGATAATGCTAAAAAATCTGATCTTGATGTTCTTGTTAAAAAGCTTTTTGAAGATAACTTGAAAATACAAGATGAAATGGAAGCTACTGAAGAGAAATGCCTTAATCTTGAAGAAAAATTATCAAAGTCAACTGTTCCTACTAATATTCCCTGTATTGAGTGTAAAAATCTAAAGGATGAACTCAAAACTCTCACTGAAACCAATAATGAACTTAGGTTTGATTTGCTTGATCTTAAAATCAAAAAGGAAGAAATTGAAAAAGATCCTGACTAAAGAACTCGTGCTGTGTTCAACCCTGCTAAGTTTGGCATTGCTTTTGCTAAGGATAAATCTGAATAACCTCCTGATGATCTCAGCTTTGAAGAAATGATGGAAAGAAAATTTAGGGAACTTCAATCTGCTAGAGATAAAGTAACTCATCTAGAGGGTCAGGTCAAGATTCTTGAAAGTGGGATAAATGGGAATATTGAGTGGTACACTTGTAAAACTGCTCAAAAGATGTTTTTGATACAGTCTCAAGGGAACCAACACAAAGTTCCTTCAAAGGAATGTGCTAAGGAAAGAACCTCCAAAAACCCCATCTTAAACGTTATCTTGGCAAATACTATAGGGTGTGTGATGTTCGTGTTTTAGTTTAGTTTTAGGTGTCTTTCTTAGGTTGTTTAGTTTAGTTTTGGTAGGTTTTAGAGTTAGTTTTGTGTGTTTTTGGATAAGTTTGCATATTCTGTGAAAAGTATGGCACCTACTCTGTTTTGTGTCTTTTTGTAGGTTTTTGAGCGGAAAGGAGCACTTTTCAAGCTGAGTTGAAGTCTAGTGGTGGAAGGAGGAATGCATGGAAGATAAGGAAGAAGATTGCATGGGAGAATCAAGTTAGAGTGCAAGTTAAAGCCAAGGAAGAGTTCGTGAGAAGCCAAAATAGTGGTGCGGTAACGACCCTGTGAGGGTCGTTAACGAGCTGTAAAGATAGAGTTTTTGTAAGGGATTCAGCAAAGTCTATCAACCCTGTGCATGTCGTTAACGAGGTGACATGTGTCGGTAGGAGCGCAGCCGACTTTCAGAATTAATATCTTTTATCTTGTTATCTTTTAAGTAGGGTAAGTTTTTATCTTTTAGGTCTTTTATAGATAGTTTTCTTAGTATAAATACCCTTGTTCTAAGCCTAGACAAGAGGGGGGATTCGTTCTAGTTTAGGGAGAAGTCGAGAGAGAGAGAGAGAGAGAGAGAGAGAGAGAATCGGACTGAAGTCGATTGAGAGAGAGAATTAGGTTCGGTGATTGGCTAACTGGTTTTCTTAGTATTTTCGGAATCCGCGAGTTTTGTAAGACGATATTTCCTTTTCAATTTCAAGTAAGTTTTGTTTTCATTGTTCTCTTTGATTAAAGTTATTTGCTTTGTTTCGATGAAGAGTGAGTGGTTTTCTTATCTAGGGTTGGGGTTGAAACCCGACATAGTTGTGCATGTTTGAATGAATGTGTTGAGGTTTTGATTGCATCTATCCTTTGAATTGCTTGTTGTGTTTATGCTTAGACGAGAGTCGAAGTAATTTGAGTTTGTTGCTTAGTCGAGAGAGAAAGTTATGAACTTGAATGTTGATATTGTTCGATAACAAAAGTTTCGAGCTTTGGATTCAAAACAAGTAATAAAGTGAATTGATTTATGAAAGTTGATTGATTTGCTTGTTAGTTAGCGAAAGTTGATAGATTTATCTTTAAAGGCATGATCTTTATCTTCGCATAAGTTTATATGCATAGCTATGTTGTGGTAACCCTTGTCCTAGAGCTTTTTATCCATTGAATTTGTTAATTTTAGCTTACGTTTTCATTCGTTACCGAGGCACAGTGATTCGGTACCGAACCCGCGTTTAGTTCGTTAGTTGTTCTATTTTTAGTAGAATTCCAGGTTCGTTAACGACCTTGACAAGGTTGTTAACGAGGTTGGTCGTAGTTGTTTTTGCTTTTTTTTGCTTTGTTTTCTAGTTTTTATAGTCGGTAAATGAACAACCTTGCTTCTCGTGGACGATCCTGACTTCGCTATACACAACGGGGTCTTGACTACAAATTTTATTTGTTTGTAAGTAAATCCCTCTTAACAAATTGGCACCGTTGTTGGGGAAGCAACAATTTTTGTTTGTTTACTTGTGGGTCAAGGAATAGCCCGGCCTCGTTTTTGTTTTTAATTTTGTTTTCTTTTTTTGTTTTCTCAGCGTATGTCAATAGGACGTCTCAGGCTCGAATTTGACAACACCGGTTATTATGCTAAACATGAACGCACATTGCATCGCAGATGGAGAGAAAACCAAGCCATGGCTACACCTGAAGCAATGGCACAAGAAATGGAAGACCTCTGTAGACAGATGGAGGCGTTACAAGCAGATCGAGACATTGTTGCTGCAACAACGGAACGAGAGCGAGTGAATGTTGTTCGTCAACGAGAGGACAATGTGCGTTTACAGGAGGAGCTGAATGACTATCCGAATGCCAAGCAATATATGCATCCAAAACTGAGGGTGCCGAAGTCTACAATCGTGCTTCCCGAGATAGAGAAGACATTTGAGATTAAATCTCAATTCATATCCTTAATAAAAAGGGCTCAGTTTGAAGGAAAACATACTGAGTGCCCAATGGAACATATTAGAAATTTTCTTTATTTATGTGACACTAATGTTGCTAAAGGTGTCTCACTTGAATATGTTCTATTAAAAGCTTTCAGGTGGTCTCTTACGGGAAAGGCCTTGAGCTGGTTGGAGAGCTTACCTCCTAAGTATATCAGGACTTGGAAAGCTTTGTATGATCAATTTCTTACAAAGTTTTTCCCTCCTGCCAAGACAACGGAGTTGAGAAAACGCATCACCTCCTATCACCAGCTGCCTAACGAGACCTTTGTTGAGACATGGGAGAGATTCAAGGAGATGCTCAGACAGTGCCCCACTCATGGGCAACCTTTATATGTGCTCCAAGAAATCTTTTTTCAGGGGATCAATGCAGAAACAAAGAACCACATCAACACACACACTGCGTATTGTTTCATAGAGATGGATCCCACTGCTGCATGGGAACTACTGGACAAGATGTCTAACTACGATGCCATGTATGGTACCAGCAGCCATCCCAACCACATAAGCGTCTCTACATGCCTAACAAGGATGAAGTTGATCCCGATGTCAAACATCAATTTATACAGGATGAGATCAACCGCCTTAAGAAACAGGTAAGTTTTCTGAAAACCTCTCAACCTTGTCAAGAGTGTGGTTCTTCTACCCATAGTCCTTCTGCTTGCACTAACATCGAGCAGGTTAGAGCCTCTGAGACTTATGCTGAGATGAATTACATGAGAGGTCCATACAGGAACCAGCCTAATAACTTTGACAGGCCGAACAATTACCAGGCCGAACAATTACCCAAGCTATACAGCACCCACACCAGATAGACGGCCTGCGCCGTATCGACCTCCAGGCTACTAAGAGCCACCATCCTAGGCACAAGGGTTACAGGAGGGCATTAATGGAGTCCATAAAAAATTCAATGAAGTCCATAGCAAGATAGATGGAATCCAAGCCAACCTTAACAACCAAATAAAAAGATGGGGAGAGTTTGATGTGTGGAAGAAGAGTGTCGACTCACAGCTAGGAAACCTGGCCGCACAGATTCCGAGATCGCAAGGGCAACTCCCGGACAGTCCCGAGGAGAACCCTAGAGGATAAATAGCAGCGGTGCACCTTAGGAGCGGAAAGATACTACCGGAGCGTGCCAAGGCTAAGGAGAAGACACCCGATTCTGAAGAGGACGCCATGGCCCAGATCGACAACGACCCAGAGAGGGTTGTTACCGAGCTTGAACAACTCGGTACCGATACCCCCAGGGTCGTTAACGACCCTAATCCAGGTAAGTTCTCTACTCCTAGATCCTCTCTTGATCCCAGGCTCGTTACCGACCCCAACAGGGTCGGTACCGACCCTTTGAATGCACCATTCGACCCTAATGCTGACCTGGTAGCATCACCTCTCGAGCCCCCCTTTGGCTTTGAGATTGGTGAAATCTCTTCCCTTTCCTACTAAGAAGTCTGAGGACTCAACTGAAGGCAATTTTAAGCGTTTTGTTAAGATTCTCCAGGGCTTAAATATTTCTATACCATTCGTTGAGGCCCTAAGTGAAATGCCCGCTTACACAAAAATTTTGAAAGACATTCTTAGCAGGAAACGATCCATAACAGAGCTTCAAGATGAGGTACGATCTATCACTCTTCTAGAAAAGCTAGGTGACCCAGGGAGATTTGCTATCACAATTGGGATTGGCACCCACCGATTCAAGGCCTTATGTGATCTCGGTGCCAGTGCTAGTCTCCTACCTTTGTCAATCTGGTCGAAAGCCAACATGGGACCATTGGAGCCAATCATTATGCGGCTATACATGGTAGATGCTTCATGCGTCAAGACAACAGGGGTTGTCGAAGATTTTCCGGTTCAAGTGGGCAAATTCTTTATTCCCCATGATTTTATAGTTTTGGAGATGTCCGAAGATCCGGTGGTTCCTATTATCCTAGGGAGACCGTTCCGCGCCACAGCCTAAGCCATAATTGATGTTAGGAGGGGACTCCTAACTTTCGAAATTGGGGATGAGGTGGTGGAATTTCGGTTCAATCCGACAATGAAGGAAACAGATAGAGCTAAAGTTAAGATGCTCTACACCCACAATGAATTCATCGAATGTGGGGACCCCGTCGGAAGATTGTTGGCGAGTGATGTATTCTCAGGTTGAAGATGGGTCGAGATCGTTCTTGCAGTCTCACTATCGAGTCCACCTACGTACCTCGGTATCGAGTCTCCTAGCAGATGAAGATAGCTCGTTAACGACCCTGACTGCATCGTTAATGACCTTGGCCGACGATAATGAAATCTCGGCATTTGAATACCTTGAAGAGGTTTTGAAGACGGAGCTAGAAGAGCCTATTCTCATTCCAGTTGAGCCTTCTCCAACACTCAAGCCTCTTCCAGAATCTCTCAAGTATGAATTTTATGGTCCTAATTCTACTTTTCGTGTCATCATCAATGCCAATTTAAAAGATGAGGAAGTAGAAAAGCTTCTTACTGTGCTTAGGACACATAGAAAGGCTATAGGCTATTCCTTAGATGGTTTAACCGGCATATCCCCTTCACTCTGCATGCATAGGATATACATGGAAGATAATCATAAATCCACTATAGAGCATCAACGTAGGTTAAATCCTAATATGAAAGAAGTGGTTAAAATTGAAATCATTAAACTACTTGATGCGGGGATCATATTTCCTATATCGGACAGCCAATGGGTTAGTCCGGTCCATGTAGTTTCTAAGAAAGGGGGAATGACCGTAATTGAAAATGAAAAGGGAGAGATAATCCCCACTAGGACCACAACTAGTTGGAGGATGTGCATTGATTATAGGAAGCTTAATAGTGCCACTAGGAAAGATCATTTTCTGCTTCCTTTCATTGATCAAGTGTTAGAACGCTTAGCCCAGCATGATTATTTCTGTTATTTAGATGGCTATAGCGGATTTTGGCAAATTCCCATTCATCCTGATGAACAGGAAAAGACTACTTTTACATGTCCCTATGGGACTTTTGCTTATAAAAGAATGCCATTTGGGCTTTGCAATGCCCCCGCCACCTTCCAAAGGTGTATGATGGCCATTTTTTTTATATGATAGAGAATATTGTAGAGGTCTTTATAGATGATTTCTCTTTGTATGGTTCTTCCTTTGATGTTTGTCTTGCTAACCTTGCATGTGTTCTTAAAAGATGTGAAGAAACCAACCTGGTGCTTAATTGGGAAAAAATCCATTTCATGGTCCAAGAGGGGATAGTATTAGGACACCTTTTCTCTAAGAGAGGGAAAGAAGTAGATAAAGCAAAATTGAGCTTATTGAGAAACTACCTCCTCCCTCTTCTATAAAAGACATAAGGAGTTTTCTAGGGCATGCTGCTTTTTATAGACGCTTTATCAAGGATTTTATTAAGATAGCTAAACCATTGACTAACCTACTAATGGAGGATGTAGTATTTGAGCTGTCTCCAGAATGTCTTGAAGCATTTTACAGGTTAAGAGCGGCCCTCGTCTCCGCTCCCATTATGTAGTCCCCGGATTGGACCTTGCCTTTTGAGATTATGTGTGCCACCAGTGATTATGCTGTTGGCGCAGTTTTGGGACAACGAAAGAATAAGAAGCTCTACGCCATCTATTATGCAAGTAAGACGCTTGATGCAGCGCAGAGTAAGTATACTACAACAGAGAAGGAATTCCTCGTTGTAGTATTTGCTTTTGAAAAATTCTGGTTATATCTTATTGGTTCAAAAGTGATTGTTTATACTAACCATGAGGTTGTTAGATATCTAATGGCCAAAAAGGATGCCAAGCCTAGGCTAGTTCATTGGATGCTCTTATTGCAGGAATTTGATCATGAAATTAGAGATAAAAAGGGAGCAAAAAACTTGGTAGCATATCACTTATCCAGGTTGCCAGCTGAACACATCACAGAATCCAACAACGATATGCCAATAAATGACTCCAGACCGGATGAACACCTCATGCTGAACGAGGTTGAACACGGTAAGGCCCTCGTTGCCGACCCTGAAGGGGTTGGTACCGACCCACCGAGGCAAGAGATCGTAGATCACATCGGCAATACATCATGGTGCATTGATACCATAAACAAGAGGCTCGATACCGAGCCACACAAGATCATTACCAACGGAAAAACAACAACTTCAGGATCGTTAATGACCCAATCAGATTCGGTAGCGACCCAATCAGGTACGTTTTCTCAACCCGAATTCATTCATTTCAATTCAATTCCTTCCTCGTCTCTTGCTTCTACTTCTTTCCAATCAATTCATGCTATTAGAGGGTCAAAAGCCCCTTGGTTTGCGGATTTTGCTAACTACCTTGTAGGTGGCGTAATTCCCGAGGGACTAACCCCACAAAAGAAAAAGAAGTTTCTTCATGATGTCAAACAGTACTATTGGGATGATCCTTGCTTGTTCAAGCAAGGAAGTGATCACCTCTTTAGGCGATGTATTCCAGAAGAGGAGATAGAGAGTGTGATACGTCAATGTAACACGCTTCCTACCGGTGGCAATGCAAAAGGATTCAAAACCACGACGAAGATTCTTCAAAGTGGTCTCTATTGGCCAACCATCTCTAAAGACGTACAGTCTTATGTGACAACATGTGATGAATTCCCACGCTCTGGTAACATCACTTGGAGACATGAAAACCCGCTGACCGGGATAATAGAGGTCGAACTATTCGACGTATGGGGCATAGACTTCATGGGACCTTCTGCATTGGGCCCCAACAAATATATCCTAATTACGGTTGATTATGTCTCTAAGTGTGTGAAAGTCGTTGCTACAAGGACCAATGATGCTAAAACCGTGGCTAAATTTATTAAGACTAACATTTTCCTCAGGTTGGCGTTCCAAGGGTTCTCATTAGTGATGGTGGATCTCACTTCATAGAGTTGAGTTTTGAAACACTTCTGGCCAAGTATGAGGTATCACACCGGGTGGCAACACCATATCATCACCAAACTAGTGGCCAAGTTGAAGTTTCAAATAGGCAGATCAAGAGCATATTAGAAAAGACGGTGTTTCGCTCAAGGAAGGATTGGTCATCTAAATTGGATGACGCTCTATGGGATTACAAGACGGCATACAAGACGCCCTTATGCACCACTCCTTACAACTTAGTGTATGGCAAAGCATGCCATTTACCGGTCGAGATGGAGCATAAGGCATTATGGGCTCTTAAAGAGCTCAACATGAACCTCGATGGTGCCGGAGAAAAAAGATTCATGGACTTGCAAGCACTAGAGGAGTTGAGGCTAAAGGCGTACGAAAATGCCGAGATCTACAAGGAGCGCACCAAACGGTGGCATGATCAGAAATTGGTGCCCAAAACCTATGAAGTTGGTGGCAATGTACTTCTCTTCAATTCTAGACTCCGTTTATTTCCAGGGAAGCTAAGGACAAGATGGAGTGGGCCATTCGTGGTTCACCATATTTATCCTCACGGAGCGGTAGAGTTGATCGATAACCATGGCGCCATCTTTAAAGTCAACGAACACCGATTAAAGAAGTTCTATGAGCAACCCGACTCGGACGAAGAGATTAGAGTCACCATGGCTCTCACCACGTCGGATTAGATAAGGTAAGTTTGTTGGGCTAACGACGTTAAAAATAGAATTGTTCGAAACTAACATGGTATAGGAAGTTGGACTCGGAACAACGGCGACAAACCAATCGCCCAGGCTCGTTAATGACCTTCCCAAGGTCCTTAACGACCCGTGTCGAGACGCGAATAGGCAGACCTGAGTAAGGTAAGTAACCCTAATCTATCTTCTATCTTTATACCCTTCCCCACACCGCCTTTCCTCTTGCTCTTCCTATTTAACACCCTCTCAAGCCTTCAAACTCCCACACCCAAATCTCAATCTCAAGAAAAATCCTCAAGCGATCCAATCCAACCCCACCGAAATCTCAAGCTACCACCGATCGGTGCTCCACCGCCCCAAACCCCAACCGCATCCAACGATAACGAGCCTACTCTATTAAGTTCGTTACGAGTGTATAAATAGCTTCGTTTCTCATCCCTAATTCACTCTTTGTTCTTCAATTCTTCGAATCTACGGTATGATTTCTAAACCCTAACTCTCTTATTGCAAATTTCATGGTAATTTTGGGGTAAAATCCATATCTAGATCTTGATTGAGTGATTGGTTTGCATGTCTAAATTGCATGACGTTTCTATTGCTTCTATTATGGGTGATTGATCTTGATCTTTACTTGGTTATTCTTAGTTAGTTTGCATTGAAATTTTGATGAGAAAAGCATGAATTAACTTGTTCTTGAATTGATTGATCTTCAGCATGTTCTGGCAATTATTGGCATGTATGGATAGGGTATCGAGTAAGTATGGGATTGCATGTGCTAGATTGTGTGTTTACTGTGGGATTGGTGTTGATTCATGCCAGAATTATTGGAAATTTTTAAGGTTTGATACTCGGAATAGACTGCAAATTGTTCTCGCCCAGGATCGTTAACGACCTTCCCAAGGTCGTTAACGACCTATGATATGCTCAGTTTCAAAACGAACCCAGATACCTCGTTAACGACCGAATTGGCTCGTTAACGAGACATGTCGAGAGCACTTCCGAGAGCAAGAATGTGGTTTCTTTTTTGTTGGTTCGTGTGGATCTTATCTTGGAAATTCATGGTCTTCACAGGTACAAATGGGAAGCACTAGCTGAGCTAACACGAGAGCCGGAAAGAAGAAGAGGACTCAAAGGTCCCCATCTCCTCCACGCATGGATAATGTCATACTAGCTATTGAGGAACAAGTTCGGATCTTTGATGCCGTTCTTGAAAAGGTCCACTACACTAGGTGGTTCTCAAGGTCAAGCGCTAAGTCAATGGGGATATATGAGGACGTCAAGCACGCCTTTGCTATTCTCAGAGTACCTCAATTGTTGAAGAAAGAGGAAATACCGCATTACCCGGCTCTTACCGCCGAGTTCTTGGACACCCTCCAAACAAGCTTCAAAACCAAGACTTCGGTCGGAAGGATAAGGTTCCGGCTTGGCAATGTTAACCATGAGTACACAATGGCTGAGTTTAATGCATATCTCGAGCTTCCTCACCACTCTCGGAACTACAAGATCAAAGACTTCAAGGTTACCAATACTTGGAGTTACATTTCCGGGGAGGTTGAACCTTCCACCGATGCACTTTCAGGGGCAAGCATCATCAACCCTATCTTTCGGATCATTCTCCGAGTCTTGGGCGCCACGTTTTGGCCCAAGAGAGAGCTTTCAAGGCCGACACGGACGGAGGTTGCTTGCCTTCGTACCATTCTTTTTTAGGATCCCGCCCCTCTTAAACTTGGGGTATGAATGGTTGCAATATATAGAGAAGCACGGGATCAAGTCAAAAGAAATGTGGTGCGGAAATCTTGTGAGTCTTCTAGCGGAGAAGCTCGGCGTTGATCTCACACTCTATACGCCGAACCATGCTCAAAAGCTTGACAAGAACTATTGGTTTGCTTGCGGCATTTTTGTGAGTACCGAGAGAGGGCACGCCACCAAGGTACTTGGCCAAGATGTGCTTCTTACCCGGGACAAGTTTGAGTTGCTTTACATGCCAAATTGGTACGAGACTTGGACGGGTCATGCATTCCCATTAGAGAAGAAGCCACATGATGAGCCATCATTAAGGGAGTGTGTGACACGGTTCGCTAGAGAAGGCGAAGCCATGGATGAAGATGATGATGCAACAGAGCAGCGACGAAGGAGTTCGATAACGAGGATGATGACCTCGGTACCGAGGTTTTGGGAGATGATAACAACATCGTTAACGACCCACCCAGGTTCGTTAATGACTACTTCGAGGCCAGTAACGAGGCACCACCTCCTCAGCCCACCTATATTGGATCGAGTGTTCCACCTCCATGGGTCGATGATCTATTTTTTCAAATGCAACAACTCATCCTACAACAGACACAACTCACCCAGAGGATGGAGTGTTGGGAGGGTGTCTATGCAGCTCGCATGGCTTTGGATGATGCGATTCATCAGCAGGCGGATGCTCGTTGGAGGATAATGGAGCAAAGGGTGACGGTTGATGAGGAGCGTTGGAGGACCTTGTACGAGTTCATGGGAAACTTTGAGCGTCAGTTTCCACCACCACCACATCGATGATTCAGCTTTCCGAAGATGTTTCTTTTCCGCTTCAGTTTATCTTGTGAGTTTCTTTCTTTTTCCTTCTTCTTTTTCTACTGCTTAGTTTTATTATAGTGGGAACACTGTAATTTTAAGTATGGGTAGGGAAGGGAAGAAAACTTGCTTGTTTTGTGTGTATTGTTTGTTTGCTTTGTTTTAGTTGTCTTTGTTTTTAAAAAAATCACTAAAAAATTGAAAAATTGAAAAATTCCAAAAAGAGTTTTTAGAATGGATAAATGCCCTTTCTTTTGGTTCTATGATAGTTAATTGCTAGCATGATCATGTAATTCCTTGTAAGCATGTTTTTGATGGTATAGCCTGATTCTAGATATGAAATTGTTTTTATAGAGGAATAGCATTTTGATAAAATTGAGCATGTATAACTTTTAGTATGAATAATGCAATCCAACAAAAATTGCTACCTTGTGAGTTATTTTTGGGCCTATAGGGAGAACATCATGAATCCCTCTTCTTTTCTTGTGTGATTTACTCTCTTTATGTATATTATTTCTTGGAATTGTGATGTTTATCTATTTCTTGAGACATATATATGATTTTTAGTTCATTACTTGTGAAAGTCATATGATAGAGAACTTATTTTTATGAGCCTTATTTATCCCCATCCACCCTATCATGATCCCTCTTTTGACAACCAATTTGAGCTTTAGCCTTTTATTTTCAGCTCCACAAAAGTAATTTCCCTAGCCGAGATAAGCTTCACCCTATTCGGGGATTAAGACTTAGTTGGAAAGGTATGTTTTGGAGAGTGAAAAAGTTATGTTTGGTTTGAAATAAGGGTTTTGGGAAGGGTAAATTGGAAGTCTCTTGTTTTGCTTTGTAAAAGATCTATTGGTAGTAAAGATGCACAAAAAAAGTTGTTGTAATGTTATTAGAAGAAAACGAGGAGAAGAAGTAGCTCGTTAACGACCTCTTTTGGGTCGTTAAGAAGGCTGTTCGAGTGAAAAAAAAGAGTTGAAATGGAAAAATTAAAAAAATTAAAAAAAGGGAGAAAGGAAAAGAACTAAATGTGCATTTGTGTTTAAAAGTTAACCGGAGATTCTTTTATGGTTTTATGAGGATTTCTAGGATAAAAGGTGAGTGCATAATGTTTGAGAGAGTTTGGTATTATGTTTATGAGAGTTTTGGTGTGAATATGTGAGTTTTTAGGAGTCTTTGATTCCCAGATATTATTAGCACCACATGGCAAAAAGTTTTCCACGCCTTATTGTCTTTACCAAACCCCATTACAACCCAGCCGAATGGAAGCTTCTATGAACTTTTTCATTGAGCCTACGTTTGATGTGTTTTACTTGTTTTGAAAAATCTTAGGTGGAGAGTTTGGTGATATAAGTTCCAATTTCTATGAGTTTTTGCATATAAGATTGAGTTGAGAGATTGAATTTATAAGCCCAAACACTTGAGAGTTGAGTGAAACACATTTCCTTGGTGAGGTTGGATTGATTTTGCTTATGTCTATTAGTGCTTATATATGTGTGATGACGTTAATAGTCATTTGCTATTTTTTGCTATGTTTTGATGTTGCTTTTGAGTTGATGGCTATAACTTGATAGGCATGATTGTTTGGTTTTGGTTATTGTATAGTGATTGCTTGAGGACAAGCAAGCTTAAGTATTAGGTAATTTGATGTTCGTGTTTTTTAGTTTAGTTTTACGTGTCTTTCTTAGGTTGGTTAGTTTAGTTTTGGTAGGTTTTAGAGTTAGTTTGTGTGTTTTTGGATAAGTTTGCATATTTTGTGAAAAGTATGGAAGCTATTCCGTTTTGTGTCTTTTTGTAGGTTTTTGAGCGGAAAGGAGCACTTTTCAAGCTGAGTTGAAGTCTAGTGGTGGAAGGAGGAATGCATGGAAGATAAGGAAGAAGATTACATGGGAAAATCAAGTTACAATGCAAGTTAAAGCCAAGAAAGATTTCGTGAGAAGCCAAAACAGAGGTTCGGTAACGACCCTCACAAGGTCGTTAACGAGCTATAAAGATAGAGTTTTTGTAAGGGATACAGCAAAGTCTACCGACCCTAGGCAGGTCGTTAACGAGTTGACCTGTGTCGGTAAGAGCGCAGCCGACTTTCAGAATTAATATCTTTTATCTTGTTATCTTTTAAGTAGGGTAAGTTTTTATCTTTTAGGTCTTTTATAGATAGCTTTCTTAGTATAAATGACCTTGTTCTAAGCCTAGACAAGAGGGAGGATTTGTTCTAGTTTTAGGAGAAGTCGAGAGAGAGAGAGAGAGAGAGAGAGAGAGAGAGAGAGAGAGAATCGGACTGAAGTCGATTGAGAGAGAGAATTAGGTTCGGTGATTGGCTCTTGACCGGTGTTCTTAGTATTTCCGGAATCCGCGAGTTTTGTAAGACAATATTTACTTTTCAATTTCAAGTATGTTTTGTTTTCAATGCTCTCTTTGATTAAAGTTATTTGCTTTGTTTCGATGAAGAGTGAGTAGTTTTCTTATCTAGGGTCGGGGTTGAAACCCAACATAGTTGTGCGTGTTTGAATGAATATGTTGAGTTTTTTATTGCCTTCTATCCTTTGAATTGCTTATTGTGTTTATGCTTAGACGAGAGTCGAAGTAATTTGAGTTTCTTGCTTGATCGAGAGAGAAAGTTATGAACTTGAATGTTGATATTGTTCGATAACGAATGTTTCGAGCTTTGGATTCAAAACAAGTAATAAAGTGAATTGATTTATGAAATTTGATTGATTTTCTTGTTAGCCAGCGAAAGTGGATAGATTTATCTTTAAAGGCATGATCTTTATCTTCACATAAGTGTGCACTCATGCAAGCGGCGAATGGCGTCGACGCGGTTGGTCGCGTCGAGGTGTTCGCCGGTCTTCAAGGGGTGTGGCACCAAGTCCATTGGCGAGTGAGGGTTGAGCCTGTAGACCACTTCAAAGAGGGTATTTTTTGTCGCCGAGTGCTTGGACCTATTATAAGAAGTGTCGTGCCAAACCGCAAAATCGAGGTCTCAACCTCACGGCCTTTACACGCCCTTGCCAATTCTGGATGCTCCGTGGGACGATCTCTCCATGGATTTCATCACGGGCCTCCCTATGACAAGGCGTGGTAAAGATTCGATCTTTTTCATTGTGGATCGCTTCTCCAAAATGGATCGTTTTGTGCCGTGCAAGGGGAACAACAATGCGACCGATATCGCAAAGTTGTTTTTCGAGCACGTCGTGAAACTACATGGTATTCCTAGAACTATCGTTAGCGATAGGGACACCAAGTTCTGTAGTCACTTTTGGAGAACGCTTTGGGGAAATCTGGGTACACAATTACTTTTTTTCCAAAGCTTATCATCCCCAAACCGATGGTCAAACTGAAGTGACCAATCGGACATTGAGCACCCTTCTTTGGATGGTGCTAAAAAATAACCCACGCCGGTGGGAGGACTTAATACCTTTTATTGACCTTGACAATACTTATGAACATCCGAGGCCATGTGAGGCCAAAATAAGTGTTCACGGAGTGCCGCCAAGGTTTTGGCTATGACAAAATGGCCACGACCATCATGAGCCTCCTTGAGCAACAAATGCCTCACCGAGAAGCTCGGAATGCAATGCTTTTCGGCGCGGTAGAGATAACCGTTGTCCAAGAAGTAAGTCTCATGGATTTGATTGTGTTCGAGGTTCTCCATGATCGGTTTAAAAAATGATCATGCAAATATAACTCCTTAATCAAGGAGAACCCGAGCAAATTGGCCTGCAGTTGTGTAAATAAAACGTACATGCGTGAGAGAGCGTCGGCCACGACGTTCTCTTTCTCGTTTTTGTGGGCGATAACATACGAAAAGGTTTCCATATATTCTACCCAACGAGAATGGTGGCGATTGAGAGTCGTTTGACTCTTTAAATACGCTAAGGTTGCGGGTCCGTATGGATTACGAACTCGCTTGGCCAAAGGTAGTGCTGCCAAGTTTTGAGTACCCTAATCAAAGCATACAATTCCTTGTCATACGTAGGGTAGTTCAAGGTTACCTATGTCAGTTTCTCGCTAAAATAAGCGATAGGGCGTTTTTCTTGAGGAGTACGCCGCCTACGCAGTAGTCGGAGTGTCGCACTCGACCTCAAAGTGCTTCGAAAAATCTGGCAATTGCAAGACTGGAGCGCGGCATAAAGCATCCTTTAAGGCCTGAAAGGCGGCCTCATGGACGGGAATCCACTTGATTATGGTTGCCTTCTTGGTTAAATTGTGGAGTGGCCCGGCGATGGAACTAAAGTCCTTGACGAATCGCCTATAGAACCCGGGAGCCCTAAGAAGGAGCGAACCATCATGGGGGTCGTGGGGGTGGGCCACTCTCGGATGGTGCGGATCTTGTCATCATCCACACGAAGACCATCCTTGGACACGACGAAACCAAGAAAGTTCGTCATGTCCGTGCAAAAACAACACTTAGTCAAACTTACAAACAAACTGTGCTCGCAAAGTGATGAGGTATTTTTCAGTCGTTTACCTATCAAAGAATCCTAACTTGACCAATCTGAGTAGAATGGTAAGCAAGGGTCGATCCCACAGAGACTCGTGTATGAATGTTATTACTTAAGTGCCAAGTAACTAATATGGGGGTTTGTGATTGTAAATTCTAAACTACTATGCAAAATAGAAACTATCTAAGAACGCAAAAGATGGTTTTAATCAATTAAGAGACAAGCGTGTTCAACTAGTTAAACCATCATAGATATGCTTATCGATCATTGATTCTTTCGATTCCCAATTCCCTTGAATAATCTACCGTGGATTATTATCCATAACTTTATATTTAGTTGAAAGAGCTAACAGTCTGAACAACCCTAATCATCTAACAACCTAGAACAACGCCTAGATTCAATTAAACGACAGCTTTAAGTTCAAAGTATCGATAGAAACAAATACTCGACGCAAACAACTAATCAAGTTATCTGTGGTTTATTCCCTCTACAACGGAATAGCCCAAACGGGTCCAAAAAATTATAGTTGCTACTTTATCTAATTAATCCCGAACGGGACTTGATCAGATTAGTTGTAAATTAACCTAGAAATTCTATTAGGTAGCTAATCTAACAAAACCCTAGAATAATTCTGATTCAATTAAGCACAGGGAATAAAACCTATTCAAGTTGATGATAATCAATCAAACCTCACAATATTATGCAATATATGATTTCAATAAATAGTCAAACACAAAGGAATTTAGCAATGCATAATTGAATTAAAATCAAACTTACAAAGGTTCAAAGGTTCTTCCTTGAGAGAAAACCCTAGCCTCCAAAAGTTGATCAAAAGTTATCTAAAAGTAAACTAACATAAAGTATTTATATGTCTCTAAAAATATCCCTCATAAGATATAATGAACCATACAACTCGGAAATCATAAGCCCAAACATCAACATAATAAAGCCCAAAACCAATCCTTGGCCCAAACTTGCGTTCGTGAGAAACGCCAGATTGCGCGGCTTGGCACCATATTGCGCGGCCGCGCAATGTCCTCCCCGCGCAATTGGCTCTCAGATGGGATTGCGCGGGCTGGTACGCGGCTTCGATCCCACGCCCCTTGGTTCTTGGCTTGGCTCGGTTCTTTCTTCTCTTGGCTCTTCTCCTAGCATGTCCTAGCTTCCTTAACTTGCTTGACTCGTCCACCACCACCATGGTCCATCTGCACTCACCCCGCTGTTGCTCCTGAACCTAAAAACCTGTAAAACCGAGCAAACCAGCGCATAATACCCGACAATACAAAAACCTAAAAACTACATAAAAACTAACCTAAACTCAATTAAAACATATATAAAACATGCATCTAAACTACTCCTATATGCAAGCTATCAAATTCCCCCATGCTTAACCCTTGCTTGTCCTCAAGCAAGACATAAATCCAATCACACCATACAAAAGCAATCTTACATCCATCTCAAGTCAAATAAACACTTCACATATAATTAAAAACTCAACCAAGACTTCTCAGCATGCATTATGACTAACCAAAAGTAAAGACCATTCATTCATCCTAGACCTCACCAAGGAAATTGTGTTTTGCACTCAACACTCAAGTGTATAAAGGGTATGTGTTTCACTCAAAATCAACCATGAAAACTAGACTACCATATGCTTGCATCAGAGTTCTAAATCTCCACCGTTGGGGATCAAATACATAACAAAAATCATGAGGTTTTTTTCCAGCTTGTAATGGGGCCAAGGTAAAGAGAAATTTGGAAGGGATAACATTTGGCATGTGGTGCTAAATCTGGGATAAAGAACTAATCCTAAACCAAACTTTACACTTTCTTCTCAACTTCTTCCAAACTTCTTTCTACCAACTCATTACAATTACATTAAAGCAGTTTGCTTTCTTTTTTTTTTTCCCTCTTTTCAACTCTTTCTTGCTTTGCTTAACAAAGACTAATAACATTTAAGCACTTTTTCTTTTGCTTATTTTGCAACAAACTTCATCTTCATTTTTTTCAACTTTGAACACAAGAGTTTTATTTCCTCTTTTTCTACCACTTTTTCATACAACTCCCCCAAACTTATACATAACTCACACAATACAACCAAAACCTAAAGTCCTAAATCCCGGATTATGGGTCAAGCTTATTCGGCTATGGATCATTTTGTGGAGCTAATAAAAATAGGCTTAAGGCTCAAATAAGTGGGGTGTCAAAAACATGGATCTTGTAGGGTAGGAAGGGAAATAATAGGCTAATAAGAAACATTGTCTCAATCACTTTAATGTCATGCATTCAATCATATAAAGCAGCCTCAAATAGAGTATTAATGCAAGTTCTAGAGCTAGATAGTCATGGTGATACACTCAAGAATGTGAAGAACAAATATATCATGAAAGGCCAAAAATCAAATCTCACAAGGCTAATTGTTTTGTCTAGAACTTCAGAATGAATCTAAAACTCAAGCTAAATACATGCTCCATCCTATAATCAAGTCATTTAATCAACGATCATGCTTATATCATATCCACTTCAGTAAATCATGCAAATCATGGGTTAGAACTTATACTTAACATAGAAACACAAGAGGAATCAAACAATGGGGAAATAAGAACCTAAATGCAATATTTTTGTATTTTTTCAAATTTTCTAATTTCTTTTTCATTTTTCAAAATTTTAATCAATGCATGCAAAAATTTTAAACATGACCTAATCTAATGCAAACTATATGCAATGCAAACAAGTAATCCCCTTCCCCCATGCTTTAAACATACTTTGTCCCCAAAGTATAGTAAAAAGGTAAAGGAAAGAGAAAAACTCACAGAACCTAGTTGTTTGGCGGGTAATAGGGCGGAAAATCTTGTAGTGGCGGTGGCTGGTACTCCGGATGAACCTCTGGCTGCGGTGGATAGTATGGTGGAATCTCCTGAGCTGGTGGTGGCTGATATGGTTGGAACTGAGGATACGGTGGATCTGGAAAGGCGTACTGCCGATAAGACTGATGAGGAGGATAACCCGCTGAACTCCAGCCATCCAATCTAGTGTTGAGCAATCTAAACTGCTCATCCTGGCGGGCCTGAAAAGCAGCAAGCTGCTGATCCTGATGAGTCTGATATGATGTGAACCTCTGATCCACATAACCACGCATGTTCCGGAAGCCCTGATCGATGTGAGACGTCATACTGTCGTAGCGCTGCGTGTTGTCCAGCTGCATCTATCTCATCATCTCCATCATCTGGTTGTACTGATGATCACCTCCAGCAGGTACAGATTGTCGCTGCTGGGTATCCTCCTTAGACTCATCCTCCTCCTTTGTGTCTTCAGCCTCAGTAGACTCTTCCTCTTCATCTTCTTCTTCTTCCTCAGCCATAGTGAAATCCTCATCCATTTCCTCCTCTTCAGACTCCTCAACAATAAAAGGGGCCTTATTTTTACCTCTAACTGGGCCCCTAACAGTAATCACATCCAAATCTTCATCCCGGGCTTCAATATACCAGTTAGCCGGGCTGCTTCCAATCTTGACTCGGCTCCCATCAGGAAGCTTCATTGCTCGCCCAGAATCCCCAAGCACCCAGTGGTAGGAGTTCATGTAGAAATATAGGACACCCATCTTCTTAAGCATAGTGAAGTTGATTGCCACCGGTGGGATGTCAACTCGTAACCTGCTCAAATCAACGCCAAAGTGCTTGGCCAGATGGGTCACAATCCCACCAATACAGATAGCTCCTCCACCCTTGTTTGCAACATTGTACATATGATTCATCAGCATGGCACCCATACTCATCCTTTTTTCTTTCAACAAAGCAGCCAATACAGCCACATCTTTCTTTGGGCAATTGTTTCCACCTTCACCCCGTCCATTCATGCTACCAGAAATAAATCGTTGAAAAACTTCGATGGCGGGATGAGTGATGGGAGAAGCCTTTTCTTGGGTTGGGTTATAAGTTCTTCTCCCTGTTATGGCTCTCCAGAAATGTTTATCAGCCCATGTAGCACCATTCTCAGTAAGCACGACATCATTATAATAAATATGAAGGAACCCAAATGCCTGGTTGCCATCTTTCAAGGTCATCTTCCTCCTGACACCTCCGAGCCAAAACTTAATCTCCCCTTCTCTTCTGAAATCAATGGACAAGGTACTCAGAAACTCTAGTGTTAACCCCTTGTAAGTTGGTTCACACAGTTTCAAGAACTCGCCCATTCGTAGAGGCGCCCCTATCTCATTCAACAGATGAGCAACTCCGATCTCATTCATCAGGTTCCAGTCAATGAACCTGGTTGTTGCCCATTTCCTATCCTTCAGAAGCTCAAATCTGATCACATGATTGTTCTTTGCCAAACTGATCCCAAAAGTTTCTTGGGTATTTTCTCCCACCACAGCAGGGGGAGCATAAGCGGCTCGGGATGATGATGCAGTATCTCTTCTACTTATTTTCGGAGCCATTTATATCAAAATTTCACAAAAACCTGCACAACACCACAAACGGACCAAGCAAACACAATTTTTGTTGTCCCGGCAAGGACAACCACAACAATATTTCACAAATAATCGCTCAATCACTCACTTCCCCCACTACCTAAAACAATTTAATCAAAATTTAATTAAATTCTAATCAAATTATAGATGAATTTCGGATTTATGCAAAAATCTCAAATAAAACACGAATCTAGGCTAGAATCATGCATTAAACGAACTTTTGTGAAGAACTTAAGCCTAAATCCGAGCCTAAAGAGGTCAAATTCGGGTTTTTCTAGCGAAACCTAGATCTTAGATTCAACTATATAAAAACCGAAATTGAGTGGGGATTTGAGACACTTACTTGAATCCTTGTTGATTTTGAAGTTGTTGGCTCGATTTGGGGTTGAAATCCCGACTTGAGAGCTTGAAAAGAGCTTGAGATGGTCTTCAATGGAGGATTGAGAGAGGGGTAGGAGAAAGAGAGGGGTGGCAAAGTGATGGGGGAAGGAAGGAATCGGGTTTAATTAAAAGAGATCCCGAAAAAAATTGCCGATTGCGCGGCATCGTGCCTGATTGCGCGGTTGCGCAATTGCGAACCCGCGCAATTGCCTCCCAGTTGGGATTGCACGGCGTCGGGTCTCTGGATTGCGCGGCCGCGCATTTAGAAACCCAAGGCGCGCAATCCCAACTGAGTTGGCATTGCTCGGCTTGGTTACAAATTGCTTGGCCACGCAATTTTTGTCCCTCTTCCGAGTATTTCTGTACTTCATGGCTGGCCCGAGTTTATCTTAAAATTTGAGGATTATTTCTACCTAAACTAACTAATAAAAACAAAATTTGTAAAACAGAAAGCAAAAATCAAAGCAAAACTATCCTAAAACATGGGTTGCCTCCCAAGAAGCGCTTGTTTAACGTCATTAGCTTGACGTAAAAAGGATATTAAGAAGGATACGAGCTATGGAATTCGACCTCCTTCCCATCGAATCCCATCTTCAGTGTGCCCTGCGGTATGTCGATCCTTGTATTCGCAGTTTTTAGAAATGGTCGTCCTAGCAACATTGATATCTTTCCAACTCCCGATCCCATGTCCATCACTAGAAAGTCGGCCGAAAATTTCAAGCAATCCACCGTAACCCATACATCTTCAATTTTTTCCTTTAGGCCTTACAGTGGAATGATCAGCCAGCTCTACTATGGTCCGAGTTTCTTTTAATGGTCCCATACCAAGTTTCTCATATAGGGACGAAGAAATCACATTGACAGATGCACCTAAATCAATTAAAGCTTCACTCACTTTGGTGCTTCCAATAGTGCAAGGGATAGTGAACATGCCAGGGTCACTGCACTTCTCGGGCAAACGCTTTTGAAACACAGCAGACACATGTTCTTTTTCTTTGACTTGCTTCTGACTTTTCTCCTTTTGTCCCCTTTTCAGAGTACACAACTCTTTCAAAAACTTGGCATACCGAGGTACACTCTTGATTAGATTCATTAGCGGGACATTAACTTTGCATGTACTGAAGACCTCGAACAGCTCTTTATCATTCTTTAATTTCCGGGTTTCTTTCAAGGCCTCCGGAAATGGTGGGACAGGCACATAGGCTTTCAGAAGGGGTTCAGAGTTGCCTTTCAGATTGCGCGGCGTCGCACCACATTGCGCGGCCGCGCTTTTACCCTCGATCCTGCGCAATCCCTACTTGGAGCACATTGCGCGGGTTGCACATTGCGCGGGTTGCACATTGCGCGGCCGCGCTTTTAGCAGCCAAGCCGCGCAATTGGCCCTCGTTTCGTTTTGTTGTTTCTTCAGCTTTGCTCAACTGTTATACTTGTCCCGCCTCCGAACCATCATAAATAGAGACAAAACTGACATTCTCCCTCGGGTTAAGCTCTGTCTGGGATGGTAGCTTACTTGAATCTCTGGCTTCCAGTTTGCTCACTGCCTCAGCAATCTGACTGACTTGATTCTCTAGATTCTTTATACTGGACTTGGTTTCCTGTTGAAGCTGAGTTAGAGAACCACGTATTGTCGAAACTGTCTGAGTTAGACTTCTGATCATCTGGTCAGTGGACATATCATTCTGATTCACTCCCTGAGCCTGAGATTGGAAAGGTGGTCTGTATTGAGCTTGGCCACCTTGATTGTTGAACTGCTGATTGCTTGGATTGCCATACCTCAGATTAGGATGATCCCTCCAGCCTGGGTTGTAGGTGTTGGAGAAGGGGTCATACCTCGGCCTAGGTGGTCCATATCCTCCCACTGCATTCACCTCAGCTTTTTGATCTTCGAGTGTAGGGCAAGCGTCAGTGGGATGCATGCTATCAAAGCAGATTTCACAAGATTTCACCTGTTGTCTACCACCTTGCTGCAACAGCCGCTTCACCATCATTTTCAATTCAGTGACTTCATCTTGGATTTTTGTATTAGCCACCACTGAATTTGCAACCCTCGAGCTAGTCTCTTTTATGAACTGTCTTGTGCCCTCAGACAGTTGTGTAAACAGTTCAAACGCAGCAGCAGGAGTTTTGTTGAGAATAGGACCCTGGCAAGCTGCATTGACCATTCTTCTCTCATCATCCAAGAGGCCATTGAAAAGATATAGAATCAGGTCTTGATCAGTGTAGCCATGGAAAGGACAGCTGGCTACCAACCTCTTGAACCTCTCATAATATTCGTACAAGGACTCATTAGCTTCTTGTTCGATGTTACTGATTCGCTTTTTCAGATCGTTGAGCCTTGTAGCAGGGAAGTACTTCTCCAGAAAAGCTTCCTTCATCTTAGCCCATGTATCAATACTTCCCAGAGCCAAGTAGTAAAACCAGTCTTTAGCCTGATCCTTGAGAGAAAAACGAAAGACTCTCAGCGCGATCTGGTCATGAGTCACATCAGTAGGCTTCATGCTGGAGCACACAACATGAAATTCAAAAAGATGCTTGTTGGGGTCTTCACCACTATGCCCATGGAATGAAGGCAAAAGGTGGATCAACCCGGATTTCAGC
The DNA here is from genome assembly GCA_964016875.1 of Fallopia convolvulus. NCBI lineage: Eukaryota > Viridiplantae > Streptophyta > Magnoliopsida > Caryophyllales > Polygonaceae > Fallopia > Fallopia convolvulus. The sequence goes on along the minus strand of OZ024731.1, from coordinate 38,239,713 downwards.
TCAAATCTGACTCCCTCACCGAAAGCAGGGAATTGCACCGCCAATGGCTGTTGTGTCAGATTTGGTGGAGTCAACTATCTCAGAGTTTGGTCACCAATCTCAGCAGATTCAGCAGAGTCAGATTCAGAGTCAGATTCTTCAAGAAAGAACGGCAGAGCCTGAAAGTGATTCCGGATTTCCTTCCTTAGCTTGAAGAGTGTCCTGTCAATATCTGGATCAAAAAGTAGAGGAGATGAGTTAGTAGCACGGGTATGAACCATATTACAGGTTCACACCCAAAACAGCACAAAAGTAATAAACACAAATAGCGACGAGTCCCCGGCAACGGCGCCAAATTTGATGAGGTATTTTTCAGTCGTTTACCTATCAAAGAATCCTAACTTGACCAATCTGAGTAGAATGGTAAGCAAGGGTCGATCCCACAGAGACTCGTGTATGAATGTTATTACTTAAGTGCCAAGTAACTAATATGGGGGTTTGTGATTGTAAATTCTAAACTACTATGCAAAATAGAAACTATCTAAGAATGCAAAAGATGGTTTTAATCAATTAAGAGACAAGCGTGTTCAACTAGTTAAATCCATCATAGATATGCTTATCGATCATTGATTCTTTCGATTCCCAATTCCCTTGAATAATCTACCGTGGATTATTATCCATAACTTTATATTTAGTTGAAAGAGCTAACAGTCTGAACAACCCTAATCATCTAACAACCTAGAACAATGCCTAGATTCAATTAAACGACAGCTTTAAGTTCAAAGTATCGATAGAAACAAATACTCGACGCAAACAGCTAATCAAGTTATCTGTGGTTTATTCCCTCTACAAATGAATAGCCCAAACGGGTCCAAACAATTATAGTTGCTACTTTATCTAATCAATCCCGAACGGGACATGATCAGATTAGTTGTAAATTAACCAAGAAATTCTATTAGGTAGCTAATTTAACAAAACCCTAGAATAATTCTGATTCAATTAAGCACAGGGAATAAAACCTATTCAAGTTGATGAGAACCAATCAAACCTCACAATATTATGCAATCTATGATTTCAATAACTAGTAAAACACAAAGAAATTTAGCAATGCATAATTAAATTAAAATCAAACTTACAAAGGTTCAAAGGTTCTTCCTTGAGAGAAAACCCTAGCCTCCAAAAGTTGATCAAAAGTTATCTAAAAATAAACTAACATAAAGTAAATATATGTCTCTAAAAATATCCCTCATAAGATATAATGAACCATACAACTCGGAAATCATAAGCCCAAACATCAACATATCAAAGCCCAAAACCAATCCTTGGCCCAAACTTGCGTCCGTGAGAAACGCCAGATTGCGCGGCTTGGCACCATATTGCGCGGCCGCGCAATGTCCTCCCCGCGCAATTGGCTCTTAAATGGGATTGCGCGGGCTGGTACGCGGCTTCGATCCCACGCCCCTTGGTTCTTGGCTTGGCTCGGTTCTTTCTTCTCTTGGCTCTTCTCCTAACATGTCCTAGCTTCCTTAGCTTGCTTGACTTGTCCACCACCACCATGGTCCATCTGCACTCGCCCCGTTGTTGCTCCTGAACCTAAAAACCTATAAAACCGAGCAAACCAGCGCATAATACCCGACAATACAAAAACCTAAAAACTACATAAAAACTAACCTAAACTCAACTAAAACATATATAAAACATGCATCTAAACTACTCCTATATGCAAGCTATCACGAAGGCAGTCTAAGTCCCTAGAATAAACAAGGATGTCGTCAAAATACACGATGACAAAACAACCTAAATTTTTTCTAAAAACAAAATTCATCAACCACATAAAAGTACTAGGGGCATTTGTCAAACCAAAAGGCATGACAAGCCATTCGTACAAACCATGTTTGGTTTTGAATGCCGTCTTCCATTCATCTCCTTCATGCATACGAATTTGATGGTAGCCACTCCTTTGATCTATCTTGGAAAACAAGGCGGCATTGTGGAGCTCATCGAGCATGTCATCCAAGCGTGGAATCGGGTGCCGATACATGACCGTGATTTGATTAATGGCTCAACAGTCGACACACATCCGCCACAAACCATCCTTCTTTGGTACGAGGAACACAAGCACGACGCATAGACTCAGCGACTCTCGAACAAATCCCTTGTCCGAAAGCTCTTGGACTTGGCGTTTTAACTCTTGAGTTTCTTTCGGAGAAGCCATGTACGCAGCCCTGTTCGGCAATGAAGCTTTCGGCAAGAAGTTGATCTTATGGTCAATCCCATGGATCTGTGGCAACCCCTCCGGCAATTCGTCCGGCATGACATCTTTAAATTCCTTCAAAAGAGAAACAATAGAAGGAGGTAGCTTATGATCTAGAGAGTGAGTAATAAAAATAAAGGACATAAAATGAAACAAGTATGACTCCCCTGAGGTGACTTAGTCACGTCGCGACGTTTGGACAAAAGCAAACGATGTTGGCACTTGCCTAAAAGTGGTGGCTCTACGTCCTCAATAAATTCTGGAGGGTTCTGGGGCCATTTTGGGTGGAGTTGTAGCCACTGGATTTTTAGGAGGAATGCCCTTGGAAACGCCTATAAATTCGTCACGAAGCTCTTGGAATCTGAATTTTCGTGAAGCTACGGCGTACGGCGGGATGCTGGGAGTAGTTTGCGGCGGTCCTCGACTCAAATGGGGCTCCCCTGGGCGTTTTTGTGTTGGATCTATTGGAAACCCTAAAGTAATAGGATCCCCCCAGAAATGCCAATCAAAGTGTCCGAAAATTGCTGAAGGCCCTTTTTTGACAAATCAGGGTCGCTCGGCGCAGCATTGGGGTGACGCGATAAGTTTTATCGGCCAGACAGTGGTTTCTCTCAGCGCTTCACGTCCCCAGCCTCGTTTGGAACAGAATTAGTGGGAGTGGTGGTGGGAACGCCGCTGGCTTCCAAAACTTTGGCTTGCGACGCCGAAGGAGGCTCGCTCGGCACGGTGGGGCTCATGTCGCTAGATTTCTGGCGTTGCCGCTCAGCATTCTCCTGTAAAGCGTCACCAGGCGACATAGGTAAGAGAGTCACACGCTTCCTGTGGAAATTGAACATGTAAGTGTTCAAAAATCTATCGTGAAGCATGCGACGATCGTATTGCCATGGGCGCCCCGACAAGAGATGTGTGGCGTCCATAGGTGTTAAGTCACATAAAATTGAATCCTTATAAGCACCAATGGAAAAGGAGAAAATTAATTGCATGTCAACCCAGTCGTCGCCGTGAACGGTTGTGGATGCGGTGTGATTGGTAGCTTGAAATGATCGACAACCTTCTTTGATCGAAAATTGGCACAACTTCCCGAGTCAATAATCACGCTAAGAGACACGTTATCAACTAAACAATGGGTGTGGAACAATTGCTCCCATTGATCAGTTTTACGTGCCTCTCGTATGCTTAGGGCACGGCATGTGACCAATTGTAGCTTCGAAACATCGCGGTCGTCTGATGGATCGCATTGTAACTCGAGGCCAACTTCGGAAGGCACGGCGTCTTCATCCTCATTTTGGGTCTCATATGGATCACCTTGAGCCGTGAACAAACCTTCTTTTGGTTGGGACAATTTCGCATCATATGCCCATGGCCACCGCACTTGTAGTATGCCATGTCACGAGCTCGCTCAGCGATGTGGTGCGATCTCTCGGCGCGGCTGGTGCCATTGGCATGGCCTCAGCCTTGATCGTGGAACCTGTCTTAGAATTTGGCACGGAAGAAGGCAAACGGTTAGTACTAAAATTTGACGGACTAGGGGTAGATGAGTACCTTGAATTAGACTAAGATGGCTTGGCACGCATCTCTTGCTTATGCAATTGCATCGCCATGTGCACAAGTGGATTGAGGTCCTTAATGGGCGAATTCTCCAACTTGTCTTGGATGGATTCCGGTAGACCCGATAAAAACCGAGTCCTCTTGACCGACGGCGAAACACTCATGCCAGCTTTGAAAAACATATCTTAGAGCTTGGCAAAGTATTCCTCCGGAGTCATGGCTCTTTGTTTGATGCGCATGATCTCTATATGCATCTTGTCCTTGTAATCCGATGGAATGTACCTTTTCTTCAAGATGTACACCATATGATGCCATTCTCTAATGAGGGGCTTGCCTCTTTGAATCCTTTCGGACTCAAAGCGGTTCCACCATGTTCGAGCGACACCATGAAAATGTAATGTAACAACTTCAAATTTTTCATCATCCTAGTATCCGAGATGACGGAATGTATGCTCTGTTCCCTCGCAACCATTCAATAAAAGCATCAGGGTCATAAGTAGCATAAAAAGGCTCAAATTTTACCTTGATGTCTCGTCTTGTGATGCGTGGATCCCGGGCGTCACACCTATCGTTGTCTCGGCAGGGGCTTCGGTACCGAGGGGAGTTGGCACGCCATGGGCGTCGGGGTGGCCCACGATCGTAGCCATCATCACCATCATCCAGATTGTCACCATCATCGAGGCGCCGAGGAAGCTATTCCTCTCGATCGCGATCACGCCTTTGGTGATGTCCAACCATGCGAGCCGTGCCATAGGCACGCTCGTACTCCTTCCATTTTTTGTTAAGTGAGGCGGTGGTATCCAATCGGATGGCTGGTGGTCAAGCTCCTCGGAATCTTGTACCTACGGATGATCATAACTAGTTTCTTCGGAATAATCACCAAATTCATTGTAATGATTTTCAAATTCGGAATAAGGACTACGAGCACTTTGATGGTCCAAATAATCCTCAACTCTGTAGCCATCGGCGTCGTAGTACTTGGCCCCGTGCTTCCGCTTTGGGGTTTCGTACACAACATCCGACGACTTGTTCTTTGATTTCTTTTTATAGCGACCACTACCATGTTAACGTCGATACTCCTCGGAGTCATACTCCTCATTGGAATAAACGTCATACACTTGGGCGTCCCTATAATCTTGAGCCAATTGACGGCGATCCGTTGTCCGGGGACCACCATCGTACCAATCAAACTAGCGACTTTCCTTTATGGATTCCATGCGGTGCATGGTTCCATATTGCAAAGACGAATGGGAATGTCCCTTGACTTTGGCACACGCGCGCGACGTCGTCTGCGGACACGCCATGAACCTCCGATGCCAAAACTTGCGTCGGTGGCACGCTGCGTTTGGACTGCGTTTGACTCTCAGCCAGTTGGCGTTCGAGTTCCACAATCCGAGCCGCCGCAACCTCCAATGTCAAGTGTTGTTGTTGGTGCGGTTGTGCCGGTGGAGGATAATTGTTCCTATTATCCTCGTTACCCAATTCGGACACCGTATCTATTGTCACACCAATCATCGCACAAGTAAGGAGTTCACAAGCAACGGCCAAGAGTTTAGAGTTTGCTTAAGTCGGCCTACCCTTAGTGTTCAACCACACGAATAAACAAGGACGACTAGGATTAAGGTCACTCAACTCAAGAAAAGAGAATTAAGGATCAAAAACTAACAATGAAAGCTAAAGCAAAACACAAAGAAGCAATGAGATAAACCAATAAGGACAGAAAAGAAATATGAAATTGGTGTGGAGAGTTGGTTGCCGAAAATCAAAGATTGGAGAGAGAATAGAGAGATCTTGCCTTATTTTGGTTTGTGATCTTCCAAGATCTTTTTTTATTTATATAAAAAGATCGGATATATCTTACCTTATTTTGGTTCGTGATATTTCGAGTTTTTTTTTATATAACCGAAATATCTCTAGGATCTTTAGCCTTTAGAGATATGGTAACAAGATAATATTGAGATCAACACAAGATATGATCGAATTAAACAAGCTATAAATCGGTAAACAAAACCCTAAGTGCATGCAACTAGCAAGACAAAGTCGTAATTTTACCAAAATCAAATGATTAAGTCGAGTAGGTCCAGGTTCATTGTAGGAATTTCTTTTTTAAAAAAAAAATTACGCAAGCAAGAAAAAACAAATTGGTACCCTAGATGGCGCTTGAAGATGATGGAATGGAACTAGGGTTTGAAGCAATGGATGGATCTTGTGAATTGAAAAAGAAAGGGTGTAGTGCGACTTACTCAAACCTTTGGCTCTAATACAAGTTGATGCGACCTTGTATGAAGGACGCGACGGATCTTTGCGTGGAAAGAGTATTGGGTCTCGAATGCAAGTGGAAGACTTGAAAAGGACTTGAACCAACATTGGATTGGTCCAAAACGAACGATCGAACAAGAACACAAGCAATTGGAACGAATATTTGAGAGCAATAGTGACGGCTCAAGCACTAGGTTACAGTCTAGGAGAATCCCTGAACTAATAAATTAACCAAAAGTGTGTGTAAAAACTGAAATACATGAACATATAACCTTATATAGGTGCGACACAATGAAAACCCTAAAACAACCTAGCGCGCGCCTAGGGCTTGCATGCAAGCAAGGCCCATCGGCGCCAGGCGCAAGAAGGACCTTCTAATAATAGAAAACATGCTAAAACAGGCATAAAAGTGATATGTCGTTCCCCATCAGTATGGAAGTGTCACGACATGTCCATCGCAAGGCGCGGCGTGGTGCGGCGAGACCATGGCACGATGTCGCAAGTGTTGGCACGAGCGACGACATGATGGCGTCGGCTGAGGCTGGCGAGAACCTCATCTGACGCCGCTGGTGGCCGACGCGGGTCCGGGGTCTGGTGCGAGGGACGGGTCCGAGGTGGATGGTGTCGAGGACTCATCTCGAGGTTCACCGATGCTAAGGACGCATAAGGTGGTGTGCGTCGGTGCAGAGAATGGCGCGCCATTGCCCGCGGAAATGCGTAACACCAAGGACTACTTTGCGGTCTCGATGGCACAAGCCCAGGCACGAGTAACTGGTCCATCTGAGCACATGGTGAAGGCGTCATCCTCTTGGATAGCGTCCAAGGACGAGGTCGCATCACAAGGGCTTTGTATGCGATGGTGAGGGATAAAAAGGAAGAGGAAGATTGTTGTGTTGTTGTTTGGAAAATGGTGAGGGCTAGAGCATGGAGCTTTAGGCTATGGTTGGCGTACAAAGGGAGACTCCCCACGGGAGATAGACATTTTGAATGGGATGTATATACGACAACGTATGTTCTTTATGAAACTCTCACCCGGAGTCCATGGAGCATTTATGGGGATCGTGCCCCTTTGTTAGACAAGTAATGGGCATCGTGCCCCTTCGTTAGACAAGTTATGGAGAAAGTGTGGAGCTGGGTGGGGATCTACACAAGAAAGAGGGATTTAAGGGAATGGGTGGAGTGGTTCACAAATTCCCCGGGGCGTGGAAACACACTCTTCAAGCTCAAGCTCATCACATTCCTAGGCTTGGTGTATCACACATGGACGCTAACGATTAAGGTGGTCTTTGAGAGAGAGAAGCCAAACGTTGACAAGTGCGTGGAGATGATTATTTTTTAGTACAAGCAACGAACCATGGTAGAATGCAAATTTGAAGGCACGAGTGGAGAGGCTTTAAAAAGAAGATTCGGCATCTAAAGGTGAGTTTATACTTGGCTCTTACCTTGATGTTGCTTTTTGATGGTATTTGGCCAAACTGAACCGACAAGATAAAAGATGGGGAGAGTTTGATATTTGGAAGAGGAGTGTTGATTCCCAACTAGGGGACCTAGCTGCACGGATTCCAAGACCACAAGGGCAACTCCCGGGCCGCCCCGAGGAGAACCCTAGAGGCCAAATAGCAGCGGTACACCTCAGAAGTGGGAAGACATTACCAGAGAGAGTTCAAGCTGAAGACAAGGAGGAACAAGACGTCACCAAACGGCTCGTTAACGAGCCAGCGAGGGCAAATAACGAGCCCACAGACCAGGGTGACGAGGCTCCGAGGGTATCTGACGACCCTAACCCAGGTAAGTCTACTAAACCGAGCCTTCCTCTCAACCCCAGGGTAGTTAACGACCCCACCAGGGTCGGTAACGACCAGCCGAGAACAATAAACGACCCCAGTGTCGACCCGGTACTCTCACCTCTCGAGCCCAACTTGGTTCCGAGAATGGTGAAATCTCTTCCATTTCCAACTAAGAAATCTATGGACTCTACTGAGAGTACGTTCAAGCGTTTCGTAAAAATTCTTCAGGGCATTAATATTTTCGCTAAGGCCCTAAGCGAAATGTCGGCTTACACAAAGTTTTTGAAAGATATTCTTAGCAGGAAAAGATTCATTACAGAGCTACAAGATGAAGTCAGATCAATAGCTCTACCAGAAAAGCTAGGGGATCCAGGAAGATTTGCAATAACGATCGGCATAGGCAACCACAAGTTCAAGGCTTTATGCGATTTGGGTGCCAGTGCTAGTCTCGTTCCTCTCTCAATCTGGTCTAAAGCCAATATGGGTCCACTAGAGCCGGTAGACATGAATATGTACATGGCAGATGGGTCATGTGTTAAGGCCACAAGAGTGGTGGACGACTATCCTATCCAAGTCGGGAAATTCTTTATACCGAACGATTTTATCGTCCTTGATATGCCTGAAGACCCTCATGTCCCCATAATTCTCGGTCGACCATTTTTAGCCACAGCAGGAGCAAGAGTTGATGTGCGGAAAGGACTCCTCACTTTTGATATCGGAGAAGAACGGGTGGAATTCAACTTGGATCAAAAAGCCAACGACCCAGTTGGAGTCGCACAAATCGAGTTGACTCAACCAGAACTCAACACAACCGTCACTACCGAGTCTCATTTGCCAATCACCGAGTCCCACGTGCAAGAGTACAACCAAGGCCCTATTATATGTACTATAGAAAAGGCCCTATCATGTCCCCGTCAGGGTCGGTAGGACTTTGGAAATTACTCTTGAAAGCCTCAGTACCGACCCATAGAAGGTCGATATCGAGCTTGATCTTGGCCTTGTTCTCTTCTTATTCTTCACCTCTTTGTTGGACTTGTTGGGGTTTCTTCCATTGCCTTCTCTCTTTCAATGTCCTCGAATGTGTCCAAATCCGCCTCAAATACTACACAAAAACACAAAACTAGCGTAGTTTCCATACTTTTCAAAAAAATATGCTAAAGCAAGGCTAAAAACACGGACATTCGATATACATGGACTCTCTTTCTAGGTTCCAAAGACGAGACATTCATGGCATTCAAAAGCTGGATTAAGAAGGTAGAAGCATCAATAGGACAGAAACTGAAGGCTATCAAATCGAATAACGGAACGGAGTTCATGAATTCCATGTTTCATAGCTTATGTGATGAACATGGAGTGTTAGAACTTCTCTGCGCCGGGGACTCCTCAACAAAACGGCGTAGCAGAAAGAAAGAATGGAACTCTGCAAAGCATGGCTCGTACTATGTTGTTGGCAAGTAACATGCCTCGGTCCTTCTGGGCTGAGGCAGTCAGTATAGCTTGCTACATCATAAATCAAGCAACCATACGTTCCAATTTTTCTAAAACTCCATATGAACTAATCAGAGGACGAAAGCCAAATATTTCTCACTTGAAAGTCTTTGGATGCAGTTGTTTTGTTCACAACAGAGGTAAAGATGAGCTAGGCAAGTTTGATCCAAGGAATGACGAAGGCATCTTTCTGAATCCCTCTTCTGATTTTGATATGTGGGATATTAATATGGTTTTAAGGGGTGGGCTATGCATCCAACAACAAGGCTTACAAGGTGTTCAATAAAAGGACAAAGAAGTTCGAAGAAAGCATTCATGTTGTCTTTGACGAGTCCAAATACAGACTTAGATGATGAAGTCGATCCAGATTCAAGTACGCAAGCTCCAAACGAAGAAGTCACTCCTCCTAGTCCAGACTTGGATGGAGATGACACAAGAGGTACTTTGAATCCTGAAGATGATACTCCACAAGATGAAGCACAAGTAGAAGAAACATCTCTTGGAATGACAGATCAACAGGAGCAAGAGGAGTCAAACATAGATCCCACTCAGATCGATGTCAGAAATTATCATCAAAAGAGGGATAATCATGTTGATAACATCATCACTCCATACGAAAAATGTGTGCTTACTTGAAGGAAGCATTAAAAGATCCTGACTGGATAGTTGCTATGCAAGAGGAGGAACGACACCAGTTTGAGAGAAACAAAGTGTGGAGATTAGTTCACAAACCAAAGCACAAGATGCTATAGGAACAAAGTGGGTATTCAAGAACAAACTTGATGACACCGAAGCTGTCACAAGGAACAAGGTGAGGCTTGTAGCAAAAGAGTACAATCAACAAGAAGGGATCGACTATGATGAAACTTATGCTCTTGTTGCAAGAATAGAAGCTATCCGTCTTCTAGTCGCCTATGTTGCTCACAAAGGATTTAAACTCTATAAAATGGATGTGAAGACAACATTCCTGAATGGGTACCTAAAAGAGGAGGTGTACGTGTTACACCCTCCAGGGTTTGGAGATGTTGATCACCCTCACCATGTCTACGTGCTGGATAAGGGTCTCTATGGTCTTAAATAGGCACCTAGTGCTTGATATCATAGATTTGCCCAGTTTCTATTATCAAATGCATACAGACGTGGTGTGATCGACAAGACATTGTTCCTAAGGGAACAAGACGGTGAGGTTTTAGTAGTTCAAGTATATGTTGATGATATTATATTTGATTCTACGAACCATGAACTTATAGAAAGCTTCAAGAATCTAATGAGGAGTGAGTTTGAGATTAGCATGATCGGTGAACTCACTTTCTTTCTTGGTCTACAAGTGGTACAAAGTGATGAGGGAACGAAGGTACATCAACTGAACTACATCAATGAGCTATTGAAGAAGTATGGTATGGACTCTACGAAACCATTTGATACTCCTACTTCTCCTAATACTCGTCTTGATGCTTATCTTAATGGCCATGATGTTGATCAAATGATGTACCGAGGAATGATTGGTTCCCTGTTCAACGTAACGGCCAGTCGGCCAGATATTGTATTCAGTGTGTGTCTTTGTTATAGATTCTAGGCTAATCCAAAAGAAACACATCTGAAAGAAGTGAAAAGAATTCTATGCTACTTGAAAGGGAACGATGGATTGTGTATATGGTATCCAAGACATAATTCGTTCAATCTTGTTGGATTCTCAGATGTAGATTTAGCAGGTCACTTAGTAGATAGGAAGAGCACATCAGGCATGGCCCAATTCCTTGGTCCTTGTTTGGTGTTTTGGTGATCAAAGAAGCAAAATTCGATTGCTCTTTCCACGGCTGAAGCGGAGTATGTTGCAGCAGCAGCCTGTTCTTCCCATGTTTTGTGGTTAAAACAACAATTGGTAGATTTTGGTATGCCTCTTGAAACTATCCCTATCATGTGTGATAATACAAGTGCCATCAATATCTCCAAGAATACGGTGCATCATTCTAGAAACAAACATACAGATATTCGACATCATTTCTTACGAGATAATGTGGAAAATGGTTTCATTAAGATGGATCATTGTAGGTTTGAAAATCAAGTGGCAGATATTTTCACCAAGGCTTTGGACAAAAAACCCTATGAGCATCTGAGGATGATGCTAGGAATGATTTCCTTGGAGTAAACAAGTCCCGGTCCTCTATTCCCTCAATGCTTGACTTAAGAGGTAACTTCTCAGGGAAGTACATATCATTTGACATGTTTTCTAATGGCTTATATCTTTCCTCTATGCATTGATGTCTTATACATTAAAAATTGTTAAGTGTTGCATGCTAAAAGGAACTGAAACTGAAATGATTAAATCCAAGATTTTCTTTTAGCCCAAAATAACCAACTTGATCTATTCTTTTCATCACTTCAAGCCGAAATGATGGTTGGTTATAAGCTGTCCTTTGGTCTGGTCCAAACAAATGTTCCCTATGAACCCCCTTTGATTACCTTTAAACGGGGAATAATCGTTTGGATGTCTGACTCGGCTAAATTCGGTGTTGCCAAGATCAAAAATAAATTACCCTAAACTACAAACCATGTATAACATGCAAATAAGGGATCGAACCCAAGAGAATCGGGATTCTGAGTAATCATCAAGGAAGAAAACAAGGGTTTTGGGAGTTTAAGAAAACAAGTAAATTTAAGTATCAAATCAATTAAGGAAAAGCAGAGTTCATTCAATCAATTCCACCTTTTTCATCCTTCGATCATTGATTCATCCACTTTTCTATTAATTCCTAGGTTAATTCCAATCCTTATAAAAGATTTCCGCTTGTCCACGGTCCAAGCGAAATTATGATATGAACAAGAACGCTTAATTCAAATCATGCAAAGTATTAAGGATAGAAGGATATCAAATCTTGCAATCAAGCTACGAGTCTCATGCATAAAATAACAATCAAGCACTCTTTCTCAATTCTAGTCCACGATCCTAGAAAAGAGTTGTTTCAAAGATAAATAAGATTGCATAGACAACAATAAAACTAATCCAAACAGTAGATCTAAGTCAATCAAACAAGTTGATCAGGCTTATCAAATCAAACATAGATCATATAAATAAAAGCAAGAGTTTTGATATTAACCAAGGGATAGAAAAGTTACCAGAATCTCACGAATTACATAAAAAGGCTTCCTTGATCAAACAAACTCCAAGGGAAATTAGTTCTTCATAATAAAACTGAAATAAAACCTAGAAAGTAAAAGTATGCTAGATAATGTGTGATAATGTGTTACCCTCAAGTCTGCCACGGAACTAGGCTTAAAATAGTAGAAAAACAACCGAAAACCTAAAGATATAAATATAGATAAAAGATAAAAAAATCGAGTCGGCGCTGAAACACCACGACCCGCGAGCGCGGTTACGAACCGCGAGCGTGGCTCCATCTATCTCTCGGCGTCCCCGGAATCCTGATCACCCGCGAGCGCGGTTTCCACCAGCGAGCGCGGGTCTTCTGACAGCATTCTGGTGTCAACTTCGTAGGTGGTTTTGACCCACATAGAGTTGTAATTTGAACTCGCCGTACAAACATGAATTGTAGCTCTTCGAGTTGGCTTTCCAATGATACCAAATTCAGCTTCATCCGATTACTGTAGCACTCGAACGATGCATCACAGTAAAATGGCATCAAATTAATTCCAAATCAACACTTGTCTTCAAAACTCTTGCGATTCTTCAAATCGTGTCTTCGGTCTTCCTATGACAATTATGATCAAAAATAACCTAAACACACTCAAATCATACCTAAAATACATGAGTTAACCATACTAAACTAGAGCGTATCAATGTCAAAAATATCCTAAGCCCTCAAAAAGTTTGAATGGAACATCCCTTGTCCCTTGTCCGTTCAAACATACCTTTTTATCCACTCATGGTAACAAGGAATGGAACTAGTGGTTTGGAGATCTTGAATTTTGAAGGAATGTCTTTGAGTAAAATTGAAGTTATTTCTCTGAAAAGGAACAAACATGTTCTTAGCTCCGATGGGACACGGTGTGATAGCCATTGTGACTGCGAGTTTGAATTTTCTAGCCGTTGCACAATAATTTTGCAGGGAACGATAGGACGTTTTTCGCAGTTTTATCTTAATGGTGGTGTAAAAATCATAATTATGGGAAGTATTAGCCGTTGATATATGGATAGAAGATTTTAGAAGATTGTGATCTTCATCAACACGGAAAGAGGTGTGCTTTATAACTGCCTTCTCTCTCGGTCAAATATTTTCACCGCACCTCTATTTTACCTTGTGAACCCTAAATCTTCTTCAAAGCTTCAATCTTTCTTCTCTCTCGCTATAATGAAGTCTTCTTCATACACTCCTTCCCTAAACTTTGACGGTCTCGATGCCTCCGAGATCGAAGCCCTTCAAGCTTGTCTCGAAACTCTCAAAAAGGCCAAACTTTCCTCCCCCTCTCCCGTCTCAAAGCTTCAATCCAAATTTGATGTTGTGTCCGACATTGGAGCCAAGGTTGTTGATGAAGCTCCAAGTGAAAAGGAAGCTTTGCCCGAGGAGACGGAAAAGGATCCTTCCATGGGTCCTTCGAAAACCCCTTCCGAGAAGCTGTTGAGAGGGTTTCTTGACAACAAATAAATTTATAATCAAGACCCCGCTATGTATAGCAGAGTCAGGTTCGTCCGCAGGGAGAAAGTCAGTATCAAGTTTTGTAACTTATTACGCAAGCAATCAAACAAAGGTAGGGTTTTTAACAAGGAAAGAGGAACTCTAAGGTAAAGGTGTCACCACAACAACAATTATGCATGCAAACGCTAAGAAACATAAAGATCATGCTTTTATCACATAAAGGTGTCAACTTTCGTCAACCAAAGCAAGTAAATCAATCAACTTTCGCTAAATTAATAAACTTACTATCTATCTCTTCTATTTCAACTAGGATAGATCTGCTTTCGCTTCAAAACCCTAATTTGACTATTCTAATTCAAGGTTTCTGCTTTCGCTTAAACTATGAATGAGAAATTCCTATCAACTTTCGTTTTAAGGATTAAGAACAAGAGAATAGATTCATGCAATAAAAACAATCAAATCATAATCACAAACAAGCATGCACAACCATTGTTGGGTTTAACCACAATCTTAGAAGGAGAAGACTACTCACAAAGCATGATTAAAAACAACTGAATTAAATAAAATAGAAAGTTTACAACCGAATTCAAAACAATAGTTCTTCTCCAATCCACACTCTCGTCCCCCTCTCACGTCTCTCTCTCTCTCTTCTCCTCCTCTAAGTTGAATGATTGATTGATAAGAAAACTAAAGAGGGGACAAGTGTATTTATAGAGAAACTATTCTATCTTAAATCTATCTTTAAGGAAATAAATCTATCTTAAATCTAACTATAAGGAAATAATATCTTCTAATAAAATATATCCCTTCTATCCATCTAATAACATAAAATGAAATAGGATAAAAGCCCATTAATACCATCCACTGGGACACGTTGTTCCTCACGGTGCCTCGTTAACGACCTTGACAGGGTCGTTAACGACCCTGTTCAGCACTTCGAACAGCCTTGACTAAAACTTGCGTAGAGGATTCATTACAACTCCGTTTGACTCGATTATTTTTCCTATGTTCTTGTAACGAATTTCTCTATCTCTTTCCATGATCAAACTGGATCTTCAATGACTTAACTTGAGCGTTTAATCTTCATCTTCACTTCCTTCTTAAGTGCTATCTTTCACCAGCTTTGCTACTTTCTTCAAAAATTGCTCCAAATAGCTTCTAAAAACCTATAAAACACCACCAAAGCTTATGTAGACTCCATATCTTAAGAAAATACGAAAACCTTATTCATTTAAGTAGGTGGTAGGTAAGAGTGAACATAAAGGGTTTTGTAACCCAATTTTGTAAGCCTATTTATAGGTACTTTTTCCTCTTGTAATATGATATGTTGAGTTTGTGGAAAAAACCAAAGGGAGTGTTTGGAAGTGTTTTTCTTATTTGGTGTGTAATATCCAAACATGTTCGGTGAGTTATATCCGAACGAATCCTTAGTTTCTCTTTAGGTGAGTTATATCCTATGAGATTCGAACCCTCTTTCGATTCCCTTGTGGTGAGTCATATCCATATAAGATTCGATTACTTATTCCTTTTTTGATTTACCTAGTTGTGTTATATCCTTAGTTATTTGATTGCTTATCCCTATATTTATAATTAAAGTTAGTTTTTCCTTTTGCTTGAATCACTTGTCAACTCTTTAGCTTTCATCTCAAAATAAATGCAAAGAGCAAGGTTGGCCTAGATCAAATTGAGTTGGAACTTTCTTGGAGAACGATCCGATTCTCATCAGATTTGAATTCAAACCTCTTCAACTCTTGGATCACATCGAACCGTTGGATGGTCGTCTTCAACATGCTGCACAGTCTGAAGCGCTTGAAGCCTAAGAAGCTCTTTTGTTCGGTAGAGGCAATATCCCTAAAAATGCGCTGAAATGTCACTTTTACGCATGAGCCAGTTCCTATCCAAAGGGAACTCTCGTCTTCTCGGTTCCCTTATCTTGGGAAATCTCTTGAGGTGAGGGAGTCTTGTACTTTTTATCTAGTTCCCTTCTCGTGGGAACTTTGGTTCATGGAGTTCACTATTTCTAGGGAACTCTAGTTCACTTCTAAGGTTGGTTGCATCTTTGATCGAGTTCCCTTGACATAGGAACTTTCGTTGCCTCAGTTCCCCTGCCTTGGGAACTTGTTTCGTCGTGTCTTTGCTTGGCGATGCGCAAGCTGTTATACTAAGAAATACTTTGCAATGGGCGTTAGTTCTTATGGCGTTTTTCATTATCAAAACTGAGGATGTTGTTCCAATGTGAATGAACATGAGTTCCTAACACCGACTCAACACTATCCATTGTTATGCTATGTAAAATAAGTACCACTTTAATGAACTACGATTCTTTTTAAAACTTTCGCTTCTAATTCATTTTTCTTTAATTATGTATTTTAAAGCATTGGGTGGTTCTCGGTGGGTTGATCCGGGATCACTGGAAGTAATATCCCTAGGATAAAAATAGTCGTGTTACATCAATGGATTCCGGGCGACGTCACGAGGCTAGGACTTCGACGAAAACTACACAACAACTCGAGGGAGCAAATGGAGGCACCGAGGTAGGGTAACCACGTGGGAGACTTGTCGGAGGCTCAGGAGTTGGCACTTGGCACAAGCGATGGGCGAGAAAGCGGAGGCCTCGCGGGTCACTCGGGCGGTGGCAGCGACAATTTGGGTGGTAGCAGTGGCTTTTATTGGCAAATGTGAAGCACTGGCAGGGGCTAGTTAGAAGTGAGTGGCGGGAGGGCTTCTCTGGAATGAACAAGAAATAAGTGGGGAAGATCTTATGTTTGTGTGTGTGTGAAATAAATTCAACGGAGGAAGTGCCCGCATATGCATATAATTTCCGCCTTTTTAGTCGTGTTTTCAAGGTGTGTTTTTAGAAAGTTTGATTCTTTTCTCTTAGTTTTGTGCTTTGTTTTGTTTCGTTGGTGTAGGTTTTGATATTTGCTTAAGATATGGAGTCTACATAAGCTTTGGTGCTGTTTTTATAGGTTTTGGAGTTATTTGGAGCATATTTGAAGAGAGGAGCGAAAACAAGGAAAAACCAAAGGAGAGCAATTTTGAGAAAGATGAGAAACCGAGGAAAATCTTAAAGAAAGTCCATAAAGAGGTGAAGAATCAAGCTCAAGACATGAAAGAATTAGAGAAACTCGTTACAAAGACATAGAAAAAAGAATAGAGTCAAATCGAGGTGTAACGAACCTGCTACTGAAGTTTCACTCTCAATTACAAAGCTGTTTGCAATGCTGAAGGAGATCGATAACGACCCTGTGAGGGTCGATACCGAGGCTGCAGGGGTAAATACCGATGTGCATAGGGTTGGTAACGAGGCTCTCAGGAAAGAAGTGAAGTAAAGAAGTTCAGCAAGTGTCTACCGACCCTGTAAGGGTCGTTACCGAGGGCCTCTTTGTCGGTAGACGATCAGAGTCGGCGCATTTAAAAGATCTTTTATCCCTTTCCTTTTATATTATTAGATAGTTTTAAGGAATATATCTTATTAGAAGATTTATTTCCTTATAGATAGCTTTAGATAGATTAGTTTCTCGATCTATAAATACTCTTGTCCTAGCCTTTGTTTTGGAGACACACGATCAATTTCCTTGGGGGCACATTAGAGGAAGAAGAGGAGAGAAGAGAGAGGCACGTGGAGGCGAGAGGGAGACAGAGAGGACGTGTTTGTGGAGGTTTTCAATTCAGTTTGTAAGTTTTCCTTTCATTAATATAGATGCTTTGGTTTTAATTATGAATTGTGAGTAGTCTCTCTCTTTAAGGTTGGGGTTAAACTCAACAATGGTTGTGCATGCTTGCTCTTGATCATGTTTTGATTGTTTTTATTGCATAATTCTTCTCTCTTGTTCTTAATATGTAACATCCTCGACCAAAGTGCATACGTCATTTTGCATTCATATCATATTAAGAGCATATGCATAGCATATTGGCATGATATATAGTGAATTTTTAAAAGTAATATTTATTTTCCAATTAATTTTATTATAGTTTAAATCAATTTAATTAAAAGTTAATTAATAATTATTTCAAGGTAAAGTTTATAGTATAGGAGTTTTGAGTGTGAAAACCGCAATTTTGGAAATATTTTGCCGACTCTCTTACGCCGAACTCACTACTTGATATAAATACATGTATCTTATCTTGTTCTTACTTGTTAAGAAATGGAATTAAAAAAGAGGGAGACGCCGAACTCATATACATACATATTAATCTCGAAATACAAGCGTGGTTTGGAAAGTTTTAATTAGTTAATGGTTTATTTGGATTTTATTGATTTTTCCAGATCTAGATCTACAATTGATTTTGATTTGAAAATCAATCGATTTATAGTTCTCATAGGGTGTTGTCGATATTGGATTTATATTCGGTAAAAGATTTCAGAGTAATTTTAGGGTTTTGCTTTGTAATGATTTTTGGAGACCCTTGATCAAGTTTTACAAAAAAGGTTTGAACTAGAAAAATGTTATTCTGTATATATAGTTTATCGTTGTCATGTTTTAAGGGAATTGGAATTATGCACAAGGAGTTATAATGCATTCTGGCATTTCATTGCATTTGGGTTTAAAGTTTGTAAGAGTAAATAGGTTGTATTTGCAATTGGTTATATATAGGAGTACAAGTCATAGATCGTGGTCAGAGTCAAGGGGGAGGAATATAGTATATGTCTTAAACATGTGAGTAAAGACCGGAGATTCAACCATATGTGTTATATGTGAAATATGAATATATGTGCTATATGAATATTTTTGCTATTTGGATTATATGGATATATGTGATGTATGTGTTATATGAGCTATATGGATATATGTGGTATATGGATATGTGTGTTATATGGGATAGCTTTGAAATTTCTAGAGTTGTTTGCACAGAAACTATGTTAGCAGATGGTATGTGACATATGACTATATGATGCACTTGATTGCATAGCATATTGCAATGAGATTAAAAGGACCTGTGACTGTCTTGCCCTGAATTTGTATACAAAAGACACCTACGGGTTATTCATGAGGCCTAAGATGCCTAAGAGATGGTATATGAGCAAATGAGGCCTAAGATGCCTAAAAGTCGGTAATGGAAAAGGAAAAAAAAGGTTGGTATATAGAAAAAAAAAGAAAGGAAAGTTGGTATATGGAAAAGAGTTGGTAATGGAAACCCGGGGCAGATTCAGGCTTGAAAAGTTCACAAAATAATGAATTGGATACATCGGCATTTGCATTTGCATAGTAAATTCTTCTATGATATAAATAATATGTATGTATATGCACATGGACTAAATGTTTGACTCTGTGTGAAATAATTGATGATGGTTTATATTCACTGAGTATGCGACTCACATAAATCACAAAACAATTTTCCACGCTCAGCTAGAACTTACTAGCGTGTGTCTCTTTTAGAGGTCACATTCATACAGGTCGGTCGGCTGAAGCTCTATGCAACCTTCTCCTCCTCATTTTGCATCACAAACATATGTGTTGTAATATAAGTTAGAGTAATAGATGTGTGTGTGCAACCTTTTATGGTTATTAATGTCTGTTATGTGCTTACGTGAATAGTTGTTTTATGTGAATTACATGTTTATATCTGAAATAAGTTTTACCAAGTATACGTCATAGGGTATAGGGGTGTCACAGCTAGTTTTTGGTATCAGAGCAGGGATATGCTTCTTTAAGGGCATTCTGCATTCATACGCATATGTAATTCACATTAGAATTGCATTCATGAGCATGATGCACAAATGAGAGAAGGTTTAGCCGTGCCACATCAGTTTATAAGAGCATCTCATACAACACCACATCAGCATACATATCTTATACATGAGCCTTTAGAAGAGGAATTACAGAGGAAATGGTAAAGGTACGTACGATATATCGGCATTGTATAATACGAGTGGATACAGTAAAGTTACCAATTGATTTGATCTTGTTATTCCTAGATAAGTTTGATGTTATATTGGATATGATTGGTTGTCAAGGCATCATGCTAAGTGGATTGTTATACCAAAGAGGTAGTGATAAACTTGCTTGGGAAATCTAGAGTGATTTTCTATAGTGATAGACAAATAGTACCCACTTGCTTAATATATGCAACAGTGGTTTTTCGCATGATCAAAGAGAGATGTGAGTTATATCTGTCCCATGTTATAGACCGTACAGTTGAATGTGATAAGGTTAGAGATATTCCAATTGTTAATGATTTTCCCGATGTGCTTCAAAAGGACCTTCCAAGATTTTCACCTGATAGAGAGATAGAGTTTACTGTGAATTAATGTTGGGTATTGCACCGATTTCTATTCCTTCATATCGACTGGCTCCACTAGAGTTATAGAAACTGAAGAAACAGTTACAGGAGTTGTTAGATAAAGAGTTTATTAGGGCTAGTGTATCACCTTGGGGTGCACCAGTTTTATTTGTTAAAAAGAAAGATGGTACCTTACGGCTGTGCATAGATTACAAAAAGTTGAATAAGGTGACAGTGAAGAACAAGTATCCATTGCCAAGAATAGATGATTTATTTGATCAACTTCAGGGTGCAAAGGTATTTTTTAAGATAGACCTTCGGTCAAGATATCATCAGTTAAAGATAGCTAAAGATGATATTAGCAAGACAACATTCAGAATTCGATGTGTGCATTATGAGTTTCTGGTAATTCCATTTGGTTTGACTAATGCATCAACAACATTCATGGCATTGATGAACAAGGTATTTCAACCTTTTCTAGACAGATTTGTGATCATCTTTATTGATGATATATTGGTGTATTCACGAAGTATAGAGGAGCATGCTGATCATTTGTGTACCGTGCTACAAGTCTTGAGGGAAAAACCTTGTATGCTAAATTGCGTAAGTGTGAATTCTGGTTGGATCATGTGATATTTTTAGAACATATAGTATCTGGAAGAGGTATAGAGGTTGATCCTAAGAAGGTTGAAGCATGTGATATTTCTTAGGATGGTTGGATACTACAAACGATTTGTTGAAGGATTTTCTATTATAGATGCACCACTCACTAAATTGTTGTGGAAGAATGTTTCATTCCATTGGAATTCTACATGCCAACAAAGCTTTGATGAGTTAAAGCACCGTTTGACTATAACACCAATACTGACAATTCTTACAAGTATAAGAGGATTTGGTATATGGAAAAAAAGAAAAGAAAGGAAAGTTGGTATATGGAAAAGAGTCGGTAATGGAAACCCGGGGCAGATTCAGGCTTGAACAGTTCACAGAATAATGAATCCGATACATCGGCATTTGCATTTGCATAGTAAATTCTTGTATGATACATAATATGTATGCATATGCACATGGACTAAATGTTTGACTCTATGTGAAATAATTGATGATGGTTTATATTCACTGAGTATGCAACTCACGTAAATCACAAAATAATTTTTCAAGCTCATCTAGAACTTACTGGCGTGTGTCTCTTTTAGAGGTCACATTCATACAGGGTCGGTTGAAGCTCTATGCAACCTTCTCCTCCTTATTTTGCATCATAGACATATGTGTTGTAATATAAGTTAGAGTAATATATGTTTTAGTATGAGAAATAACAACATAGATGTGTGTGTGCAACCTTTTATGGTTGTTAATGTCTGCTATGTGCTTACGTGAATAGTTGTTTTATGTAAATTACATGTTTAGATGTGAAATAAGTTTTACCAAGTATACGTCATAGGGTATAGGGGTGTCACATAATCCTTGAAACGAAAGTGGATAGGAATTTCTTATTCATAGTTGAAGCGAAAGCAGAAACCTTGAAACAGAATAGCCAATTAGGGTTTTGATTATATATAAATTTATTTGTTGTCAAGAAATTCTTTCAACAACATATTTATATGTACTTAAAATTGCACGTCCCAATTGAAATTGCTAGTTGGACTTAGAATATTTGAGGTCGGTAGAATAGAATTTACTTTCAAGCACTAAAATTACATATCCCGATCAAAATATTTTTTTCATAAAAATGGTCCTTAAATTATGCTGACTAATAAAATCGACCCATATAATTTTATTTTGTTGTTACTTTATCTAAGTTTCAAAATATGATCCTAACGAGTATTAGAAAGGTACACGAAAAATTCTCAAAAAATATCCTATAAATTCACAAATATTACACATCGTGCATGGAACATACACAATTTATTAATGTATATTAATAGACGTTTCACGTACTCAAACCTGGTACTTAGAGAATTTAATTTTTTTGGTCAAAGAAGGGACAACACTAGTTATTCGTCCCCCCAAGAGGGGATGTTTGTTAGATTCCGGGAAAGAAATACATGAGTGACTCGGGGGATTTTACCATTTCGCATATAGGGTTAGGATCTACCTTCTAACCTAAAATCTTAAGCTAATGGGTAGGGCTTCACACCCCCCCCCCCCCTATTTGCTAATGGTTTATCTCATTATACTTGATGTGTAAAGACACATTTTCTCAAATAAGTTTTATTAATAAGAAAAAACAAGGCTAAGTAGTCATTAAACGGGGAATAGTCCGACCTCTTATATCATCCAAAAATAGAATAGAAAATCCCCAGGCGGAGCAAATAATACAAGCAAACCTAAAGGAAAGGAAAACGTACACGAGGCAATCTCCGTACAACCAAATTCGCCTATTCATACACCTGACAATTTTTGGGAATCTAATTCCTACTAATAAAACTTTGACATTAAACAACAAGACTATAGAACGGGTGAATTTTAATCACCCTAGAATTCAAAAAACCCACAACAACATGAGAATTTATTAACGTTCATTGTGTTACATATCACACTGACGTTTCACTCATCACTTCAAACATGGAACATATCATGCATTAATAACGTTATTCAACTTGAAATCAAGCAATACATATATAGTGATTCTTAATTATATCAAGCCTGCTCGAGCTTGAAATGAATCAACGCAGTCTTGCCATCGAGTCCTTTAACGAAGAAGTGTTCCAAAAACTCAGGGACGGTAATTTCCCTGTAGATGGGCGGATTTTCATCCGACAGCAACTCCTTGATGGGGCCGTACTTACGCAACTTGTCTTCTTCATCAAAGTGGGTCCTGAAGAAGTAGGGCACCGAGATCCTTGGAGTTGATGACGCATTTGCAAGAACTCTGTGGAACACGCTCTTGAATTGATCGTTGGTGATTAGCTGTCAAAATAGCACTCATGAGTATGTTTCTATAAGATCGGTCATTTGCAGGACGATTAGTTAAAAAAAATGAAATAAAAACCGAACACTTGAAAAAAATTAAATAAGTTGGAATATTAATTAAGTAATTGGAAGATATAGGGCGCGGATTTGATATATGGCTTGCCTGAAGGAGATCACCAATGTTGACAACAAGAGCACCGGGAGTGGGAGGAACGTGTACCCATTGGTCGTCATGAAGGATCTGAAGCCCACCATTGGTGTCTTGAAGGAGAATGGTGAAGAAGGAGTTGTCGGCGTGGCTGTTGGCGCCGATGGTGAGCTCCGGCTCGGGACAGGGAGGGTAGTAGTGGCACTGCATGTACATTCCCTCCAGTATGTACAGCTCCTTGAGATGGTCCGGCTTCAGGCCCAGCGCCTCCGACATCAGCTCTAGCAGATCCCTTGAAACCCTCTGCATTTCCTTTGTGTACTCAAATATGATATCCCTGCACATGCATGCATGCCAAATATAATCAATCATTTGTACGTACGTATTAATTGAAAAAAGTGATGATCGAGTACCATACCTGCAGACCTCAGGGAAATCCTGAGGATTGGGCAGACGAGGACCCATGACGCAGCTCAGACTATCCCTCCAATCGCACGTTTTTGCATTGAACAGATCGTAGTTTGTATTAAACTTCACCGTCCTCTGCTTATCCCGAGAATAGTACGGCTTCTTCAAGTCTTGGTCCTGCTCATGGAACCTTATGGTTGCTTGGATAATCTCGTCCATCATGGTCGTCGGAATCCCATGGTTGACCACCTGGAAAAATCCCCACTCTGAGCACGCCATCCTCACCTCCTCCACAACCGCCTTCCTCTTCAACTTACTGCTCTCCGAGCTGCCACGTGTGCCCTCGAGATCGATGATTGGAACCGCCGAAACGGAAGAGGTGGCTCTGTTGACGGGGGTGGGGTGGTGGAACATCTTAGGAAGCTTTGTTATGCCCGAGTCCAAGAGGCCTTTCACTCCAGTTTTCATGCTCTCGAAAGCAATGACATCGCTCCTTCTGTCGTACTCCATGGGTGGGGTTGTAGGCGCCATTATTTTTATGAGAGCTTGTGTACACAGTTGATAGCTAGGAGTTTTATGCTATACAAGATAGAGCCTTCGATCCCATATATATACTATACACACACTAGTACGTAGTAGTGAGTAGCGAAACACTGAAAAAACGTAGCACATGAAAATATCTTCTTTAAAAAAATTTAAAAATTGTATTTATTTCAGCTCCTTGAAAATATCACTTTCGTCTTTTCTAAGATACGAGTGAGGTAGCTGCGAATATATCCACGTTATACTTTACCTGTTAATATTCCTCCCATTTTGTACTCCTTAGGAAAAGTTACGGGATGCCGCCCAATCCTGCAATTTTGTACCAATAATGCACTTATCCATAACTGCAATTCGATATAATCAAAAGAAATTGCAATTGGGAAAAAAATTAATTCAAAGAATTCATTGAATTCGTATTTTCAATTTGTAAGATTCAAAAGAATGTTAAGGAAGCAGCAATAATATTGTTAGATTGTATTTAAGAATGGTAAGAAGTTATTTTCCGTCCAGGTTTTGATAATCAAGTTATTCATTTTGCATATTAAGTCATAAAAAAATTAGTTGAAATTGCAAAACTAGTCGAAGTTGTAAAAGTAGTTGAAGTTTCAAATATATATATATATATATAAACATTGTTTGGTAATGTTCAACTAGTTTATTTTAGTAATTAATAATTAAAATTTCATTTTATTATAGAATTATTCTTATTTAGGAAATAATTATTTTTTTATTCGGCAAAATATTAAAAACTAGTGCAAAAGCTTTAAAAACTAGTTGCTAGTTTTTATGTGTCAAACAAACAACGTTTATACGAGTTTATGCAACTAGTTGAAAAACTCCGACTAGTTTTTGGTACCCAACAAACACACCCTTAGTTGAAATGCACACAATAAAGAGTAGAAGAAAAGAGCTCACATTCCGTCCACCCTACACTAGCGTACATCCTAAGGGTGCACTCATTTAGTCGAAGTACATGCAAAGTAGGTACATGGAAAAACTTGGTAGAAAATATCTCCTTTTCACACACATCATTCCACAACTTCTTCTCATCTCTAGCTAATTTCTTAATCGGATAGCTCATATTGTAAAACTAAGCAAACAAGCGAGTGGAAGAAAAGAATTCACAACCTAAAACAGTCGCTCTTTGTCGGAAATTCGTGGTCGCAGTAGCAAATCCGCGATCACAGTAGCAAATCTGTGGTCGCGGATTCTATACCTGAGGATTGGAACTTCTGCGGCCAAAACCGCTGTCGTCGGTGGAAAACCACGATTGATCCGAGGGAAACTTGTATTCTAAGTTAGCATTTTTATCAACTCAGAACAGTAAATAAGGGGGGATTTTGGATTTGTATTCTATTTCTAGGGATACAAAGTAAGCAAACAAAGCAAGTAAAGGTTGAATTTATAATTAATTAAGGAAAGCAATCTCATTCAAGTATCCACCTTTATCATCAAGGTTGTTGTTCATTGTTTCTTAACATTCAATTCACTTTCTAGGTTATTCCTATCCTAATCAGACATAATAAACATGCCAACGAGTCATGCAAATACTTAATATCAAAACAAACATGAAATGATAATGAATTATAATGATATTAGCAGTAAGAACAAGGATATGCAGGATACATGCAATTGAATTCCAACGAGTACGTTAAACAATTAACATGCAACCAATTATCTTTTCTCATATGTTTTAATCCAACGAGTCTTAAAACAATGAGTTGCTACAAAGATTAAGCTTTACAACAAGAAAGCCTAGATCATAGCAATATAGTGTATTAAATCCCAACAAGTTGGCCAAACAAGGAAAAAATCAATACAATCAATAATCATGAAGCACCAGATAAATTGAAATAACCAAAGGAATAAACTGGAAATGAACATCACAACTTACTTGAATCAAAATGCTTCAACTAGAATGAAATTAGGGTTTTCTAGTTCTCCATAGAAATTCTTCTCAAAACAAGGAAAAAGAGAGAATAACAAAACATAATGATAGAAAACCTCCCTAAAGTGTAACAAGAGTATTAAAAATATAAAAAACATGAAAAGGAAAATATAAGGAAACAAATAACTAAAGATAAACTCAGAAGATCTTTGGCACCCGTTCATGAAACCCAAAATAAACCGACGCTAAAGATAAGAAACGAGATTGTATATTCGACGAGACAAACCCTTGCTTTTATCAATGATTTTCAAACGAGGTTACCACAACGAGATTATGCCCTAGATTTCCTTTTACAATATTCAAGGTCCTTGCCCAACGAGGTTCGAGACCTCTTTGTTACAACGATATTGCCGCTTACAAACTATTAACGAGATCTTTTTATATTACAAGCTTTGAAAGTTGTTATCTATCTAGCGAGGCAAAGGTCTTGTTGACAATGCTGGGATTGTAGCTTGCAAAGAGGCTAGCAGGATCTTATTAGGGTTTCAGATTTCTTTGTGACTTGAAGTCTTTTTATTGAGCTTGTCTTGAGGGTAGCGTGGTCTTTACGATGATTCCAACACGTCGATCTTCAACAAACAAGATAGTTCTTGAGTTAGAGATATTTTTCGACCCTTGCAACCTTCGAAGCTCTCTTCTATTTATAGACGCTTGTGGAGCTTTGTTCTTGCTAACTTCCGATGTGGGACGCACGGGATTCGACCATTTGATTTGTCAGGAAGAAGGCAGTCGATGATTGGTCGGGGGTTAGGTGGTTTTTGACTGGTTGAGCGGGGCGGGAGTGGAAGCTTTTGAGTATGCGAGGTTCGTCCTCGTTATCCCTGGTGGTGAGCTGCCTAACTATTTTAATCGGAGAGACTTGCGATGCTTGGACCTCGTTCTCGCGACTTGAGACTTTGCGGGAACAGAGACTTCGCTTTTTGGATGGGTATGGGAAAGATCTTGGGAAAATATCTCGGGGACCTCGCATGTATCTTTTACTTCGCAATATGTGCCCACTGTTCACACATCGTTACTTTGTACACCATCAGAACCCCATGGCTTGTGGTTCTCGACCTGAGGGCCGCAAGGCATACATGCGCGATGTGTGACTCCTTAGTCTTCTTTTTTGTGAAGCTTGTCGCAACATTCCTCCGGTGGGATGCGGGGTCTAGATCGAGAATCTCTCTTCACGAGATCCGGGGCTTAGGGTTTGAGGGTCTCTCTCCACGAGATTCAGGGTTTGGGCCAACGACACCCGAGTTTTTTTCTGAACTTTCAACGAGATCATTTTCCCTTAGCATTTTTTTGGAAGTTTTCTCTTTCTTTCCATTGTGCACCGGCGGGCCTGCCTTGTCTTTTCTGGTTAATGGGCTTGCGAGAAAGTTAGGCCCATTAAGGTGCCAAGCAAGGAGAGGCCCATGATTTTCATTATAAATGCAACCGTGTCCCTCTCCTTCTTCCATTCTCGTTTCATCTTCTTCCCCAAGAAACCGTTCTCTCTCTTTGTAACCTTTTGGTTTCTGGCAACCAAACACAGGCATCACCACTGCCCAAGGCTCGCAACCGCCCTCTTCACAGCGAATTTGACAAGTAAGTACCACTTTTGGCCTTTGCATGTGTTTTCGGCGTTTTTTTTTTCTGCCTTTCGCCCTAGGCGGAGGTGGTGATTTTTTCATCATTTTTTTGTTGGCGCCACGACGGCGAAAAGGTGGGAGTGGGGGCGGACGCTACGGGCCAGGTGACGTGCTCAATCTCTTCGGCGCTTGCCCGACGGTTGAGTTCACCGTTCTTATTCTTCGGACATTGGGTGTTCTACTGAAGTTCAAACGTCTCACCGCTAGGTGATGGGACATTTTCCCCTTTTGACCTTCTGAGATTTGCTTTTTGGTTTGCAAATCTATTTGTTTCCCTTCACATTCTTCCTAGGCGGTCTAATCAGTCAGAGTATCCCTAGGATCACGCTTATCTTACGCCGTTGTACCTCGCTTTTTCTTTCTTCTAGTCTACCATTTTTCTCAAGATTTTTCTTCTTTTCCAGGTATTCGCCTCTTGTGACCTCGACTTCGTTTTTCATGCCTAGAGGCGCTTCTTCGAGCCCTCCACCGAGTTTCACATTCAAACTTTGGGAAAAGAATTAAGAAGAATCTTATAAGACTATAGGGACCGTCCAGTCTAGCGACTCTCAAAACCCGAGGTCCCCTTCGCTTGTGTTCAGCGATCCTTCGCCCAGCGCTTTCGATCTTTCTATTACCTCACACTTTCCTCGATTACGCACGTCTTTCGGGGTTGAGATAGCCTCGTCCTCAATTTCAGATGAAGAACATGTTGGCTCTGACGTGCTGTCGTCTGAATCCAATGAACAACCAAGCTTCTACCTGCGGTATCTCACCGATTGTGTGTCTCGTGTCCCTCTAGTCATCAAGGAGCGGATTCCGATGACCCGAACCCCGCGGTCGGGCCATTTCTGGCTGAGGGGGCCCCTACCGTTCTTGACAGAGCGTCACTTGTCAACATCGCTTCTGATTTTCTCTAGCCCGAGGAAGTTGATAATTGTGCGGTTGCTCGATGGTGGCGTATGATAATTGTGCAGTTGTCCACCTCAATAGCCTCCAAGCCGACTTTCGGCTACCGCTCGCCCGGCACATAGCTTAGAGGGTTGCTCGAGACCTGAAGTGTAACAAGGGTATTAAAAATACTAAAACATGAAAAGGAAAAGATAAGGAAACAAATAACTAAAGATAAACTCAGAAGATCTTTGGCACTCGTTGATGAAACCCGAAATAAAACGACGGTAAAGACAAGAAACGAGATCGCAAATTCGATGAGACAAACCCTTGCTTTTATTCGCAAATTCGAGTTATCTTAGGAGAAGATAATGATTTTCAAACGAGGTTACCACAACGAGATTGCCCTAGATTTCATTTTACAAGATTCGAGGTCTTTGCCGAATGAGGATCGAGACCTCTTTGTTATAACGAGATTGCCGCTTACAAACTATTAACGAGATCTTTTTCTATTACAAGTGTTGGGACGTTGTTGGGACCTCTAGTTCTAAACAACGGATCAACGATGTAATTCTCTTCAGTTTTGATAATGACAAACACCATAGGGAACTAACGTGGTTTGTTTAAGTATTTCTAAGGAACACAGGTACAGCCAAGAACTCCTATGAATGACCAAAAGCCACTGCAGGCCACAATGAAAAGTTTCCATGATGATTCTTCACATGTGATTCTATTTGAATTTTTCAACTCTTCAAGCTCATCGGGCAATTGGATCAAACGGCTCAATTTGAGGAACAGGCTTCCGTGATGCGTTGAGCTGTCTGTCTTCACGTGTGAGTTCCCATATCGTGGGAACATGTCTCTCATGAGTTTTCCTTGATGGGAATTGTTTCTTTCATCCAATCTTATCATTGTGCGTTCTTGAGTTCCCTTAAGATAATCTGCTCAACCTGAAGTTCCCTTGAAATACTTGGATAAAACACGTTAGTTCACATATGGTGTTTGTCGTTATCAAAACTTAGAGGATCGGATTTGATCGTTGTTGCGATGTTGTGGAACATGAGTTCCCAACACCATCCCAACAATTTCCCCATTTTTTATGATAACAAACCCATTTTAAAAAGACAAGTATTTCAATGTAGGAGAGATTATGAGATGCATCTGAGTTCCTAAGTGCAATGAATGTGAGTGATAAGTTTCGTAGGCAAGACCACTTCTGTGGACAAGGTAGTTCTTACTTAGCATTTTTAGCAATCAATTCCCCCTTAGCAAAAGCTTATCTAAGATAAATTTAATCAACGCATCTCTCCTTCCCCCTTTTGGCATCATTGAAAAGTGAAAAGAAATAAGGAGAAATAAAGGGAAAACACAATCATACTATAGTACCATTTCATTACTTAGGCAAAAGTTTGTACAAAGTGGAACGTAAGAAATACATTTTGTGGAGAAAGAGAGGGGAAGGGAACTGGAGAGGTAAGATCATGAGGGCCTTGGCTTGAGATGGTCCCGAATTTTGACAAGGACCTCCAACATTCGTTCACATGTGACGGTAATGTGTTGAAGCACCTGGTTGATTGCAAGAGATGCCTTACTTGTTGTAATAGTTTTCGTCGCCTAGTCTATTGGCGCCTCAAAATGGAGCAACTTTTGAATCACGGTCACGTCCAATTCTTGACCAAGTTCCACTTATTCCCTTGAAGTGTCATAGATCCCTTCCTTGATGAGGAGCTTCTTTACTAGAGAGGCATAGGGAAGAAAATGGGTTGGAGATCATATGCACTTATCCATGCTCCAAAGGATGATCATGGGCAGGTTGATGGGTTATCTACGGAGGAAGAAGTGAAGGAGAATAGCATCATGGACGTTGAGATGGTTCCTTTTCCTTGTCTTGGGATGACCACCTTGATTATAAATTGGTGAGCCAGTTTTTCCAAAAGAGAGAGGTTGTGGGTGGTGTAGCCTCTTGTGGGATCTCGACCGTCATATAGTTGAAGGAGGATCTCTTCGCGGTCGAAAGTGTCCCAATTCTTGATGGGGAAGAAGTACAGACCCTTCATGGGAACATTTAGTATATAGCGGGTGCTGGATGTGTTGAAGAGATACTCATCACCCTTGACGGTGAGAGTTTCCTTAGTGCCATCTTTGGAAACCTCGAGAGAGGAGTAGAAGAGCCAGATCTAATCAAGATCCACTAGGGCCGGCTTGTCGCAGACTTGTTCCCATCCCTAGGGTTTGATGAGTTCCCAAAGCTCACCCAACCAGTCAGAAAAGATGTGGAGAGAACAAGGGGAGTAATCAGCTTATGTTTCCCATAGATGGAGGTCTTGGGTGACTATGTGCCCTTAGGCTTCTTGTTCCCCTTCTTACTTGTAGAAGTCCTCTTTTTCTTTGGCGGAGATGGGTTGTTTTCCAACATTAGGAGGGGCTCCCTTTCTAGAGCTGTCAAAAGCTGACCCGACCCGAAAAACCGACTCGAACCGCCCGAAAATTTTAGTCAAGAACCGAAAATTTGAACCCGAAACCCAAAATAAACCGAACCTAATAGATCCGAAACCCGTTGAGTTCAAACCCGAAAAAACCGTTGGGTTGACCCAATTTGTTATATTTTAAGAATATATAATACATTTTGAAAATTATAATATATTTTATTGTTAAAATATATAAAAATAATAGATTTATTATTAAATATTATTTTTTAAATAAAAAATATTTTAATAATTGTACAAAAATCAATTTTCTTGACCTGTTCGGTCGACCCGACCCGACCGACAACCCGCAATGACCCGACCCAATTTGAACGGTGACCTGTTACAACCCGAATCCGACTCAACCCTAATCCGAAATAACCGAACCCGAACCCGACCTGACCGACCCGTTTGACACCTCTATCCCTTTCCCTTTGAGAAGTTTGGGAGACGATGAGTTGGTTGTCAGTAGATGGGAACTAGGCAATCTGGCGTTCTCTTGCCTCAACATCCAGACTGGCCTGATGTTCAGCGGCAAGCTCAGCCGTGTCGAGTACTTCAGTCGCATCACCGCCACCTAAGTTCCAATCATCTTCAGAGGCCTCTTCCATTGCCTCATCGTCACCCTCCAAGTGCTCAGTTCTGCACTTGCATTTTCTTCGGCCTTGTCACTCTCCTCGGCCGCTTCATCTTCTTCTTCATCTTCTTCACCAATTCCCCTTGATATTTTCTTGGAGACCTGGGGTGGTGAAGTGTTGAACATTGTGGCGTTAAGCTCTACTTCAATCTTTGTAGGTCGTGCGTTGTCCTCAACGTTTCCCATTATGATGGGACCATGAGCAAGCTGCTTCTTTCGAGCCACCTGAGCGATGGAAAGATCATCGTCTGAGTTTCCATCTAGGTTGACAACAGCCTTGGCCTTTGGAGGGGAAGAGGTGGAACTCCCTTGTTGGGGGAGCTAGGAGGAGTAGGCTCTTTGGTGGAGGGAGGAGGTGGAAGTTGTTTGGAGGAGGTTGTGGTTTTTTCAATAGGGTCAGAGTTCCCATCGGTTGGAGGAGGGGGATTGGCGGAAGAAGAGATCGGATCTTTGGGACTAGAGTTCCCAAAGATCGTTGGGTGTGAGAAGAGGGAGGAGGGGCTTTGGGATTGGAGTTCCCAGAGCCCAATGGTAGAAGAGAGGAGGGTAGAGAAGATGTTCGAGTGGGGGATTGAGAAGAGGGTGGTGATGGAAGATTTTTAGGGGAGAAGTAGAGGGTGGTGGAAGAAACAAGAATAAGGAAGATTGGAGTCGGGTTGAGTGGAACCCATGAGTACATCAAGGGATAAAAGAGGTGATTTCTTCTTCTTCTTCTTCTTCTTTAGGGGTAAAGAAGAGGAAGCGGTTTTGGATTTGGATGTCTTGGGTGTGGATCGGGACCGAAGTTGTCCACAATTGTAGTATGTGGAGATTTGGTTGAGAGGAAGAATAGGAGAGTGGTTGAGAGGAGATGGGGAGAGGAATACGAGGGGGCACTACGGGAAGTGAAGGCGGAACAACCTTAGGAGGAGAAGAAGGTTGGCCTAGGATCTCGTATTCGAGAAGGGAAGGGTTGGCAAGAGGATTTGCTCATTGGTGAAGGTGAGGCTTGACATAGTCATGGAGGAGTTTATAGAGAAGTTGTGGTTCCTTTGGGTCGACGCAATCATTGGCCTCTTTGAGCATAGTTTAGAAGAGAGATATGGGATTGTTTTTGATCCATTCACGGATCCAAGCATCTGGGTGATTGGGTGCCATTAAAAAGAAATTTGGATTTTTGCTTGATTTGGGAAGAAAGGAAAGTTTCAAGAAATTAGGGTTGCAGAGAAGCGAATGAGGAAGAAGACGCCAAAAATGGCAAAGGATGGCTTAAGAGAGGTTTGGGAAGAAGGGTGAAAGGTCGTTCCCAATTCAAAAACGCACCAATGACAGTGTTGTACCTTTTCGTCTTCCTTTGCACGCTTGAGACACGTGTCGGTGTTTACCTTGGCAGTCCAATCAGCGTAACAAACACTTGGATCTCAACGTTCCTTCGCTATTTTAAGAGTTTTGACAAGTTTTGTGTTTCCCGAGCAACTCTTCCTCTTTCTTCATCGTTTCGGATTCCAGTACAATGTTCCCTTGTAAAGTGATCAAACTCGAAGCAAGTCCATGATCTTTGTTGAAAGGGCCATGTTGGATAGAGTGGTTTGGGGAACTCATGTCCAAATTTTAATGTGTAGCTAGGGAACACAAGGGGAACCAGACAATTGCAACTCGTTAAGGGGTAAACAAGGGAATTCGTGAGAAGCTTTTGTCTGATTCACGGCTAAGGGTTTGTTTTAATTATGATCAACAATCATTGTGGCTTGTAGTGAAGGTGAGAGGAACTCTTATTGATCATTTTGGGCCAAAAGAAAAAAGGTTCTGCATAGTAAAAAGTAAGCCTTAGACTAGCAATATGGTAAAATGAAAGTGCAAGTTAAAGTTCCCTATCATGCAATTCAACTTATCTTGGTCAAGCATCGAGGGTATAACAGCCGAGACTTGTTTAATTTAGATTAAATGTTTATCATTATTGTACTGGGTGTTCATTAATTGTTCATGTGTGCACTTTATTAGTAGGAACTGGCATGTTTATAGGGAAGCAAATTATGTGGCTGATTATTTAGCTTCTTTTGCTTTTTCTTTTAGTCTAGGAATTCATGTATTGCTTGACCTACCGAAGGGTGTTATTTCTTTGCTTGTTGCTGATGTAAGGGATCATGATATCCCCCGTTTGCTGACTATTTAGCCCATTTTCTTTTAATTAATAAAATGCCTCCTTGAGGGACCGGAGAGTACTGTCTGTTCATATAATTAGTTAGTGAGGGCATATTAGGCATTAAGTTTTATAATAAATAGAATAGGTTTTTTTTTTTTTTGGGTTATACTGGAAGTGTCTGTCACCTTTAGCAACCATATATAGTCCATATATATTCTAGCTAATGGTCATTCAATCAATCTACTCGATCAACGTAGCCAAATAGCTAGCAGTATAATTCTGCGCACAGGATCTTACATGCAAAACTAGCTATATATTGAACATCAATACATACATGCATGCATATATATATAAACCAATGGAAATGATGAACATATATATATAAACCAATGGAAATGATGAACAGTACAAAAAAAAATTAACATTGTGAATGATAGATGATACATTTGAAACATGAGTACACACGCGTACATCAAGATAGCCGAATATTAATTTGATTACTTATAGGTGGATCTGGATGATTTAGAGGTGGTAGAGGAGTCTCCTCCTCCTGATCTGCTTGTATTAGAAGCAAATTGTTGCACTTGTGAGTTATAATAAGGTGGCCAGAATTGAAGAGGAGGAGGAGCTTCTGCGTTTCCATGTCCTCCATAATAGTTGTAGTAATTACCAGTATCATTAATGTTACTGTAATTATTATTATTAGGTGCGTGATAATTGCTGTCATTCGCGTAATTATAAGCCGATGGCAGCGAAGAAGAAGAAGCGGTTGGATGTAATAGTGATGGTGGTGTTGTAGCAATAAGGCGCTCGGGAAAGTTGAGCTTGGCCTTGTTTCCCTTGAACTTGAGAGCGGCTTGGTCGTAAGCAAGAGCGGCGGCTTCAGCAGTGTCGAATGTTCCGAGCCAGACGCGAGCTGCCTTTTGAGGGTCTCGTATCTCCGCCGCCCACTTCCCCCACGGCCTCTGCCGCACTCCTCTGTAGTGTCGACCTCTCGCCTTCGAACTCGAATTTGTGTCTTCCCCAACTGCATTATATATAATATTCCCGCGCAATTCACCATATCATATATAATTAATTAACCACGTACCTCATTTCAAGGATAATATTGCAAAGTTATGTATGTATCATGTATGCACGGAGCCTTAATTATAGGCCAAAGAATGCTTAATGAGCAAATCAATCGTTACAAATTAGTCTCAATCATTACGTACGTGGCCTGTCTAAGATTATAATATGAACGGTGACTGAATGAGATACAATATAAAAAGTTTATCTTATACAAAAATTCATCTAAAGTATACAAGGTTATATATATATTATACACATGCTCGAATATTCAATCACAATAAGTTCATCATCAACTTATATGCTCAAATATTCAATTAAATTAGGACTTACTCAAGCATATAGAATAAGAAGGGTAAAATTAAACTATATATATATATATATATATATTAATCAATTTGTGATGTGAAAAGTTATATGGATCGATTTCACATAGAATCAAGAAGATTAAAGCTAGGTCGTACTCCAATATATAGATAGATAGATAGATAGATCGAACATGCCCCGGTCAGGAATTAATTTCCTCGTACTAACTAGCTAGCTTGTTGATTAATAATTAGGCCTTAATTATGAGATCAACTCCGGGATTTTATATGCTAGCTAGCTTATATGTAACAGTCCGTCCGATCTATGGAATTGAATTAAGTTTATAATTAAAAGTATATCGATGAATTTGATGATTAGAGATCGAAAGAGGAGGTAAGTTATAGTAGAGAGGTACGTACCTTGATGATGTTGAAGGGCAGGTGGAGGGGCGGCGGGATGATGTTGTAGAGTGGTGAGTGTGCTCTGATCATGGGGGTGAGACGACGATGAGCTCGAAATGACCTGAGAAAGCGCCGAAACCATCACCGACATGTCGTGCTGAGATCGAGCCGAGTAGACCGGAAAAGCAGCTTCTTCTTCTTCCTCTTCTTCTTCTTCTTCTTCAGTCGATGCAAATGGCCTCTTCCCATATCGACCTTGATGATCCATACTTACAGTGTATATTCAATTCTTTAAATATATATTAATCTTCGATTGGTTGAGATTGTTGATTCACTTCGATCAATGTAGCTAGGAGGAAACGGCCATTACATTTAGAGAGGACTAAGGAGTGAGTGGTGTGTATGTATTTATAGTAGCTAGGGTTTTCTTGCACTCTATTCGGTGTGAGTGTGAACATGACTTAGCTTATTACACAATCCTTTCTCTTCTTGAATCTTTATTCCTTCTTTGCGTCGCATAAAAAAACAACACCAACAACAAAAATAACAACACCCTATCCATCACACTATGAATTGTGTACTTAATCATTCTCGCGCGTCTTTCATGGAATTTTAACTCTACAATTTTAATGTTAAATAATATTTGTCATTTTAGAATGATTTTTTTATGAAATAATATTTTTCATTTTATATATTTTGATAAGATTTTTTCAATTTTATCCTTACAAAAAATGGCTAAAAAGGTAACATTTTCCCATTTTCTAAAAATAGAATTAAACAAATTAATTATAAAGGATATTTAAGTAAATTTTAATGATTCCTTAATTTTTTTTGTTAATCTCTATAACGGCAAATTAATTATAAAGGATATTTTTTTGTTAATTTTTTTGTAATTTGTTTATTTTTATGAATTAAGTTATTTTTATCATGATCATTTTATTTGAAAACTTCTTGTTTAAAAAGTGATTTTTTAATGAAGAAATTGATTTACAAAAGAGTTTTGGTCAATAAGTATAACAGAAAAATGATTATTGGTGGCACAACTTAATGAAATCTATTATATAGATTTGTTTACTAAATAATTATTTCATAAGGTGATTCGTTAAAAAAAACAACTGTTTTAAAACATAGTTTGTAAGTTGTAACTAATAAACCTTAAATTAAACTTACTCATTTATCAGGACTTTACACAACTACTCATGTTTAAGTTATATTTCAAAAAAGCACTCATAATTGTTTTAGTAATTTTTTTTACAATAATGTTAAATGACCAGTTACTTTGTTTCTCAAAATCAACCTTGACAGAAGAACAAGTGGACCAAAATGTTCAATGGATAAAGTAATATTTTAACATTTTAAAATTAAATTATACTCCGAGTAATTTCTAAAAGGGCTTTCCACATTCTTTAAACTAATAAAACCTTTAAATTGGTGATTTTTGTGCAATTCTTAATTACGGATGATTTTGTAAAAAAAAATCCCCTAATATCATCCACTTCTAGTTTCTGGTTCTTTAGTTTAATTTATGGATAAATTTGTGTAATTTTACTTGTATTGTTAAAACAGCATACAACTTACAAAAGCTTTGTATAAGTTATCTTTATAAACTATTATTTT
This sequence comes from Fallopia convolvulus, assembly GCA_964016875.1. NCBI lineage: Eukaryota > Viridiplantae > Streptophyta > Magnoliopsida > Caryophyllales > Polygonaceae > Fallopia > Fallopia convolvulus. Next base: position 38,202,516 of record OZ024731.1, on the reverse strand, counting down.
CTTAATGTAATTATATTTTAAAATATTTTAATCTCTCCTTAATAAAATATATTCTTTTTCTGTGTAAATATTTTTATTTGTACATCTTTCTTAACACTATCTTGTATAATAATATTTTGGTATTTTGAAAAAATACGCGTGTTTTAATTATTTATTTTAATTATATATTAATAATTTTAAGAGTTTCCTTAAATATTTTTCAATATTTTGTACTCCATCCGTTCGAAAATACATGTCTTTTTAAGATTTGTCTCAAAAATACCGTCAATCTTGTTAAGATCTTTTCACTTGTATTTTATTTATATGTAAATATTTTTAATTAGTGAAGATAATATTGGAAAAAAAGTGTGGTAAAATATGTCAAATGACAAATATTTTTGAACAAAAGAATTAGGCTAAAACGACATGTATTATTTAAGGGAATATTTTTTTTTAAATTGATAAAACAGTAGTTAGATTAGAATAATTTATTGGCCCCGTAATCGAAAGTTTCTAATTCCGTCGCCCTGTAAAAAGGTATTGAAACGTTGTGGTACATATCCATCCAATTAAATACATGCATGTCATTTGTCATAACATGATACCATGATGTGAAATTTTCAAAACTATAATAGTACACTAAAGCTCCAAGGTAGGCATAAATCACAAACTTAAGCGGGCCCTAAGTGGAATTTTATCTAAATCATATTTCGGCGTCCTACTACACTATTTATTACATGCGCCATTTCCTTTTTATTGGATTGATTTTAATTGCTATAATCATTTGGCAACCAATTGGTACATCTAGAGGGAATATAAATCAGGATTTAGTTTGGGATTGATGTAGCTTATTAGTACGTGTAAATCCTTCGAGATTGTTTATAGATAAAAAAAAAAAAAAAAAAAAAAAAGGAATTCGTTGTTTCGGACGTAGTTTTTATTGAAAACATAAAGCCCCGTATCAATGGAGACTAAATAAGACTAATATACACTCCTTCTGTTTCACAATGGATATTTATATAGACTATTTTTCTTGTTTCATTATAAATCTATATATAACATTAAAAAGTTGTGTACATGGAGTATTTATTACACTTGATCAAAATTTCAAATACATTAAATCAAATGTTTTATATGATAAGATAAACTCCTTGGCACAATAGTTAAAATATTGGCATTTGTAAAGAAGGTCTAAAGTTCGAATCTCTAAATAATTTTTTTCCTCATTCTAGCTAAAGTTTTTATGCCTATTGCCTAACAATTGTTTATGTTGCATAAATAATTTAGATTAATAATCTCTTTTTTTGTTGATGGAATAGTAATAATGATCTAATTCTAATACATCTATCTATATAAAATTATGTATATGAGAAAAATTTATTACAAATATGACTTTATTTTTTTATAAAAGTTTATGGTTCAAGTCTGTTTGTGAACATCATGTCTAATTACTTTAGTCCTATTTCAATTGTTCAACCAACTCAGCAAAAGATGATATAAGGAATAATCCTATTTGATTACTTTAGTCCTATTTAAAGTTTGAGGAATAGTCCTATTTTTTAATATGTCTATTATTGTATAAATGTTATAAGTATTTCAATGTATAATATGGATGTATAGCTACAAATAGAGATACTCTTAGGATACTTATCCTCTTAAAGGTGTACTTATTGTCCACATTTAACACCTTTAATTACATCCTATTTATTTTAATTTATAATATGGATGCATATCTACACATAGAGATACTCTTAGGATACTTATCCTCTTAAAGGTGTACTTATTGTCCATATTTACCACCCCTAATTACATCCTGTATATTTCAAGTTATAATATGGATGTATACCTACACATAGAGATACTCTTAGGATATTTATCCTCTTATATGTGTACTTATTGTCCACATTTACCACCCTTAATTACACCATTATTTATATGAATGTATTTTGACTAATTGTATTCCATAGATTAGCCTATATATACATTATTCTACAAAGAAATCCATTGACATGCACATTTCTCCCTTTCTTGTCTCTACATTTCTCTCCATGGTTACTATTATAAACATGAATAGCTCAAGGTATGTATAAATTATTTTTTCTCTATGCATTATAGGTTATTGGAATCTTAATTCTATTATATATTTGTTCAAATCTCTTCTTCGATATTATATTGGAAGCCTATTCTCATTTAAAATTTAAACTAATTTCTATCTAATATTACTATTTTTAATACTATATTATAATTGATCTTTAAAAAACTAAATTGTTGTCAACTTAGATCAAACAAATTTTTTGTTATATATACAAGAATATTATTTCAAGCAAATATATTTTTGAGGGTTAAGTTTGTAAATTGATTTTTAAATTTTTGAAAGAATATATAGTCAATGTGAATTTTTATTGTGATTTTTATAAGAAACATCACGTCTAAAAATATATAATCAATCGAATCGTATGAATTGACTAATTATGATTCATTCCATTCTAAACTGTTTGAAATTTAAAATATAAACATTACCAAAGTTCTTATTTGTCTAACGATATATAAATGCATACAACATCTAATGGCATTTAAAAATTTTTGTAGTGTGTGTGCAAAGTTTTCATATTGGGTGACAAATTTCAAGTACTAGGTGTGAAAAAATACACAATTTTTCATACAAAATTCGAACGTACTTACTTTTATGCTTTTTTTTTAAAATCAAACAACCCACATGTGGTTTCAATTCTTATACAATTACAAGTTTCAAATGTTTTTACAAACTCAAACGGCAAAAATATACTTTATAAAACGTTAAAAATTACAAAAAAAATAAACGAATGCATGTTAAAAACATGTCCCGTGCGTATGCACGGGACTGTCCTCCTAGTATTCATATAAGATTTTTTCCTATTTATATCCCTAATAATTACACCACATTAATCATATACATTTTTCCCAAAATAATTTTTAGGAGTAAGAAGTAGCATTTAATAGGGAAAATTTTGGGAGAATTTTTTTCCTTAATAGATGTGCAAATTTATCTATGAACATCCATTTTGAAACGAAGAGATCGAGTAATAAGTTACGGGATACTCATTTAATTATTATTTGATTTTACGTATATATGTTGATAGCTTGCATATAGGTATAGTTTATATGCATGTTTTATGTTTGTTTTGCATAGGTTTAGCTTAGTTTTAGCTTAGTTTTTAGGATTTATCGCTTGTTTGCTTGGTTTTACAAGTTTTTTAGGTATTAGAGCAAGGCAAGGTGTAATCCGAGTTAGCTATGGTGGTGAGTTAGAGTGCATGGATGAAGATTTAAGAAATACAAGTGAAGATATCAAGAGCATAACCGAAAAGAACCAAGTCAAGAGGAAGACACGACTCAAATCAAGGGGGCGCGAGCACATTGGGCAGTGTGCGCGGCCGCGCGATATGGGAAAATGCCCACGCCACTTGCTTTTCGACGGAGAGATTGGGCCACGAGTTTTGGGCCTCAGTAGGACTTTATTAGATCTTTTTCCGACGTATTTTAATGTATTTCGGGATTTATGGGTCTTTGGATATCTTATGGGGTATTTAAACCTTGTTTTTAGTTTCTCTTTCATAACTTGAATTATAATTTTGGAGGCTAGGCTTTTCTTTCTCAATGAGCAAATTTAAACCTTTGTAAGTTTTTTTTTAATTAAATTATGAATTGCTAAATTTATTGTGTTTGGCTAGTTATTGAAGTCATGATTTGCATGAGTTGTGAGATTTGATTGATTCTGAACAAACTTGAATAGACTTTATTCCATGTGCTTAATTAATTATTTGAATCTTAACTAGGATTTTGTTAGATTGATCACCTAATACAATTTCTAGTTATAACTATGTCTTATTAATTACCGGTCGGAGATAATTTGATCAAGACTAAACTTTAATTAATCTTAGTACCGGTTGGACTAGTTGGTTAAAGAAAGGAATAAATTCACAAGTCACTTAGATGTTTGGTTGCTCTAAGTGTTGTTTCTATTTATAACTTGAATCCATATGTTGTTGTTTAATTGAATCTAGAAGGTCTTCTAGGTTGTTAGATGATTAGGTTGTTAGACTAGTAGTTCTATCAACTAAATTTGAAGGTCGGGTCATAATCCTTAGTAGGGTCCATAATCCACAATAGATTATTCAAGTGAGAAGAGAATCAAGAGAATCGATGATCAACAAAGCAATGTCATGATGGATTTAACTAGTTGAACACACATGTCTCTCATATATTACAATCAACTTTGCATTCATATTTACTTTTATTTTGCATAATAGTTTAGAATATTCAATCATAAACCCCCCTCTTGGTTACTTGGCATCCAAGTAATAACACACATACACGAGTCCTTGTGGGATCGACCCTTATTTACCATTCTACTAAGTTTAATTAAGTTAGGATTCTTTGGTAGGTATTAACGACCACGAAAATACCTCATCAGCAACTTCTAGTCAATCGGCCAATGAAAATTAAATATGGTGTCAAAATTCTTTGCCTAACAACTTCTCTCGATTCTATGCCACATACCATATGTGCTATCTAAATCAGTTACACTTGCGGGAGAGTGTTGAAAATATAAAATCTCACAACGAGAGTGAGGGTCTAAACAAACCTTGTATATAAGTTAGTGGGCTATTCTTCCTATTATCAATTGATATTAGGTTCCATCCTAATAGTTTTAGATTGAAAACTCTACAGGTTTCGATTCTTTTTGGTTGATGATTGACTCATTTGATGCAATTTGTTGTTTGTGGATTTTAGAGTGAGATAAGGGACTACACATTATTTCCATTATGTTTGTACTTAGGGTTGAGCATGGGTCGGTTCAAACCGAAATTTTTAGTTAAATCGACCGAACCGATATTATTTGCTTTGGTTTTCAGTTTAGGAATTTCACAAATTTTGATTTTGGCACTGTTTAAATTTCCCAAAGGATAACCTTCTATCCCTCTCAAACCGAAAAAATCGAAACTGAACCAAACCAAACCAATTCAGTTCAGTTTTCGATTCACCTTAAACCAAATTCGATTTTTGGTTTAGTTCGGTTTTTATCGATTCGGTATAGTTTAATTGAGAAATTTCAGACAGTAATTGAGCTAGGGATTAATTTTGAAGTTAAAATCTAAAAGAGGCGCTAAAATATTGATAGAGGAATTTCAATTCACACACTCATTGAGATTTGTTTTGTAGGCACCGACCTCATCATCCTTTTTAGAGCCTTTCGGTTGATTAGCCAATCCGTCAAGAAAGCATGCTTTGCATCCAATAGCCCCTTTCCAATTCTTAGTTCTTTAAGAAATCGATGGCATCTTTCTCATGCGTGTGAAAAGTCTTCTTCATACATTGTTTCGATACCCTCCTTTTCCGCCTGCCAACTTTATTCACCTCACTCCTTCAATCAGCATTTACACAGCATGCAACGACTTTTTTGACAACGCCTGGCGCCCTCTGGCTCAGAGTTTCCTCTCTTCTTTTTCTTTTATTTATGGGGGATTGAATGTTTAAATGAACTTGCATAATAGCTGAAACTTCTAGATAGAATCCGAGAACCCTGGATCTCTTGCAAAAGCAAGGTGGCCTTTGTAATACAAGTGAACCCAAAATTTCAGCGGCAAGTATGCCTGTTTAAACAGCTAGAGCCCATTTATACTTCTCATCTCAGCTCTCAACTGGCAAAACCAAAGTAAATTATATAATAGATAACCCCACCAAATAGCACATGTGCCCTAATAAATGTGTCCTAAACCATCCATTCAAGAAAGACTAGGTAAACAACAAACCGCTAGTTCAACATAAGAAACCAAGTGGGATTTTAAATGGGTAAATCCCAGGTGTAATCATAAATAGAAGTTAAAATCCTTGTCCCAGCTGAACTAGCCGAATTACTTTCTAATTTGTGTGAATAGCTGAGGCGGTGGTTGTTTCCCTCCCAAGGCACCACCGAATGAAGAAAAGCCGCTGCCACCACCACCACCGCCTTGGTTGCTGAATGCCCCAAAACCACCGCCACCTATGCAAATTTAAATAAACATGAAGTTATATAAGGAATAATATACATATATACATCCCACCGCTTTTGCCCAAGTGTATATTATTTAGTACTACGTATGATCTTTTAATACAAAGGAGTAAAAACTTTACCTCCACCAGCTGCCCCAGCAAACCCACCACCAGTTGCAGCAGCAGAAAACCCACCACCACCACTTGTTGAAAGATTAGCAAAACCGCCGCCGCCCGTCGCTCCAGCCCCTGCAAAACCACCAGCAGCAGTAGCAAAACCACCGGCAAAGCCAGACCCACTTGCAGGAAGGCCAGCAAAACCACCAGAGGAAGGAGCTGCAGCAAATCCGCCACCGGAGAAGCCACTGCCACCAGCAGCAGCATTAAGAAAACCTCCTCCAGATGGCCCACCACCACCAAATCCACCTCCACCAAGATTACCATTATTACCTGGCAGGGCAGGACCAAGCTGTCTAGACTGTCCAAAAGAACCAAGAACTGATCCCAACGCTTGCTGCCCTGAACCCATCTGTGCAGGCTGGCCAACAGATGGAGCCAGTGTATTAGCAGTCCCCAAATTCATAAACCCACCGGTGTTATGAGCCTGGGGTTGTTGCTGAGAAGGTTGCAGGGTAGGAAAGCTGAATGATGCAGGGCGGAAGAGCTGACCGCTAGGAATCGTCATGCCTGTTGTAGGACTAGATGCGATGGCAGCTGACGTGGCACCACCTCCAAATGGATTAGACCTAAAAGCTGAATTACTGCTAGGACCTGAGCCTCCTAACCCTAGACCACCGAGGCTACCAAGGCTAAGACCAGCCGCTGCCTGGCTAGTAGTATCAGGAGCCTCTTCCTCCATCTCATCTTCCTCTTGAGCAACATCTGAATCTGTAGTAGTATTCTTAGCTTCAGATGCTGATACTTGTGTCACCTGGGGAAAAAGAAATACTCCTGTTGACTTTTTAGCTTCCGAATTAGATGCCACCGCATCTGAGCAATGAGTTACAGAAGTGCTTGGACTAAAAGGACTTCCAGAAGAATTTGTCAAGGTTGAGATATTCCAGTTAAGTTCACTCTTGGGGAGCTCTTTCTGCAGAAAACCTGTATCAACTTTGCTTGCAGAAGAGGGCTGGGGTGCTGTATTTGGAGCTTTTAATGTCGAGTTTATAGTAAATGTCATGGGTGAGGAAGCTACAGCATTGAAAGAAGAAATATCTGATGGGGTAGATCCTGCATGAACTTTATCCCCTGAAGATTGATGCTCTATTTCAAGGGGTTTGACGATTAAGTTTGCAGAAGATGGCATGGATGAGGTAGCAGTCTTCTCTATAGATTTGGCGGATGAAAGAGAATTCTGGGAGGTGGCAGACGAAGCAGATAAAAATGCTAAATTTGTGGGTTGTGAGGCTGACCTTAATGTATCCTGAGTTTTCGCAGTACTATTTAATGATCCAGTTCCAGCAGTAGAGAAAAACTTTTCACCTGTTGGAGTAGAAGATAATGAAAAAGGTGACTTCACTGCTGAGTCGACAACTGAAGAAAACATGGCAGGCAGATTTGCTGTTGAACTTGTAGTAAGAGCTTCACTACTCTGAACTCCCTTGGTGGGTGTAGCCAGCTGGGAAAACATAGCCCGCTGATCAGAAGGTGAGAGAATTTTGGAGGATTTAGTTTCATAGAAACTTCCAGAAACAGGTGGAGAGCTCCTAGAAACCTCCTGTTCAACAACATTACCAGGACACTTCGATGATGTAGAATCTTTGTTATTATAAGGCATCGGCATATTGTTGGTGGTCTTTGAAAATGGAGAAACAAGCGACTGTGGCCTTTGAATATTTGGTTGATCTTGACTTGATTGTGCAAAAGCGAAACCAGTTTTTCTTTCCTTTAAAAAAACAGATTCTGGGTGTTCAACATTAGTTCTCTCATGATCAGGTTGCTCAGGTAATACTTGATTGGTTTCTTTCTTGACATGCAAATCTAGATTTCCTGAATATTTGGAGGAATCAGGTGATAAAGCTCCCAGACTTCTTTTGTCAATTATCTGCTTTCCAAAAGCATAGTTAACATTAAATGGACTTGGTTCATGGATATCTCTATCTCTTGAGGACTCGGATGAACTTCTAGGTGAAAATTTCGTGGAAGTATCCTCAACAACTGTGTAAACAAAATACTTTTAAGAAGTTCTATTCCACTACACCAAAAATATATAATTAAACCTGAAAAGTATTTTTGGCCTACCTCTGGCATCATGAAACAAGTCCAAATGGGTTGCATGTCCAGGATCTACTGACCTTTCCGCATCAGAAGAGATAGAAAATCTTTTATCCATAAACAGTGAGGTCTGTTGTACATCTGCACGTTCATTTCCTCTTTGCATTCTCTTGATGGTTGTTTTAGAGGGCTCAAAGTTTGCCCAATTCTGCAATTATGGCACATCTTACAAATTATTTTGTGAATGCTTAGAACCAATAAACAGATGTTAGAATATATTTTTCTTTCTGATAAAGTGAAAAAGATGTATACAAGAGGTTTGGAGCTATTTAGTAACGAAGTACAGATTCTGAGAAAGTGTGGATACGATGGTAACCATTGAAGTTAATAAAATCGAAACAAACACTTCCCAGAAGCCTCTACAAATCTCATCGATCTAAATGAATTATATTTAAAACAGTAGCATATACTAATTGAAGTCCTTTGTTCCCACCTGAAAAACTAAAGGTGATATAAGAAAAACTACAAATCAATACCTGATCAAATGAGTCTCTCCTTCTCCTTGCAGTTTCAGGTTCATGAATGTTGGTACCAGTATGGTTGCTTCTAATATCATTCCCTATTGTAGTAGCAACAGATGAAAATAGGGGAGTAACATGTGGTGGACCTGTATTGATCACTTTTTGTTTGGGTGACGATAACTCAGAATGACTTTCAGGTGATATCCCAATCATTTTAAACAATTGGTCCTTGACATTGTCTGGTTTTACCGAAGAAGATGTTATGCTCAGAGCAGACATTTGCATTGAGAGACAATCAGAGAGTTGCTCTGCAGCAGCTAATTGGGAATTCAAGGAATTGTGTACTGCATGTAATGATTGAATTTGCCTGAAAGGTTTCAAGGTACCCAGATTACAATTTATATGCTGATCTAGGAAAGAGAGTACACATATTTGAAATCTCGCTCAATGCAAAACACACAAAATGCAGAGTTGCAACATTAACATTATTCTGAGATGAAATTGTAATTGTAATACTTGTACTATTCCAACATGATGACTAGTTGTGTAAAGTGGTTACTTTAAAAAAAAAATTCAAAGAAGTGCTTACTAATGAATATAATATAAAATAGCATTGTAAAATCATTGTGTATTCTACAAGTTTTAAATTTGGTAGTTTGTTCACAAGCTTTTTACCTTGAAGGAGCATTTTTGCTTCGGAAAGATTGAGAGTTCACTCCACTGCTCTCACCATAGCTGTTCATCTCAATTGTATTGAAATGCTTTTCTAGCTCAATGAGTTGATTTATTAAGTCCTGCATCAGACAACAATTGAAAAGTTTTCAACTTCATTACTACTATCAGTTACTACTTACTAGTGTTATATAACAACCAACCTGACTTAGATTTATCATACTCTGACGTCTCATCTGAAGTTCTGAGCTCAGCTTTTGTCGATTCCAAAGATCCCAATAGTGTTTATCTCTTGTTTGTTTGACAATACCTTCCATGTATATTCTTCTTGCCAAAACTGCTAGTCCATAAGAATACACATGGTCACAAAATGGTATTTCCCTTTAATCCCCGGCAGAAAATGGATGAGACTAATTCAATTTTCACAGAACAAAAAAAAATCAGGATCCAAGATTCCTTATGGAAAAAATATAAAATATCATGCACTGGAACATTCAATACCCACTATCCCTCCCGGACTTGTAGATTCATGGGGGGGGGGGGGGGGGGGGGGGCTTGTTAAAGCCTTTTTTTTCTTTCTCTTTGTATGTTCATCAGAGAATATTCACTAGATTATTAGCATCAATTTATCGTATACAAAACACTATTTACTTTCAGAACAGTAAATATTGATTTCATTGTGCAACACGAATAATAAAACCTTTTGGCAATGATATGATTTATAGAAACACAAGCAACCAGTCAAAGCATTATTTTTCATTCTCTTGTATTAGATGGTTAATATGTTCGATATCTTAAATATTAGTAGAAAAAAATCCCAAAGATGGAAGACATTTCATGCAATAGTTGTAACTTACTTAATTTCGATAAAAAAAAGAATTCCAAGAAATCAAGATGAGAGAGAGAGAGAGAGTAGAAGTTCAGATAATACAATTTGATATTTGTGATTAGAGTGATACCTTGCACAGTATTATCAAGAAGATGTTGGATTGATTCTCCTTGCTTATGGTGAAGACTCTAATTGGCCAGGAATCCAAAGGGCAAAATATTAGCAACAATAACATGTAGGGTAAGTCCTACATAAAACTCAAAGGAGGAAAAAATTTCCAAGAAATTAAGATGAGAGAGAGAGAGAGAGAGATTTGAATACAAAGTAGAATTTCAGATAATACAGTTTGATATTTGTGATTAGAGTGATACCTTGCACAGTATTATCAAGAGCTGGGGGTTTTGAATTTTTTCCAGTTTAATGACAATTTTTCCTCCTTTGAAGTAACTGTTTCCTTAAGGTAATAAATGTGTCCATCAAGTCCCAAGTTAACCACGAGTCTAAATTCCTTTTCAAAGAAATTTAAAACAAAAACAAGTTTCATACTCCAAATTTAAACAGTTGTTTCAATTTATTTCATGGTCTTTTTTAAATCCATAGTACACCGAGACAAACATCATACAGATCAAAATGGAAACTAGGTCTTTGAAAATCGAAAACATTTTCAAAAGGTAAAGCGGTCATTTATGCAGCTACCTGCCATTTGGTGCATTTATGACATAGATCCACCATTGTCTCCTCTAAAATTTCCAACAATTTCTGAGAACTGGTGCAGGTATCCATAAAGCCCCCTGGTTCTTCTATACATTGCAGAAGCTTGTCCAACTCGGATGTCATATCCTTCATCTAGAAAATAGATGAAAATGACTTCACATATTATATATGATGTAACAACCAGGCAGTAAAGGGCAAGACATGAAGAAAAGGCAAATAGAACTACATTTAAACTATAGGTAAACTTAATTTCCTCAAGCTTTTCCTTTGGTTCTATTCAAATCCCTAAGCTTTTGATTTGTCCTAATGAGATTGTGCAACTCTGGTTTTTGTTCCAAAGTTGATCCTTTAGTCTGTTAGTCCATTAAGTGGACATTAATAGACTAATATGAAGCCCATGTATCTCCACACTTTACCAGCAAGTGTACCAAATGATGAGCACTGATCCAAAAGTTTGAAGAAAGGACTTGCATTACACAAAACATACAATCTGACGACCAGAATGCAACAATTTTCCAGTTAAGCATCCCAAAATGACAAAGATAAAAGATTGAACCTTTTTAACTAGTCTCACACGTAACAATGTTTAGACCTAATCAAGCCTAAAGCAAACAAGAATTCATATTTTTCCTCTTTTACAAGGATGTATGGGCAAGTTAGAGATAAATTTATTAACTTACTACTACCATTTTCTATCTACTACATACAAAACACCTAAAGTATCAAAAAGCCTAAAGTTACCCAGCATATAACAGTCAATTACAAAATGTAAAGACAGACCTAATCAAGCCTAAAGCAAACAAGAATTCATATTTTTCCTCTTTTACAAAGATGTATGGACAAGTCAGAGAGAATTTTATTAACTCTACTACTACCATTTTCTATCTACTACATACAAAACGCCTAAAGTATCAAAAAGCCTAAAGCTCCCCAATATATAACAGTCAATTAAAAAATAAAAAGACACTAGGACAGAGAGCATGATTTCCACGAGAATATAAAGCAATTAAAAGCGAATCAAAATGCCTAAAGTGGGGGACAAAGAAATCCCCACCAAAAGCACACAAAACCTAAGCCTTAACAACAACCTGTCCTAGAGAAGCTCCAAACAACACTTCTCCATTAGAAACTAGCATGTTAAACAGAAACAAAACAACTCTCATGACACCCACGAACACAACATAACAACCACAATAAACTCTATAAACCTCTGATCATGCAATTTATAATTAAGCTCAATCAGATATGCATGTTGCAAATTTTAAATTATAAAACAAAAAGAAGAAGAAGATGAAAAGAAATGTATCTTACATTTCCATATTTCTTTGATAGACTCATCTCAAAATTTGAACGAGTTGATAGGGAAGGACTTTTGGGGTTGACATTTATAGGATGCATAGAGCTTACAGTCTTTCCTGGTAAAAGACTTCCGGGCACTTGCATACTATGGATGCCCATACTTGCATTTGTTGGCATGGAAGTTGCTCTCCTAGAATTGATTGCCATTGTGCCAGAAGAAAATGATCCTGACAAGTTTGCGGTAGCCTTTCCAAAAGGGTCCAGAGAAAACATTACAAAAACACATATTCCATTATTGTCAGTTTTACGACATTTTACATAAATAGAAGATAAAAAAACTGCATAAGTTCAGATGCCAACTAAAAGATTTTAATTACCTGTTCTAGAACATCTCTGAAAATCGTAGGTTGATTGCTTCTAGATTCTCTATTACCCAATTCCACAGAATTCTTTGACTTATCACCATGTGATAGGTTACTGATAGGAAAGTTTTTCCCTACAGGAAAATCAGAAGCAGATCGACCGACAAGCTTTAGATTTTCAGCCTTATTAAAATTTTCTGTATCAACTTTTGAGGCATTTTCAGCAAAGCTCTTTAGCGGGATTTGCTTTAAAAATTCATTTCCCATGGGCCCTGATTGTCCACCTCCTAATCTTTTATCCAATTCCACTGAATTCTTCAACTGTTCACCATGTGATGGGTTAGAACTGATAGGAAAGTTTCTCCCTACAGGATAATCAGAAGCAGACCTAAGACCAACAAGCTTTGGTTTTTCAGCCTCATTGAAATTTTTTGAATCTACTTTTGAGGCATCTGCTGCAAAGCTCCTTAATGGGGTTTGCTTTAAATATTCATTTTCTTTGGGCCCTGATTGTCCACCTCCCATTATTTTATCCACCTCCACTATAGAACTTGGTTCCAATTGATTCTTAGCTGTTGGAGTCCACATTCCAGTAGTCCTCCCCGTAGTCAAAGTTTGATCAACGTCAGCAGGCATAGAAGTCGAAGACTTATCAGAATAAGATGCCTCTGTATTCTTCTGCAAATATTTCTGATCCACTTCAGCTGCAGCACTTTTATCTCTATCCATGTCACGAGACTGATGATCTAAAACTACTTGTTTGATCTCGTCAGCTTTTTGTTCTACAGAAATAGTAGGCCTATCCGGGATTCCAGTTGTAGATAGTATTTCTTCGTCAGAAGGGACAGGCACGGCACTAGGTGTCCCTGTATCTCCTGATATACTACCAAGGCAAATCAAGGTATAAGGAAAGGCAGGCAACAAAACAACTAAATCACATCAAAGACCTAGTTAAGACAATATTAAAGCACCCAACAAAAGAAGAATATATATGTACCTAGCAAAATGGAAGAGGACAAGTTTCCCCTCATGAGTAAGGCACAGAAATATGCAATATGGTGAAAGTTCTCTCTGATCATCCTCGCCAAGCTTGACTTCAATATTTTCATACACAGAAGCTCGATCAATGCACATAGCCAAAAGCACATTGTCATCACCATTTTCTAGGGGAAAAAGAGCGCACACAAACAAGAAACAGATAAGAAGATGAATTACATATGAATTCAGCTAGAGTCAAGTTGAGATCTAGAGAATGCCTTGTCTTCTGTATTTGTATACTTCTTTAATCAGTGATATCTTTCATTTATCCAGTACGATACAAGATTTGAAATGATGAGAATATTCTATAAAACAAGAAACTTTTATTGAACACAAACTAAAAAATGATCAATACTTCCAAGTTCCAACTAGATCTTGCTTTGTATGTATGCTTTATACCTTGAAGCTCAATCCGAGGTAGCCAATTATCTCTCTCAATATGGATCACTGCAGGTTCATTACTGTCATCCGACCACCCAACTAAAGCAATATGCTGATCGGTATTCTTCCTGTTGGCCAAAACTGCAAGCTGTCTGCATACACAAAAAGCGTATCAGAAAAAAGTACAAGTCAAATCCACTTCTATTCGACAAGAAGCTAAAACCCCATTTCTTCATTACACAGTTGCAACAGTTTTTAAGCCTAAACTTTTCAGCTTCAGAATAGGGTTTTTTTTTTCCAGGCCTTACTATGTTCTTATCCACAGAAGGAATTGGTTGGCAAAGTGAATCTTCTAATTAATATTGCTTTGATAGTGTCCTTCAGAAGGTACCTTTCTCTTCTTCTTCTAGATCTTTTTTTAGTAAAACTTAGATCTATCTCAATTTGTTGTGCTAAAAGCCAACAAATAACTATTCGCTAAGGATATCCCACAGACCCATGCGATTATCAAATTCATAATTCCTCACATGATATGAAAGTACCTCCATTATTGCATTCTAGGACAATACACATCTGAGACAGTAAATTTTAATGCTTACACAACAACTGAGAGCATCCAGTATTAATACGTCATGCCTCAGATATGTAACCAATATGCCTATGTTTTCTTTAAAAACTAATAAGTAACTGATCATGTTTCAACTTTAACTCCTATGGTGATAACAAAACAAAAACAAAATTCAATGATAATTGTCTAGTTACTTATCCGCCTAATTCTGAAATGCGAGTGGTTTATGTATAATCAAGAAGCCCCTTTTGCAATTTACAAGCATAATAAAAAAAAAAAATATTTAACTTTAAGTAAGCAAAAAGGGATTTATCCAAAAAAAAGGTATTGGGCATTCTAACTAAATTTAGTTATTATTGTCACATAGCTGAATTTGAGTTTTTCTTGGGTCTATCGGGCATACCCCCTTTCCCTTGGGCAGGGGTACCCCCATCTTGACCCCCCAGATTCCGCTGTAGCAGAGCCTCAATGGGTCAAATGGTCAATGATGATGAGGATGATGATGACGACAACTATCATCATTTTCCAAGACTAATAAACTAACTTAAATATAGATAAACTCAAAAGTAATTCCTTCAGTTGAAGTATGTAACAATTTCCTTTGAAATAAACTAGATGTAAATAAGAGAAAGAGAAACAAATACAAGAGCATATGCATCAAAGATTGCAATATGAAATATGATTATAACAAAGCACTCGTAAACAGTATACTAACCAAAATTATTTTGTTTGAACCAATTCGAAATTAAACTAAATGGAAATTCTGGAAGATGATACTGTAATCATACCGTGTTTCCAAGTAACTGAATAGTAAATGTGGTCCATGTCCGAATGGCATGATATCATCGACAATGTTGAGAAACAAATCACTCAGACATAGGATATCTGGCCTTGAAGAAGCCTAAAATAAATTCAATTGAGTGGAAACGTGTTTAGGTTTGTATACTCAAGAATCTAAATGCAAATTATACATAAGACAAGATAATTATATGTCGACGCAATTTCAATTTGGTATCAAATCTCATAAGTGCTGGCTATAATACAGTGGCAATGTCAGAGGCTCATAATAATATTAAGGATTTTGAGGAGAAAAAGTAGCGCAAAGGGTGTCCAACATAGTCTTTAACAGTGATACAGGGTGGAAACTATGAAGACACAGTTATAGAGCTTGTTTGGATATTTTGGCTAGCCTCAAAAGTCAAGCAATGCTCCATGAGTCATGGAAGGTTTAAGAAGTAAATGCAACATAAAGCCAGATCTCCTAACTGAACACACAATGCATTGATGAGAAGATATTTTAACTTGTGGTTTCTACTAGTAAGTAACAAGAGAACATGGGGTCCAAAACAGCTACACTTTATGGATAAACTATAATGACCGAATAAAAAATAAACCATTAAATAACTAGAAAATACAGAGTCCAGAAACAGCTATATGGATCAAGTTAAAAGTTCATAATCAAATAGATTGAATCAACTATACTTTATGAAAAGGCATGTTAAAGGTAAGCAACTTTTCTTTCCACCATTCCTTTATGTAAGTAATATTCGCATTCTTGAACCAAACAAAACCATCCATTTTATATTTGCTTCATTTCAATTCTTGAACCAGAACAAAAGGGAAGGAAGATAAAAGAATTAAAAGTAGTTCTTTTAAAAAAATCAGTACATTACCTCTGCTTTTACATAGTGCAAAAAATCTCATTTATCTCATGGGTACCTCACTCGAGGAACTTAGGTAAAATCGAAATAGTAGGGGTTGAAAATGTAATAACATATTTGCAGCAATGCTTCAAAAGTAGGATATGCCTAAACCATATTTAAGAGATCAAGAATACCTAGCTAACAGAATACAATAATATCTCGCAATAACCTTTATTGTTTTTTCTTGAGGAACCTACATTTCCTATCATCTTTCATTTTCATTTTCTCCCATCAGTGTTAGAGTACAAATTTTATACCCTCAACTTCTCACCCTGCCCTTAGTCTGGGGAACATAATCAAATATCCCATGCATTTGGATAGCATCTAAGAGTCCAAGAAAGTAAAAGTTTAAACTTTTCTGTTTCTCCCTCCTGAAAAATGACAAATTTTGTATTTGACAAAACAAGTACTTAAGGGAACAAAATAAGACTTTGTTACAGGTACCTAAACCTGCAAAGGTTGAGAGCGCCACTAGCAAGTCTGTGAGAGGGAATATGGGATAAGAGCTCTAAAGCATGAACTACTTTAACTAACTCGTTCTCAAAAATGGCTTCTATCAAAAAATGGCTATTTTAGAACAATGTTTGGGTCCATCATTTATCACAATCAATTTCATTAGCAAAAGGTGATAGACATTACAGCTACACGTGAGCGAGTTTTAAAGTCATTTACTTACATCAATAATGTCTTGTCCTTTTTCGCACATGATAACTTGTACCATGTAATTTTCCTCCTTGCCATCAACGGTTTGTTGAAGGGATCCAACCACAATACAGTCGGGTCGAATCCATTGGATGCTGTCAACTGCCATGGTTTACCAAGAATAAAAGGATGAATCTTATACCAATGACACTAGTTTGTAGATCACAAACTCATGACCATTAAAAGAACGATGAGAAATAAGAAATCAATCTAACCTATTAATAAATATAGTTCACGGAATAAAAAAACCCATTAAAATTTGTTGTTCTGCAAAGCTCTTCTAGAGAGTTGCTTCTTCTCGTAAAAAACAAGAGGATGGATCTCATGCAAAAAGGAATGGCATATAAATAAGTAAGATAGCTATATGACTTTATCATATGCTACCGCAACATTATCAACAGAAAGCAAAAGGTTGCATTAATACAAAGCGCAATGTCTATAGGAACTAATGGACCAGCATTTCGCTACCAAGAAGTTCCTCCTTAAAATTGTTGGCTGCTCAGGGAAAGATGATAAACAATGACAAGTATGAACAGGCTAGGTACGAATAAGAGATCTGATGCAAACTGAGATGCAGAACCATGCTCACTTCTGGTTGAGTGTCCCACAGAAGTTCTGGGTTGAGGCTAAGAGCCTAAGAGTGAAAACAATCTTGCTACATGTACATAGTGGATGGTAATACCTAAGAAGAGAAAGTGTGTTGTGCTTGAATTGCATTCATAGCTAGCATGTTCCGACTATATATGTGGCAAAGTCATTTATATATGGCCAATACTTTTTTGGCTGTGTACAGCTATACACATGTTTCCGAATAACTAAGTCCATTTTCTAGTTCAAATATAGTAACAAAGAAAATAATTGAGTTTTGCACGATCAAAATTAGGCAAACTGAATCAAAATATTGAATAATACCTGTGAAAGCACCTTCGTTGGCATCAGCAAACCCCAATTTGAACTCAAGCAAAATTTGTTTCCTTTCATTGAACTCTGGAGTCAAAATGCTAACAGATTGCTTTCTTGCAACAGCCAAAAACTCCCCCTTTACACTCCATTCAACTACCAGATAGAAAAGTTCAATTTAAGAATATATGGTAAGCAATACAAATATAAAACTGATATAAGAGTGAGTTTGCATTCAAAACCCTTGTTTCTACTCTTTTTCTTAAAAGGGAAATGGAATGTCCAAATGAAATAACATAGTAGTTATAACTTACAATTGGAGTTCTAATGTGTTTAGTCCAAAGATCTAATCTAAGAAGGTAAAGAAAAGCACTTTAGATCTCTAACCCAAGCAAGATGGCCTACCACAGAAACAGGGGAAGGTACACTTATTCAAACACACATGTGAACTTTACATTCTAATTAGAAAATTAAAGTTAAGCATGTGAAATGTTATCGACGGTGAAATGTCTAAAAAGAAAGGCAAAATCCTTGTCCCAGCTTAATTAGCCAAAAATGATTTCATCCAAGTATCATTTCCTCTTGTATATGTGTTAAATGATCCTATCTACAGAGATACAAAAGAAATAGAGAAATCATACCAGTATCAACATCATCCATCACATGTTTCAAAGGTTGTTTTAGATCTCCACTGTACAAGGTTCCGGTATTTGACAGGACGACAAAAGAAGTATCCCTCTTTTTAGTCCAAGAGATGCGCTTGACATAGTTTGGTGATTCAATAGAAAGCAAGAGACATGGTTCTTTTTCCTTCAAGGAAGAACCAGACAAACATAAGCATAAAGCTTGATATTTACTTTATTTAAAGTGATGATATAAGAGCTCCATAGCTCAATCATAAGCAATGTGCTTACTAAGCACCAAAAAAAACTGCAACAAAGAAGAACAAACTACAGCACTGTAAGGGTGAGATCAAGAATATGCATCCCTAACTCTCAATGCAAGACTAATGTCATAATACATACAAGTAAAAAAGGGTCAATTACTCAATTTAGCATACAGACACCATGAATTGCATAGCTGACAACTAAATTAACTCGAACTGAGCAGGCATAAAAAGCTGAAATCTGATTAGAATGAAAAGTTCAAGGCCTCACGCTCTCAGTAGATGGATTAAAGTTGAATTCCGTAGCCACATAATATGGTAGAAATGGAATATTTACCTTAGCAAGAAGAGATTTAACAGAAAAGAAATGAATATCTCCACCAACAGAAGCAGCTATGGTAGAGGAATCGGTAGAGAGGGAGAGTATGGAAACCCTTTCAATAGGGACTTGGACAAAGCTCACATCCAGAACCGAAGAAGATGCAGCGGCACGACCACTCTTGATATCCTTTGCCAAGTTGATAATGTCAGCGGTCTTGGCAACACAAAATCCGTCAGAGTTGGCAACAAAAGTGAGGCGAAATCGTTCGGAGATGGCTAAAGGGAGAGAAGGAGGGTTTTGCAGATCAAAAGAGGAATTGTTGGGAGTTAGAGGAACTGACTCCCCAATTTTGTTGAAGAAGTAGTCCGTTGTTTCCACATGCTCTGCCTCCCTTTCCTCCTCTCCTACTTCGATTACTCTCGTTTCCAAACTCGAATCCCCTCCCATTCTCTCTGCAATCTCCGGCTTCGCACTCTCTACTGCTACTGCAAGGTTGCAATTGTTTTCAAAGGGTCTAAGACACCCGAAAAATGGCCATTCAAACCAGAAATTTCAGTCGGGCATCCACAAATTCAAGAAATTGCAAAGGTAAGCAAGAAAAATCCCAATTTGGCAGAATGAAAGCGACAAAGAGAGAGGGCTAGTTAAGGGGAGAACGAAGGTGTGACCCGAAGTTGTTGGCAGCGACGACGACCCGCGGTAAGAGTCCAAATACAGGAAGGGTGAACGGTGGACGGCGTTAGTATCGGTGACAACTGAGAGAAGTTTGGTATCCGTAGGTCTACAAGAGCATTTTCAACGGATGCTCTATTTTAAAGTTCAAAAGCTTTTTTTATTATAGGTTTTGCTTCAAGTGAAAATGCTTTTCTCACTATTTAAGTAACTACTATACGTAACACACTAAAAATGATAATAAAAGTTAAAATTTATCTTATTTACTTAGAAGTCCTTTATCAAAAAAATCCAATCCTTTCTCCCGTTTTCGCCCAAACAGATCGGAAATGTGCAGGTTTCAATCCCCCACACTTCTCTATGTCTAATTACATCCCTCAGATCATGTAATCTATATTTTGTAGTTATTAAAATCATGTTACAATTATCTTGAAGGATGTGCAATGATTGATCCCAATTAGGCAAATCAAAAGTCGACCACCCCAAATCCAACGATGGCGTACATCGGGGCTCAAGGAAAACGATGTGAGGGTGAGATTGAACGATTAGAAGCAAAATCGTGCAAGGAAGACGAGATTTAGTGCTATAAGATCCGAAATCCGTGCGAGGGCGGCGGCGGCGTGAGGTGGCGCTACAAAGGCGATGATGGATGAGGGAGGTCGGTTGATGTGGCGTCCATGACTGGGGTCTTCCAAAGAAGGAAGAAGAAGGACCCAAGGTGCACTTTTAAAAAATTACAGGATTTAAAACAAAAAAATATTAGGGATCCCTAAAAAAATTAGATAATTTTTGTGTTCTTTTATTATTTCTGGTGTGTTACGTTTAACATGCCCCTTTAATAATTGCTTTCTTGTGATAGTCAAATTATTAGAAATTTTGAGTATAACCAATGTAACGCCCAAACATGAGAAAAGAACACGCTATACACGTGCCTCTCATCCCCCTCTTCATCTTATTGATGGCCAAAATCCTAGCAGGGGAATGCCCGCCGCACCTGAACCCTGCCCCATCCCTCGTGCTCATGAGCCCCCAACCCGCCTCCGGTCACCGGAAAAGCAAGGTTTGCTCGGAAGTCGACTCCCCCCAAACGCCTCACAATCAACCGTGCCGATTCAGCCCCGTCGCCGAAATAAAAACAATCGTCGGGTAAAACTGACTCGGCTAAAATCGTTGTTGCCAAGATCAAAGATAAATAACCCTAAACTACTAACTAGTATAGCAAGCAAGCAAGGGGTCGAACCCAAGAGAATCGGGATTCTGATCAATCAACAAAAGCAAAGACAGGGGTTTTTGGAAGTTCAGGCAAACAAACAAACAAACAAATATTATTAAGGTTTAAATCAATTGGAAGAAAGTAGAGTTCATTCAATCAAATCCACCTTTTTACTCATCCGATCATTGATTCATCCACTTTTCTATTAATTTCCTAGTTAATTCCAATCCTTATAAAAGATTTCCGCTTGTCCACGGTCCAAGCGAAATTATGATATGAACAAGAACGCTTAATTCAAATCATGTAAAGTATTAAGGATAGAAGGATATTAATTCATGCAATCAAGCTACGAGTCTCATGCATAAAATAACAATCAAACACTCTTTCTCAATTCTAGTCCACGGTCCTAGAAAAGAGTTGTTTCAAGGATAAATAAGATTGCACAGACAACAATCAAACTAATCCAAACAATAGAATATCAATCAAATTCAACAAGTTGCGCACCAAGAGAAATCAATTGATAATCATGAAATTAAGCACAAGAGTTTTGATATTAACCAAGGGATAGAAAAGTTACCAGAATCTCACGAAATACATAAAAAGGGTTCCTTGATTAAACAAACTCCAAAGGGAAATTAGTTCTTCATAATACTGAAATAAAAACCTAAAAGTAAAAGTATGCTAGAAATTGTCTCTAAATTCTGTCACCCTAAAGTGAAACTCGAAACTAAGCTTAAATAGTAGAAATAATCCGAAAATATAAAAAGATAAAAAGATAAAAGATAAAATAAAGACGAAACGGAGGCGGCGCTGAAACCCTCGATCCGCGAGCGCGGATACAATCCGCGGGCGCGGATCTACTTTCTTGCCTCGGCCGCGGAATCCCAACGATTCGCGAGCGCGGAAATAATCCGCGGTCGCGGATCCAGCCTTCCTCGCCCTCGGATGGTTCGCTTCTACCTCGGCACCTCGGGCTCGGATCTAATCCGAGGGCGCGGATCTTGACCCCTTGAGCACTTCAACTTCGAATTTAGGATTTCTGTCTTCCAAATCTTCAACTGTAGGCTTCTGCTGATATTACAGATAATCATCCTAATCTATCCTAAAACACTCAGAAAATCCTAATAAAAATACAGAATTACGCTGTACTAAAACCAGCGTATCAAATTCCCCCATACTTAGATCTTGCTCGTCCTCGGGTAAGCTCAAAATAAATCTAACAATCAATCCTATCAAAGATCCACAGGAAGTAAAGGGAAATATGAAAATCTACTCTCAACTCACAACCCAGACCCATGTAGAGAAATAGTGAGCAAAACAAGAAAGCTCAAATCACACACCTCACAGATACAAGATATAACACTCAAGCTCCAAAAAGTATAGAGCAACCTAGGATCTACCCAATATCTAAAGTGTAATCCCCAAGCCCCAAAGTAGAATATGATCCTAAACACTCTGATTTTACCACTCATTCTACATAGGCGCCCTTTCGGGTTTTCACCTAATCACTCTATTCATTTTTCTTAAGTATGCTCACAAATACTCACATCTCTCATTAACCTCATATTACCCCAGCCTAATGCCGGTCCGGGTTACCTGCTTATTACCTGAGCCGCCCTTTCGGGTTTTCAACACATCCCAGGATTTTTATGCCTTTTTCTCTATTTTTATGGCTTTTTTTTTATTTAACTGAATCAAATGACAGAAATAGAATGCAACTGTACATATAATACAAATATAGCAGTGAATCCCTTCCCCCATACTTAAACCCTTCATTGTCCCCAATGAAGCTTAAGAAATAAAGACCAAAGTACAGAAGAAGGAATCAGAAGACTCACAGCTGATCTGGTGGAGGGAATGATGGATAACCTGGCCACTGTGTCTGCCAGAAAACAGTTGCCCGCCTCTGATGCTCATAAAATGCCTCCAATGAACGATCCATAGCATCCTGACGTGCAGACATGGCATCTTGACGAATAGATAAGTGTTGCATCCCACTCAACATACGATCCTCAAAGCTCATACCATCTGTCCATGGCAAACTAGAGGAAGCAGAAGTAGAAGCAGAAGTGGATGCACGAGTAGCTGGGGGAGGTGCACCCCAACCAACTGTAGTCTGTGGAGCAGGAGCCCATCCAGAAGGCTCGGAATAAAATCTAGCACGAAATGCAGGAGCCTGCTCATCCCAACCAACACCATCAGCCTCATACTCATCGTCAACAATCTCCTCGGCAAGAACGTCTACATTAGGCTGTAGATGAAAAGAATACACAGTGTCGCCATACTGTAAATGTGCAGGTAGATGCAGATAAGCTGTAGCAGGATGCCCATGCAACCAAGTCCACCCGTCATCAACTGACCCTCTCAAACAATTGGCCCTAACTAAAGCCTGATGTGTATATCTGTACCCATCAGTTAAATGCCGACCAAACTGTGCCTCAATATGCTCTCTAGAAACAAATCTGGTGGCTAAAAGAGTAACCATACCACCCAATCCAATCGACCCCCTCTTATCCGGATACTTCTCAGCAAACTGAATAAATAATCCGAACCAATCCGGGCAGTGAGACGGAAAAGGAAACAAGCATCTAATAATCCTCAAATCTCGTGCAGGAAGCTTGTTTGGCTCTCCCTGAGCGAAAAATGCCATGGCCAGGACCTTGTGACACAGACGGACACATGGATGGGGAATCTTACTGTTAATCTCCCCAGAACGAGTGTTAAAAGGGGAGCCAGTAAGCGTATACCAAAAATCATAAATAGTGGCATCAGACAGTATACTCGTCCACCCATCAGTAGGTGGTGAAGTGATCCCAAAAATAAGACAGTCCTCCTCACGGGTCAAACTACATAATCTATCACAAGCATGAAAACTCAAGACCCCATCAGCAAAGCGAAAAGTGGACAGAAACTCCATAGTAAGACCTTTGTAAGTAGGCATAGCTAGAGCAGAGAAATTACCCAAACCCCCAGTCGCCAGTAACTGCTCTGTACAGTCTCTAAGTCCCAAATTAATCAGTGTAGGGACATCAAAAAATTTAGTACTGACAAACTCCCTATCCTCATACTTATCCCAAATCTCCCTCTGTCCCTCACTTAGATGCTGTAAACAGTAATATGCCATAGCTGAATAAATAATACAAATCTGAGCAAGAAAATAACCAAACTACTAAAATCCGCGGCCTCGGACAGCAAAGAAGGCGCGGACTGGACAAAATAAATCCGCGGGCGCGGAATTGTTCCTCGGGCGCGGACAGGCAGAGACAATCCGTGGGCGCGGAATTGTTCCTCGGGCGCGGATCTGGAATTTTTCAGATCTGGAGCTTGTCGTCAATGGCGAATTCCGACCCACACAACTCAACATAAATCGTCTCAAACAACCCAAATCCTACTCCAAACAGCAAAAATCAAACTCTAGAAACAAGATACGAGTACTAACCGATGTAGATCTAGTTCGATTGTGCTCCAAAACTTCAATCCACACCAAACTTCGACTCCAACAATGGTGAACTGGGTTGCACACGAATCCGCGGGCGCGGTGTGGTTCCGAGGTCGCGGATCTCTGGGTCGCGGATGGTGATGGTGGTCGCGGGTGTGGTGGTGTGGTGGTTGAAGGGTGGTGGTGGTTGATAATGGAGTGTTTGTTGTAAGGGGAGAAGGTGGCCATGAAAGCCAGAAGTGGATGCCGATTCTCTCTGAGTGCTAGTCTTCCCCGGCCCAATCCCAAGTTTGACTCTTCTTCAAGAGTTCAGTTAAGGGCAAAGTGTTTGGTGAGGAGGGAATTATGATATGGAGAAGGGTAGGTGGGGTAGATGAAATTTTTATTTTCTTTTCGGGTTCAGTTTGGTACTGGTTCGGGCTTTTTCGGGGGTTTCACCCGAAAACCTTTTATTTCAAGGGTTTCACCTGAAAGCCTTTTATTTCGGGGGTTTCACCCGAAAGCCTTTTATTTATTTATTTTTTTTTTATTTTTTTTATTTTTTTTTATTTTTTTATGTGAATAAACGATAAAAATCAGACCGATCCGCGGACTCGGATCGTATCCGTGGTCGCGGATTTTGCCGCGGTCTCGGATCAAATCCGGGGTCGCGGATCAAGCCGCGGGCTCAAACTCCTCTCGGACTAGCTTCTTTTGATGGGAAAAATGGTATCTGCAAGTTAGCCCGACAAAAACAAAACGAAAACTAAAACTAAACTAAAAAGATAAAAATAAAAGAAAAGAAAAACTTACCTCGGGTTGCCTCCCGAACAACGCCTTTGTTTAACGTCGTTTGGCCCGACGTCCTTATGCTCAGAATGGATCATCATCAATATGAAACTGGACCCTTTTCCTTCATGTGCCATAGATAATAGGCCCTTTGAAACATCAATTACGGCGCTCGCCGTCTTCATAAATGGACGACCCAACAGCAAAATTGGGTCGTATCTCCCCTTACCGATCTCTAGGACATAAAAGTCCGTCGGAAAAATTAAGCCATCCACCTGCACTAAGACATCTTCCAAAAATCCTTTCGGATGCGCTTTAGAGTGGTCAGCCAGTTCAATAGTAATATTAGAATCCTGTAATGGCCCTAGGTCTAACTTCTCATAGATGCTAAGTGGCATGACATTAATGGATGCACCTAAATCAAGCATAGAATGCTCAATTTTAGCCTCACCAATTGTAACGGGAACAGTAAACCTCCACAAGAAGCATCATCAGGCGCCTATCAGCATCATAGAGACCTTCAATAATATAGCAAATCAGGTCTTTATCAGAATAGCCATGGGAGGGACAACTGGCTATGAGTCTCTTGTAACGCTCATAGTACTCATACAAGTTCTCATCATCTCTCTGCTCCAAACTACTCAACTGCTTTTTAATGGACGTTTGCTTAGCAACAGGGAAATATTTCTCCAGAAAGGCACCCTTCATCTGAGCCCAAGTAGTAATCGTTTCAGGTGCTAAGTATAGATACCACTCCTTAGCTGAGTCAGCCAAAGAAAATTGAAAAGCCCTTAGCATAAGCTGATCTTCAGTCACATCAGCTGGCTTCATTCCCAAGCAGACAGAATGGAATTCTGCAAGGTGTTTATTTGGATCTTCCCCACTCAGCACATGAAATTTAGGAAAATAGTGGAGAAGACCAGATTTAAGCTCAAACTTCGCTCCTTCTCCCAGAGCGGGAAACTGCAGACCAAGCTGTTGCTGCTCTAAATTAGGCGCAGTCAGTTGCCTAATAGTGCGATCTGCCATGGTGACTAGTTGCTCTTCAGCCTCTGAATCAGATGAAGAAGAAGAAGAAACTGGATCAAACTGTATGCCTAACACTTGAGCCTGAACTTGACGTCTCAACTGTCTCAGAGTCCTGTTAATTTCTGGATCAAATGGAACAACAGGAGAATTATCAGTAGAACGGGTAAGAACCATAAGACAGGTTCTTACCAATTCGGGGGATCTGGACGAATCGATCCGCGGGCACGGAAAAATTCCGAGGTCGCGGATTTTCCGTGGGCGCGGGAAAATTCCGAGGTCGCGGATTCGTCAGAAACGCCGATTAAACATAAAATTAAAAACCGATCCCCCGGCAACGGCGCCAAAATTTGACTCGGCTAAAATCGTTGTTGCCAAGATCAAAGATAAATAACCCTAAACTACTAACTAGTATAGCAAGCAAGCAAGGGGTCGAACCCAAGAGAATCGGGATTCTGATCAATCAGCAAAGAGCAAAGACAGGGGATTTTGGAAGTTCAGGCAAACAAACAAACAAGAAAGTATTGTTGGGATTAAATCAATTGGAAGAAAACAGAGTTCATTCAATCAATTCCACATTTTTACTCATCCGATCATTGATTCATCCACTTTTCTATTAATTCCCTAGTTAATTCCAATCCTTATAAAAGATATCCGCTTGTCCACGGTCCAAGAGGAAGAATGATATGAACAGGAACGCTTAATTCAAATCATGCAAAATATTAAGGAAAGAAGGATATTAATTCATGCAATCAAGCTACGAGTCTCATGCATAAAATAATAATCAAATACTCTTCCTCAATTCTAGTCCACGGTCCTATAAAAGAGTTGTTTCAAGGATAAATAAGATTGCACAGACAACAATCAAACTAATCCAAACAATAGAATATCAATCAAATTCAACAAGTTGCGCACCAAGAGAAATCAATTGATTATCATGAAATTAAGCACAAGAGTTTTGATATTAACCAAGGGATAGAAAAGTTACCAGAACCTCACGAAATACATAAAAAGGCTTCCTTGATTAGACAAACTCCAAAGGGAAATTAGTTCTTCATAATACTGAAATAAAAACCTAAAAGTAAAAGTATGCTAGAAATTGTCTCTAAATTCTGTCACCCTAAAGTGAAACTCGAAACTAAGCTTAAATAGTAGAAATAATCCGAAAATATAAAAATATAAAAATACAAAAGATAAAATAAAGACGAAACGGAGGCGGCGCTGAAACCCTCGATCCGCGAGCGCGGATACAATCCGCGGGCACGGATCTACTCTCTTGCCTCGGCCGCGGAATCCCAACGATCCGCGAGCGCGGAAATAATCCGCGGTCGCGGATCCAGCCTTCCTCGCCCTCGGATGGTTCGCTTCTACCTCGGCACCTCGGGCTCGGATCTAATCCGAGGGCGCGGATCTTGACCCCTTGAGCACTTCAACTTCGAATTTAGGATTTCTGTCTTCAACTGTAGGCTTCTGCTGATATTATAGATAATCATCCTAATCTAGCCTAAAACACTCAGAAAATCCTAATAAAAATACAGAATTACGCTGTAGTAAAACCAGCGTATCAAAAACCCCGACCCCCTCTCTTGCAGTCTGCTCGGCGACGAAATCGGATGTGTCGGTTTTCGACAACGGTTTTCGGATCTGAAATGAATTCGGTTCATCTTCCCTGTTCCCGGTACAGTTCCGAGCGACGTTGTTGCGATGCATGTCGTGGCTGCCTATTGTCGGGCCAACTGCCCCTTCAATGGTGTGCTCTTAAGATGCAATGCACAAAATGCTTGATGGTGGCCGCAGATCACCGATTATCAAATCAAACTGGAAAAAAAACAGATTTGAATCCATGGCGTCCATGGCCGGTCCCCGATCCGGGCATTTGGACCTCGCCACTCCATGGCAAAATGGTCCAAGGGAAGCAAAAATCTGATCTCTCTCGTTCTTTACTCTGGAGTTGGTCCGTCCTACAATGCTTGTCGGTGGCGACTGGTGGTGGTGGGGCTCTCGGCTCCCGGTGGTGGAGGATCAGGGTGTGTGGTACGGGGGTCCCTAACGGCCACATCTTTCTTGTCGGTCCCTGGTTTCACTCATCAATCTCCTCTTTATCCTTTACTGGTTTTCAGCTCTTTGCGTTAGCCCTCAATCTCCCTCGTTCTTTGGGTTTTTTTTTTCATCACTACCCTCATTCTGATGCCCAGACTGTATTTGATAAAAATTTAGTCAAAGCTTTTTCGTTGTTTGTGTTGTGTTGTGGGATTGTGTTGGCCGACATTTCAGCATTTGTTTTGAACAAGAAACACTTAGTTCACATGCTTGTTGCCAAGACAAAACACTTTTTCTTTCTGCACTATATGCAGTTGCTGTTTTGTGTGCCCTGTAATCACACTACTTTGCTGTGTGTTATTAAACTACTCTCTCTACTGACCAATAGTGCAATTGGTGGCAAACCCACTGTGTATAAAAATTGCGGTGAACCCACTGTGTATAAAAATTGTGGTAAACCCACGGTGTACAACCAAAACCCATGTAAACCCAAGGTGTCATTCATGACAACCAATCGCATAAACAATCCACAACCAAGGAAACCAAGGAAAAAATACATCGTCTATCCCTCTCTTTGCTCCGCGGGGCGGTGAGTTTTGGGGCTTTTCCCGGGGTTTTATCTCCCAGTTCGGATCCTTGAAATACCAAGACTCGCCGATCTCGCAAAAAATCAATTCTCTTTCCTCGGAATAAATCCAACTAAATACGTCCTTAGAACATACCTCGGTTTACAAAATCCAAAAAACCAAGTTACCATTGTTGTAGATAACTATCTCAAACAAAGGCACAACAACATTAAAAGGAAACTAAATGATGATTTCAGCACAAAAAGAAATGAAAAAACCAGCGTCAAGAGAATAAACGCACATCTCAGTAATGAATCAAATAAAATTACCAATCCCACACCCAAAAATGTAAGACGAAGCAAATCCATTAGGAAATTTTGGAAAAGAAAATCATGGGCCAAAAGCCACAATTTAGACGTTTTATTATGAAGATCGGTATGTGGAATTGTAGGGGCATAAAGCGACGATCTTTCTGGACCGAGGTCGATGCTTTATGTCGCCTTGAAAAGATCCAACTAATAACGCTAGTTGAAACAAAAGCCCAAAACCCACCGGAATGTAAATTCTGGCAAAAGGCTGGTTTTGACTCTATTGAATTTATCCCGTCAATCGGACTCGCTGGAGGAATACGTGTCCTCTGGAAAGGAGCCCAATTATCGAATGAAAGAATCCAAATGGTCCATAAAGACGAACGTTTCATCGGATTCCATTACACGAACCTGGAAACTAACAATGAATTGATCATTGTCTTTGTTTATACACCGCCACGGGCATAAGAAAAGGATCTGTTTTGGACGAAGCTCACAGCTTTTATCAAGAATTGTAATCTTCCATGCATCATTATGGGAGACCTCAATGAAATTCAACAACCCGATGAAAAACAAGGGGGCGCAAGGCCAAACCATGCTAGGTTTGAACGGCTCGTTAAATTTAAAAATGATTGTGACGTCTGCGATATTCCAACTTTAAGGAACAAATTTACCTGGAGAAGATCCAAGCAACTCGAAGATACTACGTTCGAAAAATTAGACCGTACGTTAGTTAGTAACCAAATAATTCAATGGTACCCATCCATAGCGATGAAAAACCACGCTTTCTCAACATCCGATCACTGCCCTATCTCGTGCGATCTCCCAACAGGGGTACCATTCAAAGCACAACCATTCAAATTTGAAATGATGTGGACCTCTAGAAAAGATTTCCAGAACGTCATCAAGCAAGCCTGGCGTCATAATGCAGGTGGATCACATATGTTTAACCTCACTAAAAAAACACAGCTCCTTAAAATCAAATCAAAAGCGTGGAATAAGACCACATTTGGAAACATCTTTGAACAAATAAAAAAACTGGACGAAGAGCTTGCTCCAAATTCAGAAAGATATCATAGAAAATAAAAACACTCAATTGATCCAAAAACAGGAAAGATTGGCGAAGAAACGGTCGTGCCTAATCAACTTCCACAACTCCTATTGGAAACAAAGGGCCAAAAACACCCACATAAAACTAAACGATAGGAACACGAAATATTTCCACTGGATTGCATGCGGCAGAAGAAATAGAACCAATATTAAAGAAATCCGTACAACAGAGGGAACGCAAATAACTGGACTAGAAAACATCAAAACAGAAATCAAAAGGGACTTCCAAAATCGATTCCGGGCTTTGGAAATAAACCAAAGAAAACTCCAAAGCATGACCCAGACCATACAGAAAGAAATAACCGTAGCAAACAACACAGAAATCACAAAACCGGTAACAAATGCTGAAATAAAGAACGCATTATTTGATATCGGGGATGATAAATCCCCTGGCCCGGATGGAATGCCGGCAAGCTTTTTTAAACAATATTGGCATATTGTCGGCCCAGACATAATCAAGGCTGTTAAAAGCTTCTTTCACACTGGAAAAATATTAATACAAATAAACCATACATTTATAACTCTATTACCTAAATGTGAAAATCCTAACTCAACCAATCACTACAGGCCAATAAGTCTATGCAATACAATTTATAAAATAATATCGAAAATACTAACCAACCGCCTTAAAACTGTGCTAAATAAACTCATCCACCCAATGCAAGGGGCTTTTGTCCATAACAGGAGTATTCATGACAATACTCTCATTGCATATGAAATTTTCCACTCCTTTCAAAACAAACGTGGGAAGGAGGGGTGGATCGCTATTAAACTCGACATGGAAAAAGCCTATGATCGGATCAGCTGGGAATTCCTCGCTGGGATACTCCACAAATTCGGGCAAGCTTTTATAAACAATATTGGCATATTGTCGGCTCATACGTAATCAATATTGGCAAATTCGGGCAAGCTGGGAATGACGGTAAGCTTTTATAAACAATATTGGCATATTGTCGGCCCAGACATAATCAAGGCTGTTAAAAGCTTCTTTCACACTGGAAAAATATTAATACAAATAAACCATACATTTATAACTCTATTACCTAAATGTGAAAATCCTAACTCAACCAATCACTACAGGCCAATAAGTCTATGCAATACAATTTATAAAATAATATCAAAAATACTAACCAACCGCCTTAAAACTGTGCTAAATAAACTCATCCACCCAATGCAAGGGGCTTTTGTCCATAACAGGAGTATTCATGACAATACTCTCATTGCATATGAAATTTTCCACTCCTTTCAAAACAAACGTGGGAAGGAGGGGTGGATCGCTATTAAACTCGACATGGAAAAAGCCTATGATCGGATCAGCTGGGAATTCCTCGCTGGGATACTCCACAAATTCGGGCAAGCTTTTATAAACAATATTGGCATATTGTCGGCCCATACGTAATCAATATTGGCAAATTCGGGCAAGCTGGGAATGACGGTAAGCTTTTATAAACAATATTGGCATATTGTCGAAAACTCCAAAGCATGACCCAGACCATACAGAAAGAAATAACCGTAGCAAACAACACAGAAATCACAAAACCGGTAACAAATGCTGAAATAAAGAACGCATTATTTGATATCGGGGATGATAAATCCCCTGGCCCGGATGGAATGCCGGCAAGCTTTTTTAAACAATATTGGCATATTGTCGGCCCAGACATAATCAAGGCTGTTAAAAGCTTCTTTCACACTGGAAAAATATTAATACAAATAAACCATACATTTATAACTCTATTACCTAAATGTGAAAATCCTAACTCAACCAATCACTACAGGCCAATAAGTCTATGCAATACAATTTATAAAATAATATCGAAAATACTAACCAACCGCCTTAAAACTGTGCTAAATAAACTCATCCACCCAATGCAAGGGGCTTTTGTCCATAACAGGAGTATTCATGACAATACTCTCATTGCATATGAAATTTTCCACTCCTTTCAAAACAAACGTGGGAAGGAGGGGTGGATCGCTATTAAACTCGACATGGAAAAAGCCTATGATCGGATCAGCTGGGAATTCCTCGCTGGGATACTCCACAAATTCGGGCAAGCTTTTATAAACAATATTGGCATATTGTCGGCCCATACGTAATCAATATTGGCAAATTCGGGCAAGCTGGGAATGACGGTAAGCTTTTATAAACAATATTGGCATATTGTCGGCCCAGACATAATCAAGGCTGTTAAAAGCTTCTTTCACACTGGAAAAATATTAATACAAATAAACCATACATTTATAACTCTATTACCTAAATGTGAAAATCCTAACTCAACCAATCACTACAGGCCAATAAGTCTATGCAATACAATTTATAAAATAATATCGAAAATACTAACCAACCGCCTTAAAACTGTGCTAAATAAACTCATCCACCCAATGCAAGGGGCTTTTGTCCATAACAGGAGTATTCATGACAATACTCTCATTGCATATGAAATTTTCCACTCCTTTCAAAACAAACGTGGGAAGGAGGGGTGGATCGCTATTAAACTCGACATGGAAAAAGCCTATGATCGGATTAGCTGGGAATTCCTCGTTGGGATACTCCACAAATTCGTATTTAACGATAAATTCCTGGGATGGATCTGAGAATGTGTTGAAACGGTTTCTTTTTCCGTACTATTCAACAACGGGCCAACAGAACAATTCTTCCCGCAACGGGTCCTTAGGCAAGGGGATCCCCTGTCGCCATACTTATTCATCCTCGCCGCTGAGGTTCTGGCTAGACAACTCAACCTTTGGAGCACTAATACAAAGAGTGACATCGGGATCCAAATTTTGAGGAATGGAACAAAAATCCCTTTCCTGGCTTCCGCCGATGATATTATCATCTTTGCTAAAGCTAACAACCAGTCATGCAAAAAGATTAAGGACATTATTGTTGACTACTGTCAAATTTCAGGACAGAAAGTCAACTTCCACAAATCCGCATTCCAAGTGACCAAAAACACTAACGGAAAGCATCTTAAACTATAAGAAAAAACAAAACACATCCTGGCAATGGGCAAAACTTGTTGGCCTAAAAGACCTCTTCGTAAAGGGCCTTATATGGCAAGTGGGGATGGTAAAACTATCAGATTTTGGAAAGATAATTGGACCGGCAATGGTTCCCTCAACCCAAAACCCGAGGTCGAAAATCTTATTGATTGGGAGGAGCCGGTTGAGGCTTATCTCAGGGAGGACAACTCCTAGAATACGGAGAAGCTGGCTTGGGTCGTCTCGTCGGAGGACCTTGAAAGAATCTCCAAAATCATCAATCCTATTAATAAAATACCAGATAGATTGTATTGGCAACCAAGCAAAATGGGTGGTATTCCACCCACTCCGCAATGGAGTGGCTCCACCAATCAAAAGGTGAACCCAAAATTAACCTAGAGTGGATTAACCGGCTAAATGTCCCTCCTAAAATGAAGAATTTCATCTAAAAAGTTGCCCGAAACGGCCTACCAACTAAAACTAGGCTTGCAGAAAATCACATTTCGGTAACACCGGGCTGCGAAGCATGTAGTTGCATAGTGGTGGACACTTACCATGTATTAATAGAATGCCCACTCACGAAGGCAACCCTTAACTCTTTTGACCCAAAATTATGATGGATCACCGACCAGATCCATCCGAACGGTAGAAAACCTCACGAGATCCTAGAGGAAATCAAGCATATGACAACAAAAGAGGAATTTGATCTTCTCACCAACATTTGGTGGAGCGTTTGGTTCTCGAGAAACAAGAGGATCTTCGAGCGCAAAACCGGAACTAACTTGACAAATGCCGACCAAATCGCTGATTTCGTCCGAAACCAGGTTAAGGATTGGAAACTTGCAGAGACAACCTCCTCTTTCGGCCCCCGTAACCATAGTGTATGTGGTCGGGATGGAAGAAAGCGAACCAAATGGGAAAAACCTAAAAGAGATTTTATTAAATTAAATTTTGATGGTGCAGTTAATGCAGATGGCGTGGCCTCCTTTGGATTCATCCTCAAGAACTCTGGTGGCTCTCCCATCCATTTCGACGGAGGACTGATTGGTCAACAGTCTGTGCTGATTTCTGAGACCATCGCCTTGCTCCAGGGACTTCTCGAGGCCACCAGACGTGGCATTCCCCGGATCCAGATCGAAGGCGGTAGTTTGCAGCTGGTCAATGCCGTACTCGGTGACTGGTGCTGCCCGTGGGAGATTGAGTTGCTACGTGCGGACATCCATTGCTTATTGGCCCATTTCCAGGATTGGAAAATTACTCACATTAGGCGGGAGTGCAATTCTGCGACGGACTTCATCGTTGGATCGTTTAGGCGTGTCTCCTCCTTCCCTCTTGCAACTGACCCGGGTTTCCTTACCCTCATCCGCCAGGATGCTCTAGGGCGACCACTAGCGTGTTAGCGGTCACCCTAAATTCTTTCCTTATCAAAAAAAATACTTTCTTGTGATAATTGCTTAAAGTGAGGAACTGACTCCTCAATCTTAACCATTAGTAAAGGAGTAAATCCAAGGGTTGAGATTAGTCCTCATTTTAAGTCTAGTCCTTACCACAAAAGTGGTCCTCACCGGAACCATGCCCCTCTATTATTAGGGTTGTTCAACAGATCATACCGATGACCCGTAATAAAAAACCTGTAACCCAGTTTTCGGGTTACAGGTCAGGTTACGGGTTGATCCGTTTGCTAAAATCAGTTTCACTATTTGTTTTTCAGAAGATTTCCAACTTACAATTTCAAATTGATCAACGCCTAAATTGCCAAATTTGTAAATTAGTTTCAGTCTAGAGCACTTAAGGCTTAAATTAAAGAAAAGTTAGATATTATAGGAGGAGAATGAGCAACGGTCACGAGTAGACGATGACGAGCGGGGACGACTGGACGGGCAGTGCACAAGCGACGACAGATTCGGCTGAGTGACGAGCACGACGCACGAGCGGTGATCGGCGGCGATCGGGTTGCCGCTGCGTGCTAAGGTTCCCAAAGCGATGAAAGGAAGGAACGGAGGCGATTGGATTTTGGAATGGGACTCTTTGAGTCTCTCTCCTCTGAAGTCTAAAAGAGTGAACCAGAAAAGTGAAAAAAAACGTATATTCATTAAAGTTGCTTAATAAACTAGTAAAGTAATATATTTTATTATTTTAATAAAAACAAACGGGGTACGGGTCAGGTTACGGGTGTTACGGATCGATCCGTAACCCGACTCGTAACCTGTAATCTAAAATTTCTTGACCCGTGACCCGACCCGTAAATTACGGGTCGGGTCGAGTCGGGTCGGATTACGGGTTATTGATCCATTTGAACAACCCTGTCTATTATAATCTCTAAAAATAAAGAAAATCTCCAAAAGTTATGTCTTAAAATAGAGAATCTATTTGAGTTGGCTTAAATTTTTTTTAGAAAATATGATAGTTTTTTTTGATAGAATAGAGAATATGATAGTTGGTTCTCTATTTTGGATAAACTTTTAGAGCCTCTCAAGGGATGCTCTAAATGAAGCCGTTCATGAAAATTTCCGTGTTTTGTCGGTTAATTGTCCTTTGTGTTCGGTTCGATTTCAGACAAACTAAACATAAGCAAACTCGATTATGATTTTGTGAACAAACTCGATTACATGTCCAAGAACAAACTCAACTATATATACCATTATATATATATATATTCTATTTTTATATACATCTTAATCTTCTTAATCTTATCTTAACAACATATAAAGTTGTCCCTCTTGTCCTCATAAATATCCCATCAATTATCAAAATCCTATTAACAATATACTTTTTTTACCAACATAAATACCTTTATTAATTGAAAATAAGAGATCAAGCAAGTATAAAAAGTTTTGTCCAATAAATATCTTTATTTAAGAGTAAAGATAAAAGAAGATTTTTATGGAATTTTTTATGAAAGTTTAATATATTAATTTATATATTTTTTATTCAAAGAAAGTATGTGGTAAAACCTATAAATTTAAATATTCTAATTTAAAAATTATAACATTTTTATAATTAAATATAATAAATGGTATCTTTTAGTAATATATAATTCAATTGTAGATTAGAAAAATAAAACAAATAAAATTCAAATTTGTATTCACCCGTATAGGTATGTATATCATAATAAAATTATTCTTAAAATTAAAATATTATTTCATTTTATCTAAATATTAATCCTAAAATTAATTAAATAATTAATTAATTAATTAAAATCTTAGTAAAGTTATTCATTTTGGTCGAATAAATACACTGACATTATTTCCACCAATGTTGAAATATAATAAGTATGTAAAGACTTATATGAAAGAAATTAAATTAAATATTTATAATTGGATATTGATTTCATTTCAAATTTCCTTATTCCAAATAAAAAAATTATGTATCATATAGAAAGCATATGAAAGACAAAATATCATTGTTGATTATTCATAATTTCTTATGCACGAGAACCAAATTAATTTGAATATGAAAACAAATCGTTCATGGATCAAGCAATTAAAATTAAAGAAATACTTCAACTATCAAATTAAGATGGATAAGAAATTTATATATCTTAAGTTGGTATGCACCGATTAAATGATCAAATAATTTATATATTTACAATATTTACCATTTTGTTTTTTTGTTATATTATAAATATTTATTGTACTTCATAATGTAATTTAATTAATTCTAATTAAATATACTTTATTACATGTTTTGATTTCTAAAAATCTGAATATTGAAATTATAAAAACATAAAATAGACACTATGTCCCGTCCAAAGGACGGGCTTAGAACTCTAGTGCATTATATATTTCATCTCTTTTAACTCTTTTTAGTTTTTTTTTAAATAAAAAAAATTAGACACTTACAAAAAAAATCCATCGAGAGCGTCGATCATAACTCATAACCCTAATTCACTAAATTCTCTAATTCTCTATATTGGCTCTAGAGAGCGTCGATGGCCATCTTCTCCCTCACAAACTCTAAAGTTTTATCTTCTTCCTCGCTTTCCTTCTCTTTTCTACCATCCTTTTCTTTCTTTTTTGCACAAATCTATCGCCCTCTTTTCCTTTTCTTTTTCATCATCATTTGTCTCTCTTCTTCTTTCCAAAATCTTCGAATCTGAGCTAAAGAAGCCGATAATTGTTCAGGACTCCGCTTGAACATCGTCCCCACTTGTCTACCCATCGATCTCTTCCATCTCTTTGCCTTTCGTCTTTGGTAAGCAAGCCCACTTCCTAAAGGTAAATCACTATAAACATGCCTCTCTTCTTCTTTTCGGAAATCAAAGATCTTAGCTAACAGATGTAGTAATTGTTTGTAACGATTTGTTCGAGGCTCCTCGTGTTCGAATTTGGAAATCAAAAATCTTAGCTAACAAAGGTAACGATTTGTTCAGGGCTCCTCGTGTTCGAATAGAGGCGGGGTCTTGCTACGATAAACCAATTATCCCCAACTAAAACCCCATAGTGAATCAATTAGGACAATTCGAATAACGAACTCCTTCTTTTTTTTTTCTTTTCACTCTCTTTTTCAATTTCTACTTAATTGCTTTTCACTCTCTTTTTCAATTTCTACTTAATTGAATAGTTAACCTAATGTAATTATGGTTATGATTATTCTGAAGCAAACATGTGGCTTCTTTTGATTAGAACCAATGGTTATGATTATTCTGAAGCAAACATGTGGCTTCTTTTGATTAGAACCAGAGGTGATTGTGTGATTGTCGACGAGACCATCTAAGGTTTCAAAACACTTGGATAAGGAGAAAATCTGAAAATACTAACTAGTTGTTAAAACCCAAATATAATAGTGCTAAATAGGGGTTTTATTAAATACTAACTCTCGGGTTCAGCTAATCTTCTTTACAAATAAAGCTTTTTGGACTTTATACCGTAAATAGCGCAATCTCACTCGAAGATCAAACACATTGAATCTAGGTAAAAGAAAAGATCCCGGCCTGAAGAGGTTTTTTATCCTTTATTCGGTTCCACCTTCTTCCTACTTATAATGTTTTAGTGGTTTGCTTGTTCGGCTTTGGTCGATGTGGGATGTTTGTAAGCACAACTATACTAGCTGCTTAGCCCTTAAGGCAATCTTATGTGGAATCCTCATGCAGAGTGTTTGACGTTAGCTTTCAACACATACAAAGTGAAGGGATGCCTAGCTTTCATTGGTCCACCCAATGTAAAGAACTTTATCTCATTTGATGAGATGGTGGGTGCCAAGCTGGTGTTGGGCCATATTAATTAAACCTTGCTCAGATGTACATGTATAAATGTCGGCTAGCTTTAAGGTGTAACCGACCTGTTACTCTAAACCGAACGAGAATTATTTTGGCCCAACATGCTTCCTATAAGCCGATGTGTAATTAAACTCACGGGCCGAGCCCACACTTTCTTACCTTATTATTTAATTACTAATTAACCAGCTTTTCGTATGGTACGTAAACCATACCCATATTTTGCCAATTGCCACGTATACGGATATATACATTTTTAGTATTAATTATTGGCCCGTGCCAAAGCTTCATTCTTGGATTTTAAGGTTATGTTCTGATAGAATCGAGTTTGAAATTCATTAATTACTAGCAAGTGTCATGCACGGCGATAATTTGAAGAAAAAAAATTATGTAGGAACCATACTTGTCGATCGAATTTTACATAAACTTATTTGATAAAATAAAATAATTTTTTCAATAAAACTTTCAAGCGAGAATTATTATAATACGTAGGGAATGTAAAAAAATATTTTTTTATTTATAGTAGGATATGTGATTTAATTTTTGAATTAGGTAATATTATATAATATATAGGTAAATAAATACTAAAAAACTGAATAATATTCTCTTACTCATTAATTGAATTTGGTAAGTATTTCATACTTATTAGTTAAATATGGTAAGTAATAGTAATGAAGGAGGTAATATTATTACAATATGTAAAGAATGCTTATTAATAACATAGCTAATTGATTTTTTTTGTAATTGAATATGGTAAGTAATAATGATAAATGAGATAATATTATTATTTATACAACTATAAAAACTCTCCATCTTAGACAAATAAATGTTCTACTTTTGAATGCATTGGATTTACACAATTTTCTCCTTATTGAAATAAATAAAAAATATTCTCAAATACAAAAGACATCTAACAAATAATTACAATAGGGAATATGTTCGGGTGTTTAAAAGGTCGACGAATGGCCACTCACAATCACAAAAGATGTTATTACTAATAAAAGCATTAATTGGCTTATACATTTCAACTTCTCCGATAACCATTTTAGATCCCTCTTTTAGTGTTTTAGCCTCTCAACTTCCTTCAATATTGTAACAATAGTCCTTTCAACTTCGTTTTTCAATATGTAGTAAGAACACAGTAATTAGTCACCCTTTCACCTCCACAACAGCCAACAACCCTTGCACTATATAGATAGCCCAAGTTTTCGGAGCATGTACCTTTCATTATTTGTTACACTTCGTTCATTTTGCACTATATAAATAGTACCACTTCGATCATAATTAAAATTACATACAAAATTATCTCTGCCCACTCATAAAATCAATACACAGATAATTAAGATTCATAATATATATATTTCCTACAACAAATTAATAATTAAAAAAACATTTTAAAGCATTTGTCTTCATTATTTGTCTTCAACAACTAACACATATAATTTGTATTCTTATTCTAATTTAAATAACATACGTAATTATCTATGTATAATTATAAAATTTATAATTATAGACCGTCCAACGGACGGGCCGAGTGGTCTAGTAATATATAGGGAGTGTAAATTCTAAAAAATATTAAGGACAACGAGATAAATGATCATTTAAATATATCTATGTGGCATAATATTAAATGTACTATTTATCATTGAATAAAAATTAAGATACATTATAAAAAAGAACGTACATATAATATTGGAAAAAGAATAAAAATCATACTATAATTTAAGGATACAATTATATATTAATAACATTAGCAATAATAATATATTATATATGTTATTAATTTAATTATTGAATAGATGATGACGTACAATTATATAATATTTAAGTTCTGTCCATAAAAAAGTAGTAGATCATTGTATGTTAATAGCAATAGTAATATTATTATATTATATATTTTTAAGGATTGTAAATACTAAAAAGAAAAAAGGGTAAAAAAGTAAATTTAAAAATTAAGATCCTTATGTGGCATAGTTAGATGGGTGACAAATAAGATAGAGAGATTCGAGTTTAGTAAGAGTATATAGATATAGATTCAGTGATTATTTTGTGCACCATCACTCATATGATGATCAGTTCCTTGGTATAAGATGGGAGAGTCGGTGCACCACTTTTCAAATATTTTGCTCTTCGAAAAAATTCTTACTTCCTTCAACCCTGTCTTACCTTGATCTCATAGTCTTGAAACCACTCCTTTGAACATGGACCCAGTGGCGCATTTAGAGGGGCTTGAGAAAATTCATTTCTTAATTTTTTTTAGTACAACTTTTCGTTTTTTCACAAAAAATATAGTAGATATATTTCTTTAGCTGTTTATACTCTCTAATAGAGTAATAGACATAGTGTAGATATACTGTCTTTAAATAATGTTGACTGATTAAAAAGAACAAAACTAACGTGCTAAAAAAACTAACAGACTACTACTCTTTTATTGACTTATTAGTTTATAATTTATATTTTTGTAGTATAAAAATCATCAATAAACAATTTTCTTTTTGTAAATTATTCTATAGTATTAATTAAGTACAAAATGATATAAAACTATTTGATAAAACATAGTATTGGATATTATTTATTTAGAAATTATATATCAGAATATAATTTTTAATATTATTAGAAACACTACAAATAAGTATAATTTCTGAAATTTTATGTTAAAATTAATTTATTATTAATTTATTTTAATTTATATATTCATAATTTACGCCCTTAAGTGATTAGGAATGAAATTATCCTTTTTTTTATATGGTAAGCCGTGGTTTTTAGCTCATTTTTTCTACAACATATCCCGTAAACAAGTTCATTTTTCGTAAATCCCCCCCCCCCCCTTTGACAAGATCCTGGGTCCGCCACTGCATGTACCTTCTCTTGAATACTTCAACTTAGGGATTTAATCCCTCCTTGACATGTCCTTTACCGCGTCTACTTCGAATCCTCACTCCTTGAGAAACACGTCTTTGCATCCTAATGTCCGAACATGCAAAGAAAAAGAAAAAGGGTGGACGGGTTAGTCTAATGAAAGACTAGTAAGTGAATGACGACTACAGTACTAACTAAACATATTGGTATTGATCTCCAAATGATAGTTATTGGTCTATAATCAAACAATTATTACTTCCATCGAAAGAGAGAAAGGTATGAATTAATTTCAAGATAGATATGACATTATGAGAATGTGCTTTTATTAGGAAGCAGATCAAACTCTTGCCCAAGAGAAAAGAAATATGAAATTTCTTTTGGAGATAGGACACCAAGAGAGTGGGGTTCCGTGAAAAGAAATAATATATGTGAGGACTTTGTTGTGTCACAATACTAATCCGTGAAGACTTTATTGATTAGTCAAACAACTACTTATTCTAGTTGATGACTCGTATATGGGACAACTCCAGGGAGACTAGGTCAACAAAATAGAGGAATTAGAATTCCCGAGTTCCTATCTTATGCTATATTATTCTAAAACGATATGTTTTCACTTTACGTTACACTTCCATTTGGTAACGTTTAATTCAATATTACGAAAGTGTAAACCGAAAGAATTCCAGGTCTATTTCATCCTGGGTATACAAGTCTCTATCATTCTGCATGTTCATGTCT
This sequence comes from Fallopia convolvulus, assembly GCA_964016875.1. Classification (NCBI taxonomy): domain Eukaryota; kingdom Viridiplantae; phylum Streptophyta; class Magnoliopsida; order Caryophyllales; family Polygonaceae; genus Fallopia; species Fallopia convolvulus. The sequence goes on along the minus strand of OZ024731.1, from coordinate 38,160,484 downwards.
CTTTCATCCTGAGTGTTCATGCCTCTCTCATCCCGAGTGTTCAAGCCTCTTTCATCTTGAGGATTTCGGGCCTCTATCCCGAGTATATAGGTCTCTTTCATCCTAAATAATTAATTATCGAGCTAGTTCTCGATATCACCTATGCTAATCCATGCATGGTCTCGAATGAGACACTTAAACACATAAGGCCAAAAACCAATGATCCTAAAATCCAGTGCTAGCATAGTACAAGATAGTAATAAGAATAACAAGGTCATTATTTCTAAGCAATAAATAAATCTAAGTTCATTTTATTGCACAAACAACTCATTCTCAAACAAGAATGAATATTAAATGGAGCATGAATCCACGTTTAATAATAAGGGCAAGAGGTCCATCCACTTGCCTTAGTTTTTAGAGTAAGATCCTCGTGAAGGAGGATTCCTTGGTCCACGAGTGAAGAGTGATTTGGGCGCTTGACCTAATCCGAGCACGGGTTTCACATGAAATAAATTAATAACTAATTTATTCATTATTCTAAGATTTGTCCCCAAATTATTATCTTCATATAATAATTTGCAAAGGTTAATATAAATTATTATTCCATTAATAATTTATAAATCAAATTATTATTCCATTAATAATTTAAAAATCAATGAGCATTATCATTTTCATTATCCTTCTAAAAATGATTTGTAAATTTATAAAAATCATAAATTTACTAATGAGCATAATAACGTATTTTGTATATTCCTCATACAAGTTTCATGTTAATCTATATGGATTTATCATAATACTTCGTTATACATATTTTTAAAATTACTTAAAAATATGGAAACGAAGCAAGAGGTCGGAAATTATCCCTGATTTTTTCAGGATATTTTTGGAATTATTTCGGGCATCTTTCTTAGACCCGTTCAATAAATCTCGTTACACATTACGATTGTTTTAATGGAAATTATTCCTAGAAAATTCAAAGTGAAAGAATAAAATCATTGGAACTGATTTTGTTAACGTATATGATTTTTAGGATCACTTTCATCAAAGAAGTACCTTGATCGGGTGAGATCCGCTTAATTAATTATGTATTCGTTAAGTTTATACTATGAAACGGAGAGTTTGGTTCAAATAAAACAAGCTCTTATCCTGAAACGAACTCTTATCCTGAAACGAATGCACTTTTTGTAGTTAGTAGTAGGCGTGGGCACGGTTGGTTAACCGGAGTTTCGGTTAACCGGACATCGGTTAACCGGAACTTCAGTTAGTAAATTTCAATAACCATAACCGTACCGTTCGTTATCGGTTAACCGTTGATGGTTAACCGTGACTCTCGGTACGGTTTATCGGTTAACCGACTTGTTTTAATTTTTAATCAAAAATCAATTTTGAATAAAAAATTACCTTATTTTTCAATAAAATTAACTTAAATTTTAACTTAAATATAAAATACAAACAATTGTCTAAAACACAAACCAATCCAACTACACTCCTCCGCATGCATGTTTGATGTTGTAGCATTATATTTAATTAATACGTTTCTTTTTTTTTAATTTGTATTTTTATACGTTTGTTGATGAAGTTGATCTAGGGATTTTTGTTGATCTAGGTATTTTTATGTGTGTGAAATCTTAATTAGGTGGTGGTGTGCATGTGCTCATGGGTGAAGTGTGTTATATTTGAGAGTGAAAGCCATAGGCCCATAATTCATAAGTGAAGGTGAATCGTATTTTTATGTACAACTTATAGAAATTAATACCCAAAATTTGTATAAGAAGCCTTAGGGCTATAAAGTGGAATGAAAAGATATATCCAAAATATACTAGTCAATGTAAAAATAAAAAACTGTAGGTCCAATATCAAATATCGCATAGTTTGAGATTAGGTCAGAAAATTTGGGAAATTCTTAGCTTTTTTAGTCCTGCAAGGCCCAAACTGGAATGCGTTAATTTTTTTCATTTACTCAGTTCATTTGCATTGTCTCATACTCTTGACTCTCTGAGCGTATTGAAAAAAAATTAAACTATAAACAAAATTTATGATAACTAGTTTATTATTTATCAAAATTCATTTATTTATAACTATAACTAATTAGATATATCATTCCCTTTTTAAAAACATATAATATATAGTAAATATATTATCGGTTCATCGGTTAACCGCCCGTAAAAATATTGATAACCGTATCCGAACCGTTGAACCGTTAAAAGTATCGGTTGGTTAACCGTAACCGAAATTTGGGTTCGGTTAACCGTAAAAAGTGATCGGTTCTTCGGTTTTTCGGTTCGGTTCTTCGGTTACGGTTTTTTTTGCCCAGCCCTAGTTAGTAGTGCACTTTTTCTACTTTGGAGTGCACTTTTTCGCATTTGCACTTTTCGTATTTTTTAGTGCACTTTTCATATATTTTGTAGTGCACTTTTTCGTAGTGCACTTTTTGTATTTTTCAAAGCACTTTTATATAAAAAGTGCCCTACTAACTAGGAAAAGTGCATGCGTTTCACGTTTTAGGATAATAGTTTGTTTCATTTGAACCAAACTCATGAAACGGAAGCCTTAAAATTAAAGTAGCAAGATAAAATCAATCGAGTTGATTTTATTAGTCTACACAAATTTTAGGATTGTTTCTATAAAAAGAGTATTGTGATCCGTGGTATATAATTTTATCTCCCTAACGCAAGTCCGATCCAACACGAATATAATATTTTTATTGACTTTAAAATCAAAGATGTCTATCCAAATTTATACTTGCATGCTAAATATTCATGCAAATATGTATTATTAAATGAGTTGTCACTACGAGTCTATATATATGGCTATATATATGACTACTCATTTGACTATCCATACATGTCTATATATATAGCTACCTACTTACATCTGTTTAAATTCTATCTTCTAGCACATAAACCAAAAACTAGTGTTATTCTAGTACCACATACGGAGAGGGTAATATAAATAAACACAGTAAGTTTTACCATGATAATTAAAATTCAATTCACATAGAGTAGTGATACCATGTAGTGGTGTCCGTGTGGGAGTGTGCCAAAATGGAATAGTGGGATAGTGGGGAAAACTGCTTCTAAATTTTTACCTTAAATAAAGTAAAAATGGTAAACTTTTTTTTGGTGCTAATTAAATTACACATTTAACCAAATTCATTGTCGAAAGTAATAATTTCTTAAGCAAAAACAGTTAACAAATATAAAGAGGTATTTTACGCTTGATGTGAGGAAGATTAAGCAGTCCATGCATGTATTCTGAAAAATGAGCTACGTTCTCTTTAATTTCATGATCATCAATTATAGTCTGAAACTGTGATGTCAAGTTGGAAAAGATTTTTTAAGAATATTATAAGGATTCAATACCAATGCCAAGCTTAGAGATTTTGAAATGAGAGCGAAAATAATTCAACATTGAATTAAAAAAGATAGAATTTGGTTTGATTTAGCCACTTGGAGACAATGTACTTGCACTTCATTTTGATGTAATTAGCTTATATTTAACCTGTTGGCGCGCCCGTTCTTATCACTGTAATTATTTTTTCAATCACTAAACTTTACATTGACATACTAATAGCCAATAGGGAATTAAACAAAATCCAACTCCAAGTACACAAACTCGATCTCAAAAACAATAATTTCAAATATATGTCATTGATATTTGACTCATGACAATGAGAATATATAGTATGGCACTGATTCATTGAGCACTCCAAGTGGAGAATATATGAGAACAATCTAGAAAGCTTTATGATTGACCTCTACAATTGAGGGTAATTCAATGGATAAAAAAATATCCCTTCTCCACGTCGAACACAATTCTTAAAAAGTTGCATAGATAAATCATGCAAAAAACTTATTAAAGTAAGAATTTAATAATTAAGATAAACCCTAACTAAATCATCCAACTTTAATAAAGTAAATCTCACCGAATGAATGCAATTGCTTGCAGGAAACAATCAATTGTCATATCTAGTTAAAAAACATTAATCGCTTATTGGAATGAATTGTGAAGGGAGAAAGTACAAGAATGATATATGAAAGTTTGGGAAGAGATGGAATCGTTCTAACTTTCAAGTTAATGGTGAAGACGTGGGAGAGGTGGCCAATTTTTTCAATTGATTTTCTGCTTCTTTTTTTCCTTTGGAATATACAATTTTTTTTCAATTTGTGCCACATGGCTAAATATTTTGCAAAGACATAGTTTTTGCTGTATAATTGTACCAAGTAGATTGTGACCAACATCAAGCAAATATATATCTACATATATCTTTTCAACTTGATGCCCAAGTTCATTTCATCTTTAAATATCTTTTTCCTCCGTTCACAAAGTTATCTAGCCCAACCAAGAGCCTCAATTTCATTTACGTGAGAAAGGTGAGTTGGCCCCACCACCCACCTATCTCTTTTAATTCTCTCCCTCACTCCCTCCATAATTCTTCATGACCAACATTCTTCTCGGCCTCGTCTCGTTCGCGCCTCCACCTTCAACCAACACCTTCACTCGTCGGCCACCTCGCTTGGCTCGCATCCTGTCTCGTCGGCCGCCCTGCTTAGCCACCGAGCTGCTCGCTGGTCCGCCTATCTGTGCCACCTCGTTCAAACCCGTCGATGGCCACCGTAATGTCGTTTAGGAGTCTCCGTTGAAATTCTCAAGAACCACTAGTTGCCCGCCGTTGGTGCCGTTAGGATCATGTCACTATCACGATGCCATAAGATCAATCCGTTCTTGGAACCAACATCTCGAAGTTCCATAACGTCAACGTTTGGTAACAAACTTTTGATCCCTTTATACGTTCTGTTGGTCCATATTAAATTCCGAGAATTAACACCACGTATGTATGATATAAATGAAAACTTTTCATTTATAAGAAAGTACCAAAAACAGGACGTTATGTTGTCAAAAGGCCGAAAACATATGTAGACACCTGAACTTGTGCAATTTGGTCACTTGGACACCTGACCTTTGAAACGTTAACATTGAACACTCAAACTTGCTAAAGTCTACCTATTGAACACCTCTGGTCTGACGTGTCTTTGCGCGTGTATGTACGCATGGTTGGGAGAGTGCTTTCATTAAATGCATGCTTACGTGTCAAAAGAAAAGAAAAAAAAATTTAAAAGCTGGCTTCTTCCTCCTTCCTCCGACATTCATTAAATGGAAGAATGAAACCCAAAAAAAATCGAACTCTTTTCTCCTTCCTCCTTCCTTCCTCCTTCCTCTTCAAACATCGAACTCTTCTGCAATTTTTGGTTCGAAAATCCTAGGTCTGGAGAACCCGAATGGCTTCCTCTTCGAGCATGTCATCGCGGAGGAGTTCAGAACCGGAAATTGGAACTCCGATGTGTAGGTGTGGCGAATTAGCTTCCATGAAGCACTCATGGACTGTCGTAAATCCAGGGAGGCGATTTTTTGGTTGTCCAAACTATCGGGTAAGCTCGAATTGACCCAATTTCTACTCGAACCCTAGAAATCGAGATTTGGTGTTTTTTTATTTTTGTAAATTGATTTGTGAATTCTTGAAACCCTAGAAATGCCGAATTGGGGATTTTTTGAAATCTGTAATCCTAAGTTCAATTAGAATTTTTTGTGTTTTTGTAGAGGAATGGTGGTTGTGGATACTTTACATGGATTGATGACCCAATCCCAGAACATGCTAAGCACATAATCTCAGGTCTGCTAAGGAGGATGGAGGAGAAAGAAGTCGAAAGGGACGAGGCAAGGTGTCGATCGAATGTGTTGTTAGTCGAAAGGGACAAGGCTAGGCGTCGATCAAATGTGTTATTTGTGGTTTTATTGGCCATTTTGTTGCTTAATTTTAGCAAACTGTTTGCTCCTTGAGCTGATCAAATCTTGTAACGAGGCTACCACCTCATAATTTTAGCAAATTGTTGTGTTTGTAATGCTTGAACCTCTTAATGAGGCTAGAACTTCCTAATGAATTTACTGTGTTGCCTAATTGTTGTGTTTTTACCTCTCAATTGTTGAGATCCATGCTCTCATTATGTGCAATAATTCATGACAACACAGAACATGTGCAATAAGCCAGCATTTCACAAATAACATGTGCAATAAGCCAGATTTTTACAAATTTTGACAACATTTCATTACAGCAAAAACCAACATTTTATGAGAGCAAAAGCCAGCATTTCACTACACCTGTCATGCTAGAAAATCAGAACTCATTGCCAACATTATAACCATCTTCGAATTCATAGCTTTAAAGTAGCATATTTAGCAACATCTTGCAAATTCATTAGGTTTTTACAAAATATGGTGGTGACTCATTGCCACAGTTTCCACCTAGCTAATGCCATAAATTCAAGGCAAGCCATAAGTACAAAATTAGAACTATTAGCATGATCCAATAAACATTAAAACAGAAGGTTCCTAAGGCTGGTTTGAGCTCGATTGGCTACCAAAAGGGGCTTGTAATGACTTGGCAGCTTGAGCTCTTGTTTGTTGCAGTTGGTTTGATGTCATTGCAGCTCGACCTTGCCACTTCAAACCCTTGGTAAGACCGCCAAAATCTGCTCCTTGACTAGAATGCCTAGTTGGTTTTGGGGCTTTAAGAACCCTACCACTTTCTAGGCCAGGCTATAGATATCAATCCACACCAAAACACAATAAATTAGTGTAAGATAAAGACCAATTGCCTCACATAATAGTCAAATGAACAAGTTGAATTACTCACATTTAACAGTCTCAAACCAGTAGATGGGTTTGTATATATTCCACGACCCACAAGTCTTCCCCTTTTTTAAGGTCTTCCTCCAATTCCACCTTCAGACTGAGCTCTTTCCTGATTACCCCAAAATAACATACAATATTAGTAAAGAGTTTAAAGAGAAAAATAATTGAAGCTTGTTTACAAACCTGAAAAGATTGATCTCTGCTTCTTGTTCTTCCTCTGGATGCAGGAGGTGGCACAAGTGGATCACTTGGTGTTGGTGCAGCCTGGGCTGGTGGTGCAGCTCTTGCTCGAGACCTTGATGATGCTGGTGTCCTTGATGATGATGCTCTTGTGTGAGTAGTGGTTGCCTCTGGATTACTCTTGTTAGGACATCCCTTCTTATTGTGTCCTTGAGCCTTACAAATTGAACAACTCATCACAATACCATTTCTTGAGTGCCTCCCAGCCTTCCTTGGCTCATCTCTAGACTTCCTTCTGTTAACCTTTTTTCTTCCTCTCTTCTTTCTGATTTCAGGATGCTCCACTGGTGGGTGATCAGAGCTTGGCCACATCTTCATCCCCAGAACTGGTTGCAATGGGAGAGCATAAGCTTTTAGGTAGGTTTCCTTTTTGTACCAATGCACCACATGATCGTCTGGATTTACATTCACATGGCTCATTGCACAGATTGCATGTGGGCATGGAATGCCCTTCAGTTGCCAACTGTTGCAGCTACATTTGTTCAATCTCAAGTCCACAGTGTGGCCATACTCACCATGTTGGACCTCGAAACCTTGATCCCCATTCCAAGACAGGTCACACTGCATTGCCAAGTCTTTGTTCTTGTCTAATCTCAGCAAGGCTGTAGGTGCAATGTCAGTGATCCACTTTTCAGCAACAAAGTCATTCATCTTTCTAATCCTGTCCATAACTTGCCTCCTAATGTCTTCCAGCATTGAGATGATGGATTTATGCCTAGCTGTCCTAATCCATGAGTTAAATGTTTCACACATGTTGTTCTCCACCACATCACATTTGGAATCTGTCCTGAAGTAAGGCTTGCAGAAATTCTCTTTTCCATACTCCAAAAAATCAGCTACAAGGTCTGGCCCTAACTTACCAAGTACCTCGAGATTATCCTTCAACTGGACATCAAATGTTGACCAACAACAAGCCCAAAACTTGTTCCTCCTCTCTGAACCTCTCCATTTTTTTTGCCAGTTAGCATATATATGCTGAGCACAAAACCTATGCTCAGCCTCTGGCAACTCTTTTTTCACTGCAGCCCTTATCCCCTAAAAAATGAGAAAAAAAGTTTGTTACAGTCCAAGAGAGCATGTCCAAGATGTTACAGTCCAAGAGACTTAATGTCAAAATTCAGGCCAAATAATTCAGTCCAAAATGATAATATGCAGCTCAATCCAATAATTCAATCCAATAATTCAATCAATATGAAAATGATATTAAGGCCCAACCAACTCAGCCCATCCCAATCAGGCCCAACCCAATAATGAATGAAATGAATGCAATCCATCAAAACTGTTGTGAGAGAACCACTAATTCAGGCCAAACCCAACCAACCGAGGTGATTGCAAACTCAGTCCAAACCCAACCCAATAATTCAGTCCAAACCCAACCCAATAATTCAGTCCAAACTCAGGCCCATCCCCTTTGCCACTCAGTCCAACATTAATTGAAATGAATTCAACCCAAAAATGAAATGAATACATATCATAAAAATTGGTGTGGGCTCACCAAGTGCATATCAGAAACTATGGTGAGTCCTTCCCCTTTCCCAAGGTCCAAATCTAATTGCAATGTCCTAATGAATGTGGACCATGTAATAGTTGACTCAGCACCTGTAACAACATTAGCATCCATTAAAACAGAAAACTAAAAGAGCATAAAAGAAGTTGGAAAAGAGAATGAAATGAGCACCTGTAACCTCCCAAGCAATAGGATACATCTGACCATTTCCATCCTTTCCCACGGCCACAAACAACTGTCCTCCTACAACCCCCTTAAGAAAACAAGCATCCAATCCAATAATTCTTCTGCAGCCTTGCTTCCATCCTTCCTTCAAAGCCTTGAAGCAAACATATAGTCTCTTGAATAGCTCTTTGCCAGGCTTTGATTGACTGTCAACCACCAGGAAACATGTGGAATCTGGATTTGACCTATTTACTTCATCAACATAATCATGGAGCCTTGACCACTCCTCCTTGTAGTCACCCATATGCTTGCTTAAAATCTGCACCTTAGCTCTCCTACAAATTGTCTTGCCCACATAAAGCTTCAGTTCCTTCCTATAGTGTGCTTGAATCTCCCATATTTTGAGGGAAGGCTGGGACACTATCCTACTTTCAAGGAGCTTGGCTAAGAACTTGGAGGTACATAACTTGTTCTTGTTGTATCTCCTGCAGTTGTGATTAGGTGTATAGGTCTTAACTTGGAAATTTTGAGTCCCAGAATGATAACTAGCATGGATTCTCCATGGACACCCCTCATGAGTACACTTGGCTGTAACCCTGCGTGCCTCATTAGGCCTCAACTTCAACCTAACACCCTTAACAATTGCATATTTTGCAAGTGCATCCCTAAACTGTTGAACACTCTCAAACACCATATCCAACTCCCAGATGGGGCACTCACACTCAGGATTATACATAACATGCCTGCTCTTCTTCCTTCTCAGCTCCTTCTGTGTTGAATCATCATCCTCACTCCAGTCACTTTCAATACTATAGTCAGATTCACTGGCATAGTAGGGTTCATTGCCCCCCAACACTCCATTGTAGTCTTTGTTTGCACTCCAATTCTCATAACCCTCATCAGGACCTACCCCACCTAAGTTAACTTCAACATTCACCAAATTCTCCCTATGTTCTACCCTTCTAGCCCTTGTTTCCCTAGCTCTGTTTCTAATTTCCCTTAACTCTTCATCAATGTCAGAGTCATCACTTACCTCCACCCCTCTACTGATGGTATCATCAGTACTACTACTACTACCATCCTCACTTCTATCATCATCATCAAAAACACTATCATCATCACCTCTATCATCATCATCAAAACCACTGTCATCATCATCAGAAGCACTATCATCATCAGAGCCACTATCATCATCACCTCTGTCATCATCATCAGAACCACAATCATCATCACCTCTATCATCATTCCCTGGTGGATCTGGTTGTGCAACCTCTTCTACCTCTTCTACATCAGTTGGCTTATCTGGCACAAGCTCAAGCATCAATGTGGACTGGATATTCACACTGGCATTCTCAAATGGTTGTTGTCCATCATCTATGATGGGTATTGCATCCTCTATAACTCGTCCCATATTTTGAGGAATTGGCTCTGGCTCTGAATTTGAAAACTGTGGTTGCATGATAGTGTGATTTATGTAAAAATCCACTTTATCACCATTCTTGAGATTTTTAGCAAGATTTGTTAGTGACCAATCATCCATTGCCACAAATGCAGAATCATTCTTAGCTTTGTAGAATATTCCATCATATTCCAAATAGCCTAAATCTTTGACATAAGATGCTAATTCTGGGATACTCAGAAAATCTGTATCAATCTTGGTATAGGCTACTGCAATTTCATCTATGTAGGCTGGAATTGGTGTGTACACAAACTTCCCTCCATGATGCCACACAATTTCAATCAACTTCTCCATTCCTAAGCATGTACAACAAAAGCAACAGACATGAATCAATCTGAACAAAATCATTCAAGACATTCAAGCAACAGACATGAATGAAACTGAAAAAAATCATTCAACAACATCAAGAGACTTTGTTGCTGAAAATACCCTAATTTCGAAATTTTTAGAATTTTTGAAAACCCTAAACGCTTGCCACAAAATCGACTTCGAGTAAGCAAGATTTCTACTAAGCAAACCCTAAACCATCGAAATCTAGAACCCTAAACCCCCAAACTCCAAAATCTCACCCAAACATGACATTCGCTATTTCAACAGAAAACCCCCCAATTTTGCTCATTCAAGCACGAAACTAACCTTGATCTCGATGTCTACTAGATTCGAGTTACTTCCCTTCGTCAATTTTGCGATTTGCGTGGCATTAGGGTTCCTTGCTTCAACTGGTTCTTCTTCCCTCAGAGCTTCGAGTTTTTTTGTGAGAGACGACCCTTCGTGAAAGTGAGAAATGCTTCGTTTTTGCCCGCCAAGTAGTATGTGTCCAGGTGATTACGTGGCTATTTTTTTAATGTGTTATGCTTATATGGCATTACGTGGATTTAATTTGGTTAATTATTTCCACGTAATAGGCGCGTGCATTTTACACCATCCCGTAATAAAGAGCAAGGTGTTCAATAGGTAGACTTTAGCAAGTTTGAGTGTTCAATGTTAACGTTTCAAAGGTCAGGTGTCCAAGTGACCAAATTGCACAAGTTCAGGTGTCTACATATGTTTTCGGCCCTGAAGTAAACTATATGAGAGGCCCATACAGGAACCAACCTAGTAATTTTGACAGGTCCAACAATTATCCGACGTGGGGGAATCAAAATCCGAATTCCAACTACGCAGCACCTCCACCAGATAAAAGACATGCATCATATCGACATCCAGGCTATCAAGAGCCACAATCATGAGTACAAGGGTTACAGAAAGGCATTAACGGAGTCAATAACAATGTTAACGACGTGCAAGCCAACCTTCATAGCCAATTAAAACGATGGGGAGAGTTCGATGTATGGAAGAAGAATGTCGACTCCCAACTAGGGAACCTCGCTGCACAGATTCCAAGACCACAAGGGCAACTTCCGGGCCGTCCCGAGGAGAACCCTAGAAGACAAATAGCAGCAGTACACCTTAGGAGCGAGAAGACACTACCTGAGCGTGTCCAGGCTAAAGAGAAGAGCCCTGAAACAGATGAGGAAGCCATGACTCAGCTTGTTAACGAACTAGAGAGGGTCGTTACCGAACTTGCACACCATGGTGACGATACTTCCTGGGTCGTTAACGACCCCATCCCAGGTAAGTTTCCTACTCCGAGTTCCCCTCCCAATCCTAGGCTCATTAACGACCCCACCAGGGTCGGTAACGATCCTCCGAGAGCACCAATCGACCTTGTCGTCGACCCGGTAGCATCGCCCCTTGAGCCCGATTTGGTTCCGAGAGTGGTAAAGTCTCTTCCTTTTCCCACTAAGAAATCTAAGGACTCTACTGAGAGTAAGTTCAAGTGTTTCGTAAAGATTCTCTAGGGCATTAATATTTCTATCCCATTCGCTGAGGCCCTAAGCGAAATGCCGGTTTACACAAAATTCTTGAAAGATATTCTTAGCAGGAAACGATCCATTACAGAGCTTCAAGATGAAGTCCAATCCATTGCTCTACTAGAAAAGCTAGGCGATCCAGGCAGATTTGCCATAACAATTGGCATAGGCGACCACAAATTCAACGCTCTATGTGATTTGGGAGCCAGTGCCAGTTTACTCCCTCTTTCAATCTTGTCAAAAGCAAACATGGGACCATTGGAGCCGATCAATATGCAGTTATACATGGAAGACGGCTCATATGTTAAGCCAACATGGGTTGTAGAAGATTTCCCGGTTCAAGTGGGCAAATTCTTTGTTCCAAATGATTTCATAGTCATGGCAATGCCCGAAGACCCGGTGGTTCCTATTATCTTAGGGAGACCATTCCTCCCCACAGTCAGAGCCATAATTGATGTTAGGAAGGGACTCCTAACTTTCGAAATTGGGGATGAGGCTACGGAATTTCGGTTCAACCCGACAATGAAGGAGACAAGTAGAGCCGAAGTCAAGATGCTCTACACCCACAATAAATTTTTCGAATGTGGAGACCCCGTTGGAAGATTAGTTTCGAATAATGAATTCTCTAGTCAAAGATGGGCCGATATAGCCCTTGAAATTTCGGTAACGAGTCCCCCAACCTCGGTACCGATTCTCCTGGCAGAAGAAACTAGCTCGTTAACGACCCCCCCCCCCCCCCAGCATTGTTAACGACCTTGGCCGAGGACAACGAAGTATCGGCATTTGAATACCTTGAAGAGGTGTTGAAGATGGAGCCAGAAGAACAAATTCTTATCCCAGATGAGCCTTCTCCAACACTAAAACCTCTTCCGGATTCTCTCAGGTATGAATTTCTTGGCCCAAATTCTACTTTCCTTGTCATCATCAATGCTAAATTAAAAGATGAGGAAGTAGATAAGCTGTTAACTATGCTTAGGTTGCATAGAAAAGCCATAGGTTACTCCCTAGATGATATAACCGACATATCCCCTTCACTTTGCATGCATAGGATATACATGGAGGATAATCATAAACCCACTATAGAGCATCAACGTAGGTTAAATCCTAATATGAAAGAAGTGGTCAAAAAAGAAATTATTAAATTACTTGATGCTGGGATCATATTTCCTATATCGGACAGCTAATGGGTCAGTCCGGTCCATGTAGTTCTTAAAAAAGGGGGAATGACCGTAATAGAAAATGAAAAGGGAGAACTAATCCCCACTAGAACCACTACTAGTTGGAGGATGTGCATTGATTACAGGAAGCTTAACAGTGCTACTAGAAAAGACCATTTTCTGCTTCCTTTCATTGATCAAGTGTTAGAACGCTTAGCCCAACATGATTATTTCTGTTATTTAGATGGCTATAGCGGTTTTTGGCAGATTCCCATTCATCCTGATGATCAGGAGAAGACTACCTTTACATGTCCCTATGGGACTTTTGCTTATAAAAGAATGCCATTTGGGCTTTGTAATGCCCCCGCCACCTTTCAAAGGTGTATGATGGAAATTTTTTCTGATATGATAGAGGATATTGTAGAGGTCTTTATGGATGATTTTTTGGTGTATGGTTCTTCTTTTGATAGTTGTCTTGCTAATCTTGCATGTGTTCTTAAAAGATGTGAAAAAACCAATCTTGTTCTTAATTGGGAAAAATGTCATTTCATGGTCCAAGAGGCGATAGTATTAGGACATCTTGTCTCAAAAAGGGGGATAGAAGTCGATAAAGCAAAAAATTGAGCTCATTGAAAAACTACCTCCTCCCTCTTCCGTAAAAGACATTAGGAGTTTTCTAGGGCATGCTGGATTTTATAGACGCTTTATCCAGGATTTTTCTAAGATGGCTAAACCTCTGATTAACCTAATAATGAAAGATGTAGCATTTGAGTTGTCTCCCGAATGTCTTGAAGCATTTTACAGGTTAAGAGCAGCCCTCGTCTCCACCCCTATTATGCAGTCCCCAGATTGGACTTTACCCTTCGAGATTATGTGTGACGCCATTGATTATGTTGTTGGCGCAGTCTTGGGACAACGGAAGGATAAGAAGCTCCATGCCATCTACTATGCAAGTAAGACGCTTGACGAGGCGCAGAGTAAGTATACCACAACAGAGAAGGAATTCCTCGCTGTGGTATTTGCTTTTGAAAAATTCCGTTCCTATCTTGTTGGTTCAAAAGTGATTGTTTATACTGACCATGAGGTCGTTAGATATTTAATGGCCAAAAAGGACACCAAGCCTAGATTGCTTCGTTGGATGCTCTTATTGCAGGAATTTGATCATGAAATCAGAGATAAAAAAGGAGCAGAAAACTTAGTAGCAGATCACCTATCAAGGCTGCCGGTTGAGCATATCACCGAATCCAACAATGAAGTGCCAATCAATGACTCCAGACCAGACGAACACCTCATGCTGAACGAGGTCGAATTCGACAAGGCCCTCGTTACTGACCCCTTTAGGGTCGTTAACGAACCACTGAGGCTGGAAGGCATAGTTCACAAAGGCGAAGACTCGAAGTGCATTGACACAACAATCGGGAAGCTCGTTACCAAGCCATGTGAGGTCATTACCGAGGGTACCACATCAACTCCAGGGTCGTTAACGACCCAAACATATTCAGTAACGACCCATTCAGGTAAGTTTTCTCAACCAGAACTCATTCAATTCAATTCAATCCCTTCCTCGCCTCTTACTTCTACTTCTTTCACATCAATTCATGCTGTTAGAGGGTCAAAAGCCCTTGGTTTGCGGATTTTGCTAACTATCTTGTAGGAGGCATAATCCCCGAGGGACTAACCCCACAAAAGAAAAAGAAGTTCCTTCACGATGTAAAGTAGTACTATTGGGATGATCTTTACTTGTTCAAGCAAGGAAGTGATCACCTCTTTAGACGATGTATTCCAGAAGAAGAGATAGAGAGCGTGATCCGTCAATGTCACACACTTCCGACTGGAGGCCATGCAAAAGGATTCAAGACCACGGCGAAGATTCTTCAAAGTGGTCTCTATTGGCCAATTATTTTTAAAGATATACAAGCATATGTGACAACATGTAATGAATGCCAACTCTCGGGTAACATCACTTGGAGACATGAGAACCCGCTAACCGGGATACTAGAGGTCGAGTTATTCGACGTATGGGGCATAGACTTCATAGGACCTTGTCCCGCATCGGGCCCCTACAAGTATATCTTGGTTGCGGTTGATTACGTCTCTAAGTGGGTGGAGGTCGTTGCTACAAGGACCAATGATGCTAAAACCGTGGCCAAATTTATTAAAACTAACATTTTTCCCAGGTTTGGTGTCCCAAGGGTCCTCATTAGTGATGGTGGATCTCATTTCATTGAGCGGAGCTTTGAAACACTTTTGGCTAAGTATGGGGTATCACACCGGGTGGCAACACCATACCACCCCCAAACTAGTGGCCAAGTTGAGGTTTCAAACAGGCAGATCAAGAGCATATTGGAAAATACGGTGTCCCGCTCTAGGAAGGATTGGTCATCCAAGTTGGACAACGCTTTATGGGCATATAGGACGGCATACAAGACGCCCCTACGCACCACCCCCTACAATCTATTGTATGGCAAAGCATGCCATTTACCGGTTGAGATGGAACATAAAGCATTATGGGCTCTTAAGGAGCTCAACATGAACCTCGATGCAACCAGAGCAAAACGATTCATGGACTTGCAAGCACTAGAGGAGCTGAGGCTTAAGGCGTACAAAAATGCTGAAATCTACAAAGAGCGCACCAAACGGTGGCATGATCGGAAACTAGTGCCCAAAACATATGAATTTGGCGACAAGGTACTTCTCTTCAACTCTAGACTCCGTTTATTTCTAGGAAAGG
Organism: Fallopia convolvulus; assembly: GCA_964016875.1. Lineage (NCBI taxonomy): Eukaryota > Viridiplantae > Streptophyta > Magnoliopsida > Caryophyllales > Polygonaceae > Fallopia > Fallopia convolvulus. Next base: position 38,144,703 of record OZ024731.1, on the reverse strand, counting down.
TAAGGACAAAATAGAGCGGGCCATTTGTGGTTCACCACATCTATCCTCACGAGGCAGTAGAGTTGATCGATAACCAAGGCGCTATCTTCAAAGTTAACGGCCATCGATTGAAAAAGTTTCATGAGCAATCAAAACCGGATGAAGAGATTAGAGTCACCATGGCTCTTACAACGTCGGACTGAGAAAGGTAAGTACGTCGGGCTGACGACGTTAAAAATAGCGCTTACGGGAGGCAACTCGACTTTAGTTTTAGTATAGTTTAGTTTTTTCCTTTCTTTTTAGATCTTTTTCTTAGCTTTCTTTTTGAGTTTTTAGTAGTTTTTAAGGTAGCAAGGTAGAATTGTTTTTAGGCTAACCTGAAACAGGAAGTTGGGATAGGAAAATCATTCGAAAGAGGATATGCAGGCTTGTTAATGACCCCATCCGGGGTCGTTAATGACCCAGTTCGGCGACCCGAATTCGGAAACGGGCAAGTAAGTTTTTTTAACCTAATCTATCATATATCTTTTACCATATGTGCCGCCCCTTTCATCCTCTTCACCTACCTCTAGCCCTCTCCTATAAAACCCTTCCAAAATTCCCAAAATCCCACTCTTAAATTCTCAATCCATAGCTTAAACTCACAAAAATCCTATCGGTTCCTCTCTACCAATCGGAATTTGCAGCACCGCAGTACCCACGAAATCAACCCCGTTAACGAACTCGCAACCCTTGCATTCGTTACCGTCGAGCATTCAAGCTCATTAACCACTCCCAATTTCGATCTTGCTCTTCAATTTCTCGATCTAACAGTATGAATTCTAAACCCTAACTCTCTATTTGCATGATTCATGGTCTATAAGGTCGAAATTTCATATCTTGATCTTGCTTGCATAGTGAATCAAAAATCATGTGTAGTTTGCTCAATGATTTTATTGCTTCATGTATTGGTGTTTGATCTTGATTTATGTGGGTTTGTTCTTGCTTGATTTTTCACTGAAATTTGATTAGGAAAAGCATGAATTACCATGTTCTAGAATTGAGTGATCTTCACCATGTGTTGTTTTTTTGGCAATTTTAGCATGCTCGGGATGGGTAATCGGGCAAGTATGGGGTGCATATACCCGTTTGTGTGTTTTATGTAGGATTGTGTGTAATGCATGCTTGATTTATTGCAAAATTTTGGAGTCTTAGCACTTGGAAACTGCGACTGGTTCTCGAACAAGCTCATTAACGACATGTCCAGGCTCGTTAACGACCGTGTAATTTTCCTAGTCAAAACACCAGTCCAGGCTCGTTACCTACCCCAGTTGGGTCGTTAACGAGGCACTTCGAGAGCAATTTCGAGACCAAGTATGAGGTCTCTTTTCTATTGATTTTTATGGATCTTATCTTTGTCAATTCATACTTATATAGGTCCATATGGTGAGTTGTAGCCGAGCTACAACAAGAGCCGACAAGAAGAAGAGGACTCAAAGGTCCCCATCTCCCCCGCGCATGGATAATGTGATCTTGCGCACCCAAGCATAAGCAGACCGATATAATGCCATATTAGACAAGGACCACTACACTCGGTGGTTCTCAAGGTCAAGTGCTAAAGCAATGAGGCTTTATGACAATGTCAAAGAGGCCTTTGCAATTCTTGGCGTGCCTCACTTGTTGAAGAAGGAAGCGGTACCGCATTTCCCGACTCTTACTTCAGAGTTTCTGGCCACTCTAGAAACAAGATTCCCGATAAAGACTTCGGGAGGACGGATTAGATTCAGGCTCGACAATGTTAGCCGTGAGTTCACTATGGCAGAGTTCAATGGTATTCTCGAGCTCCCAAATCCTTCTCGGGACTACAACATCAAGGACTACAAGGTGACAAGGACTTGGAGCTATATCACCAGGGAAGTAGAGCCTTCCGCTGCAGCACTTTCCGGGGCAAGCATCATCAACCCCATTTTCCGGATCATTCTCCGAGTCCTAGTTGCTACATTTTGGTCCAAGAGAGAGTTGAACAGGCCAACGAGGACGGAAGTAGCATGCCTCCGAACCATACTCTTTGAGGATCCCGTCCCATTAAACTTGGGGTATGAATGGCTACAGTACGCGGAGAAGCAAGAGATGAAGTCAAAGGAAGTGTGGTGTGGGAATTTGGTTAGTCTCTTGGCGACCAATCTTGGAGTCGATCTCACTCTCTACACGCCATCCCACGCCCAATTGCTCAACAGGAACTACTGGTTTAGCTCCGGAATTTTTACTCAGGTTCAGGGCGGGTACACTACAAAAGTTCAAGGCCAAGATGTCATGCCCACCTTGGCTAAATTGGAGCTGTTATACGTATCGAACTGGTACGAGTCATGGACGGGTCATGCTTTCCCGTTAGAGCACAAGCCGAAGGATGAGCCATCGCTTAGGCCGTGTGAGACATGGTTTGAGAGGGAGGGAGAGGCTATGGACGATGATGATGATGAGAATGAGGCAGCTACAAAGGCGGGCACGGAAGAGCTCGACATCGAGGAAAACGACCTCGATACTGAAATTCTAGGCAACAACAGCTTCGTTAACGAGCCCACCAGGGTCGTTAACGATCACTTCGAGGCTACTACCGAGGCACACAACTTCAGTAACGACCCCCCGCAGCCACCTGCCGAGCCACAGTCCTATGGTCTTATGCCCTACAATCCGATTATTTTTCAAGAGCACTTCCAGCCTCACAACCACTACCAACCACCTCCTCAGCTCGCTTACACTAGATCGAGTGTCCCACCTCCATGGGCTGAAGATCTATCATCTCAGATGCAACAGCTTAACCTTCAACAGAATCATCTCCACCAGAGGATGGACAGGTGGAAGAGTGTCTATTCTGCTCGCATGGCGCTAGATGATGCGAGGCATCAGCAGAGAGAGGCGGACGATGCAGAGTGTTGGAGGACGATGTATGACTCTATGGGGAACTTTGAGCAACGGTTCCCATCGCCAAGGCGCTGATCTAGTTTGAAAAGTTGTTTCTTTTCTGCTTCAAAAATCTTGTAAGTTTTTTCTGTTTTCTTTTCTTTTTCCTTTTCTTTTCTATTCTTTTCTTCTGCTTATTTTTATTATAGTGGGGACATCGTAATTTTAAGTATGGGGTGGGAAAGGGTAGAAAACTAGTGTCTTGTTTGTTTTAGGTGTTTTGTTTGTTTTAAGTAGTTCTTTGCTTTAAAAAAATTTGTAAAAAAAAATTCCAAAAAGAGTTTTTAGAATGGATAAATGCCCTTTTCTTATGGTTCTATGATAGTAATTACTAGCATGATCATATAATTTCTTGCAAGCATGACTTTGATAGTATAGCCTGATGCTTAATATGAAGTTGTTTTATAGAGGCATAGCATTTGATGAAATTGAGCATGTATACTTTTTAGCATAAGTGATGCAATCCAACAAATTTTACCTTGTGAGTTATTTTTGGCCTTATAGGGAGAACATTAAAAATCCCTCTTCTTTTCTTGTGTGATTTACTCTCTTTATGTATATTATCCCTTGGAATTGTGATGGTTATCTATTTATTGAGACCTATATAAGATTTATAGGTCATTGCATGTGAAGTCATATGATGGAGAACTTATTTTCATAAGCCCTATTAATCCCTATCCACCCTTATATGATCCTCCTTTTTGAAGCCAATTTGAGCTTGAAGCCTTTTATTTTTAGCTCCACAAAAGTGTTCCCTAGCCGAGATAAGCTTGACCCTATCCGGGGATTAGGACTTAGATTGGAGAGGTTTGTTTTGTTGAGTGAAAAAGTTGTAATTGGTTCGAAAATTAAGGGTTTTTTGGGAAGGGTAGATTGGAAGTCTCCTGTGTTTATTTGTAAGAAGATCTCTTGGTAAGAAAGGATGCACAAAAGGAAGTTGTTGTTGAAAAAGGAAAGGAAGTGTAACGACCTAGATGGTTCGTTAATGAGGTTGTGCAAAGAAAAAAGAAAAAAATGAAAGAAATATAAAAAAAAGAGAAGAGAAGTAAGATGTGAATTTGTTTTTAAAAGATAAGTCAGATATTCTTTTAATGTTTTATGAGGCTTTCTAGGATATGTTGGGTGAGTGAAAAGTTTGAGATTAATGTTTGAGTGAGTTTGGTTTTCTTTTTAGAGAGTTTTGATGTTATGTGTGAGATTTTAGGAGTTTTGATTCCCGGATATTATTAGCATCACATAGCCAAAATATTTCCACGCCTTATTGTTATTACCAAGCCCCATTACTGCCCGGCCAAATGGAAGCTTCTATGAAGTTTTTCATTGATCCTAAGTTCTCTTGATGATTTTTATGTGTTTTGACAAATCTTAGTTGGAGATTTTGGTGATATAAGTTCCAATTTCTATGAGTTTTTGCATATAAGATGAGTTGAGAGATTGAATTTATAAGCCTAAACACATGAGAGTTGAGTGAAACACATATATCCCTGGTGAGGTTGGATTGTATTTGCTTATGTTTATCAAGAACTCATATATGTGTGATGACGTTAATAGTCATTTGCTATTTGCTGCTATGTCTTGATGTTGCTTTTTAGTTGATGGCTATTAGCTTGTTGAGCATGTTGTTTGGTCTTGGTTGTTGTCTAGTGATTGCTTGAGGACAAGCAAGTCTAAGTATGGGGTATTTTGATATTCGTATTTTTAGTATATTTTTGGTGTGTTTCTTAGTTTGTTTAGGTTTAGTTTTTGTAGGTTTTATAGTTAGTTTTGTGTGTTTTTGGATGAGTTTGCATATTTTATGAGAAGTATGGAAGCTACTCCGTTTTGTGCCTTTTTGTAGGTTTTTAGCAGGAAAGAGCGCTTTTTGAGCTGAACGGAAGTGTTGTGGTGGAGGATGGAAGATTTGAAGCTAAAGAGGAAGATGGCATGAGAAGATTAAGTGAAGTCGAAGTTTTAAGTTGAAGAAGCCAAATCCCAGGCTCGTTAATGAGGTTGTAAAGGGTCGTTAACGAGGCATAAAGATAGAATTTTCTGACGGATTTTTGTGATGTCTACCGACCCTGTGCGGAAGTCGTTAACAAAGATTCTGTGTCGGTAGAGTTTTAAATGATTTTAGGGTCTTATATCTTTTATCTTTTTATCTTTTTAGGGTTAGTTTTTATCTTTTAGGTCTTTTTAACAAGATAGCTTTTTAGATAGAATAGTTTCTCTATAAATACACTTGTCCCCTCTTTAGTTTGGGGGATCGATCGTTGAAGTTAAGGGGAGCGATCATCTATCATTGGAGTGGAGAACAGAATTGAGGGGAGAGACGAATAGAAGGATTGTGAGCCAAGGTCTATCGAGAGAGAGAAGTTTGGGCCGTTAGTCACTTTTCTGTTCGGTATTCATGTGTTTTCGGTTTCTTCTGGATATTGTAAGACGATATTTCTCTTATTAATTTCAAGTGAGTTTATTTTGTTTTCAATGTTTTCTCTTATTAAAGTTGTTTGCTTTATGATGATGAGTTGTGAGTAGTTTTCTTATCTAGGATCGGGGTTGAAACTCGGCATAGTTATGCATATTAGATAAGTAAATTTGATGTTTTGAATGTCTTTTTATCTATTTTTATTGCTTGTTGTGTTTATGCTTATACGATAGTCAAAGTGATTTGAGTTCTCAATTTGATCGAAAGAGAAAGTTGTTGACTTGAAGGTTTATATTGTTCGATTACGAAAGTTTTGAGCTTTGGATCCAAAACAAGTGATTGAGTGAATTGATTTATAAGAATTTATTGATTTGCTTGCTAATCAGCAAAAGTTGATGAATCTATCTTTCTAAAGGCATGATCTTTTTCTTCTTATGATTTTATATGCATAGCTATGTTCTGGTAACCCTTGTCCTAGGTCTTTTATTTTATAAGGTTTATCTTTCGGTTATATTCCTTATCGAGTTAGTGCCTCGGTACCGAACCTGTGTTTTAGCTAGCTAGTGTGTGTTCGAAGAATTTCCCAGGTTCGTTAACGACCCTAACAAGGTCGTTAACGAGGTTGGTCGTAGGCGTCTTTGTTTGTTTTGTTTTGTTTTGTTTTGTTTAGGGTAGTCGATAGACAAACAACTGTGCTTCCCGTGGAACGATCCTGACTTCGCTATACTCAGTTGGGTCTTGACTATAAATTTATTTGTTGTCAAGTAAATCCCTCTCAACAGATGGCTTCCTTCAAACTCATAGAGATGAAAGTGTCATTTCTCGACTATCGGTTTAAATTTTACAAACAAGAGTCAAAGACTAATGGGTGGTTACATTACAATTAAATCGCTAAGATTCCTTGACTGCTTTAGAGTCAACCAATACTTGTGTCAAACAGACCTCCATATGCTTTCACAGTGTGTACGATCAATGCAAGTAACCTTGCCTATCAATTGGCCAATCATTTGGAGGAAATTTTTATTGAAATATTCAAGACTTAGGCCCGATATTCGGAACCATGCCGTGAGGATCTTCCGCTAGTCCATGAAAGGATCAAAATTTGGCCTCCATTGTTGGATCATTAAGTAGTTGTCTCCAATTATCCAGGGGCCTTGGGTAAGGACATGATTATAATCATCATCGTTTGTGAATTTTGTGACGTAGTGTGCATTCCTTATGTCCACAAGGGTTAGACACCCCTTAAATTCCCATTTTTGTTCCAATTTCTTCTTAAGCGTAGTATAGTCGAGGTCACGATGGATCATATGAATTAATTAGGGATCGGTTCCAGGGTCGGTGTAACTCACGCTTCTCTCCAATTGTTAGGGAAATGGCAAGGCAAAGAGGACCTGCCTCGACTTCTTCCTCATCATCATCTATCTCATAAAGTTCTGGTCGTTCTTCTATCGTAGGGGTTCCACTTTTTGTTACAACAACGGAAGAGCTTTGAGCTACAATCTCCTTGAAAGAGAGGGGCTGAGATACGAAGGAGGGATGACCAACAGTCCCATGCTTGGGTATCTCTTGGCCTCCAATGGAGTAGGGAAATGCGAGGTAATCTAGGGATTTGGAGTTGTGGGCTTGAACAACGAATTTTGTGAATTCTTGATCTGATGAAGATATGGAGCCGGAAGAAGCGATGGGGATTACAAACGAGTGAGGATCATCGATCTCCATTTCCCCAGAGGAGGCCGTTGGGGCTGGCCTTTGTAGCACAATTTCAAATGGAGCACAATCAAAGGGAGTTTTTTGGGGAATTGGTACTAAATATGAATATTTTTTTGAAAAAAACCAAGCGGCTACAAATTTTGCCATTGGACCGGTTCGAAACTGCCGCAACAACCATTTTGACCGTTGGTGTACTTATGTATAGGAAAAAATTGAGAACCGACGGTTCCGGTTCTGATCTCGCTTTCTAACCACTAGTTCTCTAAGTTTTCACATCCTCGAACTGCCACTAGCATTGCTTAAGGACGTGAATTGCCAGTTTTCCAGCCGTCTGGTTCGGATCCATGATTACTCTCGAGTCCCGCCTTTTAAAATACTAGTTAGACCACGCGTGCTTCGCACGTGGAAAAGATTTAAAAAAAAATTATGGTAGCTGATTAATAGGCAAATTTAAATTTAAATGCAAACATGAGTAACAAACATACTTCATAGTCCTTAGATCCCAAATTTGTAATGCTGATTCACTAGTTAGTAAAACAGCATTGCTATCATGTGGGTCCCGTGCTCCTCGAATAAAGAGTGAAGCATCCCAGCTGACTGATGTGATTGTAGCTGGATTTTGAAACAAGAACCAAATACAAATCACATATGCATAATTAAGTAGCATATATGCAAGTATGCAACCATATGATTATCTACTACTATTGCTTGAAGAATGAAACAAAGATCCAGATGTTGTCATGGTTGTAGTTGTAAGAAAAAGTGTTGATCTTTCACCAAGTAAACAAGAGGGATTAGACAAAAGCATAGATAAACAAGAGGGAACATTACATTAAGCTACACCAAGTAAACATCTATAGATGTTTGGCAATATGAATCAAGTTGGCACATTTTTTGAAGAAATGTGTTCCCTTTAACTGTGCAGTCTTCTTTGAAGAATCCAAACTCCACTGAAGCATATTCTGCTCATCAATGCTAACCAACTTATCATGTCTTGAAGTTGACCACCAGAGGACACTATAATAAATATATCCTTTTCAGATAATATTATATACTACACCATATATATTCAACTTCAACGTAACTTCTTAGACCAAAAAAAAACGCAACTTCATGTCAACACATACTCAATTGTAAGAAACTTTCAATTAGGGAGATTAAAAGAAGAATGCTAACATCATGAAAGGGACAAACATATTAAGTTTTATATTCTAGATTATTTAGAGGAGTTCAAGATTTATACATCATACTTATTTTAAGTGAGCCCAAACCAGGATTTCCCTAGCACAAAGTATGTGATCTTCAATCATATGACATTGAAATTGGATTTTCCTCGCTCCTTTTTCCTTTTATAGCTTTTACAGGTGTGTAACCCGTTAAACAATATCCACATTCTCCAATACTGATTTCAATAAATATAGGGTCATAAACTTTACCCAAGAAGCATGCACAAGACAATAAACAAGCAATAAGACTATGAAAAAGCCAAATATGATCAATACCACATTTGTCCAACAACAAAATCGTGAGTGATTGTAATCACGAAGTCATAGCTTACCATTTGATTTTACTGGTATGTGAATCAAGCGCAGGAATCTACTCTAATTGGGGAGAATTGAATTGGCCATAAAATTCAGGAATCTACCATATAGCCTGCTCCATAGCATTCACCTTCATAAATAAGAGGTTTTAAGTTATTTTACGACTAATGAAACAAAATTAGATCAATTAATCATGAGCAATAGAAGGTATATAGACATGGCTATTCGAACATAAGACAGAAAATTAGAAACAAACCCGTCGGGGATAATAATTTAGGAACAAAATTAGAAGTGCGTCAAGGATAACTAATGTCAAATGTTTTTCTGAAGTCTCGGCCGCAGGAGTTCTCAGCCAAGCGCCAGGTGCAAAAAAAAAGTGAGAATTTGGATCTCAATTGAGAAATGAGAACCACCATTGACATAAAGGCATTTGGAAACAAAAATCAATTGAGAACGACAAGTTCAAACCTGTCAATTTTGAGGACGAATTTGTAGACATTGACGAGGCAGAGAACATATGCCGTCGGTGAAGAAATCTTTCTCCCGAGTCCGTCATTCTATCTTGATTCTCTCTCTGGTTTTGCTCCACATTTTGACATAAAGACATTAGGAAAAAAATTTCAATTGAGAACGACAATTTCAAACCGATCAATTTGAGGACGAATTTGTAGATATTGACGAAGCATAAAAGATATGCTGGCAGCGAAGAAATCTTTCTCCTGAGGTCATCGTCCCGACCAGATTCTCTCTCCTAGGGTTGTTTACCTGTTGAGTTAGGATCTTTCTCAATTGAGAAATAAGAACCACCGTTGACAAAAAACATTAGGAAACAAAATTCAATTGAGAATGACAAGTTCAAACTGATCAATTTTGCACACGAATTTGTAGAATGTGACGAGGCGGAGAAGATTTGTCGGCGGTGAAGATTTCTTTCTCCCGAGTCTGTCGTTCCGTCCTGATTGGTTCTTTGGTTCTAGTTCACTTCCTTGCCAAATGAAAACTACCATTAACATAACTGCATTAGGAAACAAAATTCAATTGAAAACGACAAGTTCAAACCGAGCAATTTTGAAGACGATTTTAAGACTCTGACGAGGCAGAGAAGATATTCCGGCGGTTAGGAAACCTTTCTCCCGAATCCGTCATCTTTCCCGAATCACGCTCCTGCCATTCCCAAGGCTTTAGATATGGCAATTTGGTAAGTTAATTTAAGATTGGGGATCAAATGAGAACAATTCTTATCCTATAAAATGAGAACAATTATTAGCCTTTGATTTTGTGAGATTAAGGGTCCAGATCTGATTGTTAAAGACACACGCACTACTTTTTAATTTTGGAGTTTGAGGGGTATTTAGGTCATTTTATTGTCTTCTATCTTCAACCTTACATTCAACCCATAAGCACGCACCTGCTTTCGTTATTTTCCTTATTTCGATCGGCACAAATTTGTCTCCTTGATCTCAACTACTCATTTGGCACTCATCTATCTTCCTCTCAAGCAAATTCATCTTCAATCCCCTCATTAAAGGATTTAGATTTGATTTTCGTTGATTTAGGTTTTCAATCTTTGTTCATGGATATTCAAGGTTTTAGGTTCATTTTTCACCTTCGTTCATGGATTTTGGTGAAGAGAACCATATAATTAGTAGAGATTGTCTATATATACTTGTCTATTTGTTGATTGAAACGTAATGTCCATGAATTTTACTACTATTGGAACCCTAACTTTTCATTGGATAGATTATTGACTTTTGTCCACCTTAAGTCTTTTACCTTTTATCAATGGAAATGCTTGCTTGCTTGAAAAAATACCTTAAAAGCTAGTATTGATGAGTTTTATTGAAATTAGAGATTGATTTTGTATGCTTGCTTGATTGCCCACCAAGTGTTTGATAAAATGCTTAAACCTTTTTTTCCCCTAAAAACCCAAAATCTTGCTTGATTGCATGATTGCTTGAATGTTGGATGAACTTATGACTATTAGTTGTTTGTTGCACATTCTTGGGCTGGATTTTGTTGACAAAACGTACCCTTTAGTGAACTCCCTTTTTGTTTTTTACATGAACCGCTTTGTGATTTTCAATGAACCTTATAGTGTAATATTATGAACCATAATGACAACATTTGTGAATCAAAAGAAAAACGGTTTTTTCACATTTTTATTGCCAATTATGTGTTCCATGTTGTTTATAAATTAATTAGTTTAATTTGTTCCTTTTTTTAATTGTAGGTTGTTCATCAAGTTCTAGTCATCCTAACTTGTCTCATTCGGATAATAATGCTAGTATTAATGGAGTTTCATTGAAGGGTCTTGATAATGATGAGACTGTTGATGAAGTTCCATTGAATGATCATGATGAAGCTAGTGATGCATACATTCTTCACTTATCATAATATTGTTCTTATTTCATTCCCAAGATTTAACATTGAAGTTCCAATTCTCTATTTGTCTTTTTAGTAATTGTTATGTGTTTAGGGGATTACGTTGTCTATTTTTATGTTACTTTGTGTTTGACAAAACACTTTGCTACATTGTAATTGCTTTTAAGGTTGTTTTAGACTTCACGTCGAATCCAATGAGCTGAATGCCTTGTTTACAAATTTTATGCATTTTATGTTAAATGAACTGATTATTTAAAATTCATGCACTTTCATGTTGAACACTATGAACCTTCACGTTGAACACTCTGAACCTTCACGTTGAACACTATGAACAACGTAATTAATACTCATAAAACAAATTTCAAAATCTAAAATGTTTTTACCCATCATTGTAAAATACACAATTTAAGTTAACGTGACGGATTATGCCATTTATTTCACTGAAAGATCAATATCGAGCAAAAACCATTAGATATTCATTTTATTTGTTAGTGAGATGAGATAATGAAATGTTGGCACATGTAATGTCATTGAAAATATTTTAATCCATAGGGAAAAATGAGCCCATGCATTCAAAAAAATGCACCATATGCAACAAGCAATCAAGGATCAATCTTCACATTGTTTTCTCAAAGTGGACTCTTTCCATTGTGTAGCCCCTGTAGTAATTTCCACTCCTTCCAATTAGCTATTGTAATAACAATGTAATTTAAAATCATAGTTAGTATTCAATCAACCTATAAGTCTAAATTGATATAATAAGTACGATTAAAAACGCATGAACCAAACTTTAATGTACTATGAACCAAAAAAACAAATGTCATGAACCAAAATTACAACTAGTATGACTTCAAATGACATGACCTGTAAGATGAACTATTGTGAATCAAACTTTAATGTACTATGAACCAAAAGAACAAATGTCATAGAACCAAAATCACAACTAGTATGACTTAAAAGACATGAACTGTAAGATGAACTATTATGAACCCGAACTTACAAAATCATGAACCGAAAGAAGAGTTATAATAAACTAAAAGATATAACCGTATATAGAATTAACCTATGTGAGATTTGAATCCACATTTATTTGCACATGCACATTGCTCGACCATTTGAGCTAATAGGCTACCCAATCACAAACACAAAGCTCAATTTCGTCCTCCAATTTGACAACCAAGTAATACAAACTCATCTAACAATCTTATTCCATTTTTTTTTTCATTTTACGTAAGAAGGTACATCAACATTCCTTATGTTCTTCCTCCAAGCATAAATTAATTATAAGAAAAGCCATGTGAGAACGCTAGCATTACAACTCTAAGTGGTAGGAACCTTTGACCAACAACAGCCTGCAACATCAATATACACTAAAACATAGATCTAAGAGAAATTTATTTACAATTCAACGTGATTTAATTCTAATATCCCTGTTTGATTTGAGCAATTAATTAGACTTACATGTGGTATTTGTACGAGAGAGTTGAAGTGAAATATGCCACCATCCAATTCAAGCTTCTACAAACATATCAAAAGAGTATATTGAAATTTTCTCAATCGAGAAATAAAGAACCATCGTTGACATAAAGATACAAGAAAACAAAATTCAATTGTAAATGATAAGTTCAAAGCGATCATGTTTGGAGTTGAATTTGTTGACTTTAACGAGGCAGAGTATAAATTTCGGCGGTGGAGTTCTTTCTCCCTGAGATCATCGTTCCGTCTTAAAATTGTATGGATATTTGTAAGGGAGAAGGGTTTAGAAAAAATGAAGGGTATTTTTGGAATACTATACTATTTTTTTTATAAATTACATTCCGGGCTATTATTGGTCTTTTTTCCCCTTTTTGTGTGATATAATCTCATCCGTCCATGCTCCTCATCCAACGCTCCTAATTAGTTCTTAGTTTTCACTTTAAGAGATTTTTGCACCAGAACCCTATTCATTAATTTAAATGGGTGTGGTTTATTTGGATATAGATTTTAGCAAAACATCTCACACGCTTTTATAAAAGAACTAGTTGAATTCCAATGATACTCGCGAGATAATTTTACTAAAGATTATACAATATTATGATATTAATATAAAATTTAAAACAATTGTATATAATATCGTAATAAAATTATGTAATTTATAAAAAATATAATTTAAAACACTTGTATATAATATCATAATAAAATTATGTAATTTATAAAAAAATCTTTAAGATTGTGCCCTATGTTTTATCAACTTATAGATAAAAAATTTATATATACTTGAAGCCTGAGTCTTGTCAAAAAAATTTTTTTTTATGCATAAAATTAATATAAAAATTAGATCAAGTTATTATCAACATATAGATAAAAAATTATATATTCGGATCCCAAATCTTGTTATAAGATAAAAAAAATAAACATAAATAATATCAACATATAAATCAAGTTATTATCTTATAAAAAATAGATATATATATATAGAAAAAATATACAAGTAACCATAATATTTATTCTTAAAAAAATATAATATTATTTTATTTTAGAAATGACACGTGATACAGTTTTTTCAACCGTGCTAATTATACTTAAAGAATATTCGATGCGAGGTTACTACCGCTCCACCAGTCCTGGGACATACATGTAATTATGTAAAAATTTGAGGCTATTTTCAAGTCCACGACTACTAATATAAATAGCCCCCCAGTCGACCCTTCATTCCGGGTCTAGTGGAATTGGAGTAAACCTGGTTGTCTCATTAGCGACTGTGTGAAGAAGATTTTGAGGGCAACAAACCCTCTCGCCTTTTTCTCACTTTCTCTCCAGATCTGGTAGCCCCAACTCTCTTATTTTTTTCCTATGGCCGTCTTCGAAAACCCTAGAAACTCTCTGATTCCGAGCTTCCTCTACTCCACCAGGAGTCTAAACCTCGGGATCAGTCAACCGTTCCATCAAGAGTTAAGCGCTAGCGTGTCTTTGGCGCCGCCGGAGAACGGGATGTCTAAGTCGAACAGCTTCGTTATTCCCGCCCCCAGCGAGCCGAGCAAGAAGATTGCGATGTATTCCCCCGAGTTCTACGCTGCCTGTACTGCTGGTGGGATCTTGAGCTGTGGTCTTACTCACATGGCTGTGACTCCTCTCGACCTTGTCAAATGTAATATGCAGGTTGGTCGATTTCTAGTTCCTTTTTAGTCCTTTTATCTCAAAACAATTTAAAGATCTCGGTTCATTTTATGTTTTTTATTTTGTGGAAGAGTCAGGGTTGGTCTAGCTTCAATCAGTCAGATCTGTGATTGTGCAATCCATTTTTCTTGGATCTGTAGTCTATAATGAGTTTTGTGCCCTTGCATCATTTAGATTGCGATGTTTTGCTGTGTGCATTATTGGAGGCACTTTTGGCAGCCTGCGAAGTTTTGCTTTGAATCGGTCGATCGATGACTTGTATTGATGTTGAAATTGGAATATTTATCGTGATTGCCGTGTACTTGTGGTAGAGTTTAAGGTGATCGAAGCATAGTATGAATTATGAAAATGGTTATGGTGTATATTTTTGTAGTTGTGCAAGGTGGGCCATGGATCTTTGGTGATCTAACTATTGGAAAATGACACTGCATTCCCTCCGTACAAATCAAGGCACATAATTATTGTTACTTGGACTGGATTTTATCTGGTTATTCTGTTAATTGTCTTATTATGTCTTATAGATTGTTTCCAATATCCTGTATGAATTTAGGCACATTGGTTTCGCAAGTATATACTGTAGAATGTTGATCCAATCCATGTTTGTATGATTTGAAACTTTTGGCCTCTCTTAACACGTTCAGCTCTATCAATCTCTTGCTCTATTTGCTATTCAATGATCATCCTATGTAATGAATTGTGAATTTGTAGTTTTCCTGAACTCCTAGAACTTCGTAGTTTAAATACTTAATCAATTTGCAGATTGATCCTGCAAAGTACAAAAGCATCTCCTCTGGCTTTGGTGTCCTTCTCAAAGAACAAGGAGCTAGAGGATTCTTCAGGGGTTGGGTGCCAACACTTCTTGGATACAGTGCTCAGGGCGCTTGCAAATTTGGTTTCTATGAATTCTTTAAGAAGTACTACTCTGATCTTGCTGGAGCTGAGAATGCAGCCAAGTACAAGACATTGATCTACCTTGCAGGGTCAGCATCAGCTGAAGTTATTGCAGATGTTGCCCTTTGCCCCATGGAGGCAGTAAAGGTCAGAGTCCAAACGCAGCCTGGCTTTGCTAGAGGCTTGTCTGATGGATTCCCCAAGTTTGTAAAGTCTGAAGGAGCTCTAGGGTATGCTCATCATTTCCCTGTTTCAATAGTCATATTTATTTTCATTTATAATAGTTAATGTTTGTTTGCTTTATTCAACTCTTTAGCACTGAGAAGTTTATTTAGCTATTCTTTGTTTGGTTCAATGTAATTTTGCAGGTTGTACAAGGGCCTAGTTCCTCTTTGGGGACGTCAGATTCCTTGTAAGTTGACTATTTTATATGTTCTTTTTGCGATTTTCCATGTTCAGCTGGTTTCTTTTGGCAATGCGGCGGATTTAGCTACTTGTTGAAATCATTATTTGTGATTTTTCACTAGAGTTTTTCAGACAAACCTAGCGATCAACGTCATTGTCCCAATATAGTCCCGCACAAGCAGGTTTTGGGGGTCAAGAAAATACCTACTAAAAGTTATTCATGTACAGTGATGTCTTTTCTAGCAGTGGTTTGAATACAGTCCAGCCATAACCATCTGAAAGTTGTAGAAAATGAATCTTGCTTGAATGTGATGATGTCTACAACTTCATTTGTCTGGTGTGCTTCACTGCTTCTTACATCTGGAAGTTTATACTATTGGGTGTGAATTTTATGCGGATGCATGGGGAATAGTGAAGGATTCACTCATGAGGATGAGAGTACCTACTAAAAGGTTCTGTGCATTAGAAATGTTCATGATATGGAATAACAGATTCTTACATCAGGGTTTCTTATAACTTTAAAGGAATTTTTATTGTTTTCTTGTGATTGTGCTATTCTCTCCGATCTATGGCCTAATGTTTTCCAGCAAATTACTCTAGTTTCAGTTTTTGGGTATTTATTCTGTTCAGTTGTCAATAATCTGCTATTTGTTCAGTACACACCATTCATTAATATGTTTGTGCTTCAGACACAATGATGAAGTTTGCATCGTTTGAGATGATTGTGGAGATGATCTACAAGCATGCTATCCCTAAACCCAAGGACCAGTGTAGCAAACAGTTGCAGCTTGGTGTGAGCTTTGCTGGTGGATATGTTGCAGGTGTATTTTGTGCTATTGTCTCACACCCTGCTGATAATCTTGTCTCCTTCCTCAACAATGCAAAGGGAGCCACTGTTGGTGATGTAAGTAATCACTTTCTTATTTTTCAAATATCTGATTTCCTAAAATGTCATCTCTTATAACATGGCATATTCCTATGTTCAGGCTGTGAAGAAGATAGGTTTAGTGGGTCTCTTCACTCGGGGACTTCCTCTACGTATTGTCATGATCGGTACACTAACTGGAGCACAATGGGGTATCTATGACGCATTCAAGGTTTTCGTGGGGCTGTAAGTTTCTGTTGTCTCTACTTCATCTTTACTGTCACACTTATTCCATCCCCTTGCATATACTGATTGAACCTCATATGCGAGAACTATGGTTTTTCTAACCTATGCCCGGGGCATAGGTAAAGAACCTTTTTTTTTTGGGAAAGATAGAAAGACCGATCTAATCTGGTACCCTTTCTCTTTTGGTGATTTAACTGTTTTGATTTTTTTTTTCAGGCCGACAACTGGTGGTGTAACTCCAGCTCCAGCTGATGCTAGTGTCCCTGCCAACGCTTAAATGGTTGGATGATTAGAAGACGTATACCCTTTACTTAAAAATTGAATGAACATGGTTCTTGTGAAACCTTTTAACTAGGTACTAATAACCATTGACGACAATGGAGTCAAGAGTTGGTCACTGGAAGGTGCGGAGGATTTTTTTTTTTTTGGAATTTATTTCAATTTCAATTTTGTTACTCAGAGAGGTGGGTGTTTTAATCTCATCGATGATGATGAAAAACTCGATTGTTTTGCCCACGCATGTGGTCCTTTGTTTGAAGAAATTGCCTTCTACCGAGGATAGACCTCTGTTTCTTATTTGTGAATTGAATGCAAGTTTTTTGATTGTGATTCTTTAGTGAGAAGTTGAAGGATGGTTGATATTCTCAATGTTCTGGTAAGTATACACTAGAATCAGCAAGGGAATATCATAATCCAACCTACCTGCCAAGTTGAATTGTGTTGCTGCTGATCGCCAAGGTTTATGTCCATTAGCAAATTTTGAACGTTGCCATTTCGAGGCAAATCCTTGCAAATGCAGGGATGGGGTGGATGAGCTTGCAATATAAATCATAAAATGCATTATTTTAATGTCTTAAAATTTGACGTGTTATCTATAATTTTAGGGGTTCATCAAAATGTACCATTGTTGATAAAGAATGTTGGTAAGAGTTATTAAATATAATGAATTCTTTTTATGTCATGCCTCCATCAGTCCATCTCTCCATCAGTGCCGCCATCTCCATTCACAGATCCTCAAAGTCCTCACGACAAACAAATCAATGGCGAAATATGCGACCACAATTCCTAATTCTCTTGAACCAGAAAAACCACTTACGAGTGTTAATCTGGCTAATATTATCAGACTCAGCCCTAGAAACAAGTGAAGCTTACCCTAACAGAGTAACAGGCTATGGCTTGTATCATTTCATAGATGGAAGTTAGTCTGTTCCAACAAGGACGGTACCTGCCTACCTGGTGGCTAAAAACACCCAAGTACCGAACAAATCGCGACAAATGTGGCGGCGGCAAGACGACTTTTTGCATGGCGCCCTCCTCGGGACACTTGGTCATGTCCTGAATCAATGTCTAGATCCGCCCTCCAATCGATTTCCACAACCACCGCCAGTGGTACTACTAACTACTAAGCATGTCACTAACGATCTAGCTCTTCACAATGAATACACTGGTCCAGACAACTCAAGTTATATGTTGGTGATGGCACATGTAGATCTCCAGTTCATTCCATTTGAAGAATTTCAATCACATGTTGGTGATTGGACGGAGTGTACGTTTGGACTAAGAAAACAACAAAGATAAACGTCAGTGCAAGAAATAAATAAGATGGTTTACAGGAAGTTGAATAATTCAACAAGACAAAAAAATGGCCACAAAGTATACCTACTATTGTATTATATTATACAAGCAAGCATGTACAAGCACAGAGATAAACGTTGTCCCCTATTAATTACATATCATAAACTTACATGTTGCGTTTTTGGGTCCTGCATCATAAACCAGATCATCTTATTGAACTCAAAATTTTCACAAACACAATAACAACATTCACACTATAGAAGCATATATGGTTTGACGGATATGGTGAACCATAGCAAGCAGATACCCGAAAATATGCTTGTACCAAAAGGCTAAACAGCATACACCCTTATGATTTGACTAATGTGGGATCTGCAGATTGGGCATCCCCATTTCTTGGCCTTTATTTCCTCTAAGCAAGCCATACAGCCAGCCATGTGACCACACGGCACACACGCCCCCTCCACCGGAGCATCCAAGCACACCACGCAAGACGAAGATTGCTCTTCTCCCTTCTTCTCAGACTCTATAGTAGCGGGCTTCTCAGACTCAATTACGTCGGTTTTCTCAGCTTCAGCTTCTGTGGCAACTGGGTTAAAATCAATAGAAGGATAATGAACTCTGCCATCATCTAGAGACAATGGAGGAGGCGGTGGAGCAGATGGAGGTGGCAAAGCTGAAGGTGACGGAATTGAAATTGGTGCATGAGATTCGTCCGTTACTGAAGATGAAGCATGGTCTTTTTTGGTGTCGGTGGGTAAAGTAAGAACAACACTAGAACTAGCACCGGGTGATGTCATAGCTCCAGAGGATGATGCGGAATGACCAGCAGGAATGCCCTCTTCCATGGCAGATTGGAGTGAAGCGCTTAAAGCCATTGCTAAGTCTACATCATCTTCGGATGTTGAAGTAGTTGCGGGAGTAAATGTAGCAGGAGCGTTGAAAGGAAAAGCCGTGTGCATAACCTGAGATGAGATGTAACAAAAGAAGAATTGTTGTTACCATCTGTTTTGAGCTAACACAAAAGCTTCAACTCTGATTTATACCTGAGGTATTCCTTTACATGCATCACAGAATTGCTGGAGTTGCTGTCCATCCCTCTCCTTTAAAGGTGCAAGTTTGATGTATGCCTCTGCAAGGGAGAAATAGTAAATATCACAAGGAGTTGCACAAAATTAACCAAAATAAAGTTATTCAAGCACTAGGATCAGTTTAGCATTACTATATATATCTAGCTGATTATTCAATTAGGTTTTGGAGAAGAACATTCCAATTCCTTCTAGAGCAAGACTATGAGCTTAAGAATAAGGGATCATAACCTTCCAATTAGGTTTTGGGGCGCATCCTCATGCTCATTGGCTTTTATACACTGCCTTTGAGATGGATTTAGTCCCTATATCAATTTTGATGCATTCTAACTAAATTCAGTTATTATTGTCACATAGCTGAATTTCAGTTTTTCTTGGGTCTATCAGGCGTACCCCCTTTCCCTTGGGCAAGGGTACTCCCATCTTGACCCCCCAGATTCCGCTGTAGCGGAGCCTCAGTGGGTCAATGATGATGATGCTGAACTTACAATTCCAACATTTAGGACTGATGATCTTGGATGAATCCATAGGACACAGCTTATGAACAAGTCATATAAAATCTCAACATGCATTAGCAATTTTCATCAAATTTCTTCCATCTAACTCTCATCCAAAACCAAAAGACAGGGAAAAAGGAAGAAGTCTTGGCCACTTCATATTAAACTTGATCCTTGTAGCATTATAGTCAGTGCATACTGTACATGACAAAGGGTTTTACTCGTTACTATCGTTGTTTTAAACCATATATCCGCCTTTTCTCTAAGAAAAAAGAGGACATTGTAGCGGAAATACATACACTCTCTAAGAGCTTGGAAAGAATAACTAACATACAACTTGAGCTTCTATTATTCTAAATTTCATTATTTTTCAAAGAAATAAAAAGTTCTTCCTAAGTTACTTACGCCTAATTTGTCGAGGTCTACACCTTCTTCGCCTCTTACCTCTGGGAACTAACAAATAAAAAGCAACAGAAGCGATATCAACAGATTATGAAATGCACAATAAGACAAAAAACCAATATAGAAATTGTTATGAGCTGATCATGAACACGTACTGCCAGCTGGTTCAGCAATCACTACTGCAAGGTCAGATTGATTAAATGTTGGATCTTCCATTTTGGCCTTCCACAAGGCAATAGTCATTCGAGGTTGAGCATCCTGTATATTAGCATAAAATGCATTAGAAAACTTAGGTCCCTGAAACTGCTATTTGAATCCGATACCAGCAATTTAAATACTGAGTAGTCACAATCTTTAAAGAAATTACAAGCTATTGGTCGAAGTGGTTTCAGAGTTCCTAACAGTTTAAATTTAGATAAACCAACTTACAAGGAACTGGTAAGAGTACCTGTAATCTGTCATATACGGCAAGTTCCAATTTGAAAGGCTTCTGAAGGTTCCGAGAACCACAAGGCACCACAACAGCCCAGCTGCATGTCACATTTGTTTGAAAAGAACTATTAATTGCATTATCACTAATCAATAATAAGTACACTAAGCACTACAACATGGCAGAAAGAACCTAATAAAAGAGAAGTAGATAGGCATGTTAAATGGCTTGTACTATAGTCAATTTGAGTTGAATAAATAAAATCTTGGACAAAATGCAAGTGGACTGAAAACTTCCTTATTCAGTTTAGTTCCGAAAGGATCTCATGCATGGGAAAATTAAACATAAGCACTACAACATAAAGTTACACTAAGCACTACAACAGGCCTGGTTTTAAAATTAAACACAAAGTTATATATGTTAGTAGGAATAAGTTAAGCATGCCTAGGTCGAAGTCCGTACGAAAACTAGGCAGATTCTGCATTCAACACTTACACTCTTCTCGAGAGAAATTGAGGAGCCAGTAATTCAAGGATGCTAGGTCCATAAAGCTCACGTAACCACCCAGAGAACAAGCAAATATGGCCCTGAAAATCCATAAAACAGAAACTCTAAGCAGTGATATCTTTGTGATTATAAAACCAGAGAACCAATAGTTCATACCATAATACAGATTTGACTTGAAATCATACATTACAAGTGTTAAGATCTTGAGTTTTTATTTAGGGCATCCTATGAAGACGTGAATTAATTTTAATCAGCAGTACTACCTCAATCATGCGAACAACTTTGGTGAAGCCTTTTGCTCGAGCGATGTCCAGAGGAGTTTGGTAAACATCATTCAAAAGCAGAGGATTTGCTGAAAATTTTAAGAGGAAGTTTATCATGCATCTATTAATGCTTAAAACCAAAATATACAACTGAAGACAAAGTACAAGTGAACAATTAAGTACCTCCATGTAAAAGAAGTAACTCAACAGTGTGTTCGAGGCCTCGCTTTGCAGCATGATGTAATGGCGTCCCACCATTTCGACCTAAATTGGCATTGGAAGCAATTTAAAAAATGAGACTGTATATTTCAATGTAAGCAAACAGATACTAGTCACTTCTCAAGGCTCAAACTAAACAACATCAGCAGTAAATTGGATCCTAATGCATTTAGTAGGCACATAGTGTGGCAACATATGCATTGCCCAAAGATGGAAGAAAATAAACTTTACATTGCATGATTAGCCTCAATTAAGAACAATCTCAGCGCAATATATGTGAAATATGCTCCAATTTTCTTCACTAGATATCAGATTAACACAGCAGGATACTAAGGGTAAGCTTTTAATCTCTTCAGTTAAGCAAATCCAGTTGCGGCTAAATATTCTCCCCGTTTAACATAAGACTAGCTTTAGTATTTTGCAGAATAGCAGCTTGCAACTACAAAATTTCATTTTCAGCTATAGATTCACAAGCTAGAAACACAATAGTCTCGTATTAATGGAAAATTTGCTAAAGTGAACCTGAGACCAACAACACAATCACCTCAATCTCAGTGGCAAAAACAATGAAAATGCTCAAACCAAGCTATGGAGTAATTCATCAGTGACAGGTATTATATATGAATTCAAGAACCCTAAAAACAAACGGCAAAGCTCAAAAAGGAAAAGCAGTAGCAAAATAACATACCGGGGCAAAAAGCGTTCACATTTGCACCTAGCTCAATTAGGGTTTTAGCAACACTGTAGAGTTCTGGATTCATACAAGCTGCAATCAAAGGCGTCATTCCTTCCCTATTAACACACTGCAAAATCACGCAAAAATCAATTTAAAAAACCCTAGAAACATGACTAAACCAACCAATTGAGCGATGATTAAAAAATTGAAGGGGTTTCTTATTTATTTAGAGCAGAAGCTAATATGAAGAATCAAGTACCTCAAGGGAAGCGCCATCTCTGTGGAGATCCTTGATACCATTGATATTGCGATAATAAACATGCTGGAAAAGCAATTCTTCCCTTGATTGCTGTTGCCCCATCTGAAATTCTCCAAACACCCGACAAAATTATATCCAAGTGTTGTTGAATTCGAGTAGCCCGATAATCAACTTCAAATTTGCTGGTCGCCCACAAAGCAAACGAAAAGGGGGGTTTTTAGTAGTGGAGGATTTGGGTATATAAGTTGATGAATTTTACCCCCAATAGGCAATAGCTAATTATAATAATGTATTAATTGAAGAACTTGTCAATGGAAAAATCAGGAAGATGGTGGTGTAAAGTGTGAAATTATTTATCAACTGAAGAACAACATTTTGCCTCTCTCCTTAATGGCGAAGGAAACAGCAACCATTATTTATTAATAATTATATTAAAGAGAAGCTTCCAAATATTGATCGTCTGGTTGCGTTTCGTGGCGTGTGTTAATTTCGGAGTGATGATGAGTTAACGCGGTTTTCCCCACCAGCCACCAGCCAACTAGATAGATAACGACCAAGTGATAAGTAATTGCTAAATTGACCACAAAACTTATCGTAATTGCATTTCTTCTCAAGATAATTGTCCACTAAATTCATGTTGGTCCTGATGTTATACAAAATTATGCATCGAGCTAAGAAAAACAGTTTAGTGATGGGCAAAGATGTGCTATCAATCCTATCATAATAGTTTATATTTTGCTATAGTTGATGATTTGATTTGAAGTAGTACTAATAATCAATAGTTGATATATGTTACATCATGCAAAGCCAATCAATTAGGCTAGTAGGTTGAAAAGTCCAATTTATATCTGAATAAGGAAATATTTGATGGACTAGACATGAGCAGACCCACATGGAAACACAAACACCAAAAAAATCCAAACTAGGGAGAAACTAACTAGACGATCAAAGAACCAAAAAAAAGCTCGAGAAGAGGTGAGTTTAAACACTAATAAAATAATTGTGACCGGAAAGGAATTAAGTCAATAGCCATTGCTATCTAGGGAGTGCAAATAAACGACTGTTGCCCCCACCAAAATGAGAAATTTTCAAGAGCCTTGAGCACAACCATGACCTTGAAACAATCGTGCGTTCGTTCTTCTCATAGACAACATATATAGGTAATATTATAAGGCCAAATTTACCGATTTGGAAAGAACCGCGCTGTACAAAAACATCTCAGAAAAGCAAAAATAGCAATGCAAACAAACAACAGACTGGAAGTAACTAGTAAGCCTCTTTCCGTCATCACCTATAGAAAGTATCTCTTTTCACATTCTAAGTGGTTACAATTTAAAAACACCCTACAAATGAATGAATGAATGATGTGGAATTAAGAAAGTCTAGAAACTAGAGTTATGCAGGAGATGCTGCTGTTTCATTAGTCATTACTTGCGTCATTGGGCGGAGGCGGCGTTAAATCTTCTGCTGGACTGCTAGATGTTGATATAGGTAGCGTAGTAG
Source organism: Fallopia convolvulus (assembly GCA_964016875.1). Taxonomy (NCBI): domain Eukaryota; kingdom Viridiplantae; phylum Streptophyta; class Magnoliopsida; order Caryophyllales; family Polygonaceae; genus Fallopia; species Fallopia convolvulus. The sequence continues at coordinate 38,120,765 of OZ024731.1, read as the reverse complement.
AAGAATACCTCTTCAGAACACGGTCTCGGTTTCCTTTCCACCATTCTTCTGCTTGCTGCTCCAAGAACTTCCGCTTGCTGTGCGCAGTATATAGCAAACAAAATTGAATTCTGTTTGGTAAAACTAGGCATTGCAAAGAAATTCCTCTTTTAAGATAGGTGAAAATAGTGAATGCTCATAGAAAAACAGTTTACTGACCTGAACCTGACTCTCTTGAAGACCTTTGAACCATTTGAAAGTTGGACGAAAGTGACATAAACTCCAGATTCAAATTGTTCAGTAAATTCTCTTACTTTATCATTGTTCACTCTAGGAGACTGTACGTGAGTACGTTCTCTGTAGTCACTCGTGGACGCTTCGCTACTATCTTGGGGCAGACTATAAGCCCTTTGTGGTCTGCCTCTTACTCTTGATATACCTGAATTGTTAGCACTCTTATAATATTGATCCAAAGTGGTCTCAGGATCTTGTTGGTTTGACTGCATCTCTTTGTCGGTTTTGCTTCCTTCAAGGAAGCTCTTGGCTTGGTTTTGCATAGCATTGAAAATGTCCCTCTTGTATATGTCAGGTGGCAGCTTCTCAACAATGTCCTTCATCTGAATCAATGAAAGCTAATAATGTTGAAGTCTTCTATCTTTTTGAAGCAAAATTCTCTATGCTACACTTCAGTTATAAATATAATGCTTTATAAAAAATTATTCTTTTATCTCCCCCCTCTCTTTGAATTACAGTTAAAGGTAGCATTTCACAAATTATTTAGTGCGCCCTCATCCACTACGATGGTTATAAGAAATAACTTTTGTCATGAAGACATTCGAATTCTTCTTTTTTTTGCATGTTTACCTGAGTACTGAGAGACTCCACAACTTCCCTTGCTTCTCTGCACTTCGAAGAATGCTCTGAAACCAATTTAGCTGCGTCTGCTTTATTCTCCTTCAATTTCTGAATTTCCTCCTCTTGGGCTTTGTTTTTTTGTTTTAAATTTTTTATCTGTACCCACGTACACAAACTAAGTAAAGAACAGTAGGGAATTTAACTTTTAAAAAAAGACAAAAAAGTTACAAGTGGTTATTACTTGGTTTTGAAGCTTTGTCACTTCCTGGCTTAAAACACCGTTTGACTTCTTAAGGCTGTCAACAATTCCACGAGAAAGAACAGGAGTAGCAGAGGAAGGAGAGCTGGGTCGCCTACTCATTGGTGAAGATGATCTTGAGGAGGTAGAAGCAACAGGCGGTGTAGCAATGGGGTTTGAAGCACTTGAAGATCCTGAAAAGGAAACCTCCTTTGTTTGTCGAATTGATGGCACTTGTGAAGTACGCATAGAAACAGAATCATGTCTTATCCCAGACTTATGTGACTTAGCCTCATGGTACTTCACTATTTCAGTAGAGGGAGATGGCAGAACCCTTGTGGATTTCATCAATTCTTTATCTAATCTGTCCTTATCAACTGAACGTCGAGGGGCGGTCAATTTTTTAGTAAGATTCTGTCCATATCCAACTCCGGAAGATTTAAGTTTATTGTAGCAAGAATCACAGACGCGATGCGGCTTTCCAGGAGTAGGAGCAAGTGCTGCTCTCAGTGCCTTTTTAGAACTACAATTATGGCAATGCACTAATCCACAATTATAACAATTATGTCTCTTCCTAGTAAAACCGAAGGCTTGCCTACACCCAGAACAAACAGATTGGTCAAATCCGGAAACCCACTTATGAATGCATATGGAAGAAGTGAAATTTGCCCCACAAGCTATGCTTTTTACAAGCTTGTCTCTTAATGCCTCAACTAAAGTAGGAGATTTTTGATCTTCTATATCACCGTGCCCTAATCTCCCATTAGCACCTTTACCCCATGTGAATACCTCACCTCTTGATGTGAGGACTGCTACATGATATGCTCCACATGTGATGTCTTCAACATACTCACCCACCAACTTGTCTTGTACTAAACATGGCAATTTTCCATCCGCATATGGATTTCCAAGCTGACCATACAAATTGCTGCCCATTGAGAAGATATGACCTGATGTTGTGAGGGCAACAGTCATAGTATGTCCACAAGCAATCTGGTGGAAGCTGTAATCAATAAGAGCGGAGACTCTTGTTGGAATTAAATACGCTTCCTTATTTCCATGACCTAAACGATACTTATCACCATCACCCCAAGTGAAGAGATTTCTTGATTGTAAAGTCGCATTTGGTCCTGCAGGGCTCATAACTTCTACAATAGCAGCAGTGTGCCATACTCCACATGAAACCATAACAGTTCTGAAGCCACTAAGTTCCTGAACTTCCTTTGGACATAATACATTTTCTCGGTTTCCATGGCCAAGAACACCAAACTTTCCATCACCAAATGTGAAAAGCTTGCCCATAGAGGTTATTATTGCTGAATGCCAAGTTCCACAAGCAATTGATATAACTTGAATCCCTTCTAAAGGACCATAAACCCGTTTTGGTATGCAATGACTTGCATCAGTATCATGACCAAGAATCCCAGCATGATAGATACCATCCCCCCAAGTGTACAAATCACCAAATGCTGATATAGCACATGTATGATATTCTCCACATGCAACAAAATCCACATTAGTCACTGCAAGAAATTCAACCAAATGAGGTTGACTGAAGTCTTTTTCAATTCCATGACCAAGTCTTCCGCCAGATTCCTCTCCCCAAGTGAAAACCTCACCTTGTCTATTTACAAGAGCAACATGATGAACACCACATGCAATCTGATGAACATCTAAAACTATATTGGTTTCCAAGGGCTTGGGAATCAAGATATCAATTTTTGATGACAAAGGGCTTGTAGAGCTATCAGTTGAATTTCCATCAGACCAGAGTTCACCCCATACATAAACATCACCAAATGATTCCAAGTCATCTTGTCCAGAACCTGTGCTTGTACGACTTGGAGCAGTGCTTGAAACACTAAGTCGAAAAGCATCTGCAGAACTTGCTCTGGATTGCATAATTGCATTCTCAGACCCAACATCTGAGCATGGATTTAAATCTACAGATACTCTACTAGAGGATTGATCTAGCCATGGAGGACCGTGTGAATTATCAGATCCATCAGTAAACTGAAGAGAGGGATGAAAGAGAAAACTATTAATAATTTATCAGGATCATGGAAACTATGTCTAAGCATGAAAAAGAAAAGGAAAGTGAATTCATTTTAGTAGGTTTTATCCACTCAGTGAAAGGAAAAGATCATGAATTGCTTATAGTTGCAACTGATGGTTTTTTTTTATCCACTCATGAAAGTAAGTTCATTTTGGTTTGAGTTGTGCAGAGTTTTTATTCAGGTACCAATTGTCCAATTTCAGTGCACAATGATCCAGGGCTTGTCTAGTAAAGATGTAAATATAATGAAACAAACAAAGCAACGCATGATAAAAAAAAAATTATAATAAACATGCAATTGGTGTTGTAAGATGAAAGAGTGATGGTTCTCGGAATTGGATGAAAACCTTACATCATAACAATCATTCTTTATGCGCCTATTAATTTGGCTCCGTGAAATTAAAGACTTGAGACCTGTAAGCCAAACTTCGGTTTCCTCTTGATCCTTGCAAATCTTTATAGAAAATACAAAAGCAGTCATAATTTAAACACTTATATGAGATACATCAACTAGCTCTTAAAAGATAAGGAAATTCTGCATGGTACCTGGTCCATTTTACATGTGGTGCCCAAGTTTCCTAATATATCAAAGTGGTGCCCTAGTTTTATGAATCATGGGTCTTTAAGTGTATTTTTTGTTTGTTAAATGTTCTAATGTCCTTGTCGTCAACGCATATTTACTTCACTTGGTCGTAGAATCATTACAAACATGCATAAAGTACTACTTTACTCGAACTTGTATATCTTTTCGGATAGCTATTTGGGTAATTTTCCAACTTAAATGCTTAAAGCATCCTAAAACTGTTAAGGAGTATATGTGATCACTTACAATGGATCAAAATAAGACAAAATAAATGAAAAAGTAACGTGTGGACAAATTCCATAGCAAAGGAAGAACACTTGGTTTTTTTTTTTGAAAACCTTAGGCACCCCATGGGAATGGTGACACCACATGAACACCATGCGGAATTTTCCAAGAAAAAAAAAGGATAATTTAGAGTTGTGAGTTGTGAGTTGTGACTAACCAGGTCAAGAGATCTTTCACCATTGTTATAAATAAGCGAAAATGATAAGTAATCCTTTTCAGGACGCAAGTACCTACGGAAAACAGCCTGCAGATATGAAAATATTTAAAAATGAGCAGTTTAATGATAATAATTTGTACAAAATGAGCATTCACAGAGGGAAATATTATTAGCTCATATAGGAAAGAGGGTTGATATTTAGCTTACGGTTCTCTGTGCTACAATAATTTTTGAGACTAAAGACAACATCAGGTTCCTTTCATGTCCGTGGGATTGCCAAATAAGTGACGTTTCATCCTGTGAAAAGAAAAGTAAAAAAAGAGAGAGAGAAAAGAGAAAACATTACAAAACTTCAATCAATAATTAATTAGAATCATCCATTGGACATGTGCCACTTTCTTTCTCTACCATTTTTAAACATAATACTAATCAATTAAGTTAGAAATGAAGATGATTTCAATACAGATGGCATGCACTATATAGATGTGATTCTTATCATCCTCAATTTATTTTTGGAGCAACAAAACAAGAACTAAGAATGATCACATCAACTTAATTCTTTTGTCCTTGCTAATACCATCTTTCCAAGGTGTAAATGTCTAAAGCATTGTTTGTCTCATAGAATGTCCATAACATTTGTATTATAATAGTCATAACTATGAGATTGTACAGCAAAACAGAGACAAAATAATGTATAAGCCTTCACCCACCACACTAAGTTGTGGGAAAAGTTGATTCCATCAATATGCTAAAACACAATTCGGAGACTTGTGCACAATTCATGGTTGAAACCGGAGGAACAAATCAGATGATAAAATAAAAAATTTCCATCACTCACCACCAACTTCATATTCTAGATAGTTGGTACAGTCAATAAAAATAACAAATTTCAGGCATCCGACTCGCAAGTGCAAGAAAAACAAGAGGAAGAAGAAAATGGCTCACTGAAGAAAGTCTGAAAAGGCAGAACTTGGGTTTCCCTTTCCTGCTATACTTGACCAGCTGAGTACCTTTCTTCAAAGAAAAAAGGACCTTCAAGAGGTATAACCAGATATGCACAATTAGTTCAACTGATGAGAGCTTCTAAATATCAACAAATTTTGTATGTTATTTCTCTTTTCTCTCGAGCTGTCATACTTTTGAATTTGTCAATAATTTACTTAGGGTACTGATGTTACAAATGAACTGGAATGACCTCCACTTTCATTTGCCTATTCTATAGTTACAGGCCACTTTCCAAAAGTTCATGAATAGATAGAGCGGAGAAAATCCTGCAATGACGACCAAAACCTAGCAGGGTTCTAATCCCTGCAAATCCTCCCTACTCTTGACATAGATTTCCAGTTGGGGGAATTCTTAGATTCTCAATTCCCCAAGATTAGACTCTTTTGGGAATTCGAAGAATATGGAGCCTATACGAATCAACAAATTCCACTTATACGAAGGGAAAAAAGAGAGAGAAGTAGAGAAATCGAAGAAGAATTAGTACATGATCGATGTTGCGCTCAGAATTGGCATAGCCAGGAAGATCTGCCATTCCATCTGAAACAACTTGATAGAAGTGGAAACAAACTGCATCTGGTGCTTCTGCCGCGCCTTCATACATAGGCCGATTTCCTTATTGCGCCTATCATGTACAACCAATTTCCTCGTCCCTGGAATTCAATTCGATCATCGGGAACAATCAATCAATCCACAATAGGCGAAGAACATTGCTTAGAGTAACAGTTTCTTGGAGAATTTGGCCATGAATTTGCGCACACATGGCGAAAAACTCACATTAAATTTTCTGTTTAGCTCAAATTCGGATCGTCTGAAAGTAAATCTGAGAGAGAAGGCAGTTAGAGAGAGAGAAGTGATTGCATGTCGCGGACTGTTTTTTTTTTTTGGCATCTGTATTGTGCAGCGATTTTAGCGCGCTCGCTTAATTGTAAACTGTCTATGCCCACGGGTCACAACCAAAAAGTTTAACAAGGGTCCTTCCGTAGGACATTTCACTTACACATTTTTTTTCAAGGAGCAAGAGCCCACTGCTATATTATTAAGTAAATAGCTGGGAGTTTAAAGGGCAGATACCTAGCATCCTCTCTCAAAATATCCTTGATACAATCAATCGTCTCATCTAGCACGTGTGTTCCTACATGATAGTGATGGCCTAAGGTGGCCTGGCTATCCGCCGCGTGATTAGTCTCTCGATGGATTGGCGGGTTTGGATCGTCCAACCCCTACTAAAGAAGCCATGACACATAGAAGCCAGACTGGTCAGGGGATGCGACGATCAGTTGTACAACCACTTGTGAGTCAAGTTCCATTATCACCCGTCGGCATCCCTTTTCCCAAGCAAGTTGTAGGTCGTGGATAGCGCCTTACAGCTCCGCTACATGCACTGAACACATTCCAATGTTTCATATGAATCTAGCGACCCATCTTCATCTCTAATAATTCCCCCATTTGTTGCTAAATTAGTCTCCCTCAAGATCGACCCATCTGAGTTAACTTTGAACCACCCCTCCCAAGGTTTGGTCCAATTAATCAAGCACTCCTCCCTGCTAGATTTTATTATCGCCAAATCTCTCATTCTCCAAACCCGTTGAGTTTCATCCGCCCAAGAATTTGGGCCGATCACGCGAGATGTCTCTACCACCAAAAACTCGTTGGTTTTGCCACCTCAATAGCCACCATACCGTAATTATGAAAAGGGACCCCGTGGGCCCATTTCCTTCCAAGCCTACTCTTCCTTTAATTTTGTCTAGAGCCAAATCCAAAGGGCCACTTCTGAAGAATTTTGAGGACCTTTCCGGTGGCACTAGTTTAAGCCACACTTCCTTCACCCTAGGGCATTCCATTTCGAATGATGCAGAGCCATTAAAACCTCTTCTTTTCGTTCAATTCAGAAACACAAGCAAGCTTTTACAATTTGTTCAAATTTCTTGATGGCTCACACCCATGTCTGCTAGAGACAAACACTGTCGAAGGCGTTCTAACACTGAATTCGGTGTTCTCTACTTGCAAGTGATGGGATCAGCTTAAATTTGAGGCACTCTTTGGCACTCTAGCGTCCAATGTCAACCCTATTGTCACGTAAGCAGACTCCTCTCATTTGCTTAGAAGACTCTAGAAGATACTTATGTCAATCCTTCAAGGGGCATATCAAGCAACTCAAATACGAGTTTAAAAATTTAAAGAAAGGCACCAACTCAGTTACCAATTTTATGTAGAGTGTGAAAATTGTGTTGGTCTTCTTACTTCTCTTAGTAAGAAGTCGGATTATGAAGATCTCATTGAGTATGTGATAGCATGCATTTTAGTCTAGGATTAAGCATGTTTATTTCCTTAGTTTAGTTGCTTTTATTTTCTTTTCTTCTTGGTTTTATTGTCTTTTTAGTAGAATTTGTAGTTTCGGTTTCTACTCTTGCTTTGTTCGATTTCAGGATCATTTGGAGATGGATTCAAGGAGTTATGGCAACAACAAGGACAAAGACGAGTGGAGCAACCCGATGGGAACTGTCTAGGAGTCAAGCGGATGCAAGGAATTGAAGAGAAGATGGGCAAAAGCTCGGCGGAAGACATAGAAGAAAGCTCATTCAACGTTTTGAACGGAGCGGTCCACCAGGCAAAAACTCGGTCCAGGTCACGACCGAGTATTGGACCGAGGGTTACAAAACTCGGTCCAGGTCACGACCGAGTTTTGGACCGAGTCGCGTCTTTTTTCCGAGATTTCTCCTCCGCGTGTTTTATTTATTAATTTCGGGTCTTTTCTATCTTATGTTTTTAGGGTTTCATATAAATACTTGGAGATTAAGTTTGGATAATTATGAGGTTTTATATTTTGAGTCTCTCTCTTTGGAAGAACCCTAGATTGGAGATTTGTGGATTTTTGCAAGACTTGATTGGAAGTTGAATTGAGATCTATTGAAAAGACAATTGGTATGTTTCTCTTTGATTTGGATTGCTTTTCTCTTCATATTATGTCTAGCTAAATTCTTAGTTCTAAGGAAGGGTGAACCCAATGGTTTAGTAAATAGATCTAAGGGTGATGTTTGGTTGAATTGATATTTGAATTGTTGTTTGATTCAACCTAGGATGCTTAATGACCTAATTTGCTTGAATTAGGAATCTTGTTATGATTTGAGACCGAGAGGAGATAAAAATAACAAGAGGTTGATTGAATTGAATTTACAAATTGTTAATTCATGCTAGATCCCTAGGTTTGAACTTGTTGAATTATTTGTGCGAGAGTGACTTAATTCACATGTGGAATTTAACCTATTCTAGAAATTATTGATTGAGTAGTCCTAACGGAGCGCGAGAGCGGATGTTATTTCTATTGATTCATTGATCTCTAAAGAACTTAAAGGACCTAAATAAGACTTGCTTTGTGCGAGAGTGACTGCTAGTCGAGTCTAGGTACATGCATTAATCGTCTGAAAAGAGTTAATGTTGACACTTGAGATAGTTGGTGTAACACCCCGACTTCCGTTGAGGCGCTACTGGGGAATAGACCTTACCAGGTACTATTATTTAGGTTGACAACTACACTGTAGGACCTTACAACTCGGGCACGACGAGAAAACATAATAAAACATCCAACCTTTATTTAGTAAAACTTAGAAAAACGTATCATGCATGAATCCCCGAAAATTATAAATAATCAAATACGTCCCAACGCATACTGACTGAACTACTCGAACAAAGTTATAATAAACAAAACACAATACCAACTCCGTCTAACAAATATCAAAATCAACATCCTAACTATTATAAATAACTAATAAAAACCGATCCCACTATGACACGCGCTCTTTACCGCTCCGACCCGCCATCTTGCCTCGGTTCCTGCACGGTTCCCTGATTCATACCTGGAACTGAAAAATGTTCCCCGAAGGGTCAGCGTCTAATCTACCAAGCTAGAAAGAATATGGAAACTGTAGAACGCTTTGAAATCATTTATCTAAAGTCAGCATACAAATCCACAATCGCAATCATAACTCTAAAGGCCAATACCTAAATTAGTTATATCAGTCACACAAGTCACATACGCATTCACAATCACAATCACAATCACACAGCAATGCAATTCTTCCTTTGTCCACGATCCGACTTCCAAGGCGCTCATCACCGCGCCGAGTGCAGAGGCAGGCCCTCCCACTCCACTTCCCAATCTCCCTTCTAACTCCGGGCTAAGCCTCCACTGGAGCGCTTGCCAAAAACACACAAATAATAATTTTCGTTTGAAGGGGTACGATTTTCCCAGTCACACGGGTCAAAGTAGCCAACTCTTCCTCAACACCAGCTACAATGGGCCGTGTCGGAAACGGTACCAACACAGAGAAAACGTTCCAAAATAATTTCCGATAAAATACATTTAAAATCATTAACGCACACAACACACAAGGAGTTCAAAACAATTTAAAAGGTATTCGGGACTAGTTCCCAAAACCCGCCCTACAATAACGATACGCAATCTAACAAGGGAGAAAAGAACCGAGCAAGTCGAAAAACGACTTACCTCAAGTGTATTGTCTCTGATAAACACAGAAAGTCAAGAGTCTGAACAAATGAGATCTCATAAACATATTAACGATAAATTTAGTAACGCGAAAACTTATGAATTTTAAAAGAACTACTAAACAAGATCGACCTTGAACCACTAACTTAGCCTTCTTAGCTCCCTTCCAATCCCACTAAGTTTAAACCAACAACTCTTACTATCTATTTACTAGTTGATCCCCGCCACTAACTCCTGTTATTAACTACAACCAAAATCACCTCTTTATTCTACTAGCTAGCCTAAAATTAGCTTAGCCTAGCCACCACTCACGTGAAAAGATCGATTGATTACTAATTAACTTGTACAAAACCCCATCTAAAAACTTTTCACCCTAAAACTTATATAACCAAGTATTTCTACTAATTGTAACTTAATAGATCTCTTCTCTATGTGATCTCTAACAAGTATTTCTATATGTATAACCGACACCCCAAACTCAATCTACACACATCACCCAACCATCCTCCATCAATCTAAATAACATTTCTCAAAACCCAACTTGTTGGATAAACTCCAGATTAGTATTAGCCTTCTACACATCTAACACTGATTAAACTCTTCTCCCACAAACTACTAACGAACCTTACTATTTTCAGCATACAAAATACATGTTCTTATATTCCATTAACAGCCAATTAAAACTTAACCCCCGACTAAACTACAAACCATATCAATAACTATCCTCCAAAATCTATCTAACTATGAATACTAATATAATAACATTCTACCACTAACCTAAACGAACAACCCACTTGATTACTATTAGCTTGACTATTAATTAGTTTGCACACCCACACTGATCTAACAATTAAATAACTTGACCAAATAAGAAAAAGGACGGCTCTCGGTGGTTACTCACCAGAATCGATCGAAGACGGTGATCGGGTCGGACGATAATAGAAATAGCTCAAAGAAAACTCGGACGACGATGATCGTCTAGCACTGGAGGCACTCAAGACTGGTGAACCGATGGCTAGACACGATGAGACTGTCGAATGGAACGAAGACCTAGGCGGGTGAGGGGCGGTCAAAGATGCCGACGAAAATAGGTTAACGAAAAAAAATAGGTGTGCTTTGGGAAGGCAGTGAAGGTTAAAGAAGAAGTGGTGGCCGACAGAGAAAATCGCATTATATAGTACGATACCTAGGTTATCTAAGTTAAAAGATAGACCTTTAACACTTAATAATATAATATATTAAAGGTTGATAGATTAATTACTTATTATTATTATAATAATAATTATTATTATTACTATTGTAAATCCATTAATGTATGGATATACCCATACATATATACCCTTTTCATATAGACATATATGTACTATTTTCGTTTAAACAACATTTTAGTTTTAAGATTAATTTAAAGTAACGAAATTTCAAAGACCAACGCGAGAACCAGAAACATGAGAAATAAAATGTACCGAGAACCAACTTGGATATTACATACACTCCCCCTTAAGAAAAGTTTCGTCCCGAAACTTTTACACGAAAGAAAGATAACGGCAGAAAGATATTCGAGGTTTTCACAAACCTCTCCCCCTTAAAGAGGTTCGTCCCCGAACCGCTATTCTAAAACATCTTACAAAACTAGGGTATAAAAGTAAGGCCAAATAACGAACAAAAACAATCCCGTTTCATGAGCATCGTCCAAACCAAACAATTATCCGAGCAACAATCAATAAAACAAACAGTCATAAACAAAGCAACAAAATCCCGATTCAAAACAGCCAGACAAACTTAGAAAACATATAAAGGTCTTCGCATCCTATAAAAGAACTAATGTACTATGGACTAGACTAACTTTGTCTGAAATGCTCAAGACAGTCGTTAGGTGGATCGAGGACATCTTGTTCTCCACTTCCCTTCATTTCAAACACTCGAGGAGGAACTGCTCCCGTGTTACTAGCTCCTACGCTCCGACCAACACTCTGATCTGGTGTCTGCCGTGCTGGTGGCCGATGATGGATTCCCCGATTTCCTGTCCCCGGTACCGATCCCTGCGAAGGCGCGCCAACCGTACAGAACCTTTGAAGATGTCCGGGCTTCCCACATGTAAAGCAATCCTTCATTGGGCTAGGACACTGGTTTCTCAAGTGCTCAGTGCTTCCACAGTTGTAGCACTGCCTTTGATGCCCGGCAGCCCGACTCTGTTGTGATCGTTCTTGGCGTCCCGCTGGCTGGAACTCTAGTCTACTCTGATCGTCACCCTTAGAAGTCGCTGCAGTTGCCATTTTCCGTCTCTTACCCCCTCCTACCTGAGCATCCACCTGTTCCGGCCTCAGAGTGGCCATAGCATACGCCAAAGCAGACTGTTGAACCTCTCCCAACGTCGCGAGTCGGAGACCTGACACATAGGCACGTAAATGCGGCTGCAACCTTTTCAGGAAGGTCGCAATCTTCAACTCTTCAGTAGGGGCAGCATTTGGCACCGCTGCCAACTCTTGCTGAAACTTCAGAATAGTCTCAGATACTGTGATATTTTCGGGTCCAGCATCCCGAAAAGCAGCCTCCCGAGCCGCCCTCACCACCGGAGGACAGTACTGATCTCGAATCCGTCTCTCAAACTCCTCGAAAGTCACCTCATTCCGGTGGTCCCTACACAATTCCCACCAGTCAAAAGCGCTCTCCTGTAGCAGACTCTGTACCAAGGACATCTTCCGCTCCTCCGGTGCCTTAATGGAGTCCAACGCGGATTTCACCCTCCTCAACCACTGCTCTACGTCAGAATCCTGAGCTCCAGCAAAGTTCGGTACTCCAGTCTTCCTAAACTCTGCGAGCCACTTATCAGGCTGAGGCTCACGATACTGTCTCCTCGGTTCGACCACCTGATCAATTATCACTGGTCCTCCAGAAGCTGGCGCTGCTCCCAGCTGGGCAGCCAAAATAGAATCTGGTCCAGGTGCCCTCCTCTCAGCTCCTTGTTGCCCTGCAGCTGCGTTCAGATTCGGTGCAGCTCCCGCACCCATCAACGTCTGCAATAACAGCTGAATCGCAGCAGTCACCTCTGGGGCCAATCCTGCTGGTGGTACTCCTCCTCCCACCTGAGCCCCGTTTGCTGGGAGACCTCCTCCAGCGACAGAGGCACTGTCCTCTCGATGAACAGCATCAGCCACATCCTGACTCTCAGCAACCTCCTCCTGATGGTTATCCTGTTGTACCTCTGGCTCGGCAGCTACAGGGATCTCTCCTCTACCCCTGCCACGACCTCCTACTCGGCCTCTACCGCGGCCTCTTCCGCGACCTCTTCCGTTAGCTGCAACAGCTCTAGCTCTGATTGGTGGGGCCATCTATAATAGAAAGTCCCACGGTCAATACTTAAACATTCTATTTTTCAACCTAATTCTTACTATTCTACGTGAGGTTCTTCGGCTGATGGGGCGGAGTCGCGACGTGTCACCTACCCCCCTATATGCAACATGTCTACCCCAGTAAAAACATTTGAAAACACCGGCCGGTTTTGGTTTTAAGTTGGACCTCGAGTACTCTTTGTTGGTCAGTTCCATGTGCCCTGTTGTCAACCTGGCTCTGATACCAATTTGTAACACCCCGACTTCCGTCGAGGCGCTACTGGGGAATAGACCTTACCAGGTACTATTATTTAGGTTGACAACTACACTGTAGGACCTTACAACTCGGGCACGACGAGAAAACATAATAAAACATCCAACCTTTATTTAGTAAAACTTAGAAAAACGTATCATGCATGAATCCCCGAAAATTATAAATAATCAAATACGTCCCAACGCATACTGACTGAACTACTCGAACAAAGTTATAATAAACAAAACACAATACCAACTCCGTCTAACAAATATCAAAATCAACATCCTAACTATTATAAATAACTAATAAAAACCGATCCCACTATGACACGCGCTCTTTACCGCTCCGGCCCGCCATCTTGCCTCGGTTCCTGCACGGTTCCCTGATTCATACCTGGAACTGAAAAATGTTCCCCGAAGGGTCAGCGTCTAATCTACCAAGCTAGAAAGAATATGGAAACTGTAGAACGCTTTGAAATCATTTATCTAAAGTCAGCATACAAATCCACAATCGCAATCATAACTCTAAAGGCCAATACCTAAATTAGTTATATCAGTCACACAAGTCACATACGCATTCACAATCACAATCACAATCACACAGCAATGCAATTCTTCCTTTGTCCACGATCCGACTTCCAAGGCGCTCATCACCGCGCCGAGTGCAGAGGCAGGCCCTCCCACTCCACTTCCCAATCTCCCTTCTAACTCCGGGCTAAGCCTCCACTGGAGCGCTTGCCAAAAACACACAAATAATAATTTTCGTTTGAAGGGGTACGATTTTCCCAGTCACACGGGTCAAAGTAGCCAACTCTTCCTCAACACCAGCTACAATGGGCCGTGTCGGAAACGGTACCAACACAGAGAAAACGTTCCAAAATAATTTCCGATAAAATACATTTAAAATCATTAACGCACACAACACACAAGGAGTTCAAAACAATTTAAAAGGTATTCGGGACTAGTTCCCAAAACCCGCCCTACAATAATGATACGCAATCTAACAAGGGAGAAAAGAACCGAGCAAGTCGAAAAACGACTTACCTCAAGTGTATTGTCTCTGATAAACACAGAAAGTCAAGAGTCTGAACAAATGAGATCTCATAAACATATTAACGATAAATTTAGTAACGCGAAAACTTATGAATTTTAAAAGAACTACTAAACAAGATCGACCTTGAACCACTAACTTAGCCTTCTTAGCTCCCTTCCAATCCCACTAAGTTTAAACCAACAACTCTTACTATCTATTTACTAGTTGATCCCCGCCACTAACTCCTGTTATTAACTACAACCAAAATCACCTCTTTATTCTACTAGCTAGCCTAAAATTAGCTTAGCCTAGCCACCACTCACGTGAAAAGATCGATTGATTACTAATTAACTTGTACAAAACCCCATCTAAAAACTTTTCACCCTAAAACTTATATAACCAAGTATTTCTACTAATTGTAACTTAATAGATCTCTTCTCTATGTGATCTCTAACAAGTATTTCTATATATATAACCGACACCCCAAACTCAATCTACACACATCACCCAACCATCCTCCATCAATCTAAATAACATTTCTCAAAACCCAACTTGTTGGATAAACTCCAGATTAGTATTAGCCTTCTACACATCTAACACTGATTAAACTCTTCTCCCACAAACTACTAACGAACCTTACTATTTTCAGCATACAAAATACATGTTCTTATATTCCATTAACAGCCAATTAAAACTTAACCCCCGACTAAACTACAAACCATATCAATAACTATCCTCCAAAATCTATCTAACTATGAATACTAATATAATAACATTCTACCACTAACCTAAACGAACAACCCACTTGATTACTATTAGCTTGACTATTAATTAGTTTGCACACCCACACTGATCTAACAATTAAATAACTTGACCAAATAAGAAAAAGGACGGCTCTCGGTGGTTACTCACCAGAATCGATCGAAGACGGTGATCGGGTCGGACGATAATAGAAATAGCTCAAAGAAAACTCGGACGACGATGATCGTCTAGCACTGGAGGCACTCAAGACTGGTGAACCGATGGCTAGACACGATGAGACTGTCGAATGGAACGAAGACCTAGGCGGGTGAGGGGCGGTCAAAGATGCCGACGAAAATAGGTTAACGAAAAAAATAGGTGTGCTTTGGGAAGGCAGTGAAGGTTAAAGAAGAAGTGGTGGCCGACAGAGAAAATCGCATTATATAGTACGATACCTAGGTTATCTAAGTTAAAAGATAGACCTTTAACACTTAATAATATAATATATTAAAGGTTGATAGATTAATTACTTATTATTATTATAATAATAATTATTATTATTACTATTGTAAATCCATTAATGTATGGATATACCCATACAAATATACCCTTTTCATATAGACATATATGTACTATTTTCGTTTAAACAACATTTTAGTTTTAAGATTAATTTAAAGTAACGAAATTTCAAAGACCAACGCGAGAACCAGAAACATGAGAAATAAAATGTACCGAGAACCAACTTGGATATTACAGTTGGTCCTTCAAACAACATTTGAATTGAAATCCAAATAAATATCACCGGTAATCTACTGAATAATCATTGTGTGGATCCTGACCTTGGAATGCTTTTCTCCATTGATAGTTTCTTCTTACTTTTGATTTTAATTATTTCGGAATACAATTACAACTCCTTTTCTTATTTTTGGCTTAGTCTACTGAATCGTGTTATAATCAATACTACAAAGTTCCCTGTGTTCGACACCTTGATTACTACAACCGAACCGTATACTTGCGGTGTAGGAAAATAGCCTATCAGTATGTCTTGTAAGGTCTTGATTCCACATTCCAAACTGTTATTAATGGCGTTCACAATCGTGAATCACTCATCTCATTTGAGGAACTTCATGAAAGGTTGATTCTTCAAGATCTTGAACTCAAATCAAAGAACTCGGATTCATCAACCAACCTGGCTATTGTCATGACCATGTAGTCTTGATCCCGTTCCAAACCTCGTCTCAATACTCCCAACTTCAATTGTCAACAACCCTCTCAACCCCAACAACCTTATCAAACTCAACGATATCAACCTCGACCCTATACTCAACCGCCGACCTACCCTCCCTATTAAGCACCAACCTTTCCACCTTAATAACCCGCTCCACCGCAAAACCCTAATAGCCCTTCCTTGGACACTATCAATGGTGGACATGTTGTTCCTTTTTTTTCCAACCTTAAGCTAGACCGCACCCACTCTATGACCGCAAACCAATCCTTACCGACAACAGTCTAATCCATACCTACCGCAGCCTCCACCACAAGCCATCACTGTCTTTAATACCACTCAACCTTGGTTAATGGATGGCGGTGCTTCCACATGTAACACCACTATTTTACAACATTGGGTATTACCGTCAGTGACCTCGGATTTTACCGTCCAAAGTCACCCAAGGCTTTTAGAATGATATTGAACACATAAAATGCGGAAATCAACATAATTTATACAATAAAAGGGTGCTCTCGAGAGAGAGAGACTTTGTTCGTACAATCCTTCGTTACAAAACATTAACAAAATCAAGTGATAATCGGAAAGCATAAAACTTGTTCTTTGCGACACAATTGAAATAAACGACGGTGCGGAAAATACATCTTCTTGAGTTTTGCCCTTCCTTCGTCTTCCACTTACACCTTATTCGGGTTCCTAGGTTCTGACATAATTTGCGAGGGGCGAGAAAATGCCAAGCAAACATGCAGAAAAGAACAATTAGTCTAAGAGACTAAGAAAGCGGGAATGGAACTTCCCTAGGGTAATTTGGTAATGTTTAATATTCGAGGGAGATATGATCGTAAGTATTTTGAAGTGTAGAACTTTATGTGGGGTTTATCGTAACGAAGAAGAGCGTATCTCAAGCGGAGAAAGCTCGTTAATCGAGAGAAGAGCTACTAGATTGTAGACTTCTTTTAGAGTAGAAAGGACGTTGGGAACGTTATTAATTCATCCAAGTTTAAAAACCTCTCGCGCCCTGAGCGGACCGGGAGCCGGATCGATCATTTGAGATCGGTTCAGTTTTGATGTCTTTTAAATGTGCACTGGGCACTTATCTTGTATAGTGGTGAAAATATCAATTATGTTAATGATTTTTAGAGAGTGTGGGGGGCTTGCATGGCCCAGACCACTTAAGGAAAAACTCAGTTTCCGACACTTAGCTAGAGTGCCACTCATCCCTCCTTGCAATTGGAGCAGACATGGATCATGATCCTGAAAGTCTTACTTTAAGCACAGAGACATACGACTTAGTAAGTTATATAGAGGCGTCGGGTTAATACCGCACCCCTCACTAGTTCGTTCGAAACCGTTCTCATAACGAGACCGTAAACAATCAAGGCCACACCAAAGCTAGCATAATAGTCCTATCAAATATTAAATAGCGGAATAACGATAACAGTGGGTCATTATATCTAACAATCGATATTCCATATTTAAAATCTTATATATTATCAATATTAATATCATATTCTATATTAACTTATTATCATAGTTATCATAGTTATTAAAAAAAGCTTATATCTTTAAAATCTCTACACTTAGAGATATGCCATATTATAATATCTTTTATATATACATTCTTCTAACAAGGTATTATCTAATTATTAAAAGCTACAAACTTTAAAATAATAACTTTATATAAAAAAATATTTTTATGTGAGATCTTAATATGTCTTGCAATTTAAGATATGCATTAAATATTAAGTAGAATAAAAACTTACCAAATATAGTTATAATTTCTCTAATTGATTTATTCTTTTTCTTCAACTAACAAGATCTCAAATTATTATTTTGATTAGATTTAAATTTTGCAAGCTAACACTTATTTGATTTATTTATTTCTACTAACAAACTCTTTTAATTACTATAACATGATTTAATTAAATTAATTAAAATAAAAGGATAAGATTTTACCCTTCTACTGATTTCTGTAGTACAAGACAATGGAAATCAACGCAAGAGAGGGGCGGCTCACCAGGCGGACGGCGGCGGCTCCTGGGTGGCGCGCTGGCGGTCCGGCGAGCAGAGGTGGTGGCCGGTTGCACAAGGGAGGAGAAAGGGTTGTGGTGGAGCTTTTGAATGGCTTTAATGGTGTTTTTGTGGGACAATTTCAGAAATTATAAGGCTGGTTTTTAGAACTTGATTGAGAGCACAATGCTAGTAGAGAGGGGAAGAGATGTTGGTGTAAGTTTGAAGGAGGTTTGAGCTCCTTTATATAGGGAAAGGGAGGAGGCTTGTGATCCATGTCATTGATGGCGCACCAATGGAGAGGAGGAGGATGATCTTCCATTGGTCACAAGTGTGCTAGTTGAGGGATGATGAGGAGGGTGAGGTAAGAGTGCCATTCTTGCAAGCAAGGGAGAAGGAGGAGAAGACTCCATAGCCATGCATTGGGCAAATTTCAATCACGTAAATTCAAATCAGACATAAGTCTGATGACTCTTTTGGGAAGAAGATAGGGTGAATATAACATTAAAAGAGTTGGGTAATTGAATAGAAAGTTACAATGGCTTAGCGGATTGTGGGAAGGGGTGTGTGAGAGGGGTTGTAAGAGGTCTCAGGTTCAAGTCCCGACTCTTGCATCATTTTATGGAAATTTTTATTGTACTATTAATAGCTTAATGTACCCCTTTTTATTTAATAACAACCGAAATTTATAATGCATTATTTTTATTTAAATGTTTTTACCTCTTCATAACCCTTATAATGCATTCTTGAATTTTATTTAATTAATTTACTTAAGGATCCCTTTTTAAAGAGAAAAGGTTTATAAAATTATATTTAAGAATTCTCCTTTATAAGGGAAAAGATTATAAAATTATATTATATTGGTTTTAAAAACCTTGGAATATTGCGGATATTACACCACGCATGTCACTAATGATCTTCAAAATCTCAGTCTTCACTACTCGTATGATGGTCCTGATGAACTTGTCGTTGGGAGTGGTAAGAGCCTAAAATATCAAGACTTGAATAACTCAATTTCATTCAAAGACCAATAATTTTAATCTCAATAATGTCCTCTATGTTCCCCAAGTCTCCAAAAACCTAATTTCTATCTCTTAATTCACTTCTCACAATCATCTCTCTGCTGAATTTTTACTTGATTCTTTTCTTGTAAATGTTCTTCAAACTGGGGTGGTGCTTTTTAAAGGTCTTTACTTAGATGGGATTTATCAAAATCAAAACTTTGCACTCAAATAACGACGACGAGTATATAGCCTTGCCTTCTTTCTTATCCATGTCAAGGAATCTCTAATATCACCACTCCTCCTCACACTCCACATAATAATGGGTACTCTAAAAGGTGTCATTATTATATTGTTGAAATCAGGCTTTCTCTCATGGCTCATTTTGGTCTCCTTAAGTTCTTATGTCTTTTTGCCTTTCAAACTGCAGTTTACCTAATTAACAAAATGCCCATTCTCACTCTTCAAAACTTCTCTCCCTTTCTCAAACTTTTTCAACATCAACCTAATTATCAAAAGTTAAAATATTTTGGTTGTTGATATTTTCCTTGGCTTAAACCTTACACCACTTATAAATTGAACCTTAAATCCAAACATTGTGTCTTGTGGGCTATTCTCTCACCCAAAGTGCCTACCTTTGTCTTGACCGATCCACTTACAAGATCTACACTTCTCGACATGTTACTTTTGTGGAGCACATCTTTCCTTTTCTTCTTTATAACCCTTCCGTTGCCTTTCTCGTTCAAACTAAACCATTGACCACCACTCTCTCCTTTCCACTACTTCATCCTGCCAAACCTAACCCACTACTTGTGGACCCTACCTCGCCACCCTCACCCCACCAACACAACCACTCAACCCCTCACCCTCCCCTCTAACCCTTATGGTTACACATATCCCTAATCCTATTGATCTTCTACCTTCTCCTCAAGTAATCTAACCACCTACCCTTCCTTATCCACATTTATCTAATCAATCTACATCTTCTTCTAACCCTTCCCTTATTGACTCCCTTGTTGACTCCACCTTGGAGTCTAGCTGGATTCGACCCCTCCGCCTCAACCAATCACTCACTCCATGAATAACATTCACAAACTGATTCAAAAACTCACTCTTCACTCCTCTCCTCAGCATCACAAAGAACCTCATAACATTACTCATGCCCTCAAGGACCCTGATTAGTGTCATGCCATGGAGCTTGAATTTTCGGCATCGCAATCTAATGACATGTGTGAACTTATTCTACCTAAACAAGCAGCTAACCTTGTTGGTTATAAATGGATTTTTCGTGTTAAGTATAATCCTAATGGATCTATCAATAAATATAAGGCTTGCTTTGTTGACAAGGGCTTTCATCAACGCCCTCGTGGTGTTTTTATTGAAACCTTTAGTCCGGTTGTCAGACCAGTGACGATTAAGACGGTTCTCTCTATTGCAGTGAGTTTTGGATGGTCTCTTCGGCAATTGGATGCCAATAATGCCTTTCTTCAAGGTACTCGTACTGAGGATGTTTACATGGAACAACTTCCTAGTTTAATTGATAAGCCATACCCCTCTCATGTTTGTAAACTTTGGGAAGCTATCTATGGGCTTAAACAAGCACCTAGGGCATTGGTATACGGAGTTGAAACTTGTCTACTTCAGCTTGGTTTTGTTAATTTGGTGGTAGACTCTTCTCTATTCATCTACAAGCATGGTGGCGTCACTCTTTACCTTCTTGTCTATGTAGATGATATCATTGTCATTGGCAGTTATGGTTCTATTCTTCAACGCCTGATTGGTCGTCTCTCCTTTCGGTTTTCTTTCAAAGACCTTGGTGATCTCTCCTATTTTCTTGGTGTTGAAGTGAAAAAGCATCCTAGAGGCTTGTTTCTCAATCAACACAAGTATATTAATGATCTTCTCCTCAAAATTCACGTGGCTGACTCTCATGCTATTTCTATGCCCATGTGTTCATCTACAACTTTGCAGAAATCCATTGGTGATCCACTTCTGAGTGCTATTGAGTACCATATGGTTGTTGGAAGCTTGCAATATCTTACTTTAACTTGCCCGGACATAAGCTTTGTTGTGAACAAGTTGTCTTAATTTATGCAGTGCCCTACATTCGTTCATTAGAGTGCATTTAAACGGGTATTACATTATTTGCGAGGCACATGTGGTCATGGTATTGTAATTTATGCTCTCAATCCTCTCAATTTACATGTTTTTCCTGATGCTGATTGGCTGGTGATAGGGATGATTTTATTTCTACTACTGGCTATGTTCTTTTTCTTGGTCGCACTCCTATCTCATCTCACGGTGTTCACAGAAGTAACAAATGGTTGCTCGATCATCTAAAGAAGTTGAATGTTAGGCTCTTTTCGTGTTTCTCATATCTCCACCAATGATCAATTGGCAAATGTTCTCACCAAACCGCTTTACCAAGCTTAGTTTCAAACTCTGGTGTCCATGTAATATCTAGCATAGAGTTATTCTATCTAATGTATTTCGTTTCCTATTTTATTCTAGAATTTATTTCCTTAACCTAAATAGAATATTGTTGGCTTTAGATAGATTGGTTATTTAGAGCTTAAGTTGTATTGTAATCTCTATTTAAAAAGACTCTCATTTCATGATAATATTATCAGTTCATCATATTTTTTTTTAAAATTCCATATAGACGTCGTCGTGAAAGCATGGATGAAAACGAGCATATTTTGCGGTTTCACGTGTTATGGGGCTTATGGAGAGCACGAAATCTAAGCATCTTTGAAGTGGAATCAACTGATCCAGGCAAGATCATTCATGAGGCCTGTGCTGAGCTCGAAAACATCGGGGAAAACTCGAATTCTGGGTTAAAAGAGAAAGTGCAACAGAAGAACATAGATAGATGGAGGAAACCACCAGCTGGTTGGATTAAAGTGAGCTGTGATGCTTCAATTACGGAGCTTTTTTGTGGAATTCGAGTGATTGGAAGGAATGAGGCGGGTGAAGTGATGTTTGCAGGATCGAAAAGAATTCAGGCTGGCACTGATATTGAGATGGGAGAGGCTGAAGCGGTATAATTCTGTTATAATGGAATCACATTGCCAGAGCTTGATTCGGAAATTGCAAACCACGCACAAAGTTGGGGGCATTGATAGCCATTATTGTTAATAGTAGCTATGATCTGCAGTCTTGTAAATGGGAATTTGTGGGAAGAGATGCAAATCAAGCTGCACACTGGCTTGACAGATGGGATCCGGAGTCTGAAGTTTCTTTTTTTCCAAAAAACTTCTGTTCGTTCTGCTGTACTGGATGATGCTGGTTAAGTTAATGAAGTGTTTTGTTCATAATAAAACAAAACAAAAAAATCATTTTTTTTTTTTTTTGAGAGAGAGAGAGAGAGAGAGAGAGGGTTAGTGCAATAAATCAACATCAACCATTTCCAGAAAGGATCGAGGAAAATCCAAAACAGTTATCTTGTATCACCTTCGTAGCTAAAAATGGGCCACAGAATTTCCACCCCAACATATATGAGCTGCAGAAAAATAGAAACATTTTAACGATGAAATACTGCATCTTCATGGGATCGGATACTTCACAGATCATTTTCTGCATTACATGTAACCCTTGAGCAAAATGCATAAAACGAGCTAGAGAAATGGATTAAGACAAAGATATAGACAGAGACACGCATAAGGCGTCAAATATAAACTCCTTTTAACGAGGGAAATGTCAATGATCTAAGAAATCAATCAATTGCAGGATCCTTATTCCTCTTGAAAATTGCTTCAATTTCCAACATCACTTGCGATGGCAATGGCTGTTCAGTTGTTACGAAAGCATCAATATCTTCTTTCAGTTGCTCCATAGAAGTTGCACCTATGATAGAGCTCGTGACGAAGGGTCTATCTCGTACAAACCCAAGTGCCAGCTGTACAGGTGAGAGGCCATGCTTCTTTGCCAGCTCGACATACTTGGCAGTTACTTCCTGGAATTCAGGATGCAATGAGCTTGACAAGATTAATCTAGTAGTAGACTATTAATCCAAAATAATGGTCTGAATGTTTCACAATGCCATTGACAAGGATACAGGAGAAAAGCTGAGCAATAAAAACCAATAATTGAGTCGGTTTGTATCATTTGCAATTCAAGAAGTTCTAGCCTTCTAGGGTTTGTTTGACAAGAACACATTTATTACTACTTATAATGTTATTATAAGGACATTATAAATAATGAAGTGCTCTTGCTAAACGTACCATTAGATGACGGGCTGAAAGGTGATCTTGTTGAACCCATATCATAAAGTTTTCAGATTGAATAGTTTCATACTTGGGCCGTTTATAAGATAGTTAAAGTTACTAGTGGAAATGTGTTTGATTTTGGGACATTTATGGATTGGGAGTTTTGGGCTACAGGTTCAAGTAGGGTGGCTCAGGCTCTCAAACAAGTACTCCATAGACCTAGTATTCACATTTTACTGGATCTATTGTAATTGTAGAAAGTACATTTATTTTGACTTGCAGATGATCAGGTACACAATGACTATTTGCTTGGATATTCAAATAGGAGGGAAGGCCTTACCTTGGCATAGGATTTTAAATATCTTTCCATGTAACCAGGGAAGAGATTAAGCCTTCCCGTCTTACAAGCTTCAGACTCGGGATCTAAATACTTTCCGCTTAGATTTCCTCCACCCAGTGGTGAATAAGCAAGCAATCCAACATTGCAATTGTTTGGGTGGCAAACTTCAACAAGATCAACTGGGAGGAATCAATACAGTCGAGTTACAATCTTGCAAGATGATCATTTAACAAATATGTTCAAGCAACTACTTATGAATCACAATTATCACATTCATTTCAAACTGCATAGGTTATTATGGTGATTGAATATATAAGAGTAAAGATTCAATTTGCTATGCAGAAGTAGAGAATTTAACTAAATCTCAGAATTCTATTTAGACCTCTGCAACAATGTTGTTGTTGCAGAGGTCTAAATAGAATTCTGAGAAGATGCAATTAAATTAGAAAGAAGAATCATAACCAATAAAGAAAATGTGCTCTCAAAGGCCAACTTGATGTCGCCATATGTTTTGTGAACCAACACAAACTTGTTTTTTTATATTTTGTGCAACTATATATGTCAATGAATATTTCATTTTACACTCTCGGTATTCATCAATATGAACCAGAGATGACGAATGCTGGTTTCAGTTATCAATTACACATTTACACTGCTACAAGATGGAAAGAAGATGAAAAGTTGAGATTAAAAACTGACCTTCGAATTTGCACCTAGTTAGCAGATTATAGGCGTTCTGAATGCTAATGATCTTTGGTAGCCCTGCAACTTTTGCTGTATGGACGAACTCCATAACTCCATATGAAGTCTCATTTGAAACACCTATATACCTCACCTAGACAAGTTCAAGCATACATTAATTTGTAAAGGTGATATGCATTGCAGCAAGTCACTATTAGAAGCTTAAGTAGATAATCATGAGTAGAATAGTTAAATCACTGTAGCACAAATTACTTGGTAACAACCAGATGCGGGGAACTTCCATTTTCTATAGTTCAATGACACTATGACAGAATAAAAAATTTCAATAAAATCAATTAGCAGCAGTAGTGTATCTCATACGTGCAGAGTGAGGATACCTTTCCTTCATCAATAAGCTCTTGGAAGCCTTTTAGTTGCTCAAGAACTGGAATGCTCGGTCTCCATTTTGAATAATCATAAGTAAACTCGCCAAACAATGCGACATACCGATCTGGCCTGACAATTAATTGCATGCATTATATAAGATATGAAGAATCTCATTCATGTGCTTACTTAGAAAAGAAACTAACGCCATGCATTATAGTAGAACTGGCAAGTAAAATCATGATGACAAATTTAACAATTAACATTTTAAATAGAGTTACTGACTTATTCTAATAGCATTCCTAGTATAGAGCTTATTTTCTTTTTATTTCACAGATAAAAAAATCACTATATAACTAAGGTTCGTATACTTTGTCACTCGAGTGAAATAGGATTCAAATGTCACGCCACCTTAATCTCTCAAATTTCATGCACCTAAGAGAGATATCTCAAATCTCAAGGAGTCTATCTGGATTATGTCTATTTGATATATAATCAAGTGTTAAGACAATTTTTCAAAGTGCGCTTGGAAGGAAACACGAGTATTACTGACAACTCAAATTTGAAATGGGAATATTACGAATCTAAACTCACCAATGAATTTGAAGAAGGTCAATGTAGTCAGTCTTGAGTCGCTTGAGGCTTTTCTCCACACTTTCTCGTATATTAGCAGCATCAACCCTCAAAACATCTGCATTATCGCGTAAGTGAGAGAGCCGCTGCTCAGAAAAGCCACAAACTTTTGTAGCTACAATAACCTATATCAAGTGAATTGGTAGGGTAGGTCAAAGGTGAGAAAATAAAATAAAAGTACACTTTAGAACTGATAACGAACTGTTGTGAGTTTGGATGCCTTTAAAAAGTTTCACATATTTCCCTAGTTGCAGAGATTCCAGAGAACCCTTCAAGAATCAAACTTGAAACAGATTTATTACCTTATCACGGGGCTGAGATTCCAACCAACTTCCTATGTACAAATCAGTTCTTCCCTGTGTCTCCTTCTTCATTGGGATAGGGTACTGCCAACAGAAAAGACCATAATCTACAAATGTTAGGATCACAGTCCAACCCCAGGACATAGTAACAAACTGCTCATGGTATATTAGGTCTGTGATTAGATTATTGTCAAGATTGCAGGATGGGGAAGGGGGGATTATGTAACAAGGCTGTTGCGATTGTTGTTTTATACTTTATATATTTTGCCAAAATGAGCAAATAATCACGAAAGGAAAAGCATGGGAAAAGAAACTCTTACAGCCTCTGCAGTGTCAAGTATATTGATCCCATAATCAAATGCATAACTAAGCATATCATGAGCCTCCTTCTCTGTATTTTGTTCTCCAAAGGTCATCTGAGAGCAGTTTCAGAAAGTTTACAACAAGAAGCCACATGTAGAATCCAAGTACCATCTTAAGGTGAAGACTACCTTTTTTTTTGGTAGAAAAGGTGAAGACTACCTTTATTTACCGCATATGAAACAAATAAATATATCAATTATCAAAATAGAAAATTCGAAGATATAGCCAGAGATTCATGAAATAAGAGATTGCTCAAGGCTCCAGTTGAGAGTGACTCTATTTAACACATATTGATCGAGGTGCAACAAACACAGAAGTTGCAGTCAGTGGAAATTGCAGTAGCACACTAGCACCAAGCCATTGCAATCAGCAAAAAACTCACACAATTCGGTATCACTCCGGAAAGTTTTAAGCTATTAATTCCCAAAAATCATAAGAACCATAACCATGTCACAGCATAACAAGCAAGCACATCGCAAAGAAGATGGATAAAAATCGAAAACACAAAATGGCGTTGCCAATTCAAAGATTACGATTCGTATACCAAATTGATTGCTACGCAAGTAGCCAAGTACACACATATTATCGGAAAATGGTGTAGAATTTACCGTTCCGAGCGTGATTTCGCTGACAAGGAGATCAGAATCGCCGAGTTTCTTGTACTGAAGAGCGGTCTGCTGAGCGAGCTTGGCAGCAACGACAAGGGGCTTCGACCGCGAGGAGCTATTCCGCGGACATAGGGACGGCAATGATGGGCGGCGGAATCGGCGGTTATCAGAGAAAAAAGCGGGGACGGCGTGGGAGCAGGACACCGACGCCATGTATGGGTGAAACAGTGGATAATTTGCAGTTGATGCACTGCCTTGTTATCATTCCATGTCAGCTTTCCATTTGTAAGGAGGGGAGACAAGTTTATAGAAACTAAAAAGGAATTTATATGAACTTGTATGGAGTATATGTCAAAAGCCGACCTAGCTCAGTGGTAGAGCGCGTGGCTTTTAACCACGTGGTCGTGGGTTCGATCCCCACGGTCGGCGGATTTTTGTTTCAAAATCATAGTATTTTGGATGAAAAAGGTCACTTATGGGTAATTTGCGGAATGATAAATAATTGTCAGGTACTAGTAGGGGTGGCAATTCGGTAAATCGGTTGGATCATTCGGATTTCGATCAGTATCGGGTATTTCGGGTCGGGTCAGATCAGGTCGGATGTGTAAATTGTCGGTTACATCGGGTTATCGGGTCAAAATCGGTCAAGCAAATCCGGATTTCGGTTGAGTCGGTTTCGGGTTGAGTCGGTTTTTGCAATTTTCGATTGAATCGGATTTCGGTTAAATCAGTTCGGTTAAATTGGTGTTCGGTTAAATCAAATTTTGGTTGAATTAGGTATTGACTGAATTTTTGGTTGAAATCGATATTAAGAGTTCAAATTAACTGTATTTTAAGTGATAAAAGTTATATGATTAAATGAATGGGCCATGATAATATTAAGAATTGTTATATTTATAATATAATATTTGTATTTGAATTTGATTTTGAGTTTGAGTTTTTAAAGATGAAATTTACCACTTGTATAATAAATCAATTAATATTTGACCGAAAAAGTCAATCAAATCAATAGATGATCACAATTTACAAATTCATAAGATACAATCATACAATTTTCATAAATCACAAGTAAAGATTATATGTTATTAAACATATGTAAGATTTTATATTCATAAAAAATTATTATAATATTGCAATCAACTAATTACATGTTACAAATAATGATTATATGATGTTATACTCCAATAATTTAAAATGATCTTAGTTCACGAATAATAATTTTATAGTCACATACAATTTCAAGATCATATACATAAATAAATAAAATCTTTACATTTTATTGAAGAAATATATATTTTGTGATGAATAATAATATTGGAATCCATGACTATATGAGACTATGGTAAGTAGTTCTAAAGTTATTAAAATATTCAATCATCATTACTATATACTAAAGAAGAGGTTAAAATAATATATAAAATAATTCCATATTAAAATATATCATTCATCTTTTTTAAATCAAACTGACTAGTTGAAATTTAATCGAATTATTTCTAAATATTTATATTTATATATATTAAAAAAATATTTGTTTTATTTTGGGATAATATATTATATTTTAGTTAAGAATATAAGATATATATAATTCTTAAAATATCCTTTCTTATATCAATTGTTAATGATTATTTTAGTTTATATCATCAGTTTGATCAAAATTTAACAAGTAAAAATACATAATACAATAATTTTATAAAATTTCGTAAAAGGTGCGAGAACTAACACTATTTTATAACTAAATGATTATGCGATCTCTTATATTCATATGATCTTGTATACTAATAACATATAAGATTTTATATTCTATCAACCAATAGTTTTGAAAACTCAAAACATAAATATTACAAAATCTCATATTGATTCTGGTATAACTATGATAAATAATTGAATATAGACATAAATAAATAAAATATTTTTTCATTTGATAAATATATTTTTTGTGAAGAATAATGATATTGGTGTGTATGACTTGTGAGCTTATGATCAATATAGTTCTAAAAGTTATTAAAATGATTTCAATCCAATATCCAAATAATTATCTCATATATTATATTTACATGATCTTATACATTAATCATAAATAAGATCTTATATTATTTTGGAAACTAAAAACACAAAATAGATAAAATACCATATTGATATTAGTATAACTATCATAATATACATAAATAAATAAGATCTAAATATACTATTATTAAATAAATATTGCTTTTTGTGAGGAATGATGATATCTACCTAATACATTATAAAACAGAAACTTGAAAAAATTGCGCCACGTGACATTATTAGAATAAAATAATGTCAAGCTCTTAAATAATAACTTGTACTGTTATTCTTTTTATACATCCATATCTTTTAACTATATGCTGATATTTTGAAATATAATAAACTATCTATAGAATATATGATATATTTTAGTATAAATTAGTATATGTATATAAATTTTAATAAATTAACATTAAAAACTATTTTAATAAGTTATATTGTCATTGCTAAATTTCCTACCCTAAACCCTAAACCCTAAAAGATAAGAACTCAAATACATAACCTTAGTCAACTAGTTGGTATCTAATAATCGGGTTCGGGTTGTTTCGGGTTTAATCGGGTTCGGATTGTTTCGGTTTTCGAATACAATCGGTTCGGGTACAATCGGGTTCGGGTAGCTCGGATTCGGGTATGTATCGGGTTGGTCTTTTCGAATATAATCGGTTTCGGGTTGCTTTTTTAAACGGGTTGCTTTCGGGTTCGGGTAAGAATCGATCAGATCGGGTCGGTTTCAGATTTCATTTTGTAATTTTTTCCGGATAGCGGTCGGTTCTCGAATCGGGTTGTTCGGTCAGTTATTTCGGATCGGATCAGAATTTGCCACCCCTAGGGACTAGTAGCATCAGAGAACTTTACGTTTGGGAAACACTCTCTTTTCAAACAAAATAGTTTCTCCCGCCTAGGGTTTAAGCAGGCCTTTTCACCGCCTATGATGGCAGCGCCGCCTGACGGCCCCCCACTGCCTCCGTCTCCTCCTGATCCTCCATCAGCAGACATGGACGTAGATCCACCATTGAAAGCACCGTCAGCCCCCGAGAATGAACCTTCAACAAAAGTGGTTAACTCCAATGGTGGAAAAGATCTTCCCACGGTGCCGGCTACTAGTTCGGCGCCTTCCTTACCACGGGCTACTCCTCCCAGATCTTATAAGGACATGGTGATTGGTCTCCAGGCTACGCCAAACAGAAGTCAGACAAGTAGTCAAGAAGATCTGATATGGACGGAGCGACCCGATTTGTACGACACTGATGACGATGAGGAAGATGGCAACCAAGATCCTTTGTGCCCCACAATCCGATTCACAACGGAAGAGAAACGGGCAATGAGACGTCCATGGGCGAAATCCCTAATCATTCACATGTTTGACCGAGGCCCGAGTTACACGACTCTCAAGCGAAGACTTGAGCAAAAATGGGATCTGAAGGGTAAACTCACCCTTATTGACATTGGGAATGCTCATTACGTAGCCAGGTTTGATAACGAAGAAGATTACACCCACGTGCTGACACAGGGACCATGGATGATTGGGGATAACTATCTGATGATGCAGCGATGGAGACCTAATTTTAATCCTTATATGGATAAACAACAATTCTTAACTGCTTGGGTCCGGATCCCGGGACTAAGCATGGAGTATTTCAACCCGACATGCATTCGTCGGATCGGAGAGCAGATTGGGCAGGTCACGAGAATTGATCGTACTACTGTAGAGGCGGATCGAGGTCAATTCGTTCGTTTCGGAGTTGAAATTGACTTGTCTAAGTGTCTCCTTCCTAAATTCCGCTATCGTGGTAGGAATTGGCCAATACAATATGAAGGTATCCGAAGCCTATGCTTCGAGTGTGGTGTAATTGGTCACTTAAAAGAAAACTGCCCAGCTTTGATCCCTGAACCAGAAGAAAGTCCTGAGTTGCCGGTAGCAAATTCTGCACCCAAATCTGCTCTTGAAGAACAACTTGCAATGGAAACTTATGGTTCATGGATGAAAGTCGTAAAGCCGAATCGCAAGCAAACTCAGAATGCTCAATCGAGTCAGAAAGACAAGAATGATGTGAAATCATCCCAACAGGCAAACTCCGCTAGGGCAACAGGTTCGAGATTCGAGTTGTTGCAATGTGAGGAAGTCCCTACGCCGGTGAGTAACGATGACAATCATGAATCCCATGCACACATGGACAAAGGTACGGGGTCCGAGTCAACTCAGCCTGCTGTGGTGGCATCCACGTCAACAAATCCCAGCACGAAAACACTCGCGATTGTGGCTTCTACCAAGGTGGGCCCGATTTCCGAAAATATTGTGGCCCGTGATTCGGTTGGCTTAAGTGCTACGATAAGGAAAATTGAAATCTTGCGAAAGGAAACCCAAGATAACGAGCAAAATCCAAATCCGCGGATTAAGGAGAAAAAAGAGAAAAAAGATAAGAAAGATCCCAAAAATATTGCACTTGCCCCATCCAAAAGATCTCAATCCAAACTTGCTAACAAACAGGTGGTTATTTCCAAGGATACTGAGATCAAAAAAGCGGAGTTACTTGCAGAACAAGCTAAAACCCTAGTTAACACCGTTGATCAAAAAAAGAAGAGTGCCTCATCACCTACAGAAACCAAATCACAAAATTTAGCCGTCCATACAGAGATCAGCCCGGTGATCCAAGTTCAACATGAACCTCCCCCCGCCCCTGCGCCCCCGAGTGCTCTTCCCGGAGATTGTTCACAACAACCGAAGCCTCCTGATATCAGATGTGAATCCGGGACCGGTCCTCCCCACCCTCCCCAGGCTAGCCAACAAGATGATCGTCGAGTTCTTGCCAATGAGAGCAGTTTCGAACCCTCTGTTGTGCCGGATCTCAATGCCTCCAATGCTGACTCAAGCCCTCAATAGGCTGGCCGAAGCATCGGTTGCCTATTTTTTCAACATTGATGATCCTTTTAGACCTGTGTTTGGTCCCCTCATTAACTCTTTTATGTCTATGCATAATATAAGTCTGATGATATGGAACGTCCGAGGGGCCGGTAATGCCCGATTGCTCAATGCGCTTCGGGAGTTGATTCGTCTCAATCGCCCAAGCGTTTTGTGTTTGGTTGAACCACGTGTTAGCGGAGTTCGTGTTGATGAGATTTGCCAGCGTATTCAGTATGATGGAATGTTGAGGATTGAAGCGGACGGTTTTGCCGGTGGAATCTGGCTTTTCTGGAAAACATCGGAATTTATTGTGGTTCCGATCTCTCTTCACCGACAACACATAACTGTAGAAATCTCTCGACGGGGCGAGGAACCTTGGCTTCTTTCCGCAATTTATGCGGCTCCGAACCCGTCGCGTCGTATGGATTTATGGGATCATTTGAGAAGTTTTGCTCAGTTGAATAATAGGCCTTGGCTCTTGACTGGAGATTTCAATGCTACTACTGGCCCCAATGAAAGATCTTCTTCTTCAGTTGGTTCAAACTATTCGTCTCAGACCTTCTGTCAGTGGATTGATGACTTGTGTTTGATGGATTTGGGCTTCTCCGGGCCACCTTTTACTTGGTCCACCGACAATTCTGTTCATAACTGGTCGGCAGCTAGACTGGATCGAGCTTTGTGTTCAGAATCCTGGTTCGAAAAATTCCCATCCGCCACGGTTCAGCACCTTGTAGCTCCTTACTCTGACCATCTACCGATTCTGATTAACACAGTGCACGGAAATATTACTCACAATGATAGAAAGCCTTTCCGTTTTCAGGCGTCGTGGATGCTACATGATGATTTCTCCTCGTTCTTAGCGTCCAAATGGGGCTCAGGTTTGTCTTTACAGTCTGCTCTCTCACACTTGGCCACGGATCTGTCTTGTTGGAATCGTGAAACTTTCGAAAATATTTTCCACCGGAAGAGACGCTTATGGGCCCGGCTCAATGGTGCGCGAAAGGCTCTTGCTGCTAGACCTACACAACGTCTCATCGACATCGAAAAATCTATATGCAAAGAGCTTGAGTCGGTGCTGGATCGGGAACAACTATTATGGTTTCAAAAATCTAGAGCTAATTTCCTAGTGGAAGGTGACCGTAATACTCGATACTACCATCTTGCCACTATGATTAGAAGAAGTTCATCTCGGGTCACGCGTCTCCAAGATAGTCATGAGAACTGGATCACTGATGAAAACGAGTTAAAAAGTCTAGTACTGAATGATTTTGCTAGTCTTTTTACGGTGGATCTGAATTATGGTGGCCGACAATGGCCTCCGATTGTTACGAGTTTCCCGTAGCTCACGCAAGTTCAGATTGATGATCTCGGCTCTGACTTTGAGGTGGCGGATGTTGAGCGTGCTATTAAGTCAATGGGCCCTTATAAGGCTCCGGGTCCCGATGGTTACCCCGCCATATTCTATCAAAAAAATTGGAATGTGGTTGGGTTGCAGACAACGGAATTAGTTCTCCAGGCGTTGAATTCTGGGGTCATTCCGTCTCAATTGGGCGATGCTTTGATGACTTTATTAGCCAAGGTGGATGGTCCTACTTCGCCGGCACATTATCGGCCAATCTCGCTCTTAAATGTTACTTACAAAATAATCACCAAGGCGATCGTGCACCGCCTAAAACCTATATTGCCAACGCTTGTTCATCCGGCGCAGGCGAGTTTCATTCCCGGGCGACAAATTGTGGATAACGTGGTGGTAGTTCAAGAAGCAATCCACACCATGTCGGCACATAATGGGTCCACACAGTGGATGATGCTAAAAATCGACTTGGCCAAGGCCTATGATCGGATCCGATGGGATTTTTTGGAATCCATCCTTGTTGAGGCTCGCTTCCCTAGTCGTTTGATTGATATCATCATGAAAACCCAACGGCAGGGGAAGGTTGATCTTCTTTGGAATGGCTCTCATGCTGGAAACTTTGAACCCTCTCGGGGTGTTCGTCAGGGTGATCCGTTGTCGCCATATCTTTTTGTGCTATGTATGGAAAACTTTCACATATTATTCAAGACTCGATTAACGCCTATTTGTGGAGACCGGTTGAGCTTGGGGGAGTTCGTATTTCTCATCTCTTCTATGCGGATGACTTAATCTTATTCGCCGAGGCCTCTAAAAAGCAAGCTGAAGTTATCAAACAATGTCTAGCTCACTTTTGTGACATCTCGGGTGAGCAAGTGAATTATAACAAGAGCTCGGTATTTTTCTCCAAGAAGGTGAGACCGGCTGTCAAGACAGAAATTAGCCAATTTTTGACAATGCCGATTGTAGAGGATTTTGGTACATACCTGGGCACTCCTACCATCTGCGGCTGGTTGACAAATGATAAATACCAATTTCTGCTAGACCGTGTTTCTTCCCGAATTAGGGGCTGGCATACACGCACTCCTTCAATGGCAGGGCGCACGGTTTTAGCTAACTCAGTGTTGACTAGCATGCCTGTGTATGTGATGCAAACGAACCTTATTCCACGAGTTGTGTGTGACTCCATTGACAAGCAAATATGTGACTTTGTCTGGGGTTCTGATGCTGAAACGAAGCGTATTCATTTGCTATCAAGGGAGAAAATCAATCGTCCAAAGAGGGAGGGTGGCTTAGGAATTCGTTCCTTGCGACACTCAAATTCAGCAATGCTAGCTAAGCTTGGTTGGCGACTTCTCAACGATCAAGAAGCGATCTGGGTTCGTGTGTTGCGGGGCAAATACTGTCATGGCAGGATGGATATCGATATGTTTGATCCTAATCCATACTCATCTAATATATGGAAAGGGGTCATACATGGGGCTGATCTACTTGCTAAAGGTGTTCGTATCTCTGTTTGCAATGGGCAATCTACTCTCTTTTGGTTCCATCCATGGGTTACTTCCACTCCTCTTATTGACCTAGCGGTTCAGCCGGTTCCGAAGCCCCTTAATGGATTTACGGTAGCTGAATGTTGGCTTGGAACGTCTTGGAATTGGGAGTTGATTTCCCCCTTTTTAGATCCCCAAATTTGTACCCAACTTATGGCGATCCATGTTCAAGATGATGAAAGTATGCGGGACAGAGTTTACTGGGGTCCTTCTCCGAGAGGCGAATTCTCTACGAGCTCGGCAATGCGCCTCCTTCGCGAGCAGAACGAACCTCCAACCTGATGTTCGCATTTTTAGTATAGTTTTTTATAGGTTTTCTTTGATTATTAGGTTTAGTTTTGTTGAGTTTAGGTTTAGTTTTGAATATTTTTAGTTAGTTTTGCATAATTCTGTGAAAAGAGTGGAATCTACGCTATTTTGTGAATTTTGCAGGTTTTAGCAAGGAAAGTAGCTGAATGGAGCTAAATTTGGAGCATTGCTGTAAGAGACGGAGGAGTGCAAGATTGAAGAAGTCGAAGCTCGAGAGTACAAGAAGAAGTGTCGAAGAAAACAAACCCCAGGCTCGTTAACGAGGCTGTGAAGGGTCGTTAACGAGGCCACGAAGAGAAAGATTTCGAGTATTATTTTTATTATTAACCGATCCTGAGCGGGAATTTATTTCCGTATCGGTTGAGTATATTTTTAGAATCTCTTGGGGTTGTTAGAATATGTATTTTAGGGTTTAATATCTTTTTAGATTTTATTTCTATCTTTTAGAGATTGTTTCTATCTTTTTAGGAAAGTTTATATCTTTTAGTTTTTTTAGTTTTTTTAGCTTTTTAGTATAAATATCCTTCTATCTAGCATAGAAAGAGGGGGGCTTGATTTGGAGAAGTTTTTAGAGAGCTTATTTTTAGAGGAGATTTGTGGAGGCCGAGAAGGAGAGAGCGAGATCGGATCGGAAGAGGATCACGAGGCTCGGTAGACGACGGTTGCCGATTGTTCGTTGGTCGTGTTTGAGGTTCGTTGTTTTGTTTTTTTCGGTTTCTTCTGAATCTCTGTAAGACAATATATTTTTCTTATTAATTTGAGTTTGAGTTTTGTTTCAATGTTTCATTTTATTGAAGTTTTTAGTTTCTTAGTCATGATTAGTGAGTAGTTTATTTTTCTAGGGTCGGGGTTAAGCCCGGCATAGTTGAGCATGTTGGATGAGTAAGATTGTGTGTGAATGCCTTTTATCATTTATTGAGATTGTTTGTTGTGCTTAATACCAAGATGAAAGTTGAGGTAATTTAGGTTTTTAACTTGATTGAAAGAGAAAGTTAGTAACTTGAAGGTTGATATTGTTTGAAAACGAAAGTTTCAAGCTTTAGATCTAAAACAAGCAATTGAGTGAATTAGGATGCGAAAGTAGATTAATTTACTTACTAAGTCAACGAAAGTTGATAACTCTATCTGTTTAAAGGCATGATCTTATCTTCTTACGGAATCTTATGCTTGACTATGTTGTGGTGTCCGTTGTCCTAGATTTTTGCTTTATTTGAATTATTTCTGGTAAATCTTCGTTGCTGAGTACTTGCCTCAGTACCGAATTTTAATTAGAATTTTATTAGGTCGTTAGATAGTATTTTTGTGTTCGGTGGCTCGGTAACGATCCTGACAACATCGTTAACGAGGCCTCTCGTGAGTGTTTTGTTTGATTTTTTTTTGATTTTTGTTAGATTGATAGACAAACAACCTTGCTTCCTGTGGAACGATCCTGACTCCACTGTACTCAGCGGGGTCTTGACTTACAAATTTATTTGTTGGCCGAGAAACCCTATCAACAAATTGGCGCCGTTGCCGGGGAAGCAACGTGTTGTTAGTTTATCTTCGGGATCGGGAATAGCCCGACCCCGTTTTTGTTTTTAATCTTTGTTTTCTTTGTTTGTTTTCTCAGTGTATGCCGGTAGGACGAAGAAGGCTTCAGTTTGATAACACAAGTTATTACTCAGAACCAGAGCGTTCCCTGCACCGTCGACTCCGAGAAAACCGAGCCATGACCACAACAGAAGAGATGGCTCGAGAGTTAGAGATCCTCCGGACCCAAATGGAGGCACTGAAAGCCGAGAAGGATGGCGCAGACGCAGACAAGGCTCGACTGCAAGTAGAGCTAGACGCCTATCCAAGGAATGCCAAGAAATACATGCATCCGGAACTGAGGGTGCCAGAATCTCCTATTGTGCTTCCTGAGATAGAGAAACCTTTTGAGATCAAGTCTCAATTTATATCCTTAATCAAACGGGCTCAGTTTGAAGGGAAACCTGTTGAGTGGCCTATGGAGCATATTAGAAATTTTCTTGATTTATGTGACACCATAGCTGCTGAAGGTGTCTCGTTAGAATATGTTCTGTTAAAAGATTTTAGATGGTCACTCACTGGAAAGGCCCTGAACTGGTTAGAGAGCCTACCTTCTAAGTCTATCAGGACTGGGAAAGCTTTGTATGATCAATTTCTTACAAAGTTTTTCCCTCGTGCTAAGAAAACGGATTTAAGGAAATACATCACCTCTTATCACCAGTTGCCTAATGAAACATTTGTTGAAACATGGGAAAGATTCAAAGAGATGCTTAGACAGTGCCCTACTCATGGGCAACCTTTATATGTATTGCAAGAAATCTTTTTCCAGGGTATCAACGCGGAGACCAAGAACCGCATCAACACGCATAC
This sequence comes from Fallopia convolvulus, assembly GCA_964016875.1. NCBI lineage: Eukaryota > Viridiplantae > Streptophyta > Magnoliopsida > Caryophyllales > Polygonaceae > Fallopia > Fallopia convolvulus. The sequence continues at coordinate 38,083,456 of OZ024731.1, read as the reverse complement.
TGCGTGCGGTTTTATAGAGATGAACCCGACAGAGGTGTGGGAGCTGTTTGACAAGCTGGCGAATTACGATGCTATGTACGGAACCCAGCAGACTCCACAAACTCAAAAACGTCTCTATGTGCCCAACCGAGATGAAGTTGACCCCGATGTTAAAAATCAATTCTTACAAGATGAGGTCAACCGTTTGAGGAAACAGGTAAGTTTTCTGAAATCCTCTCAATCATGTCAAGAATGTGGTTCTTCTGCACATATTACTTCTGCTTGCACTAACATTGAGCAGGTTAGAACCGCTGAGACAATAGCTGAGATGAATAACATGAGAGGACCCTACAGGAACCAGCCTAATTATAATGACAGGTCAAACAACTATCAACCATGGGGCAATCAGAATACAAGTCAAAATTACACAAGGCCCCCACAAGATAGACGACCTGCACCATATCGACCTCCAGGCCATCAAGAGACGCCATCATGGGTTCAGGAGATTAAAGAGAGCATCAACGGAGTGAACAAGAAGGTTGATGACGTTCAAGCCAAGCTGAACCGACAAGATAAAAGATGGGGAGAATTCGATATTTGGAAGAGGAGCGTTGATTCCCAACTAGGGGACCTTACTGCACGGATTCCAAGACCACAAGGGCAACTTCCGGGTCGTCCCGAGGAGAACCCTAGAGCCCAAATAGCAGCGGTACACCTCAGAAGCGGGAAGACACTACCGGAAAGAATTCAAGCTGAAGAGAAGAAGGAAAAGGACCTCGTAAAACAGCTCGTTAACGAGCTAGCGAGAGCTAGTACCGAGCCTACAAGCCAGGATGACGAGGCTCCGAGGGTATCTAACGACCCTAACCCAGTAAGTATACTAATCCGAGCCTTCCTCTCAATCCCAGGGTAGTTAACGACCCCATCAGGGTCGGTAACGACCCGCCGAGGACATCAATCGACCCCAGTGTCGACCCGGTACTCTCACCTCTCGAGCCTAACTTGGTTCCGAGAATGGTGAAATCTCTTCCATTTCCAACTAAGAAATCTATGGACTCTAATGAGAGTAAGTTCAAGCGTTTCGTTAAGATTCTTCAGGGCATTAATATTTCCATCCCATTCGCTGACGCCCTAAGCGAGATGCCGGCTTAAACAAAATTTTTGAAGGATATTCTTAGCAGGAAAAGGTCCATTACAGAGCTGCAGGATGAAGTCAGATCCATAGCTCTTCCAGAAAAGCTTGGAGATCCCGGGAGGTTTGCAATCACAATCGGCATAGGCAACCACAAGTTCAAAGCTTTATGCGATCTTGGTGCTAGTGCTAGTCTTGTTCCACTCTCAATCTGGTCTAGAGCAAATATGGGACCACTAGAGCCCGTTAACATGCGGCTTTATATGGCAGACGGATCTTGCATCAAACCAACAGGGCTGCTAGAAGACTTCCCAGTTCAAGTGGGCAATTTCTTTGTTCCTAATGACTTCATCGTTATGACAATGCCCGAAGATCCAGTTGTGCCTATTATTTTGGGAAGACCATTCCTTGCTACAGCAGGAGCCATAATCGATGTTAGGAGAGGACTCCTAACTTTCGAAATTGGGGATGAGGTGACGGAATTCCAATTTAAACAATCCAAGGAGTCCGACAAAGCTGAAGTCAAGATGCTCTACACCCACAAGGAGATCATTGAATGTGGAGGCCCCATAGGAAGATCAGCATACAATGATGAAATTTCAGGGCGAAGATGGGCAGAAATAACTACTACAGTTTCAGTAACGAGTCCTCCAGCATCGTTACCGATTCTCCTGGCAGAAGACGTAGGCTCGTTAATGACCCACCCAGGTTCGTTAACGACCCTAGCCGAAGATGGCGAGATCTCAGCTTTTGAATGCTTTGAGGAAGTGTTGAAGACGGAACCAGAAGAGCCGATTCTAATCCCTGCCGAACCGTCCCCAACACTTAAACCTTTTCCAGATTCCCTCAGGTATGAATTCCTCGGTCCTAATTCTACTCTACCTGTCATCATTAATGCTGGATTAAAAGATGAAGAAGTAGGAAAACTCCTGAATGTGCTTAGGATGCATAGAAAAGCCAGCTACTCCCTAGATGATATAACTGGCATATCCCCTTCTCTTTGCATGCATAGGATTTACATGGAGGACAATCATAAACCCACCATAGAGCATCAACGTAGATTAAATCCTAATATGAAGGATGTAGTTAAAAAGGAAATTATTAAATTACTTGATGCTGGGATCATATTTCCTATTTCGGACAGCCAATGGGTGAGTCCGGTCCATGTAGTCCCAAAGAAAGGGGGGATGACTGTGATAGAAAATGAAAAGGGAGAGCTTATTCCGACTAGAACCACCACTAGTTGGAGGATGTGCATTGATTATAGGAAGCTTAATAGTGCTACTAGAAAAGATCATTTTTCGCTTCCTTTCATAGATCAGGTGTTAGAACGCTTAGCCCAGCATGATTATTTCTGTTATTTAGATGGCTATAGCGGCTTTTGGCAGATTCCCATTCATCCTGATGACCAAGAGAGAACAACCTTTACATGTCCCTATGGAACCTTTGCTTACAAAAGAATGCCATTTGGGCTTTGCAATGCCCCTGCTACTTTTCAAAGATGTATGATGGCCATTTTTTCAAACATGATAGAGGATATTGTAGAGGTTTTCATGGATGATTTTTTTGTTTATGGTTCTTCATTTGATTCTTGTCTTGCTAACCTTGCACGAGTGCTTAAAAGATGTGAAGAAACCAATCTTGTACTTAATTGGGAAAAGTGTCATTTTATGGTTCAAGAGGGGATAGTACTAGGACACCTTGTCTCTAAAAGAGGGATAGAAGTAGATAAGGCGAAAATTGAGCTTATTGAAAAACTACCTCCTCCCTCTTCTGTAAGAGACATTAGGCGTTTTTTAGGGCATGCTGGCTTTTACAGGCGATTTATTCAGGATTTTTCTAAGATAGCTAAACCTTTGACTAACCTACTAATGAAAGATGTAGTGTTTGAGCTGTCTCTAGAATGTCTTGAAGCATTTTACAAGTTAAGAGTTGCCCTTGTGTCCGCCCCCATCATGCAGTCCCCAGACTGGACATTACCCTTTGCGATCATGTGCGATGCCAGTGACTATGCAGTTGGCGCAGTCTTAGGGCAACGGAAGGACAAAAAACTCCACGCCATTTACTACGCCAGCAAGACGCTGGATGAGGCGCAGAGTAAGTATACCACAACGGAGAAGGAATTCCTTGCTGTGGTGTTTGCCTTTGAAAAATTCCGGTCCTATCTTGTTGGATCCAAAGTGATTGTTTATACTGACCATGAGGCCGTTAGATACTTAATGGCTAAAAAAGATGCAAAACCTAGATTGCTTCGTTGGATGCTCTTACTGCAGGAATTTGATCATGAAATAAGAGACAAAAAGGGAGCAGAAAATCTAGTGGCGGATCACTTGTCCAGGTTGCCAGTTGAGCATATCACCGAGTCCAATAATGAAGTTCTGATAAATGATTCCAGACCCGACGAACACCTCCTGCTGAACGAGGTCGAACTTTACAAGACCCTCGTCACCGACCCCTTCAGGGTCGTTAACGAGGTGCCGAGGCTGGAAGACACAAATAAAAAGGGAAAATGTTCAGATTGGGTCAACAATCAAGTCAATGAGGTCATTACTGAGCTACGGGAGGTCGGTACCGAGGTCAAAATATTAAATCCTAGCTCGTTAACGACCCATCCAGGTAAGATTTCTGAACCTAAGTCTTCTCAATTAAAATTCACCCCCTCTCCTTCTTCAATTTCTTCTTCCTCAATATCAATCCATGCTATTAGAGGGCCAAAAGCTCCTTGGTTTGCGGAATTCGCTAACTATCTTGTAGGCGGCGTAATTCCCGAGGGCCTTACCCCACAAAAGAAGAAGAAATTTCTCCATGATGTAAAACAATACTATTGGGACGATCCCTACTTGTTTAAACAAGGAAGCGATCACCTCTTTAGGCGTTGTATCCCAGAGGAGGAGATTGAAAACGTGATCCGTCAATGTCACACACTTCCAACTGGAGGTCATGCAAAAGGATTCAAGACTACTGCGAAGATTCTTCAAAGTGGTCTCTATTGGCCCACCATGTTCAAAGATGTGCAAGCTTATGTGACAGCATGTGATGGATGTCAACGCTCAGGCAACATAACTTGGAGACATGAAAATCCACTAACTGGGATATTAGAAGTTGAGCTATTTGATGTATGGGGCATTAATTTCATGGGACCGTTTCCCGCCTCAGGACCCTACAAGTACATCTTAGTTGCGGTTGATTATGTTTCCAAGTGGGTGGAGGCTGTTGCTACAAGGACTAATGACGCCAAGACTGTTGCTAAATTCATCAAGACCAATATTTTCCCCAGATTCGGCGTTCAAAGAGTCCTTATCAGTGATGGTGGTTCCCATTTCATTGAGCGAAGTTTTGAAGCCCTTTTGGCTAAATATGGGGTATCTCATCGGGTGGCAACACCCTATCATCCCCAAACAAGTGGCCAAGTTGAAGTTTCAAACAGGCAAATAAAGAGCATATTGGAGAAGACAGTTTCCCGTTCTAGGAAGGATTGGTTCTCCAAGTTGGATGACGCTCTGTGGGCATATAGGACAGCATACAAGACACCTCTACGCACCCCCCTATAATCTAGTGTATGGCAAGGCATGTCATTTACCGGTCGAAATGGAGCACAAGGCATTATGGGCTCTCAAGGAGCTCAACATGAACCTCGACGCGGTTGGAGCAAAACGATTCATGGACTTGCAAGCATTAGAAGAATTGAGGCTGAAGGCGTACGAAAATGCTGAAATCTAACAGGAGCGCACCAAAAGGTGGCATGATCGGAAATTGGTGCCCAAAACTTACCACATCGGCGATAAGGTACTTCTCTTCAACTCTAGACTCCGATTATTCCCAGGAAAGCTAAGGACACGATGGAGTGGGCCATTTGTGGTTCATCACATTTATCCTCACCGAGCAGTAGAGTTGACTGATAACCGAGGCGTCATTTTCAAAGTTAATGGACACCGGATGAAGAAATTCCATGAGCAAACTGACCCAGATGAAGACATAAGAGTCACCATGGCTCTCACATCAGCAGACTAGTAAGGGAGCTCGTCGGGCTAATGACGTTAAACATAGCGCTTACGGGAGGCAACCCGCTTTTTAGAATAGGTTTAGCTTAGTTTATTTTTCTTTTCTTTTTTCTTTTTAGATTATTTCTTACTTTTCTTTTATTTTATTTTAGTCTTAACTAGGATAGAAATTAGATTTTTAAAGCTAACAAAGATTTCAGGAGAAAGGTGTCGAAAAATCACTCAAGAAGGCCACGACGGCTCGTTAACGACCCACCCAGGTTCGTTAACGACCCGGTTCGGAAGACCCGATTCGTCACAATACGGGACAGGTAAGTTTTGAACCTAATCTATCTAATTCTTCTACCCTAGCCGCCTCCCCTCCCTTCTACTCTTACCCCTCCTATAAAAACACTTCTACCCCTCCCAAAATTCTACCACAAACCCTTCAAAATTCTCTCTCAAACCCAAAACACTCTCAATCCCTCTCCCTTCTCTCCCACCGAGTCGGAATTCCCCACGCTAACGACCACCGGAGACGCCGTCGTTACCGGAGTTCGGAAGCCATCCACCGACGAGGCCGTGCTCGTTAAATACCCCAATTCCGACCCTTGTTCTTCAAATTTTCGGTTCTCCGGTATGATTTCTAAACCCTTGCTTGAAATTGCATGATTGATTATCTATGGGTCTAAGTTTCATAATTTGAATCATGATTCTTAGGAAGGTCGATGAGCATGCTTGATTTCGGTCCTAAAAATTCTTGATTGTGCTTAGTTGTTCATGTTTTAGGAAAGATTATTCATGTTAGATTAGCTATTGTAATTCTCTAGTTAGGAAATCATGAATTTTTCTTGTTCTAGATCTAGTTCAATCTTTGCATGTCAGAATTCCGGGAAATTTTTAGCATGTTCGGGATGGGAAGTTGAGTAAGTATGGGGTGCTTATACCCGATGGGGGATTTGTGGAAAATAATAGAAGATTGCATGCTTGATTTGTGCTGAATTAGAGGTAGATTAATTTCGGAAAATTCTGGTTTTGCTCTCGGCAGGTCGTTAACGACCCACCCAGGCTCGTTAACGACCCTGCACTTCATCATTGATCGATCCGAGCCCAGAATCGTGAACAATCCAATTGGGTAGTTTACGAATAATTCCGAAGTTAATTTTGAGACCAAGTATGGGGTCTCGAGCTTATTATTTTTGAGTGGATCTTATCTTGGAAAAATTTTGATTATTTTGTAGGATCCATGGCTAGTTCAAGCAGACCCGCTACCCGAGCCCAAAAGAAGAGGAGGAACCATAGGTCTCCATCTCCACCCCGAGTGGATGATGTGATTTTGAGCAGTCAGAGCCAAGTAAGGCGCTACTGGGATTTTTTGGAGAAGGACCATTACACCCGATGGTTCTCAAAGTCTAGCGCCGTCTCTACGGGCATCTACACGGATGTCAAGGACGCCTTCATCATTCTTGGGGCCGCCCACCTGTTGAAGCAAGAGAACTTGCCACATTATCCGGCCCTCACATCCGAGTTCTTGGCCACTTTGGAGACCAATTTCTCATCGAAGATCTCGGCGGGACGTATTCGGTTCCGGCTCGGTAATGAGGACCGTGACTTCACCATGGCGGAGTTCAATGCAATCTTGGAGCTCCCAAACCCGTCAAGAGATTACAGTTTGAAGGACTACCGAGTGACCCGCACTTGGAGCTACATCACCGGAGAGGTTCAATCCTCTACCGCGGCGCTATCCGGGGCAAACATAGTCAACCCCATCTTCCGGATTATCTTGAGAGTCCTCGCCGCAACATTTTGGCCGAAGAAAGAGTTGAACCGGCCTACAAGAACGGAGGTTGCTTGCTTCCGCACCATCCTCTTTGAGGACCCCGACCCCTTGAATTTGGGGTACGAATGGCTCTACTATGTCGAGAAGTCCACCAAGTCCAAGGAGGTGTGGTGTGGCAATTTGGTTAGCCTCTTGGCTAAGAATCTTGGAGTAGATCTCACCCGCTACACACCGGCCCACGCCCAACTCCTCAACAAAAACTATTGGTATAGTTCTGGGATTTTCGTGCAAGCCGAGGGAGGCTACAAGGTGAAGGTTCAAGATCGACTAGTCATAACTTCCCTCGACATGTACGAGCTACTCTATGTACCGAATTGGTACGAGGTGTGGACGGGCCATCCTTACCCATTGGAGCCAAAACCGGAGGACGAGCTCTCGCTTAGGCCTTGTGAAACCCGGTTTGAGCGGGACGACGTGGATGAATATGAAGAAGAAGATGAGCAAGAGGATACCGAGGTAGTAGGAAACGACACCGAGGAAGCCGACACCGAGGGCGGCACTGAGGAGCTCAACTTTGAAGAAGAAGACATGGACACGAAGGTGCTAGGAGGCCACATCTTCGTTGACGAGCCCACCAGGGTCGTTAACGACCACTTCCAGCCACCACCCAACACTGTTAACGAGGCACCCAGCTTCGTTAACGAGGTGCCGAGAGCCCCTGTCGACCCACCGCCAGCTCCTGTCGACCCTCATGCTTACGAACTCATGCCTTACAACCCGGTGATGTATCAAGATCATTTCTAGCCTCACTACCCACCACCTCCTCAGCCCGAGTACGCAGGATCGAGTATACCACCACCATGGACCGAGGATCTTTCTGCACGGATGCAGCAGCTTCACCTCCAGACGGATCACATTCATAGGAGGATGGATAGATGGGAAACCGTCTATTCCGCTCGCATGTCGATGGAGGACGAGAGGCAACGTCAGAGAGAGGCGGATGATGCTGAGCGTTGGAGGACGATGTACGACTTCATGGGGAACTTTGAGCACTACTTTCCTCCACCGAACCGTTGATTCAAGCTCAAGATGAAGTTTCCTTTCCTTGTTTCCACTTTTGTAAGTTTTATGTTTTTTTTTTCTTTTTCTTTTTAATTTTTTGTTTTCTTTTCTATTTTTTTCCCTCTTCTTCTTATTTTCCTTACAGTGGGGACACTGTAATTTTAAGTATGGGGTGGGAAGAAAGTAGAAAAATTATGTCCTAGGTGTTTTTGTGTTCTATGTATTTGTTATTTCTTTTAAACCGAAAAAATCAAAAAAAAAAAGAGTTTTAGAATTGATAGATATCCCTTCTTAAGTTCTATGATAGCAATCACTAGCTTAATCATATAATTCCTTGCAAACATGTCTTTAAAAGTATAGCCGGATTCTCAAAATTGAAATTATTATTTTAGAAGAGAATAGCACTTGATGAAATTGAGCACATATACTTTATAGCATAGATGACGCAATCCAACAAAATCTACCTTGTGAGTTATTTTTGGCCTTATAGGGAGAACATTTATGAATCCCTCTTCTTTTCTTGTGTGATTTACTCTCTTTATGCATATTATCTCTTGGAATTGTGATGGTTATCTATTTCTTGAGACCCTTATAAGATTTTTAGTTCATTACTTGTGAAGATCATATGATGGAGAACTTATTTTTATAAGCCCGATTATTCCCTATCTACCTTTACATTATTCCTTCTTTTGATAACCAATTCTGTCCTGAAACCTTTTGTTTTTAGCTCCACAAAAATTATTCCCTAGCCGAGATAAGCTTGACCCTATCCGGGAATTAGGACTTAGATTGGAGAGGTGAAATTTTGTGTTTTGTTAAAAAGAAAAGAGTTTATATTTGCTTGAATTGAAGGGTATTTGGGAAAGGTAGATTGGAAGTCTCTTGTTATTACATGTAAGAAAGGTTTCTTGATAGAAAAAATGCACACAATAAAGTTTTGATGGATGTAGTGTAGTAAAAGGAAGAAAAGGATGTATACGGTAGATCGTTAACGACCCTGATGTAGGCTCGTTAACGAGGCAACGCAGAGCGAAAAAGGAAATAAAAAAAAGAAAAAAAATAAAGAAGAAAAAAGAAGGAAATTAAAAAGAGGTGAAGAGTTAAAGTGCATTTGTGTTTATAGGTAATATCAAGAGATTCTTTTATTTTGGTTATGAGACTTTCTAGGATGATAAAGGGTGAGTGAAAATGAGTGTGTATAGAGAAGAGTGAGTTTGGTATAATCTTCTATGAAAGTTTTGGTGAAGTGTGAGTTTTTAGGAGTCTTTGATTCCCGGATATTATTAGCACCACATGACCAAATATTTCCATTCCTTATTGTTATTACCAAGCCCCATTACAACCCGGCCGAATGGAAGCTTCTATGAAGTTTTTCATTGAGCCTAAGTTCTCTTGATGATTCTTTGCTTGTTTTGACAAATCTTGGGGTGGAGAGTATTGGTGATATAAGTTCCAATTTCTATGAGTTTTTGTATATAAGATGAGTTGAGAGATTGTATTTATAAGCCCAAACACTTGAGAGTTGAGTGAGACACATTATATCCCTTGAGAGGTTGGATTGTATTATTTTATGTCTATTTAAGTGCATATATGTGTGAGGATGTTAATAGTCTTTTGCTATAATTTTCTTGTGTGTAGATGTTGCTTTTTAGAAGATGGCTATGTCTTGATGAGCACGATTTGTTTTGGTTTTGGTTAGAGTCTTGTTTATTGCTTGAGGACAAGCAAGTCTAAGTATGGGGTATTTTGATGTTCGCATTTTTAGTATAGTTTTTGATAGGTTTTCTTTGATTATTAGGTTTAGTTTTGTTTAGTTTAGGTTTAGTTTTGAATATTTTTAGTTAGTTTTGCATAATTCTGTGAAAAGAGTAGAATCTACGCTATTTTGTGAATTTTGCAGGTTTTAGCAAGGAAAGGAGCTGAATGGAGCTAAATTTGGAGCATTGCTGTAAGAGACGGAGGAGTGCAAGATTGAAGAAGTCGAAGCTCGAGAGTACAAGAAGAAGTGTCGAAGAAAACAAACCCCAGGCTCGTTAACGAGGCTGTGAAGGGTCGTTAACGAGGCCACGAAGAGAAAGATTTCGAGTATTATTTTTATTATTAACCGATCCTGAGCGGGAATTTATTTCCGTATCGGTTAAGTATCTTTTTAGAATCTTTTGGGGTTGTTAGAATATGTATTTTAGGGTTTAATATCTTTTTAGATTTTATTTCTATCTTTTAGAGATTGTTTCTATCTTTTTAGGAAAGTTTATATCTTTTAGTTTTTTTAGTTTTTTTAGCTTTTTAGTATAAATATCCTTCTATCTAGCATAGAAAGAGGGGGGCTTGATTTGGAGAAGTTTTTAGAGAGCTTATTTTTTGAGAAGATTTGTGGAGGCCGAGAAGGAGAGAGCGAGATCGGATCGGAAGAGGATCACGAGGCTCGGTAGACGACGGTTGCCGATTGTTCGTTGGTCGTGTTTGAGGTTCGTTGTTTTGTTTTTTTCGGTTTCTTCTGAATCTCTGTAAGACAATATATTTTTCTTATTAATTTGAGTTTGAGTTTTGTTTCAATGTTTCATTTTATTGAAGTTTTTAGTTTCTTAGTCATGATTAGTGAGTAGTTTATTTTTCTAGGGTCGAGGTTAAGCACGGCATAGTTGAGCATGTTGGATGAGTAAGATTGTGTGTGAATGCCTTTTATCTTTTATTGAGATTGTTTGTTGTGCTTAATACCAAGACGAAAGTTGAGGTAATTTAGGTTTTTAACTTGATTGAAAGAGAAAGTTAGTAACTTGAAGGTTGATATTGTTTGAAAACGAAAGTTTCAAGCTTTAGATCTAAAACAAGCAATTGAGTGAATTAGGATGCGAAAGTAGATTAATTTACTTACTAAGTCAACGAAAGTTGATAACTCTATCTGTTTAAAGGCATGATCTTATATTCTTACGGAATATTATGCTTGGCTATGTTGTGGTGTCCCTTGTCCTAGATTTTTGCTTTATTTGAATTATTTCTGGTAAATCTTCGTTGCTGAGTACTTGCCTCGGTACCGAATTTTAATTAGAATTTTATTAGGTCGTTTGTTAGTATTTTTGTGTTCGGTGGCTCGGTAACGATCCTGACAACATCGTTAACGAGGCCTCTCGTGAGTGTTTTGTTTGATTTTTGTTTGATTATTGTTAGATTGATAGACAAACAACCTTGCTTCCTGTGGAACGATCCTGACTCCACTGTACTCAGCGGGGTCTTGACTTACAAATTTATTTGTTGGCCGAGAAACCCTATCAACACAACCCAACCGCAATTCAATTGGTCCTTAATTTGGTCAATTCCGGCTCAACAAAGGGTCCGAAACTTTGTCTATCTGCTGGTCAACAATAGCGTACTCTGTAACGCTAATCGTTTCCGTCGTCATCTCTCATCGACAACTAAGTGCCCCCGTTGTGATCAAGACGAGATGGAGCGACACATGCTGCGTGATTGTGTGCCAATCAAGAACGCTTGGCTGGCCCTGTCTGGTAACAGCCCTCCACTGAATTTCTTTAGCTGCACGTGTCTGTAGGATTGGATTGCTATGTCAATCAAGGACAGAAATCACGCTTGTACTCAGTTTGCAAACATGTTGTGGTATTCGTGGAAAAGTCGGAACCATCTCATCTTTAATGGTCAGGAGAATCTTCTAAGGCTCACGGCGATTGTTTGCTCTATGTCCGAAAGTTACTGGTCAACCTGCAAGGGGCATGGGGATATGCTCTGCTTTGGGTCCAAGTACTTCTCCAGTGCTAGCCAAATGGACTCGACCCCTCGTGTCGTGGCTCAAGCTGAATACTGATGGGTGTTCTAAAGGTAACCCGGGAGCGGCAAGTGGCGGGGGTTTGATCCGAACCCACGATGGGAGTTTTATCCGGGGGTTTATGATGAAATGTGGCAGCTGTTCGGCGCTTGCGGCTGAACTGGAGGCACTTGAGAAAGGTCTGCAGATGGCTTCGGAACTGGATATTTCACATCTGATTGTTGAAACTGATTCAGCCGAGATGGTGAGCTTGTTAAAGGCAGATTCAATCCTAACTCACCCGTATTATGCTCAGGTCTGCCAATTCCGGGCGTTGCTGAGAAATACGCCATGGACAACCCAGATACAACAAGTCAAACGTAGTGCGAATTGTGCCGCCGATCGTTTGGCTAACCACGCCCTGAACATTGATCCTCCCCTGCTAATTTGTAATGCTCCCCCTAGTTTTTTAATTAGCTATTTAAATGATGATCTTGTAGCCTCTGTGGGGCAAGACCAATTTCAATTTAATGAATTCCCCTTCAGATCAAAAAAAAGAAGAGAACTTTACGTTGGGTTGAATGGGGAGCGCACCCGCATCATGTTACCAGGGACGTGTTTTACTTATGTGTAGAAATTAGTTTTTGGATGAAAAGTTCATTTATGGGTAGAAATTAATTTTTAGATGAAAAGGTAACATTTATGAGTAGAAACTAGTTTTTGCATAAATATTTATCCACCTTAGTATAATTGTAAAGCAAACTATTCTTAGTTCAAAAGATTGTGTCACGTCTTGAAAAAAATTGTATTAATTATAAAATGTCACATCTATTAGCCATAATTACAATAACTAACTACCATTTGTTACTATTTTTTTTAAAACTTATTAACTTATAAAAGCACGTTCAAAAAAACACGCAACACTAATCCTATCTGTTGGGACGATGTTGGGACCTCTGGTTCTAAATATCGGAACAACGATACAATTCTCCGAGTTTTGATAATGACAAACGCCATAAGGGAACTAATGTGCTTTGATCAAGTATTTATAAGGAACACAGGTTGAGCAAAGAACTCCCATGAATGACCAAAGATCACAGAAGCACACAATGAAGAGTTCCCATCAAGGGAACTCTGAAGAGGAAAGTTCCCATGCAATGGGAACTCCCAGGAATGACCAGAGAACACAGGCTTACACGATGAAGAGTTTCTCCCAAAGGAACTCTGAAGAGGACAGTTCCCACGACATGGGAACTCATATGTGAAGACAAGGACCGGTCAGCGCATATCACGGGATCTTGTCTTGGACAGGATGAAGGCACAGTCTGAGGAGCAGAGTGTCACGAGTGATCCAACGGTCCGATCGTTTCAAGAAGTTGACCTAGTTCAAATCGAAATCACATGTGAAGAAAGTACAACTTGGGCATCAAGCAAAGGGCATTTCGGACACAAATGAAAGATGCGATTGAAGCCCAAGTACACTTGAGTATAAAGCCAAATGAATAGTACTCGGATTGAGTACTTCTCCTAGAACTCACAAATACCCACAACAGAGAAAGAGAAAGAAGAAGAGAAGTCCCCGACGGCGAGTGTCTGATCTCGACGACGGTGAAGCCAAGTTCCCAGGAGCAAGGGAACTGCGATTCGGTGTAAGGTTTGAGTTACTTATTTAGTTGTTGTTGTTCGCTTAGGAACTCGGTTGAGAAGATTCATTAGTGTTGCTAGAGTTAGGTAGAACTCGTAGGAACAGAGAAGTTTGAATATGGCTGTTTGTAACTAAGGAACAAATCAATAATATAACTAAGTCATTCAAAATCCTCCAAGCGGAGGTAGAGGTTTACCCATACAACTAGTTGGTTGTAGTGGGGTTCTTCTATAAGGGAACTGTGTTATTTCTGCCTTTCTAATACTTGCGATATTGTTTCTTCCGCTGCCTTGGGAACAACTTAACAGCCAGTTCCCAAGCTCTTGCTAACCGGTTACGATCCAACACTATCTTTTCTATTTTTTGTTTTTAGCATATGCCACATAGATATTTAATCTTTTTATTTGTATTGCCACATCAGTGTGTAATTTCAAGCATGAAGTATTCATGGTGAGTACAATAACTGATATAAATGAATAGTAGGAAAATAAATAATAGAAAAATGAATGTTTGCCAAATTAATAAACCTCATTATATAATCAGGTTTCGTCAACCCATACTATCTCACTGAATTGATAAAAAAAAAAGTGTCATCTACTATAGTACAATACTAAAGCAAAATCCATGTTAGTGTAAAAATTTGTGTCACATGGTAATTATTGAAAAAAAATTATAGTAATTAATTTTAATCTGGGCCAAATTAAACATATAACCACTTTCTCACTTTCCTTACACACACACACACACATATATATATATATATATATTTCCACTATCGCATTATCTATAAGTTAACCTCCACATCTTTTCATGCTCCATATCTATTTATAGAATCATCTATGTGATCATCGTCCTCAAAGATAACATTTTGCTCTCCGCGCAAGTGGAAAAATAGTCACATTCTTATCCTATCTTTCCCTTTTGATGATTTACTCAATTCATATTTCGAATTTGTTAAGCAATGATTGATTAATGCACACTTAACAAGTTTTGAATTCATCCTATATTATTATTGATATGCATACTTGTACAATAATACCTTTTTTTCTTGGGGTTGAGGTTTTTACTTATTAAATCTAGATCTTTATTCTATTTCTGCATAGTATAGAAAAATCGTTAAAAATTATTGTATTATCTTTTATATTCGTGTACGGGATCAACACTAGTTTTTTATGTCTTGAAAAACGTAAAAAAGTAGAGAGAAATGCACGGATTTCAAAAATATTAAAAGTAGGTTTTGGGTAGAAAGTAATTTTTTCTAGAAAGGGAAACAAGACCCAGGCTACCCAAAACTTAACCCAACCCACCACCGTCACCGGACCCGACACATGAAAAAACCAAAACAGTTTATACCGGAACTAGTAAAAAGTCCAAACCCGAGATTAATCTGAACTGACTCATATTAGAGAGATATTCTTTTTAATATATTCTTGTATAGGATTTTCTCCATAATCTGACTGACCCATAATCCAACTTATCCGAAATCTAGTTGGACCAAAAACCGGATAACCCGACAAGAACTGACTCATATTAGAGAGATATTCTTATCCATATATTCTTGTATAGGATTTTCTCCATATATTTTCTATCCTTCTATATTTTTTCAATATCTAATGTATATCTTTTTGTAACCTTCTCTATATTAATACCATAACCTTTAGTACGATAAGATCAATTGAGCTCACATCATTTATGGTATCGGAGCAAAGATCCAATTTTTTTCTTCTAAAACTCTAATTCTTTCTCCCCAACGCCGCCCCCTTCACCATCGCACCACCGTCTGATGAAGAAGTCGTGATCACCCTCGGCACCGAAGACGCCACCTCATCGTCCAAGGTTGGCGCATCACTTCTTGTCACCACTCTTGGCGAAACATTGTCCGGACCACTGCACTTTCTGATGTTCTCTTTCAAGTTGGATCGCAATAATTACTCTATTTGGCTTTCAAGTGTCTTGGATGCCCTCGATGCCTACGAGTTGAAACCGTTTGTCACCATTGATGTCGCACCACCGGCTACTATCTCCACACTGGCGAATGTAGTGTTCTAGCCCCATGTCGTCACTCCTAATCCCGACTACCTCACATGGAAACGTCGTGATAAATCCATCCTTCTATGTCTCTGCACCACCATTACTCAACCACTTCTCAGGTATCTCACCAAGGCGGAGCCGTCTCATCATGCATGGGTGACGATTGAGCGGATGTTCCAAACTCAGTCAAGGGCCTAATCCATGCACCTGAAGCATCAAAAGGTAATATTCTTATGATTGAATACTTTGAGAAAAAGCGGAGTTTTGTTGATGTCTTGGCTGATTGCTCACATCCCGTCTCGAACGAGGACTTTATTTCCGCTATTTTGCATGGGTTGGACTCCTTACAGTCCATTGCGAGCCACTCTTAATATCAAAATTGATGCCCTACTCCCGAACGATCTCCTCGATTACTTGCTACGGGAGAAGGAGCGTCTCGTTGAGGAGTCGCGCACCATGGCTGGTTCTCAACCGGCGGGGAATTTTATATGGGTTGAACTATGCTTCCTTGTAATGAATAAAACTTTCTCCTTTAACTCATCTTTCATTTAAGTTATGTATTTTAAAGTCTTGGGTGATTATGGGTAGGTTAATCCGGGATCACTGACGGTAATGTTCCTCATAATAAAATAGGGGTGTTTCATGTTATGCTATGAGAAATCATCTGGGGGATATAATCTACCTCGATGCTCATGCAAATAAAGCCTGAAGCATATTACAAGATGAATCGATGGGTCTATATCTCCCGTTAAAAGAAGATAGGAAAAGAAATTTGACTAGAATTGAGATTGAAGGAGATAACATTATTATAATAAAAGCTGTTCAAGGAGATAGATCCTGCCCTTGACACATTGTAATAAATATTATAGACAAGTGAGTTTACAATTTTTTGAGGTCGTGTGCCTCGTGAATGTAACTCGGTTGCTAATACAAAGGATTTGCGTTGTTAGATAACAATACTTTTCCACTTGTGATTAATTAAATATGACACAAATCAAAACTCCAAACTCATCTACAAAAATGTACTATGATGAAGCTGACTTTCCTCTTAATCATTACCTTATTTTAAAAAATATTTCATCCGTTCAATTCTAATTATTTTCTTAGAGTTGAACACCTATATTAAGAAAATTTTGAGTTGCACAAAAATGTCCTTAAATAAATATTTACTTTGTAGATTGGAAATAGAAATGAAACAAATTTAGTGTATTTTTTCATTAAATGTTAAAGGTGAAAATGTTAAAGTTTTGTCAAAAATATATAAAAGTAAAAGTTTTTGTAAATAATTAGATTTAAAAAGATAAATAAATTTATACGGAGATCAAAGATAAATAGACTTATACAGGGGATAGTATGATTTAATTGTTTTCAAACTCAAGGAGGTCCCTGTGCCCAATCAATGGCAAAGACATGAGGAAGAAACGCGGGGTACATACGCACAATTTTTTTTAAAAGCGCACACAGACATCCGCGCAACGCCATTTCGCGCGAAATGGCGTTGCGTGCAAGGGCAAATCCGTCAAGCGGAAAATGGAAAATGGGATTCGGAAAATGATGTTGGGCCCCGCGAAATGGGCTTGCGCGCCTATTGGGCCGCTCGAAACGGCGTTGCGCGGACCACTAGGGTTTAGGGCAAACGCGGGCCGCCGTCAACTTTGGGCCACGCAAAACGGGCCTGCGCGCATCAGGGCCGCACGAAACGGGCCTGCGCGGATCCTTAGGGTTAAAAGGAGACGCGAGCCGCCATTGTCGTCTTCTACCTCCGACCTCACCCACCTGCGAAACACCGTCTTGCGCGAAACCAAATATCGAGCCCAAAAAATGAGCCAAACCCCCGATCCACACCGTTCGTCGGCTTCGGTCGGACCACCATCGGCGTCGCAACCCACCCCCGCGACGTCGGAAGCCGTTGAACCAGCCGGCCCGACCCATGACACCCCAGATCTGGTTGCCCCCGCTCTTGTCCCTACCAGCCCGAGCCATGGGAGCCCAGATCCGACCGGCCCCGCCCTTGAACCGACCGGTCCGACCCATGGGACCCCAAATCTGGCCGCCCCCACCGACGGCGCGTCGCTGCATGCTCCGGCCGGCCCCACCACGTCGACCGCATATCCGGCCGCCCCCACCGAGCCCGTCGCCACCACCGTTCACGACACCCCGGTTCGTAGTCGGATTCGCACTCGAGCGACATTTACGGCCGAGGTACGTTTGAAATTCATTACGAAATTTTATATTATTTAAATTTTGTAAAACAATTTCGTATTAAATTTTGTTTATATAATTGACCCTAATCAATTTGAATACATGTTAATTCCCCTTTTCCAAAATGAAGACCACGCGCTGTCACGCGCGCTCTCCTTTCCCTTCTCCTTTTTGCTTGTGCCGACCCTAATGCCCCTTGTTGGGGTGTTCTTGCTCCTTGCTTGTTCGATTCTTTGCTTCCTCTCAGCCTTCCTCTTGTGTAAATTCGTCTTCCTCTTTCTAATTCGTGCTTTGATTCTGGCGTTATTACCCCAACTTGGATTGAGATGTTGGTTTGCTCATTCCCTGTGTTCTGAGATATTAGGGTTTTGTGATCCTTTGAATCCCTTTTTGGGATCTCAATGGTTTTTGATTCCCTTTACCCTTTGTCGGTTTCAAAGCCGATATGACCCTTACCTCAAGATCCCTTCCCTTTTCGAAACTTGCTTGATGTGTGCTTTGGTTTGGCTGATGCGCTCTCCGATTTCAAAGTTTAGTTTGTTATCTTGGAGTGATTCTTGTGCAAAAACCCCTTTGCTGGTCTCGATTCTTGTCATGTATGCTTCTGGGTGTTGGAATTTGGCTCTCTTTGCGATGGATCTCTCTTTATTTGAGGGATTTGTGGGATTGAAGTGCGGGGCTCTTTGGCTTCTGTTGTTGGGATTGAGTTTAGCTCTCCCTTCGTCCTGTTTATGGATGCTCGCTTTTACAGGTTATGTGAATGTTTCTTCCTATTCTCTTGCTTTTCTTATTTTGTTGTTGGTTATGTTGTCTGAAACTTTTCTCAACTTGCTGTGGATTGGACCTCTTCTCTCTTGTATGGTGTTATTGCCTGTCAAGATTGAGAACCTGTCTGATTCATTGTGCTTTGAGAATGAACATTGTTATGGTGAAACCTTATTGAACATTTATCTTCCAAATTATATGAACCCTACTCTTATCTTTAAGATGCGGCATGGCTACTTCCTAATTTTTGTACAATCTAAAAGATTTGTTGGCTCTTCTTTGCTTATTTATCCTCCCTGTGTGAGTTGGTTGCAGCTTGAGCTGTCATCCTGCCTCATCTCCATATGTGAAATTGTACTATGGCTAAACTGCTCTATAAGCGTTGGGATGCTCGAGCTGTTGAAGTTTGGATTGATGTTGTCAGGTGAATTCCTTCCAAGATTCTTTCTCCTAGTTTGGATTACTGAAATGTTATATTTGTACTGTGATGTGAAATATTGGGTGGAAGTTTTATTTCAGATATCCTCTTGTGTTCCTGTCTTGAAAATCTGTGTAATTTTCTGGTTGAGATCTTTCATTCATTCTAAGTTCTCATTATTCTCTTTATCCTACAGGATCAAATGTAATTACCTTAGACTCTTTACCCTTCCTGTGATAGCTTCTGAGCTTGCTACTGGTTCATTTTGTGTAGTGAATTGACAACAAGTGCTCCCATCTTTAAATCTTGTTTTAGATTGTGAAATGGTTGAGGAGTTGTTGCCTTCTCTGCATAAGATTTATTTGATTATTTCTAGTAGCATGCTCAGTCCCCAACTAGTTGGTTGTTGTACTTGGCTCATGTATCATTTTGATACATTTGTAGCTGGGTCTCTTCTTCTTGGTTGGGAAATTTCTACTTTCTATGAAGAAATTTGGATGCTTCATTGCTTTGATGAACATCTTCTGAGAATTGTATTGCTATCACATAAGCCTAAGCTGAATAAATATGATGCCCAAATTTGCAATTTACTGTTCATGCTCCTTTTTAATATAAAACCACTCTTTGTGCCTTTTTATTTTTCTAACTGTACTTATCTCTATCTTTGTTATGATATCTTCTTACTTAATTGGCTTATCCTTATGTTTGTTGATGTGTTTTGGCCTTCTCCTTTGCCTTGGCAGATTAATATCTTAAATTTTTTTAGATGGGCATGTTACCCTTTGAATTTTCTAATATATTCTCTTAGTATTTGCTTTTGTATAATGAATATTCAAATTATGAAGTATATGTTTAAACTCTTCCCTTCATGGTCGTCTCTTACATCTGATTATGTGTATAGCTCTTTTTTTGCTCTGCTGCAATTACAGTTAATGACTTCTTTCATCTGGCTTTTGTGTTTACACACCTACATTTGTTATAAGACTTTGCATGCAATATCTATGAGGTGTCATAGCTCAGTTTTTTGTGATCAAATCTTTGCATTTATTGTGACTAAGATTCTCTCCTTCATAATCATTTCTCTAGCCTCCCAAATATTAAATATTGCAGAGGCAGTTTCTCTGCAAATTTACTGTTCGAAATTTACTTCCTGTTTCATTAAATGGTGTTCACATTGGTTTGAAACTTTAAGCAAATATTCTCTCTGCATGTTTACTGTTGACCTCTTCTTAGACCAATCACAACTATTATTACTCTCTCTTTTGCATGCAATTTATGATAGTAAGACTACTATTCTTCTGTACTTCTCTTCTGCTTTGGTTCTCCCTCTATATAAGGACTTATATCATCCTACCAGTTTATGTACTCAAGCTCATACATTCTCTCTCAATAATCAAAAAATGACACAAAATAGTTCTTATGAGGATACTTTGGTTAACTTTCCTATCCTTAATTCTATGCCTATCTCTATGGAGGTTGAAGGGGTTCTTCCTCCTTCATCCTCTGAACAAGCTTAGCTTGCTGTACTCCCTCTCCCCAATCTGTTAAGTCCTACTGGACCACTTTCCTGTCATGAAGCCCTTTCACACTTTTCTGATGGCTCTCCTGAGGCAATTCCTGAAGTGAATTTTGTCCCAAGTTCTGATATTCTAAATCCTAATGGTTTCAATGCCCAAATTCCTCTTCCAAACCCAACTGCCATTCCATCTGTCAAAAAATACCTTCATGAACTAATGAATTTCTCTCTTTTACTCAAGATGGTGGAGGAACCTATATCTACTAATCTTATCAATGGCAAAATGAAGGAAGTCTGGAAAGAATCTGTTAAGGGAGAAGTGCAGTTTCAAGAGTTTGCTAACTTTTGGATTCTGTTCAAGTTCTCTAATAGAGAAGCTAGAGATTTAGTTTGGAACAAAAGACCCTATCTTGTTCAGGGTAAATTGGTGGCTGTTATCCCTTTTTACCCTGAGTTTAACCCAACTTCTGATGAAATCCTTAGAGCTGATATCTGGGTTAGGATTCCTTCTCTCCCTTATTACCTCTATAACTCCTCAGCCTTGGATCTTATCTTGAGGGATAATCTTGTTGGTCATCTTATAAGGGTTGATGAGGTGTCAAACACAAAGAACAAAATGAAATTTTGTAGAGTGCTTGTGAATGTGGACATCACTTGTCCTCTCAAGGGTAGTGTTAAAATCAAAAATCACTCTAGTTCAGTATTGACTCTAAAAGTTTGGTATGAGACTGTTTCCAAGGGTTGTGGATGCTGTGGGGAGGCCTCTCATGCCTTTGATGAGTGTCCTCTCAATAACATTCAGCCAAGGAGCTTTAAACTAAGTGTGATGGAGGATTCAGCTGAGGCTGAACTTATTCAACAAACAAATATAAGCTTGCATGGAAACATGGCATCTAATTAATTTCTCCTATGTTAATGGTCCCACTTTTGTGGACATCAATTGCGAGGACTGTTAATGGTCCCACTTTTGTAAGATCCAATGTAATTTCTCCTATGTTCTCACCAAACCAGGTTGCTTCTAATGCTGGTCCCTCTGTGGTTCTTCCCTCTGCTGGGGGTCGACTGGTATGGACATTGGGACTGAGTCCACAAACACTTTACTAAGGAACCAAATGAATGCAGTGGACATTGCTTGTGCCGGGGAGAGTACTTCTGACTCCTCTAAGCGCAAAGATTCTGATCTTCTAAAGGATCTAGTTGATGCAACTTCTGTCCCCAAGAAACCTAAGAAGACCCGTGGCAAAACAACAGCTGTTTAATGATTAGTGCCCTCTTAAAATGTGGTGTTTTTTGTTTTAATAACCTAATGCTTCAAGTTTATTTAGTGTGTTTCCCTTATGTTGCTTATTTTCAGTTTCCCTTGTCACTTAAGATGTTTGTTGTTGTGTGCTTGGGCCTTGGCATCCTTGGTATGCCTACTTTTGAAATATGTAATGCCCTCTTGTGTAAGTCTGATGTACTATCCAGTTTCTCCTGGATTGGTTGTAAAATATTATATTATGGTTTATTGTACTTGACTTGTTATATTATGGTATTCATGTGCTGTCTCTATAACTTTCCTTGTTTAAAATTTTGCCTTAGCATATGCTTTTATCCAGTATTTTCTGTTCTGTTTAACAAGTTTGTTTGCAAGCTCTTTGTTTGTTTGGGAATGTTGCTGGTCAGTTTCAGATTCAAACATCAAGACATCACTTCCTATTCTTCTTTTGTAGCTTTTTGTGCTAAACTTATGTATCAAAACTGTTGTATTTTAATTTTTATTGTTACCTATTTGTTGATTCTTATATTTCATAGGTTTTGCTTTAAAAGGGTATTTCTCCTTCAGCCTTGTTTTATTCTTATAATGCAAGCGTTGGTTTGCCTCTTTATTTCTATGTTTATGTATAATTCTAAGATGCTCTTTTTTGGATTGATAATTTGTACCTTTGGTTGCCTTGTTAGAGCAGGTTTGTTTGATATAATCCTCAGAAATTTCAAAGTTCAAAACAAGCATTTTATTCGTTTGTTTCTTTTACTTTCTCCTTGCTTTGACATGGTCTCACATGCCTATTGTTTGAATGTACTTTGCTTCGCCTACTTAACTTTGTTTAAATTTCTTCTCGTACTTTCTTTTTATTTGCTCAAATTCTTAGATCATTCAATCTTTTTCTTTTATTATCAACAAGGTTTTTTTATGAATATAGGATATTGTAATATCAGAGGAATTCGTAGGCCAAACTTCTGGGAAGAAGTTGGGTTTATTAGAAAATTAAATAAACTTAACTTTTTATGTTTGGCGGAAACTAAAACTGAAAATGATCCTAACCTTGCTATAATTCGAAAATCTGGGTTCCAAACTGTTATTTCTTGTCCCTCTATAGGTTCTAAAGGGGGTCTTTGGCTCCTAATTTGTGGCAATTCAGAAACTCGTAAATGTGTTCTTCATCATCAATCCTCTAATTTAATTATTATGCGATATTCATACCTTAATCAAACTATTCTTTTAATTTTTGTTTATGCTCCGTCTAGAGAGGCTCTTAAAACTCCGTTTTGGCTGTCTCTTGCTCTTTTAATTTCTCAAAATCAGTTACCTTTCCTGTTAATAGGAGACCTAAATGAAATTTCATCCTGTAGTGACAAGTTAGGAGGTGTTCCTCCTTTACCTAGTAGATTTAATCGAATCCTTAATTTTTCTAATCAGTTTGGTTTAGTAGAATCTAAAACTTCGGGCTTTCCTTTCACTTGGCGTAAAAGTTCGTTGGCTCAGAATAATGTCTTCGAAAAATTGGACCGAGTACTTAGTCAACAATCTTTAACTCAGCTTTTTCCGTCACTTGTAGTCCAACATCATCCTTTTACCACCTTGGATCATTGTCTAATAACTTTTTCGCTGGGAAAAAATAAAAGTTTTCGGAAAATTCCTTTTCGTTTTGAAAATGCTTGGATGTCTATCTCGTCCTTTCATCCCTTGGTTTCAAAAGTTTGGAGTTATCACATGTCGAGATCTTTTATGTTTCGTATTTCGATGAAATTACATCTTTTGAAAACTTACTCAAAAGTATGGGCAAAACATCATATTAATAATAATTATGAACAACTCAAAATTTCAGAAAATCAGCTAATTTCGCTTCAATCAGATTTATTAGTTGATCCCTATAATACTAACACTATTAATAAACTACAAGCTCATTTAAATAAATATAATGCCCTTTTAGATTTTCAGCACAATTTTTGGAAACAAAGAGCAAAAATTACTCACTTGCAAAATGTGGATAGAAATACAAAATATTTTCAATCTGTCTCTAAAATTCGGTCTTATAAACAAAGAATCCTTTCCTTTCAGACTAATGAAGGGGTTGTTTTGTTTGATCATGAATTAATCTCTGCAAAAATTACTTCTGAGCTTGCTCACCGGTTTACCCTTAATCCTTCTTGTTCTGTTAGTAATTCTGATTTAGATATTATTCCTAACTTGGTTTCAGATTCTGATAATTTGATGTTGTGCAAAACGCCTTTAATAGCTGAAATTGAAATTGATGTTTTCGATCTTGCTCCTAATAAATCTCCTGGGCCGGATGGTTTTCCGGCAGACTTTTTCCAACATTACTGGCATATTGTTGGAAACTCAGTTGTTTTGGCAGTTCAAGCTTTTTTTTCATTCGGGTCATATGCTGCGTTCTATTAACAAATCGTTTATAGCACTAATTCCTAAAATTGATTCTCCTTTAAATATTAATCACTTTAGACCAATTAGTCTTTGTAATACTATTTATAAAGTAATTACGAAAATTCTAGCTAATCGTATTGCCTCTATCTTACCAAATTTAATTCATCCTCTTCAAGGTGCTTTTGTTCAAGGTAGACTTATTCAAGATAATATACTAATTGCTCATGAAATTTTTCATTCTTTTCATAAAAAGAAAAAGGGGAAAAAAGGCTGGATGGCTTTGAAAATTGACATGGAAAAGGCCTATGATAAGCTTGATTGGAAGTTTATTAAGCTAATTCTTCTTAAATTTGGTTTTCATGTCAAGTGGGTTGATCTAGTTATGGCATGTATTACAACTTCTTCTTCTTCTGTCCTGGTTAATAATGAGCCTGGGACTGAGTTTTCACCACAATGTGGCATTCGTTTGGGTGATCCGATGGCTCCTTTTATCTTTATCATATCTATGGAATATCTAGCTAGAACCCTTCAATTACAATCGACTCTGGATTCCAAATTTGTTGGAATACAGTTAGTTAAAAAATAGAATATGTTTGCCGTTTCTTAGTTTTGCAGATGACACTATTATTTTTGCTAATGCATCTCATTCTAATATAAATTATATTAAAAGCTTCTTAGATAATTTCTCAAGGATTTCTGGTCTTTCGATTAATTACCATAAAAGTAGTTTTCAGGTCTCGGAAAATATTTCCCGTCAGGCGGCAGTGTCTCTTGCCAGTGTTCTTAATATTCAAATTACCACTTCAATGGAAAAATATCTAGGTATTCCTATTCTCAAGGGAAGGGTTCAAAATTCTGTATTCACAGAATCTATTACCAAATTGAAAAAACAACTTTCTCAGTGGAAAGCCAACTCTATTTCCCAGGCAGGTAGAGCTGTGTTAATTCAATCTAACTTGCTAGGACAGGTTAATTATCTAATGCAAAGCTTTTTGCTTCCAAAAGGTATTCTTCGTGAAATTGATAAAGTTAATAAATCTTTTTTCTGGAACAAGTTTACTCCTAATCATCACCCTCTTATAAGTTGGGATAAAGTTTGCTCTCCTAAAGAGTCTGGGGGAATGGGTCTTCGCTCTGCTGAAACTATTAATATTTCCCTGCAACTGAAGCTTTTGTGGAAAATTTATACTAATCCGACTAATTATTGGGTGCGTATTATTATTGAAAAATATTTGGGTTCCTCTTCGATTTTTGAACTTCGGAAAAAAAATTGTTCCTGGCAATTTGGTAGATTGTTAAATCTTAGAGAAAGCTTTGCTAAGGGTTTATTTTGGACTATTGGAAATGGACACTCTATCAACTTTTGGAAAGACCCTTGGGTGAAAAATACTGATTTGCTCTCTTTTTTTGATAATAATAATATTAATTTAAAAGTATCGTCTTTTATAAGTCCTGATCGTTCTTGGAATTTGGCATATTTGAGCTTGCTTCTTCCTGATTCAATTGTGAATTTAATTGCTTCTATTAGAATCCATGTGTCTGACTCTGAGGATCGTTTGATCTGGCTTCCTTATTCGGATGGAGCTTTTTCAGTCTCATCTGCTTCCTGCATGATTTCTTTAGCCAGGCCTGATCGTCAGTATGAATTTGCTTGGATTTGGAAGACGTCTCTTCCTCCAAAAATTAAAATTTTTTTGTGGAAAGCCTGTGCAGATTGTCTTCCTACTACAGATAGATTAAATCGGTTCTATAATTGTGTTTATAGTACCTGCTCCTTATGCTCAAGTGAGGAAGAAAATTTGAATCATTTGTTCTTTAACTGTCCTTTTTCACAAAATATGATTTCTAAACTTGATTCTAAGTTGAATGTCAATTTTCAAATCATTTCTTCAGGTACTTTTATCGATAATCTTATTTCTACTATAAATTCGAATAAAAAAAGTAATGTTCTTTGTTTTCTTTGGTGGTTTATTTGGGGACATAGAAATGCTAAAATTTTCAATCCTTCTAGGGTTATTTCTTCGTTGCTTCCTAGTGATTTAGCCTTCTCTCAACATTTACAGTGGGTTTTGGCTCGTCCGTCGTTAGTTCCTAAACATGTCACTCGTCCTAAAAGGAAAAATAATTGCTCTTGGATTAGGCCACCTCCGCAATGGTCGAAACTTAATTTTGATGCTTCTAAACGAAATAACTCTGCGACTTTTTCGAGTTTTTTAATTCGAGACCATCAAAGTAAGATTCTTAGTTTTGATCGTAAGGAACAACTACCCTGTTCGGTCCTTCAAGCGGAAGCACTTGCCTTACTAGAAGGTGTTAGAAGTGCGGTTTCGTTACAAATTCAGCGTCTTATTATTGAAGGAGATATTTTAATTCTTATTAATTCTTTAAAAAGAACTTGGAAAGTTCCTTGGGAAATTCAGACAATAGTCAATGATATCCGTCACTTTGTTGCATTGGTTCCTTGTGTGGTGTTTTATCATTGTTTCAGGGAGTGCAATTCAGTGACAGATTTTCTTGCCAGGAGGGTTTTTAGTTCCCCTCAGGTTAGTTTTGCTATTTCTAATTTCTTCCCTGGATCGTTGTTAGATCCAGTTGATTTTTCTTTTTGTAAATCTTGGTTCAGTGACCATCCTCTATTATTTGATTTTCTAAAGATCATCCGCCGTGATAATTTAGGTTAGCCTTGTTTGTAACAGGTAATCTAGTGTTGGCCTTGTAACGAGCGTTTAGCTCATTTTATCAAAAAAAAAAATTTGAATACATTGAGTAAATCAATTTCGTTTAATTAGTAAGATATTTAATGTTTACTATTCAAATTCCTAGTTATATTTAGTTTTTGTTGTTGTTATTGGTTGTTTTATTTAATTTATTTGTATTAATTTAGAGTTATATTTAGATTTTGAATTATTAGTTATGAACTTGTAATTAATATGAATTCATAGTCGTAGGTTGAATTCTTGCCTTAAAAAAATAAAATTAGTAATGATAAATGAGTTTTTGGTTCGGATTTTGAATTCCGACAGAAACGACGAATTCATTAGTTGAATTCATATTCATAGGGTGAATTTCTAATTTTAGAAAAAAAAATTAACAGAAAACTTACTAATTTAATTTGAACTTGTCGCCTAAAGGACGTACACACTAGCTTGAGCGCCGTCCTCCTCGATAAGAGGAGGAAAAAGGAGGCGCTCAAGCTCACGTGCGCCGAGATTTCACGTGCGTTACTTGCCGGAGTGCCGCCTATCGAGCAACAGCGGATATCTAGTGATCCGAAGTTGACGCATGCACCGGAGATAGATGTAGACCCCTCCGTCGAGGTGGAGGTGGATTTTACAGAGGAGCTCCTGCAGGACGACTTGCCAGATGACGTCGCAGGGGAGGACTTGCCCTTCACGGAGCAGGACGCACTGTTTGATGCTCCCGTGGGTACAGCGGAGGATTTGTCGGTTGACGATTACCACATATCCGAGGCCACCATCTCTATTTCACCTCCCACCACGACCCATGTCCCGCCACCGCCACCGGTCTTTTCCAGTCCTCCACCTACTTCTTCGACCGATCCTACTACATTCATGGCGAGAACCTCAGCTCCTCCTCTTACATCCACATTTCCGTCTCCCCCTCCTCCCGTTCCAGCAGCACCCATCCCTCCTCCCGTTCCAGCAGCACCCATCCCTCCTCACGTTCCAGTTGGGTCTGCCCCTCCCCCCGTTGCGAAGGGACCCCCGCCCCCCTGCACCAGCAGCAGGGACCGCTCCTGAGGACCCTCTCGCTGCGGAGGGCGAACTGGGAGGTCCTATTGACGGCAGCCTGTTGATGACGTATTCCACACACGTGGCTCGCAGGATTTGGAACGACCGTGACGTACGTAAAGTTTTCCAAACTACGAGTACTTAATTATTTTCGAAAGCAATGTTTAGTTTTTCTAACTCACACTTGTTTTCCTCTTTTTAGTATCTCCATGTCACTAGAGTGTGGTCTAGGAACTTGGCGCCTTTATGCTCGTTTCGACGGTATATGCATGGAGGACCCGATTCTTGGTGGGGCCTCGCACAGCGGAGCGGTCTCACCGGGTTGATCGGTCTGGAGTTTGGCGCGACGGACCACATTCTCATCTATGCATTTCGGGAGTGTTGTTATCCAGAGACCAACACCTTCCACTTTCCGTGGGGCGAGATTACTATCACCCTCCATGACATGCACCGCATTTTCGGGGTGCCTATAGATGGAGATGCTCTGGTACCTCATATGGATTCGTTGGAGCTCGAGGGTCGTTTAGGAGAGTTGCTCGGCCTCAATCCACAGACAGCACACGCGTGGAAGACACGGGCCCCGAACAGCGCCATCACAACTATTCTATCGGACATGTTTAGGGGCAGGTGATAGCTTGCATTTAGGTACTGTTTAGGATGCATATTTATGTTTATTTTGCATAAGTTTTAGTTAGTTTTAGTTGGATTTAGTTTAGTTTCTAGGATCTTGTGTTTTCGGGTAGTTGCGCTTGTTTTGTTCGGTTTTGCAGATCTTTAGGTAAACAAGCATGGATGGGATGGATCTTAGATGATTGTGGTGGAGTTTGATGAATCTTAGAGTGATACAGGTGATAATTAGAAGAGTTAACGCCCAAGAGCTTATGTGAAAAGAACGCTTAAACCCGGGCTATGCATAGGAGTTCTTGTTTCGACACCTCTATCTTGCAATACTTGGTTTGGGAGCTATAGTGCTTGGATGAGGCTCAATTTCGTATCAATGGAAAGATAATTCAAAGATCTACAATTCAGATTTTTACTCCGAGTCCAAATTCCAACTCTAATTGGGTCAAAACAGCCTCTGAAGTGACGCCTGAATGCTGAACCGAGGCAATTGCGCGGGATGACTGCTAAAAGCGCAGCCGCGCAATTCATCACCCTATCCCGAGCAATCCCAACTGAGGGATGATTGCGCGGGATGACAATTGCTCGGCCGCGCAATCCTCATGCAAACCGAGCAATCGGTGTTTTTACGCGGACATCTTAGATCGACTTTTGGGCTTGACTTTTGGACCTAGGGTTATATCATATCCGAGTATAGCTTAAAGATAGATCTTTTGAGAATTATTTGGAAGACATATATAAACCTTATGTTAGTTTATTTTTGGGAGAACTTTTGGATCACACTTTTGGAGGCTAGGGTTTTCTCTCAAGGAAGACTTTGAAACCTTTGTAAGTTTCATCTCAATTCAATTATGCATTGCTAATTTCCCTTATGTTTGACTAATTATTGAAGTCGTGATTTGTGTATAGTTGTGAGGTTTAATTGATTCTCAACAAACTTGAGTAGAAATTATTCCCTGTGCTTAATTGAATCTAAACTAGGGTTTTGTTAGATTGATCACCTAATTGAATTTCTAGTTATAACTAAATCTGATTAATTACCGGTTGGAGTTAATTCGATCATGAGTAGACTTTAATTAATTTAGTACCAGTTGGACAAGTTGATTAAAGTAGGGAATAAATTCACAAGTCACTTAGATGTCTGGTTGCTCTAAGTGTTTGTTTCTATTGATAACTTGAATATTCATGCTGTTATTTAATTGAATATAGAAGGTCTTCTGTGTTGTTAGATAATTAGGATTGTTAGACTGGTAGTTCTATCAACTAAATATGAAGTTTGGGTTTTAGTCCTTAGTAAGATCATTATCCACAATAGATTATTCAAGTGAGAAGAGAATCAAGAGAATCAATGATCAATAAAGCAATATCATGATGGATCTAACTAGTTGAACACGTTTGTCTCTCATATATTTTTAAATCAACTCTTGCATTCATATTTACTTTTCAATTTGCATAGTAGCTTAGATAATCATTCATAAAAAAAAACCCATTTGGTTACTTGGCATTTAAGTAATAACACATTTACACGAGTCTCTGTGGGATCGACCCTTACTTGCCGCTCTACTGAGTTGGTTAAGTTAAGGTTTCTTTGATAGGTATTAACGACCACTGAAAATACTTCATCAGCAGGCGAGCCGCATCCCCAGCGACCATTGCCACTGTGTATCAAGACGTGGATATTGGGGTTCCTATTCGACCACGAGAGGACTGGTCGATATGCTTGGGGGCGGGTTTAGTGGCGGGGGTGTATCGTGAGCTCGACATGACGTCGCGCGCCGATGCTAAGGGATGCTCGGGTTGCGCTCTTATTATTAGGGTACGTGCTTCGGCCTAAAAATTTCATTCTTCGAATTTGTTTGGATTCAATATCTTATAAGTATTGTTTCAGACATGGATCATGAGTTGTTTCGAGCACACCCAGGGTCGGATTGAGTTGGCTTTGGAGACGCTAGTTGACCCTCGTGCAGCCGCACGACAGACTGGTGAGCGGGCCCCCAGCCGAGACGCGGCTAGGCTAGATGCGTTGCGGCGGTTTCTAGACACGATCCGTGTAGAGGAGGTTAGACTTCAAAATCAACGTGACGTACATTCTTTAGTGTGGGTGCGACGATTGATGATTTGTATTCCGCTTTGCAGATTCATTGGACGTCGTGGGGCAACGAGCTGGATTTTGATGGCGCGTCCTGGTACTTGATAGGGTACAGGAGGCGTACCATCCAAAGAGGGCGTTGCGCCAGTTTAGTCGCATACAGACCATCCCTCCTCCACCATTGCAGCCTACAACTGTGGTTCGACATGATGCGATCCAGAACTGGCCATACATTGTTTCATATGATCTGGTGGACCTTCACTAGGCACAGCGTATGGAGCACCTGATTGAGTTGGATGTGCAACGTGCCGAGTACGCATGGCAGGTGGAGGAGGGCTACTTGCCATGGTTTAGGGCCCGATCTCACGTGTACGTCGACCCGACTTCGCCACACTAGGATGACCCCCGTCCTCCTGTGCCTCACCCGATACCGACAGTTTCTGACAGGATGGTAAGAACATATTTTTTTAGTTGTATCAAGTTAATATTTGAGTGTACAAACTAATATGATTTGATTTTATTTGCGCAGAGGGTACAACACGCAACGGGATATATCCGGAGCCAGCTACTACAGATGTTGCATGAGCATCCGACTGCGCATCATCTCAGGCACGTGCTCAGCATCCTAGATTCCGACGCACCGCCTCCCCCACTGATGCCCACCCGGCACTTTCCGGATTCAGTGCACGAGCGCAACAGTGGCAACGGCACCTCGCATGAGCGCCAGACTTTGCCACACCAGGATGACCCCCGTCCTCCTGTGCCTCACCCGATACCGGCAGTTTCTGACAGGATGGTAAGAACATATTTTTTTAGTTGTATTAAGTTAATATTTGAGTGTACAAACTAATATGATTTGATTTTATTTGCGCAGAGGGTACAACACGCAGCGGGATATATCCGGAGCCAGCTACTACAGATGTTGCATGAGCATCCGACTGCGCATCATCTTAGGCACGTGCTCAGCATCCTAGATTCCGACGCACCGCCTCCCCCACTGATGCCCACCCGACACTTTCCGAATTCAGTGCACGAGCGCAGCAGTGGCAGCGACACCTCGCATGAGCGCCAGACTTCGCCACACCAGGATAACCCCCGTCCTCCTGTGCCTCACCCGATACCGGCAGTTTCTGACAGGATGGTAAGAACATATTTTTTTAGTTGTATTAAGTTAATATTTGAGTGTACAAACTAATATGATTTGATTTTATTTGCGCAGAGGGTACAACACGCAGCGGGATATATCCGGAGCCAGCTACTACAGATGTTGCATGAGCATCCGACTGCGCATCATCTCAGGCACGTGCTCAGCATCCTAGATTCCGACGCACCGCCTCCCCCACTGATGCCCACCCGGCACTTTCCGGATTCAGTGCACGAGCGCAGCAGTGGCAGCGACACCTCGCATGAGCGCCAGACTTAGATGCTTTCATATTACACATACATTATTTCTTGATGTATCTATTTTTTGTGGTTTTGGATTATTGGTTTCATTTGACATTACTACTCTTGATTTCGGATGTATCTATTTTTTATGTATTGTTGGTTTCATTTCACATTACTACTCTTGATTTTTGGATTGTTGGTTTCATTTCACATTTCACCTTAATTTCACCTTGTTACAAGATGTGAATAATGAGCGATGAAATTAGGGTTTAGGGTTTAGGGTTTAGGGTTTAGGGTTTGAAATTTGGACAAAATGGAGTTGAAAATGAGCGATGGAATTACATATAACACTTGGATCCACATTTCGACGGCGCTTACAACCAACTTACCAAAAAAAACTGTAAACAACACTTATGACTTATACCACTAAATAAGTGGAACTTGAAAAAACCATAAACAACATACACCCTACACCATAAACAACAACTTACTGAAAAAACACTTGGATTCATAAAAAGTGACTTATAACAGTAAACCACATCATTAATTCTCCGGCGAAATATAATCGATCGCCCGAATCTCGTCACCTTCAGTCAGGCGAAGCTGCATCGTGGTTTCTTTGGCGTAGATACGATGTGTTATATCGTTGTCGTTCAAGAAGAAGCGACAATATCCTGGTGGTGCTCCATAGCCAGCTTCGCTCCAGTTCATGATGATGTTTTTTATTGATGCGCCTTGTATCACAGACCATTCCATCTCTGTCTCCCTCACCCCACGGACATGGACGATGGAGAAGTTTATAATTGGTGGGGCAAAGGGGTAGGTTCGCGATGAACACGCTTTCCTTTTAGCCATTGGTGTGCCGATAATGAAATTCTGGTTTCGGTATAGAGTTTAGGGTTGGTAGAGAGTGGAGCAACAATGGAGAAGGTTTAGGTCTCATTTTATATTTAATTTGCTCGAAGGGAGAGATGTGCATGCATGAGTCATGTCACCAGAAAAGCTGTTGGTATACTGTTTTCAGAAGCATGCGCGGAACTGGTAAAAATGGAATTACCCAGTTGGGTGAAAGGGGTAACTGAAGGCGCACAATGAGCCCTCGTGTCTGCGCGAAATGGGCCTTTGAGCCTGCTCGAAGGCCCATTTCACGCAGACTGGCCCATTGCACGCCTTCTGTTACCCGTGGTGGAAAACACAAATATAATACAGACACGAGGCCCACTTTGAGCCATTGTTGTTTCTGCCTCTTCAGACCCGTCAACAAGATTCACAAACCTAGTCTAACATGCATGAGTTTGAAATTCATCCCACTTCAACAAGATTCGTTCTTCTTAATAAAGTACATATCCCATAACAATCCATCAAAATACATGAAATATGATAGTTCATAAATCCCATAAACGGGGCACACAATACATGAAATAATTCCTAAATCCCCTAAACGGGACACACAGTACATGAAATATGAAAAATGTTCTTCTTAATAAAGTACATATATCCCATAACAATCCTTCTTGCCACAAGACTGTCCTAAGCAAATGTCTCCGGATCCCGACCGATGTCCCTTCGGCAAGCCTTCCAATGGTCAATCCTCGGGGTAAGAGCCTCGAGCCAGTAGTCGGCGCTGGGGTCGTGAAATTGACGCCATGCATGAGGAGGTGGGGGGATAGGCGCGTTCCTCGTAAGCCATACCTGAAAAAAAATGTTATGTCACATATACGCAAGCAAGATGTACCTAAACAAAAAACTTAAAAAAAATGATTACAAATTTCTCACCGGTATGAAGTGGTCCCGTTGACCAACGAGGGCGATAGCAACGACAGGTGGCGGTATCCCATGTTCTTGATTGTTACCAAAAATCCGCAACGGTAAACACGTGTGGGAGCCTCGATCTCTCGATAACATCACAAGTGGCACTTGATAAAAGGTAGAAAACACAAGGCCGTGTAGCGGCATGTCTAGCCAGTAATTGTTCGAGCATGGAGACTCCACATGGCCGATCTGCTCCAAGAAGTCATCAAATGATGTAAGGCCCCTAGTGAACAAGACTTGATACATATCTCTGTTACGCATCAATTCTGCCTGAAGCTCCCATCGAATATTGTAATACTCCTCCTCTAGCTTCCCCAATACGCAAGCAAGGGACCGAAAACCACAATGACTGTCTCCCATCACGTCTCTAGCATCATCAATGAACGGAAATACAAAACTATCCACATTACCCATGCCAAAGTTAACCCCGCGCCATTTGACGCTCGTCGGGGGGGGGGGCACGGTGGCTTCCATCGGCGGTGGCTTCCATCGGAGGCGCGGTCGCAACCGGTATCAACTCCAACTCCGGTTCGTTTGTTATTCCTAGATCCTTTAGGTCGTCCACGTGGTCGGGATGGCGCCGATGTATTTGCTTTGCTCCGATTGTCATTGTCTTTCCGTCTTTGTTGCTCCCTCTCGTACTCTTCCATTACGTGCTCAAGGTGTGTTTTCTCCCGGGTGGTTGAATACTTGTTGGCTCCATCTAGCATCTCGTATGGTATCGGCTCAATAAGGTTTGTGTCTTCAGGATGCTCTGAATCTTTGAACGCTGATGTGATCTGCAAATACTAGTCTCTACGCATCTGACCGATATTTCGCTTTGCCACCATTTCGTCCCACGTTAGGTCTTGAATGGTCAAGGGTACGCAGGCAAGGGCAAGATCGTTGTTATCACTAAGGTCATCCCATTCAATCTGTTTCCAAAAAAGATGTATCTCCTTCAGATCGATGGGTACTTTAGTTATGATAGCGTGTGCAACTCGATGCTTGCATGGAAGGCCGTGACATTCCCTCCAAAAGTAGTCGTGGCACTCCATATCGAGTGTACCCTGCGTCAACTCAATTGCTATATCATAATACATGTCTAAAAACTTACCTAGGCATTGCCTTGAAACGTGTCCGCGTATAGGACGAAACATCGCTTTGAACTTATTCTCCAATAGTTTGTATTTTGTTGGTTTCTGTATTCTGGTTCTCTCGATGGCTGTCCTCAAAGTGTTGGTTTGAGATTGCATCTGGATGTGAATCCTTAGTATCACGGTGTTGAAGCCTCCTCGAGATGAATCCAATATCTTTTTCTGCACAGCGTGCATCCCTTCGACCCTAAAAAACACATGTCAAAGTTTAAGTATTGAACGAATACACTTTCTACAATTCAAACTGAATTCAAATGCTAAAATGAAATTACCTATTGGTGTTTCTCGTCTGAAAGTGGAGTGTATGATCCGTCCAAGCACGAACTATGTTCTTCTTGAATGGATTAAGCCACACCTTCTCCACGTATGCAATAAGCGTCGGTCGCCATCTTCTCTTCAATTCTACAAACCTTTCTTCGAATGACGCCTCTGTGGTGGACGAAAAGAGCACCCAACAAGCATTTGCAAATCCGCGTGACAACTCATGTGGTTTTTCAGCGTTCGCAAACACCTTTAGACCGTATGATATAATTTTGTGTCTGATGTGCACCCAACACAACAAATGTTGGACTCCGTCCTCGAAAACTTGACCTATCGCCTTGATTAGAGCCAGCTCGCGATCTGTCATGCTTGCATTGACCTGGACTCCAAGCTCGTCGTACACGCCTTTCAATTGAGTTAACACCCATCTATAACTAGCGACATCTTCGTTTGAAATAAATGCAAACCCGATGCTGAATGTATTGCCGGTGCAAGTGAAGCCAACCATCTCCAATAAAGGCATGCCGTACCTAGCACAACAAGTTGTTTTAAACATTTATACTGGAAACATACTAATCAAGTTGATAAAGATTAAAATAACATACCTATTGGTCTTGTATGTGGAGTCCATAATGACGACATAGGGAAACATCTCCAGCATGCGCAGACTCGTGGGGTGCACAAAAAACAAGGCATTCATAACATCAGAACCCCTTACTCGTCTTGGATGGACAATGTATCCTCGGTCTTTCAAGAACTTTAAAGACCATTGTGTCACTGTCAATTCTCCACAATCCTCAAGAAGTAACTTCTCCCTCATATTGTAGATTTGTCTAATTGAGGTCACATTTCCCGGGTACCTTGACCTCAACTCTTGAAGTACCATCTTCGGGGTAGCTAGATATAGGAGCTTCTCTTTCACAAACTCCTTCTGCTCAGCAGTCAATCGACCCGCATATGGATG
The DNA here is from genome assembly GCA_964016875.1 of Fallopia convolvulus. Lineage (NCBI taxonomy): Eukaryota > Viridiplantae > Streptophyta > Magnoliopsida > Caryophyllales > Polygonaceae > Fallopia > Fallopia convolvulus. The sequence continues at coordinate 38,047,522 of OZ024731.1, read as the reverse complement.
AGCTAACAAACTAGTGGGGATGCGATGATTGTGTTGTCCGCACTTTACCGTTAAGACCCATCCATTTTTTCCCTTGAGGCTGACCCCATTCAATTCAAACGGACATCCACACTTCCTAGTCGGAGTATTGGTAAGTGGCTTATAAATGCTCCTATTTTCCGGTCCGGGCAACACCCTCTTGCCACATCTATATATACCGGCTAGCTCACAAGTGAGTATGACCCTGCTTGGATTTGATGTTTTTATGACTAGTACAAAATTCTTCGAAATTTCAATTTGTCTAGCCCAATCAAGCATTTCTCTTCGATCACGCCACAACCCATCGTAGTGGAAAGCAATAGAAAAATCTATTCCGACAACCTATGATTTCAAAATGTGAAAACAAAATATTATGAATTACAATATCCTAACATTCAATATACTACGTTCGTAAATGACAAAAAAGCCTAAACAGAATATTTGGGTTTTTATCCAAAAAACATAATATTATGGGTTATTTGAAAAATACCTGTTCTGGCTCGCTTGATGCATCGGAGTCGGTTCCGTAGTCTTCTCCCGGTACACCTTCCTCATCCTCAGCTATGAAACTATCGATTGACGATGAATCTTCCTCCTCGGGATGATAATCGCTCGATGACGTATTTTCTTCTCCTGACGACATTTTTAAGTAATGATGTGGAATGAATGTATGCATGCCCCAACTATGAGAATCGAAATGGGTATTTATAGGGGACAATTCGACCGTTTTTTTACCGTTGAGATCCGCGCAATGAGGCCTCGCGCCAGTCCAACGACACTTTTTCAAATGTGCCGTTGGATTGCGCGCAACAGAGTTGCGCGGATGCACGAAACGGTGTTGCACGCGCAACCTCGTTGCGCGGGTCCCTTTCCGCCACGCTCCCGAAACCCTTTTTTAATATTCCGTAATTACCCCTTCTGCGCAACGCCATTTCACGCGAAATGACGTTGCGCGGATATCTGTGTGCGATTACCAATTTTCTCGTGTGTATAAATCAACAGCCGGGAAGAAAATACAAAAATAGTCAAATTGCCAAAGATAAGAGGTGATAATGTGCTATAGGATTGGCATTTACTTCTCTCCCCCAAATTTCAGTAGAAAAATTCACAAACCCCAAAATTGTGCTAATCTAAAAGAGGAAAAATGATGGGATTGGTGGGCAGTCCATTAGAGGCGTTCCCACGTGGAGTTCACATGGCAAATCAAATCACTAAAGGATCCAACCACTGTAAGAACAGAAGGATGAGGATAAGATCACATGCACGGTATCGCAGATTAAAAAAATAAAATCCGGAGACTTCTTCAAAGGGTCCCTTTGTCCTTTTTTACCAATTGGGCATTGCATTATTTGTCATCTGTGTCTCTTTTTCCAACTTTGTGGAGGAAAATAAAATATCTTTCCTCTCGGCCTAAAATATGCTGTTTTCTTCTCCAACTACTTATCTGCTTACAGCTTCCTAACTTTCTGGTCTTCTTTCCTTTAGTATATGCCCTTCTTTCTATGTTAGATCCAAGTTGCTTGATGCGGTGTTTGAATAATATTACTTCAGTTCCTTTTTATGTAATTTGTGGTGGAAAATCATGCTGGGTTGTAACTGTTAGGGTTGTTGTCTAAGCCTGTATGATTGTATTGCTATTATAGATTGTGAGCTTGCTGGGTTTTCAGTACTTGTCTGAAATCTATCGGGAATCACTCTGAATTGTGAGGTTTGAGCTCATGGGTTCTCTGACCGGTGGTTCAGAGTTGGTCTAGGGTTTTGCTGCTGAAGATCTGGGTTTTTGGCGGGGACAAATTCTGAGCAATTTCTGATCAGCTCATCTGAATTAGAACTTTTTCACAATTCAGTTCAGCTCAATTATCTGATATCCTGGGTAGTTTCAATAGAAATTGGGGGACAGTCAATTTCAGGGTTTTTCTTGTGAATCAAATTGGGGTTTCATTTGAGTTTCAGTTTCTAGTTCCTTTACTAACTCTCTGGGTAGTTAAAAATTTGAATGGTATATGGCTCTGAGTTTACCAGAAATGGGTAGCAATACTACAACCATTGTTTGGTTCAGGCGAGATCTGAGGATTGAAGACAATCCAGCTTTAGCTGCTGCAGCTAAAGATGGGTGTGTTTTCCCTGTCTTTATATGGTGCCCTGAGGAGGAAGGGCAATTCTATCCTGGCCGGGCTTCAAGGTGGTGGCTGAAGCAGTCACTTACTCATTTGGGTCAGTCACTGAGATCACTTGGAGTTGAGCTCAAGGTGACTAGAGCTAGTAGAACAATTGATGCCCTCTTGGAGTGTGTTAATGCAACTGGAGCATCTAAAGTTGTTTTTAACCACCTCTATGGTACGTTTTTCTGATGTATCATATTTACAAATTTTTGCTTTTAGATTCTGTAATTCTGATACCTTTCTTGGGTGCATTAAAGTATCAAGCTTTGTAATTATTTAATCATTAGTAATGTCACTGCCCAGGCTTCCTGCAAGAATCTTTAGTATCTGAAGCTTCTTTTTTGTTTCCATCATGGTTTATGACATCAATCAAAGAATTTGTTTTATAAATTGGCCTTTTATTTTCACCTGTGAAGTTATCTTACTAGTACTAAGTGTTTAGATGCTTTCACAAGATTTCACAGCTTTATTAGTCTCTAAGTGCTGGTCCTGTTAGTTTTTTATTCCTTTGGTGATGTGTAATAACATCAAGTGAAAGCTGTAATAATATCTGAAGCTGGATTGTTTCCATCATGGCAATAAAGAAGAGTCTTCTTTTGCAAAATGGCAGTTTATTTTTCATCTGTGAAGTCATCTAAAAAGTTCATAGTGTTTAAATTTCTGACATAATTTGACAAATTTGTTGCATCTCTTAATGCAGAATTTGTTTAAAAAAGAAATCATGATCATAACATGAACAAAAAACTTTTTCAATCTCTAAAATACTGCTTCATAAGTTGGATATTTATATTCATCTGTGTAGTCATCTATGTATTTAGATTCTGTTGCATAATTCTACAGCTTTGCTATGAAATTTAGTGCAGATCCTGTTTCAATAGTCCGTGATCATGACATCAAGCAAAAATTTGCTGAGCTGAATATTGCTGTGAAGAGTTACAACGGGGATTTGCTTTTTGAGCCATGGGAAGTGTATGATGAAAATGGACATGCTTTTACAAGATTTGATCTGTACTGGGAGAAGTGCCTAACCATTCAAATGGAAGATGCTTTACATTGCCCCCCATGGCGCCTGGTTCCGGCTCAAGCTTCAGGTACATAATTAAGCAGCTTAAAGTAATTTTATAGTATAGAAGTTTGCTATAAAATGGACATGCATAACTAAGCACCTGAGTAAATTAGGTCACTATTCACAAAACCATCCTTTGTAAAAGAAATTGCACTTAATTACATGATATTCATACCTTGTTCAAATTACCTTGCACTTATATGAAAACACGCTGGATGTGTGAATGAGGGGTATTTTGAACATTTAAAGCATATTTCCAACTTTTTATACGCGGTAAAATTGGCTGGATAGTAAACCACTTACAAAGTCCGGGTAATGGATGGCTGAATGCAATTGCATCTATAATTGGTGGGTTGTGTAATTTAACAATTTTCCACATTAATCAAGTGAGCAATTTTTGCCTATGCTTTTCCCATGGCAGGAACTTTTCAGGAGTGCACAATCGAGCAACTGGGCCTAGAAAACGGGTCTGAGAAATCCAGTAATGATTTACTTGGAAGAGCATGGTCACCCGGTTGGAGCAATGCTAACAAAGCTCTTACAGAGTTTGTTGATCATAACCTCTGTGACTACACAAGAAATAGGGCTAAGGTTGGAGGAAACTCAACATCACTATTATCTCCATATCTGCACTATGGAGAATTGAGTGTCAAAAAGGTTTTCCAATCTGTGCAAATAAAACAGATACTGTGGGCAAAAGAAGGAAATGAAGCGGGCTTAGAGAGCATAAATCTCTTCCTTAGAGCAATAGGACTTAGAGAATATTCTCGTTACCTTTGTTTCAACTTCCCGTTTACTCATGAGAGATCTCTGCTATCCAAGTTGAAAAACTTCCCTTGGAATTTAGACCAAAGTGTTTTCAAGGCTTGGAGACTTGGCCGAACTGGATACCCGTTGGTTGACGCTGCAATGCGGGAGCTTTGGGCTACGGGATGGATGCATAACCGGCTGAGAGTCATAGCTTCTAGTTTCTGTGTGAAGGTCCTTCTCTTACCATGGAGATGGGGAATGAAGTACTTCTGGGACACCCTTTTAGATGCAGATCTTGAGTGTGATATCCTTGGCTGGCAGTATATTTCTGGTAGTTTACCAGATGGTTATGACCTTCATCGACTCGACGATCCGGAGGTAAAATCAAAATTAAGTGTCACCTGAACTATTCTTTCTTCATACTTGTTGACATGATTGTCGACCTTCATTGAATTCATGCATGCTTGAATGATGAAAAAATGAAAAAGAGAATTTAAAAATACCATTGCATCAATTTTGAACCCATGAGCACTAGCTTATAGAGCTCATCCTTTGTCATTGTGCCATGTGACGGGTTTATCTTCATGTTCTTTTCATCTGTGTAGATGAAGATGAAATCCTTTCCGAATTTAATTGCAAAAACATTGATCAGTTCATTAGCACCAAGCGAGGGAGCTAGAAAATGAGCATCGTATTGTAAACTAATAAATTAGGTTTCTTGTTTCCCATAGATGCCAGTTTCCTTTTCCTTCATTGAATCACCCTCAACCACTTGTGTTTGGAAAAATATCACAACATCTATGAATCACGTATATACCTGTGATCAAAGTTTATCTTTATAACAACATAAAGGTTGGATTTAAATATATATAGAGTTAGTGCTGACATTTGTAAGACAAGAAATTTCCACTGCCTTCTATTTTGCACAAAGTTATATTGCAGCATAAATTGAATTTCATGGTTGAATTGGATTGCTTTTTTTATGTATAGGGTTTGTTTGGATGTTGCATTACAGAACTTATGCATTAGCAGGCATTAAAATTCATCATGTTGTATTTAATTCAATATGCGTTGAGTTTTATGACCCAAAATACATCATATCACTGTATCATAAAGCACGATCTTTCTCTCTTACCAAACCACACTAACTCAATTTGTGAGTTTTGGTTGATCTTGCTGTCAGGTTCAAGGCTCTAAATTCGACCCTGAGGGAGAATATGTTAGACTATGGCTACCAGAGCTAGCCAGGGTTCCAACCGAATGGATCCATCATCCTTGGGATGCACCACCCGCTTTACTGAAAGCTGCTGGGGTGGAGCTTGGAGCAAACTATCCAAAACCGATCATTGAGATTGACGATGCCAGAGAGCGTCTCAGAGACGCCATTTTTATAATGCAAGAGAAGGCGGGATCTGGGACAGACGGTAATGTGAATGGGAATAAGGAAGAAGTTTTTGACAGTGCTGACGTTGGAACCTCGGACATCCCAAAGGTTGTTTTAAAAGGGAAGGCGGCCTCTGTTTCTTCCCGTGATCAAAGAGTTCCCAGCATGCAAAACATGAACAATTTGGCCAACCGAAAGAGACCGAAACCCATGGATGAGGAGGAGAGGAATGCGGTTGGAAGAGATAATGTTGTTAGCTGCAAAATGGAGATAACAGATGGAGACTTGTGCTCTACGGCTGACTCTTCTTCAAACAAGAAGCCGAGTATTAGCAGAACTTCATTCTGCGTTCCTCAGACGTGCTCTGTTTCCTCGTATGGCAAACCGGATGGTAATCATGACTTCTCTGACTTGAATCAGTCGTGGCATAAAAATACAGATATGGAAGGAGAGAGTTCGATGAAAGACGGTAAGCAATTGTTCTTCTTCATTTTTTTATTTTTTTAGTTCAGGATTGAAATCATATGGTTGATGATTACTTGCTTTGAGATATCTTTTAGGGAAAGCTATGACTTTTATAATGCATACTTTGCTTATATGATTAGAAGTGAATAATAAGGTCAATATAATTTTGTGGAAAATTGCATAAAACGCCTGTTATATATATATATTTTATAACAAATGCTGAATGCCACATTAAACCAATATAGTTATATATAGGCACTGTTCTAATAAATGCTAGGCAAAGAGGGACCGCCTAGCGCCTAGGCAGCCTAAACGAGCGCCTAGACGGGCTGGAAGTCTAAGCGGGCTAGGACCTTATAGCGCCTAGGCGGGGCCTAGACGGAGCTAGGCAGAGCTTTTTAGAACATTGGTAGAAAAGTAGTCTTGGGTGGTCCTAATTTGGTTAACTTGGGGCATGTAACGGGTGGTTTCTTATAATGTTGTGTTGTGTGTAACCAATGGTTTTCCGACAAGCCCCCTTTTATGAAAGGAAAAACACATTATTTTGAAGTAACGATATTGTGGAATTTGACCAGTATTCATTCATTTGCACATGGTTGTGTAATTCTCCCTCTGTTCATTTGCTTGAACCTTCTTGTATATATTCATGGCAGGAGCAATGGGAGCTTGATGGAGATGCCTGTGTACCAGCAAATGCACAGCTGAAAAAGCAGATCTCATGTAAAGTTGGATTTTAGACGGTTTTCTTCTTGTAATGTAACTCATACTCGTCTTTTTATTATTGTTGAGGATTATTACTAAGAAAAACGGAATTATAAACAGGATTGTTTCATCATGGTTGAAGTAAATGCTTGATATGCTTGTATGTAATGAAGTTCATGACTATAATATGCTTTAGTAGTAGTATGTAAACAGTATATTCTCATAAGCTCATTCTCTTAAAGAATATCTTCCAAATCTTGATGGGCTGGCACTCCTCTTGCAGTATTAACAAGCAAAAGAATGTTTTGGATTCAATTGCCAATGGCCCCAATTTGCGTCCTTCAAGGTTGAACAAGCGTTTTTTTTCCTTTAATTTTCCAATTCGCCCAAGGGACATCAAATAAATTATGTAAATTATCTTGTTGCTATTTGATGCGACTATGATGGAGCCACGCCCTATCAAGGACCCAGAAGAAGACCCGTCACTTGGAACTCCATTCAAGATCAAGATCACCTCTCAATACAAATGTACGATTTCAGCCCAAGAGTGCTCAAAGAAAGTGGACATTTTAATGCGATTCCAATCCAAGTGATTAAAATCTTATGAAGAAGCCCATGTTTTAAGCTTGTCAGTAAACTTTCTTGTTCTTTGATTTTTAACCAGACTTGAGTTTATATTTTAAGAGGCGAATTTAATATTCGGAGTAATTCTAATCTCGTGTGGAGAGTAGCATTCGAGCATTCATTTAGTGAGTTTATCCAAAGAAAACTATTCATTCCTCACATCATGTTGTATACAAATTACAACGATGCTTATCCCTACCCTTTATCAATAAATTTCACTTTCAATACCAATCCAAATCGTCCCATCTTCATTCCTTTGTGCGTATCCATCTTCCATCAACACACTGCCCACGTTTTCAATGAGTGCAACACTTGCTTGACTGTGAAAAGAATCAAACTGTGAGTAGATAGATATCCCCAATTAGGGGTTTTCTTTTGTATTGATCAAATATTAATAATATCTTAACAATACAACTAATATTCCTAGAATATGTGTAACTAACAACCCCCAGTCTTTGGGGGAGGTTCCCTGCTTTGCAGGGAGCGGTGTCGACTAATCCCTTGCCTCCACGCACCCTTCCCTGGGCCACAGGGAGGTGGTAAATCGCGAGATATGCAGGCGCCAATGGCGGGGCTCGAACCTGATGTATTTGCACTCAAGGAGCATTCCCTATCCATTGTACTATGTGCCCCGGGGGCCAACAACCACTTTTTCGCGCGCCAACAAAGTGTTACGGGGGAGACGGGCCCAATTGCCAAGCCTACTATACAGGCCCATAGGGTTCCATCCCAAAACCAATTGGTGATAGGAGGAGTAGCCCATGACCTTATAAACTATCTTGTTTTCACTCCCAACTTCCCATGTGTGATTCACAATTGAACCCCAACAATCTCCCCCCTCACTTGTGAATCCCTCACAAGCCCGAACGGCGGACCCTCCTGGTCCCTAAGCCGAACCATCGGCTCTGATACCACTTCTTACGCCCGGGTCGCCCACCTTGTTGGGCCACACGCACACATAGCACCACATTAGTATGATATTGTCCGCTTTGGGCCTGACCCGCACGGATTTATTTTTGGGCTCCTTCCCAAAAGGCCTCATACTAATAGAGTGTGCTTTCTCTTTATAAGGAGGTCTTCACTTCCTTATATTTCCAATGTGGGACTTGGATTGCATACCCAACAATCCTCCCCTCAAACCAAGGACCACATAGGTAGTGGCCTCCCCTTCAGCGAAATCATCTTGCATCGCCGCTATCACCCACGAAGATCTCCCATCTTGTACCGCCGCTACCACCACGGAACACGCCACTTGACCACCACAATATCAAGTAGACTTTCGATACAGGACACCACCGATCTTCAATCGTCGGGTCACATTGAGGGTCTCCCACACAACACTACCAAGGACTTGCACCCACGCCATCGAGCTACACCACTCTACAACCGCGAGTTCCAGCACCAAGTCACATTGGGTTCCGTGTTTGTCCAAGCCGAACCATCGACTCTGATGCCACTTGTTACGGGGGAGACGGGCCCAATTGCCAAGCCTAGTATACAAGCCCATAGGGTTCCATCCCAAAACCAATTGGTGATAGGAGGAGTAGCCCATGACCTTATAAACTATCTTGTTTTCACTCCCAACTTCCCATGTGGGATTCACAATTGAACCCCAACACAAAGTGTATATCAATCTCTATATGCTTTGTCCTCTGATGTTGGACTGAATTAGAGGAAAGCTAAACAACACTAATGTAGTCACAAAAAAACAATAGTGTTTCGGTTCAAAGGAAAGTGTAGCTCTACTAGTAGATTTCAAACCCAATAAGTTTCTCCAACAATGTTTGCTACAACTCGGTATTCAACTTCTGCACGAGAGCGAGATACAAAATTTTGATGCTTTGATGACTAGGAAATTAAAGAATGTCCAAGGTAGAGAAAATAGCTTGATGTACGTGGATCGTTTGGAATCCGGACATCCATCCCTAGCAACGCCTGAGTATGACCTTTTCTAAAGTTGCAAACCTAGTTCCACAGTACCTTCCTCGTATTTGAGAATATGTTTCAAAGAGAGTAGATGCTTTCATGAGGATCATACATATACAAGTAACATTGTTGAATAACATAAAATATATCAAGATGGGTAAAAGTTAAATACTCTAATGCCAGAGAGATTGACCTATAGGCGGTAAGATCGACGGTCAGTGGACTAGCGTTCGCACCTAGCTTCTAATTGGTGTTGATCGACATTCGGATGGGAATGCAGTCCCCTACATGGCCAATTTCCGTAAAATCTTAGCCACATACTTGGACTAACTGAGATGTACACCAACATCATTTTTATTCGGAGATGCCTAGAAAGTAATGCAAATCGCATGGATCAATCATTGCCAACTCTTTGATGAGAGAATTGATCTCTGCCTGGTACGGACCCGGTGTGGATTCGTATCGGACCCGGTGTGGATTCGTATCGGAACACTTGTTGGACAAGGGGGTGAGACGCACCCGATGTGGGTTTGGCTCGATAAACGTGGTTGGTAGCCACGGGAAGAAGAACAATAATAAATTTAGAGCAAAAGATAATTTCTTAATTGATTTGATTTATTGATTGATTTGATAACAACTTAAACGAGTATTTATAATACTCTAATATCTATCTAACAAGAAACCCTAATTGCTAAAATATTAAAAGATAATCTTACTTAAAAGATAAAATCAAATCGCTAAATAAAAAGAAGGACAATATTCAAACGATAACAAATATAATTAATTATCCTAATATAATCGTAACGTATCAATTCTCCGCCGTTGAGAATCGACTTGTCCTCAAGTCGGAAATCAAGAGGAGACTCGTGAAACGGATCTTAGAGCTTAATGCGCCATATATTCTTACTCTCAATGAAAGCACCAATTGGTACGCACCCGATGTGGATTCGTATCGGACCCGGTGTGGATTCGTATTGGAACCCTTGTTGGTCAAGGGGGTGAGACGCACCCGATGTGGGTTTGGCTCGATAAACGTGGTTGGTAGCCACGGGAAGAAGAACGATAATAAATTTAGAGCAAAAGATAATTTCTTAATTGATTTGATTTATTGATTGATTTGATAACAACTTAAACGAGTATTTATAATATTCTAATATCTATCTAACAAGAAACACTAATTGCTAAAATATTAAAACATAATCTTACTTAAAACATAAAATCAAATCGCTAAATAAAAAGAAGGAAAATATTGAAACGATAACAAATATAATTAATTATCCTAATATAATCGTAACGTATCAATTCTCCGCCGTTGAGAATCGACTTGTCCTCAAGTCGGAAATCAGGAGGAGACTCGTGAAACGGATCTTGGATCTTAATCTGCCATAGATTCTTACTCTCAATGAAGGCACCAATTGGTACGCACTCGGTGTGGATTCGTATCGGACCGGGTGTGGATTCGTATCGGAACCCTTGTTGGTCAAGGGGCTGAGACGCACCCGATGTGGGTTTTGCTCGATAAACGTGGTTGGTAGCCACGGGAAGAAGAACGATAATAAATTTAGAGCAAAAGATAATTTCTTAATTGATTTGATTTATTGATTGATTTGATAACAACTTAAACGAGTATTTATAATACTCTAATATCTATTTAACAAGAAACCCTAATTGCTAAAATATTAAAAGATAATCTTACTTAAAAGATAAAATCAAATCGCTAAATAAAAAGAAGGACAATATTCAAACGATAAAAAATATAATTAATTATCCTAATACAATCGTAACGTATCAATTCTCCGCCGTTGAGAATCGACTTGTCCTCAAGTCGGAAATCAGGAGGAGACTCATGAAACGGTTCTAAGAGCTTAATGCGCCATATATTCTTACTCTCAATGAAAGCACCAATTGGTACGCACCCGATGTGGATTCGTATCGGACCCGGTGTGGATTCGTATTGGAACCCTTGTTGGTCAAGGGGGTGAGACGCACCCGATGTGGGTTTGGCTCGATAAACGTGGTTGGTAGCCACGGGAAGAAGAACGATAATAAATTTAGAGCAAAAGAGAATTTCTTAATTGATTTGATTTATTGATTGATTTGATAACAACTTAAACGAGTATTTATAATATTCTAATATCTATCTAATAAGAAACACTAATTGCTAAAATATTAAAACATAATCTTACTTAAAACATAAAATCAAATCGCTAAATAAAAAGAAGGAAAATATTGAAACGATAACAAATATAATTAATTATCCTAATATAATCGTAACGTATCAATTCTCCGCCGTTGAGAATCGACTTGTCCTCAAGTCGGAAATCAGGAGGAGACTCGTGAAACGGATCTTGGATCTTAATCCGCCATAGATTCTTACTCTCAATGAAAGCACCAATTGGTACGCACTCGGTGTGGATTCAAATCGGACCCGGTGTGGATTCGTATCGGAACCCTTGTTGGTCAAGGGGCTGAGACGCACCCGATGTGGGTTTTGCTCGATAAACGTGGTTGGTAGCCACGGGAAGAAGAACGATAATAAATTTAGAGCAAAAGATAATTTCTTAATTGATTTGATTTATTGATTGATTTGATAACAACTTAAACGAGTATTTATAATACTCTAATATCTATCTAACAAGAAACCCTAATTGCTAAAATATTAAAAGATAATCTTACTTAAAAGATAAAATCAAATCGCTAAATAAAAAAAAGACAATATTGAAACGATAACAAATATAATTAATTATCCTAATATAATCGTAACGTATCAATTCTCCGCCGTTGAGAATCGATTTGTCCTCAAGTCGGAAATCAGGAGGAGACTCGTGAAACGGATCTTGGAGCTTAATCCGCCATAGATTCTTACTCTCAATGAAAGCTCCAATTGGTACGTACCCGGTGTGGATTCGTATCAGACTCGGTGTGGATTCGTATCGGAACCCTTGTTGGTCAAGGGGGTGAGACGCACCCGATGTGGGTTTGGCTCGATAAACGTGGTTGGTAGCCACGGGAAGAAGAACGATAATAAATTTAGAGCAAAAGATAATTTCTTAATTGATTTCATTTATTGATTGATTTGATAACAACTTAAACGAGTATTTATAATACTCTAATATCTATCTAACACGAAACCCTAATTGCTAAAATATTAAAAGATAATCTTACTTAAAAGATAAAATCAAATCGCTAAATAAAAAGAAGGACAATATTGAAATGATAACAAATATAATTAATTATCCTAATATAATCGTAACGTATCAATTCTCCGCCGTTGAGAATCGACTTGTCCTCAAGTCGAAAATCAGGAGGAGACTCGTGAAACGGATCTTGGAGCTTAATCTGCCATAGATTCTTACTCTCAATGAAAGCACCAATTGGTACGCACCCGTTGTGGATTCGTAACGGAACCCTTGTTGGTCAAGGGGGTGAGACTCACCCGATGTGGGTTTGGCTCCATAAACGTTGTTGGTAGCCACGGGAAGAAGAACGATAATAAATTTAGACAAAAGATAATTTCTTAATTGATTTGATTTTTTGATTGATTTGATAACAACTTAAACGAGTATTTATAATACTCTAATATCTATCTAACAAGATACCCTAATTGCTAAAATATTAAAAGATAATCTTACTTAAAAGATAAAATCAAATCGCTAAATAAAAATAAGGACAATATTGAAATGATAACAAATATAATTAATTATCCTAATATAATCGTAACGTATCAATTCTCCGCCGTTGAGAATCGACTTGTCCTCAAGTCGGAAATCAGGAGGAGACTCGTGAAACGGATCTTGGAGCTTAATCCGCCATAGATTCTTACTCTCAATGAAAGCACCAATTGGTACGCACCCAGTGTGGATTCGTATCGGACCCGGTATGGATTCGTATTGGAACCCTTGTTGGTCATGGGGGTGAGACGCACCCGATGTGGGTTTGGCTCGATAAACGTGGTTGGTAGCCATGGGAAGAAGAACGATAATAAATTCAAAGCAAAGTGATAATTTCTTAATTGATTTGATTTATTGATTGATTTGATAATAACTTAAACGAGTATTTAAAATACTCTAATATCTATCTAACAAGAAACCCTAATTGCTAAAATATTAAAAGATAATCTTACTTAAAAGATAAAATTAAATCGCTAAATAAAAAGAAGGACAATATTGAAACGATAACAAATATAATTAATTATCCTAATATAATCGTAACGTATCAATTCTCCGCCGTTGAGAATCGACTTGTCCTCAAGTCGGAAATCAGGAGGAGACTCGTGAAACGGATCTTGGAGCTTAATCCGCCATATATTCTTACTCTCAATGAAAGCACCAATTGGTACGGACCCGGTGTGGATTCGTATCGGAACCCTTGTTGATCAAGGGGGTGAGACTCACCCGATGTGGGTGTGGCTCCATAAACGTGGTTGTTAGCCACGGGAAGAAGAACGATAATAAATTTAGAGCAAAAGATAATTTCTTAATTGATTTGATTTATTGATTGATTTGATAACAACTTAAATGAGTATTTATAATACTCTAATATCTATCTAACAAGAAACCCTAATTGCTAAAATATTAAAAGATAATCTTACTTAAAAGATCAAATCAAATCGCTAAATAAAAAGAAGGACAATATTCAAACGATAATAAATATAATTAATTATCCTAATATAATCGTAACGTATCAATTCTTCGCCGTTGAGAATCGACTTGTCCTCAAGTCGGAAATCAGGAGGAGACTCGTGAAACGGATCTTGGAGCTTAATGCGCCATAGATTCTTACTCTCAATGAAAGCACCAATTGGTACGCACCCAGTGTGGATTCGTATCGGACCCGGTATGGATTCGTATTGGAACCCTTGTTGGTCATGGGGGTGAGACGCACCCGATGTGGGTTTGGCTCGATAAACGTGGTTGGTAGCCATGGGAAGAAGAACGATAATAAATTCAAAGCAAAGTGATAATTTCTTAATTGATTTGATTTATTGATTGATTTGATAATAACTTAAACGAGTATTTAAAATACTCTAATATCTATCTAACAAGAAATCCTAATTGCTAAAATATTAAAAGATAATGTTACTTAAAAGATAAAATTAAATCGCTAAATAAAAAGAAGGACAATATTGAAACGATAACAAATATAATTAATTATCCTAATATAATCGTAACGTATCAATTCTCCGCCGTTGAGAATCGACTTGTCCTCAAGTCGAAAATCAGGAGGAGACTCGTGAAACGGATCTTGAAGCTTAATCCGCCATATATTCTTACTCTCAATGAAAGCACCAATTGGTACGGACCCGGTGTGGATTCGTATCGGAACCCTTGTTGATCAAGGGGGTGAGACTCACCCGATGTGGGTGTGGCTCCATAAACGTGGTTGTTAGCCACGGGAAGAAGAACGATAATAAATTTAGAGCAAAAGATAATTTCTTAATTGATTTGATTTATTGATTGATTTGATAACAACTTAAATGAGTATTTATAATACTCTAATATCTATCTAACAAGAAACCCTAATTGCTAAAATATTAAAAGATAATCTTACTTAAAAGATCAAATCAAATCGCTAAATAAAAAGAAGGACAATATTCAAACGATAACAAATATAATTAATTATCCTAATATAATCGTAACGTATCAATTCTTCGCCGTTGAGAATCGACTTGTCCTCAAGTCGGAAATCAGGAGGAGACTCGTGAAACGGATCTTGGAGCTTAATGCGCCATATATTCTTACTCTCAATGAAAGCACCAATTGGTACGCACCCGATGTGGATTCGTATCGGACCCGGTGTGGATTCGTATGGGAACCCTTGTTGGTCAAGGGGGTGAGACGCACCCGATGTAGGTTTGGCTCGATAAACGTGGTTGGTAGCCACGGGAAGAAGAACGATAATAAATTTAGAGCAAAAGATAATTTCTTAATTGATTTGATTTATTGATTGATTTGATAACAACTTAAACGAGTATTTATAATATTCCAATATCTATCTAACAAGAAACACTAATTGCTAAAATATTAAAACATAATCTTACTTAAAACATAAAATCAAATCGCTAAATAAAAAGAAGGAAAATATTGAAACGATAACAAATATAATTAATTATCCTAATATAATCGTAACGTATCAATTCTCCGCCGTTGAGAATCGACTTGTCCTCAAGTCGGAAATCAGGAGGAGACTCGTGAAACGGATCTTGGATCTTAATCCGCCATAGATTCTTACTCTCAATGAAAGCACCAATTGGTACGCACTCGGTGTGGATTCAAATCGGACCCGGTGTGGATTCGTATCGGAACCCTTGTTGTTCAAGGGGCTGAGACGCACCCGATGTGGGTTTTGCTCGATAAACGTGGTTGGTAGCCACGGGAAGAAGAACGATAATAAATTTAGAGCAAAAGATAATTTCTTAATTGATTTGATTTATTGATTGATTTGATAACAACTTAAACGAGTATTTATAATACTCTAATATCTATCTAACAAGAAACCCTAATTGCTAAAATATTAAAAGATAATCTTACTTAAAAGATAAAATCAAATCGCTAAATAAAAAAAAGACAATATTGAAACGATAACAAATATAATTAATTATCCTAATATAATCGTAACGTATCAATTCTCCGCCGTTGAGAATCGATTTGTCCTCAAGTCGGAAATCAGGAGGAGACTCGTGAAACGGATCTTGGAGCTTAATCCGCCATAGATTCTTACTCTCAATGAAAGCACCACTTGGTACGTACCCGGTGTGGATTCGTATCAGACTCGGTGTGGATTCGTATCGGAACCCTTGTTGGTCAAGGGGGTGAGACGCACCCGATGTGGGTTTGGCTCGATAAACGTGGTTGGTAGCCAAGGGAAGAAGAACGATAATAAATTTAGAGCAAAAGATAATTTCGTAATTGATTTCATTTATTGATTGATTTGATAACAACTTAAACGAGTATTTATAATACTCTAATATCTATCTAACACGAAACCCTAATTGCTAAAATATTAAAAGATAATCTTACTTAAAAGATAAAATCAAATCGCTAAATAAAAAGAAGGAAAATATTGAAATGATAACAAATATAATTAATTATCCTAATATAATCGTAACGTATCAATTCTCCGCCGTTGAGAATCGACTTGTCCTCAAGTCGAAAATCAGGAGGAGACTCGTGAAACGGATCTTGGAGCTTAATCTGCCATAGATTCTTACTCTCAATGAAAGCACCAATTGGTACGCACCCGATGTGGATTCGTATCGGAACCCTTGTTGGTCAAGGGGGTGAGACTCACCCGATGTGGGTTTGGCTCCATAAACGTTGTTGATAGCCACGGGAAGAAGAACGATAATAAATTTAGACAAAAGATAATTTCTTAATTGATTTGATTTTTTGATTGATTTGATAACAACTTAAACGAGTATTTATAATACTCTAATATCTATCTAACAAGATACCCTAATTGCTAAAATATTAAAAGATAATCTTACTTAAAAGATAAAATCAAATCGCTAAATAAAAAGAAGGACAATATTCAAACGATAACAAATATAATTAATTATCCTAATATAATCGTAACGTATCAATTCTTCGCCGTTGAGAATCGACTTGTCCTCAAGTCGGAAATCAGGAGGAGACTCGTGAAACGGATCATGGAGCTTAATGCGCCATATATTCTTACTCTCAATGAAAGCACCAATTGGTACGCACCCGATGTGGATTCGTATCGGACCCGGTGTGGATTCGTATTGGAACCCTTGTTGTTCAAGGGGGTGAGACGCACCCGATGTAGGTTTGGCTCGATAAACGTGGTTGGTAGCCACGGGAAGAAGAACGATAATAAATTTAGAGCAAAAGATAATTTCTTAATTGATTTAATTTATTGATTGATTTGATAACAACTTAAACGAGTATTTATAATATTCTAATATCTATCTAACAAGAAACACTAATTGCTAAAATATTAAAAGATAATCTTACTTAAAACATAAAATCAAATCGCTAAATAAAAAGAAGGAAAATATTGAAACGATAACAAATATAATTAATTATCCTAATATAATCGTAACGTATCAATTCTCCGCCGTTGAGAATCGACTTGTGCTCAAGTCGGAAATCAGGAGGAGACTCGTGAAACGGATCTTGGAGCTTAATCCTCCATATATTCTTACTCTCCATGAAAGCACCAATTGGTACGGACCCGGTGTGGATTCGTATTGGACCCGGTGTGGATTCGTATCGGAACCCTTGTTGGTCAAGGGGGTGAGACTCACCCGATGTGGGTTTGGCTCGATCAACGTTGTTGGTAGCCACGGGAAGAAGAACGATAATAAATTTAGAGCAAAAGATAATTTCTTAATTGATTTGATTTATTGATTGATTTGATAACAACTTAAACGAGTATTTATAATACTCTAATAACTATCTAACAAGAAACCCTAATTGCTAAAATATTAAAAGATAATCTTACTTAAAAGATAAAATCAAATCGCTAAATAAAAAGAAGCACAATATTGAAACGATAACAAATATAATTAATTATCCTAATATAATCGTAACGTATCAATTCTCCGCCGTTGAGAATCGACTTGTCCTCAAGTCGGAAATCAGGAGGAGACTCGTGAAACGGATCTTAGAGCTTAATGCGCCATATATTCTTACTCTCAATGAAAGCACCAATTGGTACGCACCCGATGTGGATTTGTATTGGACCCGGTGTGGATTCGTATCGGAACCCTTTTTGGTCAAGGGGGTGAGACTCACCCGATGCGGGTTTGGCTCGATAAACGTTGTTGGTAGCCACGGGAAGAAGAACGATAATAAATTTAGAGCAAAAGATAATTTCTTAATTGATTTGATTTATTGATTGATTTGATAACAACTTAAACGAGTATTTATAATACTCTAATATCTATCTAACAAGAAACCCTAATTGCTAAAATATTAAAAGATAATCTTACTTAAAAGATAAAATCAAATCGCTAAATAAAAAGAAGGACAATATTGAAACGATAACAAATATAATTAATTATCCTAAAATAATCGTAACGTATCAATTCTCCGCCGTTGAGAATCGACTTGTCCTCAAGTCGGAAATCAGGAGGAGACTCGTGAAACGGATCTTGGAGCTTAATGCGCCATATATTCTTACTCTCAATGAAAGCACCAATTGGTACACACCCGGTGTGGATTCGTATCGGACCCGGTGTGGATTCGTATCGGAACCCTTGTTGGTCAAGGGGGTGAGACGCACCCGATGTGGGTTTGGCTCGATAAACGTGGTTGGTAGCCACGGGAAGAAGAACGATAATAAATTTAGAGCAAAAGATAATTTCTTAATTGATTTGATTTATTGATTGATTTGATAACAACTTAAACGAGTATTTATAATACTCTAATATCTATCTAACAAGAAACCCTAATTGCTAAAATATTAAAAGATAATCTTACTTAAAAGATAAAATCAAATCGCTAAATAAAAAGAAGGACAATATTGAAACGATAACAAATATAATTAATTGTCCTAATATAATCGTAACGTATCAATTCTCCGCCGTTGAGAATCGACTTGTCCTCAAGTCGGAAATCAGGAGGAGACTCGTGAAACGGATCTTAGAGCTTAATGCGCCATATATTCTTACTCTCAATGAAAGCACCAATTGGTACGCACCCGATGTGGATTCGTATCGGACCCGGTGTGGATTCGTATTGGAACCCTTGTTGGTCAAGGGGGTGAGACGCACCCGATGTGGGTTTGGCTCGATAAACGTGGTTGGTAGCCACGGGAAGAAGAACGATAATAAATTTAGAGCAAAAGATAATTTATTAATTGATTTGATTTATTGATTGATTTGATAACAACTTAAACGAGTATTTATAATATTCTAATATCTATCTAACAAGAAACACTAATTGCTAAAATATTAAAAGATAATCTTACTTAAAAGATAAATTCAAATCGCTAAATAAAAAGAAGGAAAATATTGAAACGATAACAAATATAATTAATTATCCTAATATAATCGTAACGTATCAATTCTCCGCCGTTGAGAATCGACTTGTCCTCAAGTCGGAAATCAGGAGGAGACTCGTGAAACGGATCTTGGATCTTAATCCGCCATAGATTCTTACTCTCAATGAAAGCACCAATTGGTACGCACCCGGTGTGGATTCGTATCGGACCTGGTGTGGATTCGTATCGGAACCCTTGTTGGTCAAGGGGCTGAGACGCACCCGATGTGGGTTTTGCTCGATAAACGTGGTTGGTAGCCACGGGAAGAAGAACGATAATAAATTTAGAGCAAAAGATAATTTCTTAATTGATTTGATTTATTGATTGATTTGATAACAACTTAAACGAGTATTTATAATACTCTAATATCTATCTAACAAGAAACCCTAATTGCTAAAATATTAAAAGATAATCTTACTTAAAAGATAAAATCAAATCGCTAAATATAAAAAAAGACAATATTGAAACGATAACAAATATAATTAATTATCCTAACATAATCGTAACGTATCAATTCTCCGCCGTTGAGAATCGACTTGTCCTCAAGTCGGAAATCAGGAGGAGACTCGTGAAACGGATCTTGGATCTTAATCCGCCATAGATTCTTACTCTCAATGAAAGCACCAATTGGTACGCACCCGGTGTGGATTCGTATCGGACTCGGTGTGGATTCGTATCGGAACCCTTGTTGGTCAAGGGGGTGAGACGCACCCGATGTGGATTTGGCTCGATAAACGTGGTTGGTAGCCAAGGGAAGAAGAACGATAATAAATTTAGAGCAAAAGATAATTTCTTAATTGATTTCATTTATTGATTGATTTGATAACAACTTAAACGAGTATTTATAATACTCTAATATCTATCTAACAAGAAACCCTAATTGCTAAAATATTAAAAGATAATCTTACTTAAAAGATAAAATCAAATCGCAAAATAAAAAGAAGGACAATATTGAAACGATAACAAATATAATTAATTATCCTAATATAACCGTAACGTATCAATTCTCCGCCGTTGAGAATCGACTTGTCCTCAAGTTGAAAATCAGGAGGAGACTCGTAAAACGGATCTTGGAGCTTAATCTGCCATAGATTCTTACTCTCAATGAAAACACTAATTGGTACGCAACCGGTGTGGATTCGTATCGGAACCCTTGTTGGTCAAGGGGGTGAGACTCACCCGATGTGGGTTTGGCTCCATAAACGTGGTTGGTAGCCACGGGAAGAAGAACGATAATAAATTTAGTGCAAAAGATAATTTCTTAATTGATTTGATTTATTGATTGATTTGATAACAACTTAAACGAGTATTTAAAATACTCTAATATCTATCTAACAAGAAACCCTAATTGCTAAAATATTAAAAGATAATCTTACTTAAAAGATAAAATCAAATCGCTAAATAAAAAGAAGCACAATATTGAAACGATAACAAATATAATTAATTATCCTAATATAATCATAACATATCAATTCTCCGCCGTTGAGAATCGACTTGTCCTCAAGTCGGAAATCAGGAGGAGACTCGTGAAACGGATCTTGGAGCTTAATGCGCCATATATTCTTACTCTCAATGAAAGCACCAATTGGTACACACCCAGTGTGGATTCGTATCGGATCCGGTATGGATTCGTATCGGAACCCTTGTTGGTCAAGGGGGTGAGACGCACCCGATGTGGGTTTGGCTCGATAAACGTGGTTGGTAGCCACGGGAAGAAGAACGATAATAAATTTAGAGCAAAAGATAATTTCTTAATTGATTTGATTTATTGATTGATTTGATAACAACTTAAACGAGTATTTATAATAGTCTAATATCTATCCAACAAGAAACCCTAATTGCTAAAATATTTAAAGATAATCTTACGTAAAAGATAAAATCAAATCGTTAAATAAAAAGAAGGGCAATATTGGAACGATAACAAATATAATTAATTATCCTAATATAATCGTAACGTATCAATTCTCCACCGTTGAGAATCGACTTGTCCTCAAGTCGGAAATAAGGAGGAGATCTTGAAACGGATCTTGGAGCTTAATGCGCCATATATTCTTAATCTCAATGAAAGCACCAATTGGTACGCACCCGGTGTGGATTCGTATCGAACCCGGTGTGGATTCGTATTGGAACCCTTGTTGGTCAAGGGGGTGAGACGCACCCGATGTGGGTTTGGCTCGATAAACGTGGTTGGTAGCAACGGGAAGAAGAACGATAATAAATTTAGAGCAAAAGATAATTTCTTAATTGATTTGATTTATTGATTGATTTGATAACAACTTAAACGAGTATTTATAATACTCTAATATCTATCTAACAAGAAACACTAATTGATGAAATATTAAAAGATAATCTTACTTAAAAGATAAAATCAAATCGCTAAATAAAAAGAAGGACAATATTGAAACGATAGCAAATATAATTAATTATCCTAATATAATCGTAACGTATCAATTCTCCGCCGTTGAGAATCGACTTGTCCTCAAGTCGGAAATCAAGAGGAGACTCGTGAAACGGATCTTGGATCTTAATCCGCCATAGATTCTTACTCTCAATGAAAGCACCAATTGGTACGCACCCGGTGTGGATTCGTATCGGACCCGATGTGGATTCGTATCGGAACCCTTGTTGGTCAAGGGGCTGAGACGCACCCGATGTGGGTTTGGCTCCATAAACGTGGTTGGTAGCCACGAGAAGAAGAACGATAATAAATTTAGAGCAAAAGATAATTTCTTAATTGATTTGATTTATTGATTGATTTGATAACAACTTAAACGAGTATTTATAATACTCTAATATCTATCTAACAAGAAACCCTAATTGCTAAAATATTAAAAGATAATCTTACTTAAAAGATAAAATCAAATCGCTAAATAAAAAGAAGGACAATATTGAAACGATAACAAATATAATTAATTATCCTAATATAATCGTAACGTTTCAATTCTCCGCCGTTGAGAATCGACTTGTCCTCAAGTCGGAAATCAGGAGGAGACTCGTGAAACGGATCTTGGAGCTTAATGCGCCATATATTCTTACTCTCAATGAAAGCACCAATTGGTACGCACCCGATGTGGATTCGTATCGGACCCGGTGTGGATTCGTATCGGAACCCTTGTTGGTCAAGGGGGTGAGACGCACCCGATGTGGGTTTGGCTCGATAAACGTGGTTGGTAGCCACGGGAAGAAGAACGATAATAAATTTAGAGCAAAAGATAATTTCTTAATGGATTTGATTAATTGATTGATTTGATAACAACTTAAACGAGTATTTATAATACTCTAATATCTATCTAACAAGAAACCCTAATTGTTAAAATATTAAAAGATAATCTTACTTAAAAGATAAAATCAAATCGCTAAATAAAAAGAAGGACAATATTGAAACGATAACAAATATAATTAATTATCCTAATATAATCGTAACGTATCAATTCTCCGCCGTTGAGAATCGACTTGTCCTCAAGTCGGAAATTAGGAGGAGACTCTTGAAACGGATCTTGGAGCTTAATCCGCCATATATTCTTACTCTCAATGAAAGCACCAATTGGTACGGACCCGGTGTGGATTCGTATCGGACCCGGTGTGGATTCGTATCGGAACCCTTGTTGGTCAAGGGGGTGAGACGCACCCGATGTGGATTTGGCTCGATAAACGTGGTTGGTAGCCACGGGAAGAAGAACGATAATAAATTTAGAGCAAAAAATAATTTCTTAATTGATTTGATTTATTGATTGATTTGATAACAACTTAAACGAGTATTTATAATACTCTAATATCTATCTAACAAGAAACCATAATTTCTAAAATATTAAAAGATAATCTTACTTAAATGATAAAATTAAATCGCTAAATAATAAGAAGGACAATATTGAAACGATAACAAATATAATTAATTATCCTAATATAATCGTAACGTATCACTGCCTGTAGAAAGTTTGGTGAAGACTCCATGAGAGTATGTCATCTACATAGACTAGTAGATGAGCTTGATTGAAACCAACTTTGTAGGCATAAAGAGGGTGATTTGTTTTGTTGTTGATGAAATCGAGTTTGAGAACAAACTATGCAAAATGTTGAAACCAAGCTCTTGGATCCTTCTTCAACTCATGTAAAGCCTTGTTAAGTTGGTAGACATAGTTTGAATGCTTTAAATCAACAAACCCGAGTGGTGATGCCTCAGATATTCTCACTAGAACTCATGATCCATCATCAATATCCAACACTCCTTTTATTCATATTCCTAGGAGTCCGTCCATTCGTCCAAGCACCATTTCATTCTTACGCATTTGTTGTTGGTAATGAGTGTTTCTAGACCCATATTCTTACACCCACCATTCATTTCTCTAGCCTCTCCATCCCTCTTATATCCAACCAGAAATGGAACCCTTTACTTATGATGAGGCTTGCAAGTTTGATGTACGGCAGATGGCCATGACAGTTGAGTTTGCCGCTCTAGATCTCAATAAGACATGGGATATTGTTGAATTCCCTAAGGGTAAGGAAGTGATAAGTTGTAAGTGGGTGTATAAGGTTAAAAGGAAGGCTGACGGACAAATTCAAAGATACAAAGCATGATGGGTGATTAGAGGGTTAACACAACGAGAGGGGGTGGACTACAATGAAACTCTCTCGTTTCATCAAGATGACGATTGTGAGGGTTTTAATGTCTTTTGCTTTGAAAAGACATTGGACCATTATTCAACTAGATGCCAATAATATTTTCCTACATGGGGATTTAGATGAGGAACTTTACACGAAGATTCCTCCTAGTTTAGTCGTCTTAAGTCCATATCAAGTTTGCAAATTGAAGAAGTATATGTATGGATTGAAACAAGTCAGTAGAAAATGGTATGATAAACTTTCTTCCTCTCTCAAATCTCGAGGTTACCATCAATCTCGACATGATTATTCTCTATTCTATAAGAAAACCACTTCCTTTATGTTTTTTGTTGCAGTCTATGTGGAAGACATCTTGTTGAATAGGACTGATGTCTTTGAGATATCCTCCTTGAATGTATGCCTGGATTCTAAATTCAAAATCAAGGATATGGGGAATCTACACTTCTTCTTTAGGACAGACTTCATTCAAACTTCACAAGCAGTGGTGGATTTAGGGGGTGAGGGTGGGAGGCAGCCCCCCGTTCAACGGAATTTTAAACCGGGAGTAAGGGAAGCTGGGGGAGGAGTAAAGCCATTGAGGGGCGGGCCGGGTCGGGACACCGGGACTAAGGGTTGGGCGGCAAATCTGCGATGAAAAAAAATGGAAGTTGGAACCGAACACATCGGACATCGGCATTGCAGACTCGAAGTTGCAGAGGCGGCAGATCTAGGAAATTGGAGGAAGAAGATTAAGTGAACAACACCATTTCACTTAAAGGCTGGGGCCGCTAGGAAATTGTTATAAGTTTTAGTTTTGATGGTTCCAAGAGTCAGTGACTTAGTCAACAACATCAATTGATGTGTTAAAGTCACTGGCACGGACAACTGGCAGAAAAACTATTTTTGGAAGGAATATGCAGATCGCGTTCGATTGTTTACAAGCTAGATGAAGCGTTTATTTATGGAGAAATCATAACAGAAAAGTGCAAAAATCAAAAGATCATGTCGAGATTCTTATGTGATATTTCCTATGAGCTTACATGTTATTTTAGGAAAGATCTTGTAAAGATTGCGTGGATGTCATTTCCCTAACCGAACGGGAAATGATATCACACGCCATCTCTCTTCTTCTACCTTAAATACTTTAGTGTTTAGGATAGATGTTAAGACTGTTTGAGCATAACTTGTATTTTGTGAGAAAGAAAGAGAACACTTGTGCGTGGTATTCGTACAAGTGGTGTGGTCAAGTGTTCTTAGGCATAGCGTGAGATTGAGAGTGTAGGTGTAACACCCCGTCTTTCCACAGGGCGCTACATGGTAGTAGACCTTACCAGGTACTACCTAGGTGGGTTGACAACAACACTTTAGGATCTTACAACGCGGGCACGACGAGAAAACAAGTAAAACATCCAACTTTCAGATTTATAAAACTGAATATAAAACATGTTTGAATGCCCAAATGCATAAATAAAATTACCAAATAACCCTTCCCGAACTTTCCTCAAAATTTCTCAAACAACACTAAAAACATTACAATTAAAAGTAATGCAAAAGAACTAATAATCATAATAAATTCTCCCGAAGTACACCCGAAAACCCAAACTAATGACACGTGCGTCAACGATCCACTCCACCATTCAGCCAAGGCTCCTGCACGGTTTCCTGTGACATACCTATAACTGGAAAAATAATCCCCGAAGGGTCAGCTACTAATCTACCAAGCTAGATAATATGCGGAAATTATAAGACGTTTAAAAATAGTTTTCTATAGTCAACAACCAGAATCCACAATCGCAACCATAACTCTAAAGGCCAATACCTAAATTAGACGGTTAGTCACACATAAGCCAAATACACATACACACAATCGAACAATTAAAGCAAAATAACTCATTCTCCATCTCGTATTCCAAACCACAGTGCGGAGGCAGGCCCTCCCACTCCTCGATCACATCACTTCTTTCTTCTAACCCCGACTAAGCCTCCACTAGAGCACTTGCCAAAACACATAGATAGAATGTTCTTTTGAAGGGGCACGGTTTCTCTGTCACACGGACCATACATAGGCAACCCTTCCTCTACATCAGCTATGATGCCCGTGCCGGAAACGGTACCAACACAGAGAAAACGTTCGAAAACTTTGGACGATGAAACACATTTAAAAATCATATTTTCACACATCATCACAAGCAATTCCAAATAGTTCAAAAAGATTTTCGGGACTAGTTCCCAAAACCAATCCTACAATAACGACACAAAATCTAACAAGATAGACATGAACCGAGCAAGTCGAAAACGACTTACCTCTCGAAGGAAGAAGATCGAACGATCACGTAGAGCTAGTAATCCGAACAAGAATGATTTCCTAACAAGATTAAGATTTTACACTTAGAACTCGAAATATCTGATAATTAACGAACCCATTAGAGTGATCACTTGGACTCACTCTAATACTCAACTGACTAACTTTAAATTTAAATAGACCCACATTAATTTATTTTAACCATTAATGATCCAACATACATACTAACATTCATGTAGTGCGATCATTATTTTAACCATTAATGATGTAACCATGTACGTATGAACTAATTAAGAAGAATATGTATATAACCACATACATTTTAACTAGTTTATACTAATCCTAGTATTCTAGGAATGTCATTACCGAGTAAGTTATCCAAGAAAACTAGTATTTAATATATATATATATATACTTAATTAATTAGCACCACTTCTAAACCAAGTACTATTTCAACCCCTACTATACCAACCGTACCCCAAACTTTATGAATAGGACTCGCCCCTTGCACCCCCATATGTATAATTATCACCCCCATATGTATAATTATCACTACTCTCTGAGATTAAACCAAGTGAGCAGCCCTTGATTTGTCCAAAAGCAAAAACTTTACTCACCTATATAATTGATTACACGTATTGAATTAGCCAACTAGTTGCCCAGATTACTATCTCTCAAATCCACCAACTCAAAATTAACTTAACATATATCCACGTCTACTACTGCCTCCAACAAGACAATTATTTAACCAAAAAGAATGTGATGAACACAACTCAGCCTAACTAGATTAATAATTCAACTTCAATAAGCAAAACCACTTACTGAACAACTAACCCATCGTTCAGCATATGCCCACGCCCAGACCAACAGTGACCGCAAATCCCCGGCTAACCCGGCTTCCCAGCATCGCACACCCCATGCCTAACCCGCCACGACTAACTCTACCACCAACCCCGAACTATACCGATGATTCCACACGACCCACTAATGGAAGCCTAAGAACGATAATGCCAACTCAGCGATAGAATCAAAAACGACTCACCGGAGAAGATGATATGCAAGGAACGGAGCCCGTCAGCGTTCGTTGTTGGGGCCGAAGATATCAAGATGCGGGATGTCGCGGAGACGACAAAGGTCTCGTTAACCGGTTTTGATTGACGAGGTGGATCGAGTATATTGGAGAAGATGACGCTCGGGTTTTGATATAGTAGCACAAGGGGCGAGAGGCGTTGGACTTCCAGATGTGTGCGTGGGTTTGTTAAGATTTTTAAATCCAATCTTATGGATAAGCATATAAGATAACTAATTCAAAACGAAAATCTAAATCCGTAGGTTTCACTAGCTTAGGTTTGATTAGACTAATTAATAAGCTATCCAACTTTTAGTAAAGATATAATTTCCAACCATTAGGCTGTATTATTTTATTTAATTAAATTTTTTAATTGGATTTGATCCAATTGAACGAGAAGATAAGATCAAATAGGATAAAAAAAATTGTAGATAAAAATATATAAAATTATACTCCGTAACTCGTACGAAAGGGTAAATTGATATATATATATGTATTTGAAAAACAAAGGTATTTTTACAACGAACTAAACAAATGTTCTACCCTCCGAGTTTGCTTGCGGGACAAGTCAATAGATTACTTGTAAAATAAGAAAGTCATTTTTTTTAACCTTAAAAAGGGGAAAGAAAAAACCGCACTATTACAGTAGGAACAAAGGTAGATCGTGGTTCAACAATTGTGGGATTCACCTTGTACATGGGAGAGCTTTGTAACACTCAAGAAATCAATAGAGCTAGTCTAAGGACTCTTGAAATCCGACCGAGTGAGAAGCTCGAAAGGGAGTGGTTTTTCTTGAGAGGACAAAACCTACCCCACAAGTAAACGAGATAGGTTGTAATACCAAAGTGTCGAACAAAGGGACTGTGTAGTACCAATTGAGATTCGAACTAGTAGACCAAGCTAAATAAACAAGTAAAAGATGTTTATGATTGAATTGAATTGTAACAAGTAATTGAAAATAACAAAGGAATTTCAGTGGAGAGAAGCTTCCAAGATTAAGAATCCCACACTGATGTTTCAGCAGATTTTACGTGATATCTATTTGGATTTCAAGTTGAATGTCGTTTGAAGGAAATCACTATATAAAACCAACACAAATCTCTTTTCAAAAGATAGGTGAATATGCCTGGACTCAACTAACAATCATTGCCACACAATGTTAATCAACTTTACACCCTTTAAGCTCTTTATAGACTAGGGGCAGATAATCCTAGCATTCGTTGTCGCGTTCCGCTAGAATCATTTGAACCTTAGAACTACTATGATAGTTGAAGTTCACACCAGAGGAATTAGATTGTTGTCGCATAAATAACTATATAGTTTAATACCTAGGGATCTAATTAAGAACCAATTTTTGGTACTTGACATATCTCATGTCAGTCTCAAATCATAACAAGAATCCTATATGCAAAGCAAACAGGGCATAAAGTAACCTTGGATTAAATCAAAATTTATTCAAGTTTCCATTAAACCAAACATCAGAATTCAAATCTACCTACTTTATCATTGGGTTCACCCATAATAAGAGAATTAGCTAGACATAATAAGCGAAGAAAGAAAATCAAATTTAATAAACAACATACAAAATTATCTTTAAAATTGATTCAAAATTCCAATCCAAGCAATCTGTAGCAAAAATCTCCAATCAATCTCTACCAAGGGTTTTTTCCTTAGAGAGAGGCTAAAGTCTTACAAAAAGATAGATAAAAATATCAAACTTGTCTTCCAAGTACTTAAACCAGGGCAAAAAAAACAAGAGAGAAAAGCCCACAAGTCGGTGCAATTAAAACAAGATGCAGGAAAGAACTCGGTCGAGTTCTTTGCCTGATTTCTCATCGTAGCCAAGAACTCTACCCAGAACTTGGGCGAGTGGTGTTCTCGTCCAGCTTCAGCGCATGTGTACCCCCTTTTTTGTATGATTAAACGGGGTCTTTCCGATGGATTTTGGGCAATATTCTCCTTGTCACTTCCACTTCCGAGCTTAGCATCATCCCTTCAAACTAATCCACTCAAGCATCTTCAAATCAAAGCTCACAATCCTCCAAAATAAACCTAAAAGACGAAAGTAAACGTGTCTTAAATCTGTACCTAAATGCATACTATGAAAATCCCCTAAGCTTAAACCTTACTTGTCCTAAAGTAAGAAATCAAATCCGACACCCCACAAGACAAGCAAGTCATGCATCTATTTCGACAATAGCCCATATGAGAATTATAGAAGCGAAGAATGACAACAAAAATCATAGCATGCATTTGTAAATCAAAGAGATTAAGCCAACATATTCATTCTAAACCTCACATAGGACAATGTGTTTTCACTCTCACTCAAGTGTTTGAATAGGACGTGTTTCGCTCAACTCTCATCATTTGAAAGCTTACCATAAGCTTGCATAAGCGTTCTAAATCTCCACCGCGTGGGACTTTTCACACAACAATAGTCATGAGGACTTTCATATGGTTTTAATGAGGCTAGGGTGAGAACAATTTTGGCGGGATAAATATTTGGCATGTGTTGCTAATCCAGGAATCAGAATTATTCCTAAACAAAACACCAAAACCAAGCTTAATGCACTTCTTTCCCAAACTTTTTTTTCTTCCTTTCTCACCTTCCTTTTTCTTTTCCTTTTGAACTTATTACAACCATTCTCGTCATAGAACTTTTCTCATCTATTTTTTTCTTTATTGTTATGAGCTTTCTTTCCTCACATTTTCATTCAGCATTGCTTTCTTCAGCTCAAATCAAACACCATTCACATCATTTGACCTTATTTAACCCTTCCTTTCAAGCCCCCAAGCTTGGCATAAGCTCACACTTAAAATCCACTAAAATTCCTATTTCTTAGATGGGTAAAGGCTTAACATTAGACTCGAGATTATTTTGTGGAGCGTTCAAATAAATAGACAATAAAGGCTAATGTTGGCAATCAAAAAGAGGATCATGTATGTAATAACCGCAATTTCTAATAAAAAGAAATGGTTATTTTTATTAATTTAATTATTTCTTTAAAATAACACGATATTGTTTATTATGATTTTTCATAATAATAATAATAATCTTGGTTAAAATTTAACTTGATAGCAAATAAAAATCTAAATAATTAATTATAAACAATATGTTTATTTAATTTATGTTAAAATTAAGCTTTAAATCAAAAGGGAAGGAATTTGGGCAAAACATAAAAATAAGAGAGGTCGGGTACTCGAACCCATGACCTCTTGCACTCTCCAACACCCGACACTCCTTCCATCCCGCTATGCTATCAACATCATCTTGTCATTAAAGGAAAACTATTTATTTTATTCTTTCTTTTCAAAGCTTGTAAGAAGGATGGTGAAATTTTGATTTGATGCTTAACCAATCAAGCTTTCTCCACCTCTTTTCTTCCCCAATCCTTCTTCCTCTCCACCTCCCTTCTCCTCCAATCAAACCTCTCCACCCATTTCAAACAAACACACTTCCAACCACTCATGGAAGGCCTCCTTCTCCATGAGAGGTCCTTAGTCATGGTGGTGGATTGAAGGCTCCATCTCTTCCATTATAAATAGAGATGATTTGTAGAGGGGAAGACACACAAATCACCTCTTTTCTTCCTCCATTTTCATCCCTTATAATCCCTAAAAATTCCAGATTTTTGCACTAGCTTTGCATGATTTTCAAAGAGCGATTCAAAGCTCGTTTCTCCACCAAATTTTGTGATTCAAGTCCCTAAATGTAGATGAAGGAATTGCCTACAAAACCCCTCAATCAATCGGGCACAAAAATCACAAAAAGCGAGCCAAAAATGCATCCAAACCAGTCGAGTATGTGTAGTTTCGGGTTTGTCGGGCTGGCGACGAGCGACTTTCTCCAAGCTTGTACACCTTCGTTAAACATCTGTTTTCTCCCCCATTGCCGATAGTAGAAAGAGGGAAACGACGGTTCCCAACTGTCGCAACTTTCAGCCCCACCCCATTACCGGTATCATCGCTAGAATCGCGCGAACCTACCTCGACGACCAACTTTTACCCACTCCAAGAGAACGGGCTGGCGACGACCGAAGTTCCCGACCACCGTACGCCGTCTAAACCCACCTTAGACCGATCCGTTGCCAACAATATGTAGAGGGAGTGTCCGGCTTTCTACTGTCGCTTGAAATGCCACGATTGGCCTCCACTAAACGACGCAGTGGACCGGAGAAGTTGACAAGTTGGGCTGTTTTTTTTGTTCGCTTGGAAAGAATGAAAAGAGGTATAGGCGCTTTTGGCCCAACCTCGATTTGCGTGCCCAATATGGCTCTCGTTTTCGCTCGGTATAATTTTCCAACGCATATTTTAATCAATAATCTTTTTATAAAATAATTTCTACATACATATAATATGTTTTTAAATTAAATGAATAAATATTAGGAGTATTAAATTCATTTGCATGCCCATCTAGGAGAAGTATACTTTTAATAACCATATATGAATTCCCTAAGAATAATAATATTCATAAGAATGATATTTTAAGCATATTTGGTTTAATATTGAAAAAATATTAACCTAGGCATTTTCCCCCTTTATTCTAAAAGAAATAGCTTAAAAATAATGGAAATAAATAAATAAGGATCTATTCATAAGAAATGCTCTTGCATGACTTTTAATCCTATTCTAAGCTTTGAAATAATATTATTGAGATATTTTGTATAAGGTATTTTAAAAAGAACAAGAATGGGTTTAAATAAATTGAATAAAGTATTTACATGTAACTTAAAGGGGACTTTTTATAAACTATTTCACCTTGCATGTCAATTAAAGACGTTATTATTATTTTTAAAAATAATGTTTTTAACACTTGGGACTTTATAAGAAGTAGGTGAAATAATATGCATTAACCAAATTATGTAAATATTAATAGTAAGTTTAAAAAGGGAATTCTTGTTTTTTCAAATCTTGCATGTAACTTTATATAAATATACCTATTTTTGTGAAGTATTTTTATAACATACCAACTGAAAATAATAATAAAAGATTATTATTATTTTAAAGCCTCCACCTAAGTTATTATCTTAAATAAAATAGCCTTAATGATTTCTCTTGTAAAAAGAAAAAATAAGAGAAAATAATAGTTTAATAAAGATAAGAATTTTAATAAAAATTCGCTCGTATCTCTTGTATTACTAGGTCGAAGTCTCCAACCCGTTTAAGTCCGTCATTCTCCAAACCGAACGAAAAGAAACCGTAAATCAAGGCAAGTGGACATTCTTCCTTGTAACCTTTATATATATATATATATATATATATTTCGTTTCCGTTAAGGAAATTATTCTATGTTGGGAACTACATGTTTACTAAAATGAATGAATTTAGGTTTATTCATTTACTTAGAAATAAACGACATATTGTTATTATGATTCATACTATGCTAGTAGTGAACTTTAGGATAGATGATTTGTGGCCTTGTTTGTTTCAATCTCTTTTCGAGATTCGTTATGGATTAGCATAGGCGATATTAGATTACGCACTAGTTAGATGCCTATATACTCGGGATGAAAGAGGCCCGCACACTCAGGATGAAAGAGACATGCACACTCAGGATGAAAGAGGACTGCACACTCAGGATGAAAGAGGCATGCACACTCAGGATGAAAGAGGCATGAAATTCCTTCATTTCCTTTAAGTTGACTTGGCTCTTTCACAGCCTCCACACCCTTAAAATTCATAAATAATATGAAACATTTTGACACGTAACAAAGATAAGTGCTAGTGCACATTAAAATGAATTAAAACCGGGCCGGTTTGGCACCACATGTAAGACCGACCTGACTCTCGGTCCGAAAAGGGTGCGAGAGGTTTTCTAGAAAATTGATGTGGCTTAAAACGTTCCCAACATTAATTGTACTCTAAGAGGAACTACAATATCGTGGTTTCCTTCTTTTCGAACCAAAGTTCATCTCTCTTCGAGATCAACTAAACTCCGTCCTTATAAGCTCCACAAAGTGATTATAACTTTCAAGTACTTCTTTCCTTAATCTCCTTGATGAGATAATAAAATTATCAAACTACCCTTGAGAATTTCCATTCTCACTTGCTTAGTCTCCTTAGACTAATTCCACTATTTTCCACATTTTTGCCTCGTATTTCTCGCCCTTCGCGACAAATGCCAGACTCTAGGAAGTTCCCATCGAAGTTTGAAGACAAAGTCTAGAAGGTTCGAGGAGAGTTATGCAAGGATAGAAGGTCAAGGCAAGACGACGTTGAAGGAAGGAAGAAATTTTTAAAGAGCAAAGCATTCAGAAGATAGTGTGCACCAGCTCTTCCATTTTAAACCAAGCAAATCATCATCATATGAGTTGTCTCGGGGAAATATACTTGTATTTCCAGTACATCTTTTCAACCCTTTTAAAATGGGCTTTTATTTTCCGCTGCTATATCATTTGTAAAACAACTATCAATGTAATGAACGAATGTTCTTAAAAATGAATAAAATTCCCCTTTTAGTCATTTCTCCTTCAATTATGTGTTATTAAATTATTTAAAGCCTTGGGTGACTTTGGACGGTAAAATCCGAGGTCACCGGCGGTAATACTCATCGTTGTAAAATAGGGTGTTACAATGTATATGGTTGGATAGAGAATACCAAGCTTATAGAAGCAATGCCTTAATCATTTTAAAGTTGGATACAAAAGTCATAAAAACGGTCTTGAAAAAGAGTCTAATGCAAGTTCTAAAAGAAGCAATCAAAGAGAGAATCACACATGAAAAGAGAGGACTCATAATAGTATATAGTCCTAGAAAGGTAATAAAAAAATCTCACATTTGCTTTTCGTCTAGAACTTCAATGTCAACATAGCTAATAAACATAGCTAGACATCACCAAAACATCAAACATTTCAAGCAAGTCTAGGGATAGGATTTCATTCATGAATTTTGAAGGACAAGGGCCTTGTTACTTTAAGAAATATAATAAGTCCAAGAATGCAGACTCTTTTTTTTACTTTTTTGTTATTTTTCTCATTTTTTTAAACAAGTAAACATGCAAACTTAAAAATTGAAACTAATATGCAATGCAAAAATATGAAAACATTTCCCGTCCAGCAAGTTTAAAACCTACATTGTCCCTAATATAGAAAGTAAAGATGAGAGAAGAGAAAAAACTAACAAGGTAACTAGTTTTGTGGAGGAGTTGGAGGTCCTGGTTGCCACTTGGAAGCGCGCCAATCATCAAACTTAGCATCTAATTTGTCGATGCGGGTGGTCAAGGTAGAAAACTAGGCAGTCATCTCCCACTACATCATCTGAATCAAGGCATAGAGGCGGGAATCATGGGCACTATAGTGCGAACCTTCAACATCCGAGTCAAACTCATCATCCGCATTTGTATCATACTCTTTAGCGTCATAGTCTTCTTCTTCTTCCATGATATCATCTCCTGAAGCGGGTAGAACATTCCTTGCATGTATAGGAGTGGGGTCTTAATGAATAGAGTTGAGCACCCAATTAGCCTCCTCACGAATCGAAGTGCGCTCGGGATTTGGGAGATGGAGGAGTCGATCTGTATCTGAAATTCTCCAATACCATTGTACATGATACTTCAAAAATACCCTCATGTTGCTGAGCAATGCACAACCAATGGGCACTGATGGAATATCAACCTGGTGTCCCTACAAATTGATGTTGAAATACCGAGCTAAGCGGGTCACCAAACCTCCTATAGCAATGTTACCATACCCTCTGCTACTCACCAACTTCAAATGACCCATCAAGAAACCAATAGAGTTTATGGTTTTGTTGTGTAAGGCTGCACAAAGGACAACGACCTCCTTCTTAGTTGCATTGTTCTCACTACCCCTTCAGCAAAAAATAGTGTGTGCCATGAACCGCTGGAAAAGCAAAGGACTGAGTTACCAATACTTGAGGACTTAGCTATTGTAGACTCATAGGATCCAGATGCAATCTCTCCCAAAAGATTCCTAGCACGACAAAAATGGGCTATGCTTTCTCCTCGCGACACTATCTCATCAATGATAATGGGAAAATGGAAAGTCTCATTAATAGTCGCCAAATCTAGCTCTCTATCCACATTCCCGAGTTTAAATGTGCAAATCCCTTCATGATACCTGGGGCCTTTCATGATCTGAGTGGTGAGTGTGCTAAAAAATAAGATATAATAAGATATGGATTGGGGCAAATGCAATCGGTGACTTGCTATCCATACATAAAAAGATCTTTCGTAAACCAGAATATCATGATCAAAACTTCAACTCACGTCGGCGACCTGACTAACGTTGGCGACTATATTCGCAGACTCGAGGTCGGCCACTTGACTGACGTTTGGAACCATCAAAATTAAAGCCTTAGCTTTTCGAACAAATTCCCCCTTTTTGATGATGACAAACTCCTTTTAACCTGATAAAGCATGGCAATATAAATATCGACAAGATATGCAATAAACTCAAAATTTCCAAAAGTTCCCCCTAAGTTGGATAACCCACATGTCATTGAGTATTTAAATAAGAACCACGATTTGGAAATAAGAACCACGATTGACAAAAAGACATTGAGTATTTAAATAAGAACCAAGATATGCAACAAGTGAAAATTTCGATCTCAATTAGAAATAAGATCCACGATTGACAAAAAGACATTAGGAAACAAAATTCAATTGAGAAGAACAATCTGAAACCGAACAATTTGGAGACGATTTTGTAGTCTTTGACGAGGCAAAGAAAATATGCCGGCGGCGAAGGATCCGAATTCTTTGAGAAGGACAAGCTCAAACCGAACAATTTGGAGATGAATTTGTAGACCTTGACGAGGTAGAGTAGATATGCCGACAATGAAGAGTCCGAATTCTTTTTCCCCAAGTCCGTCATTCCATCTTGATTCTCTCTCTCGGGTTCCTTCCTAGAGTTGTTTATCAGTTGAATGAACTTGCACCGTCGCACCGTCGTTCCGCCGCTCTTGAGAATCAAGGAGGAGAAGTAGGATGCGCACCATCGACCGCCGCACCTTCGCACCAGCTACTGGGAGAAGAGAGATTTTGGATCGAGTTAGGTTATGATGCGACCCTAGGGTCACAAGGGGCGGATCTAGGCTCGAAACGTCTGGATCTTCTCCGACAATCGTAACCGGGATAAATACGAGACCACAAAGTGGACTCGAGGACCTCTAATGCTCGTCGGAACGAGGGTGAGGCGAGGTAGTAACAAGGATAGAACGTCGACCCACGTATGGACTCAACAACGGAAACGGGGTGACATCGGGCCAAGGGATAGGAGGAAACTCGACTCTACTATAAGCTTGGCTATTTCATTATGACGTAAATAATACAAGGGGGTGTGGCTCCTTTATATAGGGGAGGCCACACGAAACCCTAGAAGCTAGTTGGGAGTGGACTAGGGTTAGCAGCATGCTAGGCCCAACATCCAAGCTCAAAATACTACTAATAGTAACTACTAAAAATAGAAAGTTGCAATCTAACCCTAATGGCCTAATGGGCCTTATGATAGCTTAATGGGCCGATCTCTTAAGCATAAGAGAACACATGCCCAAAATAGAAAAGACGGAATGTAAATGGAGGAAATAGAAATAATAATATAAATAATAAATAGACTAAGTCCTAATCCAAGGAAGTCTCCAAGATCTAGGACGTGTCGGGTCCGAGCTAGGGTAGAGTCGCATCATTCTCCCCCGCTTAGCTTCGAAGCGTCCTCGCTTCAACGTGGGTCGGACAAGGCATGGCTCAGTCCTTTGTTTTTTTTTTACAATATTACGAGATCTTCCACAATCCAAAAGATCCCATTAAAAACGGAAACAATAAAAACTAACCTATAAACAAAATAACATGGAGATCTTTTATAAGATAAGATCTCTTACAAAATCATAA
Organism: Fallopia convolvulus; assembly: GCA_964016875.1. Taxonomy (NCBI): domain Eukaryota; kingdom Viridiplantae; phylum Streptophyta; class Magnoliopsida; order Caryophyllales; family Polygonaceae; genus Fallopia; species Fallopia convolvulus. The sequence continues at coordinate 38,010,600 of OZ024731.1, read as the reverse complement.
TAAATAAATGCAAAATAAAAATAAAATAAATATAATAGGATATGTACCCAAAATAACCCAAGAGATCTCGGAAATAATCCGCGAGATCTAGGGTTTTCGGGTTCGGCGCGGGCTGGCACGAGGTGCAACAGCCTTGGCAAACGAAGACTCGTCCGGCTGGACTCCTCGGCACGGGGCTGGCGCGCTGCAGGCACATCGTCGATGCAGATCTGGCGCGTTGTAGACCCGACTTGGTCTAATGATACGATAGACCCGACTGGGTCTAATGATGCAATAGACCCAACTGGTTCTATGGACCGAAGCGCATCGCTGGCTCGGGTAAACTTCGCGCGACTCAACACGATACTCCACTGCTGCTCGGCACGCTGAAGGCTGTCGTGGCCTGCGTCGTAGACCTGGCTGGTTCTATGGCTGCGCTGTAGACCCGGCTGGTTCTATGGTTGGTCGATTTTTTTTTGTGGTCGAAATCTGGGTAGAAATCGACAAGAAGATATGCTCGATTGATTCAAGGGCAAGAAATCGGCAAACAAAGCAACTATGAACATGCAACTAGCAAGCAAAGATGCAATTTCACCAAAATCAATCGAAAAAGTCGAGTAGGGTTAGGGTTTTTTTTGTAGAGATGCTCGACAATCAGGGCAAGAAATCGGTAAACAAAGCAACTAAGAGCATGCAACTAGCAAGACAAAGATGCAATTTTACCAAAATCAATTGAAAGAGTCGAGTACGCCCAACATCCAAGCCCAAAATACTACTAATAGTAACTACTAAAAATAGAAAGTTGCACTAACCTTAATGTCCTAATGGGCCTTATGATAGCTTAATGGGCCGGTCTCTTAAGCATAAGAGAACACACGCCCAAAATACAAAAGACGGAATGTAAATGGCGGAAATAGAAATAATAATAGAAATAATAAATAGACTAAGTCCTAATCCAAGGAGGTCTCCAAGGTCTAGGACGTCTCGAGTCCGAGCTACGATAGAGCCGCATCAGGTTAGGGACCGAGAGAACGCTATGAGGTTTTCACTTTTCAGGTTTTTTTATTTGTTTTTTTTAACTTCACACATAATATCCTTGGGTTACTTAATCCTGGATATTTGTTAAACTTTTTTATCCCTGGCGTGTCTCTTTTTATTCCCCTCGGAGATATTAGAGTTTGCAATTCTAATTCTATATTTTCATTTATCTTGGCGTTTTAAAAATTATCCTGGATAATTGTTTTTTTTTCGACTTAAAAAAAGGAAAATATTTTTTCTTAGTATCTTACATTATTTTATCCGTGATAAAAAATACCCGTGATGATATATCTATAGATAAAATGCTATTTGTGTAGTAGTGACCCCAACCTTTTCCCCCTTTTGGCATCATAAAAAAGATACTCAAAATAATCAAGCAAATAACAAAAGTCAAATAAGGATAAACAATAGAAATTATCCTAAGAACATAAGGAAGCCACAACAAAAAGAGCATAGATGTCTTAATCATGCAACATAGAGAATGCACAAACACATAACATGAAACCGAAGAGAAATTTTTGTGAAAGTAGATGTGCTAGGATAGTAAAGGAAAAATGGATGTTGGCCGCTCGAGCTATATAAGAGACGTAGACAAGTCATCAAGCGCATCAATTAATCCTCGAACATCAACTTTGAGCGTGTTGTGACCTTTCAAGAGTTGCCAAACCTTCTCTAGCAATTCTTGGTTTAGCGTTGGAGAATAATTAGCATTTTCAAAACTGAACCATGTTGCAAACCTTCCCCTTTTTCAACAGTGTTTCCTAACTCAGCATCTACCATCTCATCGATCATCAGAGGCAACGTCGATCCTTACAACATCCCTTGACACCCATATTTCATTCATCAGCTTGAAACCCATCTTGCGGAAAATGTCATGGTTGAGGTTGCGGATGTGCTCAACTTCTTCCTCAGCTTCGTATACCTCATGGTATTCTAGAATCCTCTTAACAATGGAGCAGAATGGCAGAGCATGTCGTGGACTTTCCCTTACAGATTGCATGTGAAGAAGCAATAAGCGAGCAAGGTTGAGTGGTTTTGTTTTGAAAATTTTATCCATGGCCAAAATGTCTTGGATCATGACAATGCTTTGCTTTTACTCCCTTTGAATGAGGTTACTTATCACCTATGTAAAGAGGATTTTGCGTTTAACACTCATAGAGTTGGTGACAAAGAAGCCAACTGTGGATAATGGCAATGTGAATTATAATTTTTGTAGCTATACATGTCTAAGTATATTTTGTATGAGGAAATGTCAGACTATATACATATGCATGCTTAATGATGTAAATAATTTAAATGCTATTGCTACACGTTTAAGGAGTCCTGAACACATGCTCTTTTCGGATGAGCTGTATGTAAAAACTAATTGTCTAGTGTGTATAAAGTTATCGCGTAGATAAGTTCAGTTTTCATAAGTCAACGGAGCAAGCAATCATTGAAACTCCAGCCTGCCGGCCTTTGTGTTTGACTGGAGAAAAGCCTGTAGATAGATGCCTTGAAGTAGTTCTCTCTCCCATGTTACCCTACTTTTGACTTTTTCAACTCAAGGTCTCACTACAAAAAATCTGCCTCCACATTATCAATCAAATGTCAAAATTAATGCATCAACTAATTTTCTACCGAAGAAAACCGTATCAACCAATTGTTGTGTGATAAAATAAATTATTCTTAATGTTAATAAACACAATATAATTTCACTTGTTATTTTGCTAGGTATTACTGTACTAATTAGTACTATTGTTACAAAAATTTTTTTTAACCTAATGAGAGCATAGGGAAGGAAAATCATCATATTATCATATATATTTTAAGTTCAAGTAGTCAAATAAAATGCCCTCTCTCACCTATATGAGGTGCTTTGTTTTGAGGTTTTGACTTTGTATTACTATTAATTTTTATTTTTTTTTATCGAATTAGAGGTGAGACTCTCGGTTCTCTCTTAAGATAATTAATATTTATTACTATCTAAATTAAACAAAAAACATTATATTTTCTGCTCAACGATCACAACAATAAAAAGATGGAGAACTAAAAAAAATTCTATCATTTCACGATTTGCAAGTATTATAACAAATTAAACAATTTATATGTATATATTTTGAATACATACAACGCATGATTACAAAACACACTCAAAACACCAATCAATAACAATTAAGAAAGCACACAAATTAGCAAATCGTCACGCATAACACAACTAAGTGTTGTGAAACATCTTAAGTACGTCGAATCATGATGAAGCACTCCCGCATGATTACGCTCTCTCACTGTCCTCCGTCTCGCCCTCCCCGGCCTCCCCAGAGGCCTCTTCAAGCGACATCCCTTTAGCCTCGGGCACCAAGAATGTACACAGCATCCCCACAAAGTTGACAACCCCAAGCAATATGAGCGAGTTCTTCTTCCCTATCCCCGCCGGGTACCCGTGGTCCCTCTTCGCCGGGTCCTTCTCTTGGGAGAGGTACAAGAACCCGAACGCCCCCACGATGGCCCCCGCCTTCCCGGCTGCGGCTGATATCCCGTGGCACGTGGACCTCAGCCGGGCCGGGAACACCTCCGCGGGGACCACGAACGTGGTGGCGTTGGGGCCGAAGTTGGCGAAGAAAAAGGTGAGCGAGTACATGACAATGAACCCGATCCGGTTCTCCCTCTTCATCCAGTGGTCCCATGGGAAGGCGATGGCGAACATGAAGACGGTCATGAAGAAGAAGCCCATGAGCTGAATCGACCATCTGCCGATGATGTCGATGAAGGCGACGGTGAACCAGTATCCGGGGACTGTTCCGCAGAGTGCGATTAGGGTTTGGGCGCGAGAGAGCTTGTAGACTTCGCGAATGGCGCTCATCTCGACTGCTGGAGGGAGCCACCCTACGCCGGAGATGAGCTCCTTCTGGAAGAGGTTTTGGCTGTAGAAGGCGATGTCGAGGAGGAACCAGCAACTTGTTGTTCCAAGGAGTCGGATGCCGTAGACGCGGACGAATTCGTGGGAGAAGAGACCGAACTGCTGCCTCTCGTCACGGAATATATCCGCTAGCTTTTCCTCCTCGGCTTCGACTTCCACTTGCAAGACCTTCGACATGTCCGCGGCTGCTTGCTTCGCGTTCTTGGCCACCAAGGCAGTGTATCTATAGCATCGAATATATATCACAAAGATTATCTTAGTTGTTGGAGTATGCAAAAACTCGATACCTAAATTTATTTATTGTTCGATCAAGAGCACTGCTCGTGGGAGTCGAGATCTCATGATACTATCATTAAGTCCTAACCGTTTTTAGATGTCCGAAGGCTCGATGTGCTTTTATTAGTTCTCTAGGTGGCTAAGATTTAAATTTAAACCAAGCTCGATGGCCTTCTTACAAGTGTGATGTATCGAAACCAACATGTTTTTGTTCAAGATTTACAATGGACCGTATATCAAATAGGTATAGAAAAACCAAATATGTACATTTTTTCATAAATATTTAAATTTTACCGTTGACTTATGACCATTGACTTGATTAAGATCTATGAAAGTGAGAAGTAGATGTTAATTTTGTGAACTCGATCTACTAGAATATTAAATATATGAATTAAAATCTGATTAGCAATATATCTTTCTAGGATTTATTAGGGATTTGGGGTAGTAAATTAATTACCTTGCAGTCTCGGGCATCTTCATACGCCAGTAGTAGGTAAGCCCAGCCGGCAAGGCTCCAAACATCAAGATTATACGCCAAACGTAGTCGGCTTGCGGCGTGAGCGACCGCGCAGGGTCCTCAGCGAAAGACGGCGGGTGGTACATGGCCTCGAACCCGGCCGAAACGGCCAACGACACGATCCCGCTGGTCAAGATCCCGACCCCTTGCATCGCAAACACCGCGGAGATAAACGCCCCGCGCGTCTTCTTGTTCGAGTACTCGGACATGATGGTGGCCGAGAGCGGGTAGTCCCCGCCCACGCCGAAACCGAGCCAGAACCGAAAGAAGCAGAGCGTGACCATCACGCCCTTGGCCTCGTGGCCGAAGGAGAGCCCCGAGGCGACGGAGGCCACCACCATGAGGACGAGGGTCATGCCGTAGACCGCCTTCCGCCCCATCTTGTCGCCGAGCCAACCGAAGAAGAGTTGGCCGGCCAGGGTCCCGCAGAGGGCCACGCCGCTGACGGCCGCCGTGACGTTGATTGGGAGGCTCCCGGGCTTCGTGGGGTTCGCCTCCGTGTAGTAGAGGCGGCCGAGGAGCTTCGTCACCAGAGAGATACTGAAGAGGTCGTAGGCGTCGGTGAAGAACCCCATCCCGGCGATGATGATCGCCGTGAAGTGGTACAATTGCGTTTTTGCCACGTCAAGCGCGGTTAAAACCTCCAGCTGGTTGTTGTTTTTCCCCATTTTTTTTGTAATTGATGAGGATCAGACGAGTAACTTTTTTTTTTCACCCTTTGTTTTGTTAGACAAGGAAGAAGGACATGTGTTTTGGATTTTTTTTGAGTGAGAAGAGACAGGGTTGCGAGGGGTTTATATACATTGATCTTTCCGGTATCAAAGGGGCATATTCTTATTCTATAAATTGTTTAATTGACTTCCATATTCAGAAATATTTAATCGTGTTTTGAAGTAATTGTAACAACAGGCCAGGTCGATGGTACTAGCTAGCAAATCGACTCTTCATTCTTGTTTTAAAAAGAAATGGTAAATCAATTTTCCTATGTACAAATTTTTTTCAGAGTAAGCTGGGTATATATGCTGAAATTGTCCATGTATATCTCACAAGATTCGAGGAGAAAGCTAGGTTCTTTTCAATGCAAATACAATGTAGGTATTTCAGGTAAAAACCCGGAAATCCAGTTTGAGGTACATAGTTATTTCATGCTTCACTAGATAACACCTTTGTATTTTTAATTCCCGTTTCAGAATAAATGTAGGGTGTTATTCAAATTCATGGGAGGCCATGACTATATTGGACTATATGTTGATCGATTCCTGTATATTTAGATTATAATTTTTAGGGAAATTTCGGATGGTACCTTTGTGTTTTGTACTTTTTCGAGTGGTGCCCAAAAAAAAAAGTTATTCCGCCTGATACCCCCGAGTTTTAATTTTTTTCCGCCCCGTACCCTTCTTTACATTTACCTATAACTTCTGTTAATTGTCATTAAAAAAAAAGTAAATACATAATAAATAAAAATCCTGGATCTCCTTCCTCTCAACCCCCTCACCCCGTGAACAGTATTTTTAGTCCCAAATCAATTACCCATTCAAAATCCTAGCCTGCAAATCCATGGCCAGATTGGAGCAATTCTTTGTCTCCTCCTCATCCAAGCCTTTGTCATTGGTAATAATAGTATCTATAGAGTGGGAAATAACCGAATCCCTCATCACCAAACAACGAGGCGAAGAACCCGAGCTTCTCTGGAACGGCGCTTCCTTGGACGACCGATAAGCCCGAGGCTAAGGTGGAAGGATAGACTTCCGAACGCATACAGAAAAAGAGAAGATGGAAGAGAAGTGGCGGGCTCCTCGATTAACTCATGATATGCAAGAACTGATCGGGTCAAAGGTACGGGAAATCGATGAGTGCAAAGATTTGCTGGTTCAAAGAACGAGTTTTCAAGATGAATTGTCACGAGGTAGACAAAGGGGAGCCTATGTGATCCCTCCCCTGCAAGCGCCGGTTTGGGAGCTGGCTCCCTCCCCCCATTCAGGCCGACTCTTTCCACTATGAAATCTAAAATTAAGGTGTTGTACATTGCTAGCTGGAATGTTAGCTATAATTTGATCATTTGGGAGTTCATTCTCACTGCAATCTCTCCCTATTATCATCCTTTCCTTCTCTTTCACTTTAGCAAATTCATCGGAGGACTAACATTGCTTGCTGATTGTTTTGTAATTTGTAAATTTATTTTCTTTGTTTTTTTAATAGAAATGTTAACGAACGTTTAGAGGAATATATAAGTAAGGGTACGGGGCGGACTAACAAAAAAACTCGGAGGTACCCGGCGGAATAACGTTTTTTTTTGGACACCACTCGAAAAAGTATAAAACTGAGGGGTACTATCCGGAATTTTCCTAATTTTTAATCGATCGGTCGAATATTTATCATTAGAACGTTTGTAATTTATCAATTAATAAATGAGTTTCAAGTCGGGTCATCTCGATTCTGTAATCATTACGTGTAATTTTAAACGAAAATAAATCTAATCCATTCATTTCTATATATTTTGGTTCAAATAAAGACAATCAATTTTCAACCAAAAAAACCACTCCTTATGGTACGGGGGTGCGTTTCGTCTCGCTATAAAGGACCAATGTCTTGTTTTATGAATCACGTCTCGGTCTAGGGTTTGAATTGAGCGGAAGCAAGAAGAAAATAGTGGCTCAAGGCTCGAGCCGACGACGCGCTGGTGGGGCACGAGGAACGAACAACGACGAACTCGGGATATCGAAGGTACGACATGGATCCGGGAAGAATCGGATCAGCGACGTCTCGAATGCAAAGTAGTCTCGACGGAATCGAAATCGAGAATTGTGAGGGCGGTTGGAGGAAAGGGTTTAGAAGGATTTGACGCTTGAAGGCCTGAGGAAGAGAAACCTGATTCACTGAGGCAATTCATAATTTATTCAAGTGTAGACATCCAAGAGTGTTCTAACACAATAAATAGACTTAGAAAGCTAAGCGAGAATGGTCCCGACCATGTAAGCCCAACCGATATTGTTATTTTAACAAAATAGCGGAAATAAAAATAATACTAAATATTGTAATGTATCTCTTAAGAACCTGATAGAAAGATAAGACAGAAACACGAAGACACGAGACCCAAGCCAAGACTCGGAAATCTTCGACGCCTCGTCCCAGAGGGGCGCAACCTGGCACAGGAGGTGCGCGGTCGCGTCAATAGGCTTCCTAGCCCGTGCGAGAATAGCTGAACTTTCTGTTGAAATAACTCGGGTTGGATGCCTCAAGGTGCGGTCGCGCCTGGGTGGTGCGCGGCTGCGACATATCTTGACGCGGGCGCGTCCCAGCCGTGGTTGTCCGCGCTAGCGAGGATTGCTTCTAAATGTCTTGGCTCGATCCTCGACTCCTCCAATTGGTCCGAAATTGTGTCTTGGACCAAAGATGTCATCAACACAGTAGTAGCTGGGTCTTGGACCGAACTCACAGACTGAATAGCCCGACTTATGACAGAAGCCGTTTATACAATCCTAGGCCGGTACACATTATATGGTAAAATACTTGTGTTAAAAAGTGATCATATGTATAATATCTGCCTCTTGAAATATTGCCTAACGGGTTGGAAGTTGGCATAATGATGTAAGATCTCGTTGCTTGTTACGTTAACACATAACAACAACGACAATGCCGTCGACAACCCCAACAACATTGTTAATGCTAATGCCAAAAACAATGTCGATACCAACTCTAACAATGACGCCGATGACAGCAACAATGACGACGACTAAGACAACGACACCGATGGAAACACCAAGATTAACATCAACAACATCATCAAAAACATCAACAATAGCATTAGCGCACAACAAAATCTTTTTAAGTCTCCACTATCAGCAATTTGTCCATTTCCAACAATACTTGTATAATATTTCATTTCAACATTACATTTTTAAAATTTAATTTCAAGGTGTAATGGAGATCTTTTCCTACATTTGAGAAGCTGATCATGTAAGGGGTCGAGTTATTCATAATCGTGGTCATGGTCGCGCTTGAGGCTCCTTAAGATGCCTCATTTAGGTGGGGCAACTTCACGATGGTCCATTTGCACTCATGAGATGGAGATGACCCATTAACATCTTTCCGATGATATTTCATTATGTTTTGCTTACTCTCTCATCCTTGGTTCTTTTAGGGTTTTTGATTTCATGCGTAGTCTCTCTCTTCCTAGTTTGTAGTCTTTCATACTTGTATTATTTTTGGTTTGTCTGGCTGTCGATTCTTTTCGTCTATTGATTTGTATGTGTGAATTAGTGAGGTGCATTTTATATTTAGTATATCTTATAAGTTATTACATTAAATATATTAGAAGATAATCATCTAGTTGTCTCGATTTTAAACTAGAATATGTTGTCTTGATTAAAGTTGAGTATGTTTAGAAGATTTAAAAGATTAATATTAATGATTATATAATGGTGATTATATTGATGATTATAGCATGATGATTATGATAGTAGTAATAATAATGATGATAATGTTGGTAATGAAAATGATAGTGATGGTATCAATATGTTGATGATATTAGTATTATTATTAACGGTGATGCGAAATAGCTCTCAACTATGTAAGTCTTGCTCTCATATGAAATCATACTCGGGCTTGTCAAATGCACTTGTAAAAAGGGAAAGGAAGGATTGGTGTTGTCCATTTTGTGAATGTCCTCCCCTTTCTAGTGAGTATGATAAAGTTGGTCGAGACCCAAACCAATGAACCAAGACTTGATAGTAAATGAATATAGGCATTTGATGCTTTGAAATGATGACCTTGTTTAGGTAGTTGTTTATTATCGTTATTAGCCTACGCTAGTATTGAACTTAGGTTTCGACGTGCGTGACCTTGTGTGTAGTCTCGTTTGTAGTTTTAACATAGTAATTAGGGGTGTAAACCATAGTTGCTCTAAAGACCTCTTTATAATATTTTTCACTAGATGGACATAAAAACCTAATACTTGGTCATGACCCAAACCTGCTCTGACTTTGAGGGGTGATTGCACAATACCTAAGTGCTTTTTTGTTGGGGGCATAAGAGCCTTGATTTATCATTTGGGGGCATAGGAGCCCAAGCTACTAAATTGGGACATGGGAGCCTAGATGAATTTAAAAATCGCAACACAATGTGTATATGTTTGGTCATTGAAGAATATTAGTGCTCTAATTTATGTCTTTGACTGCTTGATTGTTTTGTGTATTTTCAATCTAAGGTTATTTATTCAAGGTTAGGATTTGTGTGATGGCTTTCTAGAAAATAATTCAACATATGGTAAAGTGCATTACACATTACAAAAATGTTCGGTCACGATAATGATAATCTTGATAATTACTTACTTGACTCATAAAATTTGGAGTTGAGTCAGTAGACACTGGAGGGATTGGATATATATTGTACCAGGTTGCAACTTTTCTCCTTGAGCACTCACAGTGATGACGAATGAAGCTCATTATACTACAAGGTATGTTTGATGTACTTTAGTTATTTATTGTTAACCACGTTTTAAATAGCTTTTCCATTATATTTTATTATTTGGTTGTTAAAATTTTATTATCTCTTGGTTTATAAAGGAGGGTTTAAAATAAATTACATTGTTCTAAAAAGTATATGGCTACTACGCTAATTATGTATTATAAGTATTTCTACGGAATTTAAACTGATGCAAAAGCCTTGGGTATACGTTAATTATGTTTGTAACATTCCTGAGATAATTTGGGGGCGTTACATGAGTTGCAACCTTTGATTGATTATTTGCGACAATCCCACGCCTTGCTTAGATCACACATATTTGAAAGAAAGTTGGTGCAGCCCCAAGCCCTGCATGAGTTGCACCCTTTTAGTAATTGTTAGCGATGATCCGAAGCCTTGCTTGGATCGTCCATATTTCAAAGAGAGTCGGTACAACCCCAAGCTACGCTTGAGTTGCAACCTTGGATTGATTTTTTTCGATAATCCCAAACCTTTCTTGGATCATGATATGTCAAAGAGAGTTGTTGCAACTCAAATCCATGCTTAAATTGCACCCTTTGATTGGTTGTTTGCGATCATCCAAAGTCTCGCTTGGATCACACAAATTTCAAAACGAGTTTGTGCAACTTAAGGCACACTTGAGTTGCACCCTCTTATTAATTGTTTGCAACAATGATCACACATATTTCACAGAGAGTTGCTGCAACTCCAGTTATGCTTGAGTTGCACCCTTTGATTGATTGTTTGCAACAATCCTTAACCTTGCTTGGATCACACATATTTCAAAGAGAGTTGAAGTAAACCCAATCCATGCTTGATTAGCTCCCTATGATTGATTATTTGCGATGATCCCAATCCTTGCTTGGATTGCGTATATTTGAAAGAGATTTGGTGCAACCAGAAGCCACACTTGAGTTCCACCCTTTGATTGATTCCTTACGATGATCCCAAGCCTTGCTTGGATCGCGCATACTTCAAAGAGAGTTGGTGCAACTCCAAGCCATGCATGCTTGATTTGCACCATTTGATTGATTGTTTGTGATGATCCCGAGCCTTGTTTGGATCGCACATATTTCAATAAGAGTTGGTGCAGGTTCAAACCATGCTCTAGTTTCACCCTTTGATTGATTGTTTGCGACGATCCTATGCTTTGATTGGATCGTGCATATTTTAAAGAGAGTTGGTTCAATACCAAGAAACACTTGAGTTGCACCCATTTGTTGATTGTTTACGACGATCCTAATCCTTGATTGGATTGTGCATATTTTAAAGAGAGCAATTGCAAGCCATCCTTGAGCTGCACATCTCGATAACTATCACTCTAGATTCCAAACAATTAATTGTATTTCTTAGGAGAGGATCTTCCTCAATAGACTTAACAAGAGTTGAGAAACCATCACCGCGTCACTACTCAGAAGGAAACAAAGTCACCGACTTTGGAAGATCTTAGTTGAAAACTCAACATGTATAGAGGTATTTAGCAAAGAAGGGAAGATCGTCACGAATAAGAGAAAGTCAAGAACATTTCTCTCAAAGTTGAAATGGCTTTCGACTTGGCTCAAGGAGAAGATGACACTGAAAGAGTTGATCAAGATGTAGCTCTAGTCTCCAGAGCTATGAAGAGGTTGTGGAATTATAACAAAGCTCTAACCAAGACTCTTGAGTCGAGAAAAGACATGAAGGAGGTGATTTATTACCAATGCCAAGGCAAGGGACATTTTGCTAAACAGTGTCCTAAGAAGAAGAGTGGAGACTCTGGCAAAGTCATGATGGTGACTTGGGACATATTTGATGATGATGATAATGAAGATGATGATGACGACAATGTATCGATGGCAAAGGAAGTATGTCTCATGGAACATGAAGACAAGTCATCTGAAGAGGTAAATGAGTCTAAACTCTCTTCTCTTCTTGCTAAAAAAGTCTAGAGAATAATTGGTTGCTATCATTGAAAAACTAGGAGCTTAGGCCACTGAGTTAACTAAAAAAATGGAAGAAAGTGAAGATACTATAACCAACGTGCTTGATGATAACAAAGTCTGGTTTAATAAAGCTATTGAACTTGAAAATACTTCTTCTCCTAAGTCAATTGCTTGAGGGTCTTGAACTGATTTAAAATCTCAGGTCAATGACTTGCAAAAACAAGTTGATGTCCTAGAAAAACAATTCACTGACTTAGAAGGAAAAAGATTAATGCTTAAACTTGGAAATGAAAAATCTTCAAGTGATATAGAGAGTCTTAAAAATTGACTAAGAGACAAAAAAGAAGAAGCGTCTAGATGAGTTTGTTGTTAATAATGTTCAAGAGGTTAAGGAAGACTATGAAAAGAAGTTTGTGAATGAGGTTGATATGCCTAGAATTGGTACATTCGTGCACCCAAAACTCAAGGTACCAACTACATTCCCCATTTGTCAAAAGGCAAAGCCCCTATGTGTAGGAACAATTCAAGTTGCTCTACACACGTGGTGGCGAACCAAGACAATGGAAAACAACAAGAGTATCTTGATCAAAAGGTGCACAACATGTGGCAAAACCATCTTCAAAAATCTTCTCCATCACAAATTGACGTTCAAGCACGGATGAACAATACATTTGTCTATCTTGGCTAGACCAAGTATGTCGGGCTCAAGTCTGATAAAACATGTTGGTATTGCGGTAAGGCTGGTCACCACTAATATGATTGTCATAAAAAGGCTAGGTGATGGGATCCATCCTAGGCCTAGCCGAGCCTTATTGGTTTCTATCTTTGCATATTTTTATTAATTTATATGTTGCTTTATTTAGTATTATGTATGGGTTCCTTTCTTATGCTTAAGAAGGTTGGACCATTAAGTTAGGATAAGGCCCATTATGCCATTATGTTTAGCTTGCTCGTCTATTTAAAGCATTCTGATGTAATCAATTTAATCACGTCAAGTTTAATGAAGTCAAAGTATTGAGTCGAGATTACTCCTCCCATTTGGCTCAGACATCACCTCTTTGTATCCCTCTTCCCTTTCCCTTAATTATGCCTCATCCCGCCCTCTCTCACGCGAGCACAAGAGGCCAATAGACCATCTTTCAATAGTCTATACTTATCCTTGCTACTCATCAGACAAGATCAGGGCACCTCGAGCCTAGATCTTGGCAAATCGTGACCCAACCCCCTCAGGTTGCTATCACTAGGGATGAAAAAATGCTAGGTTGAAGACCTTGAAAGAAGAAGATGACAACCCTATTGTTGTTGACGGTCCTCCAAATTCTGTTTGTGCTAGTTGTAATTAGTGTTGTCCTAGAAATACTTTTTTTTGCCCGACCTAGATGAGTTAATTTTTCCAAACTCTGGGTTCCTAAGAACTAATTTTTCCATTGTAGCTTGAAATAGTGCATGCTCAACTCATATGTCGAGGAACCCTAGGTATTTTATCTCACTTCAAGAGTATAAAGGAGGTAATATTACCTTTGTAAACAATAGTAAATGTTGCATTTTAGGTACAAGTATGGTAAGCATTTTTGAGAATTGACTGTTGATGATGTGAACTTGGTGGATAATCTTGGGTTAAAATTTTTAAGTGTTTATCAAATGTGTGCTAATGGAAAAATCCAAGTTGATTTTTTATAGTAGAGGTTGTTAGGTGATGGAAATAGATTCAGGTAAAATTTTTCTGCAGGGAGTTTGCGAAAACAACCTTTATAAAGTGGATCCTTGTTTCGAACCAGAAGATAAATTGTCTCAAATCATTTGCTGATTTCACCAACCTTTAGCATAACAAATTCGGTCACAAAAGTTTTCAACTTATGGATATGCTTCATGGACAAGAGTTAGTTAGAGAACCTACCAAGGATTGATCTAAACAAGTATGAAGTCTGTGATGCTTGTGTAAAAGGTAAGAAAGTACCGTCATCCTTCAAATCGAAAAAGGAGGTAAATACTTCTAGACATTTAGAGGTGATTCATATAGATTTGTGTGGTCCCATGCAAGCCTAAAGTCGTGGAGGAAATAGATATATCTTTGTTATTGTCGATGACTTTTCAATGTATACTTGACAATTTTTCTGTCTTCTAAAAATTAGGTTTTTGAAGAATTTGAAGCATGGGTAAAGGCTGTTGAAAACAAGCTTGGAGTATCTCTTGTGTTAATCATATCAGATCATTAACTGAGATCGAGAATTATGCGTTTCTTAATTTTGTAGGAAAAATGTCATAAGTCACAACTTCTCGGTGCCAAGAACTCCTCAACAGAATGAAATTGTCGAGAGGAAGAATCACACTATAGAAGACATGTCGCAGACACTGCATATCTCTAGTAGTCTTCCAAGAAATTTCGGGGGTGAAGCCATCAATGCTTCATGTTAAGTGTTGAATAGAGCCATGCTTTGTCCACTACTTGGAAAAACTCCTTATGAATTATTGAAAGGAGTAAAGCCTAGAGTCACCCACTTACGCACCATTGGGTGTATATGTTACATTCAAAATAATGGAAAAGACAGTCTGGGAAAGTTGGATCCAATGAGTGATGTTGGAACTTTTATAGGTTACTCTCAAAATAGCAAAGCCTACAAAGTGTTCAATAAGAGGACGAAGAAAATTGAGGAAAGTGTTCATGTTGTGTTTGATGAGCACACTATGGGTGGATCTATGGTTCAAGATCATGATGAAGGTTATCAAGGTTATTATCTGGTTGAAGAGGAAGCTAATCAATCTGGAAGAAAGGAAAAAGAACTAGAAGCCGACGATAATTCTAGAGTCACCAACTCGGGCAAAACATATGAGCATGATCGAGATTTAGAGAATGATAGATCAAAGAATCGGGATACATCAGAGGAGTCTCCGAAGAGAAATAAGAGTCTAGAAAACTCTAAAGATGATTTAGAGAGTACGTCTCACACTAATGTCGGCGACTTGTGTCAATTACCCATTCAGAACTATAAACAAAGGAGTGCTTATCCTGTCACCAACATCCTTTCGGATTTCTCAAGGGATGTGTAGACAAGGTCTTCCCTAAATAACGTTTTTGCTTTCAATGCTTACATTTTCATGATAGAACCCAAGAATATTTATCATGCGTTGAAAGACTCGGATTGGATTAATGCTATGCAAGAAGAGCTTCATCAATTTGAGCGCAACAAGGTTGGGCACTTGATCCCTAGGCCAAAGGGAAAGAATGTGATTGAAACATGTGGGGTGTTCAAAAATAAGTTGGACGATGAGGGAAATGTAGTTCAAAACAAAGCAAGGTTGGTGGTAAAAGGATACAACCAACACGAAAGCATTGACCATGACAAGATTTTTGCTCCAGTTGCTCGTCTTAAAGCTATTCAGTTCCAAATTGCCTACTCTGCTCATCATGGGTTCAAGCTTCAATGAATGGATGTCAAGACTGAATTTTTTGAATGGATATCTGAAGTAACAAGTGTATGTCAAATAGACTCTGGGTTTATAAATGTCGTCCACCCGGATTTTGTCTACAAACTAGATAAAGCTCTTTATGGCTTGAAGCAAGCACCTCGTGCTTGATATGATCGTTTGTATCAGTTTCTAATTCAACATGGATATGTTTCAGACGAAGTAGAAAAAACTCTTTTGTTTGAAAGAAGGAGGTCATACACTTGTGGTTTAGGTCTATGTAGACGACATTATCTTCGGTTCGACAATTGACATTCCAGTGAAGAAGTTGGCTGACGTCATGTCCAATGAGTTCAAAATGAGCATGTCAGCGAGCTAAAGTTCTTTTTAGGACTTTGAGCAGTCCAAGGTGATGATAGAACGAGAGTTCATCAACAGAAGTGTCTTAGAGAATGTGTCAAGAAATTTAGGCTTGAAAATTCACGATCTTTTGACACTACCATGTCACCGGCTACTTCACTTGGAAATGATGATAAGGATCAAGAAGTTAATGCAACCGTGTACAAGGGTATGATTGTATCCTTGCTTTACCTTACAACGAGTATACTTCATTTAGAGTTTGGAGTATGCTTGTGTGCAAGATTTCAGGCAGATCCAAGAGAGTCACGCTTGAAAGCGGTGAAGAGGATCATTTGATACAAAAATGGAACTGACAACTTGTTCTTATGGTATCCAAGAGGCTTCGATTATGATCTTGTCGACTACATTGATGTAGATTTTGCTGGAAATAGAGTTGATAGAAAGAGTGCATCCGGGATGGCTCAATTTCTTGGACCTTTCCTTGTCTCATAGGGATCTAGGAAGCAAAATTCAACGGCTCTCTCTACTGTAGAAGCCGAGTAAATTGCAGTTGCTCTCAACTTTTGTGGCTTAAGAAAAAGCTAAGTGACTATGAAGTGAAGTATGGGTTAGTTCCCATACTCTGTGACAACTAGTGCAATCAACATCTCAAAGAACCTGGTGCAACATTCAAAGACCAAGCATAAGGTACCACTTTCTTCGATATTGTGTTGAGAAAGGGATGGTCACCATGGAATTTTGTTGAATAAATGACCAAAGAGCAGACATATTCATAAAGTCCTTAAATCGGGAGTTCCCTCAATGATTGGTTAGAACTTGATTGCTTTTTATATGTTTTTGATTCATGCTTTCATGGTATTAATCTTAGCACTCTTGATATATATCATGCTTAGGAAACCCCCATGCATATTGATTTTTCGGTGACGTTTGCAACTTTTGGCTTATTTTACAACTTGCTTGAGCTCTTTATTTTGGCCTCAAAATATTCGATCTGATGATCCTAATCCTCATTATAAGCTCAAATGACGGTTGATTCTACTTATTGTCCTTTACCTATCATGTTTCAGAGTCTCTATGAGCCCATTTTAATTTTCCCCTTATGAAAACAGAGACTTATCATTATGATCGACAAATCTACAAAAATATTTCTTTCTTGGTTTGCTATGGCACTTCCTGGTGCAACCCCAACGCCACGTACAGATTCTTAGTGGAAAGTCATGGATTGCTAAAAGTCAAAGACAAATTTGTTGAGATAAGAAAGTAGGATTTTTGATTTGTTGCCGTCGACTTGTGTGTTGTCAGCGACATTGAAAAAGTGGCACGTGAATCGAATCAGAATAATTAGAGGATTATTTTGAATTTGGAAAGAAATTGTTTGTTTGAGAAAGGGTTGATTTGATTGAATTGATACTTTCTATTTGAGATCAAACTAGTTCCCTTTATTACTTCAATCGTCTCCTCTCGAAATGATTTACCACTTTTCCAAAATTTGAAACCCTCTTATGCTCTCTTCTCTCTCCTAAAAGCCAAAACCTTCCACTCATCCTCAACCCGCCTTCAATAGCGTCCCCGAACCAAACCGTTCCCTTTCCCCTCCTCGTCCCAACGAAAGCCTTGAATCAACATGTCGAAATATCACCCTTACCTTTGGGGGACATTGTTCTTCGGTCCAATATGGCTGTATAAGCCTCTGCCCAAGCAACCCTTCAATCCATCATGGAGACCCCCATCAAAAATCATTATAAAAAACCTCACCCTCTACTGAAACAATAGCCAAAACTTCTCTAGAAATTCCCAAAAAACCCTCTCACCCAATCAAAAACCCAAGAACCCTAACCTTGTCACCGGGTACTAGAACACTATTGCAAACGATGCTTTCGGTGGTGGTTCCAGAATCCGTTGACACACCCAAACTGGCCCTTGAGAGTGATGTAAAGGAAGTGGAATAGGAGTTGGTCAAAACTCTCAATTTGGAAGCTATGTAGTTGGATGAGACAAAGGTGTTTCTAGGCTCCTTCGATGTTGTTGAGAAGGAAGGAAAACATTTGGGTTTTTAGAGGTAGGCATTCAAGGATAAGTGAAAAACAAAGATGAATAGAGAGTCACCTAAGAAAAGGAAACCGAAGAGGTCCGTGACTTGCCTACAGTCACTGACAAAGAGGTATCTGTTAGTATCGCTGACGAGTTCCTAGAAGAGGACACACCCTCAAAACAACCAATAGATCTCTCTGAATAAGAATCTATGAGAATGGAGATGAGATCACTAACTCTCGAACTCTATCCAAGGAGATGCTCAAAAAGTTTGACTGGAATCTGTTTGACATAATAGATCTCCAAGACTACTTAGGTCAGTGGTAAGGATCAACCAGAGGAGGGATATCAACCCATATTTCTCATTTCAGCATTAAGCACTCTGAGGTCTCCAAATCGGAATTTGAGAGGCCTGGTTGAGAAGGTCTAGAACTAATGCAACATACTGTTGACATAGTTTAAGGAGTTTGAGGAAAGGCTTTGTAGTCTTGGCGTTTGAGTCACTGACTGTTTCTTGTCCATGACTTTCTCTCTCCCTTTCTTTCTATCCCTACCACGTTATCCTCACAGTTTAAGGACTTCAATTTAGTTCAATTTGGTTGTGCTCGTATTTTAATTGTTTGTGGATGCATCGTACATCTTCCTCTCTTGATATTTTGATGTTATCTTTTTAAGCTTCTATGATTACCTCTGTTTCTATTCTTTATTAAGTTATCTTTTTGATGATGCAAAAGGGGGAAATAATCGGGAGAATAGATGTATAAGGGAGTGATCTAAAACTGAATGTTGTGTGGGTATTAAGCTTAGGGGGAACTTTTGTGTTTTTTGTTTCTGCTCTATATATTGTGGATTTTATTTGTGTGCTTTCAAGTCTTATTAGGATAGTATGTTTGTCACCATCAAAAAGTGGGAGTTTGTTAGAAGTTTTAGTTTTTATGTTTTCAAAGATCAGTGACACAGAATTTGCATGGAGAATCGGAGACATCAAATGATGTGATGAAGTCACTAACACAGACAATTGGCAAGAACATATTTTTGGAAGGAATGTGTCGATTGTATAACGGCCAATTGGAGCGTCTATTTAAGGAGAAAATCAACAAAAAAGTGTAAAAATCAGAACATTATGTCGGTATCATTGTGTGATATTTCCAATGTACTTAAACAATATTTTAAGGAAAGGTCTTGTAAGATTACGCGGGATGTCATTTCCTTAATTGAATAGGAAATGATATCACACGAAATCACTCTTATTCTAGCTTAAATACTGCAGTGTTTTAGGCAGATGCAAGAACCTTGACCAAATATTTGTATTCGTGTGAGAAAGAAAGAAGACTTGTGCATGGGATTCATAAAAGTGGTGTAGTTTAGAGTTCTTAGGCATAGCCTGAGATTGAGAGTGTGAGAGACAAAGGTAAAGCATGGTTCTAGGTTGTGGGATTCAACTTGTACATTGGAGAGCTTTGTAAACAATAAAAAAATCAATAAAGTGAGTCTAAGTACTCTTGAAAGTCGACCGAGTGAGAAGCTCCAAAGGGAGTGGTGTTGTTTAAGTCTTAGCAATATTCTTTCCTATTTGTTCATTCCGCTGCATATTAACTCAATGTCAACGACTTCATAGGAGTCAACGACATCCATCCCTTGGTATTGGCCTAGCTTGGCTTGGTGTTAGATGCTTGCAACACTTCCTTTACCGCGAAAGCTTCAAGGCAAGAAACCAATGACTTGACTTTATCACAATACACCAAGAGGAACCCTATTTTGGTCTCGTACTACCCTGAGAGTTGTTGGGCCACCAACTCCTAGTAAGTGTAGACTCAGATTTTTTGCGCCCTGTTGTGTTGTGTTATTTCAATGCCAACAATCATTGGCTCATATTTCGCCTCTTATTGGTGGTTTCAAAGGAAAAGTTGATGGAATACTCAGTTTCCAAAGATGTTCTACTTAGAACAATGCCAACACCACCTCATGCCTCGCAATGCAATCCGTCGATGAAAACCTTCCACTCTTTGGGATTTTCATCTGGTTTAGTAAAGGTTACTTCTATCATGAAATCAGTAAGGTCCTGGCCCTTCATCGCAGTCCTTGGGAGGTATATCTCATCAAATTTTGACAAATCGATGGCCCACTTCACCATCCCGCCAGAAAGTGTGGGGGATGTAGGATCTGACGAAATGGAAGGTCTGACAAGACCTAGATTGGATAGCACTGGAAGTAGGGCCTTAATCTTCACGCTAAGATAACAACCGACATCACCATCTTTACTACTCGAGAGTAATGTTGTTCAGTGGGTTGTAGTACTCGACCAACAAAGTAAACATGGTGCATTGATTCCCTTGTCAAGACCACGCTGATTATTTATTGATTCACTACTTTATAAAGCAGTAGTTCTTCACCCCAACGAGGGGTGAAAGGGTAGGAAACCTCGATAAATACACCTTCAGCTCCTGGAATGAACGTTCCAAGTTATTGTCCTAAGAAAATTTTTCGTTCTTTTTAGGATAATGAAGTAAGGTAGCAAGCGGTGTGCTAAACGAGAGTAGAACCACCCAAGATAATTAATAGCACTTTTCAAGTGCTAGACCTCGATTCTTGAATGAGATGATCTCATCTCTGTGATCGACGTGATCTTGGAAGGATTCTCATCGATACGTCATGCGTTGATCATGAATCCTAGAAACATTCTCGAAGATACCCTAAAAGCACACTTTTTTGGTGTTGAGGCTGAGCTTATACTTTTGGAGCATGCCAAATACTTTCGCTGGATCAACAAGGTGTTCTACCTTAGATTTGGTCCTCCCAACTATTTCTTCCATGTAAGCAGACACATTCTTTCCCAATTTCTCCTTGAACACATAGTCCACGAGCCTTTGAAAGGTTTCCCCCACATTCTTCAAATCGAAAGGCATGACTCTGTAACAAAAGGTACCACACTAGGTAATAAATGTGGTATCTTCATCATCTCATGGATCCATGGTGACTTGATTGTATCATGAGTATGTGTCCAGAAAACATAGAACTACGTGACCTACCGTTATAACCACGAGCTCATCGATGGAAGAAAGAGGGTTATGTTTGATGCATTCCTTGTTGAGGTCCTTGAAATCTAAAAACATCCTCCATTTGTCATTGGCTTTTAAATGAAATGACATTAGACAACCACTTCGGGTACTGGACCGTGCAAATGAACACTGGGGCCAGTAACTTATCGACCTCGACATTAGCGGCCTTCGTCCTCTCCTTATTCATATTCCTCCTCATGTACACAATCAGTCGGGTTATGAGGTAGATATTGAGATAATGAAGCATCATGAAGGACACCCTCCTAACGATAGTTAATTCGAACACCTTGGTTCGGCTGAACGAGTCCATCTCAAGAGTCGAGAGTCCTTTGGAGTTCAATCAATCCTGCTATGATGACCTCGTCCTTAGAAACGGAGGTGAGCTTTCTCGTGAATTGCTTGAGGGACGTCGGGAAAATGCCTAACTGATCAAATGCATCATAATACATGATGTCCACCAGAGCTCAAATGAAGACGCGCTTGACCATCTTTGAACCAAGTTGGGCATGGATCACTATAGGGTTGGTGTGCGGCATGTGTAGGCCTTCAACATCATTGTTGGTGAAAACAGGCAATCATGGACACTTGACGACTGCTCAACGCTAAATATTTGTTGGATTTTGGTGGCTTTCCCATGCCTAACTTTTCCTCTCTTGTCTACTAAACCTCGTGAGTTTTGGTCCACCAGAAATGGTATTGATATAGTTGTATGGGTTTCTCGTTGTGACCATATGCGCATGTTTTGCATGAGCCTGTTGCTTGATCAACATTTGAGGAGGTCAGGGGAGGAGGGTGTTGTTCTACCCTTAGGGCATGTTCTTCAACCCGGTTGTCTGGTGTCCCCTCTCAGTTTGCTTTATGTGGTAGAGAGGTCCTCCCCTTCCTCGATATCCCTAATGGTCGTTCCCAAAACTCCCTTTGCCCTTGCCATACGAAATTTGATTCATGGTGTCCTCAGCGTACACTTCTCTAGCAATTTTCGCACAAAGGGCGTCTTAAATCCTTAGTAACTTCTTGATTATATAGAAGATAAAGGGTCTAGGAGTCACGCTACTCATCAGCCTATCCCGAACCCATACATCCTCCACGTGGGTGATCTCCGCCATGAAGGTAGTGAAACTTGTGAAGAAGACATTGAGCGCCTCATCTTCTGCTTGTTCAATACCATATAGATCATGCTTGTTCAATAATATATATAGACGTGCATGATTGTTCAAGGTCGAATACTTATAAGCCATGCCATGGCCTCCATTTTGAGGGTGGTAGGATAAACCCTACAAAAGATCACATCGTTATAAGAGTTCATATTCATTTGGACCATAAAGTGTTTGACATGGTCTTCAAGATCCGTGCTCATATTGTAGATTTCTATCTCCGGATTTTGAAAGCCCTTGGGCATTGGCTCACCTTGAATCTCTTTGAAGAATACGGAGAGGTCAGTAGCCTTTGTGTGAACTCTTCACGGGCCCTCAACCCCTTGCAGTACAAACCTCCCAAACTGGTGTGATGTAGGGCACGTGATACTCATTAGATCGCACTGACTAACCCACGTCTATGAGCAATTTGTGGACTCGGCTTGCCCTTCGCCATGGAAAGCCTTGGGCATATAGCCGATTACCCATCTTCATAACCTGGTACATACACAAGAACATACATTGGATGTTATTCTTAGTAGGGTGGAATTCCTACGTGCCTATGATAGTTCTGCACGTACCCGTGGTAAGGGTACGGGGCATGTTGCAATGTTGGTTGTTGGGTTTGTTGCCATGTCAATTGTGAAGTGATATAGGTCCAACCCGAAATGAACAAGTGCTAAGAACGAGGATTAATCTAATGAACAAACAGACAAATCGATGATTCACTCTTATTTTGCGCATCAAATAGCTCACAAGTTCCTAAAAGGGCTTACAACTTAAGATTATTCACTCTTAGTCAGATTATGTGTGTTCTTTCACTTGTATTAGGTTCTCAACTTACCCTCATAAATTATTATAAGTGTTTTCTCTCCTAAGACTGCGACTTGGAACCATTTTGGGATTCCTTCTTGTAAATATCGTGATCCTTCAAAGAGATTAAACACGTTGAGTCTTTGTTAACAATGAATTTTCTTGAGCTACACTATAACCTTCACCTTCTTCAGCTATTTATAGACATCAAAGTGGGTCGGAACTTGAACTTTCTTGATGTGGGAGGAGCGTGTGGATACTCAAGGGGTCAATCGTTTATTGGTGCAATATAAGAAAAACATTTTGTGTAGTGGGTTGTCTAGTTGGGTATGTGATATATCGTTCCACTATTGGTTAACTCGTTATTCTAGTGCAGACAAACTTGCAAGGGACGCCACGCAACATACCATTATTCGTTGAGACTTATTGAGATATCTGCGACATTACTTCATGTGGGGTATATCCCTTAAAATGTTTGAGACTCGAACCTACCTAATTTAGCCATTTGGTGCACCAAGCATTCCAAATTTGGGTTGTCATGTCAGACATGCGCGATGTTTGTGCTTGAGTCCTTGTGGGAGCTTCTACCCGGTTCATGGTCTTTGTACTTTCACTACACCCAATGTTTGCATACAAGTGATATCATTTTCTTTAAAATTAGCGCGCTTTGGCAAGTAGGCTTTGGCCCTTGCAAGAATGTTTTTTATGATGCATGCAATTTTTTCAGAGTCGTGTGTTTTGATGTGAGAATCAAGTTGCTTACATCAGGTTTTCTCGATCTCTCCTCTACTTCGGTCATCTTTCTTGTCGTTTAACTAGTGCACAAATAATCCACTCACCATCAATAATAGGCAAGTGCATAATTATTAAATTATAAATTATAATAATCTATTTTTAAGTAATTATTAATCAATTGGTATAATGTTTATGGAGTAACTAATAACTAACTATATCCCCCTCTCATGTGATTATTGATATCAACCAAGATAAGTGGAGTCCGACATTAGAGAGGTGGGTTTCGGTCAACATGGATACCATATCCAAATGAAATTTGGGTCTCATCGGTGGAGGTGGTCTCCTCGATCAAGGTTTCTAATGGCGTGTTCCTCATGTCTTTTACTTTTACTTGCAAGATTTGTGAAGCTTTAACAACATAACTTTGGGTGATTATCCATGGCTTACAAGTTGTTCCAGGCAGTTGAGATATAATCAACTATGCATGCTATAGACAGATTCTCTACAAGCTTATTAATTTTTTCAGGAAAAAGATATCTAGACACATCGTAACTTCTAATTCATCAAGCATTGCCAAGAAACTTTGGACCCTTATCCCTATTTGGTGTAGCTCTTCTATGTTCGCAGGACATCCAACGCTCCTGCTGATGCCATTGCTCTCTTGCTTTAGCTACAAATCCTCCTTTTTCTATGCTTTCCTCTATTACTGATTTAGTTCACGTTTTAATTGATGCAAATTGCCATGCAATCTCTACAGGGGATAAATAACTCTTGGATTGTTAAAAAATACAATTTGTAGGGGTTTATGACAATTTTTTTTTTTTATATATTATCAAACATCATATAAGTTTTTATAGTAAATAGATCTGTCAAAATTAAACCCAATCTAAACCATCTAATTATAAAAATTGAACTCACATGCTTCAACAACCCAATTCAATTGACTCATAAATTTTGACGATCTAAACTCTTACACAATTAAAATCTGAAATGACCGAACCCGCCCGACCTTTTAACCAGTCTAATATCAATAACAAAATTCAATTTACTTAAGAAAAAGTGTCAGCATGCACGTATCTAGCAATGTATGTTGCAAAGCTTTTTATTGGTTGGGATGTTAAGACCTACAACTGGATTTAAAAAAAAAAGGACGAAACTAGATTAATTAAATAATTGTCTACGTAGTACGTACCTTCAAAAACTTAATTAATTAATTTTAAACTGGAAAGTTTTGTTTAAAAATATAATTTTAAACTGGTTTTTTTAATAAACATCAATTTTTTGATACTATAAAAATTAATTTGACCTTGGATCAGAGAAGCTCGGTCGTGATTCATGACTAATTATTTAATTATGATAGCGAAATGCGGTTGCTGTCTGTGTTTACTTGAGATTTTTCGAAAAGTTGTTATTTTTCTTCTTTTCTAAGATTTGTGAGGGCATTTTCATGTATTTGTGATCATTTTCCCCTATATTATCATCACTTTGGAAGTGTTTTGATTTCCTTTTTTTTCTTTTTTTTTGGTGAAGAGTGTTTTGATTTTCTTACACCTTCGAAAATAATAATTGGAATTTAAACCTAGCTTAAAGATATGATAGAAAATTAAATGAAAATTATATTTAAAAGAGCTAGTATATACAAAATAATTCTTCATCATCATCATTGACTCGGTGAGGCTCCGCTACAGCGGAATATGGGGGTCAAGATAGAGATAACCCTGCCCAAGGTAAAGGGAGTACGTCCGATAGACCCAAGAAAAACTGAAATTCAGTTATGTGACAATAAAAACTGAACTTAGTTAGAATGCACCAAAATTGATATATGGACTAAATCTACTTCAAAATTAATGTATAAAAGCCAATGAGCATGAGATTCACCCCAAATATACAAATATAATTAATATATAAATAATGTTTTATTTAGAGCCCCAAATATACAAAAACAATCAATATAGAAATAATGTTTTAATTAATATACAAAAATAAATAAAAGAGCCAAATTAAGCTAAGTAAGCGATGGACGCCATTTCCCCCTTTCATCATATTTCCATTGGGAGGCAAGTTGGCCGCAAAACTTTCTAACATGATTATTTATTTCCACAAGTAAAATACAGAAATAATGTTTTATTTAGCGTTATATTGACTTTTTCTTCAAAAAATTATTATTACTCATACTACAAATAACATATATATAAAATACCATGCACTATGCACATCAACCAATGCACAAGCATATAATGTATAACTTTGGATTTGGATTTGGATTTGGATTTAGATCAACAAGTGCTCATTTGATTAAACACGAAAATTGTATTTTCTAGAAAATTAAATCACGTGAAATTAATTTCGGGAATTGAATTTTATGTAAATTACGTAAAGTGTCTAGTCAGAAATATTTTTGTATCGAGTCAATTTCTACATTTTGTTTGGTAGGATTTGAAAATTTATGAGAATTTACATGAAGTTATTATCATAACCTTCGTTTATGACATGTGATTGGTTGATTTATGGGTAAAATGAAGATTTTATAAGTAATTAAATATATAAGAAAAAAATAATTAGGAAAAAAAGGGTGGAAGTAGAACTTAGTGCTGGAAAAACTTGACCCGTCCCGAAAAACCAGCCCGACATGCCCGAATCCGAACCCGACCCGACCCGAGAAAAAATAAAAAGTTTTATACGCGAGACATGTTTGACCCGAACTGATTTGACCCGAATACGAAAAAATCCGAACCCGAGATTAACCCAAAATCGATTATACCCGAATGGACTGTAACACCCCCTTACTTACCCTGGAGGTATTACCGCCAGTAACCCCGATTAAGACTAAATCGAAGTTGTCCAAGGCTTTAAATAGACTGAACAAACTAAAAGAAACATTACAGCGGAATAAATACAATTTGTCTTATACAAACCTTAACCCAAAAAGATTAAATAAACATAACAACCTTCTATTTGAACAAAATCTTCATCAAGTCTTCCTTGAGTTCTTATTTCTAAAACTCAACTTCACTTTGAAGTAGTTCGACCATGATCTTCACTCAAGTATAGCCATTGGAAACCTTTCTTCAACTTCTGGAGCTTCAAACATCTGAATTCGCCTCTTGAATCAACTTCCACGAAGAACCTGATGTATTGTATACAACGGTGGACACCAGCCGACCATATAAAAGAAAAGAAAATGGACGGGTTAGTATAATGATAGACTAGCAAGCGGAGAATCTAACTTGGTTCTTATGGTTGTAACTAAATATATTGGCATCCAAATCCGATTAGACTCGGATTATGATCCAATAGTTAGCAGTCTTATAGAGAATAAGAGGGAGACTCGCATAATCAAGAGAGAGAACACCACCGCTTGTGGTTTCTTTTAAGAAGCATAAACAATTGTTGGGAACTCATATTAATCACATAACATTTTAGAAAGCCTCCATCGACTATTCAGATTAACTTAATCAAAGCTTGATTAAGAATCATTCATAACCGAGAGCAAGAATGGTTATCGAATAGACTAACCATTCGGGTACATTAATGTGCCCAACGCACTTATCTATCATTACTCTCAATCTGTGCACTCGCACCATTTAATAGTTCTTACATAGTTCGGCCAACAACCGAGATCAGAGGGCCTGTTTCATCCATAATCATTTTCATATATCCTCGGCCAACAACCGAGATTCGGCCAACAACCGAGATCAGAGGGCCTATTTAATCAAAGCTTGATTAAGAATCATTCATAACCGAGAGCAAGAATGGTTATTGAATAGACTAACCATTCGGGTACATTAATGTGCCCAACGCACTTATCTATCATTACTCTTAATTTGTGCACTCGCACCATTTAATAGTTCTTACATAGTTCGGCCAACAACCGAGATCAGAGGGCCTGTTTCATCCATAATCATTTTCATATATCCTCGGCCAACAACCGAGATTCGGCCAACAACCGAGATCAGAGGGCCTATTTCATCCATGATCATTTATACATGCTCGACCAACAACCGAAATTCGGCCAACAATCGAGTGTCAATTTCACTTAGCGATAGTGCACCATTGTCCTCCTTCAATCTGAAGCGTGACATGAGTCATGATTCCAATAACGGGATACGCTAGTAAGCTACGCCCCCAATACAGATTTTGTTATAAAGAGGTCATTGGAGACTCGGCTCCTACCCCTGGACTACCTATTTTGCAACAGTGTTTAGCACAGGACCACTAAAGAGATGTCTTGGAGTCTAAACTCCCATCTCTACCATCTTATTTTACAACAATGTCTCAGCATGAGACAGCTAATCATACAACGGTCCTAAGTTCAGTTCTAGCGCAAAAACCGCAATAGCGACATGGTCGTTATTTCTAACAAAATAACAACCTATCAAACTTTATTCAACATACAAATTATTTCCAACATGAGGATCAAAAGGAATTCAATTCCTCATTAATAACCATAACGCAAGAGAGAATCGTCCACTTGCCTTAGAAGGCGTGCTCAACGTCCTTAGCAATTCCAACAATAATCTTTATCATCCTTCTGAAAAATATAACGAAAGGATTTCTTAGCAACGAGCTCACAAAAACACTTCTTAGTTGTATTCTCAACTCCTACAACTTCCTAATCGATAAACGATTTAATTTCCGAATATCGATATATAATAAATCCTTAGTTATCATGCTTCAAGGAGCCATCTTGGTGGAATTATAACTAATAATCCGCTTCACTTTTGAAATAATTTTCTAAATAAAAATTGTTCATTAGCAACAGTTCTTAAAGGTTACCAAATTTCGAATCAAACGGATTAACAACGAATCCCGAGTAATTAACCGAAGTCCTTTACCTGCCAATCGGTATCTGAAACTTGTATTCGCTATAACTGAAGATCCTGACGTCCGTTCTCGAGCGATTTGAACCTGTGGGACCGTATCAATGTCAAGATTATAAAAACCATAAATTTAATTAGCAAAGCGGAACCAAAAGGCCTTTACGGTGGCTCCGCAATCCGCCAGCTAATTAATTTCGATCGTATATACCTTCACTCGAGCCCATGGCTCGTTTGGCTCGATCATGGCTCGATCCCTGAGCCCGAGGGTGGCTGGCCGTTGCCCGACAGTGGCTCCCATGGTGATTGGTGGTCGTACATGCTAGTGGTCGCCGACGACGTCACGGCGAGGCAAGAAAGAAATCGGTGGTGAAGCTTCGAATTCACCTTCCCAAGTCCGGCGTTCCGTTCTCTCGCTAGCTGGTTTGGTTCCTCTTGCAGTAGCTCAACCCAAGAAAGGTGAAGAAGATGATGAAGATGGGGTGGAGGAGGCAAGGAGGAGGTGGAAGGGAAAGAAAATTGCCGGCGGTGGAGCTGAATTCTTTCTCCCAAGTGCGTCGTCGTTCTCCTCTCTTGTCCTGGTTCCTTTGTTTTTCATGGGAAACGATAGACTTTGACGAGGTTAACAAGAAAAGTGTCCCCATCCACTTTCTCTGGTTACTTCAATATTAAGGCAAGAAAGGCAGTTTAAAACCAAAATCCGTCTCGAAACGGGACTCGCGTTAAAGCGGTAAAATTATGTACCTCGGGTGGAAAAAAGTAATAAATACAAAACGTTCTGTAAATTATGTAGACCAATAAAATCAATTTTCCATGATTTTATCACGCTACCTTCAATTTTTAAGGTTTCCGTTTCGTATTTTAAATCCTTTCCCGTACATAATTAAAAAGACGACTTATCCAATAAATATTCTTTTTCCACTGAAAAATCCTAGAATTCACACCGATCCATAAAATCATTTGTTTGTGATTTTAGGATATTACCAAGAATTTCCTAGGATTTAATCTCCAACAAAAATATTGGATAAGCGTTAAAACGGACTAAGAGGTTAAAAGGATATCCGAGAAAAATTCAAAAATACCTCAAAAACCGCAGTTATTACATTAGTACCCCCTTAAAAATGGTTTCGTTCTCGAAACCAAGGAGAACTCAGATCACAAGGAAGGATAGCACAAGCACACACACAACCACTACAAACCTATACAGATGTTTGTAGTA
Organism: Fallopia convolvulus; assembly: GCA_964016875.1. Taxonomy (NCBI): domain Eukaryota; kingdom Viridiplantae; phylum Streptophyta; class Magnoliopsida; order Caryophyllales; family Polygonaceae; genus Fallopia; species Fallopia convolvulus. The sequence goes on along the minus strand of OZ024731.1, from coordinate 37,980,934 downwards.
CCCCCTAAAAAAACATATTGTTACTTCTGCACCAAGCACAATCAACCATTGCTTAGTTACCAAAATTCTTCATTACAACGTTCATTAACTTTGGAAAATGACTCAACATTTCCCGTCTAGTTTCTCAAGTCTTTTCTGTACCTCCATTATGGGCCAAGGTAACCTGACCAAACGTATTTTTCCTATTCACGAAGACATTACGGATAGAATGCACTGAAGGTGGCAATGCCAACTGATAAACAAGTTTACCAGTTCTTTCCAGTATCTCAAAAGATCCAACATAACGAGCATTTAAGTTATCTCGCATTCCCCAACGGAATACGCCTTTCAAGGCGGATATTAGAGCAAAAACGTCGTTCTTTACACTGAACTTACCATGCTCTCGCTTTAAAACAACATACGACTGTTGTTGCCTTTGAGCAGTTAACACCCTTGAACATGTTAGTGCGATATCAATTGTTGTTCTCTTGGCCAAGTCTAGCCCATGAAGAACCTTGTCAGTATTGTCATTCCAAACAATTGACAACCAACACTTCCGGCCTTACAGAGCCTTAAAAGATTCATTTCTTTATCGTGAATTCAAAATTCTTGTATGTGAATTCACTCAACCTCAAACTACCATTCCAACTCGTGTGGAATTCAGAATACATGTCCTCGGGAATTTGAATTTGTTTCTTTGCATTGTTCATCATTTTGATGAGGAAAGCCATCACTAGAATTCAATTTACTCCGTAAATCTTGATGTCAATCTTTTCAAAACATTGACATGAACCACCTATCTCAATCAGAGATAAAAGTCTTTGGAGTTTTATGAAGATCAAAAACTTCATGCATGAACGCCTCAGTTAACTTCTGTACTCTTTAAGTCATTTTAAATGCATTAGAAAGAACACTCTAGATGAGTTTCTTAACAACCTTCATATTGAATCCCTCTTACATCCTTCTTTCATTAAGTCTTGAACGACTAATGACAAGAATCCATTGTAATATCTTCCCATTTCCATTCTGAAATAAGAAGAGACTATAACATTTTGTTTGGTCTTCTATGCTCAATCAGGACATCCAGACAAACCAAACATATCAAAACGAACTCTGTGACATTTCACTTCATGTCATTCCATCAAAAGGTTTATCTTAATCCTTTTACATTTACTTGTTCCCGGATGAACTAATTAAGCAAATAACTATACTTCCTTTGAATTAAGCTTTCAAAGCTCATCTACAATAGATACACATGAACAGTTTTGAAACTAAGCAATCCATAATCTTGAATAACAAATCCCGATGTCTTACCTTCTTGATCTTCTTCATTGATCTTAAACAATAATTCTTTCCCATACTGCTTTTCCTTGATCTGGTCAACAAATTTTGAATAAAATCCTAGGGGATTCATACAACCTTGTTGTCATCCAAACTAAACCTTTAGTCCTTCTCAAATTAGTTTCTTTACAAGGATTACTAAAAATCCTTACTCAATTTCCTTTTTGAGATAAAATCTCAATATTACTTTAACCAAGAATATGAGATTTATCCAACACATGACAAGATAATAACCTATCTTGTCAATCCTTTACATTCTTTTCTCAATCAAAACTCATCTTGGGCATACTGACATTCAAAAGTAGTTATCTCTCTTTCAACTACTTCAAAAACTACACTCTTACGCTTCATTATATCAAGATATTGAACAAAATACTTTTGGTCCATTAATTTCCAACAAAATTGTCTCCATTGACAATTTTCAGTCTTTTTCATCAAAGAACTTTTTAGACTTCACTTAACATTCTGACTTGTTGAGCGGCCTAACTCTTAGGATTAAAAACATATCCTCAAGTGTCCATTCTCTACATTCAACAATTTATCAGGCTGAGATTGAATATCAATGCTAATTTACATATCCAAACTCCAGACCCATTGGAGTTCTGCTTAAAGTCCTCGCTTGACTATCTTATCTCAAAGAGATTTAAGTTTTCAAGACAACCTGAAAACAAATAACAACTAATGGAGAAATTACTAGTACCTCCTTTATTCCAAAGAAAGGATTACTACAATATCATTCCTTAGAAAGGGTTCCATTCCAAGAGTTTATATCAACTTACATTCAAAGACAATTCCGCTAAAAAGGCAATGACCTTCTTAGGTCATGACATCAACCAAGATGAACTACTAGCAAACTGCTTAGAGAATTCCAATAATCGTGAACTGAAAACAATCCCAAATTTTTAGAGTAGTACGGAGTTACTCCATGCTCTTCAGAGACCAACACAGATTTGTAAAGAATCTTACCAAATTTCTGTACTTATAATCGAACTGTTTTGGGAAGTTTGACCATATTCCTTAAATGGTATAGGGTACCAAGAATATACTAACTCAAAGGAGTTTTACCAGATATTAGATATCGAAATTGCTATAATGCAAAAGAAAACTTGCATCTTTTCATCTCAACCAACTATACTTGCAAAATTCATATAATTGCAAAACTTATATGATTGCCAAATCATACTAGAAACCATTCTTTAAAACCCAAGGAATTATGTGATCTTATTCCACCATGTGATCAAGATGGGAAACAAAATAAACGTAATCCCTTACTGCATTCTCATAGGAATAAGACATGTAATCTTGTCTTACCATGTGATCAAGATGGAAGACAAATCACATTCTTACTCACCACCATGAAAACCGTAAAAACATTTACTCTCAAATCGTTTTAACCACTAACATTGCCTTAAAATTTCATATTTGAATTTTCCCAGAATCAAAGATGAGTCTCAAAGGAGCAAAGACAATTAATTCGTTTCTAGACATATCACTTCCCTTTTGAAGTATAACACTTCTTTTCTTCTTCAAGGTAGTCCTTGGAGACGTATCTTGACCTTTTCTCACTTAGACAGTTAGACATACTGCTAGACTTTTCTATAATCCATAGTATTGAGTAATCTCTGCCTGATTTACTCAGTCTTAACCCATATTAACTTCACAAGTTCATTAACAGAAGTTGATTGCTTGTGTCAATCTACTTGCAATCCTTAGGGAAAATATGATTCCAACATCTTCATACTCATAACAAAGATTCTTCTTCAATCATTCTCAACTTGTATGCCTCCTTGACATACTACTTTAAAGTTATGCAAATATGATCCATTGACAAAAATTTAATACTTGCATTCGTCCATTCACAAAACAACAAGCCTTCTGCAAGTTAATAGTCATTTAAATTCCGATATCCAAGAGTGACTATTAAACTCTTTTGACGATTTTAAGGACTTTCAATCCTCTTACAACTTAATCTTCTCGATATAAAAATGAACTTTCAAACTTTGCATCTAGTTCAAAACATTCAATCCATATACCTCTCTACATATAAGGAAATTCCTTTAATTTCCAATCTCTTTTAGCAGAAAAATGCACATGACCAAACAAGGTATTCTTAAACCTTTCTTAATTCAACGTTGGTGAACAAACTGAACTTCTCCATCATTCCCTTGTCTTTTCACTTAACCATAAGGAGATTGCATATACCTTTTCATTAATTTAACTTCAAACCACATTGTAAAGGAAGAACTTGTGGTTATGAGACTTGCCGATAACTTAATAGTTTCACCAGTACCACTTTAGACATTAGATTTGACAGATATAAAATCTTCAAAATCCAAACACAACTGAAATTATCTTCCAGCGATAGGGTCTAAGCTTTATTGACCACAATATTGAATGATTGATATTTTTCTCCCAACTATGCTAAGATCATTCCTTGACTGATTTTCTCAAAACTAAACTTTATCATTTCCATCCTTGAAGAAACATAAGTCAATATCATTGGCAAATTAGAACATCTCAATGTTGATTCCATTACTAGTCCACTATAGACCTCAAGTTTTTTTTCTCATTATCCCGAGTGGGGTATCGTACAACGAAACTCCAATAACGTTGTCACATAGGTTGGTCATATGGATACCAACAACTCATGTAATCAATTAACACTTGTGCTAAGTAGTTAATTGAACATAAACACATTACTGATGAACTTTTACCTGTTCAATCCATTTTGACCAATCAACCTTATTCACAACAACCTTGATAATTAACCACTTGTTCACAACATAAACTGAATTAACATTCTTCCTTTCTTTCTTAATATAATCAGAAGAAATCCGCATTCCATTTAGAAATCTCAATCCTCTTAACTCAAAGGATAACAACATATATGAACATCCGAGTTCGAATACTCTCAGATTCAAAATTGAACTGCATCTTCCAATAGTTTAACAATTCAGTTGATCCAACACTTGAGCACCTCAAAGCTCTTTAACTTCCCACTGGGCAAAGAAAAGTACAAAATATCCATCATTCTATACCATAGAGTCACAAACACAGTTGTTGAAGAAAGTTTCCAAAGACAATCCTTTTCTTTTCAGGATTCTTTTACATCCATTCATGATCCATACTGATCTTTTTAGAATCACTCAAGGCTCATAAGATTCTCCAAATCTCAACATTGAGGAGTAGAGGTTCCAACTCCAAACTTCTATTGATAATCGAATTTCAACCAAATTCAGAAATTCCTATTAAAATATTCTCGTGAAAACTCTTACTCTTCAAAGAAACTCACTTTAAAATTTCCTTTTTAAAGACAACACTTGAACTTTCACATATCATGAAAAGAAATTAATAATTTCTTTCACATAACTTTGAATCATGAACTTTTTAACAAAAATTCTTAACTTGAAATCTTCCATCATACGAGCTTAAATAAGGAAACCTTCAAACTAGAAAGTCTTTATGAAGTACAATACTTAACTTCAAAATCTCACAAGAAGTTTCCTAATATGGAAGAAATGACGAGGGTACACCCAATTCAGACTCTCAAGAGAGAATAGGAATTCATTGAGAACTTGGTCTACAACCGGTTCAACTTCAGGAATCTTCACCTGATCTTACTTTGGATCCTTCTCGGAATCCATTCCCATCTCCAGGGAATCAAATGTCCACCATAGGACAAAACTTATTACCTCTGATGATACCCAAAACAGTAGAAGCAAAAAGTGGGCCCAGAAGGGCCCCCATAAGCAAACTAGGGACCCATGTCCATGCTCGGTTATTTAAAAACAAAACTCCCAACAGATGCGAGGTTTCTCGAACATCCCGGAACGAGGTCTCGACCTCGTTACTGACTCTACTAATACGTCCGCCCGCTCGAACCAATCACAAGCGACCTCACTCCCGAACCAATCACCAGCAACCTCACTCCCAAGCCAATCACAGGTGACCTCACTCATGGACCAATCAAAAACCCTTATTTCGAGTATCCCACATCGAACATTGGCCTAAACTCAGCCCCCCAATTCTCTATAAATAGAGAAGAACCTCGTAGGAAGAAGGGGTCGAAAAACCACTTGAACTCAAGAACCCTCTTGTTTGTTAAAGATCAACGTGATAGGAACACCGTCAAAAGACCTCGCTACAGATAAGAGAAACCCACAAAAGACCCCAAAGTCGCACAGGGATCTCGCTCACGCCTAAAATCTCACTACAGAAACTCATAAAACTCCCTACATCATATCCTCAAATCTACCACGCCCTAGAATCGACCTCGCAACATTAGGTGCGATCTCGGAACCTTGTAGGAGGTCTAGGTGTGATTCTCAAAGTTGTACATCAACCTCATAGGTTTGTAACCTCGCTACCACGGAAAAATCATAAATAATGGAGCAAGTGTTTGCACTCAAATATAATAATCTTATTTCTTGTCTCGTAGCATAGCCGTTATTTCGGGTTTCATCACTGGCGCCGTCTGTGGGAACCTCTTCATCCTAAGCAGCTTCCCATTTTAGTGCAAACCTTGATTCCTAAAAACCCCTCAAAATGGCTTGTCCAAACAATTTCTTCCCCCAACATCCCGACAATATTGCCGAGACCCCTCCATGGGCGACGACAGGTCCGTCAGGATACCCTTTTGTGGTCCCGCCAGGCTGGACATACAACATCCCACAAAACCCATACCCGTTCCAAGGGTAGGAACAGGGTGGCGCCCCTTTCAACCAGTATCCCTATCCGGGGTACGGGTAGTACCAACAAGGCCAAGCTCCCCCATACGTCCCGATTCCTCCCCAGGGGCAACCTCACTCCGAGTACGTGCCCGCATATGTCCCGGGCTACATGCCGGGACAGGAGGCGGCCACGAACGAATCTACCACGGAGAGGCCCTCCCGAGATCCGATGCAGATCTCGCGATCCCGTTCGCGACGTACAGAAAAGGCGCGACATGGAGCTGTCCGAGACGGCGACAAGCGCGCCACGCCCTCTGGCGAGGTCAAAGTCGAAGTCTGCTCGCCCATCCGTCGAGAGTGGGTACAGGAATCCCTTCATACCCGAGATCCAAGTGGCACACATGCCCAAAGGCTTCCATTGGCCACAAATGGGACTTTACGACAGCACGGCTGACCCCGAGGACCACATAAAACACTACGCCGTCCAGATGAACGTCAACTCTTACAATGACGCCATTTTCTATCGGATCTTTCCGACCACTCTGGACAAGGCGGCAATGACGTGGTTCACCATCCTTAAGGTCGAGTTGATAGCCTCGTTTTCCCAGCTATGTGAATCCTTCGTCGGGCACTTCAACGGCTCGAGAAAGCGCAAGAAGAACATGCGCGATCTCCGTGGCATCGAGCAGGGGGAAAACGAGAAGCTGGGTACCTTTTTTACGAGGTTCACCATCGCGGTCGCTGAGATCGCGCAAATTGACGAGGCCTCGGTACGCGACATCCTCATGGGCAACCTTCGCCAGGGGGATTTCAAATGTCGCATTTTTCTCAAAAATCCAACCACATATGAGAGCCTGTGTGCTCGGATCACGGCGCAGGTCTACGCCGAGGACGCTGCCAGCCAGAGCTCGTGACCGAGGACCGACAAGGAAATCGTGACCGAGGCTAAGGGAAAGGCTAAAGCGGCTGCGCCGGCCGCGAGGGACGCGTACATGACGCAAACTCACGACCGGCGTGCCGATTACAAAAGCAACAAAAGCAACAACAATAACAGAGGCAACAACAACGATAGAAACAACAATCGCTACGACAATCGTGGCGGTGGTGGTTGGAGCTGCTTCGGCGGGAGGCCACGAGGTTACAGAGGCAAAGGTGGCCCCGCCTACAACCCAAACGAGAAAAAGCGCGCCAACCCCGCGCCGGGGGCTAACCTCGTGCAGCAGGAACCAACTCGGCCCCGACCAAGCAACACGGAGCACCAAGCTCCGGCGAGGCAGTCGCGCTCCGGGCAAGCCGCGGCGCCCGATGGGTACATCAATACCATCTCGGGCGGACCCTCGCTGGCGGGCTCAAGCCAGGCGGAAAGAAAAAGATACGCGAGGGCAAGTCACCATGAGCCCTCGGTATACAGCGTGACACAAACCTCACGATCCCACGTGGGTATGGCCTTCACAAAAGAGGACGCCGAAGGGCTCCATATGCCCCACTCCGACCCCCTGGTGATACACGCTCAGTTGGGCTCGAAAATAGTGAAGCTAATACTGGTGGACACGGGTTCCTCCGTAGACATCATGTATTTTGGCGCTTTTGAGCAGCTAGGGATCTCTGCGACATCCTTGAGGCCCTACGCTGGGAAGCTCACCTCTTTCTCAGGAAACGAGGTCGATGTCGCTGGTCTCATAGACCTGTGGATGACCCTCGGTACTGGCCCGACAACGAGAACCGAGGTAATAGAGTTTACGGTGGTGCACCTGCCCTCGGCCTACAACGCAATCATCGGGAGAGTCTCTTTGATGAAATTCCAGGTGGTGGTCTCCATCTACCACCTGAAAATGAAGTTCCCCACCAGCGTGGGTGTCGGAGAGGTGAAAGGCAACCAAGAAGAGGGCCGCGTCTGCTACATGACCTCGGCTAAGCAAAAATGCTCTGTGTTCATGGTAGAGACTTCGGGTGAAGCAAACCTCGAGGTCCGGGATTTCACAATACCCACTCCCGAGGCAGAAAGAAGGGTGATTACCCCCTTCGGGAACAAATCAGAAAAGATATACCTTAGGGGTTGCCTTACTAGGAATGCAGCAGCGTCACTAGAAGCCCTGCTTGTTGGGTCCCGCGACGTGTTCGCCTGGACTGCAAAAGATCTCCGAGGTGTGCCTCGGACCCTGGCCCAGCACTCCCTGAACATCGACGTCGCCATTCGTCCTGTGGTGCAGCGTCGAAGAAAAATGAACGAAGAAAGGGCAACCGCCGCAAATGAAGAGGTGGCCAAGCTGCTCGCCGCAGATTTCATACGCGAAGTCCAGTATCCGAAATGGCTGTCCAATGTCGTCTTGGTCAAAAAGGCCAGCGGCAAGTGGCGGATGTGTGTAGACTTCAAAGACCTCAACAAGGCATGCCCCAAAGACAGCTACCCCCTGCCCTCGATCGACGCACTTGTAGATTCGACCGATGGGCATGAGGTCTTGAGTTTCCTCGACGCCTACTCGGGGTACAACCAGATCTCGATGAATCCCCATGACGAGGAAGAGACATCCTTTATCACTCAGAGGGGGACATACTGTTATAAGGTCATGCCGTTTGGCCTCAAGAACGCGGGGGCCACATTCCAACGCCTCGTCGATCGGGTTTTTAAAGATCACCTGGACAGGAAATTTTCCGCCTACGTCGACGACATCGTGGTACGGAGCAAGGGCCCCGAGGATCACCTGGCTGACCTCGCCGAGGTTTTCACCACCCTCGGACACCACCAGCTCAGCCTGAACCCCGAGAAATGCGTTTTTGGCGTGTCCTCGGGGAAGTTTTTGGGATTCACGATCAGCGAGCACGGGATCGACGTCAACCCCGCCAAAATAGAATCTATTCTCGCAATGAGGTCTCCCCGATCTCGTACCGAGGTACAAAGACTCAACGGCGCTGTAAACTACTTGGGGAGGTTTTGCTCCCGCCTAGCAGACAAGTCCCTCCCATTCTTCGCCGCCCTCAAAAAGAACGACAAGTTCGTCTGGGACGAAAGACTCGAGACAGCCTTCTCTGAGTTAAAAACCCTCCTCACCAAGCTCCCCACCTTGTCACCTCCACGCGCGGGCGAAGATTTGCAACTGTATGTGGCGGTGAGTCCCGAGACCGTCAGCGCGGTGCTCACAAGAGAGGCCATGCACCCGGTATACTTTGTAAGCCGCGTGCTCCAGCCCGCGGAGCAGAGATACTCCCCGATAGAGAAGATGGCGCTGGCTGTAGTGACCGCCTCAAGGCGACTACGCCCATACTTCCACGCACATCCCATCCAGGTTCTTTCGGACCTCCCACTTCGTCAGATTCTTCATCAGCCCGCTCTCTCCGGACGTATGACCAAGTGGGCCGTCGAACTCTCCGAGTTCGATATCAATTATCTTCCGAGAACCACGATGAAGGGACAAGCCCTCGCCGACTTTATAGTGGAGGTCACCTTCCCCGAGACAGACACAAGCTCGGACGAATGGAAAGTGTTCGTTGACGGCTCACGATGTGACGCCGGTGGCGGGGCCGGGGTGTTCCTCGCTGGCCCCTCAATCGAGACGGAGTATGCTCTCAACTTCGCCTTTGATGCCACCAACAACGACGCCGAGTATGAGGCCATGATCGTCGGGATCGAGATGGCGCTACTCAACGGAGCCCGCAAAATCAGGGTCTACACAGATTGCGAATTGGTGGCGCGACAACTCAACGGTCAATACGACACCAGAACAGGTTTTCTGCCCGCTTACCGAGCAAAAGTCAAGGCCTTGGTCTCATGCCTAGAAACCTTCGCGGTGGAGTCAATCCCGCGAACCTCAAACACAAAGGCGGATGCCCTCGCCAGGTTAGGCTCCGCACTTCCCTTGGATGTGGGGAAGCGCGTAATGGTGGAGAGAAAGCTCTCGTGAAGTGTCGATAGCGAGGTCATGTCCATAAGGACCGAGGACTGGAGGTCCTCGATAACGAGGTACATACAAAGCGGCATCCTCCCAGAGGACCCCGCGCTGGCCAGAAAACTAAAGATGCAAGTTGCCCGCTACTGCGTCGTCGACAACCAGCTTTATCGTCGGGGCTAAGCTGAACCCAACCTCCTGTGCATACCGCCCAAGGCCACGGACCACGTCCTCTACGAGGCCCACGAGGGAGTTTGTGGGGGACACCCGGGGTGGAGATCTCTGGCACACAAAATCGTCCACTTGGGGTACTTCTGGCCCACTCTCCGACAAGACGCAAAAGCTTACGTCCAAAAATGCGTCGGATGCCAGAAACACGGGAACGTCCAGCACACCCCAACGGCTCCCCTCCGCAGCATTCACGCGCCATGCCCATTCGCAATGTGGGGAATGGAAATTTTAGGCCCTTTTCCTAAAGTTGTTGGCCAAGTGCAATACATCTTGGTCATCGTGGACTACTTCACGAAGTGGATCGAAGCACAAGCAATGGCAAAAATCACCGGGGCAAAGGTCTGCGAGTTCCTGTGGAAGAACCTCGTCTGCCGTTTCGGTGTCCCCATGACAATCATGACAGACCATGGTCCCCAATTTGACTGCGAAGAAACTCGGACTTTCTGCTCCGAGCTGGGCATCGACCTCAAGTTTTCCTTCGTGGCTCATCCCCAGTCCAATGGCCAGGTAGAAAACGTTAATGTCCGCATCTTGACAGACCTCAAAAAGCGCCTGGGCATGGCACAGAGCCGCTGGGATGAATTACTCCCACTCGTCCTTTGGACGTATTGCACGACCTCGCGCCGCGCAACGGGCGAGACCCCCTTCGCTCTAACCTACGGAGCGAAAGCCCTCGTTCCAGTAGAATCCCTAATTCCATCAGCAAGGGTGTACAACTTCGACGAAAAAGAAAACGAGGCCAACCTCAAGGTCGAACTGCAGTTCCGAGATGAAATCCGCGAGGTAGCGGACCTACGCTCTAGAGAATACAAGCGACGTGTCGCCGTATACCACGACAAGAAGGTCAGACCTCGCCTCTTGACTACAGGAAACCTCGTGCTAAGACGCACCGAAGGAGGAAAATTGGATCCTAACTGGGAAGGACCCTACATCCTCGGAGAAGAAGTCGCGCCCGGGGCTTTCAAACTCAGGGACGGCGAGGGGCGCACACTGAGCAAAACGTGGAACGTCACGCGACTCAAAAAATATTACATGTAGAAACTCGAAACCCTTTTGTTCCTCACAGTTATAAAGGATTGCAGGCTTTTCTAAAAACGCTCCCTCATTTGAAAAAAAAAAATCCCACCCCTCGCTTCCCGCTTGGGGTTGGAGAATCTCGTTGAAAAGATCCACCCCTCGCTTCCCGCTTGGGGTTGGAGAATCTCGTTGAAAAGATCCACCCCCTGGCTTCCCGCTTGGGGTTGGAGAATCTCGTTGAAAAGATCCACCCCTCGCTTCCCGCTTGGGGTTGGAGAATCTCGTTGAAAAGATCCACCCCTCGCTTCCCGCTTGGGGTTGGAGAATCTCGTTGAAAAGATCCACCCCTCACTTCCCGCTTGGGGTTGGAGAATCTCGTTGAAAAGATCCACCCCTCGCTTCCCGCTTGGGGTTGGAGAATCTCGTTGAAAAGATCCACCCCTTGCTTCACGCTTAGGATTGGAGAATCTCGTTTGAAAGAAATTCCACCCCTCGCTTCACGCTTGGGGTTGGAGAATCTCGTTTGAAAGAAATTCCACCCCTCGCTTCACGCTTGGGGTTGGAGAATCTCGTTTGAAAGAAATTCCACCCCTCGCTTCACGCTTGGGGTTGGAGAATCTCGTTTGAAAGAAATTCCACCCCTCACTTCACGCTTGGGGTTGGAGAATCTCGTTTGAAAGAAATTCCACCCCTCGCTTCACGCTTGGGGTTGGAGAATCTCGTTTGAAAGAAATTCCACCCCTCGCTTCACGCTTGGGGTTGGAGAATCTCGTTTGAAAGAGATTCCACCCCTCGCTTCACGCTTGGGGTTGGAGAATCTCGCTTGAAATTTTTTTTCCACCCCTCGCTTCGCGCTTGGGGTTGGAGGACCTCGTTTGAAAGAAATTCCACCCCTCGCCTCCCGCTTGGGATACTAGCGAGGTTCGTGAACCCCCTAAGACGCCAGGATTCGCGGACGGCTATTTTTTAGGTCGGAACAAACTTCCAGAACAAACGAGGTCCGAACAGAGGCTCACGACCTCGTCGCAGGACTACAACGCCCGGTGTGGTCCGAGCCCCACAAAAGATGTGACACTCGCACCATGGGGTTGGACGGATAAGGACTGACATATGCAAGAAAGTCTAAAGCAAACAAGCATAGGAAAAGAAAGTGACGAAGCTATAAATATAAAAGCAGGTGTTTCGATTACAGACCCCGTAGGGTCACCCAAACAAAAACAAAGAAAGGTGTTTTAATTACAAACCCCGTAGGGCCACCAGAGAAAAGTTCATCATTTCTTCGAGGTTTCAGCCTCGGGACCGGTAAGATCGATGGTTTTAGGAGTTTCGGCGGAAGCAGCTGAGGCTTCAGCAGGAGCAAGTCCAGCAGGAACAGGGGCAGCGGAGGCAAGAGACGCGGGCGCACCAGTCGCGGGCGCACCAGTCGCGGGCGCACCAGTCGCGGGCTGAGGTCCCGTGGAGGTTAACTCCGGGTTCCCTTCAATGGGCTCTACCTCGGGAGGCGCGGTGCTGGACACAATCCCGTCCTCGTTGAGGAAGAACTCACATTCCCCCTCGGGATCCTTCGACCCCAGCTCCCCCATGGTTTCGTTGTAGTTGGGGTTGAAGAAGACGATCTGGGGGTCGAGGTGCCCATACTTGGCCCCCGCCTGCTTTACGCCCATGCGGACCGCCTGGTGGAACATTGTCCTCACGCTCTCCACCAGCTCCGCCTTGTACTCCTCCGAGTCCACATACTTGGGACCCGCGGCCTCGACCTCCTTGTTAAGCTCAACAATGCGCCCCTTGAGGCGCCTGATCTCCTCCTCGGCCCTCAGAAACTCCGCTTCCTTCGCCTTGAAGAACTCATGCTCGGCGGAGAGCTTGCCTCGAAGTCCTTCAACCTCGCCCCGCAGAACCTCGGCCTCACCCCTCGCCCTCTTCTCCCCCTCCCTCGCCGCCTTTACCTCCACCCTCGCTGCGGCCTCCGCGGCCTCTACCCGCTTCTTGGCCGCAGCCTCCGCGGCTTTGGTCGACTTTGCGACCTCGGCCAGCTCCTTGGCCTGTCGCTCGCACACCTCGCTACGGGCCCGAAGCGCCGCCTCCATCTTTTCCATCCTCGAATGAAGTAGGACGATGCGACTTCGGTTGTAATTATCAAAAAAGGTGTGCTGCAAGTTCACAGAAGGATGAGAAAAGAAATAAGAAAGAGACAAGAATTAAACACACAAAAACAAAAAAAAAAGAAGAGGAGCTTACCATGGCCGAGTACCGAGCGGCCTCATCGTCAAGCACCGCCTCGGTGAGGTTGTTGGCCCACGCGACCTCCTCCTTGTAATCCCCCCGGGCCCAATGCAACGGGGCCCCTCTGATAGGTCCAGGGCAGTGAAACCTGGCGGGATGGGGGCCTGTATCCCCGCGACTTTGCCCCTCGAAGTTAAAGGCGGGGATAAGCTCCAGATCCCGCGAGCCTCGATGATGGTCGCCCGACCGGGGTTTCTTCTTCTTCTCAGGGGAAGACCCCGCTTCCTTCCTCTTTCGCCCGGCCTTGTCGTCAGACACCCGGGGTGGATGGGAGGTCCCCTTCGTGCTGGCCCCTTTCGACGGGACCACCTCAGGCCTTTTTTCCCCTTGGAGCGGCCCCGTGACGTCCCACTGCGACGCCCTCATAACGTTCCCCTTGGTCAGGGCTCCCCCCGTCGCGGTCGTTGGCGGGACAGGTCCCGGCTGCGTTGAACCTGTCCTCGCCTGCAAACTCGGCTGCGAGCTCGGCTCGTTGATTGAAATCCCCTTGGGGACCCGGGGAGCAGGGGTCTTGGAGGTAGACGTCATGGGCTGTTTCCCCTTCGACGTCGTGGTAAGAGCGTGCAGAAAATCCATTGTCAAGAAAGGAGCAAAAAGAAAAAAAGCAGGTTAGGACGAGATCAGAGACAAATGTAACGAGGTGTATAGCCCCGCAACCCTACAAGGAAAAAGAAAACTATCAGAGAAACAGTGATAATAAAATACCCTCTCTGCCCTCGCGAGGAGGGAAACTGAGGCTCAGTCCGGCCCGCTCAAGCCGGTCCTGAGAAAGGTAGCGCTCGTATGGCGCCTGGTACGCTGTGGCGTACTTGGCCTTGAGCGCCTGGAACTCAGCAACCTTGTACGGGCACACGCATTTCTCGTAGTTACCCGGTGCCACAAGAAAATTAAGGTATCTCCCGCTGAGGTCTCGGACCAAAAACCATTTAGGTTTCCACGTCCCGACGTTCGACTGGGTCGTAATGATCTTAACGTTCGGTGTGCTGAGGTTGACCAGGGAACAGCGAGGTTCTCTCCTCGCCAAGACTAACGCCGACAGATCGCTGAGGTTCGGCCCATCCAGAAGCTCGCGACTTCGAATTGTGTAAGCACACAACAACCGCCAAGCGTTCGGGAACAACTGAGCAGGGCAGACACCCATGGCCCACAAGAAATCAACGATGTGCTGGGCCAAGGGAAACCTAAAGCCCGCTTGGAGACTGACGAGGTTCACAACCGCACAACCCTCGTAGGACGCCAAGGGTCGCCCCTCCTCCTCTGGCAGTGCCAGCTCGACCCCCTCGGGCCAGGGGAAATCTTTAGCTATGTCCGCGAGGTCGTCCAGCGTCAAATCGGTGTCCACCCCCTCGTACAGGTAAGCCTCGGGAGTGCTCGGACTCATAGGAATCCGTTCTCTGAGGATGAAGGGAATGCCGGACACAGCGTCGGTAATATAGGCCTCGGGGAAGCTCGACGGCACATACGCGGCCGAAGCTGAGGCAATCGCCGCGTCCAACCTCGCCTCGACCTCGGCGGCGATCACATTAGGAGAAGAAGAGGAAGCCATTTCAACACCAGAATATATGCGCAGGCGGGGGAAGTACGAATTGATCGAAACAGCGGAGTCACTAGATGAGGGCTAGCTGAAGACCAACGAAGGAGAACTTGGGTTTTGAGAATCACTAGGCTCTACACTTCCTACGGACTCGGAGACCTCCTGATAGAAATTCTCTTGAAAATTGAAGACAAAGCCGGGCGGTGGGCTCGCAAAGGCTCTCCTAGGCATGAAAAGACAACGTCCAGGCCGCGAAAAGCTAGCACTTGGAAAAGAAAAGGTCAGTAAGGCACTAAAGGCAAGGCAACCAAAGAGAAAAACACGAAGTCATGACCCCGTGAAAGAAGGAAAAACGAGGTCAAAACCCGAGATCGAAGAACGAGATCACGACCCCGGGAAAGAAGGAAGGACAAGGTCGAACCCAAGATCAAAGCACAAAGATCATAACCTCGAAAAGAAAAGAGCAGGAGGTCATAACCTCGAAAAGGAAAAAAACGCGAGATCATAACCTCGGGAGAAAATGGGCACGAGGTCGCAACCTCGGGGGACAAAGCAACGCAAGATCATAAAAGGAAAGGCCACGTGGCATCCTACGGGCTACTCTGACAGGATAGGACGGCAAAGAAGAATTTGAAGCGCCAAAAGAAAGGAAAGAGAAAGAAGGCCAACCAACGGTGGAAGCCAACGGTGGAAGCCCAAACGTCCCGTCAAACAGACATCATGACGTTTGGGCTCCCGAGGGTTTTCGAAATTCGAAAAGTGGTGGGCGGAGAAACGGAAGCTCAACCGTCACCCCAAGCAAAAAAGAGAGAGGGAGAGAGAAGCAATAAACCCAAAAGCCCAGCGGTACCCTCACGACGACAACCGCCCCCCACCACCGTCTCACCACCGCCTCACCACCGCAACACCGCCCCCAGAGCGTAACACAGAAAAAAGAGGGGAGAAATGCAGAACGAAAAGAAAGGAGAGGAAACGCAAAAAACCAAGGGGAGACAAGGGCACTACGGAACAAAAACCACACCCAACGCCGGCGCGCAGACAACAAAGAAGCACCCAGAAATCACCAAACACCCACCCAGATGCAAAGCGGAACGAAGAAAGAACGAAGAAACACCCAGAAATTACAAACACCCACCCAGTTGCAAAACGGAACGAAGAAGGAGCAAAGAAAAATAACAAAGGCCAAACGCCAAGAAACACACAACCCTGCCACCGCCGCTTCGCAACCGTGACACCGGCGCGAAACACCGGGCGACACACCGTCGCTCTTACGAAACACGAGGCAAAAGGCGAGCAAAGGAAGAATCGAAGGCAAAAAATACCAAAAGACAGGAGAAAGAAGATCGAGAACTTACTTGTTTAAAGGTCGACGAACGGGAGGCGGTGGCGCAACTGGCGAACGGCAAGAAGCTCGTCGGAAACCGTCTGGAGAAACCGCTCAGAACAAACCGAAGAGATAAAGAAAGAGAAGGAGCGAAAATATTGAAGAGAGAAGATGAGGAGGAGGCGTGTGAGATACGCCCTTATATAGAGCAGATTTGGGCCTCCCCCACTCTCGAAAGGCTTCTTAAAAACCTGTCTCACCTGGACGGCCCACTAAGCAAAGTATGGCGAAAAGGCCCAAGAGTCTTCATCCGCGCAAAACAAGAAGAGAACCTAAGTACAGAGCCTCACACCTCGCAAAGCGCCCTCCCAACCACGAGAACGTCATAAACCTCGCATCTCGCGGATCCAGGGAACTTATGCCCCTGCGACCCTCGGGGCGAGGCCCCCAGGCCATGGGGTTGTGATGATACCCAAAACAGTAGAAGCAAAAAGTGGGCCCAGAAGGGCCCCCATAAGCAAACTAGGGACCCACGTCCATGCTCGGTTATTTAAAAACAAAACTCCCAACAGATGCGAGGTTTCTCGAACATCCCGGAACGAGGTCTTGACCTCGTTACCGACTCTACTAATACGTCCGCCCGCTCAAACCAATCACAAGTGACCTCACTCCCGAACCAATCACCAGCAACCTCACTCGCAAGCCAATCACAGGTGACCTCACTCATGGACCAATCAAAAACCCTTATTTCGAGTATCCCACATCGAACATTGGCCTAAACTCAGCCCCCCAATTCTCTATAAATAGAGAAGAACCTCGTAGGAAGAAGGGGTCGAAAAACCACTTGAACTCAAGAACCCTCTTGTTTGTTAAAGATCGACGTGATAGGAACACCGTCAAAAGACCTCGCTACAGATAAGAGAAACCCACAAAAGACCCCAAAGTCGCGCAGGGATCTCGCTCACGCCTAAAACCTCACTACAGAAACTCATAAAACTCCCTACATCATATCCTCAAATCTACCTCGCCCTAGAATCGACCTCGCAACATTAGGTGCGATCTCGGAACCTTGTAGGAGGTCTAGGTGTGATTCTCAAAGTTGTACATCAACCTCGTAGGTTTGTAACCTCGCTACCACGGAAAAATCATAAATAAAGGAGCAAGTGTTTGCACTCAAATATAATAATCTTATTTCTTGTCTCGTAGCATAGCCGTTATTTCGGGTTTCATCAACCTCATGTTCTCCAATTCCCTTTTCTCCTTCTATCTCTTCACGAGTGTGGCTTCCAATCTTAACCACTTTCCGAAAATGGTTCTAAGACAACACCAATATAGAATTCTCCATAATTCTATATGGAAGGATGAAAGTCTTAAGAAAGACTTAGGAACTTTTAGCTCTGATATCACTTCTGTAACACCCCCTTACTTAC
The DNA here is from genome assembly GCA_964016875.1 of Fallopia convolvulus. Lineage (NCBI taxonomy): Eukaryota > Viridiplantae > Streptophyta > Magnoliopsida > Caryophyllales > Polygonaceae > Fallopia > Fallopia convolvulus. Next base: position 37,963,241 of record OZ024731.1, on the reverse strand, counting down.
CCTGGAGGTATTACCGCCATTAACCCCGATTAAGACTAAACCGAAGCTATCCAAGGCTTTAAATAGACTGAACAAACTAAAAGAAACATTACAGCGGAATAAATACAATTGGTTTTATACAAACCTTAACCCAAAAAGATTAAATAAACATAACAACCTTTTATTTGAACAAAATCTTCATCAAGTCTTCCTTGAGTTCTTATTTCTGAAACTCATCTTCACTTTGAAGTAGTTCGACCATGATCTTCACTCAAGTATAGCCATTGGAAACCTTTCTTCAACTTTTGGAGCTTCAAACATCTGAATCCGCCTCTTGAATCAACTTCCAAGAAGAACCTGATGTATCGTATACAACGGTGGACACCAGCCGACCATATAAAAGAAAAGAAAATGGACGGGTTAGTCTAATGATAGACTAGCAAGCGGAGAATCTAACTTGGTTCTTATGGTTGTAACTAAACATATTGGCATCCAAATCCGATTAGACTCGGATTATGATCCAACAGTTAGCAGTCTTATAGAGAATAAGAAGGAGACTCGCATAATCAAGAGAGAGAACACCACCGCTTGTGGTTTCTTTTAAGAAGCATAAACAATTGTTGGGAACTCATATTAATCACATAACATTTTGAAAAGCCTCCATCGACTATTCAGATTAACTTAATCAAAGCTTGATTAAGAATCATTCATAACCGGGAGCAAGAATGGTTATCGAATAGACTAACCATTCGGGTATATTAATGTGCCCAACGCACTTATCTATCATTACTATCAATCTGTGCACTCGCACCATTTAATAGTTCTTACATAGTTCGGCCAACAACCGAGATCAGAGGGCCTGTTTCATCCATAATCATTTTCATATATCCTCGGCCAACAACCGAGATTCGGCCAACAACCGAGATTCGGCCAACAACCGAGATCAGAGGGCCTATTTCATCCATGATCATTTATACATGCTCGGCCAACAACCGAGATTCGGCCAACAATCGAGTGTCAATTGCACTTAGCTAGAGTGCACCATTGTCCTCCTTCAACGTGAAGCGTGACATGAGTCATTTCCAATATTGGGATACGCTAGCAAGCTACGCCCCCAATACAGATTTGCTTATAAAGAGGTCATTGGAGACTCGACTCCTACCCTTGTACTACCTATTTTGCAACAGTGTTTCAGCACAGGACCACTAAAGAGATGTCTTGGAGTCTAAACTCCCATCTCTAACATCTTATTTCACAACAATTTCTCAGCATGAGACACCTAATCATACAACGGTCCTAAGTTCAGTTCTAGCGCAAAAACCGCAATAGCGACATGGTCGTTATTTCTAACAAAATAACAACCTATCAAACTTTATTCAACATACAAATTTTTTCCAACATGAGGATCAAAAGGAATTCAATTCCTCATTAATAACCATAACGCAAGAGAGAATCGTCCACTTGCCTTAGAAGGCGTGCTCAACGTCCTTAGCAATTCCAACAGTAATATTTATCATCCTTCTGACAAATATAACAAAAGGATTTCTCAGCAACAAGCTCACAAAAACACTTCTTAGTTGTATTCTCAACTCCTACAACTTCCTAATCGATAAACGATTTAATTTCCGAATATCGATATATAATAAATCCTTAGTTATCATGTTTCAAGGAGCCATCTTGGCAGAATTATAACTAATAATCCGCTTCAATTTTGAAATAATTTTCTAAATAAAAATTGTTCATTAGCAACAGTTCTTAAAGTTTACCAAATTTCGGATCAAACGGATTGACAACGAATCCCGAGTAATTAACCGAAGTCCTTTACCTGCCAATCGGTATCTGAAACTTGTATTCGCTATAACTGAAGATCCTGACGTCCGTTTCTCGAGCGGTTTGAACATGTGGGACTGTATCAACGTCAAGATTATAAAAACCATAAAGATAATTAGCAAAGCGGAACCAAAAGGCCTTTACGGTGGCTGCGCAATCAGCCCGCTAATTAATTTCGATCGTATATACCTTCATTCGAGCCCATGGCTCGTTTGGCTCGATCATGGCTCAATCCCTGAGCCCGAGGGTGACAGGCCATTGCCTGACAGTGGCTCCCATGGTGGTTGGTGGTCGGACATGCCAGTGGTCGCCGACGACGTCGCGGCGAGGCAAGAAAGAAACCGGCGGTGAAGCTTCGAATTCACCTTCCCAAGTCCGGCGTTCCGTTCTCTCGCTAGCTGGTTTGGTTCCTCTTGCAGCAGCTCAACCCAAGAAAGGTGAAGAAGATGATGAAGATGGGGTGGAGGAGGCAAGGAGGAGGTGGAAGGGAAAGAAAATTGTCCGCGATGGAGTTGAATTCTTTCTCCCAAGTGCGTCGTTGTTCTCCTCTCTTGTCCTGGTTCCTTTGTTTTTCATGGGAAATGATAGACTTTGACGAGGCTAACAAGAAAAGTGTCCCCATCCACTTTCTCTGGTTACTTCAATATTAAGGCAAGAAAGGCGGTTTAAAACCAAAATCCGTCTCGGAACGGGACTCGCGTTAAAGCGGTAAAATTATGTACCTCGGGTGGAAAAACTTACTAAATACAAAACGTTCCGTAAATTATGTAGACCAATAAAATCAATTTTCCATGATTTTATCACGCTACCTTCAATTTTTAAGGCTTCTGTTTCGTATTTTAAATCCTTTCCGGTACATAATTAAAAAGGCGACTTATCCAATAAATATTCTTTTTCCACTGAAAAATCCTAGAATTCACACCGATCCATAAAATCATTTCTATGTGATTTTAGAATATTACCAAGAATTTCCTAGAATTAATCTCCAGTAAAAATATTGGATTAAGCGTTAAAACGGACTAAGAGGTTAAAAGGATATCTAAGAAAAATTAAAAAATATCCTCAAAAACCGCAGTTATTACATGGACTAGCCTGATGCAACCCGAGACCCGAAGTCATCCAAAAATCCGAAGCTACCTGATCCGAAACCATCCGAAATTCCGAAGTTATGCGACCCGAAACCATCCGAAAATTACATTATGTTTTAAAATATTAATAATAGTGAATATTTATTATATTTATGTTTTCAATTTAAATATTACATTATTATTTAGACCTAGAGTAGTTAAACTAGAAAAAATAATCATTCGATACATGGTCTGAATCAAAATTCGGCTTATTCGAAATCAAATTAAGCAAAAATTTGGCCAAAGTCAAAATACGATTCACCCAAAATCCGAAAAACCTGACACCCGACTCACCCGAAATCTAATTAAACCAGAATCCAAACTTATCCGAAATCAAGTTGGACCTGAAACCTAACTTTGCCCGATTAATCAAACAATTACAATTTCAAGTAGGGCACCTCTTCTTCCTAACCGCAATTTTAAGGAGCAAGCTTTCACCATAGGGTAATTCTTTTCTTCAATTTCATTTCCCCCCTAAATTTTGATGATGATTCTGAATTATTGTATATTGTTGAAGAACCCCTTTTTGAGGAGAGGAGATTAATCTAGCATTTGCATTGAGATTTTGTTTAGTTATTAGATGTCGTTTTGGACAAATCCCATGCCGACATTGAGCAAGGGGGCATTCACTGAAGCTCCGCGTCCTGCATCGTCACTCGTTGGCATCCGGCGGTGCTCCGATGCTTCTACCGGTGGAGGGTTTTCTTAAGTGAGGGGAGTGTTCTTTTGTGAAGTTGGAGTTGGATCTGAAGAGTGGTGGGGAGAAATCTCTTCATTGTAAAAACAAGAGAAATTCCAGGATGTGCCATCTGAGTTTGGATGCTTCAAACCCTGAATCTTTTTCAATTAACTTGTCAGAGTAATATTTTTTTAACTTCAATTTTATTAAAAAAACTGACGGAACTTTTAACAATTGGAAGGAAAATATATAAAAGGGTACGGGGCGGACTAGAATTAAACTGAGAGGTACCACTTGGAATTTCCCTTAAAAAAAAGAAACAAGCCCTTATTAACATACCAGCTATGCAGCACACCCCTATTTTAGTTTGCAGTTATAATATTACAAAATAAGCTCCTAAACCCTTCTCCACCTTTTTCTTCCTTCCTCTACTCTCCCAATACTACAAAATAAGCACCACTTGCGACCAGGCCGACGATTCATTCTCCTTGTCCTTCCTCTTCACTTCCGTCCACACCCCGCTCCGTCGTCTCCCCATGCCACCTCCGACTACCCTTGAAGGCATGCCTCAACTTTACGGGTACATCCACTCCACACTCCATCGTTTCGTCATCCAGATATTGCACCCAACATTTTGGTGTGCATTTATAATATCCACACAATAATTCTGCGTGCGCTGCTTCTTTGCACACAAAAGTTTTGCGTGCAATTTGTTTATACACACAAGTGTTTGGCGTGCAAGGCTTTTTTGCACATTTGTTAATTGCGTGCATAGTTCTTTCGCACGCAATCGGCGCACTTGCACATACAATTACGAAAATAGAAAAAATGCTTATATGAATGGTGAACGTACCATGAAATGTCGACTATGTAGCTCGTCTTCAGAAACTTTTTTCATTGTCACTCGACATTTGTTGAGAAATAATATTATTAAGAAACTTAGATTTGAATCAGGGTTGCAACAATAGAGTATGTGGAAAAGGGGACGAAAAGTATATTTGGACTAGTTTTGTAATTTCTAATAAATGAAATATCGCAAACTAATTTTTATGTGACGGTGCATAACATGGCCCCTTATTAATACATTAATTTACAGTTGGCTACTCCGCCCAAAAAGGGAAGAAAGGAACAGAGGTGGGAGAATCACTGAATTATAGAACAAATTAAATTTTCAATTGGGTAATTTTTCAATTGGCAAAGGCACCGAATAATTGTTTGGTTGTTGTTTATTAATTGTTTAAAATTGATTGGATAATTGTTTTGACGAGAATTAGTACATGTGGGTTGATATTTTAATTTTTGAATTAAAATGGTTATATGTTTAGAAATTAAATGTAAATTACTCTCTCAGTTTTATAATATTTGTCATTTTAGTATTTTTTTGGTACAAAATATTTATTATTTAAGTTAATTTATCCAAAATTTTAATTATCATTATTCAATTAAAATAAAGGGGTCTATTAATACGAGTTTGGTTCAAATCAAACAAACTCTTATCCTAAAACAAACTCTTATCCTAAAACGAATGCACTTTTTGTAATTAGTAGTGCACTTTTCATACTTCAGAGTGCACTTTTTCGCATTTGTACTTTTTGTACTTTTTAGTGCACTTTTCAAATTTGTTTAGTGCACTTTTTCGTAATGCACTTTTTGTATTTTTCAATGCACTTTTATATGAAAAGTGCATTACTAACTATGAAAAGTGCATTCGTTTTAGGATAAGAGTTCGTTTTAGGATAAGAGTTTTTTTCATTTGAACCAAACTCCTATTAATACATATGAAACAACATATCTCCATAAAAACAACGATTAATATGAAGTAATCACAAGTGATTAATTTGGTATATTTTTTATATTCTTAAAAAAAATGTGCCAAGGTTTAAAATGACGAATACTCCGGAGGTAATATCCCGTAGTACAGAGAAATGTAATTTAATTTGTACATTTATTCCTTTTTTTTTTGAAAATATTATTAGTATTATTTTTATTTAAGCTAGTTTAATTTGTACAATTTTTTTTACTTATAAGCTTGTTTAAAGTCCGCCTCCATATCTAGTCGATCCTGGATCCACCACTTTTCTGACAAATGCTATAATTTTTATATTAAAATCATGAGAAACTTATTAATTGTATAATAGTCCGGTTCAAGTGCGAATGGGCGCCCAGGTGTGAAATAAGAAAGACCATGAGCCGTTGGATCAAGAAAAATCAAAGGCGCTGATCATTTCACTTATAAAGGGGGAAAAAACGGCATGGGCGAATTATTGGCGAATTATTCGCGTATTTTTGAAAAAAACGGAACTAGGACACGCGCCCAGATTGTTCATCAGTATTGTGGATTTGTTCATCAATAATGTGGATTTGTTCATCAAAACAGTGATTTTGTTCATCAAAACTGTGATTTTGTGCATAAATAAACTATTGCTTGTGCATCAAAAATTTATTGTTTGTACATAAAAAATGAACAAATGTGTATCAAAATTACATGCAATATGTTCATCAACATTGTGATTTTGTTCATTAAAAAACAAAAATATTTATTCATTGGTTTTGGCATATTTGTTCATCGGTTTGTGCATATTTGTTCATTAGTAACATCAATTTGTTCATTCGTTTATGCATATTTGTTGATTGCCTTTTTCATTTAATTGTTCATTACTAGATGCATAGTTGTTCACTAGTAACCTCAATTTGTTCATTGCTATATGCATATTTGTTCATTAATAACATCAATTTGTTCATAGCTAAATAAGGCACAAGCACTCCTCTTCGATTTGTTGCTATCTCGTTCTCTTATCATACACCATATTATTGCAAAGTCAAATTCTTTATCTATTATCTTTTGCATTCAAGTTTCTACATCAAACTTATCTTATTTTGGTACTATATTGAGCACTTCATGCGTATTGACAAGTTAGCCTTAAAGCACTTCATTCGTATTATACTTTGAATTCAAGATAGTCTTAAAGCACAAAATAAATGCAAAAAATGCACAAATAGATAGTCCTAAATGTACAAGTTGATGGTATTAATAGTCCTAAATGTACAAGTTGATAGCATTGACACATAAAACATAAGTTTATATCAATTCACAAATAAGGGTATAATAATGAACAAATAAGTATATATCAATGAACAAATAAAGATATATCCATGAACAAATAGGGTATATAATGAACAAATAATGAAGTATACTAATGAACAAATAATGATATACCATGGGTATATCAATGAACAAATAGGGGTATATCAATGAACAAATACGAGTATATCAATGAACAAATACGACTATATCAATGAACAAATATGGACATATCAAAACTAATTATATGTGCATAAAAAACTACATAATATTGTATTCCTACACATAAATAAGGTTAAAAAATAAAATTAAAAATTAAAAAAGTTCGAAATAGATGAACAATGTTATAAAAAACTCAATGCACAATTAGTTAGTATTGATGAACAATTGGTGAATATTGATGAACAAATCGCTATTTCTGATGAACAAACTAGGCGCGTCTCATAAAAACGTATTTTTCGAAAAATTCGTGAATAATATGGAAAAAATTCGTCCGTGTCGTATTTTATTGAAAAATACGCGAATAATACGGGAAAAATTCGCCCGTGCTGTATTTTATTTTTTTAATAAATGTTTAATCATGGACGTTGATTTTTTTGGAATGAACGAGCGAGATTCATTTTTATTTCTCGCACATGCGTCCATTCACACGTGACTCTTTTTCTTGTATAATAGTATATATATTAAATATTTCGTTGATATTTTCTTGGAGCATACGTGGAAACTGGGAATAAGATATTTACGAGTGAGGGGCTATATATAAATTATTTCGTTTAGATGGAGCGTGGATGATGAGCTGTGTTTGTACGTGAACTGCCAGTTGTTTCTACACAGTTAGCCTTTTTATTTTATTTTGGAACTATTTTTAAATAGTTTAAACTTGATAAAAAAAAATAATGTTAGCTTATGGATATCAAAGTCAAATTTCGTTTACCAATTTGGCCATTTGTATAACTTTTAAATTAGCTTATGTAATTAAAAACTTAAAAATTAGCTACTTGACTGAACAATTAATTAAACGTGAAAATGCATATTACGGCCATTCATATCATAATATCATATCCATTTATTTGCAAAAAACAACCCAATAAAGTTTACACAAAACCACCCTTTATTCATAGTTTGTTACAAACAACCACTGAACCACCCACATCCTTATATTGGTAAATAATCTTATTAAATATAGTAAGACATTGATCTACCCATACCATTTTTTACATTTTTATTATTATATTTCATCTACTTTCAATTGAACAAGAAAAAAACCTAAATCAAGGTATGCCATCGGTTCAGACCTGGTCTGGACCAATATCCTTCGAAAACCTAGATCAAATAATCTGGTTTAGTGCGGTTCTATTTGGTGTAGCCTTGATTAGGGACCAATAAAAATTTTAAAAAATGTTTTTCCTTTTTCATTCATTTTTAATGCTTTTAATAATTAAACCATAATAATATTAATAAACTCTAATTCTCATAAAATTTTAAAAGTAGACCATATTGTTATAATAAAATTTTTTGGTAAATTAGAACTAAAAAACATACAAATCTCACTCAAGTAGAATAATTGTAAAACAAAATCCCACAATACTCAAGAAACTGGATGAAAAACATCTGTTGTCTAGGTAAAGATTAGACGAAAAACAATAAGAGATTGTTAAAAAATATGAGTATATTGGTGTTTTAATATATCCAGTTGAATTATTTAACAAAATAAAGGTATAAGAGGTTGTTTGTAACAAACTATGAACAAGGTTGATACTCGTCAACCCTAGAACAAATGTTCTAAAAAACGTGAGGCGAACATTGGGCGGATTGGGACCGCCTAGCGTCTAGACGACATAATGGTGGCCTAGGAGGTCCTAGACGGGTGCCTAGGTGGTTTGGATATCTAGGCGGGCTAGGACCTTCTAGCGCCTAGCCGGGGCCTAGACGAGGCCTAGAAGAGATTTTTAGAACAATGCCTAGAACATAAACAATGAAAAACCAAGTAATATGGGTAGATGAAAAATGCTCCCTTTTTTCTCTGCCCCATTGCCCTGACCTAAGACACCCTAACTCAACGTACCATCGTTCGCTCTAACCCTTCGCCTCAAATCCACCATGTTTTCCGTTCATCCGTTCTCACTCCTTCCCTAAACGAATTACCATAGCCTGACAAACTTTAGAATATTGACATATTTTCTCCCTTTCACCCAAATTAAGCATCTATACCGCTCTTTGTTGTAGACTCTTTTTCAAAGCTGGAAAAGGCAAGATTACGGTCGTGGTGGAATGTGATTTAGGGCGATTGTGTGGGGCTCTGCAAGGAGTGGTGGTGGCCTTGTAACATTGATGTTGTGAAACAAACCATGTCTCCTACCGACGTCGATGAGTTGATTCGAGTGCCTTTTGATGGACCAATTACAAGGAGCCGAGCTAAGAAGATTGGACGACAACAATCTTAGTTTGATTGGCAGCCATAGTTGAAGGGTCCAACAAGACGAGATGGGTTACTTGCATTCGACATCAGCTAAGCCCGGATTCTATGGATTAATATCTTGGGCCTAGTTTCACAAGGAATGGGGCGCCATTTGTTATTTTGGGCCTTGTTCACCTTTATTTCCTAATTTAGATACATGGAATGGTTTGTCTCACTTTAGGGCTGAATTTAGTAAGTGACCGGGTGAGATAAATTGTTACGTGGGTCAAAATCAACTCTTTGACTTGACCAATCTAAATTATAGAAAATATATTTATTATTAGTTATTTTATGGAACAACTTTAATTCAGCTTTTTATAATGAGATTTTCGGCCATAGGCTTGATGTTAGTGGTTGTTAATCTCTCTCCTATCATTTTATTATCTTTAAGATATTTATAGTTTGTTAGGAGTTTCCTTAATTAAATAAGTCAGATACATTTTTATTTGATTTATTTAATTTAAGAGGAGCTAGTTAGTTAGGGCTAAAATTTTATATTATCTTGGAAAGCAAGCCAAATCCCCATAATACCCTTCTAGGGTTGGCTGGGCTTTGTGCCTTGCTCTCCAAGGAGTTGCTTTGTATTTTCCTTTAAATACTCTTGTTTTGTCATTCAATAAAAATTAGGTTGAGATTAGATAAACCCTAAATTGTTTTATCTAATCTTTGGGCCAAAATTAATCACGTGTGTTAGAAATCAAGAGACGATCATCATCTTCATCCAACTCATTCATAGAATCACTCTGTTCTATCCATATAACCAATTGGTTCTACATAGAAACCGAATTCTCTCTCTTTGTGTTTAATTCGGATTTGTTTCGTTGTTTGATCAATTAGTATAGTTCTAGTTTGATTAATCCGATCAACTAGTTCATCAACTTGGATTAGAGTTCGATCCATCCTAGTTGAATTATCTCTTTGATTCAATAAGTGATTCAATTCAGTTGTCTTTCATTAATTCCTAATTTAAGTTGCTTGTTACGAAAGGTAGTAACTTGGTTAAGCAGATCAGGTTTGAATCGAGTTTACTGGCAAGATCGGGACTTGTGTGGGTCAAACAAGATCAACGAGGAGTAATCCGAGGCGATTAATGTTCTCCTTTTTAGTCGTGTTTTTAGGGTGTGTTTTGTGCGTTTGAGTCTTTTTCTTTAATTTTGTGTTTTTTTGAGTCATTTATATAGGTTTTCATATTTCCTTAAGATATGGAGTCTACATAAGCTTTGGTGGTGTTTTATAGGTTTTTAGAAGCTGTTTGGAGCACATTTGAGGAAAAGAGCAAAACTGAGGAGAAGCACTTAAGGAAAAGCTCAAGGAATGAAGTTCATAAAGAAGTGAAAATAAAGTTTGAGCTTGGAAAGAAGTAGAGAATTCCGTTACAAGAACATAGGAAAAAGAATCGAGTCAAATAGAGGTGTAACGAATTCGCTACGCAAGTTTTACTCAAGGTTGTTCGTAGTGCTGTAACAGCTCGGTACCGAGGTGCACAGGTCGGTACCGATGCATCCCGTGTCGTAGCGAAGACCAAGTCGGCGCAATTAAGTGCAATTTTATGCTATTTCCTTTTATGTTATTAGATAATCTTAAAGGATATATCTTATAAGAAGATATTATCTCCTTATAGATAGATCTAAGATAGATTAGTTTCTCTATAAATACCCTTCTCTAGCTCTTGTAACATAATCAACTGCCTTGGAGGAAAAGTAAGGGGAGAAGAGAGGAGATAGGCGTGAGAGGGGGATGAGTAGGAAACTTGGAGAACAAGTTTATTTGGATTCAAAGTTGTAATCTTTCTCTTTAATTCAATTTTGATGTTTTTAATTATTATTAGTGAGTAGTCTTCCTCTCTAAGGTTGGGGTTAAACCCAACAATGATTGTGCATGCTTGTTTGTGATCATGTTTTGATTGTTTTTATTGCATGAATCTATTCTCTTGTTTTTAATCCTTGAAACGAAAGTTGAAAGGAATTTCTCATTCATAGTTGAAGCGAAAGCGGAAAACTTGAATCAGAATAGTCAATTTAGGGTTTTGAAAGTAGAAGCTGATCAATCCTAGTTGAAGTAAAAGAGATTAGATAGTAAGTTTGTTGATTAAATGAAAGTTATTTGATTTACTTGCTTAGGTTGACGAAAGTTGACACCTTTATGTGATAAAAGTAACTGAACTTAGCACTTACTTTCTCCCTGTGGACGAACAAGACTTCGCTATACACAACGGGGTCTTGATATAAATTTATTTGTTGTCAAGAATCCCTCTCAACAAATTGGCGTTGTTGCCGAGGAGATTTCAATAGTGCCAAGTTTTATTCTTTCTGCGTTTTTCGGGACTCCGCCGAGTCGGTAACGACGCCTCCCCCCCAGGGTCGGTACCGACCCTGTTGGCAAACCCAGTTTCTTTGCTTTTTTTTTGTTTATTTTCTAGATCACTATCGACTCGTTACCGACCCTATCCAGGTCGGTACCGACCTTGTCGACAGATAGTTGTTTCTTTCTTTTTAGTTTTTGTTTCACGGGATCACTGCAAGCTCGAAACTGACCCTCTCTGAGAACTCGTTTTTGCTTTTTCATTTCGTTTTTGTTTTTGTTTTTGCTTACAGTGTATGCCAACTGAAGGACGCCGAGTTGTGTCTCATCCAAAAGTAGACTTTGAACCCGAGTGATCATTCAACTGCCGATTAAGAGAATGCAAAGCCATGGCCATGACACCCGAAGAGATAGCACAACGAATGGCCACACTCCAGAGGCAGCTCGATGTCGTGCAAATTGATAAAGCCGCTCTATAGGAGCAACTCAATGCCTATCCAAGAAATCCTAAACAATATATGCATCCAAAACCGAGGGTGACAGAATCAACAATTGAGCTTCCTGAGATAGAGAAGACCTTTGAGATCAAACCTCAATTCATATCCTTGATCAAAAGGGCTCAGTTTGAGGGAAAACCCATTGAGTGCCCGATAGAACATATTAAAAATTTTCTTGATTTATGTGACACTATTGCTGCTAACGGTGTCTCTTTAGAATATGTTCTGTTGAAAACTTTCAAATGGTCTCTTGTAGGAAAGGCCCTGAGCTGGTTAGAGAGCCTACCTCCCAAGTCAATAAAGAAATGGGAAACTCTACATGACTTGTTCATGACAAAGTTCTTCCCACTCGCCAAGACTACGGAGTTAAGGAAGCGCATCAACTCCTATCACCAGCTGCCTAATGAGACCTTTGTGGAGACATGGGAGAGATTCAAGGAGATGCTTAGACAATACCCTACTCATGGGCAACCACAATATGTGCTCCAAGAAATCTTCTTCCAGGGTATCAATGCTGAAACGAAGAACCGCATCAACCTGCACACTGCTTGCAGTTTCATAGAAATGGATCCCGATGAGGCATGGGCATTGCTTGACAAATTAACCAACTACGATGCAATGTATGGAGTACAAAAAGCCCATCAGCCCCAAAGACGGCTCTACAATCCAAACAGGGACGTGGTAGACCCCAAAGAGAAGCACTAGTTCTTGCAAGATGAGGTCAACCGCCTGAAAAAGCAGGTAAGTTATCTTAAATCATCTCCGTCTTGTCTTGAATGCGGGTCTTCAGCCCATGCTACTTCTGCCTGCACTAACTTGCAACAGGTTTGTGCTGCTGAGGCATATGAAGAAGCTAACTACATGAGGGGTCCCTATAGGAACCAAACATATAATTCTTATGTAGGTAGGAATAACAATTAGCCCACCTGGGGCAACTATGGCCAAGGGAGCGAACCTCCTCAACAAGAACAAAGGGTTCCTCCTTATAGATCCCCGGACTATCAAGAGATGCCACCATGGGTGCAAGGACTCTATGAATGGATCAATGGAGTGAAGAATGAAATCAATGAAGTCCAAGCTAACCTCAATAATCAAATGAAAAGGTGGGGAGAGTTCAAGAACTGGAAGAAGAGCGTTGACTCACAACTAGGGAACCTTGCTGCACAAGTTCCTAGACCTCAAAGGCAATTCCCAGGCCGCCACGACGAGAACCCAAGAGGACAAATAGCAGTTGTACATCTCAGGAGCGGAAAGATACTACCGAACTATGCTGAGGCCAAAGACAACAAGGTCGATACCGAGTATGATGCTCCAACCAAGCTCAATAATGAGCCAAACAAGGTCGATACTGAGCCTAAAGACCTCGGTACTGATGCTCCACGGGTCGTTAACGACCCAAATCCATCTAAGTCTTCGCCTCTTGACCACTCGCTCAGTCCTAGGCTCGGTAACGACCCCACCCGAGTCGATACTGATCCTTCTCATACACCGATCGACCCTCTTGTCGATTCCGTAGAGCCTCGATCCGAGTCTCTCTCTATCCCAAGTTTGTCAAAAACTCTTCCTTTCCGGATTAGGAAGTCTAATGATGTTACAGAGGGAATGTTTAGACGATTTATCAAAATTCTCCAGGGCTTAAATATTTCTATACCTTTTACTGATGCCCTTAATGAAATGCCTGCCTACACTAAATTTTTGAAAGAGATTTTGAGCAGGAAAAGATCAATTTCTGAGCTGTCAAGTGAAGTCCGATCTATAAAGCTCCTTGAGAAACTCGGTGATCCAGGTAAGTTTGCCATTTCAATTGGTATTAGAACTCACCGTTTTAAAGCTCTATGTGATCTAGGTTCCAGTGCTAGTTTATTAGCATTATCTATCTGGACCAAGGCTAACATGGGACCACTAGAGCCTGTTGATATGAACCTCTACATGGCGGATGAATCTTCTGTAAAAGCAAATGGAGTCGTTGACGATGTCCCAATCCAAGTTGGAAAATTCTTTGTTCCCAACGACTTCATTGTTCTAGAAATGCCAGAAGACCCAGTGGTACCAATCATTCTTGGAAGACCATTCTTAGCCACCGCAGGAGCAAGAGTGGATGTCAGAAAAGGACTTCTTACGTTTGATATTGGAGAAGAGAAGGTCGAATTTCATTTCAATTCGACCATAAGTGAAGTGTCTAGTTGTAGTATTGAGGAGCCTACCGACCCACCATGGATCGGTAATGATCCCTCTCTAAGTACAGAAACGAGCAAATTCAATGGAGACACATCTACCGAGGAGCCTACTAACCCTCCATGGGTCGGTAACGACCCTTATATGAAGGAAAACGAGGTGGGAGGTGGATCCAAGCACGACATTGAGCCACTTCTAGATCCAGCAGGGTCGTTAATGACCCACATAGCCTCGGTAACGAGCCCTTCTCTGAACAATCAAAGTAAGTCTTCTTGCTCTGATTTGTTAGATTCTGGTCATGATCCCTTCTCTTATCCTTGTCCTATGCTAAATCCTACTATTAGTCATATAAAGGAGACAAAACCTCCTTGGTTTTCGGATTTTACTAACCCTATTGTAGGATTACCGAGCATACTTATTAATGATCGTGGGCCAAATGTTTTTGAAAGAAGCTTTAATGCTGTTTTGGCAAAATATGGGGTTCCTTTTGATCCCAAAAAAGCTAGATGGAAGCCATCCTGATTAGAGCGAAGGTAAGTTCGTCAGGCTAACAACGTTAAACGTAGCGCTTATGGGAGGCAACCCGCTTTTTTGTTTTCGCTTTTAGTTTTTGCTTTCTTAGATCTTTTTGCTAGCTTTCTTTTGACTTGTTTTTAGGTTAGACTAGTGTAGTAGGGATAGAAGTTTTTCTAAAGTGAATCAGGTACAAAGATGTGGAAGAAGTGCTAAATGAAAGAAGGAAAAAAATCAATGCACTCGGTTTACAAGAGCAACAAGGAAGAAACAGTGTACAACAAGCTTGTTACCGACCTCACAAGGTCCGTACCGACCTCTACAGAACCGAAGAAATCAATTCCTCAGTGATTAATGGTTTCAAGCAGCTTCAGTTTTATTTTGTGAGTTCCCTTTTCTTATCCTCTTTATATCTTTTTATGTCTTTGCTTTAAATAGTGAGGACACTGTTTGGTTTAAAGTATGGGGTGTGGGAAAAGGGAACTCAGTTTTTGTTTGTATTTTTAGGATTAATAATATTCCACTTAGATGTCCTATGATATTCTTTAACATGCTTGATCATGTAATTCCATAGCATGTTTGGATAGCTTTGCCTGAATCATGTTTAAAATTTGTTCTCTGTGGGTACTTAGCATGTGATGAAGTTGAGCGCAAATGATCTTAGGTAGGAATGAGTGAAATCCAACAAAAATTGCTACCTTGTGAGTTATTTTTGGCCTTATAGGGAGAACATCAAAAATTACTCTTCTTTTCTTGTGTGATTTACTCTCCTTATGCATATTATCTTTTGTCATTGATATGGTTATCTATTTCTTGAGACCTATATGAGATATTAGTTCATTGCATGTGAAGTCAGATGACGGAGAACTTACTTTTCATAAGCCCTATTAATTTATATCCACCCTTACATTATCCGCTTTTTGAAGCCAATTTGAACCTTAAAGCCTTTTATTTGTAGCTCCACAAAATTATTCCCTAGCTGATGAAAGTTTGACCCTATCCGGGGAAAAGGACTTAGTATTGGTTATTGTGATGGTTTTGTTCAGTGAGTTTGTTTGGTTCAAGTGTGGGGTAATATTGGGTTGGGTATTTGAAAGTCTTGTAGTTTATCTTGTAAAAGGAGTTTGGTTCTCTGAATGCATTTACAAAATAAGTGGAAAGTTAAGAAAAAGAATGAGCAGACATCGTTACCGACCTAATAGGTTCGGTACCGAGCTTCCCAGCAGAAAAAAATAAAGAAAAATCAGAAGGGAAGAAAAAGCAAGAAAAAGAACTTTGATCCTATTTCCTTTTATATTAAGGGATATTACCGTATCAAACATCCTTGAGCAAGAAAAAGAGCTTTCATCCTAAGAACAACACTTAAGGAAAAGCTCGAGTTGAACGGAGGTGAAGGAATTCGCTACGCAAGTTTTACTCAAGGCTGTTCGTAGTGCTGTCACAGCTCGGTACCGAGGTGCACAGGTCGGTATCGAGGCATCCCATGTCGTAGCAAAGACCGTGTCGGTGCAATTAAATGCACTTTTATCCTATTTTCTTTTATGTTATAAGATAGTTTTAAAGGATATATCTTATTAGAAGATATTATCTCCTTATAGATAGATCTAAGATAGATTAGTTTCTCTATAAATACCCTTCTCTAGCTCTTGTAACACAATCAATTGCCTTAGAGGGCAAGTAAGGGGAGAAGAGAGGAGAGAGGCATGAGACGGGGACGAGTAGGGAAACTTGGAGAACAAGTTTGTTTGGATTCAAAGTTGTAATTTTTCTCTTTAAATCAATTTTGATGCATTTAATTTTGATTAGTGAGTAGTCTTCCTCTCTAAGGTTGGGGTTATATCCCAACAATGGTTGTGGATGCTTGTTTGTGATCATGTTTTGATTGTTTTTATTGCATGAATCTATTCTCTTGTTCTTAATCCTTGAAACAAAAGTTGAAATGAATTTCTCATTGATAGTTGAAGCGAAAGCGGAAAACTTGAATCAAAATAGTCAATTTAGGGTTGTGAAGCGAAAGTGGAAGAATCCTAGTTGAAGTAAAAGAGATTAGATAGTAAGTTTTTTGATTGAACGAAAGTTAGGTGATTTACTTGCTTAGGTTGATGAAAGTTGACACCATTATGTGATAAAAGCATAATCTTTATGTTTCATTAGTGTTTGCATGCATGATTGTTGTTGTGGGGAAACCTAAACCTTAAATTTCTTCTTTCCTTGATAAAAACCCTAGATTTAATTAATTGATTGGGTGACAAGTAACATAACTTAGCACTGACTTTCTCCCTGTGGATGAACACGACTTCGCTATACACAGTGGGGTCTTGATATAAATTTATTTGTTGACAAGAATCCATCTGAACAACAATCACGTATCAAACATCCTTATTTTTATCCTAAGGGATATTACCGCCATTGGACCCGGATTACCCACCCAGAACCACCCATGGCTTTAAAAACATAATTCAAGAAAATGAGTTAAGGGCGGAAGTTTTATTCATTAAAAGGAACAATAGTTCATTACAATAACATCTGGTTTTAAAAAGATGTAAAATCAATGGATCAAGAGTAACTCGAACCCGATCGACTCGGAAAAAACTAGGTTGCGTCACCAACCCGTTGGGTTGACCCGACCAATCCGATAAAGTATTATTTCAAATAAAAAATCATATTTTATTATAAATTTTGTATAAAATTATTATTTATTATTAAATAATAGGGGAAATTGCATTTAACCACCCTTTATTTTCACATTTTTGTATTTAACCACTCTTTATCTTAAAAGTTGCAAAAAACCACCCATTATATACCTAATTCTACATTTTACCACCTTTTTGACAGATTCTGTTAAGTCTCTGTTAGGTATCATTAAATTTCTATTTTACCTTTGTTTTTATTTATTTTATTTACATTTAAAAGTAACCCAGAAAAGTAAGAATTAAGAAGAAGAAGATGGAAGGTGGAGGCTACATCGTCGTCATCTTCTATTTGCCTTCGCCGGAGTTGAATGGGAACGAAAGGCAGAGTTTAGATTTATCTAGGATTACTGTTGGTCGGGTTTAAGAGCTTGGAGATTCGAGCTCACCGGTTGTTGATTATTAGAAGACCATTAAAGAGCTTGGTCGGAGGACCATTGAAGAGAGCTCACGGCCGGGTCTCGACAACGATGGAAGGCGGAGTTAGATTTTGAGCTCGGATGTTTGAACTGGTGAAAGGCAAAGAAATATCGACGAAGGCGGCCAGATCTGGGACATGGTTAAATGGGAAGGGTCAAATTTAAAATGGTCGACAGTCTTTGTAAAGGAAGAAGACGGTCAGATCTGAGATGGGGTTGACGTGAATGGTCTAATTCGGGATGGGTTCCATTTTTATTTTAATTTAGTACTTCCAGCTATGGGTTGAGGAGAAGGGTCGAATTCAGCCAGATTTGAGATGGGTTTGTTTGTAGAATAATCTAATCATCTTGTTTTTGGTTTTACTGGTTTTTGGATTTGAGATGGCTTTAATTTTGTTTTTGGATCTGAGATGGGTTTATATATCTGATGGCTTTAGTGGTTTCTTTGGTTTGAAATCAAACTCGTTTTAAACCTAACCACCCACGCACACAAAATATGTAATGCATCTATGGCTGAAAATACAATTAACTCATTAAATATAGAATTTTAATGATTTATTATGTATCTAGAATTTAATTTAACGGGAAGGGTGGTTGTTTGTTAACCGATTTGAAATAAAGGGTGGTTTTTGTTAACTTTTAAAATAAAAGGTGGTTAAATGTAAATGTGTAAAAATAAAGGGTGGTTAAATGCAATTTTCCCTAAATAATATTTTAGAGTTTGGTTCAAATGAAACAAACTCTTATCCTAAAACGAACTCTTATCCTACAACGAATACACTTTTCATAGTTAGTAATGCACTTTTCATATAAAAGTGCATTGAAAAATACAAAAAGTGCATTACGAAAAAGTGCACTAAATTTTTTTGAAAAGTGCACTAAAAAGTACGAAAAGTACAAATGCGAAAAAGTGCACTCCGAAGTATGAAAAGTGCACTACTAACTACAAAAAGTGCATTCGTTTTAGGATAAGAGTTCGTTTTAGGATAAGAGTTCGTTTTAGGATAAGAGTTTGTTTCATTTGAACCAAACTCTAATATTTTATATAACAGAATATTAATTATTTTAATAAACATAAAGATAAAGGTTAACAAAATTGACGATCATGACTTGTTGGATCAACCCGAACACGTACCAAACCTGTAACAACCCGGTCCATATGAACCCAAAAATTTTACGACCCGACGACTCGAGACCCGTTTTGACCCGAACCCAATTGACCCAAACCCGAACCCGACCCGCCCGACCCATTTGACAAGTCTAGCGAAAAGTAACACATAATATAAAAAGGCCGGCTTTTTTAGAATACATGAATACTTCAAGCATATCTCATATGATGATGAGTTCCTTTGTTTAAGATGGAAGAGTTGGTGCACCACCTTTCGAATGATTTACACTTGGAGAAAATTCTTCCTTCCTTCGACCTTGTCTTACCTTCATCTTCAATTCTTCATAACTACTCCTTCAATCGCATGGAATCTCTTGAATACTTCACTAAGAGGTTGGATCATTCCTCAATATGTCTTGGATTGCGTCTATTCCCAGAACCTCGGTCCTTGAGAAACACGCCTTTTCAAGATGTTTGAACATTCAAGGGAAAAAACTAGGTGGGAGGGTTAGTCTAATGAAAGACTCGCAAGTGAATGGCGACTAAAGTACTAACTTAAATTTTTGACATCGATCTCCAAATGATGGTATTTGATCGATAATCCAATGGTTAATACTTCCATTCATAAAGAGAAGGCCAAGTAAATTCCCAAGATAGGTAAGATTCTTCAAGCATGTGCTTTTTATTAGGAAACAGATTAATACTCTTTCCCATGAGAGAAGGATTACGAAATTCCTTTTGAGGTAGGACACCACAAGGACGGGATTCTATCAGGACGTAGATTGGCACCATCATTGAGCAGAAAAGAAATACGAGATTTCTTTAGAGATAGAACACCACGAGATAAGGATTCCACGAAAAGAAATAATGTTTGTGAGAACTTTATTGTGTCCCAACAATAATTCAAAAAGTCTTTATTGACTAGTCAAACAACTACTTATCCTAGTATCCGACTCTTGGATATGGCAACTCCAAGGAGACTAGGTCAATAGAATAGAGGAATCAAAATTTCCAATTTCCCATCTTATACTATACTATTCCACAATGGTATGTTTTCACTAGTTCACTAATTAGTGTGCACTAGGAACTTATCTTTCTTAGGTTATAAAACATTGCACTTTAAGTGGATATTTTTAATGTTGGCGGCTCTAGTGGACAGGCCAGCGGAATTGGCGGCCAAAAGTGATTGGCCAACAGAGTTGGTGGCTCCAAAGAGACTTGCCAATGGGGTTAGCGGCTCCGAAGAGTCTGGCCAACAAGGGACAAAAGTCCCAAACACTTAGATAGATTATTATCAGTCCTCAATAAGCTAGAAGTTATAAAGTGATGTAGATGGTCCGACCCGCATCTCTATATATTAATCCACAACAATATCTTGAAAAGAGATTTGAAACAATCAACGCCACAAACAATCGATCCTAAGTTCATTACTAGCGTTGTAGGAGCTAATAATAAGAATGACATTGTAATAAATAAACCTAAGTTCATTTATTGAACAAACAAGTCATTCTCACAAGTATGGATATTAAACAGAGCATGTATCCACGTTTAATAAACCAAAGTTCATTTATCGAGCTCTAGTTTCACATGAAAATAGAGGAAATAAATTAGTAATCAATTTCTTATTCTAAGATTTTTGTTCAAATTATTATCTCCTTATAATATTTTTCAAGGGGTTGATATAAATTATTATTCCATTAATAATTTATAAATCAAATGCTTATGAATAAATCATCATTTTCATTATCCATATAAAAATGATATATAAATTTATATAAATTATAAGTTTACAAATGAGCATGATAATGTTGTTTCATATATTTCTTATACAAGTCTCGATCATATAATTAATACGATGGTTATAATTCGTTATACATATTTTTAAAGATAATTAAAAATACGAAAATGAAACTAGAGTTTGGAAATTATACCAACACGTTCAACAAGACGGAAATAGGTTCAGTGTTCTGCACGAGAACCGAGGTGGTTCAACCCATGTGTTTCTCTTCACCCTTCTTTTCCCAACAACATGTTGGACACAATTTCAACAACAACGAGTCCTCTTCACCGATAGCGTACGTCGTCGATCGGTGGTCCTTGGAGGTGCTTCATGTGGCAGTTGACAACCCGACATCGGGTGTGTTTCACTTTTAGGTAGAAAGGATTTTTTGGGTGAAAAGTGATTTTTAGTATCTCGAAAAATGTAAAAAGTAGATAGAGTTGCACGGATTTCAACAGTTTAAAATTGGTTTTTGGGTAACACAAGCTTTGGTATGTAAAGTGAAACAAGGCCATCCCCTCTTTCAACTGTCAGCAATGTTCGACATCCCCTCTTCCAACTGTCAGCAATGTTCGACATCCCCTCTTCCAACTGTCAGCAATGTTGTGGGATCATGAAAACTGCTCATTGCCAACCGTTCTCTTGGAATCAGTCTAACTTGGTTGTCAAGCCCTGTTAACGAGCTCGTAGGAGTGTATCAAAGCCAAAAAGTGAGAAAACAAAGACCCCTCGTCCCCGTCTATCTGCTGTTAGAAAAGGTGGTGGAGCTAGATGCGGGACGGAGGCGTACGAGCGTGGAGAAAATCGTTCATCATCCGCCTAGAAAATTGGAAACTACGTAGGGTTAACTAGTTTAGGTGAATTTTTTGATCTATGTGTATGCGCCCAATTGATTGAGAGATTTTGTAGACAACTCCTTTATCTACAATTAGAGACTTGAATTGCAAATTTTGGTGGAGAAATGAGCTTAAAATCGGTCATGGAACATCTCGCATAAGTTACGTAAAAAAATTCCGTCTTCTTCTTGCTCCATTCAATCTAATTATACACGAATTGGGATGGGGAAAGGCCAAATCTAACCTTTGCATGTATACGGGACGTTGGTAGGGCGGAGCAGGTTGGAGAGGGGCTCGAGATGTAGCCATAGCTCTAGCTATTTTCAAGCTTTGAATCTTAGGTTTAGGAGGGGTTAAGTGTATAAGAATTTCCTTATGGTGAAGAAATTCAAATGGTGGAGTTGCCAAGGGATACTCGTGAGTGTGGGCAAGGTCATGGTTCGATTCCCTTCCCTTGCACAAATCCCTTTCTTTTGTTCTTTGCCCTTTTTTCCATTCCTCTTATTTGGTTAACTAATAACAATAAATATATTAGAAATTAATAATTTTATGAAATAAAGTTATTATTTTACAAATTCCTTTATATATATTTAAACCAAGTTTTATAAGAAAGGGATTAATATTTATAAAAGAATAATTAATTTAATATTATTTTAAAAAAATAGCGGATATTACAACAATATCCCCTTAAAAATAGTTTCATCCCCGAAACTAGGAGGAACTAGGATTACGAGGAATGAAAAAGCGCACATACACACATACACTAATACACACAAAACACTTTACAAGCTGGAAGCAAAAGCTTGTAGTACCCCTTAAATGTGTATCATCATTTCTATTGATGATATTGCATCATTTCCCAAAACAAACATGCCTTTTTTAGGGATAAATTCAGACAAAAGTTTGTCACTCACGGAGTATCCGACATCCTTTACTTTGAGGGTAGTATGTGACTTTTGTCGACTTTGAGTAGGCAATATTCCTTTGTAAGGCTAGAGCAAGATCCTCCCAACTAGCTCATTTCTGAGAAGATTCATCACTCTAGATTCACTAATGGAGTAAGTGTCCTTTACATAAGTTCTTACATTAGTATTTCTTGGAATGGTTTTCTCTTGCAAAACTTATGTGGTTGAGAAGACCATGCGAAACAGATTTCATCCCTTTTAAAAATACATCGAATTTACTAGCAAAGTAGGGGGTTGGTATGCTACCAAGTAGTAACACAATTTCTTTTCTTTAAAAGAAGAATAAATTACTCCAAGATGTTCCCTTTCTTGATTCTCGTGGAAGAAAGGGTCCATGAAGAGATATTTATATCTTTTGAGGACTTGGGACTTCTTTGCCTTGAGTTGGCAAAAATCTTTGTTAACTCGGGATAGTCAAAAAATCTCAACAATTAAATGTAATGTAGCTATACTCCTTGACTCTTGTTGGATATGTTGCCTCAACAATCGTGGAAATGACGCCTTCACCCTTGTGAGTGTGAGGGAAGCCATTCCGTTCATCGAGTGTCGAGTGTGGTTTACATCTAAACCTTATCCTTCGTACGTTGAGGTCTTGGTTGGTCGATCGGCTTCATCCACCATCTCAGGTCAAAACAGCGAAAGTTCTGGCATCCCCTCCCTAGACATAACGAGTTGAATTGCTTATAGAGTAAGCATCTTAGTTGAAATACTGCAAAAACAGTTAAAAGGCAAAACATTTATTGGTTTCCAAGTATGATCCTTTGATTTTGATGTCACAACTTGACAGCCTCATCATGGACATTATTGTCGGGAATTACCTTCTAGATGGTGCCAAATGCAACACTTCATTTTATGGTGGACGAAATTGTAAGTGCACCCTTTACTGCTTCATTCAATTCAAGTTCTACTATCTTATTTAATCACGATGTTAGTGTAACACTCCTATTTTGCAACAATAGGTGTTACCGCCAGTGACCTCGGATTTTGCCATTCAAAGTCACCCTAGGCTTTATAAGGTATTAAGTTAAATAAAACATGCGGAATTATAAAGTTGTTACATAGAAAAGAGTTGCTCACATATGAAACTTATAAGTATCCATTACATAGTTTGGACTTAGTTGGAGAAAACATAAAACTTAAGAGTTGTTAGGCAGCGGAATATAAATAACATGGTTAAAACCAACGTGGAGAAACCCAAAGTTAAACAAAACGCCATCCTTGATAATTCCCGACCTTCCTTCCTTCACTTAAGTAGTTTTCGTATTTTACGGCTTCGGTGGAGGTTTCCTAGCGTCTGACATTTGGCGCGAAGGGCGATAAATGCCAGACAAAGATGCGGAAAAACGGAATTAGTCTAAAGAGAGTAAGCAAGCGAGAATAGACATTCTTAAGGTAATTTGGTAAAGTAACAAAATTCTTAATGAAGTATCCGAGATGTGTTTCGTGAAGTGTAGACTTTAAGTGGGGCTATTAAGAACGGAAATGAGTAAATCTCGTGATGAGATAACTCTTAACCGAGAGAATGAACTACGAGATTGTAGAATAGAATAAATGTTGGGAACGTTAATTACAAACAAGTTTCTAGAAAACCTCTAGCGCCCTTGCGGACCGAGAGCCGGATTGATCTTTTAAGACTGGTCCAGTTTTGATGTGTTTTAATGTGCATGGGAACTTAACTTTATTACTTGTCAAAACATTCACATTCGTTAATGATTTTTAAGAGTGTGGGGGCCATGAATGGGCCGGAGTTCACTTATTGGAACGGAGTTCCCGACACCTAGATAGGGTGTGCACGCCCCTCCTCCGAGTAGGAGAAAACAATAGATCATGATCCTTAAATTCGTAGGAAAATAGGCATTTCGCGATACGACTTAACATGTTATATAGAGTTGTTGGGCCGAGCCCGCACCCCTTATTACACTACTTACTAATTTTCATAACGAATATCATAACGAGATCATTAAACAAGCAAAGGCCACACAAAACAAGCCTAGCATTATATATACTAACAATAATAATAGGAATAAAGCTAACAAAGCATTATTTCTAACAATTGATAAAGCTAACAAAGCATTATCTGGTTTAATAATTTAGCTAGAGAAAGGTTAAAATAATAATTCTTTTATTATTATTTTCTAGGTGGCATTTTGTAAGGATTTTATAATCCTAAAATACATAGTTTAAGAAAACTAATGCAAGGCTTTACTTAGTCTAATGAAAACCTTTTTAACCCACATGCATATATATATACACACACACACATAGGGCATGGTTCAAGTGAGGACAACTCTTGTGGTAAGACCCTTTGTTTAAAATGAGGACTAATCTCAACCATTGAATTTACTCCTTTACTTATATTGAATGGTCAAGATTTTTTCAAAAAATTTTTAAATTTTTTTTATTTTTTTAAATTTTTGCGAAAATCGAATTATTTTAAAAATGAACTCAAAGCACATAAAAGTTGAACTTATCATAGATAAAAAATGCACTCGTAGAATATAAAAATTGAACTCATACAATATTGAAAATTGAACTCCAAACAAAAAAAATTGAACTTCTGGTTTATAAAAATGATCTCGTAGTATATAAAAAATAAACTTTCATATTTAACGTTTCTAAAGCTTTTTTTTTCAATTTTTTTTCATTTTTCAATTTTTTATTCAATTTTTTTTAATTTTATATTCTTTATATTTTTTATTTTTGTTTTTATTAGTTTTGCGAAAAATCTAATTATTTTAAAAATGAACTCAAAGAACAAAAAATTGAACTTATCATAGATAAAAAATGAACTCGTAGAATATAAAAATTGGACTCATACAATATTGAAAATTGAACTCCTAACATAAAAAAATTGAACTTCTAGTGTATAAAAATGAACTCATAGTATATAAAAATTGAACTGTCGTATTTAACGTTCTTAAAGCATTTTTTTCATTTTTTTTAATTTTTAATTTTTCTTTATTTTTTTAGTTTTTTTTTATTTTTTTAATTTTTAATTTTTAATTTTGCTATTTTTTTAGTTTTGCGAAATTCCAATTATTTTAAAAATGAACTCAAAGCAAATAAAAATTGAACTTATCATAGATCAAAAATGAACTCGTAAAATATAAAAATTGAACTCATACAATACTGAAAATTGAACTCCTAACATAAAAAATTGAACTTCTAGTGTATAAAAATGAACTCGTTGTATATAAAAATTGAACTGTCATATTTAACATTTTTAATGCTTTTTTTGACAAAGAATATAATATAAAAAATACTAAAAAAATTTCGAAAAAAAATATAAAAATATAAAAAAATCATGACCATCCAATATATAGTGATGATGTAAATCTAATGGTTGAGATTAGTCCTCACTTTAAGCCAAAGGTCTCACCACAAGAGTGGGTTTTACTTGAACCAAAACCTATCTATCTATCTATCTATCTATCTATCTATCTATATATATATATATATATATTAGTCCTCACTTTAATGCTCTAGTGAAAATCCCTATTAGAGTGCAAGCATGTGGTTAATTGACATCCGTCAGATTAGAATAAATGGATGGTGAGGATTAAATAAAAAAGGGGTGCAAAAAGCTTTGATGGGGGTGATTTAGTGAATTCGTTCAATAAAAATTAAAATCAATTAATATTTTTTATTTTAGGTAAAATCCCTTGATTTTAGGCAGTAGGGTTATTCTTTCCTTAAAAAGTGTCTTATCTCTCCTAATACAATTTATTTTTCTCTCTTTCTCGGTGAGATTTTGGGAGCAGACGAAGAACAATGGCGAAATCATCTACAAACCTTGGCTATTTTTCACAAATTGGTAAGTGAAGATTCAGTTTTGATTTGCTATTTCGATAAAAATCGGTGTTATTGTCGTGTCCGACCATGTTTTTTCAATTTTTAGTTCATATTGCATGAATGCAAAATTAGGTTTTTAGTTTGATGAATGTAGATTGAATGGTTGCATCTCTTGTGTTCTTGTTTTTTAGTCTTGTTTTAATTTGTGAATCGGTTGTTATGGTGCATTATGATCAAAGAAGAGGATCGATTGATAGAGAAAGTTAGTTTTTTAATTCGGCTATGTGTCTTGTTGAATTCAATTCGAATCTGTATTTTGGTTATTTTCGTATTTTTGTGATGTTGATTTTCATTCTAGCAATTCAGCATAGTAGATTCCGTAGATTTAATTTGGTTTTCCACGATTAAATGTTTTTCATACATGTGTGACATGTTTTTCATATATTCATTCTTTGTTATTCATATATACGTATTTTGTTTTTCGTATATACGAGTTTTGTTTTTCGTATGGCCGACAGGAGATAATGATCAATATTATTCACAATAAATATTATGGCTTTTGAATAGTAAGGATTAACTGGATAAGCATATGAAACGAGTGTTTTTCAATTTTTGGATAGTATGGTTTTGCAACACTGATATGTGTATGATAGTTTTGCAATTGTTCAAGTATCACAATATACTTTTTCACTTTGGATGGTATGGTTTTGCAACACTGATGATATGTGTATGAAAATTTTGCAATTGTTTTTCAAGTCTCATAATATACTTTTTCACTTTAAATGGTATGGTTTTGCAACACTGATATCATTTGTGTTTAACCGAGTTTTCAAATGGAACAGGTTGTAATGTTCAACAATTGGACATTGGAGAAAAGTCAAAGCGCACCAAGGTCCTATTTAAAAGACTTCGCATCAGGGAACATGTTCCAAATGATGATAATGTTGATGTATTTGACCTCGGTCCCAAAAAAATGTAATTCATAAGCATTATAATTGTTATTTCAAAAGTAGTGTAATGATTATTAATAGCATAAAATACAAAGAATCACATATTTTTCATAATATTAAAGATTATTTTTCAGAAGCATTGTACTTGTTATTCAATAGTACACATTATTTATGTCAATACATTCTAATAATACTAGTGAAAACCATTGAATAAGTTTAGTAATTCAGGATGAACAATGTTGTTTTTCAATTACCTTTGTTTAGTTATTCATGGTAAGACGAATAATTATTCAACCTAAATAATGCAAACGTTAAAACATGTTCAATCCTACAATTATTCAAACAATTATATTGAGTTATTCAAACCTCGACTATAAATATTTTATGATTCTATAATTATTCAAACAATCAAATTGAGTTATTCAAACAATCAAACTGAGTTATTCAAACAATTAAACTGAGTTATTCAAACATCGGCTATAAATATTATATGATTAACGATTCTATAATGATTTAAAAATCATATTGAGTTTTTCAAACAATCAAACTGAGTTATTCAAACATCGGCTATAAATATTATACGATGCTATAATTATTCAAACCATCGTATTGAGTTTTTCAAATGTCGACTAATAGTATTCAATGATTCTGTAGAGGTTTTATATTTGTAAAAAAGCGTCTATTTAATTTGAAATTCGTGTTTGAATTTTAAAAATAAAGCCAAAAGTATTTAATTGTGGGAAAAAAGATTTGCTTGGATTTTTTTATTTTTTATAATTGTACCGATTTTTATCTCACTCTCCTAAAATTTTGGGTGTTGCCTTTTTCAAATCAACCGAGATTTGATTCTCCACATTACCCCCATTTAGCCTATAATGTTGCTTAATTACTACCCACTGATTTATCCTAATCCAACGCCCTACATTCAACTACACACTTACACCATAATATGTATTGTACCGGAGCGCTTATATATATATATATATATATATATATATATATATATATATATATATATATATGTATGCATGTATTATGTATATATGAATGTATTTTTACAATAGTTTATATATATATGATTTGCATGCATCATTTTTATGAAGAATTCTTTATTGTAATTTATGATTATTACCAATTTTCATGTAATCAAGATTTTCATAGAGGAAAAATCTCTAGGATGGTCATGCATGTGCTTAAATAACTTCGTAAAATACTTTTTATTCTTCACATGCATACTTTGAAAGACTTAATATAATTTATGCTTAAAAATATATTTCTTTTTATTAAAAGGTATAGTAACACACTTTCTTAATAAATCTAGAACAGATGCAAAATAAGATTTATTCTAGAAACCCCATAAATTCCACATGCATAACTTATAAAATTTATTTAAGCACCTAGTTATTTTTAAAAATTATTTTCGATTATTTAAAAAAAATATATAAACTATTCATTCAAGTGTTAAAAATTCTAGGAAAATTATATGCAATAGAATTTAATCCATAATATTCCTTGTAAAAATCCATGCAAGGCATAAGTAATCTAGTTGATCATATTTTTTTCTTAAGAAAAACTTTCACATATAAAACTTCGTTTTGAATATCCCTTTAAGGTTTAAAAATTAATTTAAATATGTCTTCCTCTTATGAAGCTTTTATTTGATCATGGATTTAAAAAAATCCATTTTAAAGTTTACGTGAAAGGTGATTTTATTCAAATAAAAATCCATTTAAAGTTGCATGCAAGAGTATGTAAGAATTATTTAAGCATGTCTTAATATTTTTAGACTTAGTTATTTTCAACAATCATATAAAATCAACCACTTACTTCTTAAGAAACATGCATGGAGATTTTCTTCATAAGAACTCCTTTAACAAGACATGCAAGAACACTTTCATCTTAATAGCTTTTTAACTCATGTTTGTTAAGCTTATGTAGATTAAAATTCATCGTAATATTCATTTCAAGGATCAAGAATGACATGCATGAAGGTTTTTATGCAAGAAAGTTATATCTCAGGAGCTATCAAAACAAAAGCCTTTATAAACTAAAGGAATTTTGTATAAAAGAAAGATTCTAGGCCCTTATAGATTAAATAAAAAATCATAATCTACAAGTTAAAAATCACCTTTAAAGTGTAGGATTTAGTACAAATTATTTATAACTTGTAGAAAATTTTCCTCTTTAACAAACTTTGCATGCATGTACAAATTGTGAAAGATAATCCAATTTTTTTTATTAACTTTGATAATCTGATTTTTTTTGTAAAAATATGACACCTAATAGAGTTTTAAAGGTGTTAAAAACAAGCTCAAAATAATTTAAAAGGCTAAGAAAATATTACCGTAAAAGTGTTGGATCTTAGGAGGAAAATACCCAAGGGAGCAAAGGGGAAAGAGTGGCGGTGGCTCAGCCCTGGCGGCGGCCTGGCGGCACTGGCGATGGCCTGCTGGTAGTGGCGGCGACCTGCTGGTGGTGGCCGACAATGGTGGTGTGGTGGTGTGGTGGTGTTTGGTAGAACACAAAGAAAGCTTTAAGTGGGGGGAAACTGACTAGAAGGGAGATAGAAAAGAGAGAGTAAGAGTGTGATCTTTGGTGAGGCTCTCAAATGATCTTAGGTCCCCTTTATAAATAGAGCATCAATTTAGTGGAGTTTGTAGAGATTTGACTATCTCTACTTAAGGTGGTGTTTGACTAACATAGAATAAAATACTAACTTATGCTCGTTTGGTTTCCATTGAAATTCTCATGGTTTTAAATATCCCAGGAAGTAGAAGTAAATACATGTGTTTGGTTGAAAATTAATTGACAGAAAAATATAGGAATATAAATTCCCATGAATTGCATTTCTTCCAAAATGGGAGAATTGCAATTACCATAGTGGGGGTAGGTAAGTTCCAATTCCACCATTTTAATTTCAAATTTATTTTTTATTTTATATTTTTAAATTGCAAATATCTTATTTACCCAAATGTCAAGTTATTGTTTTTCATTAATAAGGGTTGTTAACGTAATTTTAATTAAATTCCCATGAATTTTAACTTTCAACCAAACAAAATAGAGAGAATCAATTCCTACATAAATAATTTTTACCAAATATTTTTTCTCAAATCCCATGAATTACAATTCCCAGAAATTTAAATTCCCGTGATTTAAATTCCTACGAATCATACTTCTCGCATTCAACCAAACAAGCACTAAGTCATGTTAGTGGATTGTAGGAGCATATTACATTAATGAGGTAATCCACCATAATGAGTGGATAATCTCTACCAAAATCTCCCTAGATCCTTCTTATTAATGAATGATCCGACGCGTTTGCAAAACGGGTCGAAAGTCGGTTTGAGACGCGCGTTGGAACGATCGGGTTTTACGAAAAGAAAATCCATTTGCTACGAATTTATTAAGTTCTATTCTTAACAAATCTATTTATTCCAATAAATATTTCATAATGATGTTATAATTTATTTATTTTAGAAAAATAAATTTTTGAAGTAAAAAGACCCTTTTACAAGGTTATTTTATTTATTCGAAAAGAAATTATTACTTAATAAGAATTATAATCTATTTATTTTAGAAATAAATTTTGAGTGGAAAAGAAATTTTATGAGATTATTTTATTTAATAAATAATTAAAGAATAAAAAAATAAAAAAATTATTCATAAAAATAGCACGTATTACAATTGTACCCCCTTAAATTAGTTTCGCCCCTGAAACTAGGAAAAACTTAGGGTGATACAAAGTTATAATACGAGAATAGCAACAAACACTCAATACTGTGAGGAGATAACAAAGGGTCTAGTACCCCCTTAAAGAACATTTCGTTCGATCGTTAGTTAAGACGACTGTACAAGTAGATGAATTACTATTGTACCTTTTTCTTAAGGAATCGTTACATTAGTATTCCTTCGAAAGATTCCCACATGTGCACTTATGTGGTTAAAACGGACCAAACGAAAAGGATTGAAAATCCAATTGGTCTTGCTAGCGAAGTAGGTAGTTGGTCAAGCGGTCTTATCCATTAGCTTGGAAATACCTACAGATCTTCTCGGTTGCCCTTCCGAGATATAAAGAGGTTGGATTGCTTAAAGAATAATCATCTTAATTGAAACGAGCGCTTGAATGTCTCTAGGAGGTGAGTAAGAAAATGACTACTCCATTCTATACTTCCAGAATAGAGTCATTGCACATGAATTCTTTTAATACGGATACTAATTAAATTCTCGAGATGAAATCGATGTTTGGAAAATGTGAGAGCCATGCCTTGGAAGGAGAATTTCGATTTTGAACTTCTTATGAAGTTGCTTATTGGAACGAGCGATGGGTATATCACAAGAGAGAGTAAAGATCTTTATGCTATCGTCTACTATATTAACTATCGACAAGTGGTTTGGGTGTGCCCTTTATATTATACTTTGAATTTTTTATAATAAAGTAGTTTTTCATAGACAAGGTTGAATTAGAAGGACTAAGTGGTTTTATTCCACCAATATGATCGGTATCGGGGAATTATTTCCAACATAGTCGCTTAAAGTGTACATCTTCTTAACCATGTGGCCAAGATGGGAGGTAAAAGTCCATTCTTATTCACCACCATGAATTTATATTGAAAAGTTTTTATTTGTAAAAATCGCAATTTCATTCTGGAATAAATGTAAAATTTTGATGTGAGCTTCGTAATACGCTGAATACGTCGTAAAGTTAAACCATGTATTGGCTTGAAACTTTTTCTATATTAAGATAACGATGGAAAATGATTTATGGTTTGACACGTAAGGATATTATATGATAACCCAAATCATATTACAAAATTCAAAATGAGACACTCTTACGTGGAAGAGTGTAAGAGGCATGGTTCGACATTTTCAACTACTGTTAAGATACAAAAGGGCCTTAAAGGGAAAGCTAACGTGATTAGGAATATAAAACTTAGATAGCAAGGAGGACCCAATTATTCTTCTAGAACATCTGATGCCATAGGTTTGTCATTGCGGTGCATCTCATGGAGTTGTTGACCTTGACTCTGAGATGTCATCGACCCTTTTCCATTATTATGAGATGTTGACTGTACCAAAGCAGTTCCGATAGTCCTACTTGAGGTCTAAGGGTATTGGGATACCGAGTTGTAGCGTGCTTGACTTGATTTGCTTTCCGTTTGCCTACAGTAAAGGCGTAGATGTCCATATTTTCCGCAATTGTAAGCAGGTTCTACGGTCCTTAGGGCAATTCCTATTGATGTGTCCTTGTTCTACACAGTTATGGCAAACAATCGA
Source organism: Fallopia convolvulus (assembly GCA_964016875.1). Lineage (NCBI taxonomy): Eukaryota > Viridiplantae > Streptophyta > Magnoliopsida > Caryophyllales > Polygonaceae > Fallopia > Fallopia convolvulus. Next base: position 37,930,786 of record OZ024731.1, on the reverse strand, counting down.
ACCCTTCTTAGATTCTGATCCTTGGAAGGACCTTTCCTTAGTTGACTCAGGTCTCCTCTTGTTCTCGTTTGACCATCCTGAACCTTGTGGAGATGTTGGTCTCTTAAACCCACTTTGATTTGAGTGATGAGGCTTTCCACCACCGTTATTTCTGAGTTCAGGTTCACCTAGAGTGGTCTCTATTCGATAAGCTGCATCAATATACTCCTCGAGTGTCGCGAAGTGGTGGTTCACCATCCAAGGTTTGATGGAGTCGCTCATCCAATTGTGCAAACGTCGGATCTTCTGCTGCTCAGTAGTTATTTCCTCTTCGGCGTACTGCAGCTAGACTTGTCAAAACTTGACCCGACCCGAAAAACCGACCCGACCTGCCCGAACATTTTTGGGCTTAAACCCAACCCGAAAAGAAATGGGTCAAGAGTAACACGAACCCGGTCGACCCGGAAAAAACTGGGTTGGGTCACCAACCCGTTGGGTTGACCCGACCAACCTGATAAAATATTATTTCAATTGAAAATTCAATATTTTATTATAAATTTTGTATAAAATTAATATTTTATTATTATTAAATAATATTGTCTATAATATAATATTAATTATTTTAATAAATATAAAGATAAAGGTTAACAAAATTGACGATAATGACCCGTTGGATCAACTCGAACCCGTACCAAACCCGTAACAACCCGGTCCATATGAACACGGAAATTTTACGACCCAACGAACCGTGACCAATTTTGACCCGAACCCCGTTTGACCCGAATCGGACCCGACCGACCCATTTTGATAGCTCTAACTGCAGCAAATGATTGAACTTCTTTGCTCTTTCTAGAACACTGAGCCCGTAGACTTTTGGCGAAAGCAGCTCGTTTAATTTCTCGTCCTTTATGTCAGTAGAGAAGAAACGATTCATCAATTTCTCTTTGAACATACTCCAATTTAGTTCGGGATGGGTAGCCATGCTCGAGTTCTCCCACCACTCTCCGGCTTCGCCCTTAAGTCTTACAGAAACCATGTGCACCTTGTTAGCTTCTTAGCAGTGCACCTTCCTTAGTAACCTTTCTACATGGGAGAACCAATACTGAACTCCAGTAGGGTCTCCACTTCCGTCATATGAGTCTGGCTTCATTATGTTGAAAATGTAATAACTGTGGTTTTTAAGGATATTTTTGAATTTGTCTCGGATATCCTTTTAACCTCTTTGTTCGTTTTAACGCTTAATCCGATATTTTTGTCGGAATTTAAATCCTAGAAAATTGTTGGTGATATCCTAAAATCATAAAGAAATGCTTTTATGGATCAGTGTGAATTCTAGGATTTTTCAGTGGAAAAAGAATATTTATTGGATAAGCCGTCTTTTTAATTATGTACTGTAAAGGATTTAAAATACGAAACGGAAGCCTTAAAAATTGAAGGTAGCGTGATAAAATCATGGAAAATTGGTTTTATTAGTCTATATAATTTACGGGACGTTTTGTATTTAGTAAGTTTTTCCATCCGAGTTACATAATTTTACCGCTTTAACGCGAGTCCCGTTCCGAGACGGGTTTGGTTTTAAAAGCCGACTTTTGTTTGCTTAATATGGGAGGAAAGCCGATTTTTATTGGATAGGCTCTGCATTTATTTTTTAATATAATCAAAGGGTACGAGAAGAATTAGGATGGAACGGTCTCGGGAGAAAGAATTAGGATGGAACGGTCTCGAGCCACTATCCATCCAAACGAGCCATGGGCTATTATGAAGGTATTTACGATCGAAATTAATTAGCGGGTTGATTGCAGAGCCACCGTAAGGACCTTTCGGTTCCGCTTTGTTAATTAAATTTATGATTTTTATAATCTTGACGTTGATTCGGTCCCACAGGTTCAAACCGCTCGAGAAACGGACGTCCAGATCTTCCGTTATAGAGAAGACATGTTTTGACATTGATTGGCAGGTAAAGGACTTCGGATAATTACTCAGGATTCGTTGTTAATCTGTTTGATCCGAGATTTGGTCACCTTTAAGAACCGTTACTAATGAACAATTTTTTTTATTTAGAAAATTGTTTCAAAAGTGAAGCGGATAATTAGTTATAATTTCGCCAAGATGGCTCCTTAAAGCATGATAACTAAGGATTATTTATGAATCGATATTCGGAAATCAAATCGTTTATCGATTAGAAAGTTATAGGAGTTGAGAATACAACTAAGAAGTGTATCCATGAGCCCGTTGTTAGAAATCTTTTGTTATAATTGGCAGAAGGGAGATAAAGATTTCTGTTGGAATCGCTGAGAGCGTTGAGCACACCTTATAAGGCAAGTGGAGAGTTCTCTCTTGCGTTATTGTTATTAAATGAGGAATTGAATCCCATTTAATATTTGCGTTGGGAACAACTTGTATGATAAATAAAATATGATAGGTTGTTGTTTTGTTAGAAATAATGACCATATTGTTATTCATTCAGTTTCGCGCTAGAACTGGATTTAGGTCCGTTGTATGTGACCTTGTATGTTTAGTTGTCTCATGCTGAGATATTGATATGGATTAACTTAGTTCAGGGATGTGAGCTTATTCTCGAAAGCATCTCTTTAAAACTCGTATTAGGCAGTGTCAATATTGATCCCCTAATACATAGGTCATGACCATTGGCCCGCTCTACGCTTGAGGGGTGACTATGCACTCTAACTAAGTGCATTTATTAATATGTGTTGGTAGAGGATTATGGATGAAACAGGCCCTCTAATCTCTCCATCATTGGGATCCATACTATTCGTTGTTCAAGGATGAAACATGCCCTCTGACCTCGATAGTATTGTGTTCCATCGGCAGTAGTTCGACTTAATATGTGTTGGTAGAGGATTATGGACGAAACAGGCCCTCTAATCTCTCCATCATTGGGACCCGTACTATTCATTGTTCAAGGATGAAACATGCCCTCTAACCTCGATAGTATTGTGTTCCATCGGCAGTAGTTCGAGCCGATTAAAAGATGTCATCTTGTTTGTGAAAAGTTTTGAAAGTAATATAAGATAAGTGTGTTAGGCACATTAATATATCCGAATGGTTGGGCTAATTGATAACCATTCTTACTCCTGTTTATGAATGATTCTTAATCAAACGTTGATTAAGTCAATCAGATTAGTCGATGGAGGCTTTTCAAAATGTTATGTGATTAATATGAGTTCCCAACAATTGTTCATGTTTCGTAAAGGAAACCATAAGCGGTGGTGTTCTCTCTCTTGATTATGCAAGTCTCCTTCTTATTCTCTATAAGACTGCTAACTGTTGGATCATAATCTGAGTATATACGGATTTTGATGCCAATATGTTTAGTCACAATAATAAGAACCAAGTTAGTTTCTCCACTTGCTTAGTCTTTCATTAGACTAACCCGTCCATCTTCTTTTCTTTTATATGGTCGGCTGGTGTCCACCGTTGGTTTACGACACATCAGGTTCTTCTTGGAAGTTGATTCAAGAGGCGGATTCAGAAGTATGATGCTCCAAAAGTTGAAGAAAGGTTTCCAATGGCTATACTTGAGTGAAGATCATGGTTGAACTACTTCAAAGCGAAGCTGAGTTTCAGAAATAAGAACTTAAGAAAGACTTGATAAAGATTTTGTTTAAATAGAAGGTTGTTAAATTTATATACTAATTTTTTTTAAGTTAAGGCTTGTATAAGACCTTTTATTCTCTTTTCCGCTGTAAAGTTTTACTTACTTTTGTTAGGTTTTCAAATGGTTTCATTTACCTTGTTCTAGTAAGTTCTGTCAGGTTAAAGCCTTGGGTAACTCTGGTTTAGTCCTCATCGGGGTTACTGGCGGTAATACCTCCAAGGTAAGTAAGGGGGTGTTACAGAAGTGGTATCAGAGCTAAAAGTTCCTAAGTCTCTCATAAGACTTCCATCTTTTATATAGAATTACGGAGAATTTTATATGGGTGTTATCTTAGAACCATTTATGGAAAGTGGTTAAGATTGGAAGCCAGACTCCTGAAGAGATAGAAGGAGAAAAGGGAATTGGAGAACATGAGATAATAAGTTTTGTCCTACGATAGACATTTGATTCCCTGGAGATGGGAATGGATTCCGAGAAGGATCCAAAGTAAGATTATGTGAAGATTCCTAAAGTTGATCCGGTTCTAGACCAAGTTCTCAATAAATTCCTATTCTATCTTGAGATTCTGAATTGGGTGTACCCTCGTCGCTTCATCCATATTAGGAAACTTCTTGTGAGATTTTGAAGTTAAGTATTGTACTTCATAAAGACTTTCTATTTTGAAGGTTTCCTATTTTAAGCTCGTATGATGGAAGATTTCAAGTTATGAATTTTGTTTATAAAAACGTCATGATTCACAGGTATGTGAAAGAAAATTTTAATTTCTTTTCTTAATATGTGAAAGTTCAAGTGTTGTCTTTAAAAAGGAAATTTTAAAGTGAGTTTCTTTGACATTGAAGTCATAAGATTAAGAGTTTTCAAGAGTATATTCTTATAGGAATTTCTGAATTTTGAAATTCGAGTATCAATAGAAGTTTGGAGTTGGAGCCTCTACTTCTCAATGCTAAGATTTGGTGAATCTTATAAGTCTTGAGTAATTCTAAAAGATCAGTATGGATCATGAAGTGAGGTAAAAGAATCATGAATAGAAAGGGATAACCTTTGGAAACTTTCTTCAACAACTATGTTTGTGACTCTATATGTTTGTGACTCTATAGTATAGAATCATGGATAATGTGTACTTTTCTTTACTCAGTTGGAAATTAAAGAGATTTGAAGTGCTCAAATGTTGGATCAATTGAATTGTTAATCTATTGGAAAATACAATTCCATTTTTAACCTGATAGAGTTCAAACTCGGATTTTCATATATGTTGTTATCCTTTGAGTTAAGAGGATTGAGAATCCTAAATGGAATGGGAATCTCTTTTTGGTTATAGTAAGGAAGAAAGGGAGAATATTGGTTCAGATCAAATGGTGCACAAGTGGTTAATCACCAAGGTTGTCGTGAATAAGGTTGATTGGTTAAAAAGGATTGAACAAGAAGAAGTTCATCGATGATGTGTTTATGTTCAATTAACTAGTTAGTACAAGTGTTAATTGATTACATGAGTTGTTGATATCCAAATGATTAGCATATGTAACACGTAATGGGAATTTCGTGTATTATACCCAACTCGGGATAATGAGAAGAGACTTGAGGTCTATAATGGACTAGTAATAGAATCAGCATTGAGATGTTCTAAATTGCCAATGATATTGGCTTATGTTTCTTCAAGGATGGAAATGATAAAGTTCAGTTTTGAGAAGAGCAATCAAGGAATGATCTTAGCATATTTGTCTTTGATATTTCAAGCAGTTGGGAGAAAAATATCAATCATTCAATATTGTGGTCAATAAGGCTTAGACCTTATCGCTAAAAAAATAATTTCAATTGTGTTTGGGTTTTGAAGGTTTTATATCTGTCAAATCTAATGTCTAAGGTGGTACTGGTGAAACTATTAAGTTGTCGGCAAGTCTCCTAACCACAAGTTCTTCCTTTGCAATGTGGTTTGAACTTGAGCTAATAAAAAGGTATATGTCTTCTCCTTATGGTTAAGTAAGAAGACAAGAATGATGGAGAAGTCTAGTTTGTTTAACCAAGGTAGAATTTGGAAGAATCTCAAAAGGTTATGTGGAGCCATGTGCTTTCATATTTGATAAGGAATTGGAAATTGGAAGAATTTCCTTATGTAAGGATAAAAGGGTAGTAAATACCTTGGGACTTATTACAGGGTAAGATTGTTTACCTTTGAATATAGAAGTTGAGATGACAAGTAAGCTCCAAAAGATCTATAGTTTTAGAGAATAGATGAACCCAAGCTTTGAATTCTAGTGGGGAATCATTAATACCTCATCTTAGATGCAGTATGTCAAGATGATATACAAATCGAGACTGATCTAAGAAGAATCTATGTTATGAGTATAAAGATGTTGAAATCTTTCCTTTAGTAAGGGTTACAAGTAAATGAATTCAAGTAATCAATTTTCTTATTGGAACTTGTAAAGTTAAGATGAGTTCTGACCAAGTCGTATCAAATGAGGATTACTTCATATTATGGAGGACGGAAAAGTATTATAGTGTATTGGAAGTGAGAAAAGGTCAAGGTACGTCACCAGGAACTACCTTGAAGAAGAAAAGAAGTGTTATACTTCAAAAGGAAAGTGATATGTCTAGAAACAAATTAGTTTGTCTTTGCTCCTCTGAGACTCATCTTTGATTTTGAGAAAATTTCAAATATGAAATTTTAAGGCAATGTTAGTGGTTAAAACGATTTGAGAGTAAATGTTTTTACGGTTTTCATAGTGGTGAGTAAGAATGTAATTTGTCTTCCATCTTGATCACATGGTAAGGCAAGATTACATGTTTTATTCCTATGAGAATGCAGTAAAGGATTATGTTTAATTTTGTTTCCCATCCCGATCACACGGTGGAATAAGATCACATAATTCCTTGGGTTTTAACGAATGGTTTCTAGTATGATTTGGCAATCATATAAGTTTTGCAATTATATGAGTTTTGCAAATATAGTTGGTTTAGATGAAAAGATACAAGCTTTCTTTTGCATTATAGCAATTTCTATATCTAGTATCTTGTAAAACTCTTTTGAGTTAGTACATCCTTGGTACCCTATACCATTTAAGGAGTATGGTCAAACTTCCCAAAACAGTTCGATTATAAGTAAAGAAATTTGGTAAGACTCTTTACAAATCTATGTTGGTCTCCGTACTTCTCTAAAAGTTTGGGATTGTTTTCAGTCAACGATTATTGGAATTCTCTAAGCAGTTTGCTAGTAGTTCATCTTGGTTGACGTCGTGACCTAAGAAAGTCATTGCCTTTTTAGCGGAATTGTCCTTGAAAGTAAGTTGATATTGACTCCTGGGATGGAACCCTTTCTAAGGAATGATATTGTAGTAATCCTTTCTTTGGAATAAAGGATGTACTAGTAATTTCTCCATTAGTTGTTATTTGTTTTCAGGTTGTCTTGAAAACTTAAATCTCCTTGAGATAAGATAGTCAAGTGAGGACTTTAAGCAGAACTCCAATGGGTCTGGAGTTTGGATATGTAAATTAGTATTGATTTTCAATCTCAACCTGATAAGTTGTTGGATATAGAGAGTGCACACGTGAGGATATGTTTTTAATCCTAAGAGTTAGGTTGCTCAACAAGTCAAAATGTTAAGTGAAGTCTAAACAGTTCTTTGATGAAAAAGACTGAAAATTATCAATGGAGACAATTTTGTTGGAAATTATTGGACTAAAGGTATTATTTTCCAATATGTTGGTATAGTAATGCGTAAGAGTGTAGTTTGAAGTAGTTGAGAGAGATAACTACTTTTGAATGTCAGTATGCCCAAGCTGAGTTTTGGTTGAGAAAAGGATGTAAATGATTGACAAGATAGGTTATTATCTTGTCATGTGTTGGATAAATCTCATATTCTTGGTTAAAGTAATACTGATATTTTATCTCAAAAAGGAAAATTGAGTAAGGATTTTAAGTAATCCTTATAAAGAAAATAATTTGAGAAGGACTAAAGGTTTAGTTTGGATGACAACAAGGTTGTGTGAATCCCCTAGGATGTTATTCAAAATCTGTTGACCAGATCAAGGAAAAGTAGTATGGGAAAGTAATATTATTTAAGATCAATGGAGAAGATCAAGAAGGTAAGACACCGGGATTTGTTATTCAAGATTATGGATTGCTTGGTTTCAAACTGTTCATGAGTATCTGTTGTTGATGAGCTTTGAAAGCTTATTTCAAAGGAGGCATAGTTATTTGCTTAATTAGTTCATCCTGGAACAAGTAAATGTATAAGGATTTAAGATAAAACTTTTGATGGATTGACATGAAGCGAAATGTCACCGAGTTCGTTTTGATATGCTTGGTTTGTTTGGAAGTCCTGATTGAGCATATAAGACCATATGAAATGTTATAGTCTCTTCTTGTTTCAGAATGGAAATGAGAAGATGTTACAATGGATTCTTGTCATTAGTTGTTTAAGACTTAATGAAAGAAAAATGCAATATTGAAGTTGTTAATAAACTCACCTAGAGTGTTCTTGTTAATGTATTTAAAATGACTTAAAGAGTACAGAAGTTAGTTGAGATGTTCATGCATGAAGTATTTCATCTTCATAAAACTCTAAAGACTATTATCTCTGATTGAGATGGATGGGTCATGCCAAGTTTTTGAAAGGAGTAACATCAAGCTTTGTGGAGTGAATTGAATTTTAGTGTTGGCTTCCCTCATCAAACTGATGCACAATGCAAGGAAACAAATTCAAACTCCCGAGGATATATATTCTGGATTCCACACAAGTTGGAATGGTAGCTTGAGTTTGAGTGACTTCACATACAAGAATTGTGATACCACGATAAAGAAAATGACTCTTTTTGAGGCTTGGTAAGGCTGGAAGTGTTGGTTGTCAATTTGTTGGAATGACAATGTTGACAAGGTTCTTCGTGGGCCAGATTTTGCCAAGAGAACAACAACTGATGTCGCACTAACATGATCAAGGGTGCTAACTGCTCAAAAGCAACAACAGTTGTGTGTTGTTTTAAAGCGAGAGCATGTTAAGTTCATTATAAAGAACGACGTTTTTGTTCTAGTATTCACCTTGAAAGGCGTATTCCACTGGAGAAAGCGAGACAACATAAATGCTCGCTATGTTGGATCTTTCGAGATACTAGAAAGAATTGGTAATATTGCTTAATAGTTGGCATTTCCACCTTCAATGCATTCTATCCGTAATGTTTTCCTTGATAGTATGCGTTCAATATATCTCTTGTATTCAACAATAAAAAGATGGATATTCAACCAAATGACCACTATGAAGAAGGGCCAGATTGAATCGTGAATAAGAACCTTTGATTAGGTTACCTTGGTCTAAATATAGAAGTAAAGAAAAGACATCAGAAACCAGACAGGAAATGATGAGTCACTTTCCAAAGTTAGTGAACGTTGTAAAGAAGAAGTTTGGTAACTAAGCATTGGTTGTTTCGTGCTTTGTGCAAAAGTAACAACATCTTTTTTTAAGGGGGTACTAAAAACTTCTGTATAGGTTTGTAGTGGTTGTGTGTATGTGTGCTTTTGCTAACCTTCCTTGTGATCCGAGTTCTCCCTGGTTTCGAGGACGAAACTATTTTTAAGGGGTTACTAATGAAATAACTGTGGTTTTTAAGGATATTTTTTTGAATTTTTCTCGGATATCCTTTTTAACCTCTTTGTCCGTTTTAACACTTAATCCAATATTTTTGTTGGAATTTAAACCCTAGAAAATTGTTGGTGATATCCCAAAATCATAAAGAAATGATTTTATGGATCGATGTGAATTCTAGGATTTTTCAGTGGAAAAAGAATATTTATTGGATAAGCCGTCTTTTTAATTATGTACTGTAAAGGATTTATAATAAGAAACGGAAGCCTTAAAAATTGAAGGTAGCGTGATAAAATCATGAAAAATTGGTTTTATTAGTCTACATAATTTACAAGACGTTTTGTATTTAGTAAGTTTTTCCATCCGAGGTACATAATTTTACCGCTTTAACGCGAGTCTCGTTCCAAGACGGGTTTGGCTTTAAAAGCCGACTTTTGTTTGCTTAATATGGGAGGGAAGTTGATATTTTTTGGATAGGCTCTGCGTTTCTTTTTTAATAGAATTAGAGGGTACGAGAAGAATTAGGATGGAACGGTCTCGGGAGAAAGAGTTCAGTTTGCACCGCCGATTTCTTCCTTCCCTCGCGTGCGACACCGCCGGCGACCGTTAGCCTGTCCGACCACCACCCACTGGGAGGGATGCCGCCGGGCAACACCCAGCCACCCTCGAGCTCAAGGATCGAGCCACTATCGAGCCAAACGAGCCATGGGCTCGAATGAAGGTATTTACGATCGAAATTAATTAGCGGGTTGATTGCGGAGCCACCATAAGGACCGTTCGGTTCTACTTTGCTAATTAAATTTATGATTTTTATAATCTTGACGTTGATACGGTTCCACAGGTTCAAACCACTCGAGAAACGGATGTCCAGATCTTCCGTTATAGCGAAGACAAGTTTTGACATCGATTGGCACGTAAAGGACTTCGGATAATTACTCAGGATTCGTTGTTAATCCGTTTGATTCGAGATTTGGTCACCTTTAAGAACCATTACTAATGAATTTTTTTTTTATTTAGAAAATTGTTTGAAAAGTGAAGCGGATAATTAGTTATAATTTCTCCAAGATGGCTCCTTAAAGCATGATTACTAAGGATTATTTATGAATCCATATTCGGAAATCAAATCGTTTATCGATTAGAAAGTTGTAGGAGTTGAGAATACAACTAAGAAGTGTATCCATGAGCCCTTTGTTGAGAAATCGTTTGTTATAATTGGCAAAAGAGAGATAAAGATTTTTGTTGGAATCGTTGAGAGCGTTGAGCACACCTTATAAGGCAAGTGGACGGTTCTCTCTTGCGTTATTGTTATTAAATGAGGAATTGAATCCCATTTAATATTTGCGTTGGGAACAACTTGTATGATTAATAAAATATGATAGGTTGTTGTTTTGTTAGAAATAATGACCATATTGTTATTCATTCAGTTTCGCGCTAGAACTGGATTTAGGTCCGTTGTATGTGACCTTGTATGTTTAGTTGTCTCATGCTGAGACATTGATATGGATTAACTTAGTTCAGGGATGTGATCTTAGTCAGCATCTCTTTAAAACTCGTATTAGGCAGTGTCAATATTGATCCCCTAATACTTAGGCCATGACCATTGGCCCGCTCTACGCTTGAGGGGTGACTATGCACTCTAGCTAAGTGCATTTATTAATATGTTTTGGTAGAGGATTATGGATGAAACAGGCCCTCTAATCTCTCCATCATTGGGATCCGTACTATTCGTTGTTCAAGGATGAAACATGCCCTCTGACCTCGATAGTATTGTGTTCCATCGGCAGTAGTTCGAATTAATATGTGTTGGTAGAGGATTATGGATGAAACAGGCCCTCTAATCTCTCCATCATTGGGACCCGTACTATTCGTTGTTCAAGGATGAAACATGCCCTCTGACCTCGATAGTTGATCGCTCGGAAATGCGAGGGTCTAGAGATACAATTTAGAACCCGACCCCGTTGTAGCATGTGGTGGGTGTCGAACACTCGGGAAGTCTACTCGATTGATGTGCCTAGACACTAGAAAGCTAGAAAGGAGAGCGTAAAACAAAGGAAAACAAGGGAATAGTCGGGACCGACACTGCGGTCACGTCGGGCCCGATGTTGGCGACAAGAGGAAGTCGGGACCGACACTGGGTAAGTCGGGCCCGAGGTAGCTGGGTTTGTCGAACTTTCAAGGATTAAAAGTAGATCTTGGGCTTTTGGGTTCCTTCTCTAGTAGATTAAGTTCTTTTCCACCCCAATTCAAGCAATGAGTGATGATCGGACTAGGATCGAGTGCTTTCGCCCTCGTTCCAACCACTTCTACACCTCGATCCTTGGGGAAATCCCCTTCGAAGCAAGGTCTTGAGATTGACACATGTTCACTTTCGCTACTTTGCCAATCACAAGCCTTGATTCCTAACTTTCGCAAGGAATTGTAGCTCTATGTAGAGTGGGTTCCTTAGATCAAACACTCAAGGCTATGGAATTGGGGTTTCTAGCCCAAACCTAGCTAGGGTTTTCCCCTATAACCCAAGATCAAGGAGATCTACTCCATGTAGAAAACAAAGAAAGCAAACAAATCAAAAGGGAAAGCAATCAACATCATCAATCTCAAAACAAAGCAAAGTTTCCTTCAAATCAAAAGAAATCCACAAATTCCAATCAAGGGTTTCCAAATCCACAAGATCAAAACAAAGCAAAGCTAATCAACAAAACCTATCAAGTCTTCCTCTCCCTTGGCCGATTCTCTCTCTCTTCCTCCTCCTCTCCTTCCTCCTTGCTCTCCAAGTATCCTTTTGAGGGTGTTGTGTGTGTGAGAGATCCCCCCAATTAGAAGACAAGAGGGCCTTTTATAGATTAGATGAGGGGCAAAAGTGGAAGTCCACAATTTCGTGCCTTGGAGCCCAAGTAGTCCGGTGACCGACTCGGATCGACACGGAGGACCTCGGGCCCGAGTTACTGTGCATGTCGGTCCGAGGTTGGAAACTTCCAAGTCGGGCCCGGCGTTGTTGCAACTCGGTCCGGACCTCGTTCCACCTTCTTCTCGTTGGCTTTCCTCTTGTTCTTCTTCATGGCTTGCTCCTCTCTTTCCTCTTTAGCTCGGGCCTTTCTCCATGCTCCGATCCTCCTTCAAATTGATCCTCGATTCAAGCCAAATTACCTACAAAACACATAAAATGCGCGTAGTCTCCGAATCTCATAGAAATATGGGGACTAAGCTAAAAAGGAACAAAACACGCAAGAAAAGGGGAAAAAGAAACATATTTACAAAGGAAATCACATATGAAAACACCACCAAATAAAGAGACATCAAAATACCCCATACTTAAACTTGCTTGTCCTCAAGCAATAACAATGTAAGCAAGACCGAAACATAATCTTCAAGTAAAGCCTCGTATGAAAACACATTTTAAGCACAAGCGATTGATATTCAAGCAAGATTACATCATCACACATGATTAAGTGTTCCAAGGAATAGAGTCAATGCAACTAAGCCTCACTTCAGGGATATGTGAATGTGTATCACTCATCATGTGTTTGGGTTTAGCAATGAACACTCAAGCTCAAAAATCATGCAAGTAAGGACTTTACTATTGAAGCTAATATCACCAATTCCTCCACCTAGAGATGCCTATTACTATTGGTGCGTGGCTCGGAGGTTGTCCATCAAGCCTTGGAAGCGCTCATCTTCTTCATTTTGCTCTTGATCGACATCCATGTCTTCCCCACGAGGTGCAAACACAAAGTTGTCTTGGTCGGAATCCGGTGTAGATGGAGAGGAGGTAAACCGAATGTGTTGGGGTTGTTTTCGCCGCCCCTCTCTTGCACCTTCGGGGTCACCAAATGAGTTTGGCTTGCCGGCCCACACTTGGTACCAATTTTGATACCGAGAAAGATCATAGAGGTTGTGCACCAACCGGATCGACACACCATCATAGTTTGAGTGAGGGGCCAAGGAAATCATGTAGAGCTTCTCCTTGATGATGTTGGCCTTCTTGAAATACTTCATGTTCATGTATTCCACACCATTCGGAGCCAGAGAATACTTGTTGAGATCAACTCCTAGACGCATGGCGAGCCTTGCTATCATCCCGCCGAAGTAGATCCAAGAGGAGCTTTGGAAGTCTCGCACCATCTTGACCCACTCCCATGCAAGGTTCATGGGCTTCTCGGTGTTGAAGAGCATCTCATGGAGCAACATAATCTCTTCCTTCATCGGCTTGCTCAACTCATGACGAGCGTAGATTGCACATCCCAAAACTCGCACCATGACCCGAAAAAGAGGGCTAGCAATCTCGGTTGTGGAGGCGCCCTTTCTCATCTCGCTCTTCCCGGCCACATGACGCCACACTTGGTTCACCTTCTCATTGTTTGACGCCGGTCTCTTCTCTTGGGCATGGAAACCCGAAGTAGGTAGCCAAATCCCTAAGAGTGAGATTGTGGTCCTCATTGCCTAATTGGAAAGTGATCGTCCCTTCCTCATCCTCCACATTATCATAAGTGCATTCGAACGTGGCCATGAATTCCGAGGTGAGGGCGGGGTAGTGGGTGTTGTCCCACCTTAGCATCCCATTGAGACCGATGTGGGAGTAGCACCGTGGAAGAGCTTGATCCATGTCCATCTTCCTCACGGCTTCCCAATCAAGCCACCTTGTGTGATGCTCAAGCGCCATATATCTTGCATAACTCTCCACTTGCTCATCATCCTCCAAAAAGACATCATCCAACTTTGGCTCTTTCCTTGACTTCTTGGACTTCTTCCTCGGCCTTTCCGCATGAGATGATGAAGCTCTAGTCTCCATGGTACCTACACACATCCAACCAAACAAAAGGGTCCAAGATAAACTCCATACAACTCAACAAAAGAACTCATCAACACACAACAACACTTCAACGCAAAGGGAACCCCATACTTAGTCTCCAAAACACACATGCATCTCAATCCAACATGAACCATCATGGATATCTTCTAACAATGGCTAAACAAATGATCATACTACATCATGATTAGGCTATAGCCAACAATGAAACACATGAATCCACATGATATCACAAGAAGAAAGCAAAAACAACAAGGATCGACTTCCAACCTATGTCGGGCCCGACTTACTCAACCTCGGTCCGACTTGTTGGACCGACTTCCACAACTCGGGCCCGACTTTCCTGGGCATGTCGATCTCGACCTAGTTCATGCTTCGACTCTAACCTCAAATCAACCCAAATCACTCTATCATGCACTTAAATTTCAAATTCAACCATCAAACATCCCTAATCGAAGTTCTAAATGGATCTAAGCATGCATAAACAACTTTAAAGCTCAATTTCACAAATCATGCAAATCCACCATTTATTCTCAAGCTCAAGCTCTCAATCAAACATGGCATTACTCAATCTATGCAATGAAAGCACAAAATTTTCAAAGAAATAGGTAGAGATCGAGTAACACATACCGGATTTGAAGAGTATTGAACTTTTAAACAAATAAGCAACTTAGAACTCAAATTTCCTCAATCTAGATCGAGATGGGGGACGAAGGACTATATTGAACTCGAAATTTCTACTCGGAATCGGGTTAGGGAGGTCTTTTTGTGGTTGGATCGGGATGAAGAAAGGAAGTGTGTGGATCGAGTATGGTGAGGAAGGGGCGGCCGACTTTGAGAGTGTTTGAGGGAGATGGGTTGTATTTTGGGAATGGTAGTTGATATGGAGATGGTAGGTAGGTGGGGGATGGTATTTAATGGAGGAAAGGGAAAAATTAGGTCAAGGGCAAAATTGGAATTCCAACTAGTCAAATCGGGTCGGACCGACTTCATGGACCGACGTCCCTATGTCGGGCCCGACTTACCTGGGCTCGATGTGGGAGTATTCGGGTCACCAATTTTACTCCATCCTCTTGCAACTTCTTTCCCATATTTCCATTTATATATTTCACCTCAAATCCTACACAACTTTGAAGAATGCACGACACCATAAATCCACAAAACACTAGATAGAGATTGGTTAGAGAAATGCTAGGCTAAACTAAGAAAAATCAAACTAAAATTACGAAAAGAAAGCTACTAGCTCGGGTTGCCTCCCGAGAAGCGCTCGTTTAGAGTCACTAGCTTGACTTCCTAACCTCAACCTCATGGTGGGTGAAACATGGTGAATTGCTCGCCATTGTTATGCCCACTCCAATTGCCTTCATACCCATAAAACCACCAACGATGGTCTATATAGGCATGGCTCTCCGATCTTGGTCCTCTCTCATCATACTCCTCCAACGAATGAGATTTCTCCTTCTTACTTGCTCCATCATGTTTTTCTTTTCCTACACCAAAGTTATCCAAAGAATTCCTAGGAGATTCTACAAATTCATCTTTTTAATCACTAAGGCAAATGTAGGAGTCTCCTAAGTCATCGTTCAAATCACTTAAACAAATGTAGGAATCAAAAGTTTGGGAAGAATTGTGGTAATCACCAACATCAAAAGGATATAAGTAAGGATACTCTTCATTTCTTCTTGGGATAGCATTGATCCTTGACTCATTTTGATCCTTAAATTGTTCCAACAACTCCCTTACTTGTATTTGTTCATTGAACCCTTCATCACTTCTCAACACAACGACCTCTCTAGCAACTTCCACTTCTTCACTTTTTCTCTTGGCACTCTCTTCAAGTTTAAGGATGGCCAAGGCGTCCGGCTCATTCAAAGCCTTGTTGAAGTGAAAATCGACCTTTTCTTCACCAATCTCAAAGGAAACCTTGCCGCTTTTGACATCAAACCTTGCCCCCGCCGTAGCTAAGAATGGTCTTCCTAAGATTTTTGGGACCAAGGGGTCCTAGTGCATGTCCAAGATCACGAAATCATCGGGGACAAAGTACTTTCCAACTCGCACTGGTACGTCATCCAATATTCCCTTAGCCTTGATGATGGAACCATCGGCCATAGTTAGGGACATATCGGTCGGCTCCATTTCACCCAAATTTGCTCTTCTCCAAATGCTAGCGGGCATCACCGAAACACTTGCCCCAAGGTCACATAAGGCTTGGAAATTTTGAGACCCCACACCAATGGTTATAGCAAAGCGACCGGGATCTCCTAGCTTTTGCGGTAACTCCAAGGTCTTGACCTCATCTTGCATTTCAACTATGGATCTCTTCTTGCTCAAAATCTCCTTTAAAAACTTGGCATAAGATGGCATCTCGCTCAATACATCGGTGAACGGGATGGAGATGTTCAAACCTTGCAAGAGTTTGAGAAACCTCTTGAACTTGTTCTCAACAACATCTTTCGGCTTCCTCGAGGGATATGGAAGAGTTGTTGCACCTTGAATCTTGCTTGGATCAACCTCTTTGGACTTCCCCACTTCACTTGCAACATTTCCTGGTTGGACCGACTTAGGCACCGTGTCGGGCCCGATGTTGTGAATCTCGGTCCGAGGCAGAGGAGTCTGATCGAGGTCTGGGTACGTCGGTCCCGAGTTGCTCTCAACCTCGGTCCGGGGTAAAGGGGTCGATCTTCTTGCTGGGTCGACTTCGAGGAACGTCGGACCCGACTTGCTGGGTAAGTTGGTCCGACTCTCTTCATTCTTCTTAGGCATGTGTGGCTCGGGTAGGTTTCGGCCACTTCTCAATCCAATTGCCCGAACTTCATTTTGATTGTTTTGAGCTCGAGGGTTCTCCTCGGGTCGGCCCAGAAGTCTCCCATTCTCTCTCGGGGCTTGAGTCGCAATTTGGGCAAATTGATTGTCGACTTGCCTCCTCCATGCACCAAACTCATTGAATTGGGTCCTCATCTCCTTGAACCCATCTCTCATCTCTTGAGCAAATGATTGTAACTCATTGAATCCCGGTGGCCTATATGGTGGTGGTGATGCCCTTGGCTCATTTTGGTTGAAGTTGTTGTTGTAACCTTGAGCTTGACCGTTGTTCCACCGGCCATTACCATCATTGTTGAAGTTGCCTCTTCCACCGAAATTTCCTTGAACATAGTTTGCCTCCTCAATTCGCTCGGCCAAGCGCACTTGGCTCTCATTCGGACAAACTTGTGTAGCATGTGCAAAGGATCCACACTCCTCACAAGCTCTAGCATTTTGCTTGTAGTAGTGGACTTGCCTCTTAAGCTTGCTCACTTCACCTTCAAGGAATTGGAGCTTCACATCCTTGTCAATGTCTTCTCCTTTTGGATCATACCTTGCACCTTCACCTTGAACTTTCACCTCTTTGCTAGCTTGAATCACCCCATACATGGCCTCATAATCGGATAGCTTGTCAAGTAGCTCCCAAGCTTGATCCGGTGTCAAGTCTATGAACCCACAATCGGTGTGGAGATTGAGCTTGTCCTTCGTTGCCGGATTGATGCCTTGGAAAAAGATGTCTTGAAGCACATATGGTTGTTGGCCATGAGTAGGACATTGGCGCAACATCTCTTTGAAACGGTCCCATGCTTCGAAGAGAGGCTCATTCGGACCTTGTTGAAAGCTTGCAATCTTCCTTCTTAGCTCGGTTGTCTTTGAGGGCGGGAAGAACTTCATCAAGAAAGCATCATAGAGTGTCTTCCAAGTTGTGATTGACCTAGGAGCTTGGCTCTCGAGCCAATGTGTGGCTTTGCCCCCAAGTGACCATTTCAACACCTTTAGAAGCACATACTGCAATGTCTCCTCATCGGTAGAGATCGTCTCACACATGTCCACAAAGCGTTTGACGTGCTCTATGGGACACAAGAAACTCACCAAATTGGCACTCAATGCACTTAGACTTCCCCGGCAACGGCGCCAGTCTTTTGATCGCTCGGAAATGCGAGGGTCTAGAGATACAATTTAGAACCCGACCCCGTTGTAGCACGTGGTGGGTGTCGAACACTCGGGAAGTTTACTCGATTGATGTGCCTAGACACTAGAAAGCTAGAAAGGAGAGCGTAAAACAAAGGAAAACAAGGGAACAGTCGGGACCGACACTGAGGTCACGTCGGGCCCGATGTTGGCGACAAGAGGAAGTCGGGACCGACACTGGGTAAGTCGGGCCCGAGGTAGCTGGGTTTGTCGAACTTTCAAGGATTAAAAGTAGATCTTGGGCTTTTGGGTTCCTTCTCTAGTAGATTAAGGCTTTTCCACCCCAATTCAAGCAATGAGTGATGATCGGACTAGGATCGAGTGCTTTCGCCCTCGTTCCAACCACTTCTACACCTCGATCCTTGGGGAAATCCCCTTCGAAGCAAGGTCTTGAGATTGACACATGTTCACTTTCGCTACTTTGCCAATCACAAGCCCTGATTCCTAACTTTCGCAAGGAATTGTAGCTCTATGTAGAGTGGGTTCCTTAGATCAAACACTCAAGGCTATGGAATTGGGGTTTCTAGCCCAAACGTAGCTAGGGTTTTCCCCCATAACCCAAGATCAAGGAGATCTACTCCATGTAGCAAACAAAGAAAGCAAACAAATCAAAAGGGAAAGCAATCAACATCATCAATCTCAAAACAAAGCAAAGTTTCATTCAAATCAAAAGAAATCCACAAATTCCAATCAAGGGTTTCCAAATCCACAAGATCAAAACAAAGCAAAGCTAATCAACAAAACCTATCAAGTCTTCCTCTCCCTTGGCCGATTCTCTCTCTCTTCCTCCTCCTCTCCTTCCTCCTTGCTCTCCAAGTATGCTTTTGAGGGTGTTGTGTGCGTGAGAGAGCCCCCCAATTAGAAGACAAGAGGGCCTTTTATAGATTAGATGAGGGGCAAAAGTGGAAATCCACAATTTCGTGCCTTGGAGCCCAAGTAGTCCGGTGACCGACTCGGACCGACACGGAGGACCTCGGGCCCGAGTTACTGTGCATGTCGGTCCGAGGTTGGAAACTTCCAAGTCGGCCTCGGCGTTGTTGCAACTCGGTCCGGACCTCGTTCCACCTTCTTCTCGTTTGCTTTCCTCTTGTTCTTCTTCATGGCTTGCTCTTCTCTTTCCTCTTTAGCTCGGGCCTTGCTCCATGCTCCGATCCTCCTTCAAATTGATCCTCGATTCATGCCAAATTACCTACAAAACACATAAAATGCGCGTAGTCTCCGAATCTCATAGAAATACGGGAACTAAGCTAAAAAGGAACAAAACACGCAAGAAAAGGGGAAAAAGAAACATATTTACAAAGGAAATCACATATGAAAACACCACCAAATAAAGAGACATCAATAGTATTGTGTTCCATCGGCAGTAGTTTGAGCCGATTAAAAGATGTCAACTTGTTTGTGAAAAGTTTTGAAAGTAATATAAGTGTATCAGGCACATTAATATACCCGAATGGTTGGGCTATTTAATAACCATTCTTACTCCCGGTTATGAATGATTCTTAATCAAACGTTGATTAATTCAATCTGATTAGTCGATTGAGGCTTTTCAAAATGTTATGTGATTAATATGAGTTCCCAACAATTGTTCATGTTTCGTAAAGGAAACCACAAGCGGTGGTGTTCTCTCTTGATTATGCAAGTCTCCTTCTTATTCTCTATAAGACTACTAACTGTTGGATCATAATCTGAGTATATTCGGATTTTGATGCCAATATGTTTAATCACAATAATAAGAACCAAGTTAGTTTCTCCACTTGCTTAGTCTTTCATTAGACTAACCCATCCATCTTCTTTTCTTTTATATGGTCGGCTGGTGTCCACCGTTGGTTTACGACACATCAAGTTCTTCTTGGAAGTTGATTCAAGAGGCGGATTCAGAAGTTTGAAGCTCTAAAAGTTGAAGAAAGGTTTCCAATGGTTATACTTCAGTGAAGATCATGGTTGAACTACTTCAAAGCGAATCTGAGTTTCAGAAATAAGAACTTAAGAAAGACTTGATAAAGATTTTGTTTAAATAGAAGGTTGTTTTATTTATATAATAATTCTTTTTAAGTTAGGGCTTGTTAAGACCTTTTATTCTCTTTTCTGCAGTAAAGTTTTACTTACTTTGGTTAGGTTTTTAAATGGTTTCATTTACCTTGTTCTAGTAAGTTCTGTCAGGTTAAAGTCTTGGGTAACTCCGGTTTAGTTCTAATCGGGGTTACTGGCGGTAATACCTCCAGGGTAAGTAAGGGGGTGTTACAGAAAATCTTAAGGTCGCTTGCAAAGCTTGTCTCCACTTCTTTTTCACGAGCATCAACTGCTCCTTGACCTTCTTCTTGGTTCTCCACATTGACTTGATTAGGCACAATTTCTGGGATCGTTTCTCGTACCATTTGCTAAATCATGGTCCGGAAGGTTTCCATAGTGCCTTCGTTGAATACGAAACCAAGGTTAGGTGCAGGGGGATGGTTAACCTTAGGCAATCCCCTAACTTCGGATTGACTTTCCTCATTCTCGTCTCTAACTTGGGTTCGGTTTCGGTGGCTAGTTCCTCTTGTATCCAACATCTGAATAACGATACACAAATGTTTTCCTTTTATTAATTAACATTTGTAGAAGGTAAATTCTAAGGCACACTTTTAGGAAAGAAGGAATTAAAATAGAATGTCCTTGGATTCTATAAGACGAAGATACTTCAAGGAAGTAAAGGAATTTTAAACACAAAAAAATTTTAACCATGAAAAAGTGATTTAAGATAGCTATACTTTTTCTTGGAATTAACTAGAAAATTTTCAAATTCCTAAACTTTTCTTAAAACTTGAATCCTAGAAGAAATTTCTAACTTATCACTTTCTTTTATAGAATAGATTAAAACTTTGATTTTTTTCAATAAAAGTAACTAAGATATGAAAGTTCAAGACTTATTATTTAGGTTTTGGAAGTTTGAAAGAAAATTTAAATAATAAAAATTTTCGGTTTGAAGACAAAGACTTTGGTTTTTGAAAATTCTCGGTTTCAAAATTTTTCGACTTGGAAATCAAAACGTTTGGCTCTGATAATATATTTGTAACACCCCTATTTTGCAACGATAGGTGTTACGGCCAGTGATCTCGGATTTTACCATCCAAAGTCACCCTAGGCTTTATAGGGTACTAAGTTAAATAAAACATGCGGAATTATAAAGTTGTTACATAGAAAAGAGTTGCTCACATGTGAGACTTATAAGTATCCATTACATAGTTTGGACTTAGTTTGACAAAACATAAAACTTAAGAGTTGTTAGGCATCGAAATATAAATAACATGGTTTAAACCAACGTGGAGAAACCCAAAAGTAAACACAACGCCATTCTTGATAATTCCCGACCTTCCTTCCTTCACTTGAGTAGTCTTCGTCTTTTACACCTACGGTGGAGGTTTCCTAGCGTCTGACATTTGGCACGAAGGGTGATAAATGCTAGGCAAACATGCGGAAAAACGGAATTAGTCTAAAGAGACTAAGCAAGCGAGAATAGACATTCTTAAGGTAATTTAGTAAAGTAACGAAATTCTTAACAAAGTATTTGAGATGCGTTTCGAGAATTGTATACTTTAACTAGGGCTATTAAGAACAGAAATGAGTAAATCTCAAGATGAGATAACTCTAAACTGAGAGAACGAACTAAGAGATTATAGGACATATTTGAATTGAATAAATGTTGGGAACGTTAATTATACACAAGTTTCTAGAAAACCTCTCGCGCCCTTGCGGACAGAGAGTTAGATCGATCTTTTAAGACCGGTCTGGTTTTGATGTCTTTTAATGTGCATGGACACTTAACTTTATTACGTGTCAAAACTTTCACATTCGTTAATGATTTTTAAGAGTGTGGGGGTCATGAATGGGCCGGAGTCCACTTATTGGAACGGAGTTCCCGACACCTAGCTAGGGTGTGCACGCCTCTCCGAGCAGACAATAGATCATGATCCTTAAATTCTTAGGAAGGTAGGCATTTCGTGATATGACTTAACATTTTATATAGAGGTATCGGGCCGAGCCCGCACCCCTTATTACACTACTTACTAATTTTCATAACGAATCTCGAAACGAGATCAGGAAACAAGCAAAGGCCACACAAAACAAGTCTAGCATTATATCTACCAACAATTATAGTAATAACGCTAACAAAGGTCATTATTTCTAATGATCGATATTTTCTAGGTTCGTTTTATTTAGCAAGCAAGGTGTTCCCAACATTGAACAGGTTAAGGGAATCGAATTTATCGAAAGGTTCAAGTAGAAAATCCACTTTCCTTGAAATTTCCTCTGAGATACTATGAAATCAATAATAAGAAGTTTTTGGTGACGTTCGAAACTTCGACCCTATTTAACCGAAAGAACGATAAACAACACATATTAAAATCCTTATTTTAATTTAAATCTACCTTTCTCTTAGTTTCCTCTTCTAAGAGCAGGTGAGCTAAACTAAATTATTTGGTTTAATAATTTAGATAGGGAAAGGTTAAAATAATAATTCTTTTATTATTATTTTCTAGATGACAATTTGTAAGGATTTTATAATATTAAAATACTTAGTTTAAGAAAATTAATGCAAGGCCTTACTTAGTCTAATGAAAACCTTTTTAACCCACATGCATATATATATATATATATATGTATTTTTACAATACTTTATATATATATATGATTTGCATGCATCATTTTTATGAAGACTTCTTTATTTGCTTATTACCGATTTCCATATAAATCATGATTTTCTTATAGGAAAAATATCTAAGATGGTCATGCATGTGCATAAATAACTTCTAAAAATACATTTTATTCTTCACATGCATACTTTGAAAGATTTAACATAACTTATGCTTAAAAAATATATTTCTTTTTATTAAAAGGTATAGTAACACACTTTCTTAGTAAATCTAGAACAAATGCAAAATAAGATTTATTCTAGAAACCCCATAAATTCCACATGCATAACTTATAGAATTTATTCAAGTACGTAGTTATTTTTATAAATTATTTTCGGTTATTTAAAAAAAATATAAACTATTCATTCAAGTGTTAAAAATTCTAGGAAAAGTACATACAATAGGATTTAATCCATAATATTCCTTTTTAAAATCCATGCAAGGCATAAGTAATCTAGTTGATCATATTTTTTTCTTAAAGAGAACTTTCACATATAAAACTTCGTTTTGAAAATCCCTTTAAGGTTTAAAAATTAATTTAAATATGTCTTCCTCTTATGAAGCTTTTCTTTGATCATGGATTTAAATAAAAGCCATTTTAAAGTTTACATGCAAGGTGATTTTATTCAAATAAAAATCAATTTAAAGTAGCATGCAAGAGTATGTAAGAATTATTTAAGCATGTCTTAATATTTTTAGACTTAGTTATTTTCAACAATCATATAAAATCAACCACTTACTTCATATGAGAAATGCATGAGGATTTTCTTCTTAAAAACTCCTTTAACAAGACATGCAAGAACACTTTCATCTTAATAGCTTTTTAACTTTTGTTTGTTAAGCTTATCTAGATTAAAATTCATCATAATATTCATTTCAAGGATCAAGAATGACATGCTTGAAGGTTTTTGTGCAAGAAAGTTATATCTTAGTAGTTATCAAAACAAAAGCCTTTATAAACTAAAGGATTTTTGTATAAAAGAAAGATTCTAGGCCCTTATAAATTAAATAAAAATCAAAACTACAAGTTAAAAATCACCTTTAAAGTGTAGGATTTAGTAAACTTATTTTATAGCTTGTAGAAAATTTTCCTCCTTAACAAACTTTGCATGCATGTACAAATTGTGAAAGATAATCAAATTTTTTTATTAACTTTAATAATTTGATTTTTTTTTGTAGAAATATGATCATCTAAAAGAGTTTTAAAGGTGTTAAAAACAAGTTCAAAATAATTTAAAAGGTCAAGAAAAAATTACCCTAAAAGTGTTGGATCTTAGGAGGAAAATACCCAAGGAAGCAAAGGGGAAAGAGGGGCGGCGGCTCAGCCCTGGCGGCGGCCCGCTAGTGGTGGCGGCGACCTGTTGGTGGTGGCCGGCAGTGGTGGTGGTGTGGTGGTGTTTGGAAGAACACAAACAAAGCTTTAAGTGGGAGAAAATAAATGACTAGAAGGGAGATAGACAAGAGAGAGTAAGATTGTAGGAGCATATTACATTAATGAGATAATCTCTACTTAAGGTGGTGTTTGACTTACATAGAACTAAATACTAACTTAAGTCATGTTAGTGGATTGTAGGAGTATATTACATTAATCAGGTAATCCACCATAATGAGTGGAGAATCTCTACCAAAAGTCGGTTTGAGACGCGCGTCGAAACGATCGGGTTTTACGAAAAGAAAACCATTAGCTACGAATTTATTAAGTTCCATTCTTAATAAATCCATTTATTCCAATAAATATTTCATAATGATGTTATAATTTATTTATTTTAGAAAAATAAAATTTTCAAGTAAAAAGGCCCTTTTACAAGGTTATTTTATTTATTCGAAAAGAAATTATTACTTCATAAGAATTATAATCTATTTATTTTAGAAATAGATTTTGAGTGAAAAAGAAACTTTATAAGATTATTTTATTTAATAAATATTAAAGAATAAAATAATTTAAAAAATATTCATAAAAATAGCGGGTATTACAGTTAGCATTAGGGGACATGAATGTGATTTTTGTATCTTTTTTTCATTTACATATTAGAATTGACTGAAGTTGTAACATCCCAAACCAAAGTGCATACGTCATTTTGCATTCATATAATATTAATAGCATATGCATAGTATATTGGCATGACATGTAGTGTATTTTTAAACGTAATATTTATTTTCTAATTACGCTTATTATATTTTAACTAAAAGTTAAATAATAATTATTTGAAGGTAAAGTTTGTAGTAAGGGAGATTTAAGGGTAAAAAGTGTAGATTTTTATAACTTATGCAAACTCTTTTGCCGACTTGATTTTGATATATATATATATATATATATATATATATATATATAATGGATATGTGAGTTTTGTTAGAAGTTACGTAATCAAAGAAAACAAAGAGAGTTCAAACAGAGGAAAGATGGAAAATGTTGTTTTGTTATTTTGATCTCGTTCTAGTACAAGATCTCTTATATTGGGTCTTAATTCTAAAGTACAAGCGTGGTTTGGTAAGTTTTTAACTAGTTAATGGTTTATTTGAATTTCACTGAATTTTTCAGATCTAGATCTACAGTTTCTTTTGATTCAGAAATCGTCGATTTATAGTTCTCAGAGGGTATTTTCGATATCGAATTTATATTCGGAAAAAGATTTCAGAGTATTTTTAGGGTTTCTATTTATAGGGATATTAGGGAGCCCTTTGATCAAGTTTTTCAGAAAGGTTTAAACTAGAAAAATACTCTTATATATAGTTTATTGTTGTCAAGTTTTAAAAGATTTGGTATTATGCACAACAAGTTATAATGCATACTAGCATTTTATTGCATTCAGGGTTAGGATTTGTAAGAGTAATTAGCCTAATTTGCATTGGGTTACATATAGGAGCACCAATCATAGATCGTGGTCAAGAACAAGGGGGGAGAGATATAGTAATTGCTCTAAACAGGTGAGTATAGCTTGAAGATTCAACCTTATGTGTTATATGTGAAATATGAATATATGGATATATGTGGTATATGGATATGTGTGATATATGTGCTATATGGGTATATGTGTTATATGAATTATATCGATATAAGTGTTATATGTGATAGCTCTGAAATTTCCAGAGTTGTTTGTACAGAAAGTATGTTAGCAGATGGCATATTATATATGATTACAGAATGCACTTGATTGCATAACATTTTGCACAGAGATTTAAAAGGACATGTGACTGTTTTTGCCATGAATTTGTATACAGCACCTACGAGTCATACATGATCTACGGATCATACAGGACCTACGGGTCATACAAGATCATCGGATCATACAGGATCTACGGATCATACAGTACCTACGAGTCATAATGAGGAAATCTTCGGATTTCTTTCTTAAAAGGACCATAAGAGTCCATATATAGTAAACCTGGGGCAGATTCAGGCTTGAACAGTTCATAGAATAATAAATCGGATAGATCAGCATTTGCATTTGCATAGTAAATTCATATATGACATATATAATATGTATGTATATGTAAATGGACTAAATGTTTGACTCTGAGTGAAATAATTGATGATGGTTTATATTCACTGAGTATGCGACACATAAATCGCAAAATAATTTTTTTCAAGCTCAACTAGAACTTATTGGCGTGTGTCTCTTTTAGAAGTCACATTCATACAGGTCGGTCGGCTGAAGCTCAATGCAACCTTCTTCTCCTCATTTTGCATCTTAGACATATGAGTTGTAATAAAAGTTAGAGTAATAGATGTATTAGCATAAGAAGTAACTACCTATATGTGTGTGTGTGCAGCCCTTTTATGGTTGTTACTTTCTGCTTTGTGCTTATGTGGATAGTTGTTATATGTGAATTATCTGTTTATATGGGAAATAAGTTATTACAAAGTATACGTCATAGGGTATAAGGGTGTCACAGTTAGTTTTTAGTATCAGAGCCAGGTTATGATTCTTTAGGGGTACTCTGCATTCATAAGCATATGTAATTGACATTAGAATTGCATTTAATTGAATAGGAACATGGAAATGCATGAGCATGATGCACAAAGGAGAGAAGGTTCATCCATGCCACGTCAGTCAATAGGAGCATCTCATACAGTACCACATGAGCATACATCTCATACACATGAACCGATAGATCAGGAAGTACAAGGACCAACTATGGGGTCTAAAGGCAGGAATTTCAAAGAGCTTTGTAAGTTGGGAGCAGTTGATTTCTATGGGACTACAGATCCTGCAGAGGCTGAGACATGGCTTTAGAGAACAGAGAGAGTATTCGGTATGATGAGATGCACATAAGAGGAAAGGTTTGATTTCTCAGTATCACTTCTACAGGGGGATGCTTTTGACTGGTGGGAAACTGTTTCACCTGCTACAGTACAATGTCCAATTCTTACATGGGAAGATTTTCCCACTCTTTTCAAAGATAAGTATATGCCAGAGGTATATCGAGATGCAAAGCATAATGAGTTTTTATCTCTTAAGCAATGAAATATGTCTATGGCTGAGTATGAGGTTAAGTTTACCCAACTATCGCATTATGCAGTTGCTAATGTGGCAACAGAGAGCGATAGATGCATGCGTTTTGAGGATGGATTGTCCTATAATATCCGGAGTAAGATTACACCGTGGGATCTTCTTACTTTTACAAATTTGCATACTGCAGCAATTAGAGCAGAGACACTGTTAAAGGAAAGACAAACATTCTTCCAAAAGAAAAGAGGGAATCATCAATTCATATGGGTGAGTCGAGTGGAAGGCCATCTAAGCGTCAAAGTTTTTCCTCTCCAACACCAACATTTGGAAAAGGTGGCTCAAATAGTCAAAGAGGTGGGCAGACCTCAACTTTTGGACGTGGTGGTGATAGAGGACCGGGGATGGCAGTACAGACACGACCTATGTGTACTTATTGTGGTCGATCTCATATGGGAGAGTGTCGAGTATTAACTGGAGGGTGTATTAAATGTGGACAACAAGGTCACTTTTACAAAGAATATCCAATTAGATCGAAAATTGGAGGAGCAACATCTGAAACAACTTGTGCAAAATGTTCAATCAGGAGCACCTGTATGGAGTTATGGTAGAGGTCGTGGAAGAGGTCAGAACATGAATAACCCTGCTAGTTGAGGAAGACCACAAACACATGAATCTCAACCATAGGGTCAGGCTCGAGTTTTTGCTATGTCTCAACATGAAGCATCCAAAGCACCCGAGGTTATTACTGGTAAACTTTATTTACATGATCTTGAGATACATGCATTAATAGATTTCGGATCCACGCATTCATTCATATCATCTACCATAGCATCTCAAGTGCATAATAAACCTGAACCCTTAGATTACAGTTTAGGAGTACAAACTCCCTTAGGGGAAATAGTAAAGGTACATATAGTATATTGAGATAGTATAATATGAGTGGATACAGTAGAGTTACCAGCTCATCTGATCTTGCTATTCTTGTATGAGTTTGATGTTATTTTGGGCATGGACTAGTTGTCAAGACATCATGCTAAAGTAGATTGTTATACCAAAGAAGTAGTGATAGAATCGCTTGGGAAATCTAGAGTGACTTTCTATGGTGATAGACAAATGGTTCCCACTTGCCTAATATCTGCAAAAACAGCTTTTCGCATGATCATAGAGGGATGTGAAGTATATCTGGCCCATGTAATAGACCGTACAATTGAATGTGATGAGGTTAAAGATATTCCAGTTGTTAAAGATTTTTAAAATGTGTTTCCAAAGGATCTCCCATGATTTCCACCTCATAGGGAGATAGATTTACTATGGAATTAATGCCAGGTACTACACCGATTTCTATTCCTCCATATCGCATGGCTCCACTAGAGTTACAAGAACTGAAGAAATTGTTACAAGAGTTGTTAGCTAAAGGGTTTATTAGGGCTAGTGTATCACCTTGGGGTGCACCAGTTCTATTTTTTAAAAAGAAAGATGGTACCTTACGGCTGGGCATAGATTACAGAAAGTTGAATCAGGTAACAGTGAAAAACAAGTATCCATTGCCAAGAATAGATTACTTATTTGATCAACTTCAGGGTGCAAAGGTATTTTCAAAGATAGACCTTCAGTCAGGATATCATTAGTTAAATATAGCTAAAGATGACATTACCAAGACAGCATTCCGGACTCGATATGGGCATTATGAGTTTCTGGTAATGCCATTTGGTTTGACAAATGCACCAACAACATTCATGGCTTTGATGAACAAGGTGTTTCAGCCTTTTCTAGACAAAATTGTGATCGTCTTTATTGATGATATATTGGTATATTCATGATGTAAAGAGGAGCATGCTGATCATTTGTGTTCCGTGCAACAAGTCTTGAGGGGAAAACAATTATATGCTAAACTAAGTAAGTGTGAATTCTGGTTGGATCATGTGGTATTTTTAGGACACATAGTATCTGGAAAGAGTATAGAGGTCGATCCTAAGAAGGTTGAAGCAGTGGTAAATTGGAAAGCACCAACTACAGTTACAGAAGTTCGTAGTTTTCTTGGGATGGTTGGATACTACAGACGATTTGTTGAAGGATTCTCTATTATAGCTGCCACTCACTAAATTGTTACGGGAGAATGCTTCATTCCATTGGAATGATGTATGCCAACAAAGCATTGATGAGTTAAAGCATCGTCTGACTACAACACCAATATTGACAATTCCTACAGGTACATGAGGGTTTGTTGTTTACACTGATGCTTCATATCAGGGTCTTGGTTGTGTTTTGATGTTGAATGGAAAAGTAATTGCTTATGCATCACGAAAATTACGACCACATGAGGTTTCTTATCCTGTACATGATTTAGAGTTGGCAGCAGTAGTTTTTGCCCTAAAGATTTGGCGTCATTATCTATATGGAGAAATATTCCAAATCTTTACAAATCATAAGAGTTTGAAGTATTCGATGAGCCAAAACGAATTGAACATGCGGCAGAGGCGCTGTATGGAGCTATTGAAAGATTATGATTGTACAATCGAGTATCATTCGGGAAAGGCCAATGTTGTAGCAGATGCTTTGAGTAGAAAGTCCAGTGGTATGATGGACAACATGCACATGACTTTATTGTCAGATTTGATTGCTTTGCGAGGTCTAAATGCCAAACTACAGTTTGACACAAAAGGCGTATTGTTTCATACTTTGGAGATTCGGCTAGTGCTTAGACAGAAAACTAAAGATGCACAAGTAAGAGATGAAAAGTTGACATAAATTATTGAACAGGTGCAACAAGGTAAATGATATTCGCATTTTTAGTATACGTTTTGATAGGTTTTTCTTTGCTTATTAGGTTTAGTTTTGTTTAGTTTAGGCTTAGTTTTGAGTATTTTTAGTTAGTTTTGCATATTTCAGTGAAAAGAGTGGAATCTACGCTATTTTGTGAATTTTACAGGTTTTAGCGAGGAAAGGATCTAAATGGAGTTGAATTTGGAGCATCACAGCGAAAGACGGAGGAGTGCAAGATTGAAGAAGTCGGAGCTCGAGAGTACAAGAGGAATTGTTGAAGAAAACAAAGCTCAGACTCGTTAACGAGGCTGTGAAGGCTCGTTAACGAGGCCACGAAAAAGAAAATATGGAGTATTATTTTATAATTCACCGATCCTGAGCGGGAATTTATTTCCGTATCGGTTGAGTATCTTTTTAGAATCTTTTGGTGTTGTTAGAATATGTATTTTAGGTCTTAATATCTTTTTAGATTTTATTTCTATCTTTTAGGGATTGTTTCTATCTTTTTAGGAAAATTTATATCTTTTAGCCTTTTTAGTTTTTAGCTTTTAGTATAAATACCCTTCTATCTAGCATAGAAGAGGAGAGCTTAATTTTGGAGGAGATTTTTGGAAGGACAGAAGGAGAGAGAGAAGTTGGATCGGAAGAGGACCGCCGAGGCTCGGTAGACGACGGTCGCCGGGTGGTCGTTGGTCATGATTGTGGTTCGGTATTTTTATGTTTTTTGGTTTCTTCTAAATCTCTGTAAGACGATATATTTTTAATTAGAATTTAGAGTTTTGTTTCATTGTTTCTTTTTATTGAAGTTTTTAGTTTCTTAGTTATGATTAGTGAGTAGTTTCTTTTTCTAGGATCGGGGTTAAGCCCGGCATAGTTGAGCATGTTTGATGAGTGAGATTGAGTTGTGAATGCCTTTTATCTTTAATTGAGAATTGTTTGTTGTGCTTAATACCGAGACGAAAGTGGAGGTAATTTGAGTTTTTAACTAAATTGAAAGAGGAAGTTATTAACTTGAAGGTTGATATAGTTTGAAAACGAAAGTTTTAAGCTGTAAATCTAAAACAAGCAATTAAGTGAATTAGGATGCGAAAGTAGATTAATTTACTTGCTAAGTCAACGAAAGTTGATGACTCTATCTGTTTAAAGGCATGATCTTTTCTTCTTACGAGTTCTTATGCTTGGCTATGTTGTGGTGTCCCTTGTCCTAGATTTTTGCTTTATTTGAATTATTTCTGTTGAATCTTCGTTGCTGAGTACTTGCCTCGGTACCGAATTTTAATTAGAATTTAATTAGGTCGTTAGTTTTAGTATTTTGTGTTCGGTGGTTCTTATGCTTGGCTATGTTGTGGCTTACACAAAATTTTTGAAAGATATTCTTAGCAGGAAAAGGTCCATTACAGAGCTGCATGATGAAGTCAGATCGATAGCTCTACCAGAAAAGCTGGGAGATCCCGGGAGGTTTGGAATCACAATCGGCATAGGCAACCAGAAGTTCAAAGCTTTATGCGATCTTGGTGCCAGTGCTAGTCTTGTTCCGCTCTCAATCTGGTCTAAAGCCAATATGGGACCACTAGAGCCAGTAGACATGAATCTGTACATGGCGGATGGGTCAAGTGTCAAAGCCACAGGAGTAGTGGACGATTACCCTATTCAAGTCGGGAAATTCTTTATACCGAATGATTTTATCGTCCTTGATATGCCTGAAGACCCTCATGTCCCCATAATTCTCGGGCGACCATTCTTAGCCACAGTAGGAGCAAGAGTTGATGTGCGGAAAGGACTCCTCACTTTTGATATAGGAGAAGATAGGGTGGAATTCAACTTGGATCAAAAAGCAAACGACCCAATTGGAGTGGCACAAATAGAGTTGGCTCAACCCGAACTCAACACAACAGTCCCTACCGAGCCACATCCGCCGATCACTGAGTCCCACATGCATGAGTTCAACCAAGGCCCTACTACAGAGGTTACATAAAAATCCAAACCACCTTGGCTTTAGGACTACACTAACAATCCAGGGATATCGAGCTTGCTGATAGAAGAAAAAGGTCCTAATTTAGCAATTCAAGCACACAGAGGCAGTAAGGCTACAAGAAGGGTATCTCAAGACCCCAACATGGCCATACATGAACCACCATGAGACTAGCAAGGAAGCTCGTCGGGCTAACGACGTTAAACATAGCGCTTACGGGAGGCAACCCGCTTTTTAGAATAGGTTTATTTTATTTTATTTTATTTTATTTTTCTTTTTAGATTATTTCTTAGCTTCCTTTTATTTTTATTTTTAGTTTTAACTAGGATAGAAATTAACTTCTTTGAGCTAACAAGATTTCAGGAGAAAGGGATCGAAAAATCACTCAAGAAGGCCACGGCGGCTCGTTAACGACCCACCCAGGCTCGTTAACGACCCGGTTTGGAAGACCCGACTCGTCACAATACGGGGCAGGTAAGTATTTTAACCTAATCTATCTATTTTACCCTAGTCGCCGCCCCTCCCCTTCTATCCTTACCCCTCCTATATAAACCCTTCTACCCCCTTCCAAAATTCTACCACAATCCTCTCATAATTTACTCCCTCTCAAACCCAAAATACTCTCAATCCCTCTCCCTTCTCTTCCACCGAGTCGGAATCCCTCACGCTACCGATCACCGAGAGGCCGTAGTTACCGGAGCTCGGAAACCGTTCACCGACGAGGCCAAAGCTCGTTAACCACCCCGATTCCGACCCTTGTTCTTCAATTTCTCGGTTCCTTGGTATGATTTCTAAACCCTTGCTTGAAATTACATGATTGATTATCTATAGGGTCGAAATTTCATATCTTGAATCATGATTCTTAGGACGGTCGATGAGCATGCTTGATTTTGTTCCTAAAAATTCTTGATTATGCTTAGTTGTTCATGTTTTAGGAAAGATTATTCATGTTAGATTAGCTATTGTAATCCTTTAGTTAGGAAAGCATGAATTTTTCTTGTTCTAGATCTAAAAGTTCAATCTTTGCATGTCAAAATTCCGGGTAATTTTTAGCATGTTCGGGATGGGAAAATGAGTAAGTATGGGGTGCTTATACCCGATGGAGGATATGTGGAAAATAATAGAAGATTGCATGCTTGATTTGTGCTGAATTAGAGGTAGATTAAACTTCGGAAAATTCTGGTTTTGCTCTCGGCGGCTCGTTAACGACCCTGCATTTCTTCATCGATCGGCCCGAGCCCAGAATCGTGAACAACCCAATTGGGTAGTTTACGAATAATTCCGAGGTTAATTTTGAGACCAAGTACGGGGTATCGAACCTATTATTTTTTAATGGATCTTATCTTGGAAAAATCTCGATTATTTTGTAGGATCCATGGCTAGTTCAAGCAATCCCGCTACCCGAGCCCAGAAGAAGAGGAGGAACCATAGGTCTCCATCCCCACATCGAGTGGATGATGTGATTTTGAGCAGTCAAAGCCAAGTACGGCGCTACCGAGATTTTCTGGAGAAGTACCATTACACCCGATGGTTCTCGAAGTCTAGCGCTGTCTCCACGGGCATCTACACGGATGTCAAGGACGCCTTCATCATCCGTGGGGCCGCCCACCTATTGAAGCAAGAGAGCTTGCCACACTATCCGGCCCTCACATCCGAGTTCTTGGACACTTTGGAGATCAATTTCTCGTCAAAGATCTCGGCAGGACGAATTCGGTTCCGGCTCGGTAACGAGGACCGTGACTTCACCATGGCGGAGTTCAATGCAATCTTAGAGCTCCCAAACCCGTCGAGAGATTATAGTTTGAAGGACTACGGAGTGACCGCACTTGGAGTTACATCACCGGGGAGGTTCAATCCTCTACCGCGGCGTTATCCGGGGCAAATATAGTCAACCCCATCTTCCGGATTATTTTGAGAGTCCTCGCCGCAACATTTTGGCCGAAGAAAGAGTTGAACCGGCCTACAAGAACGGAGGTCGCTTGCTTCCGCACCATCCTCTTTGAGGAGCCCGGGCCCTTGAATTTGGGGTACGAATGGCTCTTCTACGTCGAGAAATCAACCAAGTCCAAGGAGGTGTGGTGTGGCAATTTGGTTAGCCTCTTGGCTAAGAATCTCGGAGTAGATCTCACCCGCTACACACCGGCTCACGCCCAACTCCTCAACAAAAACTATTGGTATAGTTCCGGGATTTTCGTGCAAGCCGAGGGAGGCTACAAGGTGAAGGTTCAAGATCGACTAGTCATACCTTCCCTCGACATGTACGAGCTACTCTATGTACCGAATTGGTACAAGGTGTGGACGGGACATCCCTACCCATTGGAGCCAAAACCGGAGGACGAGCTCTCGCTTAGGCCATGTGAAACCCGGTTTGAGCGGGACAACATGGATGAATATGAAGAAGAAGATGAACAAGAGGACACCGAGGTAGTAGGCAACGACACCGAAGAAGCCGACACCAATGGCGGCACTGAGGAGCTCAATTTTGAAGAAGAAGACATCGACACGGAGTTGTTAGGAGGCAACATCTTCGTTGACGAGCCCACCAGGGTCGTTAACGATCACTTCCAGCCACACCCCAACCCTGTTAACGAGGCACCCAGCTTCGTTAACGAGGTGCCGAGAGCCCCTGTCGACCCACCACCAGCTCCTGTCGACCCTCATGCTTATGGCCTCATGCCTTACAACTCGGTGATGTATCAAGACCATTTCCAGCCTCACTACCCACCACCTCCTCAGCCCGAGTACGCAGGATCGAGTATACCACCACCATGGGTCGAGG
This sequence comes from Fallopia convolvulus, assembly GCA_964016875.1. Taxonomy (NCBI): domain Eukaryota; kingdom Viridiplantae; phylum Streptophyta; class Magnoliopsida; order Caryophyllales; family Polygonaceae; genus Fallopia; species Fallopia convolvulus. Next base: position 37,896,180 of record OZ024731.1, on the reverse strand, counting down.
ATCTTTCTGCACGGATGCAGCAACTTCACCTCCAGACGGATCACATTCATAGGAGGATGGATAGATGGGAAACCGTCTATTCCGCTCGCATGTCGATGGAGGATGAGAGGCAGCGCCAGAGAGAGGCGGAGGATGCTGAGCGTTGGAGGATGATGTACGACTTCATGGGGAACTTTGAGCACTATTTTCCTCCACAGAACCGTTGATTCAGCTTAAGATGAAGTTTCTTTTCCTTGTTTCCACTTTTGTAAGTTTTTATGTCTTTTATTTATTTATTTTTTAATTTTTTTTTTTCTTTTCTATTTCTTTTCTCTTTTCTTCTTATTTTCCTTACAGTGGGGATACTGTAATTTTAAGTATGGGGTGGGGAGAAAGTAGAAAAATTATGTCCTAGGTGTTTATGTGTTCTACGTAGTTGTTATTTCTTTAAACCGATTTGAAAAAAATTGAAAAAAATTGAAAAATCCAAAAAGAGTTTTAGAATTGATAGATATCCCTTCTTAAGTTCTATGATAGCAATCACTAGCTTAATCATATAATTCCTTGCAATCATGTCTTTAAAACTATAGCCGGATTCTCAAACTTGAAATTATTGTTTTTAGAAGAGAATAGCATTTGATGAAATTGAGCACGTATACTTTATAGCATAGATGATGCAATCCAACAAAATTTACCTTGTGAGTATTTTTGGCCTTATAGGGAGAACATCAAAGAATCCCTCTTCTTTTCTTGTGTGATTTACTCTCTTTATGCATATTATCTCTTGGAATTGTGATGGTTATCTATTTCTTGAGACCCTTATAAGATTTTTAGTTCATTACTTGTGAAGATCATATGATGGAGAACTTATTTTTATAAGCCCTATTATTCCCTATCTACCTTTACATTATTCCTTCTTTTGATAACCAATTCTGGCCTGAAACCTTTTGTTTTTAGCTCCACAAAAATTATTCCCTAGCCGAGATAAGCTTGACCCTATCCGGGAATTAGGACTTAGATTGGAGAGGTAAAGTTTTGTGTTTTGTTAAAAAAGAAAAGAGCTTATATTTGCTTAAATTGAAGGGTATTTGGGAAGGGTAGATTGGAAGACTCTTGTTATTATATTTACAAAAGGTCTCTTGATAGAAAAAATGCACACAATAAAGTTTTTGATGGATGTAGTGAATAAAAAGGAAGAGGAATGTATACGGCGGATCGTTAACGACCCGGATATGGGCTCGTTAACGAGGCAACGAATGAGAAAAAAAAAGAAAAAAAAGGGGTGAAAGAAGAAAAAAATAATAAAAAAATAAAGAGTTGAAGTGCATTTGTGTTTAAAGGTAATATCAAGAGATTCTTTTATTTTTGTTATAAGACTTTCTAGGATGATAAAGGGTGAGTGAAAATGAGTGTGCATAAAGAAGAGTGAGTTTGGTATATGTTTTTATGAGAGTTTTGATGTTATGTGTGAGTTTTTAGGAGTCTTTGATTCCCAGATATTATTAGCACCACATAGCCAAAATATTTTCCACGCCTTATTGTCTTTACCAAGCCCCATTACAACCCGGCCGAATGGAAGCTTCTATGAAGTTTTTCATTGAGCTTAAGTTCTCTTGATGATTCTTTGCTTGTTTTGACAAATCTTGGGTGGAGAGTATTGGTGATATAAGTTCCAATTTCTATGAGTTTTTGTATATGAGATGAGTTGAGAGATTGAATTTATAAGCCCAAACACATGAGAGTTGAGTGAAACACATTATATCCCTTGAGAGGTTGGATTGTATTATTTTATGTCTATTTAAGTGCATATATGTGTGAGGATGTTAATAGTCTTTTGCTATAATTTTCTTATGTGTAGATGTTGCTTTTTAGAAGATGGCTATGTCTTGATGAGCATGATTTGTTTTGGTTTTGGTTAGCGTCTTGTTTATTGGTTGAGGACAAGCAAGTCTAAGTATGGGGAATTTTGATATTCGCATTTTTAGTATAGTTTTTGATAGGTTTTTCTTTGCTTATTAGGTTTAGTTTTGTTTAGTTTAGGCTTAGTTTTGAGTATTTTTAGTTAGTTTTAAATATTTATGTGCAAAAAAGTGGAATCTACGCTATTTTGTGAATTTTACAGGTTTTAGCGAGGAAAGGAGCTAAATGGAGTTGAATTTGGAGCATCACAGCGAAAGACGGAGGAGTGCAAGATTGAAGAAGTCGGAGCTCGAGAGTACAAGAGGAATTGTTGAAGAAAACAAAGCCCAGACTCGTTAACGAGGCTGTGAGGGGTCGTTAACGAGGCCACGAAAAAGAAAATATGGAGTATTATTTTATAATTCACCGATCCTGAGCGGGAATTTATTTCCGTATCGGCTGAGTATCTTTTTAGCATCTTTTGGGGTTGTTAGAATATGTATTTTAGGTCTTAATATCTTTTTAGATTTTATTTCTATCTTTTAGGGATTGTTTCTATCTTTTTAGGAAAGTTTATATCTTTTAGCTTTTTTAGTTTTTAGCTTTTAGTATAAATACCCTTCTATCTAGCATAGAAGAGGAGAGCTTAATTTTGGAGGAGATTTTAGGAAGGACCGAAGGAGAGAGAGAAGTCGGATCGGAAGAGGACCGCCGAGGCTCGGTGGACGACGGTCGTCGGGTGGTCGTTGGTCGTGATTGTGGTTCGGTATTTTTATGTTTTTCGGTTTCTTCTGAATCTCTGTAAGACGATATATTTTTAATTAGAATTTTGAGTTTTGTTTCAATATTTCTTTTTATTGAAGTTTTTAGTTTCTTAGTTATGATTAGTGAGTAGTTTCTTTTTCTAGGATCGGGGTTAAGCCCGGCATAGTTGAGCATGTTTGATGAGTGAGATTGAGTTGTGAATGCCTTTTATCTTTAATTGAGAATTGTTTGTTGTGCTTAATACCGAGACGAAAGTGGAGGTAATTTGAGTTTTTAACTAAATTGAAAGAGGAAGTTATTAACTTGAAGGTTGATATAGTTTGAAAACGAAAGTTTTAAGCTTTAAATCTAAAACAAGCAATTAAGTGAATTAGGATGCGAAAGTAGATTAATTTACTTGCTAAGTCAACGAAAGTTGATGACTCTATCTGTTTAAAGGCATGATCTTTTCTTCTTACGAATTCTTATGCTTGGCTATGTTGTGGTGTCCCTTGTCCTAGATTTTTGCTTTATTTGAATTATTTCTGGTGAATCTTCGTTGTTGAGTACTTGCCTCGGTACTGAATTTTAATTAGAATTTAATTAGGTCGTTAGTTTTAGTATTTTGTGTTCGGTGGTTCGCTAACGACCTTGACAACGTCGTTAACGAGGCTGCTCGTGAGTGTTTTATTTGTTTTTTTGTTTGATTTTTGTTAGATTGATAGACAAACAACCTTGCTTCCTGTGGAACGATCCTGACTCTGCTATACTCAGCGGGGTCTTGACTTACAAATTTATTTGTTGGCGAGAAACCCTAATCAACAGTAAATATATGTCATTTGTTATTCAGGATGGCACATTGATGTTTGGCACCAGATTATGTGTACCTGATGTTGATGATCTGAGACGAGAAATTTTAGATGAGACACATAATGCATCATATGCTATGCACCCTGGCACAACAACGATGTATCATACCTTAAGACAACATTATTGGTGGCCAAGGATGAAGAAGGAGGTTACTGAATTTGTTTCTAAATGTCCTACTTGTCAACAAGTCAAAGCAGAACACCAAGCACCTACATGTATGTTGAAACCTTTATCTATTCTAGTCTGGAAATGGGAGCGGATTACGATGGATTTTGTTGTAGGATTACCCCGAACACAAAAGGGAAATGATCTGGGTAATTATTGATTGAATTGACTAAGTCATCACATTTCTTGCCTATACGTTGGGGTTGTTCATTGGATTAATTGGCAGAGATATACATGAATGAAATTGTCCGACTTCATGGAATACCAGTATCCATTGTGTCAGATAGAGATCCTAGATTTACTTCTCATTTTTGGGAAAGTTTTCAAACAGTTATGGGGACCAAATTGCATTTCAGTACAACTTATCATCCTCAGACAGATGGGCAGTCAGAAAGGACTATACAGACCTTAGAAGAAATGCTTCGTGCTTGTGTTATTGAGTTTCAAGGTTCATGGGATAAGTATACTCCACAGATGGAATTTGCTTACAATAATCAATTTCACAACAGCATTGGGATGGCACCATATGAGGCATTGTATGGAAGGAAATGTCGAAGTCCTATATATTTGGATAAAGAGGGTGCATAAATTTTAGAAGGGTCGGAGATTATACAAGATAAAGTTGATAAGATTGATATTGTAAAGAAAAAAATGAAGGAGGCACAAGACAGACAAAAGAGCTATTTTGATTAGCATCGCAAGGAAATGGAATATCAGGTTGGAGATAAAGTATTCTTACGAGTTTCTCCATGGAAAGGTGTCATGAGATTTGGTAATAAAGGAAAACTGAGTCCTCGGTATATTGGGTCATATGACATCATAGAGAAGGTGGGACCATTGGCATACAGATTAGCATTACCTTCAAAATTGGCTCAAATTCATAATGTCTTCCATGTTAGTATGCTACGACAGTATTGATCTGATACATCACATGTACTAAAAGATTCAGAAGTACAACTTGTAGAGAATTTGAGCTACATAGAGGAACCAATCATGATAGTGGACTACAGAATCAAACAATTACGGAATAGGGAAATTCCGATGGTTAAAGTGATTTGGAAGAATCATCGTATAGAGAAAACGACTTGGGAAACTGAGGATAAGATGAGAAAGTCATATCTGCATTTGTATAATGGTAATTGATTCCCTATCATACTGCATCATATGAAGAGATAGCAAATTTTGAGGACAAAATTATTATAGAGGAGGAGGATTGTAACATCCCCGACCAAAGTGCATACGTCATTTTGCATTCATATAATATTAATAGCATATGCATAGTATATTGGCATGACATATAGTGTATTTTTAAACGTAATATTTATTTTCTAATTACGTTTATAATATTTTAAAAAAAATTTAACTAAAAGTTAATTAATAATTATTTGAAGGTAAAGTTTGTATTAAGGGAGATTTAAGGGTAAGAAGTGTAGATTTTTATAACTTATGCAGACTCTTCTGCCGACTTGATTTTGATATATATATATGATGGATATGTGAGTTTTGTTAGAAGTTACGTAATCAAAGAAAACAAAGAGAGTTCGAACAGAGGAAAGATGGAAAATGTTGTTTTGTTATTTTGATCTCCTTCTAGTACAAGATCTCTTATATTGGGTTTTAATTCTAAAGTACAAGCGTGGTTTGGTAAGTTTTAACTAGTTAATGGTTTATTTGAATTTCACTGAATTTTCCAGATCTAGATCTACAGTTTCTTTTGATTCAGAAATCGTCGATTTATAGTTCTCAGAGGGTATTTACGATATCGAATTTATATTCGGTAAAAGATTTCAGAGTATTTTTAGGGTTTCTATTTATAGGGATATTAGAGAGCCCTTTGATCAAGTTTTTCAGAAAGGTTTGAACTAGAAAAATACTCTTATATATATTTTATTGTTGTCAAGTTTTAAAAGATTTGGAATTATGCACAACAAGTTATAATGCATACTAGCATTTTATTGCATTCAGGGTTAGGATTTGTAAGAGTAATTAGCCTAATTTGCATTGGGTTACATATAGGAGCACCAATCATAGATCGTGGTCAAGAACAAGGGGGGGGGAGATATAGTAATTGCTCTAAACAGGTGAGTATAGCTTGAATATTCAACCTTATGTGTTATATGTGAAATATTAATATATGGATATATGTGGTATATGGATATGTGTGATATATGTGCTATATGGGTATATGTGTTATATGAATTATATCGATATATGTGTTATATGTGATAACTCTGAAATTTCCAGAGTTGTTTGTACAGAAAGTATGTTAGTAGATGGCATATGATATATGATTACAGGATGCACTTGATTGCATAACATTTTGCACAGAGATTTAAAAGGACATGTGACTGTCTTGCCCTAAATTTGTATACAGGACCTACGGGTCATACATGATCTACGGATCATACAGGACCTACGGGTCATACATGTTCTTCGGATCATACAAGATATACGGATCATACAGTAACTACGGGTCATAATGAGGAAATCTTCAGATTTCTTTCTTAAAGGGACCATAAGAGTCCATATATAGTAAACCCGGGGCAGATTCAGACTTTAACAGTTCACAGAATAATAAATCGGATACATTAGCATTTGCATATTAAATTCATATATGACATATATAATATGTGTGTATATGTACATCTAAATGTTTGACTCTGAGTGAAATAATTGATGATGGTTTATATTCACTGAGTATGCGACTCACATAAATCGCAAAACAATTTTTTTCAAGCTCAACTAGAACTTATTGGCATGTGTCTCTTTTAGAGGTCACATTCATACAGGTCGGTCGGCTGAAGCTCAATGCAACCTTCTCCTCCTCATTTTGCATCTTAGACATATGGGTTGTAATAGAAGTTAGAGTAATAGATGTATTAGCATAAGAAGTAACTACCTATATGTGTGTGTGTGTGTGCATCCCTTTTATGGTTGTTACTTTCTGCTTTGTGTTTATGTGGATAGTTGTTATATGTGAATTATCTGTTTATATGGGAAATAAGTTATTACAAAGTATACGTCATAGGGTATAAGGGTATCACAGAAGTAAACTAGGATAAAATATTCGACAAAAAGGGACAGAAAACCACATATATAAACACCATTAAGGATCTTTTGCATTGACAATGTATTAAGTTCATTAGACGATCTTTTGTATTGACTGTGGTTCTACAAGGAGTATAAGAGTGCGAACTAGCTCAGAAAGGTTGTTGTTCTTCAGGGTAAACCGGTGCACATTTAGGGCTGAATTGCAAGTATTTCTTTTCTTGAATTCTTTGATTTATGTTGCTTTAATTACTAAGCCCACTTACAAAACATGGCAATTTTCCTATAAGGAAATATTTGACGACCATTGTCAAGTTTATAAGGAATGTAGGCTCCGGGAGTGAATTGACACAAAACTCGAAGATTACCTAGAAACACAAGTTTTTTTGTTACATGACTCCTTGCTTTTGTCCTGTCTGCTTATATGGTTGGATTTGAGTAGCTAATCGATCTTTGTAATGATACAATTAAGATGAACTTTTCTCCTTCGTGAAATTAAAGCAATATATGGTGAACAAATTAGACGTTTGGTTGATTATTATCTTTGTAACATTGATGTTGGGCATAATAACTATAGAAATCTTGTAGTTTTATGATTGTACAAACATTTATTTTTTTACTTGGTACCCATAAGACGACTAAAATTGTTGTACTTGGTACTCGATCAGTTGCTTATTTAACTACAAAGTAATATTTTATATATGAAAATCATTACACATAATAAAACCACCTAACTAACATTACACATTATAAAACCACCTAAGAAACAAATAGATATATTGGTGAAAGATAGATGGACATGGTTTCAATTTTTAGCGGTGCTATTGGTTACTTGGAGGAGATAAGGCAAAAGATTAACCATCTCGAAAATGAACTAGATCGAGTTCTTGATTATGTTTCTTTTCTTTTTTTGATTACTTGGAGGAGCTTAGTACACTTTAAAAACTTTTGTATGTTAGTTTTATGAATGTTGATGACAATTGAACTATCATCAGGTGGTGATGATAGTTATGATGACGATTGATGACAATCGAACCGTCATCCAATAACGATGACAGTTGTGATGACAATTGATGACAATAGAACCATGTCACAAATACTTTTTGATAAGAAATTGATGACAGATTATGAAAAAGTGATGACAATCGAATCGTTATCAAGCAGTGATAACAATTGATGACAATAACAATTGATGACAATCGAACCGTCATCAAATAATGATGACAATTGATGAAAATTGAACTATCATCGAGTAGCGATGAAATTTGTGATGACAATCGAACCGTCATCAAGTGTGGATGACGTTTGTGATGATAGTTGATGACAATCAAACTGCTATCAAGTAGTGATGACAATTGAACCGTCATCAATACTTTTTGGATGATAGTTATGAAAAAAATGATGACAATCGAACCATCATCAAGTAGCAATGACAATTGATGACAATTGAACCATCATGAAATAACAATGACAATTGATGACAATCGAACCGTCAACAAGTAGCAATGATAGTTGAGAACAATTGAACTATCATCAATAACGATGACATTTGTGATGACAATCAAACTATCATCAAATAGAGGTGAGTTGATGATAATCAAACTGTCATCAAGTAGTGATGACAATTGATGACAATCAAACTGTTTCATCAATACTTTTTGGATGACAAATTGATGACAATTTATGAAAAAGTGTTGACAATCGAAACGTGTCATATTTGATGACACTAGAAAAAACCATAATTTGTTATTATACTTTTTTGATGATGACACATATGACACTAAAAAAACATAATTTGTGATGACACTTTTTTTGATGATAAATATATTTGACGACGCTAAAAAATTTGATGACACTGGTTTGATGACACTTTGAGTGGTAACACGTATTTGATGACAATAGAAACAATTGTATGTGATGACACATATTAGATGACACTTTGAATGATGACACTAAAAAGTTATATGTTGACACATATTTGTTGACACTATAAAAATCAAACGTGATAATGCATATTTGATGATAACTTTGTTTTTTATTTGTGATGATGGTTGTTTTTACATAGTTGAATGCATTTGATGATATTTTTGTCATAAAAAAGTTATCATTAAGACATTTTGATGAGAAATTTTTTACCTTTGATTACACTTTTTGTCATCAAAAAATTATCATCAAGGCATTTGATGGTAATTTATGACAAATTGATGAGAGTGATGACAATGATGATAGTGATGATGGTCAAGGCCAGTCAATGAACGAATCAACTCGGTCAACTAATGGAGAGAAAAAGTGGGTGGTTAGGGGTAAGGGTTTTTTCTATTTACGTAATTTCGTTACCTTATTTTACAAATATCTAATTATGTAATTATTTTTTATTCATCCTCAATACGAAGCCTTGCAAATTAAAATCTGTATTGATAATTCTGATGGGACGAAAGAGGTGTTCGACAAGAAATCAAATATAATTACTATGGGCCACAACAACCCCATAAAAAATTATGGGGCATACTACTCGTATCAGAAGTGGACCCAACCCACATCTCTATTCTGAAGCGAACAAAACACTCTCCACTAGTAAAATGAGAACTAGACTAACTAGACCAATCGATACTCGTAGTATTACTGTAGTTTTTTTTATTTTATACTTTACAAAAAACAAATTGGTCAGAGGGAAGTGGGGACACCGGCCCCCGCTTCGACCCGTCCTTGTTTATATGCATGGATTTTGTGTTTGAGATGAAAGTGTAAATATATTATATATCCAATTTAGCGATGTCAATTATACATGGCGAAATATCAGTTACAAAGACTTTGTTCATGTCCGGATTAAGACACAAATGTGTGATAAAGTGAGCCACACAATTGCATGTCGACCTATATAACCGCACACAAAAGAAACAAATGAATTGCCCAATAAACATGTATCATCTAATATAATACCTAAATATGATAAATTTGATGTAGAAACTTGAATGCAAATGATAATAGATAAAAAAAATTCGACTTTGCAATACTATGATATACGCTAAGAGAACGGGCCACCTACAAACCGAAGAGGAGTGCTTGTGCCTTAGCTATGTTCGAAGCCCAAGAAGCAGCCACACGTTTCACATTAACAACAATGACGAATCTAAAAAAGTCAAGAAAGACAATACCAAAATTGACATCAAAACAATTAGTTTTGTTTCAAAAACGCCTAATTATGATGCACAAATATAAATCAATGTATACAATTTCGATATTCATTCGACCATTTTTTATGCACAAATAATAGGTTTTTTATGCACAAGCAATAGATTTTTAATGCACAAAATCACAATTTTGAAGAACAAAATCACACTTTTGAATTCATAATTCTTCCAAAAAAAATCACACTTTTAATGCACAAACAATAGGCTTTGATGAACAATTTGGGCGTGCCTCCTATATCCATTTTTTTCCAAAGGTACGTGAATAATTCGTCAAAAATTCGCCGTGTCGTTTTTTTTTCATTTTTAAGTGAAACGATCAACGCTCATGATATTTCTCCATCCAACGACTTTTATTCTTTCTTATTCTGATATAAGCGCCCATTCTCACTTGATCCAAACAAGTACTATTGCAAACTAGTTATACCAGTCGTGCCATGCACGACTATGGTTCGGTATTTTATAAACATTAAATAAAAATATAATATAACAAATAATGTAAGTAATTTATTGCATGTACAATGTACAAATTTGTTATTTTTTGGAATCAAATAAAACAAATCTATGTATATATATAAAAGAGGCAAGGAATAAGGCCACCACATTGCGCCTCCTAGGATTTTCCTACGTTTAGTTCCCACAATAAGCCACCTAGGATTTCACCACATAGGATTTTTTATTTTGAGAATTTATATATGTTGTTATTATTTTAGGATAATATAAAAACATGATAAATTAATCTAGGAAAGATTCTATCCAAAATAAAGATGTTATCTAATGTTAAATCTTAAGTATTAATGTTAAATATTTGATATGATAATTTATTTAACTTAAAACGATTATATCTAAAATAAAATAATCTATAAAAGCATTAAGTATTTGGTAAAACATTATTGATGAATATTATTTATAATAATTTATTTAAGTTATTTTTCTATCACAATATAAGTTATCTGCCACGTACGATTTTACCATGTGCCACCTACGATTTTTCGTACATTTAATTCTCACAATTTATATATATATATTGAAAAGATTCCATCTAACATAAAATAAACTATAGTATATTTCTGAGTATATAATTGATCATTAGTTGATTACATTATCTTTATCTATATATCTATTTCTATAAAAGCTTTCTTAAATCAAATTATGATAAAAAATAAAAAAAATTACAAGATGATAAAAATTACATTATTTATGCCTTTTTATCCATTTATGATGTAAACGATTTTTTAAAAATTAAATTTTGGTTAAAAAATATGTCTATAACAATATATTAAAGTTTTATATTTTAGAGCCACCATATTGACTTAACTATATTTTTAAAATTTCAACTTTTATTTATATTAATTTATCTTTTTCAAATAATTTTCTCTCTATTTATTTATAAAAACTACAAAATTTCGAAATTTATTTGATTATAAAAATAAAAAACTATCGTATGTGAGTATAATTTTTTTATGTTTTATGCATCATTATATTAAAATAAATATGCTCATACTTAATCAGAATCGTAGTCGTACATGACACGAAGGGTATAACTCGTTAAATATAAATTAATAAATTTAATGTTGGGAATAAAAAATATTATTGAGGTAAAATAATATACCTTTCTACTTTTCCTTTATGATATTTCATAGATATTTAATTTTTTAAAAAAAAATAACACATGAATAGTTTTTTATATATATTGGCATATGGAAGAGATACGATATGCTTAAAATAATAATTAAATTAATAAATAAGATAAAATAAAATATGAAAGGTAAAGATAAAAATAATTTATTTATAGAAATTAATTTATTTTCATTTAAAGTGGGGCCAAACTCATTTTTTAGTTCGATAAAGTAAAAATTAGATAAGATTAAATATTATATTTTTTATATTTTTCATTACTTTCTATGTCATTAATTAGAGATTGTAAAATATTTTAATATATCTATTAAACCTTATATTACCCATTTTTATTATTTTTAAACATTATAAGTATTTATCATTAATTTTTTTATTATAAAAGAATCTATATGTATATATATATATAATATTTATAAATAAACTCGTGAAAAAATATCATGCTAAAAGATAAAAGATATTTAAACTTATTTTAAAATATTTTAAATTGGTTATCTTTAATTTTAAATATTTGTATAAGTAAGTTTTCAAAAGATATTGTTATACTAAATAGATATTTATTTGATGTTAAAGATAGATTTAAATACTTAAAGAAGAATTTAATAGAAAAAAGTTAAAATATTAGGAATACAAATTAATTTTGTAAATATGAGTTGGGGCCAAAATCCCGTGATATTACGGGATAATTTTACTAAAAAAAATACAATTCTACGATATTAATTTAAAATACAAAATATATTTAAATAATATCATAATAAATTATTCCATAGACAAATTATTTTTTTAGATTGTACTCCATATTTTAATTGAATATATTTTTTAAATATTTTTCCATTATTTGTGGAGATCTTGTCCAAACTTAGATTGAAGTTATTAAAATATTGATTTTCTTTTTTATTGAATATTTTTAAATAATATTTTATTTTTTGTTAGACGCTAATATGTATAAAATACTTGGTTTTTTTGTAAAGATAATAATAATTAGGATAGATTATCTACAAAGCATAATATAATTTATTAATATATGTTTTTAAGTTAATTTATTATAATTATATATTAGGGTTCTTATCTTTTACTCTATAATAATAAGAATGTTTGTAAATATGAAAAATACAATATAAAGATTAGTATAGAAGAGAACATTGTCCTTGATTTAAGAGATAAATATAGAGAAAGTTATCTATGTATTATTTTGCAAAATTCAATCCATCTATATAGTTGATTTCCATACTTACATAACGAAAAAATAAAATATAAAGGAAATTAATGTATATGAAAATTTACAAAATTCAATGTATAATCAACCTATCATCCATATTAAATTACAAAAAAACATAGAGATAAGAAAATTTAAATGTAAGATGGGGCTAGATAAAAAAAATTCTACATTTACATAAATAAAATAAAAAAGAAATTAAGAAAAATGTAATGTAAATTTTTTTATCAAAATTCAATTTAAGTATGTATTCATCAAGATTTGTAAATTTTTTTATTTTTTATCGAAATTTAATTTATGAAAAAATCTTTAATATAAATGCATAAAAAGATAACGAAAATCTAATTCTATTAATGTAACACCCCGTCTTTTCACAAGGCGCTACGTGGTAGTAGACCTTACTAGGTACTACTTAGGTGGGTTGACAACAACACTTTAGGATCTTACAACGCGGGTACGACGAGAAAACAAATAAAACATCCAACTTCTAGATTTATAAAACTGACTATAAAATATTTTTAAATGCCCGAATGCATAAACAAAATTACCAAGTAACGCCTCCCAAATTTTTCTCAAAATATTCCAAACAACACTTAAAAATTAAAAGTAAAATAATTCAACAAAACTAACAATAATAACAAATCCTCCCGAAGTACACCCGAAAAACCCAAACTAATGACACCTGCGTCAACGATCCACACCATCATCCGGCCAAGGCTCCTGCACGGTTTCTTGTAACATACCTATCTGGAATTGGAAAAATAATCCCCGAAGGTCAGCTACTAATCTACAAAGCTAGATAATATGCGGAAATTATAAGACGTTTAAAAACAGTTTTCTATAGTCAGCAACCAAAATCCACAATCGCAACCATAACCCTAAAGGCCAATACCTAAATTAGACGGTTAGTCACACACAAGCCAATCACACATACACAGAATCGCACAATTAAAGCAACATAACTCATTCTCCATCTCGTATTCCAATTCACAGTGCAGAGGCATGCCCTCCCACTCCTCCCATCACTTCTTTCTTCTAACCCCGGTTAAGCCTCCACTACAGCACTTGCCAAAACACATAGATAGCATTTCCTTTTGAAGGGACACGATTTCTCTGTCACACGGACCATACATAGGCAACCCTTCCTCTCCGCCAACTACGATGGCCGTGCCGGAAACGGTACCAACACAGAGAAAACGTTTGAAAACTTATTTCCGATAAAACCCATTTAAAAACCAATTTGCACCCAGCAACACAAACAACTCCAAAACATTTCAAAAAGATATTTGGGACTAGTTCCCAAAGTCAATCCTACAATAATGGCACAAAATCTAACAAGATAGAAAAGAACCGAGCAAGTCGAAAACGACTTACCTCAAATGCAAGATCCTTTCGAAGGAGGCGGGACTAAGGGATTTAGTAGAAACGGTCCCCTAAAAGGATTAAGAAAAGATTAAGTTAGATACGATCCCTAAAGACAAAACACTAGTTGGCTTAGAAACCCGACATAGGTTGACAAGGCTCGCTATCCCAAACTACTTAATTAATACTAACCCAACAATACTATTAATCAGAATGGATCTTAACATATCCACTCACTCTAAGCTAATTACAAACCGTCACTCCACGACCAGTATTGCTTAAAGCCTCAACTTATCACAATCTTGATCTACTAATTAATCCAACTAGTTCTACTTACCAGAAACCTTCCAATTATTAATTCAAATTCAGCCCACCTTTATCTAAGCTAGTTAAGCTGATCACATATGAACTCGTCAATTCGGCCATCATTTAACAAGGGTATTTGATACTAATTAATTTTTAAAGAAATTCTTCTACCTTGCTCATTAAAGAACTCATTAAACTCGTTAAGTTGACCACTTTGTCCTACTGAAAACTTAACCCCGTAATGCTAATATACATCAATTCGTTCCAAAGAGTTGTTTGCCGAGAAGATGGTTTCCTAGTATATTACCACGCTCAATCCCGTAACCAGCCCCTAAATAGAACAACTACGACCATCTCCGCCACACTCTGTTGCAACTTCAACTTCTGATCGGGACATCAAAGCGAGCTAGTAGAGAGAACGAAGGAAGACGCGGAGAAAGAAGTGTCTACTCATCGGACGAACAACCACTCGCGGTCACCACATTAAGCCCGACTACTCCACGTCTACCTCCCGCTGCGATGTGTGACGGAAGCTAGGCGGTGTGATGAAACAAATCACATGATGATGGTGGTGATGCGCATCCCAACGAGGAAGAAGACCGACGGATTCCCGACTCGGCATACAGGGTGTCACCGGTGGCTGACTTGGTAGTGATTGGCACGAAAGACGACAGTGGCGAATACAGATCTCTCCGACTTGGGCTTACATGATTGGGGAAGGGGTGAAGACCACGATCAGGATATGAAACGGAATTAGGCAGGAATTGGGTTTAAATATAGAAAATTGGGTTAAGGATAGGATTTTTCATAGATAAGGTAGGATTCTGATTGGTATGGATAAATATACATTGGTTAACGTGGGTATTTAATCTTTCTTTCTTTTTAAAAAAAAATATTAAGACTCTAAATCTTATTAAGAGATAAAAATATTAAATTAATATTGAAAATATCATCTCATAGATATTTATGTATATAAAATTATATAAATATGTTATCTATTGTAACAAACTATAAATAATTCATAGATAGAAAATTATATACATAAAAAATTATATAAACATGTTATCTATTTAGTATATATAGCAAGAATACTATAAGTTGTTACAAAATTTATCAAAATATAAGTTCACATTAATTTATTTAAAAATATCACGTGGCATAAATTTTACAACAGACTTAAATTTTGCTTTATAATATATATATATTAGGGTAGATTATAGATTAGTCAATACGAAGCCTTGCAAATTAAAATCTTTATTGATAATTCTAGTGGGACGAAAGAGCTGTTCCACAACAAATCAAATATCATTACTATGGCTAGGGGTGTTCAAAAATATCCGATCCGGTCAATCCGATCCGGTGACCCGACGATCCGATCTGCGAAAATCCGAATCCATTGGAAAATTATCCGAATCCGATCCGATCCGAGAAAATTAGCCGGATCACCGGATACGGATCAAGTCGTCAAACCCTCGGATATCCGAGGGTATAATACTATACATATATATTTTGTGCATTAACAAAAAGTTTAATAGTCCAAGTAGTTTTATGTGCTTCGACTTCCTAGTACTACCCCTTTTTTGTTTATTTTTCTAATTATTTTTAATATATTTCACCCCACCAATAAAATTAACGATAAATAAAACCTACATCTATACTTACAACCCCATTTTTATTTTTATTTAAATTATTTTTTCTCTTTCTTTTATGCGGATGATTATTTGGATCATGATTTTTGGGTGAAATTTACCGACAAAATAAATTATTTGGAACTTAAATACAAAAAAATATAAAAATATGAATATTCGGATATCCGCCACAAATATCCGATCCGATCCGAGCTATACGGATCGGATATCCGGGTATACCCGGATCGAATACGGATATGGGTTTAGAGAAAATTTTATTGCGGATATCCGATCTGATTAGCCGGATCGGATCGGATATCCGGTTCTGAACACCCCCAACAGGCCCATAAAAATTGTGGGGCATACTACTCGTCTCATAAGTGGACCCCAGCCCACATCTCTATTCCGAAGCGGCTTCTCATAATCGCCGATAAAAGCTCTGTTCCGTTTTCGTTGGAAAAGCTCAACTCGAACCAATTTCCCCTTTTCCTAATCTTCTTCACTGTATTACAATCTTCGAAATCAAACTCCTGTTCCGATTTCGTTGTTGAATAAGGACTAAAGATGGCAAGCAGGTACAACAATGGAGGAAGAGAAGTGGGAAATATCCGGAACGCTTGTCTTACGATGCACCAGCCCTGGGCTTCGCTCCTTGTCTACGGAATCAAGCGAATTGAAGGCAGATCCTGGCCCGCTCCAATCAGAGGTACATTAAATTTTTTTGTTTGGTTGTGGATTTCGATTGATACTTGAATAATATACCTAAATCGAGCGTCTTCGTTGCATACGTCAATTAGGTAATTGAAAATTGCTGCATATTCTGTTCACGATGAATGAACTTATGTTATGTGAATTAGGTAGAGGTTGTTTGTGAATTAGGTTTAGCAATTGCAGAAAAAAAAAGTGTGCTCTTTTAGCTGACTACGGATTTTTCTGTGAATGAACTCTGCGACGTGCTCTTACATGTGGCATGATTTTGATTGAACTTGGTTGTTTCGGGGAACTTCACTTTCTTTCTCTTTGTCACATAACTCACAAACTCCACCTAACTTTTTCTCTCTTTGTAAAAGAAATTACCTAAAATAGGTATTTTTTTGTACTTGCATCCGACTATGAGCTCACCTTGTCTTTACACCCTTACTACTTTTGCCCTTCTACGGTTTCTTTTTCTACTATAACTCCTAGTTTTCGTGACTAGAAATCTTACAACTATGAACTCCCTTTGTATAAATTCATTAAGTGTCCACTTTCCAATCGCCATTGAATGAAGTATCCTTTTGGGAATTTGTTTTCTTTTCTTAGAATCAATTTGTGTGCTAATTAGAAATTAAAACACCTTTCAACCACAGCATATATTATTTTAAACGTTAGTCTGACATGAATGTTGTTTTATCCTGTTTGAGTTAAAGAATACCTGAGCTAACACCAATGACGAATTAGTTACCATTCTTATGATGATGGAGGTTTTACATATATTGAATGACTTCCCTTTTCAATTGCACTAGTATTAGAGCTTTCTGAATATGTTGAATGTTTATGTGGTTTATAACATGTTGAAGAATGATATCTTTCTCACAAATATACTCACAGAACTCATCTGTGCGGAAACTAAATTACAGGATGAAGTTTCTTTTATGTAGTATCTACTATCTAGCATGCATAGAACATTGTAAAAACATACAATTGTGGCGGCAAAAACAATGTTTGATTGACGTGAGGAGTGAGTAGAGGCTCTTGTTACGATTTAAGGAACTTAAATTACACTTTTGTCTCCATGAATGCTATGAGTATGACTACAGTTTGTTATTTATCTTCTTGTTTCTGTTCACCTGTTTAATGCTGTGTGATTATTTATGCTTTTTCAAGGTCGACTTTGGATTCATGCTGCGAGCAAGGTTCCTGATCCAGAAACTATAAAAGCAATGGAGGACTTTTACAGGGAAATTTATGCAGTGAATGGGGTGACAGATCTCAAGTTTCCTGAGCATTATCCTGTTTCTCGGCTATTAGGTGCCTTTTCTGCCCATATCGAATTTCCTATATAACAGTACCTACTCACTTTATAATGCATGCTTTCTTTTATGCCAATTACTATCTTGCATTGTATGAAGTCAGCATATTTTAGATTGTCTAAAGCATTAAAGCATTCCCCCCTTTATATGATCTGCTTGGAAAATACAAAATCGGTAGTTGACCTCTAATTCTGTATGCATTGCAATCTGCAAATTTAATAGCAAGGAAGCAAGAAACGAATGTAGTTATCTGAATCACCAATCTGTACCTTTTATTTAGTGGTGGTAAGGAGATACTTTAGTAGATGGATCTCTAGTTGAAGATTTCACCAGCATTCTGCATTACTTGAAAGCTCTTAATCATTTCTTTTATCTAAATTAGTTTTACCCAGTTGCTTTCGTTGGCATACTACATTTTTGTTGAATTTTCTTGTTCTTATAGGTTGATGGGTTTTACCTTGCAATATTTACAATTTCAACACATTTATGCTTTGTGACCTGTTGATGTCTCCCCTTATTTCTTGTGTCCATGGTATGTACCACCAACTTTAAGAAGCCTCTCATTGTTATTGCAGGTTGTGTTGAAGTAGTTGGATGCCTCAAGTGCGAAGAGTTGTCCTCTTGGAACGAGGTTCCTGAAGGGGTACTCTCAAATTCTTCTCTTACTTTTTTTTTTCTATCTTATTCTGTCAAATTCAGTGAAACTTAATGCATATTCTGTCAAGTTACACTCACTATGCATCTTTTGCAGGTGAGACTGGAGGCGCAGACTGAACATTGCTGGCTTTGTGAGAAGCCACAGGTATTCATTGCTATAAAGATTGGAGTGGTAGAAATCTAGTTATTTTTTCTGCGGTTTATACTGACGAATATCTAACTACTGCAGAAACTGATAATCCCGTTTGAGATGCGAGGGTTCCAAGGCGTATACAACTTGGAAAACAGGGTAAGAGCTCCGCGCTCAAATTTAACTTGTCATGTATTGGTAAGTACAAATTTTGCCACTAACATTTTTCGTGTCTGTCGATAGATACACGAGGCAGCTGTACGAGGCCTTCGTCCTGTTGATCCACCACTGCCCATCAAATTTCCACTTCCGGACCCACAAGATCCATTCTCGTTGAGACCTGGCTCAGTTTCTTCTCAATCCACTTCCTCCCCTACTACACCTAAGACCCCTGAGCTCTGCAATGCCATTGCTGGTGCACGAGCAGCTGCAACTCAGTTCAAGAAGAGCGATGTTCAAACAGGTACGAGTTCTCGAATGGATTGGAGACCTGTTTCTGCAGGTACGAGGAATAATAAAGCAATAGCTCCTGCTCAAAGACAAAACCATGAAATACCAGGTTGGTTTGATGATGGCAGTTCAAATTCCAGGCGGCGTAGATAGCAGTAGTCTCACAATCAGTTCAGGATATTGAAAATGGGTGATTTAATTTGAGGTTGGAATTAGATGAGATTTGATTTTTAGCATTTTCTTTTCAACGAAGAAAAATGTTAAATCCATTTCTTGCTGTGTTTCTGGCCGGTTAAGATTGGATCAAACTGTGAAGGTGATCTCAAAATTTGGAGATCATTCTTGTCTGTATATATGTATTATTGTTTGTTTTGCTTGACACTTAGATATTTCTTTTTGTTTTGCTGCGCAATACGAACCCTATACGTATCCACATTTTACACCCTACATATTTTTTTTGGGTGGAATTACACCCTACATATTTATAAACACATGATCCAAACTCAGAATCTATGTATATATATAAGATGCAAGGAATAAGGTCACCACGTTGCGCCACCTAGGATTTTTCCTACGTCTCGCTTCCACGTTAAGCCACCTAGGATTTCGCCACATAGGATTTTTTATATTGGAAATTATATATATTGATATTATTTTAGGATAATATAGAAACAAGATCAATTATTCTAGAAAAGATTCTATCTAAAATAAAAATGTTATCTATTAAATATTAGGAATTAGAATAGATCTAAAAGATTTTATCTAAAATTAAAATAAATTATCGAACATTACATATTATATATTAAGATAGATATATTAATTTAGTTTTTATAATTAAACTTCTATCTATTGATATGAAAAAATTAAATTCCAATTTTATTTAAAATTAAATAAAATTATTTTATCTTTATCTTTTATCTATTTATGTAAAAGATGTATCTTAAATAAAATTTTGATAAAAAAAAATAGAACTTTCAATCTAAAAATATAACTACTAGCCTAAATTGAATTTTGATAATAAAAAAATTACGTATTTTTTCCTTAATTTTTTTTTGAATTATTTATGTAAATATAAATGATTTTATTATCATTAAAAAATTCATTCTTTATTTAAATTTTTTCATTGTTTCTTATTAAGTATATTTTTAATTTTAATTCAAATTTTTTAAGAGTTGAATTTGATAAAAAAAATTACAAGAACTTAGATTATTTTTACCTTTTCATATTGTTTGCAAAATATTTTCAAAATTAAACGATTCTAATTCAAGTAACTTTTATTTACATTTTTGCTTAAATAAATTATCATTAAGCCATCAAAATTATAGTGTGATCACCTTAATAATTTTGGCCCAATTCATATGACACCAGTTGTAAAATTCTATATAATTTTTTCTAATAAATTAATTTTTTATATTAAATTAAATCATATTCGTTAGATAAATTAAGTATTAAATTCATGAGTTTGGTTCCCATAAAACACTCCCTTAACATGAAACGGAAGGAACATTCTGGGCCCTTGGATCAAGGAGATCCAAGGGCTGATGATCGGTTGAAGAGGAGGGAGATGAGCAGGAACGGGATGATGATGAAGGCGCAGGATATGGCGGTCGCGATTGACGGAGCGTATTTGTTGCCGACGTACGGCTTTAATCCCTTCGTCATCTCCTTGTTCGCCTTCGAGAAGTAGATCTGCAATGACGACGAGATTCGCCGGAGGTCCGGGATGAAGGTTTTCTGGAACTTTGTAGGTAGATCTCTGAACTCGGATACCAGACGTCATCTTCCTCGGAGTTGTAGAGCCAGGTCGGTGGCGAGAGCTTCTTCTTATTCTGATCGGGATTGCTCTTCTCCGAAGTGATCTCCTTCTTCACTTTTGAAAATGCACTTTTGAAACTTTTCACTGCACTTTTGAAACTTTTCAATGCACTTTTTCAATCAAATGATGCACTTTTCTTATGCCATTTATCAATGCACTTTTCTTATGTCGCAATGCACTTTTGAAACTTTTCCATGCCCTTTTGTAATCAGATGATGCACTTTTCATATGCCATTTATCAATGCACTTTTCCTATGTCACAATGCACTTTTGAAACTTTTCAATGCACTTTTTCAATCAAATGATGCACTTTTTAATGTCATTTATCAATGCACTTTTCCTATGTCACAATGCACTTTTGAAACTTTTCAATGCACTTTTTCAATCAGATGGTGCACTTTTATTATGACATTTATCAATGCACTTTTTCTAATGTCATAATGCATTTTTAAAACTTTTCAATGCACTTTTCACCTCAGCTTTGCTAATCTTATTTGATTGAATAGAAAAAGTCCCCCTATTTTCAACAAACATTAGAACTTTGGTTACATATGGATCAACAGTACCGTTGTTGCACATATAAAAATCAACATCAGTACGAAGTAAACAGACAATCACGCCAACGTTATGGAAGTTCCTAGATCGACAAACTGAGCGCGAGCGATAGCTTTGATCGAGAAGGTGAGCGATCGAAGTTGGGAGCCTATGAAATCTTCTGTCGATTGAAGTTGGGAGCCTTCGATCGACGTTTGGAATCGTTCGTTGAAAGCTTTTGGGCGTTTGGGAGATTGGAATCCTCGCGTGCGTCCCCGTCTAGTTAGTACTGTACGATTGATTTGGGCGATCGAAGTTGGGCTTTTTTTTGATATTTTAAGTTAAGGGTATAGAAGTTGGTTTATTTACAAAATTGCCACCTTGCTGATTTGTTTTATTTTATTTTTTTCAAAAACACGGGAGTAATCTGAGCCATTGGATCATGTGATCCGAAGTCTGAAAACTCTCCTTCCGTTTCATGTTAAGGATTGGTTTCATTTGAACCAAACTCTTAAATTCATTTAGTCGTGCATGGCACGATGGGTATAACTAGTAGTAAATAAAGGTATTAGTTCTAAATGAATATAAAGACGGTTTTTTTAATCTTTGTTCTAAGGCCATATGATAAGAATCTTTCTTTTAGAAACTAAAAACAAGAAAAGTTATAATCCCTTGGAAAAAGTAAATAAAATTCCCAAATAAATAAAACAAGTAAAAATATTCCAAAAAAATATTCTTATCATATGCCCCAACATAAGAGAGAAAAATCCATATACAAAATATCGTACAAGGTCATGATACAAACCGAGCTTGTTTTGCCCATGCCAAATTTCGGATTAGTGTGCTAAGAGTAAGGGAAAGAGAACATGAATGAGAAGAATTTTGGGCCAGTGGCCCAAGAGACGGAGTGGGAACAAACGGTTAATAATACACCAGTGGGGGGTCCAAACCAAAAGCGGTAACAAGCCCAGAAGATTAAACCAATTGATGCTAATTGCGCCAAATCCGTTATTCTGTTCAAAGCGGGGGACGAAAATGGGGCTCAGGCAACCAAAGCCCAAAACTCGAAAAAACATGACAAAGTAGGAAGAAGAAGGACCCTTGATCAAACCAACTTGGTCGGGGCTCCGAATTTCCTGGAGCATCTGAAGGGTTCTGTCCTGGGTGCTAACTTGAAAAAGGAAGAGACAAACAGAAGATGTGATTGAAGCCTTTGATGTTAATATGGTTGTTGTGAGCTCGCCGCTAGGGAACACTGGGTCTTTGACGATTGCAACTTACAACCAAGAGACCGTGATGAATGTTAACCCCCTCTTTCTCTTGGAACAACCACAACACCAATCTTGTTCCAATGAGGACGACCAGGATGATGTCGATATGACAAAACAGGGAGTCGACCACTCGGTCCACGATTATTAACGCTTTCTTTCCTTCTTTTTTCAGTTTTTTATGAATTTTCTTATGTGGAATTGTTTTGGTGTAGGTAAACCGGTTTTCTGACGTGCCATCTGCTACATGTGCAAGATCCATTAAATTGATGTCTTGGCTCTTTTTGAGACTCGTGTTTCGGGTGAGAAAGCGCAAACTATTTGTGAAAGGATGACTAGGTCATCGTTCTCGCACTATGCCCATGTCGAAGCCGTTGGCTTTAAAGGAGGCATCTAGTTCTTGTGGAAGGAAGATAAGATCAGTATATAGTCTATTGTTAAGCACAATAATTTCATCCATGCTACTATCAGTGACAGAAGCACCACTTTCGATTTTCTTGCTGTCTACAGTCCTCCAACTAAGGGTAGAAGAGGGGCTTTTTGGAAAGATTTGGAGCGCACGGTTAAGAAGCTAAATGGTTCGGTTTTTATTGGTGGACACTTCAACTGCATTATGTTCTTGCACGAAATAAAGGGCGGTTCTGGTGGGTTACATCCGGACTCCTTAACTTTCAACCGATTGAAGAACAACCTTGGGCTCATCGATCGTGATTTCATGGGTCAGAAATATACTTGGAGCCGCAAACTCTCTGCCACGTCGACGGTTCATAAAAGACATGATAGGGTTCTTACAAACATTGAGGGCCGCTTAACCTGGCCTAAAGCTCGGGTCCAACACCTTCCGAAGCTCTCTTCTGATCATTGCCCCTTCTTCTCTCGTTTGATTCTACTTTATGTTTCAATAGGAAAAGATTATGTCTGAGATTCGAGGCAGCGTGGTTCTCCCATCCTAGTTTCTTTGACGAGGTCCGAGATAGTTGGAAAACCGATATTGGCACCATAAATGCTCTCATGATTCTCTCGAAGGATCTTATTAAATGGAGCAAACATGTTTTCGGCTCCATCCACCAGAGGAAAAGCGAGCTTCTTGGCAGGCTTGACTCCATCCAAAAAAAGATTGTGTAATGTTAATTCAGCCGCCATGATTCAACTCGGGTTAGAGGTTCGTAAAGATCTGGATTCCGTTCTTGAATAAGAGGAGATTTTATGGTTTCAAAAATCACGTGAGCAATGGTTGAATTATGGGGACCATAATACTACGTTTTTCCATACTTCGACTATTATAAGGCGGAAGCAAAACCGTGTGGAAGGCCTTCGGGACGAGCATGGCAAGTGGATTGAGAATGCCTCCGAGTTTGAGAGTATGGCCTGTACAATGACGACTTGACTGACCGTGTTAGCATTCCCGAGTTGCCCGTAGCTTTTCCTAACATTAGTGATGAGGATAAGAGTAAGTTGATTGTTAGTGTGTTTGAAAAAGAGGTGTGGGTGTTTTTAATAGTATGGGCACATTTAAATCTCCCGACGTTGATGGATTTCAACCATGATTTTATCAAAAATGTTGTAAGATTGTTGGAAATTCCGTCACGAGCTTTGTCAAAGACTTATTTAGAACTTCTATTATCCCGGATGGAATTAACGACTCGCTCCTTGTTTTGTCGGCCAAAGTGGGGAAATCGGAGAGAATTCATCTATTCAGACCGATTAGCCTCTGCAACGTTTGGTATAAGATCATTACCAAGGTGATTGTGACGCGAGTTCATCCTATTTTGATGAGAATTATAGGGCTCACGCAAGGTAGTTTCTTATCGGGGTGCATGTGTACGGATAACGTCGTGGTCACCCAAGATGTTGTCCATTCGGTGAGAAGAAAGAAGGGCAAAATGGGGTGGATGGTCCTCAAACTTGACCTCGAAAAATCCTATGACGGCCTTAATTGGGATTTCATAGAGGAGACGTTGAAAACGGCCAGTTTTCTTGTGTGACCTCGACTAGATTCCAAGTTTTGTGGAATGGTGAAGCAACGGAGAGGTTCGAGGCATCTAGAGGAGTTATGCAAGGAGACCCGATATCCCCATATGTTTTCCTCCTTTGTATTGAGCGTCTTGGCCACATGATCATAGAGGTTGTGTCTCGGCGCAAATGGAAGCCTATCAACTAGACAAGGCACGACCCGACTCTCTCCCGCATGTTCTTTGTCGACGTTATCCTTTTGCTTGTTGAAGCTTCTGTTGAGCAATTCATGGTGGTTAAGCATTGCCTTGATATGTTTTGTATGGAGTCCGGACATACAACTCTTTAGGTCTTGAATGAACAACCGAAGAAATAATAATACAATTGTCTATAGATTGATTTTTTAGTAGAGAGATCTCTCTATCGTTGATGTTATCCTCCCCTTTTATAAACTTCCTCCTGGTTATTTATGAGTATCAATCCCGAGAATCTCGCCATGTTATTAATGCCTTCCATGGCTACTTTGACCAATTATTGCTTCCGTAATTTTCATTATGTCATCAACGTGTTGGGCATTTATTGCTTGCATGATTTTCACCATGCAGTTAAGGTGTTCCAACGACTCTTTAATGAACTAAAATCACGCCTCACTAGTGCTCCAATTATACAAGCTTTGGATTAGTCTCTTTCTTTTGAGATCATGTATGATGAAACTGATTATGCCTTAGAAGTGGCTCTTGGTAAAAAATTAGAAGAATGATGAAAGTGAACGTTTTCCCTCATCTAGGTTATCCTAGAGCTTCCACTGTTCCAAGACAAACAAAAACTTGATTGGTAACTATTTCTTTCTCTTCATTTTTCATTTCATTTTTGTTTGCCTTTCTTCTTCTCCAACCAAACAGGCCCTTAGTTTGAAAGTTGACACCTTTTGATTTAGACATAGCTAGGCAATAATTAAACAACGTGAACCTCTCGACCTTGGTAAGGCTTATATTGATTTAGACATACAAATCTGAGACCCTTTGATTAATAATTAGGATAGATTTTTTTTTGTACGTACTAATCCAAATCCATTAAACTCGAATCATATGATTAGTTATACGAAGTTGCTAGAGCTTGAAACGGGTCAAGGCAGAGGAGCCATCGAGGTCTTTGGTGTAGAAGTGTGTCAAGTATTCCGTGATGGTGGTCTCCCTGTAGATGGGCGGATTCTCCTCCGACAGTAACTCCTTGATGGGTCCGTACAATCGGCCATTCTGAGTGTCTTGGAAATGGGTCCTAAAGAAGCATCCCATGGAGATCCTTGGTCCGATTCCTAGCGCAAGGACTCTGTGGACAACGCTCTTGAACCGATCATTGGTAAGAAGCTGAAGGAGATCGCCAACGTTGATGACAAGAGCACCCGGAATGGGATCAACATTAACCCAGTTGTTGTGATGGAGGACTTGCAGCCCACCTGTGTTGTCTTGAAGTAGAATGGTGAAGAATCCGGTGTCGGCGTGGCTGCCGGTGCCCATAGCCAGCTCTGGTTCAGGACAAGCAGGGTAGTAATGTCCCTGAATGTAGATTCCCTCTGCACAATCCATGTCCTTGAGATAGTCTGGTTTAAGTCCCAACACCTCACACAACAACTCAAGCATCACTATTCCCAACTTCTTCAATTGTTTTGCATATTCCAAAAAGACATCCCTACATGCATCCCCAAAAGTTTAACATAGTGACATAAATTTGTTAGTTACATAAATTGTATAACGTATTGAAATTAAATTGGCATGTATGTACCTGCAAATCTCTGGGAGATGAAGAGGATTGATCTGATCGGGACCCATGATACAACTGATGCTGTCCTTCCAATCAGCGGCCGCCCCCGAGTAGAGAGCAAAGCTAGAGTAGTACTTGAACTTCCTTGTCTCGTCACGCGAATAGTACGGCTTCTTGACCTCATCATCCTGCTCGTGGAAACTCCGAACCCCGTTGATCGTCTCATCGAGCAGGCACGGCGGAATCCCGTGGTTCACAACCTGGAAGAAGCCCCACTCTTCACACGCGTACTTGATCTCTTCTAGAACCTTCTTCCTTCTTCCAGAATCCGAGTGTATTATATCTTGGAGATCGATGATTGGTACCGCTAGATCTTTGTTGTTATTGTTGTTGTTGTTGATGATGTTGGTCTTGAAGATTCTGGGAACCTTTGATACGCCAGAGTCAACGAGGCCTTTGACCCCAGTTTTGGTGTTGTCAAACGCTTCGAGTTCGCTCTTCCTATCATGATGGTTAGGAGAATGGTTGTTGTTTGTTTGTGATTGACAAGTTTCGTTACTAGATGTGTTTGAGGCCACCATTTTAATTTACAACTTCTTTTCGAATGCAGGGGTGAAACTGGGGGTGTAAGATGGGGGATGATATATATATAAATATAATACGAGTACTTGAGTCTTGAGTGAGTGGTCTAAGCAGATCATGTGAAGATCTTCAACCTTTGGAATACTCGCACTAAATAAATGGGAACAAAACTCGGTTGTGCAACAATGTATCAGCTTCCACCTAGTCTCTTGCTTTTTCTACTTTTTAGTAATAAAAATAAGTTCATGAGTGATAATTACAATACTAATCGAGCTGGAATGAGTCACTTAATGACTTAAAGACTTAAATAAAGACGCATTGTTATCATATAATTCATATTACCTACTTTATGATTATCATGTAACTTCTGTACGTGTATATATTAGGCCGATGACTGTCGACGAAAGGTCTCGACGGCTTAGTTATTAATACCTCTCTCACTACGTGGCATGAGAACTAATCCTCGCTAAAAATCACATCTCTGTATATAAAAACATGATACGGACCCGGTGTGTACCACGTATCGAACCCTTGTTGGTCAAGGGGGTTGAGCCTAACCCGGTGTGGATTCCGACTCGGGATAATCGTGGTTGGTAGCCACGGAAAGCTAAGAGCAGACAAAGTAAATTAGGGCAAACTATTTCTTGGATAAATTATGAAGGTGACACCAAGAGTATTTATACCTAAGCCCTAACGGTTCAAAAAAGGCGTCCCGGGAAAGAACCGTAAAGAAAACCCGAGAAGAGAGCTTTGCTCTAGTTTACAAAATTACATAAATTGCATATAATGCTGAAATTATCAAATAATGTCCTAAAAAGATTATAAATTATACTAATAAAATTAAATAAGCTAATCTTCATATCGTCTTCGACGACGTCGGACTCGTGATGGCCTGGTAACGAATATTTCTCCCGTATCATTCTCTCCCCCGATGAGAATAGGCTTGTCCTCAAGTCGTAAATCCGGAAAGGAACGGGAAACCACATCGACTGGTTCCCAAGTAGATTCGTCCGGCGCTCCGTCTGACCATTCAATGAGCCACTCTTGCCTGGGAAGGCAAGAGTGGCTCCGTCTGACGCTCGGCCGTGGCACGCCGCGGGTGTGAAATCGGCCGGTCGTACAAAAATTCTGCCGGTAAAGAAGCGGGTGTCACAGGTGAGCCATCCGGCGTAAATGGCCGCAACAGCGAAACATGAAATACATTATGTATACGGGCCGTTGTCGGAAGCTCCAGGCGGTATGCAACAGGTCCAATCCGCTCAAGAATAGTAAATGGTCCATAGAAACGACGAGCGAGCTTAGCGGATAGAGGACGACTGACCGAATGTTGCCGATATGGTTGCAATTTCAACAGAACTTGATCTCCGACATTAAATTCCACATCTTTCCTATGCTTGTTTGCTTGGGTCGCCATCCGTTGTTGCATTTTGGAGAGGTTATGACCGATGAGGTCTAAAACATGCTCTCTATCACGCATGGCTTCCGATGCCGGTGTTGGCGGACCCGACGGAATAGTGACACGGGCAATCGGTGGTGCCTCACGCCCGTACAAGGCTTTGAATGGCGACATGCCGAGGCCCTCATGATGCATGGAATTCAAGGCTAATTCAGCCCAAGGCAAGAAGTCGAACCAACGGCGTGGGCGGCCGTGAGTCACGGCCCGTAAATATTGTTCTAAGCATCGGTTTTTGACTTCTGTCTGACCATCAGATTGAGGGTGATAAGCCGTGCTATGATGTAGTTTTGTACCGCTCAAACGATGCAACTCGGACCAAAAAGCAATGCGAAAAATAGGGTCCCTGTCAGAGACAATAGTAGCCGGAATCCCGTGGAGTTTGACGACCATATCGATGAACAACGAAGCCACTCGAGGGGCGTCAAAAGAGGGTCCCAAGGCGCCGAAATGTGCGTATTTAGATAACCTGTCGACGACAACTAGAATCGTCATATGGCCGCGGGACGGAGGTAACCCCGTAATGAAATCCATAGAGACATCATCCCAAACTTGTTTCGGCACTGGCAAAGGCTGAATTAACCCGGCAGATTTAGCGGTACTGTATTTAGTGGACTGACAGATCAAACAAGAGTCCACGAAGCGTTTAACATCAACTCGCATTCCCCTCCAATAGAAAACATCAGCAACACGACGAAATGTACGGTCATTGCCCGGATGGCCAGCACTGGGTGAGGCATGAAACTCTGTGAGAATATCAACTTTAAGTGGAGAAGACGCGCGGACAACCAAACGATGTCCATAATATAAGACGCCGTCGTGCACACGAAATGGCGCGGCAAGTCCCCGCCTCGGCAGCCGCATGCCACGCCCGGAGATCCTCCAACGTGGAGTTTTCGGATCGAAGACGGTGTAGAATATCCGGTAATGGAGTCGTAAATGACATAAATTGTTGCAGCGTTGCCTCATCATCAATCATAGGGCGGGATAATGCATCCGCAACTCTGTTACTGGCGCCTGATTTGTACTCAATTCTAAACTTATAACCCATGAGCTTGCGCATAAAGAATTGTTGATCGGGTGTCTGAATTACCTGAGTAAGAAGTTCTTTCAAACTTTTCTGATCACTGCGGATAACAAACTCTCGGCCTAACAAGTACTGACGCCATTTCTGAACTGCAGAAACAATAGCAAATAGTTCCCAGTGATATGCGGAAGACCCGCGGCGACGAATACCCAGTTTCTTGCTGAAAAACAACAAGGGTTTCTCATCCTGTAACAACACGGCGCCGACGCCTTCGTCAGAAGCGTCTGTCTCAACCACAAACTGATTGGAGAAATCAGGAAGTTGTAAAATAGGTGGTTGCATCATAGTCGACTTTAATTTCTGAAAGGCAGAATCAGCAGCGGAAGACCACTCAAATTTATCTTTCTGTAATAAATCAGTCAAAGGGGCGGCTAGCAATGCATAGTGGCGGATAAACTTCCGATAATAGTCGGTCAACCCTAAAAATCCTCTCAACTGCTTGACTGATTTCGGAGCAGGCCAATCGGCCATGGCAGATAACTTGGTCGGATCTGCGATCAGCTGGCCAACGGTGACGATGTGACCGAGGTACTCGACCTGAGATGTGCCAAAAGAGCATTTGGATCCTTTCACATAAAAGTGATTAGCCTGAAGAATCTGTAAAACAGTCGCTAAGTGCGAAGCATGAGCTGTAACCGAAGGGCTGTAAATCAGAATATCATCAAAAAATACAATGACAAATTGACGCAGATACTGAGCAAACAGGGCATTCATGGCAGCCTGAAATGTGGACGGGGCATTCGTCAGGCCAAAAGGCATGACTAAGAACTCGAAATGTCCATCATGTGTCCTAAAAGCAGTTTTATAAATGTCGGAAGAATGCATCCTAATCTGATGATAACTCGAACGCAGATCAAGTTTAGTAAAAATAACCGCTTTCCCTAATTCATCAAATAATTCATCAGCAGTGGGAATAGGGAACTTATCTGCAACTGTGATGCCATTCAGAGCTCTGTAATCAATACAAAATCGGAAGCTGCCATCTTTCTTTTTAACTAACAGCACCGGTGAGGAAAAAGGACTTGTACTATGCTGAATGATGCCTTGATCCATCATGGATTTAACCTGTCTTTCAATTTCCGATTTCTGAAAGTAGGGATATCTGTATGGACGGACATTGACCGGTTTAGAGCCGGGCTGTAAATGAATTCTATGGTTCCATAACCGCGGAGGGGGTAGCCCCGTCGGTAAGGCGAACACCGCCTGATGGCGCTCCAGCAAGCCTCGAATTTCCGGCGCCAGATCCGACGGCCAATCGGCGGGCGCAGAGGACTCGGCCGACGTCAGGTGTAAAATTTCAAAACAGTCCAAAGTGTTGTTAGAAGCACAAAGAGAATGAAGCTCGGACATAGTAATGGGCTTCGGCGATTGCCGTTCGCCTTTCAGAAAGACAAATTTATCATTCCACATAAACTGCATAGTAAGTTTTGCATAATCATGGGACACAGTGCCCAAAGTTTATAACCATTGCACACCGAGTATGACCTGCGGTCCATGAACCGCAAGGACAAAAAGATCGATAGCAAACGTGTGACCCTGCAGGACAACACGCGTTTCCGGGCATTGATGGGAGCATAATAAATACGCTCCGTTTCCAACGAACACACGAAAAGGTGATATGTGTAACAAACGTAGTTTCAATTTCTCAGCCAAATCGGGATGAATAAAGTTATGAGTACTACCTCCATCGATGAGAACCTGAATCTGTGCATCATTAATCGATCCAGAAAGGCACAGGGAGCGCGGATTCGGTAGTCCCTCCATAGAATTAAGACTGGAAATGTCGCCTTGAACGGCCAGTTCATCTGTATTCCCGGCATCCTCGTCGTCATCACTATCGTCGCAGCTTAGTAAAGCTAAGAACCGAGGTGTGCAGCGATGGCCCCGAACAAACCTCTCATCACAATTCCAACACAAGCCTTTTTTAGTACGCTCATCACGTTCAGCTCTAGAAAGACGACGAATTGGAAGAGAAGAGAAATTACCGTTAGGGTTTTCCAGTGTCTGCGAAGGGGCGGTCGAGCCGGGGTCTCCGACGTTGGATTTTGACGTTGTCGCGCTCTGGCGTGGTGCGTTCGGCTGCCACGTTCGCTTATTAACAATCCACTGCGACGTGGTCTCCGTATAAGATGCTGCCAATTCACGGGCTAGAGCAAAAGCCTGTGCCAATGATTGCGGATTACGCAGATTCAACTTTCGACGAACAGGTTGTTTCAGGCCGGCTTTGAAGAGAGAAATCAACGTTGGTTCGGGAACGCCGGTCACTTTATTCAGCAAGGCTTCGAATTCAGTTTGATATTTGATAACCGATGATTTCTGTTTCAGATTGGCAAGAAGCTCTGTGTAATCTTCATAATATGTGGGGTCAAAACGTTGTTGAACTGACAGCAGGAAGGCATCCCAAGTTTCGCCACAATTGTTTCGGCGTTGATAACGAAACCAATCTGAAGCTGGGTGATCAATCAGCATACCAACGAGTCGTAAACGATCGTGGTCTGCAATTTTGAAATAGTCAAAATACGCCTGGACTTTGAAAACCCATCCATTCGGATCCGACCCGTTAAAGCGAGGCGGATCGACCCGAATTTTAGGACCGAAATCGGGGGCCGGTGGAATACGCGCCCTCGCGAAGAGCGACTGGTGGAGCATGCCAAAAGGGTTCGGGTTCGGCTGTAGGGGCGGTAGTGTAGGGCAAAACTTGCGACGTCCCCGCGCCATAGGGTCCCTGATTCGAACCGTGGCCAACCCCGTAGTTAGCGAAGCGAAGTCCGAGTGGTGCTACGGACGTCCAATCCGCGACGGACGCGGCGCCAGTGCTGGGAGCGAGAATTTGGGGCGTCCACCCAGTGACGACTTGCGCACCCTCGCTCGGGACCGTGAAGGGCGAAGACCAGCCCGGGAACACTTGCGGCGACAGGCTAGGGTTTGGTGATAACGGACCCGTCGAAGATCCGAGCCTGGCGCTGGATTCTGGCGCGATAGAGGCGGCGCTGAGGCTAGGGTTCGACAGCTTGTCGACCCGTTCACACAAACTGGCGGTCGTGGATTTGTGCAGATCAAAATCACAACGCATCGTGTCAACGGTATCGGTCAATTGCAGGATCAAAGTACGAAGATCGGGATAATCTCCGGCGGTGGCGGACGTATCGTCGATCACGGATTTCGACATGATGTTCGGGATGAAAGCACCAGATGATACGGACCCGGTGTGGACCGCGTATCGAACCCTTGTTGGTCAAGGGGGTTGAGCCTAACCCGGTGTGGATTCCGACTCGGGATAATCGTGGTTGGTAGCCACGGAAAGCTAAGAGCAGACAAAGTAAATTAGGGCAAACTATTTCTTGGATAAATTATGAACGTGACACCAAGAGTATTTATACCTAAGCCCTAACGGTTCAAAAAAGGCGTCCCGGGAAAGAACCGTAAAGAAAACCCGAGAAGAGAGCTTTGCTCTAGTTTATAAAAATTACATAAAT
The DNA here is from genome assembly GCA_964016875.1 of Fallopia convolvulus. Taxonomy (NCBI): domain Eukaryota; kingdom Viridiplantae; phylum Streptophyta; class Magnoliopsida; order Caryophyllales; family Polygonaceae; genus Fallopia; species Fallopia convolvulus. The sequence continues at coordinate 37,862,961 of OZ024731.1, read as the reverse complement.
TGCATATAATGCTGAAATTATCAAATAATGTCCTAAAAAGATTATAAATTATACTAATAAAATTAAATAAGCTAATCTTCATATCGTCTTGGACGACGTCGGACTCGTGATGGTCTGGTAACGGATATTTCTCCCGTATCAAACCATTTGTGTTTTTTTTCTACCAAAAAAAAACATTTGTCTTTTTAACTATAACTTGAAGAAACAGTCCCATTTCCAATATACAAACCCTCGTACATAGCTATATAGACGCAAAGACTGCAAAGTGATACATATATATGTACCTCGATCATGATGAGGCAAGACATGCATATTTGATACCCTCTGTACGTACCTTTGATTAATAATTAAATTCATTATTTCTTAAAAAGGTTGAACTACTTAAGTTCTGCTAGAGTTTGAAACGAGACAAGGCAGAAGAGCCATCTAGCCCTTTATTGTAGAAGTTTGTCTGGAATTCAGTGAAGGTGATTTCCTTGTACATTGGTGGATTGTCCTCCGAAAGTAACTCCCTGATCGGTCCGTACAATCGACTTTGCTGAGATTCTTGAAAATAGGTCATGAAGAAGCAAGCCATGGATATCCTCGGTCCAACTCCTTGTGCAAGGACTCTATGAATCGCGCTCTTGAACCGATCATTGGTAAGCAACTGCAAGTGCAACTCAATTATATGCATGTAGGAGATTCCAGTATATATATGATGGTCAAATTGTGTGGAATTGAAGACATCTTTGATCATTTTGACAAGTTGGAGCCGAGAAGTGGAAGGCGTGGAACTTAACAAAGTGATTCAGGGAACTTCATTTCCACTTGTGACCGGTTCACTAAACCGGGCTTATAGTTTTATTATAGTTTATCTTAGTTGTTAGCCGGCCTTATATATAGAACTTGACTGCTTCTTTTCCAAGTAATGACTGATGTGGTTGTTCCGGAGGTAGCTAGTATGCTCCTTCGTTCTCTGTGTTCAATTGGATCTAGCTAATTGATTGAACACGGTTCTATTGTTTGTGTGTGAATTTTCTATCAGTTGAGTGAGATCTTAGCTTTCCACATGGTATCAGAGCACACGGAGAGCTAGGTTGAAATCCTTGTTGCGAGTTTCGTCTAGGTTTTCCTTTCAACTCACTGTTTGATTGAATTGTTCGGTTCTTCTGCAAATCGATTGAGATGGCGATCGAATCCAAGGAGAAGGAGGCGTATCAGGCTGCGAGCGCAGCTCAGATGGTGGATCCACTCATGCTGAACAACTCGGATTTCCCGGGTATGTCGCTTACAGCAGTGGCTTTCGATGGATTTTATCAAAACAATGGACCACTGATCTTCAAGCTGCGTCAAGATCTAGCACATATCACACAAGGTACGACCGATGTTACTACCTATTATTGCAAATTGAAGCGTTGTTGGGATGAATTGGATAATTTGACTAGAGTACCGACTTGCTTGTGCGGGGTGATGGAGAAATGCAAATGCAACATAGCTAGCAAAGTGTTAGAGCAGGAAAACGTATCACATCTGATGGATTTTTTGATGAATCTGAATGTTGAATTTGAAGCTGTTCGCAGTCAGATTATAGCAACAGATCCTTTGCCTCACGTTTCAAAGGCCTATAAAACAATGCTTGGTGTAGAAACGCAGAAGCGTATGACCAACAATGGAGGAGTTTTAGGTGATGTTGCAGCTTTCATGGCGAATCAGATTGCACAGAATCGATATGATGCCAATCGTGGAGGCACTGGTGATACATGGAAAGGAGGATCTTCTAGTGGAGATAAGAGGGATTTCAGAAAATCTAGAGGTTCAGACAAGGAAATAGTGTGTTATCACTGCAAGGAAAAGGGTCACATTCGTGACAATTGTTTTGAAATAATCGGGTATCCCGATTGGTACAAAGGGAAGAAATCCAGGAAGAGATTGGCAGCAAATGTGGAGACAGATAACCATGGTACAGGGGAGACACCACTTGAGTATGGGAATAGTACAAACTAGAGGGTTGGTGTTGATCAGCATTTACTACAGCTGGTTACAAATTTCTCTACAGCTTGCCAGGAAGTTATGAAGAACTACAAGCATGACAGGGCAGCCATGTCAATTGAGACAAGGCGAGGACATGGTTATTCAGGGTCTGGTGCATCGAGTTCTCAGGGGCCAGCACAGAGGAAGCCGTATAACAACACTGGACATGGATATATGAATCAGAATATTCATTTTGCAGGTATTACTGTGTCTGTTCTAAATGCAACTCAATTAAATTCTGAGGATTGGATAGTAGATAGTGGGGCTTCAGATCATATGACTTCGTTTTATGACTTATTGATTAATCCAGGAGAAGTAAAATGTCCAGTGCATATTATATTACCAGATGGAAGTGCAAAGTCAGTTCACACAATTGGTGATGTACAACTAAATCAGAACTTGATATTGTTGGATGTTCTATTTGTCCCGAATTTTAGATATAATCTGCTTTCAGTGAGTAAGTTGGTGTCCACTGGGAGTTCAGTTGCACATTTTTACAAAGATATCTGTTTCTTACAAGACCTTCGGACTGAGAAGCATCTGGCTGTGGGACATGGATCCAAGGGACTATTCAGGATTAGAGCTGGAAAGAGTGAAGACCAGAGTTTAATTCCTAGTTTAAATAAGCACAAATTGGAAACTATGAACCATTATAGTTGTGCTAGTTTTGGACAGAGTGATTTTTCTTTGATGCATAGGAGATTGGGTCATATTTCTGTTAGTAAAATGCTACATTTGCCAGGTTTCCAAAACAATGAGAAAGATGGTTTTATTTGTGAAGTTTGTTCTTTAGCAAAATTTCATAAGTTGCCTGCCCCTCCCAGTGATTCTTATGCATTGCATTTATTTGATCTTGTTCATGTGGATCTTTGGGGCCCATACAGGGTTCGAGGGTTGCATGGTGAGATTTATTTTCTCAATGTATTGGATGATCATAGTAGAGCTGTTTGGACTTACTTGTTACAAACAAAGGGCCAAGTTGTTGAAATTCTGAATGGATACATTAGGTATGTAGAAAATCAGTTTGGAGTGGTTCCAAAGACTATCAGAACAGACAATGGGTCAGAAGTTGTCAACAGGGATTGCCATCAGTTGTTTGCCAGTTTTGGGATAGTGCATCAGAGAACAATGGTGTACAGGCCAGAACAGAATGGAAGGGTGGAAAGAAAGCATCGCCACTTGCTTGACACAGCAAGAGCCCTTCGGTTACAAGCAGGATTGCCAAAGGAATTTTGGGGTGAATGTGTACTGGCAACCACTCATTTCATCAATAAAATGCCTTCTTCAGTTTTGAAATGGAAGACACCATATGAGGTTTTGTTCTCTAAATTGCCTACCTATGATGATCTTAGGGTCATAGGGTGTCTTTGTTTTGCTTTCCATGCACCCAAACCCCTAGATAAGATGGAAGCTAGAGGTAGAAAGTGCATTTTGATTGGTTACCCTTCTCACTCTAAGCGGTACAAATTATATGATCTTCACACTAAGGAGATCTTTCTCAGTCGAGATGTTTTATTTCATGAGGACAATTTTCCTTTCTTGTCTGATAAAGCACCACAGGCACAGTCAAGACCTAGGGAAAATCACATGCACCCCATCACAAAAGATAGTGAGTTGTCTGGAGTTTTTGTAGGCCATCCCTTTGGTGTTTTACCTGATGCAGATGGGACAGCTCCAACAGCAGCAAGGGTTGATGAAGAGGTACACCAGGGAGTTGATTCCAGAGGGATATCAGAAGCAATATCACCAGCAGTGAATTCAGACCAGACAAACCATGCTGCAGATTTCCCTGAGTCACTAGGTTTGAGAAGGTCAGAAAGGTTAAGGTCAGCACCCGGATGGCACAGTGACTATGTCATGCAGTGTAACAAGGCAGATTATTTTGCATCCCTCGCGAATGTGCTTTCAGTAAAAGAACCACAATATTATAGGGAGGCAAAAGGACACCCTGAATGGGAGAATGCTATGCAAGATGAGTTAGCTGCTTTGGACAGAAATGGAACATGGACAGTCACCACCTTGACACCAGGGAAAACAGCTATTCAGTCTAAGTGGGTATATAAAATAAAGTTTCGGCCAAATGGGGAGATAGAGAGATATAAGGCACGGTTAGTAGTTAAAGGCTTTAGTCAGAAGCTCGGAAAAGATTATAGGCACACATTTTCTCCTGTGGCAAAGGTGCCAACTGTGAGAATATTGATAGCTATTGCCACAGCTAAGCAATGGGATTTACATCAACTTGATGTAAATAATGCATTTCTTCATGGTTTTCTTGATGAAGAAATTTACATGGCCATTCCTGAAGGGTATAGGGAAGTTCCCAGTGGATCAGTATGTAAATTGGAGCGCTCATTGTATGGCTTGAAGCAAGCTTCTCGCCAATGGAACCTAGAATTATCTACATTTTTGAAATCACTCGGTTATGAGCAATCTTGTTCTGATTACTCTCTGTTTGTGAAGGCTGTGGATGGGTTCTTCACAGCTATGTTGGTTTATGTGGACGACATTTTGATCACATGAAATCACTTGGAAGAAATTGCTTCTGTTAAGCAGGCCTTGCATTCCAAGTTCACTATTAAGGATCTAGGGATTGCAAGGTATTTCCTAGGTATAGAGTTGTATAGAGATGCTCAAGGAGTTATTCTCAGTCAACAGAAATACATCCAGGACATTCTAATTGACAGTGGAATGAGCGATTGTAAGCCAGTTCATAATCCATTGCCCACTGGTTTGAAGCTGAGACAAGAAGAAGGTGATCTATTGCTTGAACCTGAAAGGTATCGCAAGATTGTTGGTAAGCTACTTTACTTGTCTCTCACTAGACCTGATGTGTCCTACTGCGTTCAACACTTGAGCCAGTTTGTGTCACAGCCTCGAGTACCACATTGGCATGCTGTACAGCATGTACTTCGATACTTGCAAGGCACACCACAGCTCGGACTTTTCTATCCTGTTCAAAGTTCTTTGAAGATCACTGGATTTTCTGACGCAGACTGGGAGTCATGTTTGACTATAAGGCGATCCTTATCTGGTTATTGCGTGTTCTTGGGGCATGCTCTGGTTTCCTGGAAAAGCAAGAAACAAAAGACAGGGTCGAGGTCCTCCACTGAAGCGGAATACCGCAGTATGGCTTCCACCACTGCCGAATTAATTTGGTGTAGCTATCTTCTTTCAGATTTGAGGATTGCTGTCCAGACACCAGTGACGTTATTCTGTGATAACCGATCAGCACAGCAGTTAGCGGCTAATCCGTGCTTTCATGAACGAACCAAGCATGTCGACCTCGATTGTCACTTCATCCGAGCGCGTATCCAAGCTGGTTTTCTGTGCACAACATTTATACCTACCTCTCTGCAGATTGCAGACATCTTGACTAAAGCACTTAATCACAACCAACACCTCTTCCTTGCCAACAAGTTGGGCCTTGTGAATGCTCCAACTTAAGGGGGGAATGTGGAATTGAAGACATCTTTGATCATTTTGACAAGTTGGAGCCGAGAAGTGGAAGGCGTGGAACTTAACAAAGTGATTCAGGGAACTTCATTTCCACTTGTGACCGGTTCACTAAACCGGCCTTATAGTTTTATTATAGTTTATCTTAGAAATAAAGAGGCTCGGGTTTGTTGTTAGTCGGCCTTATATATAGAACTTGACTGCTTCTTTTCCATGTAATGACGGATGGTTGTTCCGGAGGTAGCTAGTATGCTCCTTCGTTCTCTGTGTTCAATTGGATCTAGCTAATTGATTGAACACGGTTCTATTGTTTGTGTGTGAATTTTCTATCAGTTGAGTGAGATCTTAGCTTTCCACAAATTGAGACCTGGCTAGCTAAGATCAATAGTCACTTGTATTGTGAGAAGTGATGAGCTTTACCTGAAGGAGATGACCAATGTTGATGACTAGAGCACCAGGGATAGGATCAACACTAACCCACTGACTGTCATGAAGAATTTGCAACCCGCCCGTGTTGTCTTGAAGCAGAACGGTGAAGAAGCTAGGATCGGCATGGCTGCTGGTGCCGATTGCCTGCTCTGGTTTCGGACAAGCAGGGTAGTAATGACCTTGTATGTGCATTCCCTCTACACACTCCATCTCCTTAAGATAGTCTGGTGTGAGTCCCAACGCCTCAGACATCAGCTCAAGTAGAGCTATTCCCACCTTCTTCACTTGCTCTGTGTATTCTAACATGATATCCCTGCATCTCCAAGATTATAATAGAGTTTAATTCTTTCTTAAATCAACATTTAAATTTACGTACACAAATTTATATCGTCTATCCATCCAGAGTGAGATAATTTGCTCATGATCATCAAATGCAGAAGACATGAAAACACCATTGTATCACAAAGATCCTAATAAAGATGATGGACTGAATCAATGGTAGGTTGAATGCATAAACTAGTAACAAAACCTAGTTTGTTCTTGGCTGAAGAGAAACTTCGACATATCGTTTTTAGGTGGTATAATTCCGATCATCAAGCAAACTAGTAGAAAGAACGTAATTGTGATAGTCCATGTGATGTAGCAATAAAATTGCAAACCAAAGAGCAAACATAATTATTTTCAACCGTTGAGATTGCAAAAATCCTAAAGAATGTCAACTTGACAGCATATAAAATTGCAAACCAAGTGAACCACATACTGTACGTATATATATATATATTATATATTAAGACAGGTGAATTATTGATAGTCAAATCGATCAACAAATTTTATACTCACCTGCAAATCTCGGGGAGAAGAAGGGGATGAAGGTGATCAGGAGCGATGATACAGCTGATGGTATCCTTCCAATTCGCCACCGTCCCCGAGTAGAGAGCAAAACTCGAGTAATACTTGAACTTCCTTGTCTTGTCCCGCGAATAGTACGGCTTCTTTACCTCATCATCCTGCTCGTGGAAACTCCGAACCCCGTTCATCATCTCATCGAGCAGGCACAGCGGAATCCCATGGTTCACAACCTGGAAGAACCCCCACTCTTCGCACGCGTACTTGATCTCTTCTAGAACCTTCTTCCTCCTTCCCGGATCGGAGTGTATCCTCTCGAGATCAATGATCGGAACCGCGATATCCTTGGTTTCGTTGTTGTTGTTGTCTTGTTGATGGTGTTGAAGATTCTGGGAAGGTTTGATATGCCCGAGTCAACGAGGCCTTTGACCCCGGTTTTAGTGTTGTCAAAGGCTTCGAGCTCGCTCCTGAGATTGAATTCATGGCCAGGGAGGAGACGAGTGTTGTTGGTTGATTGTGGTTGGGGAACTTCATCACTTGATGTGTTTAAAATTGAGCCCACCATTTTATAAAGTTTTTGTGAGTGCGGAAATGGGAGCTCATGGAGGTAGAAGAGGACTATCGGGTTAAGATCTGTCAGATACATGTTGGTGATAATAATATTCATAATATCAATTACTTAATACTATCAAATAAAAAATATTATTGGCTACCATTGACGTACGTGTTGCTTAATAAACTATAGTTAGGCTTATCTCTTTGTTATCGTCACATTTTTCTATCAATGTTTATAGAGACTAGTTCTACGAACCCGTTGACTATGATTCGGTATTTTATAAACATTATAAATAGGGTATTAACTGGTTGATGTACCCGTGCCCTACACGGGATCTTTAATATTTGTTTCATATACTTATTGTAAATAAGTACTTATTTTATGTGAATATAAATAATTATTTTCAAATAAATAAAATATAACTTAATGTTAATAACTTCATATAATTTAAGCTCCAAATACTAAATAGAATAACTAATAAGAAAATATATTTGAAATTACTATAAGCCTAAAATAAGAAAAATATGTTCGAAATAATGTTTGAGAAAGAAAATTCATATTGTAATATAGCAATGATTTGCATTGGATATGCAAACAACTCAGTTTTTATCTTCGTGCTTCAAAGTTTTTTGGAACAGAAAGTGAAAAATTGATCTTCTGTAAGTTTGTATCCATTATCATCATATCGGATGAACTTTCATTTGAAAACGGAGAAGGAGTAAGTGATTCATTCGACAATACATTGTAGTATAGTTCAGGCTCAATTGCGGTCTGTGACCTAGTTAAAGTGATGAAAATAGGATAGATGGATTCGACTTTAATTATAGTATATTGATATTAACTGATAAAAAAATATTTACATAATTTGTATTACAAAAATTTTAACGGAATTTTTTTATATAAAATTTTTTTACATGATGACATTATTGAAAAAAAATCTACATGATAAATTTTGTTGAAATTTCTACGCATTTGAGAAAATGATGATTAATCAAACTTCATGATACAATGATAAATTTATATACTATGCTATGATATTCTACATGAAACATGTTATTGCATCTTTTAAAATCTTGTCATCATCATTTGTACTGCTTGAATAATTTATATTAGAAAATTATCTTATTATTTTTCACATTTAGGATATTTATTTAGTGAATTAGAAGAAAAAATAATCTTGAAACTGTAGGGATGTACACATATATTTAAAATAGAAACAATCATTTTTACATAAAAATTCAAAACAAAATTATGTAATTATTTAATATAAATTGATCCTAAAATGCAATTATTTGATATATATTGAGCTTACAAAAGTTATGTGCATATTAGATATTATTTAATGAAATTATTTCATATAAATTGATCTTAAAAATACAATTATTTAACAATTACTTAATAAAATTATTTAAAAATACAAATTGAACTACTCATTAAGGAAATATAATTAGTGAATAAGAAGAAAAAGTAACCATAAAATTTTAGGGATATATATATATATATATATATATATATATGAATAGAAGAGAATACAATAAAGTTATTCCTTATATATATTTAATCTAAATTTATTTTAAAATACTATTATTTAATATTGGTTGATCTTAAAAAGTTATATAGATGTAAGCTAATTAAGAAATATATAGTAATGATTTAAATACATTGATCTTCAAGAATTAATACCTTCTATAAAAATATATTTTTGTAGATACTACGATTAGAAAAGGTAAGTATAATATGACAAATCACCAATAAGTAAAGTGACCAAATTAAATAGTATTTAAAAATTATAATGTGGTAGAATTAAGTAATATTTGAAGATTTAGATGGACAAATTAATAAATGTAAAAATTAATTTGCTCAGGTGACATAGTTAAATTATTGACACATAAGACTGAGTGATTCGACTTTAGTTATAGATATATAGATAGAAATTTTTTCCATAAAAAAACGTTCATAAATTAGAATACATAGAAAAATTATATTGGTAAACATCTTTGTTCATATTACGTTCATAAAAAAATTATATAGCTTTTTCATAAAAAAATCATAGAAATTTTATTTCCATAAAAATAAAATCATAGAAATCTCACCTATTTATATTTTCATATTTACCGTAGAAAATATTAAATATATATATATATATATTAAAAAAATTAAGGTAGATATCAAAGATGAGAAGTTAACATAGAAAAAAAATAGGGTAGATAGAAAATTATTACGTACATGGAATTTTAGAATATTATATTACATTCATTAACATTATGTTCATAAAATTTATTATGTTCATATTACATTCATAAACTAGAATATTATATTGTTAAAAAATTATTACGTACATGAAAATTATATTGTTAAACATCTTTGTTCATATTAAGTTCATAAGAAAATTATATAGCTTGTTCATAAAACAATTATAGAAAAAATGTCCACAAAAATGCGCTCATAAATTAGAATACATAGAAAAATTATATTGTTAAACATCTTTGTTCATATTACATTCATAAAAAAAATTATATAGCTTCTTCATAAAAAATCACAGAAAATTTTATTTCCATAAAAATAAAATCATAGAGATTATATAGCTTCTTCATAAAAAATCATAGAAAAATTTATTTTTGTAAAAATAAAATCATTGAGATCTCACCTATTTATTATTTCATATTTACCGTAGAAAATATTATATATATATATATATATATATTTAAGGATTGTAAATACTAAAAATTATGAAGGGTAAAGGAGTAAATTGAAAAAATAAAACGCTTATGTGGCATAATTAGATGGGCGACACGTAGGATAGAGGGATTCGAGTTTAGTAATAGTATATAGATAAATAAAAATATAATATAAATTTTCGTATAAGAAATTTTATTGCTCGTAGAATTTATAATTTTTTTATTCAATATAAATAGTTAAATTTATTGTTGAAAATGAATATATATTATTAAGATAAAATAATTATATTTTTATTATATTCAAATATGATACAATAAAATATGAAAGATAAAGATAATTTAATGATATAAAATATTTAAAATTTAATTAATTTAATTTAAGATTGGACTCATTTTGTGGTTTGTTAAAATAAAAATTAGATAAGATTAAATATTATATTATTCATGTTTTATTACTTTCCATGAAGGTAAATTTAGAGATTGTCCAATATTTTAGTATATCTATTAAATATTTTATCATATATTTTTATTAAATTTAAACATTATAAATATTTATCATTAATTTTTTATTATAAAAGAAAAATTAATATATATCTATAAATAAATTCGTCAAAAGATATATGATAAATTGTGTATATTTACTCTAAAATATTTTAATATTTTATTTTTAATTTTAAATACTCGTATGATATTAGAGATAAATTTAAATAGTTAAAAAAATATTTTAATAGAAAGAAGCTATAATAATAGAAATAAAAATTATTATTTTTTAAATATGATGTGGAGCTAGAATCGTTCTGGTATCTCAAAAAGGTACAACTTTTAATATATAGTTATAGATGTGATCTCTTTCTCCTTCTATAAGTAGACTACTCCAATTTATCAATTATTAAACACACAAATTTACAAAAACTAGTTATATTCGTCGTGCCATGCACGACTATGGTGCGATAATTTATTGCAGGTATAATGTACAAATTTTTTATTTTTTGGAATCGAATAAAACGAATTAAATATAAAATATTAAGTTTAATGTTGAGAATAAAAAAGATTATTAAGGTAAAATAATGTACATTTCGTATTTTCCTTAATGATATTTCATCGATATTTAATTTTTATAACATATGAATAAAAAAATTATAAATTAGAATATGGAAGAGATAAGATATAATAAAATATGAAAGATAAAAATAATTTATTTATGGAAAATAATTAAAAAATAATTTATTTTGATTTAAGGTGTGACCAAATTTATTTTGTGGCTCGATAAAGTAAAAATTATATAAGATTAAATATTATATTATTATATTTTTTATTACTTTCTATGTACCTTAATTTAGAGATTACCAAATATTTTAATATATCTATTAAATTTATTTATGATAGTTATAAATTTTATTTAAGATAAATCTTTTGCATAAATAGAAAAAAAAATATCAAATACTTTTCTTTAATTTAAAATAAAATTCGAATTTAATTTTTTCATATAAAGATAGATTTTTTATATATATATATATAATGTTCTATAATTTATTTTAGTTTTAGATAAAATCTTTTACATCTATTCTAATTCCTAATATATAATAGATAACATCATCTCTCTTAGATTAATTTATTCTATTTATATATTATCTTGAAATAATATCAATATATATAAATTTCTAAAATAAAAAAATCCTATGTGGCGAAATCCTAGGTGGCTTAACGTGGGAACGACACGTAGAAAAATCCTAGGTGGCGCAACGTGGTGGCTTTATTCTTTGCATCTTTTATATATATACATAGATTAATTTTTGAAATATAAGGTGGGGCTAGAATCTTTCGGTGACTCGAAAAGGTAAAACTTTAATATATAGTTATAGATATTAATTACTTTTTTATTTTTAAACATTATAAGTATCTATCATTAATTTTTTTATTATAAAAGAAAAAATATATCTATAAATAATTTCATGAAAAGACATCATATTAAAAGGTAAAAGATATTTATACTTATTTAAAAATATTTTAAATTTATTATCTTTAATTTTAAATATTTGTAAGGAAGTTTTTAAAAGATATTGTTATACTAAATAGATATTTGTTTGATGTTAAAGATAGATTTAAATAGTTGAAAAAGAATATAATAGGATAAAGTTAAAATATGAAAAATAAAAATTAATTTTATAAATATGAGGTGGGACCAGAATTATTCTGGTGGCTCGAAAAGGAACAGTTTTAATATATAGATATAGATATCTAATCCTATATGGTATTAGAGCAAAAACGGATCATAGGCGAAAATAAAAAATAAGTGCGATAATTATTTTTCTATCGATCGCCATAAATATATTTTATTATTACATTTTAATTATCGCACTTCCTTCCAAGCTTCGACATCATCGTACTTGTAGCCCTAAAAATCCATCTTCACTCGCCGCCATTAGCCTCGAGCTTGAACACGATATAAGACCTCGGCAATTCATCAATGGCGTCTTTACATTTAATCTGTATGTATCTTGTTTTACCCTCTTCAATGAAAGTTTAATCTAACACGTCGATTTTTTAGATACAATGGATGAGATTCATTCATAATCTGACACGTCAAATTATAAATGCAAAAAGTGAGTCTAGTTTAAACATTGGGGTGACTCGGTGCCTTTTTCAGAGCTTCAAACCAAATAAGCCAGAGGATCCAACTTGCCCTTTGCCGAAGAATTGGGTCAAGTATTCAGCAATGGTGATGTGCTTGTAGATTGGTGGGTTTTCATCAGAGAGCAGCTCCTTGACAGGTCCGTACAATGTCAATCGGCAGTTGTCGCTGGTCTGAACATGGGTCCTGAAGAAGCATCGCATGGAGATCCTGAGTCCCACTCCTAGCGCAAGGACTCTGTGGATCACGCTCTTGAACCCGTCATTGGTAAGCAACTACGTACAATAAGTCAAACTTAATTACAGGCATGCATGTGCACATACGTTTTCACATAATTAATTAGAAACCAACATGCACATCAAGAATCAAGATCTTGCTATTTCTACCGAAAAAAGAGGTCTAGCTATAGCTAGACTTGGTACCCCTTCCTCACCGGAAATCTTAAATTACCAACGTACGTGTTCTAGATTACTTAAAATCGAAAAATATTACTCCTTAGACTAAGCAGACCATTGCCACTCGGTTAGCTGCGACAATTGGGTACAAGGGCTCCTTATGTCTTGATTACATATAAGATAGAATCTACCTATAGTATAGAGTTTGATTCAAATAAAACAAACTCTTATTCTGAAACGAATGCAGTTTTTCAAGTTCGTAATTAATGCACTTTTCCTATTTCGGATTGCACTTTTTCGGATTTGCAATTTTCGTTCTTTGTAGTAGACCTTTTCGGATTGCGCTTTTCGTATTTTGTCATGCAATTTTATATGAAAAGTGCACTACGAATTATGAAAAGTGCATTCGTTCCACGTTTCAGGATAAGAGTTTGTTTCATTTGAACCCAACTCTATCTATATCTTATTTTGGGACTAAATATAAAGTGATTTAGAAGTATAACTAGTGTTAGTTTCCGTACTTTGTACGATGTTTTTAGAATCTATACTAATACATTATAAAGCAGAACCCAAGTCTGTTGTAAAATTTACGCCACGTGGCATTTTTGAATAAATTAATGTAAATTATATTTTAATAAATTTTATAACAACTTATAGTATTCTTGCTATATATACTAAATAGATAACATGTTTATATAATAATTTTTATGTTTATAATTTTCTATCTATGAATTATGAATTAGTTTACTACAATAGATAACATATTTATATAATTTTTATATACATAAATTCCTATGAGATGATATTTTCCATATTAATTTAATATTTTTATCTCTTAACAAGATTTAGGGTTTTAATATATTTTTTTATCTTTTAACAAGACTTGAGCTCCAAGTATAAAATTTATATCTATATAATGATAATTTTAAATAATAATTTTTTGTTATTTTGATATATTTTTATTTTGAGAAAAAGATATAATTTTATGTTGATGACTAAAACTATATGTAAATATTAAAAAAAATCGAATTTTAATTTAAATTATAAAATTAGATTTTCTTTATCTTTTTATGCATTAGTCTATTGCATAATTTATTATTATATTATATAAATATATTTAATATTTCAAATTAATATCGTATAATTATATATTTTTTAATAAAATTATCCCGTGAATATCATGGGACTTCAACTAGTATATTATAAAAGCTGACCATTTTTAAGCCACCACATTGATTCTGACCCCACTACATATTTAAAAATTAAATTTTGTTTGTATTATTTTTAATTATTCTCCCGGTTAAATTCCTTTTATTGATTAAAGATATTTTTTAAATACCACGTTGATGTTTTTTCAAAGATAGATTTTAGCATTTAATGATTATGTTGAATGAGGTTTTTTGAAAGATAGATTTTAACATTGAATGATTTTAAGTGATTCCACGTTAGATAATTATTTTAAAGATAGATTTTAATGTTGAATGATTTTAATATGTGTCTTTTTATTGTATCTTAATTAAAAAAATTATGTGGAAAATGGCTTTATTTTTATATTTCACGTAGCATGATTTGTTGTTAATGATAGAATACTTACATTGAATTATTTGTTTTTAAAGATAAAATACATTAAATACTATAATAATTTATTTTTATGGCAAAAGATTTTTTTAAAGTTGAATCAAACTTAAAGATATAATAATTTCATAAAATCTATTGAACTATCTATCTATAATTATATATTAAAACTGTACATTTTCAAGCCACCAAAATGATTCTGGCCCTACCTCATATTTAAAAAAATAATTTTTATTTCTATTATATAACTTCTTTCTATTAAATTCTTTTTTAATTATTTAAATTTATCTCTAACATCAAGCAAATATCTGTTTAGTATAACAATATCTTTTGAAAGTTTCCTTATACAAGTATTTAAAATTAAAGATAAAATAGTAAATATAAATCTTTTAGCATATATATTTTGACGAATTTATTTATAGTTATTTTCTTTTATAAAAAAATTAATGATAAATATTTATAATTTTAAAAATTAATAAAAAATAGATAATAATATATTTAATAGATATATTAAAATATTTGATAATCTCTAAATACAATCGTACATGGAAAATAATAAAATATAAAGAATATTTATTTGATTAAAAAATTATACATTTTACGAGCAATAGATTACTTATATTAAAGCTTATATTATTTTTTTATTAATATCTTATTTATAATGTCTATAAAATACCGAATCTTAGTCGTACATGGTACGACGGGTAAAACTAGTTTTTTTTTAAAATAATTTCACTTACCCACTATCTCAAAAACCACCACACATTAACAAATTAATATTTTGTAATTTTTACTAAGAAAATAATTTTATTTTTTTTAAACTACTTTCACCTTGTCCACTTATTCCACTATCTCAAAAACTACCACCAACTAACAAACTAATATTTTTAATTCTTTACTAAAACTACTAAAAGAAGTGAGATTTGTGAAAAGTGTTTGTAAATTTTTTTTAAGAACAAGTCGAAAATAATTTATAAATGAATTTAATATTAAATTAGTACAAGGTACATGAATAACACTAAAAAAATGTGATTTTGTTTGGGAGAATTTTTTAAGAACAAGTCGAAAATAATTTTTATATTAAACCCGTACACGGTACGGAAATGACACTAGTTATTGTATTATTTATAAGTGTTTGTTTACATTTTTAAAAATTAGTAATTATATACGTATAAAAACATGAATGTCACCGATAATATTGCAGAACTTGTATTTGACATAAAATAATAAATGAAATGTGTCATACGAACTACGAAAAGTGCATGTGTCTCACGTTTTAGGATAAGAATTTGGTTCATTTGAATCAAACGTGATAGTAATACAAATAGAATGGAGAGATAGATGGATAACTCATACAGAAAAATAGTAAAGATAGCGTCTACAAAGGACTATTGCATGCTCCAAATTCGTTCCTATTTCTATTCTTCAATATTTTAATTTCTTCTAAAAAATTCGCCCTAATTCTCAATAGTCTCACTCTATTAGATAGATTGCCTCTTCATGCATATCAAATCAAAGCACATGAAATCAAACATTGTACCTGAAGCAGATCACCAATGTTGATGACAAGAGCACCATGTATGGGATCCACATCAAGCCATTGGTCGTCATGAAGAACTTGCAACCCACCGCTATTATCTTGAAGTAGAATAGTGAAGAAGCCAGAGTCGGTATGCGTGCGTGCACCGATAGCCAGTTCCGGCTCCGGACAAGCAGGGTAGTAATGGCCTTGAACATAGATTCCTTGTGCACAGTCCATCCTCATAAGATGATCCGGTTCAAGTCCTAAAACCTTAGAAAATAGCTCTAGCAGGAATATTCCAAGTTCCTTCACTTGCTTTGTGTATTCCAAAATGATATCCCTGCATCACATGTTCATGTTTTGGACGAAGTGAATTTAATCCTTTTTCAATAACCATCACAATATTATGTATATTTCTCAGTATATATACTTGGTCTAGTTGAGATTTAGTTTCAAGAAAAAGAAAAAGTTAAAGACATGCTGATAACAATCCAATCGATCATCTTGTCAGATCTGATTATATGGCCTTAAACATAGATTCTTTTTTCCCATTTTAAAGTAAAATGATCAATGCCCAACACCCTTGATTTCTTTCTATCCAACAACTAATTTTTATTTACATTTTTTACTTGGGCGTCCATTTACACCTAAATCGGACCATCTATAGTTTATTAATCTCAATTATATAATTTTTATAACGCTAGCTATCAATTTGATATATAATAGAAAATCTACACATGCAATATTTATTTTTCATTACACATATCTAGTTATTTTGTATGTGTTGGAAAAACTCTAGTTCCCAAATTGTTTGATGATGATACACACCAAAGGATTTGATGATTGAGTATTTCTTGAGTGTTTTAGGTGAAACAAGTATAGCAGGGAATAAGGGAAGTCACTGAGAAAAGAACCAAGGAAGGAAACAATAACTAGAGCTAGCTTTGTTCTTGAGCGTCAAAGCAAGGCGACTACGTCATGAAACTGTGCCAAGGAATGACCTAGGGAACGACGATTGATCGGTTTACATTCTATGAGAAGCCTCATATTATTAAATGGGGAAAGTTCTCATGTTTTCTCAAGACAATTTAAATGACTGTTTGACCGTTGTAGTACTATTAGGGATATTCTAGAAGAGAATATGTGTGAATTAAAGATATATTTATAGTTGGCATGTTTTTTTGGATAAACTTCCATTAGTTTCGATAGGATCTTTAGGATAACATTATTCTGATTGGGTTTCCGATTGAATAGAGATTTTGGATTGGAAAATCTATTATTTTTTGGTAAGGAAGTGATAGAGAGCATATCACACGAGACTCTATAAATAAGGATATGAGTTTTAGGTTAAAGTTGGGGATTTGCAAGAGACAAAAAGGGCTTCCAAGTGAGAGAAAGAGTAGCGATAGTTAAATGGGTTTTCTTAGGAGTTCAAGTTGAATTCTAAGCATCCATTGGAAAAGAAAGATGCAACTGTTCGAGTTCAAGGTAGTAATTGAAGGTGATTATTGCAGGGAATAATTAATGTTATAAGGAACAGTGACAACATACGAACTTGTTAGCGATCTTTGATGCTTGGGAGACCAGTAATCTAAGGTAACATTAGTTGGGTTTTGGTTGTACTTGAGTTAATAATATGTACTAAGAGTTAGAGAGTCTAGCAAAGTATTCTCAAAGAGAGTCTAGTTTACGTGGGGTTCCTCTATAAATCATTTTTCATTTGTTAATTGTGTTTGTTCTTACGATGCACTACTTGTGGTTCCCAGTCTGATCTAATGAACAACGATCCACCAAAATGTAAAACCTTACTGTTTGAGCATTCGTTGTTCCATGGTTTCTCTTAGTTTTGATGATAATAAACTTTGTTGGTTTAATATGTTGTTTAAACTAGTATCTCAGAAATATTATAAGAGCATCATCAAGAGTGATGGAACATTGTGAGGGAACGATTGAGGGAATGAGTGACGATTTAGAAAGCCTCTACGTGAAGCTACACGAATTTCTTCATTTGGAAAGTCACCTGATCTTCAGTGAACGATTGCGAGATGATTCAACAACTAAGGATGTGAGATAAAATCGAGATCGATTGGTAATGGGAAGTATCCGAGCAGTTGAAGATTTGGTGAGAAAATAGTTTTCTTTTAATTCATTTTTAGAGAGATCCTTTAAATGGAATCTCGTCACACTTCAACAAAATATGATTGAGATCAGATTCGGAAGTTGCTCATAAATAGGCTATGATAGCTAGGATTAATAGTATGGTTGAAGACGACGAACAATTGACGATTGAAAAGTGAGAACTTAAAGTTATTCGAGTGCTTGTGGCATTTTCAATGAAAATTCCATGAGAACTTAATGTTTATGTTTAGGGTTTGAGAAATCTAGTTGCTTGAACTTAGGTTGTTGCCTAGTTACCAGGGAACTTGACTTGCCTTGTAATCATTGAAACTTAATACATAAGTGAACTATTGAAATCCTCTTAGAAGGAGTCTCAAGAGTAGAGGTCTTTCTTTCTTCGCGTTGTTCGTTGGCAGAAAGTTTTCCTATCTAAATACAATGTTCTGGTATATTGTTATTTCCGCTACCCAAGGAACATCTCTAGCTTCCTATTTGTTTACTAAGATGTTGTAATCCGACAATTGGCATTAAAGTGGGTTTGCTCTAGATTGTGTGTTATGTGCATCAATACAAGATGAGTAGCAACAATAACAACATTGAGATTGAGAACAACAAAACCCCACTACTTAAGGCATGGGCATATGACCATTGGATCTGTCATTTAAGAT
Organism: Fallopia convolvulus; assembly: GCA_964016875.1. Taxonomy (NCBI): domain Eukaryota; kingdom Viridiplantae; phylum Streptophyta; class Magnoliopsida; order Caryophyllales; family Polygonaceae; genus Fallopia; species Fallopia convolvulus. Next base: position 37,844,076 of record OZ024731.1, on the reverse strand, counting down.
GGAGACTATGTTGTTCGAACTGACAAGATAAACAAGAAGTCTGAATGGGGTTCTACAAAGTGGACTGGCATGGAGAAAAACTTTAAGCAGAAGATGTACTTGAACAATTCTTTGGGATCTTAGGACTTGCACAAGGTGGTCAATTGCAAGACTGCAACGGAAGCTTGTACCACAGTTGAACAGATACATGTTGGAAGCTTAGGTTTGAAGGAGAGTCATTAAAAGGTGACCAAGATGGACTTCTTCAACTTCGAGATGAAGGAATCTATTTCCTCATACCAATTCAAGTTTAAGACATTGGTGAATCACATGAATAATCTAAGCACTAGTGACGCCATCTCATAGGCGGAAACGATTTCCATTATAATTGATGGTCTAGGTCCCATGTATGTTGTCACCAGAGGATTACTCAGAGAGAATCTTATTACAAAGAAAAGAACTTTTTCATGAGATCTTTGGCAAACTGTCTAACTATGAGCTCTATAAAAACATCACCAATGGTGGTTGTAGTTTAAACAAAGAGATAGTTGAGAAGGCGATCGAGAACATCACCACTTGGAAGGATGAAAATGGGGTTGAGAAGGACTCAAACGTTGCACCCATCACCAGGGCAATGAGATCTGTATATAAGGGGGAAAGAAGAAAGGTCTTCTCAAAGAAAGAGGGAACTACAAGAAAAAAGATGTCAAGTACATCACTTGGTTCAAATGTCAGGAGAAAGGGCATTATGCAAAGACATGTTCCAAAGGCGACGACTCTAGGAACGAGAAGAAGAATGCCCACATCACTTTGTGAGACCTTGACTTTGATGATGAACCAGAATCCAAGGTTTATGATATGACTCTGAATATCGACAACTCAAAACATGAGGTAACTCCTAATCAATTTCTTGCGGAGCTTAATAATGCTAAAAAATCTGATTTGATTGCTCTTGTCAAAGAGCTCTTTGAAGAGAACCTAAAGTTACAAGATGAATTAAATTTTTTTGATAAAAATGTTATAATCTTGAAAAAAGTAATCCAAATAATCTGTAACTGATGTTGTTCCCTATACTGCTTATGATATTCTAAAAGATGAAATAAAGTCTCTTACTGAAACCAACAATGCTCTTAGGACAGATATCCTTGATCCTGAATTGAAAAGGGAGAAAGTAGAAAAAGAACTTGAGAAAAAGAAAAGTATCGCTTGGTGATATCCGCCTTTTTAGTCGTGTTTTTATGGTGTGTTTGACTCTTTTTTCTTTAGTTTTGTGTTTTGTTTTGAGTCTTTTGTGTAGGTTTTCGTATTTCCTTAATATGGAGTCTACATAAGCTTTGGTGGTGTTTTTATGGGTTTTGGAGTTGTTTGGAGCATATTTTAGGAGAAAAATGAGAATCCGAAGGAATAAAGCACTCAAGAAAGATATTGAGATCGAGTTAAGGCCATGAAGGAAGTTTAGGAGACTGTTACAAAGCTGTTTTCAAGACAAAAACGAAGGTTAACGACCCCTTAATGAAGGAGATATCTCAGTTACAAAGCTGTTTTCAAGTCTGAAGGGGGTCGTTAACGACCCTGTGGGGGTCGATATCGAGGCTGACAAGATCAGTACCGAGGGCACTGAGGTCGGTACCGAGGTACCCAAGTGAAGAATTTCCAGCAGAATCCTACCGACCCTGAAGTGGTCGGAACATCATAGTCAGTGAAATTAAATGTACTTTTATCCCTTTTAAATAGTTTCCTTAGGGGATATATCTTTTAGAAGATTTATTTCGTTATAGATAGATTAATTTTATCTATAAATACTCTTGTCCTAGTTTAAGTTTTCTTATCATTTAAGTTAGTTTTAGGGTAGAGGAGAGAGAGAGGAGGCGTGAGAGAGAGAGAGAAGAGGAACGCGTTTTGGAGTTGCTTGAAGAACAAGTTTGTCTTGGATTCGGTTGTAAGCTTTTATTTAATTAAATTAGTTGTTTTTAATTATGATTTGTATTTAGTCTCTTCTCTCTAAGGTTGAGGTTAACCCAACAATGGTTATATACTCTTGCTTTTGATCATGTTTTGATTTATTTTTTTTATCATGAATCTATTCTCTTGCTCTTAATCCTTGAAACGAAAGTTGAAAGGGAATTTCTCATTCATAGTTGAAGCGAAAGCAGAAACTTTGAATCCGAATAGTCAATTTAGGATTTTGAAGCGAAAGTTGATCAATCGTAGTTGAAGTAGAAGAGATAGATACTAAGTTTATTAATTTAGCGAAAGTTGGTTGATTTACTTGCTTAGTTGACGAAAGTCAACGACTTTATGTGATAAAGGCATGATCTTTGTGTTTCATTAGCATTTGTATGCATAATTATTGTTGTGGGGATACTAAAGAATTAGAACTTTCTCTCTTACGTGATAAAAACCCTAACTTTGTTGATTACTTGTGCTCTAAGTAAGAACAAAACTTGATACTGACTTTCTCCCGTGGACGGACCTGACTTTGCTATACTCAGCGGGGTCTTGATTATAAATTTATTTATTGTCAAGAAAACCTCTCAACAAATTGGCACCGTTGCCGGGGAGATTTCAATTGTGTCATGTTTTTTTTAGCGTTTTTCGAGACATTGTCAAGTCGGTAACGACCCCTTTAGGGTCGCTACCGACCCTATCGACAAACCCAATTTTCTTTTCTTTTTTGTTCGTCTTTAGGATCACTATTTAGTCGGTAATGAGCCTACCCAGGTCGGTACCGACCTTGTCGACAGGACTCAGTTTTTCCTTTTCAGTTTTTGTTTATGGGATAACTGTAGGCACGTTACCGACACCATGGGCCTCGGTACCGACCCTCTCTGAGAACCCGTTTTGCTTTTAATTTTGTTTTTGTTTTTGTTTTTGGTTTTAGTGCATGCCAGTTGAAGGATGTCGAGTTATCTCTAACCCAATAGTTGACTCTGAACCCGAACGATCCTCCACCGCCGATTAAGAGAATACAAAGCAATGGCAACTAATGAACAAATGGCACAACAAATGGCCGACCTCTGACAACAGATGGAGAGGCTCCAAGCAGACAAAGATCGTGAGCGAGAGCACAATGCCCGTCTACGAGAGCAGTTGGATGCCTTTCCAACGAACGCCAAACAATACATGCACCTAGAAATGAGGGTGCCATAATCGGATATTGTTCTCCCTGAGATAGAGAAGACTTTTGAGATCAAATCTTAATTCGTGTGCTTGATTAAGAGGGCTCAATTTGAAGGGAAACCCACTGAGTGCCCAATACAACATATTAGGAACTTTATTGATTTATGTGACACTATTTCTGCTGATGGTGTCTCTCTTGAATATGTTCTGTTGAAAGCTTTCAAGTGGTCTCTTGCAGGAAAGGCCCTGAGCTGGTTAGAGAGCCTACCTCCGAAGTCAATCAGCACATGGAAAGTTTTGCATGACTTGTTCATGATAATTTTTCCCACCTGCCAAAACTACAGAGTTAAGGAAGTGCATCACCTCCTACCACCATCAATGAGACCTTTGTAGAGACATGTGATAGATTCAAGGAGATGCTTCGACAATGCCCTACTGATGGGCAACAACAATATGTACTCCAGAAGATCTTCTTCCAAGGGTACATTGTTGAAATGAAGAAGCGCATTAATCTGCACACTACTTGCGGTTTTATAGAGATGGATCCCGAGGATGGTTGGGCACTGCTCGACAAGTTGACTAACTATGATGCAATGTACGGAATGCAACAAGCCCAACAGCCCTAACGAAGGCTCTATAATCCGAACAAGGACGAGGTAAACCCCGAAGTGAAGCACTAGTTCTTGCAAGACGAAATCAACCGCTTGAAAAAGCAGGTAAGTTATCTTAAATCATCTCAATCATGTCAAGAATGCGGGTCTCAAGACCATGCTACTTCTACCTGCACTAACTTGCAACAGCTTTGTGCTACCGAGGCATACGAAGAAGCTAACTACATGAGGGGTCCATATAGGAACCAATTATATAATTCTTATGCAAGGAGGAATAACAATCAGCCCCCTTAGGGAAATTATGCATATGGCCAAGGGAGCCAACATCCTCAACAAGATCAAAGGGTTCCGCCTTATAGGACGTCGAGCTATCAAGAGCCACCATCTTGGGTGCATGAACTCCATGAAGGAATCAATGGAGTGAAAAATGATTTGAAAAACGAAATCAATGGAGTCTAGGCTGACCTTAATAACCAAATGAAAGGTGTACCATCACAATTGGGAGAGTTTGACACATGGAGAAAGAGCTTAGTGTTGGTTATCTATTTCTTGAGACCTATATGAGATGTTAGTTCATTGCATGTGAAATCATATGATGGATAACTTTTCTTTAAACCACTTTTTATCCTCTCTTTTTACTTACCATATCATTATCCTCTTTTTGCACACAATGTTTTGAGCCTTAAAGCCTTTTATTTGTAGCTCCACAAAATTATTCCCTAGCCGATATTAGCTTGACCCTATCCGGGGATTAGAACTTAGTGTTGGTTATAATTTTTGTTGAGTAAGATGTATTGGTTTAAGTGTAGGGTAATTTGGGTAGGGTAATTGTTGATCTTAAAGTTTATCATGTAAAAGGAGTTTGGTTCTCCGTATGCACTAAGAGAGGAAAGAAAGAAAAAAATCAGAACAATGACATCGTGACTGACCCTAGTCAGGTACGATACTGACCTTTGTAGAAAAAAATCAGCATTGAAAAAATCGAGAAAAGAAAGATGAGAAAAATCAAAAGTTGAAAAAAGAGTTGAATAGTGAAAGTGTGCATGAGCCAATTTTCCTTAGTGTTTTTAAGCAAGATTACTTGGTATATTAAAAGGGTTATGAGATGAGTGTGCATAATGTTGAGAGAGTTTGGTATATTGTTTTTGAGATTTGTGGTGTGTTGTGTTGGAGAGTTTAGGAGTCTATATTCCCGGATTTTTAGTCGTGTATTTTGATATCCTCCTTTTTAGTCGTGTTATTAGGGTGTGTTTTTTGTGTGTTTGAGTCTTTTTTCTTTAGATTTGTGTTTTGTTTTATGTCGTTTGTGTAGGTTTTCGAATTTCCTTAAGATATGGAGTTTACATAAGCTTTGGTTCTATTTGTATAGGTTTTGGAGCTGTTTGGAGCATATTTTAGGAGAAGATGAGAAACCGAAGGAATAAAGCACTCAAGATCAATATTGAGATTGAGTTAAACCCATGAAGGAAGTTTAGGAGACTGTTATTGAGATTAAGGAAGAAGAATCAAGAGAAAAACAAAGGTTAATGACCCCTAATGAAGGAGATATCTCAATTACAAGGCTCTTTTTAAGGCTGAAGAGGGTCGATAACGAGGCTGACGGGGTCGGTACCGAGGGCACTAAGGTCGGTACCAAGGTACCTAAGTGAATAATTTCCAGCAGAATCCTATCGACCTTGATGGGGTCGTTACCGAGGCTTCCGTGTCGGTAGGAACATCAGAGTCGGTGGAATTAAATGTACTTTTGTCCCTTTTAAATAGTTTCCTTAGGGGATATATCTTTTAGAAGATTTATTTCCTTATAGATAGATTAGTTTTCTCTATAAATACTCTTGTCCTAGTTTATGTTTTCTTATCATTCAAGTTAGTTTTAGGGTAGAGGGGAGAGAGAGAGAGAGAGAGAGAGAAGCGGAACGAGTTTTGGAGTTGCTGAGTTTTGGAGTTGCTTGGAGAACAAGTTTGTCTTGGATTCAGTTGTAAGCTTTTATTTAATTAATTTAGTTATTTTTAATTATGATTTGTGAGTAGTCTCTTCTCTCTAAGGTTGCGGTTAACCCAACAATGCTTATGCATGCTTGCTTTTGATCATGTTTTGATTTTTTTTTATCATGAATCTATCTCTTGTTCTTAATCCTTGAAACGAAAGTTGAAAGGCAATTTCTCATTCATAGTTGAAGCGACAACAGAAACTTTGAATCAGAACAGTCAATTTAGGGTTTTGAAGCGAAAGTTAATCAATTCTAGTTGAAGTAGAAGAGATAGATAGTAAGTTTATTAATAAGCAAAAGTTGGTTGATTTACTTGCTTAGTTTACGAAAGTCGACGACTTTATGTGATAAATGTATGATCTTTGTGTTTCATTAGCATTTGTATGCATATTATTGTTGTGGGATACCAAAACCTTAGAACTTTCTCTCTTACGTGATAAAAACCCTAACTTTGTTGATTACTTGAACTCTAAGTAAGAACAAAACTTGATACTGATTTTATTTCGTGGACGAACCTGACTTTGCTATACTCAGCGGGGTGTTGATTTTAAAATATATTTGTTTTCAAGGAACCCTCTCAACACTTGGTGTCCCGGTAAGTTTGGAATTGGTTATGGTAAAGACAAATCTACTTATCTCTATAAGAAAAGATGGAAAGAAAAGCTAGGGAATTTAAATCCGCTAAAGATAAAGTGAGTCATCTAGAAGAGCAGTATAAAATTTTAGAAAGTGGTATCAAGGGGAACATGGAATGGTACACGACTAAAACTATTCATAAGATGTTTTTTTCCAGTCTCAAACAAACCCACCTAAACTTCCTTATAAAGAGCATGCCAAACAAAGAACTATCCAAAAGCCTCATCTAAAATGATACCTTGGTGAGTACTATAGAGTTTCATCTAATTATGATAAAGGGGGTCATGTTCAAAAGGATTGTATAATGAGACTAAATAAGACAAACAAAAAGGTCCACAAGCAAAACCAAGGGAAAAACAACAAAAAAATGATATGGGAACACAAATCAAGGGCATATCAAGACTCATCAAAACAAAAATAATACTCAAGATGCCTCCTATATTGCTTCAAGTTCTAATAATCCATAAAATGGAACAATCTTGTAATCTCAAATATATTATCTTGTGTACTATATTAATAGACCCGAGAAGGCTACTGGTTCTCATTGCATCATAGACCCCTTGTATGTTATATTTTCCACCTCTTTTTTCTCTGATTTGATCAACTTGTTGGATAGTTCTATGATGCGACCTTGCCTAGGCTTGGACCCGATCATGGTCAGCCCGAGACTCCCTAGGACTTGGCGACCCCCTTGGCGTAGGACTTAGTCATATATTATGTACTTCCCTATTTTAGCATATTTTCATTTATGTCTTTCTTAATTTAGTTGTTGCTATTTTTAATATTACTAATTATGTTTTATGGGCTTTTGGACGTTGGGCATTGCTTGCATGCAAACCCTAGTCCAGTAAGCCTTGTTGCTTGTTAGGGTTTCGAGAGCCTCCTCTTTATAAGGAGCTCTCGAGCTCATTTATTATTCAGCGCACATTAGGGTTTAATTCAAGTCGAGGTTTGCTCCTTAATTTTACTCTCGTGCTTGAGCCGCCACTCATTTTTCAACAAAGCTCTCCAATTCTCGCAAATTGCTCTCGTGTTCTCAATAGATTCGATCACTCCAACGGTGAATCGAGTCTCTCAAAGCCTTCCGCTACGCCGATTCGAGACCTACTACTCAAACACCGATCTATCTGGAGCATCCCATACGAGGGACACATCATTCTACCTTGTTTCAACTCATCTCTAATGCTCAAAAAATTTCTCCAAAGGTTGTTGTCGACTTTTCTTGGTTGGAGTTCCTAGATATTGTTCTAAAAAACACTGGGCGGGCTAAACGGGCGCCTAGACAATCTCTTAAACAGGCTGAAAGGCTAGGCGGGCTAGCACCTTCCAGTGCTTAGGCAGGGCCTAAACGGAGCTAGGCAGGGATTGTTAGAGCAATATCCTAGACAATCCTGATGTCAAATCTTTCTATGTCTCATGTTGATTGGTTTCTAGATTTGCATTTTTGTATAGGTTTGTCATCATCAAAACATGGGAAATTGTTGGAACATTCCTAATTCCATGGTTTCTCTTAGTTTTGATGATAACAAATATTTTGTTGGTTTAATGTGTTTATTAAACTAGTATTGCATGGATATTACAAGATCATCGTCAAGAGTGATGGAACGTCGTGAGGGAATCACTGGGGGATCAAGTGACGATTTGGGAAACCTTTGTAGGAAGCTACACAACTTTATATATTTGAAAAGTTATCATATCTTGTGCGAACGATTGCAGAGAAGATTCGACAACTTAGCATGGATCGTTTGTGGAAAGATATGAAGAAATCCTAAAGATTTGGATAAGGGTGTAAGATAAAATCGAGATTGATCATTTATGGGAAATATCCGAGTGGTTGAAGATTTGGTGAGAAAATAGTTTTCTTTTAATCTGTTTTTAGAGAGATCTTCTGAATGGAATATCATCACACTTAGGGAAGTTGTGATTGAGATTAGATTCAGAAGTTGCTCTATAAATAGGCTGTGATATTTAAGGTTAAAAGTGTGGTTGAAGACGATCGACGAACAATTAAGAAGTGGGAACTTAAAGTTTTTTGAGTGGTAGTTTAGTTACTCATGTTGGTAGTTGATTCATTGTGTAGGTTTAGGTTTAGGGTTGAAGAAATCTAGTTGGTTGAATTTAGGTTGGTGCCTAGTTACAAGGAAACTTGACGTGCTTTGTAATCTTTGATACTTAATATATAAGTGAACTACTGAAATCATTTGAGAAGAAATCTCAAGGATAGATGTTTTTCTTTCTACGACTTGTTGGTCAGATAGAAAGTTTTTCTTTCTAAATACCGTGTTCTATTTAGTCTTATTTCTATTGCTCAGCAAACTAGGGGTGTTCTAAAATATCCGATCCGGTTATTCCGATCTGGCTATCCAACGATCTGATCCGACGGATAATTATTTGAATCCGATCTGAAAAAATTAGCCGGATTACTAGATCGGATACGGATCAGGTCGTAGATCCCTCAGATATCCAAGGGTATTTTGTACAATAATAATAAAATTAATAGTTCAAGTGGTTTTATGTGCTTCGACTCTCTAGTATTACCTTTTTTAGTTTTTTTTTTTCCTAATATATTTAACCTCATCACTAAAGTTATAGATAACCAAATCTTAGATATATATATTTAACACCTTTTTTGTTTATGTTTTTAATTATTCTTTTTCATTCTTTTATGTGGATGGTTATTCGGATTATTTTTGGATTAAATGTACCGGTTGAATGATTTATTTCGAACTTAAAATACGCAAATATTGTTTAAGAAATACATATATAAATATCATGTTATCCGACACGAATATCTGATCTGATCCGAGATATTCAGATCGGATATCCAAGTATATGCCGATCGGATACGAATATGAGTTTTGTAAAAAAAATTCAAAAAAATCCGATCCGATTACATTAATCATATCGGATATCCAGTTATGAACACCCCTACAACAAACATCTTTAATTCCCTATTTATTTTCTAACACCTTACGATTAAAATCTTATCTTCCAAAGGACCGTTAGTTCAATGATCAAAACTAATTTTCCATTCTTAGGAGCATACACAAGATTAAAACTAGTATCACCTTCATTCTTTTCAAAGTGGGATCCCAACTATCCCAACATGTACAAGCGGAAAATTAATCAAGAAAGGATGAATATGTGTTGCAAACATATTTTTTTTTTTGATTGGCTGGGCCTCGCCCGGTTCGACACTTTGTGCCTATATCCGGACCGGAGTTGGGTTGGACCCCGTTAGGGGTATTGCTCCTCCCAAGCCTCTCTACTGCATACACACCGCCAGAGAGTCTCGAACTCGAAACCTCTGGACAAATGCTTAAGCGACCTAAACATATGAAAGATGTTAATTACCTGCAAATCTCAGGGATATCCAGGGGATCAACCTGATCAGGAGCCATGACACAACTGATGCTATCCTTCCAATTAGCCACATGCCCCGAGTACAGATCAAAACTGGAGTAATACCTAAACTTTTTGCTCTCATCATGCGAATAATACGGCTTCTTGATCTCAGCATCTTGCTCGTGGAACCTCCGAACCCCATTGATCATCTCATCGAGCAAGCTCAGAGGAATCCCATGGTTCACAACCTGGAAGAACCCCCACTCTTCACACGCGTACTTGATCTCTTCTAGAACCTTCTTACTCGATGCCAGATCCGAGCGCATCCCTTTGAGATCGATGATTGGAATCTTGGCCTTGGAGTTCTGTTTTGGATCCGAGGAACGGAGAATGGGGGTGTCGCTCTTGAAAATTCTGGGAAGCTTTGATATGCCGGAGTCAACGAGGCCTTTGACTCCGGTTTTAGAGTTGTCAAAAGCGTTGGCTTCGCTCTTCCTGTCATAGTCATCTGTACATGAGTTTTTCGCCAACATTTCGAATTGGTGGTGCTCAGAAAGCTGCGCAGGAGACTAATTTATAGGAGGAAGCCTGGGACATATTAACATATATCGGAAGAAGGATTTGTAGTATTAGATTTCAGTTTGCATTGATATGGCAATTTGTAGAAGTTAATTACTTATTAATTTAGCATTTTTATTTTTTAAAAAATAAAGATTTTTTAATGTGTACTTACAGTATATAAAGATTTCAGTTCGCATCTGTACTTTTCGTACTTTGTTGTGCACTTTTCCTACTTTTTGTAGTGCATTTCTTCTTATAATGCACTTTTTGTATTTTACAATGAACTTTTGTATGAAAAATACACGTGCATTAATTAGGAAAAGTGTATTCGTTTCTCGTTTTAACATAAGAGTTTGTTTCATAGAATGAGTGGTGAAATGAATATTTATAAAATAGAAAAGCGGCTAATTGAAAAGAAATTAACAATTAATTAAAAAAATCAATATTAAAACACATACATTTAGATTTGGAGGAAGGATTATATCACCACCTAAAGTAAAATAATTAACATGATCGGTAGTCTTCTTTTATTACAACGAGTATATTCTTCAGCCCTTTCAAAAATTTAAGTATATTATAAAGTCAAAGGACAAGCTGACACTAATCAATCATGACTCCACCAAAAATCAAATTCAATAATAACGAATATTGGCTAAATAATGACTAATTTTAATAAGAGTTTGGATCACATGCCTACAATTTTGCCAAGGAAATAATAGAACAAGCTTCAAATAATCTCTAATAGCCATATTAATACGTGTCAATAGATTAGGAATGGTTCTAGAATCATCCTTCCCTTTTAGGATAGTGGCATGTGTCACAAGATCAAGGGTCATATTCTTGTATAAATGTAGACACCGTTTGACAGAAATTAATGAGAAAATAATTTCACACAAATCTCAATTATGAAATTCTCCTTTCCTTTTTTTTGGTTACCCTCTAAATCATTATAGCTTTGTCTTGACTACATTTAGTTCTAACCTAGGTGGCATACCTAACTTTGACGGATGACTCTCCCAAAGAATTTTTTTTACATCTATTAGAGTTAAACCCCAGACCTCGTTGAGGTGGAGCAAATCGCTTACCACCTAATCCAACTCCCTTTGGTACAAAATTCTCCTCTCCTCAACATGGTATCATAGCACCATTAATGACCAATATCCATGGAGCAAAAATCTTCCCTTCCCTCTTTTTCGAGCTTCATCACAGTAAAGCTCAACCTTGATAACTTTCTTCTTTGGCGAGCGCAAACCATTCCATAATTAGAGCTCATAAACTTTTCTCTCTTAGATGGCTCCCAAAAAGCACCAGCTCTCACCCTTGCTGATGGAAAACCAAATTTGGCATATGAAGCTTGATCGGCCAAAGATCAACTAGCAATGGCCATCCTGACCTCCTCGCTGACCGAACCAGTCCTAGCTCAAGTCATTGAGTGCGACACGTCGAATCAGATCTGGACCGTTCTCAATGAGCTCTTCGCCGTTTGATCAGCATCCCACGTCGTGCACACCAAGCTCGAGCTTGCTTCTCTAAAAAAAGGCGAAGAGACGGTCATTGAGTATTTCAACAAGGCTCGACATCTTGTCTCCCTTCTGGCAGCGCTTCTACTGGACAGGTAATTGATTATTCGGAGTTTGTCATCTATCTATTAGTTGTTTTGGGTCCTCAATAAGAGTCACTTGTGACCTCCCTCACCACTAACTACCCTACCCTCACCACATCAGATCTACTCACATCTCTTCACCCATGAGTCAAGGCTTTCTCATCACTCCAGCCCCCTCCTCTCCACGCCATTAGTCAACACCACCTCAACTGACTCCTCTCAAACCCCCTAACACCCAAAACCCTTCCGCTAACAACACACAAAACCACCAATATAATCAGAACAAACAAAACTAAAACAGAGGCAGAGGCTGAGGTGATGTTCGTGTTTTTGGTATAGTTTTTAGGGTGTTTTTTTAGATTGTTAGGTTTAATTTTAGTAGTTTTAGGGTTAGTTTTGTGTGTTTTTGGATAAGTTTGCATATTTTATGAAAAGTATGGAAGCTACTCCGTTTTGTGTCTTTTTGTAGGTTTTAGCAAGGAAATGGTGCTTTTCTAGAGCTGATTGGAGTGCTATGGTGGAGGATGGAAGAATACGAGATAAAGGAGTCGAAGTTAAGATTTTTGGAGTCGAAGTGTTGAAGAAAGCCAAATCCAGGCTCGTTAACAAGGTTGTGAAGGCTCATTAACGAGGTTTAGAGATAGAGTTTTTCGAGAGTTCGTTGTAATGTTTACCGACCCTGTGCGGAAATTAATTCCGTGTCGGTAGGGTTTTTAATGAGTTTTAGGGTTATTATATTTTATATTTTAGGTCTTGTTATCTTTCTAGGTTTTATTTCTATCTTTTTAGAGTTAGTTTCTATCTTTTAGGAAAGTTTTTTTCTTCTAGCCTTTTTTATTAGATAGCTTTATTAGTATAAATACCATTCTTTTCTAGCCTAGGGGGGGTTCGAGAAGGAGACGGACTGGAAGAGCCGAGAGAGAGTCAGAGGAGGTTGTCGAACCGAGGTGGAACGAGAGTGAATCTAAGGTCGTTAATCGTGTTTTCGATTCGGTGTTCTTATTGTTTTCGGTTTCTTCTGAACTTTGTAAGACGATAATTTTCTTAGTAATTTGAAGTAGTTTTGTTTTCAATGTTTTCTCTATTTGAAGTTGTTTGCTTTATAGTTATGAGTAGTGAGTAGTTTTCCTATCTAGGGTCGGGGTTATACCCGGCATAGTTATCCATGGTTTTATGAGTAAGATGATGTGTTGAATGCCTTCTATCTATTTTTAGATTGCTTGTGGTGTTTATGCCTAGATGACAATCAAGGTAATTTGAGTTTTTAACTTGATTGAAAGAGAAAGTTATAGACTTGAAGATTGATATTGTTCGATTGCGAAAGTTTCGTGCTTTAATTTGGATTCGAAACAAGTGATTGGGTGAATTAATTTATGAGAGTAGATTGATTTGCTTGCTAATCAACGAAAGTTGATGAATTTATCTATTTAAAGGCATGATCTTTATCTTCTTACGAGTTTATATGCATGGCTATGTTATGGTGACCCTTGTCCTAGGTTTTTATTCTTATTTGAATTTCTTAAGTTATATTCGTTACTGAGTTCATTGCCTCGGTACCGAGTCTGTGTTTATGTCGTTAGTGTGTGTGTTTTCGTAGTTTATCCGGGTTCGTTAACGACCCTGACAAAGTCGTTAACGAGGTTGGTCGTGAGAGTATTGTGTTGTTTTGCTTTGTTTTATTTTTCTTAATAGTTTTGATACATAAACAACCGTGCTTCCCGTGGAACGATCCTGACTCCCATATACTCAGCGGGGTCTTGATTATAAATTTATTTGTTGTCAACGAAACCCTCTCAACAAATTAGCGCTGTTGTCGGGGAAGTAATAGTGTTTGTTTATTTATCTGTCGGTCTGGGAATAGCCCGACCCCGTTTTTGTTTTTAAGTTTGTTTTCTTTTGTCTGTTTTCTCAACGCCGGTTATTATTCAAAACCTGAACGTTCCTTGCACCGTAGACGCCGAGAGAACCGAGATATGGCTACGCCCGAGGAGATGACTCGTCATATGGACGAACCACATAGGTAGATGGAGGCTTTAAAGACCGAGAAAGAAGCCGCTGCTGTCGAGGCTTAGCGTCAACGAGTCAACAGTGCTCGTCTACAGGAAGAGCTGAATGCCTATCCGAGGAATGCCAAAGAATACATGCATCCAGAACTGAGGGTGCCTGAGTCTCCAATTGTGCTTCCGGAGATAGAGAAACCATTTGAGATGAAGTCTCAATTTATATCCCTTGATCAAAAGGGCTCAGTTTGAAGGGAAACCTACTGAGTGCCCTGTGGAACATATTAGAAATTTTCTTGATTTATGTGATACCATAGCTGCTGAAGGTGTCTCACTTGAATATGTTCTGTTAAAAGCTTTCAGGTGGTCTCTTACTGGAAAGCCCCTGAGCTGGTTGGAGAGCTTACCTCCTAAATCTATCAAGACTTGGAAGAACTTGTATGATCAATTTCTTACAAAGTTTTTCCCTCCTGCCAAGACAACGGAGTTGACAAAACGTATCACCTTCTATCACCAGTTGCCTAATGAGACTTTCGTTGAAACATGAGAAAGATTTAAAGAGATGCTTAGACAGTCCCCCACTCACTGGAAACCTTTATATGTACTCCAAGAAATCTTTTTCTAGGGTATCAATGTAGAGACGAAGAACCACCTCAACACGGATACAACGTGTGGTTTTATAATGATGGAGCCTACGGCTACATGGGAATTGTTGGACAAGCTGTCTAACTATGATGCCATGTATGGTATCCATCAATCTCCCCAGCCCCGATAGACGGTTCTACATCCCCAACAAGGAAGATGTTGACCCAGATGTCAAAAATTAATTTCTGCAAGACGAGCTCATCCGCTTGAAGAAGCAGGTAAGTTTTGTGAAATCCTCTCAATCTTGTCAAGAGTGTGGTTCTTTTGCCCATAGTACTTCTACTTGCACTAACATAGAGCAGGTGAGAGCCGTTGAGACATACGCTGAAGTGAATTATATGAGAGGCCCATACAGAAACCAGCCAAATAATTTTGACAGGTCAAACAATTATCCAGCATGGAGCAACATAAATCCAAATGTCAACTATGCAGCGCCCCCACCGGATAGGAGACTTGCACTATATCGACCTCCACGCTACCAAGGCCTCCATCATGGGTACAAGGGTTACAAGAAGGCATTAAAGGAATCCAAGCCAACCTGAACAATCAAAACAAAAGATGGGGAGAGTTTGGTATAAGGAAGAAGAATGTCGACTCCCAACTAGGGAACCTTGCTGCACAGAATCCAAGACCACAAGGGCAACTCCCGGGCTATCCCGAGGAGAATCCTAGGGGACAAATAGCGGCGGTACACCTTAGGAGTGGAAAGACACTACCGGAGCGTGTCCAAGCTAAGGACAAGACCGAAGAGGACGCCATGATTGAGCTCGGTAACGACCCAATGAGAGCGAGTACCGAACCAGCACACCATGGTGACGAGGCTCCTAGAGTCGTCAACGACCCTAATCCAGGTAAGTTTTCTGATGTGAGCCTCCTCTCAATCCTAGGCTTGTTAACGACCCTTGGAGGGTCGATAACGAACCACCGAGGACACATAACGACCCTAGTGTCGACCCGTTAGCATTACCTCTCGAGCCTGACATGGTTCCAAGGATGGTGAAATCTCTTCGTTTTCCTATTAAGAAATCAAAGGACTCTACTGAGAGTAAGTTCAAGCGTTTCGTAAATATTCTTCAGGGCATTAATATTTCCATCCCATTTGCTGAGGCCCTAAGCAAAATGTCGGCTTGCACGAAATTTTTGAAGGATATTCTTAGTAGAAAAAGATCTATCACAAAGCTGCAAGATGAAGTCTGATCTATTGCTCTACCAGAAAAGCTAGGAGACCCAGGGAGGTTTGCCATAACAATTGGCATAGGCGACCACAAATTCAAAGCTTGATGTGATCTGGGAGCCAGTGCTAGTTCAATTCCCCTCTCAATCTGGTCAAAAGCCAACATGGGACCATTGGAACCTGTAGATATGAACCTCTAGATGGCAGACGAATCATGCGTAAAGGCCACAAGAGTCGTGGATGACTATCCCATTCAAGTTGGGACATTCTTTATTCCAAACGATTTCATCGTCCTCGACATGCCTGAAGACCCTCATGTCCCCATTATCCTAGGTGGACCATTCCTAGCTACAGCAGGTGGCAGGGTCGATGTGCGGAAAGGACTCCTCACTTTTGATATTGGAGAGGAACGCGGTGAATTCAGCCTTGACCAAAACGGTAATGACCCAACTGCGGCTGCACAGATCGAGTTAACTCAGCCAGAACTCGACATAGCTGTTCCTAACATGCCTTCTCCAAGTACAAAAGCGGAAGAGAATCTCACAAAGGATCCTGCCGAACCTCCTTGGCTCGTTAACGAGTCCCACATGCAGGGCTACAATCAAGGTGAGTACTCTAACTATGAATTCACTAGAACTGGTTATGACTCTTCTTCATACTGTGTTCCTACACCATGCTCCACTGTATATGCTATAGAGGAATCCAAACCACATTGGTTTTAGGATTTCACTAACCCTTATGTAGGAATACCAGGCATACTGATAGAAGATAAAGAACCACATTTAGTGACTCAAGCCAATAAGTCTACAAAGCCAAGTATGGGGTACCTCTAGACCCTAACATAGCCGCAAAAGAGCTACCTTATGCCAAGGTAAGTACGTCGGGCTAACGACGTTAAAAATAGCGCTTACTGGAGGCAACCCGCTTTTAGTATAGTCATAGTTTTCTTTCGTTCTTTTCTTCTTTTTCCTAGATTTCTTTTGAGTTTTAGCAGTTTTTAGGATAGAAGGATAGGATAGTTTTTTTTTAGCTAACAAGATGCAGGAGTTGGGCTCGTAAATCACTCAAAGAAAGGCTATGGTGGCTCGTTAACGACCCAACCCAGGGTCGTTAACGACCCAAGTCGGCAACCCGAATTGGCAAACGGGCAGGTAAGTAAATTTAGCCTAATCTATCTTCTATCTTACCCATGTGCCACCCCTTTTAACCTTTCCCGTACCTCTAGCCCCCTCCTATATAAGCCTTTTAAACCTCCCAAAAAAATTCCACACTCAAATCCTCAATCCAAAAAGCTTAAATCCCCAAAGATCCCTATTGAAATTCCTCACCACCAATCGGAATCCTCACCGCCACTGAACTTCGGAAACCCTCCTAGTTAACGAAGTCCGCCAC
Organism: Fallopia convolvulus; assembly: GCA_964016875.1. Taxonomy (NCBI): domain Eukaryota; kingdom Viridiplantae; phylum Streptophyta; class Magnoliopsida; order Caryophyllales; family Polygonaceae; genus Fallopia; species Fallopia convolvulus. Next base: position 37,827,022 of record OZ024731.1, on the reverse strand, counting down.
CCGGGATTTTTCTTACCGACGATATCCGAGCTCATTAACTACCCAAATTTTCGATCTTTGCTCTTCAATTTCTCAATCTACTGGTCCACATGGCAAGTTCTAGCCGAGCCACAACCCGAGCCCAAAAGAAGAAGAGGAATCAAAGATCCCCATCTTCATCTCGCATGGACAACGTGATCTTGCACACTCAAGGACAAGAGGATCACTACAACGCCATTGTAGACAAGGACCACTACACTCGGTGGTTCTCGAGGTCGAGTGCCAAGCAAATGCGGATCTATGACGATGTCAAGGAGGCCTTTTCTATTCCCGGAGTGCCTCACTTGTTGAAGAAGGAGAATGTACCACACTTCCCGGCTCTCACATCCGAGTTTCTAGCCACTCTTGAGAGGAGATTCCCAACGAAGACTTTGGAGGGACGAATTCGATTCAGGCTCGGTAATGTGAACCATGAGTTCACTTTGGAGGAGTTCAATGCTATGCTTGAGCTCCCAAATCCTTCTCGAGATTACAACCTAAAGCATTACAAGGTGACGAGGACTTGGAGCTACATCACCGGAGAGGTCGAACCCTCCATTGTGGCATTATCCGGGGCAAGCATCATCAACCCCATATTCAGGATCATTCTCCGAGTCCTAGCCGCTACATTCTGGCCTATGAGAGAGCTGAATAGACCGACAAGGACAGAAGTTGCTTGCCTCCGCACAATTCTTTTTGAAGAGCCCGCCCCATTGAACTTGGGGTACGAATGGCTATACTATGTTGAGAAGTCAATCAAGTCTAAGGAAGTATGGTGCGGGAATCTGGTTAGTCTTTTGGCGACCAATCTTGGAGTTGATCTCACCTTTTAAACACCGGCCCACGCTCAGTTGCTTAACAGGAACTATTGGTTCAGCTCCGGTATCTTTACACAGGTTCGGGATGGGTACATTTCAAAAGTTCAAGGATGAAATGGTACGCCCATCCTATCTAATATGGAGCTACTTTATGTACCAAACTGGTACGAGGCATGGACGGGGCATGCATTCTCGTTAGAGCCCAAGCCGCTAGATGAGTTGTCACTTAGGCCGTGTGAATCTCGGTTTGAGAGAGTGGGAGACGAGATGGAAGAAGATGAGACTGAAGAGGCAACTACCGAGGGAGGTACAAAGGAGCTCGACCTCAAGGAAGATGACCTCGATACAAAAATTTTGGGCACCAATGTCTTCGTTAACGAGCCCACCAGGGTCGTTAACAACCAATTCGAGGCTTCTACCGATGCTCCTATCGAGGCTCACAACATCGGTAACGACCTACCGAGAGCACCTACCGACCACCCGCAGCAACCTATCGACCCTCATTCTTATGGTATCATGCCATACAACCCGGTGCTTTACGAAGACCACTTCCTGCCTCACAATCACTATCAACCATCTCCTCAGTCCGAGTACACTAGATCGAGTATCCCGCCACCATGGGCCAAAGATCTTTCAGCTCAGATGCAGCAACTTAACCTTCAGCAGACACATATTCGTCGGAGGATGGATAGATGGGAGAGTGTCTATTCTGCTCGCATGGCGTTCGAGGATACGAGGCATTAGCAGAGAGAGGCGGATGATGAAAAGCGCTAGAGGACGATGTATGACTTCATGGGAAACTTTGAGCATTATTTTCCACCACCTAACCGATGATTCAGTCTGAAGAGTTTTTCTTGTTTTCTACTTAAGATCTTGTAAGATCTTGTAAGTTTTTCTGTTTTTTAAGTATGGGGTGGGAAAGGGTATCAAACTTGTTGTTTTGTGTCTTGCTTGTTTTATTTGTTTTGAGTAATTCTTTCTTCCATAAGAAAAAGAGAGAAAAAAATCGAAAAAATTTGAAAATTTCCAAAAAAGAGTTTTAGAATTGATAGATATCCCTTTCTTATGGTTCTATGATAGTAGTTGCTAGCATGATTATATAATTCCTTGCCAGCATGTCTTTGATTGTTTAGCCTGATTCATGATTCATGAAATTGAACATGTATACTTTTTAGCATAAGTGATGCAATCCAACAAAAAAATGATCTTGTGAGTTAATTTTTGGCCTTATAGGGAGAACATCAAAAATCCCTCTTCTTTTCTTGAGTGATTTACTCTTTATATGCATATTATCTCTTGTAATTGTGATGGTTATCTATTACTTGAAACCTATATAAGATTTATAGTTCATTACTTGTGAAGATCATATGATAGAGAACTTTTTCATAAGCCCTATTAATCCTTATCCACCCTACATCATCCCTCTTTTTGATGCCAATTTGAGCCTTTAAGCCTTTTTATTTTTAGCTCCACAAAATTGTTCCCTACCCGAGATAAGCTTGACCCTATCCGGGGTTTAGGACTTAGATTGGAGAGGTATGTTTTGTCGAGTGAGATGTTATGATTGGTTTTGAAATAGAGAGATCGTTGGAAAGGGTAGATTGGAAGTCTCTTGTTGTATTTTGTAAAAGAAAGATCTCTTGATAATAAAGGATGCACAAAAGAAAATTTGTTTAAAAAATTAAAGGAAGTATACACGATGAAGGTTCGTTAACGACCTTGCTGGTTCGTTAACGAGGTTGCGGAAGCAAATTAAAACAGTAAGAGTTAAAAGTAAGAAAAAAAAAGAGAGAAGAAGTTGATTAAGAAGAAGAAGGAGAAGTAAGATGTGCATTGGTGTTTAAAGATAAATCAGAGATTCTTTTGCGTTATTTTATGAGACTTTTTAGGATAAATGGGTGAGTGGAAGAGGAAGTGCATAATGAAGAGAAGTGAGTTTGGTATTGTTTATGAGTGTTTTGTTTGTGTGTGAGTTTTAAGGAGTCTTTGATTCCTGGATATTATTAGCACCACATAGCCAAAATATTTCCACGCCTTATTGTTATTACCAAGCCCCATTACAACCCGACCGAATGGAAGCTTCTATGAAGTTATTCAATGAGCCTAAGTTCTCTTGATGATTTTTACTTGTTTTGACAAATCTTGGGTGGAGAGTTTGGTGATATAAGTTCCAATTTCTATGAGTTTTTGTACATAAGATGAGTTGAGAGATTGAACTTATAAGCCTAAACACTTGAGAGTTGAGTGAAACACATTATCCCTTATGAGGTTGGATTGTATTTTCTTATGTCTATGCACTGCATATATGTGTGATGACATTAATAATCATTTACTATTTTCTTCTATATGTTGAAGTTGCTTTTTGGATGATGGCTATGGCTTCATATGTATGATTGTTTGGTTTTGATTATTGTTTAGTGATTGCTTGAGGACAAGCAAGTTTAAGTATGAGGTATTTTGATGTTCATGTTTTTGGTATAGTTTTTAGGGTGTTTTACTAGATATTTAGGTTTAATTTTAGTAGTTTTAGGGTTAGTTTTGTGTATTTTTGGATAAGTTTGCATATTTTATGGAAGCTACTCCGTTTTGTGTCTTTTTGTAGGTTTTAACAAGGAAATGGTGCTTTTCTGAAGCTGATTGGAGTGCTATGGTGGAGGATGGAAGAATACGAGATAAAGGAGTCGAAGTAAAGATTTTTGGAGTCGAAGTGTTGAAGCAAGCCAAATCCAGGCTCGTTAACGAGGTTTAGAGATAGAGTTTTTTGAGAGTTCGTTGTAATGTTTACCGACCCTGTGCGGAAAGTTATTCCGTGTCGGTAGGGTTTTAATGAGTTTTAGGGTTATTATATTTTATATTTTAGGTCTTGTAATCTTTCTAGGTTTTATTTCTATCTTTTTAGAGTTAGTTTCTATCTTTTAGGAAAGTTTTTATCTTCTAGCCTTTTTTATTAGATAGCTTTATTAGTATAAATACCCTTCTTTTGTAGCCTAGGGGGGAGTTCGAGAAGGAGACGGACTGGAAGAGTCGAGAGAGAGTCGAAGGAGGTTGTCGAACCGAGGTGGAACGAGAGTGAAGCTAAGGTCGTTAATCGTGTTTTCGATTCAGTGTTCTTATTGATTTCGGTTTCTTCTGAAGTCTGTAAGACGATAATTTTATTAGTAATTTGAAGTAGTTTTGTTTTCAATGTTTTCTCTATTTGAAGTTGTTTGCTTTATAGTTATGAGTAGTAAGTAGTTTTCCTATCTAGGGTCGGGGTTAAACCCGTCATAGTTATGCATGGTTTTATGAGTAAGATGATGTGTTGAATGCCTTCTATCTATTTTTAGATTGCTTGTGGTGTTTATGCCTAGATAAGAATCAAGGTACTTTGAGTTTATAACTTGATTGAAAGAGAAAATTGTAGACTTGAAGATTGATATTGTTCTATTGCGAAAGTTTCGAGCTTTGGATCCAAAACAAGTGATTGGGTGAATTAATTTATGAGAGTAGATTGATTTGCTTGCTAATCAATGAAAGTTGATGAATTTGTCTATTTAAAGGCATGATCTTTATCTTCTTATGAGTTTATCTTTATTTGAATTTCTTAAGTTATATTCGTTACTGAGTTCGTTGCCTCGGTACCGAGTCTGTGTCTAGGTCGTTTGTGTGTGTGTTTTCGTAGTTTGTCCAGGTTCGTTAACGACGCTGACAAAGTGGTTAATGAGGTTGGTCGTGAGAGTATTGTGTTGTTTTGCTTTGTTTTATTTTTCTTAGTAGTTTTGATAGATAAACAACTGTGCTTCCCGTGGAACGATCCTGACTCCCCTATACTCAACGGGGTCTTGACTATAAATTTATTTGTTGTCAACGAAACCCTCTCAACAAATTGGCGCTGTTGCCGGGGATTGAACCCGGGTCACTCGCGTGACAGAGGTCGTGGTGGAAGATGCTACAACAATGGTGGAAACCGGGCGGTGGAGGTTGGCAAGGTGGAGGGAGAGAGAACTTCAATGGCACACCCAAAAATAGGGCGGTCTATCATGTTTGCTTCAAGAGAGGCCAAATGGACCTGGTTTGCAACAATTGCTTCAATCAAGCATTCCAAGCTCCATCTTCAAACAACTTTCAAGCAAACTTCACTTACTAAGGAAATTGGTCGAACTAGTATACTGATACAACAACGTTCAACCACTAGATTCTCAATCTGGCGAATCTCAACCTTGGATCTTACCCATATTCAGGCACTGAAAATGTTTCTCTTAGTAATGGTTTGTCCCTTCAAATCAAGAATTGTGGTTCTTCAAAACTCTTCACTCCTTTTCACTCCTTTTGTCTTTACAATATTTTACCTACACCCTCCTTATTGAAAAATATCATCTCAATTCATCAATTTTGTGTCGATAATAATGTCTTTTGAGTTCTATGACACTTTCTTTGTTGTGAAGGATTTGAAGTCCCGAACAACTCTTTTGCGCGACACCACTGAAAACGGCTTATATGTCTTCGCTGCTATACTCCTCCTTCTCCGACATCTGTTTTGTCTCCTTTTGCAAATAATACGGTCACTGCTACCACCTGGCACTCACGTTTCGGCCACCCTTCAGTCCGTACAACCACTTCTCTCCTGCGCCGCCTACAACTAAGCCCCACTCAAAATTCTGATGTGATTCCTTGCCGCTTGTATTCTAGGGCAAAATCCCATGTGCTTCCCCACCCACCATCTCTTAGTAGATCAAAAGCCCATTTTAATTACTTTTTTTAGATTTATGGGGCCTGTTAGGCCCAAAAATAATTTAGCCCATTTGACATAGACGACCCAAAAGTGAGCAAAGAATCAAGAGAGAGCGGGGTGAAAGAAGGATCGAGGAGATAGAGGAAGTTATCAGTCACTAGGGAAGGAAGAAAGCTACGGTCACAAGAGTGAAGCATGCGCCCGAGACTCAGCGATCTAAGGCAGTTACTCGTCCCAAGAAACGTGGGAGGTGGCTAGAGCATAATGGGATGCCCTATAAACATGGGCATCGTGGGAGAAAATTAGTTTGATAAGAGAGAGAGGGTAGTTTTATGATTCATTCAGTTGTATGCACACAAATCAAAAGAAAAACTAACAAGAAGAGAATACTTGTAACTCCGATCACGATAATCCAACCGTTTTCTTTTCAATTCTTTGAGCTTGAATTCGATTGTTTCCCCAATCCAGGGCAAGAGTTTGATCGTCAAATTTTTGTCCAAAACAATTTGCCCACATTGGGGCCCTACGATCGAAAAAGGTTTGTCTTTCCATATCAATAGAAGTTTGAAAAGTTACTATGAGCAATTCTGGTGAAAGTAACCAAGAGCAAGACATCGGGGGTGAAGGAGGCGCATGCCACGGCTGTGCTCCGCCTCGAGTTGTCTGAATTCACCCAGAGGCTCCAACCTCTTGAGAAGGAATTAACAGACCAACGTGCCTGCAACAAGAAGCACAAAACTAGCATCGAGCAACTAACATCCGATAATGAAGGTTTGTGCTCTCAACTCCGATTTGTTTCTTCTGTCAGCCCACGTGCTCGAATGACAATTCGAGTCCGAACTAGTGGGGGAGAAGGATCCTCTAGAAACCATAGTAGTCGGCACGAGAGATCCTCTAGTATGGAGTTTATAACCCCACCAGCGACTGTCCCTGGGGTACCATCCTTCACTCTTGCACAAGGCAATCATATCAATGGGGACGCGAGGGCACCCATTCGGCTTCGATCGGAAGAAGAGTTTAGCCCTCATTGCTTTGAAGATGACATCATGGACGATGAAGAGGATTGGGACCGTCGTCGCCCCCGAGATTTGGAAAACATCGTCCGAAACTAGTTTAAAATGTTCACCGAGCAATTGGCGAAGATACTTGAGGTCCCTCGGCCCATTGAGAAAGAAGTGGTTGACGGTTACGATGAGTCACCCTTCTCTCCTCACATCACTTAGGTCTAGATACCGAAGAAGTTCTCGGTACCTAGCATGAGCCCTTATGACGGCACGGGAGACCCTGATGAGCACATAGCAATATTTAAGCAGAAGATGATGACTAGTGTCATCCCGTATCACTCTCGTGAAGCGCTGATGTGTAAAGGCTTCGAAGCGGTCTCGTAGGGCCGACTTTGAAGTGGTTCGTTAATCTTCCACGAGGAAGTATTCGTTCCTTCCCTAAGTTGATGGATTCCTTCAGGGTCCAATTCGCTAGCAGCCGGAGGTTCGACAAGTAGTCTAGCGACTTGTACCGGGTTATCCAGAAGCCAGAAAATCAACCCTAGAATACCTGGACAGATTCAACCGAGAGAAGATTTCCATCCCGTACTGTGACATGCCGACGTTTATGGAAGCCTTCTATCAGGGGTTAACTAAGATGCAGATCTTTACAAAGAACTCACTAGGCACCTGTGCCACAATTTTAAAGATGTTCAAACCAAGGCTCTGGCCCAAGTTAGACGTGAAGAAGATTTGAAGATGAGGAAGCTCGTAAGCTTCTGGGAAAGGATAGAAAAGAAAGCAACGCTAGATCATCGTTGGGAATGTTGCGATCAACCATAGCGACGCCCTCAGCCCGACACTGTGAAGGTAAATGTCGCTTAGGTTAGACCTTCCTAAGCATTGCCACCGAAATATGATGAGTTTAACTTGGGTATATCCCTTGAGGAACTCGTGAAGAATATATCTTTGACGATACATGGCTTCAAATGGCCAAAGAGAAACGAGAAGCCCTACCCGAACAAGGATATGAACCAGGTAGAGACTTGGAATCACCCATGAGAAATGAGTTGGTGACTTCTTAAGATAAAATACAAAAAACATTGCATGGTCCCACAAGGACATGGTGGGAATCGATCCGGAGATCATCAGACACAAGCTGAACATGGATCCTAGTCACCCCCAAGTGAAATAGAAACGGAGAAAATCGGCCATTGAAAGAAACAAGATAGTAGACGAAAGTAGGAAAGCTGATGGAGACTGGCAAGAAAAATAGCTAATGTGGTTAGCTAATGTGGTCGTCATGCTCAAGAAAAATAGAAAATGGAGGATGTGCATAGACTTCATGGATTTGAACAAGGCTTGTCCCAAGGATTCATTTTTGTTACCTCACATAGACTCCTTGGTAGACGCCACGACAGGCCATGAATTATTAACCTTCATGGACGCCTTCAGTGGGTAAAAGCAGATCCAGATGCAAGAAAGCGATCAGGAGAAGACATCTTTCATTACTAGTAAGAGAACCTACTATCAAAAAGTCATGCCCTTCGGACTGTGGAATGCTAGCGCCACATATCAGAGGCTATTGAATAAAATGTTCCAAAACCTGATTTGGGAGACTATGGAAGTATATATAGACGACATGCTCGTCAAATCAAAGAAAGTTGCAGACCACCGACGTCTTTTGGAAGAGGCTTTTTAGATACTGAAGTGAAACAACATGAAGCTAAATCCGTAGAAGTGCACCTTTGGCGTGAAGTCTGGGAAATTCCTAGGGTATCTGGTCACCCAAAGAGGAATAGAAGCAAGTTGATATGCTGTATTTCATATAGCATAATTAGGACTAGTTAATACATTTTATGTATAGATTTAGGTCCATTTAGTGCTTGTAACGATATATGAGTAGAAGACCAAAGACATGAGATGCCTCAATCTCGCATGATATTCTGTGAAGTTTTTGATGTTTGGGGCATTGATTTTATGGGACCCTTCCCCTCTTCCTATGGGAATCTGTATATTTTACTTGCGGTGGACTATGTTTCCAAGTGGGTGGAAGCAAAGGCCACCAGAACTGATGATTCAAAAGAAGTTGCAGGTTTCCTTAAGGACAACATTTTTTCCAGATTTGGGATTCCAAAAGCTCTAATAAGTGACAGGGGTACTCATTTTTGCAACAAGACTGTGAGCGCTTTATTGAAGAAGTACCATGTCACTCAGAAGATCTCTACAGCCTATCATCCCCAGACCAATGGACAAGCTGAAGTGTCCAACAGGGAGATAAAATCTATTCTGGAAAAGACGGTGGCGCCTAACAGGAAATATTGGAGTTTGAGACTCAATGATGCTTTATGGGCCTACTGTACTGCTTACAAGACACCCATCGGGATGTCTCCCTTCAGATTGGTTTATGGCAAAGGTTGTCACTTGCCGGTTGAGCTTGAACATAAAGCTTATTGGGCGGTCCAGAAGTGCAATTTCAACATTAAAGAGAATGGAGAGTTCAGGAAATTACAATTGCAAGAATTGGAAGAGTTGAGATTGGATGCCTATGATAATGCTGTGAATTACAAGAACAAAACCAAAGCATGGCATGACAAAAATATCCTAAGGAAGGAGTTCAAAGTTGGAGACAAGGTCCTCCTATTTCAGTCCCGTCTCACACTCTTCCCAGGCAAACTCCGTTCCAGATGGGCTGGACCATTTACAATCACTCAAGTCTTTCCACATGGGGCTGTGGAATTATTGGATGGGGACTCTCAAAATGTGTTTAAAATTAATGGTCAAAGACTGAAGAAATATCATGAGGGAGTCAGCCAAGAAGTATTAGAAGAGTTGGATCTTTCCGATCCAAAAGAGTTGGATCTTTCCGATCCAAATTCCGGTGCTAAATAAAAGGGCTAAAATGTCGGGCCAACGACATTAAATAGAGGCGCTGCTCGGGAGGTAACCTGAGGTAAGTTTTCTGTTTATCATTTTATTTTATCATTTTAGATAGTTTTTTTTAGGTTTTTAGTTTTATTTATTTATTTTTTTTTTATTTTTCCTTTCAATCTTGTCGGACTAACATACAGGTACTAGGTTCGAAAGAACAAAAATATTTTGGGGAATTTATTCCTCGAAATACACAGAACAAAAGGCGAACAGGTACTAGAACACAGGTCCGCGATCACGGGGGCCCTTCACCGCGATCGCGGTACTGTTCATCCGCAAGACAAATAAAAAAAAATATATAAAAAAGGACTTGACGGAAAATACCGATTCTACCCCTCACCTACCGGCCGGCCCTACCCTCTTCTCAGCTTCTTCTTCTACCCTCATTCCCCCTCCATTGTTACAAGCTCTCAAGCTCTCAAACCGAAATTTTCCAACTCCACCAAAAATCAAAATCAAACCCATTTCCTTAACCCTTTCGCCATTCTAAACCCAAATCCGATTTCCATATTTCCAAATTCCCACTCACTAATCCTCAAATCCACATCTAAAAACCAAACAAAAATTCTCCAAATCTCCCTCAAAACCTCTCCAAATCCACTCATTCCTCTCGGAATTCCCATTAGCAAGACGCTGCGAAGACGCCGCGAGCCACCACGAGCCACCGCGAGCCACCACGAGCGAAAAACCAGATCCTGCGGGGAACTGCCTTCCGCAATCGCGGTGACCAGCTTTCGCGCCCGCGGACCCCGACAGAATCCACAATTTCACTTTGTGAGTTTGATTTCGCCCTTCTTCGGTTTATTTGTTTCTATGGCGTATCCAGTTAGGCTGAGTAGGGATGAGAAGGCATTGTGGAATGAAATTGATAGGAAAACCATGCTGTCTACTAAATTCTTTCATGAACCGACATTGCATACGTTGGGTTTATATCAGTCGGTTCAGCAGTTATTACAGCGGGGTGGCTTAGGTGGTTTGATCCCTTTACATGCACATACATATAAGCCTCTAGTATTGGAATTTCTGGTTACTTACAGAGAGCTTGATGATGGGAGTATTAGCTTTAGATTGCTTGAGAGGAATTACTCACTGACTAGGAATCAGTTAGGTGAGTGTTTTGGGGTGACGAGTCAGCCTACAGCTGGTTGGGCTGACATTGAGGATAACCCGGGGGCGATGCATTTCTGGACTGCAATGACCCACACTCCGTATAGTCTTGGCCCTGGGTTACAGAATTACAATATTGTTCATCCGGGGTTGAGGCTTTGTCATAACGTGATTTCTAACACCTTTTTAGGGAATAGAGAGGTTAATAAAATGGCTGCTAAGGATGTTTCTATGATGTGGTGTTTGATGGGGGATCAACCTGTGGTCCCTGATTGGGTGACATTATTTTTACGAGCTGTGAGGAAGGCCCGGTCACAGCCCGGGAAGATTGCTTTTGGAGGTTTGGTTACTCTGATAGCCTTGCGTTTTGTGAGCTTGGATGTTATACGGGGAAACTATAGAGTGGTAGTAGGTGGTGGGATTCGCTTTGATCTGCCACAACTGAAAAAGGCCAAGTGTTTATCTGAGGGTGCGAATGGAGGTTGGATCTGGCATTGTGGTGGAGATCATGATGAGTATTTACGTCTGCCTAGGGAGTTTGGAGATGAGGTGACAGCTGCTGATTATTATTTGGAGTCTCATGTGATGGCAGTAGAGAATGAAGAGGAAGAGGACGAGTATGGGCAGTATGATGAGCCTCCGTAGGGACAACACGAGGCTAGTCCTTCTTGTGATGGAGATGCTCCAGAATGGTATGAGGGGATGACTTCTGCTATGGCGCACTTGAGTATGAGGCTTGACTCTATGGCTGATCGGCAAGATTATTTTATCAGAGAGCAGGCTAGTATGAGGAGTACATTAGCAGATGTGGGGAGGAATGTCAGAGACATATCCCTCACCATGGATCAGATGAGGGAGCGACAGGAGGCATTTTATCAGCATTATTGGCCTTAGTACCCTCAGTATTTTCCACCGCCAGGCCCTTCACAGTGAGTCTTCTGTTTTCCTTTTTCTATATTTTTTATCTGATTTGTCTTTATTTCATTGAGGGCAATGAAAGGTTTAAGTATGGGGGAGGGAGTACTCACTGTTGTATATATGTACAGATGCATCATTTCAGTTTGAGCATTTTAGATTAAAAAAAATTAAAAAAAAAAATTAGAAAAAAAGCCATAAAAATTATGAAAAAGGCATATAAAATCCTGGGATGAGCTGAAAACCCGAAAGGGCGGCTCAGGTAATAAGCAGGTAATCCGGACCAGCATTAGGCTGGGGTAATAAGAGGTTAATGAGAGATGTGAGCAATTGTGAGCACACCTAAAAGAAAAATGAAAAGAGTGATTAGGTGAAAACCCGAAAGGGCGCCTAAGTAGAATGAGTGGTAAAATCGGAGTGTTTAGGATAATATTCTACTTTGGGGTTTGGGGATTACATTTTAGATATCGGGTAGATCCTAGGTTGCTCTACATTTTTTGGAGCTTTAGTGTTATATCTTGTATCTGTGAGGTGTGTGATTTGAGCTTTCATGTTTTTGGCTCAGTATTTCTCTACATGGTTTCGGGTTGTGAGATTATTCTTGAGTGTTTTCTAGTTTTAGATCACCTTCTCCCATTGCTGTCTATAGACCTATGATGATTTGTCATGCTTGATTTTATTTTTTTGAGCTTACTTGAGGACGAGCAAGGTCTAATTATGGGGGAATTTGATATGTTGTACTTCATATAGCATAATTAGGACTAGTTAATACATTTTATGTATAGATTTAGGTCCATTTAGTGCTTGTAACGATATATGAGTAGAAGACCAAAGACTTGAAGAAAATTGGAAGAATAGAAGTCGGGACAAGAAGATCGAGAAGTGAAGGCCGCGGAGCTAAGCGGTCCGCGGTGGAGCAAGATTCAGTGCCGCGATCGCGGTGGCCTAAGGCCGCGGTCGCGGGTCAATGTTGACTCGGAGGAGGATTCTGTAGTCCGCGGTCGCGGAGGTTGTTCACCGCGGTCGCGAAATTCCACGTCAGCAAGATCCGAGGCGGCGTTTTATCTATCTATTTATCTTTTATTTTAGTTGCCTTTTATATTTTTATTCCGATATTTTTCGAGACTATTTAAGTTTAGTTTTCAGACTTTGTTTTGTATTCTGCTAGACCTAATTTCAGACCTTTGGTGTTTTTCTCTCTTATGGAGAACTAAACTCCTTATATTCTATTCGAGTTGAAGCTTTTCAGACTCAAGTTGTTGTGAGATTCGTCTATTCAGGTTTATTTCTACAGGTTATTTCAATTCTCTTGTGCTTAATTATTATTGATTGTGTTGATTTCTGCTTGTCTGGCCAACTTGTTGGAATTGATATTATCTATTGCTAGATCTAGGTTTTCTCGTAGCAAAGCCTAATCTTTGTAGCAACTCAATTGATTTAGGACTCATTGGACTAAAACAATTGAGAAGAGATTTGAATGCATGTTGATTGTTTGACCCGTTGGAATTCAATTGCATGTATCCTGTTTATCCTTGTTCTTAATGCTAATATCCTTATTATTTATGATCGTTTCATGAATTGTTTGGATGTTAAGTTGCATGTCTCGTTGCCATGTTATAATTCCGATCAGGATAGGAATAACTGAAAGAAATAACTTGTTTGAATCTAGGATCAATAACTTGAGGAAGAAAAGTGGATACTTGAATAGAATTGTTTTCCCTAATTGATAAAAATCCAACCTTTGCTCTGTTTGATTGTCTTGTCTGCTTTAATTTCCCTAGTTTTAGATTACAATACAAAAAAATCCCCCCTTTGTTACTTCTTTGAGTTGATAATAATAAAACTTAGGATACAAGTGTCTCTTGGGTTCGACCCCGACTTACCGACTATACTAGTTGTGTAACTAGGGATTTATCTTTGATTTGGCACGACGACTTTAAGCCAGTCACAAGCCTAGACCAGGTTCGTGCCATAGTCTTGTTGAAATCTCCAAGATGCGTAAGAGATGTACAAAAACTCACCAGGAAGATTACTGCATTGCATAGATTCATTTGTAAGTCTGCGGATCGTTGTCGACTATTCTACGAGGTGCTCAGAAAGAACAACTACTTCAAGTGGACTGCCAGACATGAGGAAACTTTCCAAGAATTGAAGAAATACTTCTCTAATCCTTTAATCTTAGCGAAGCCGGAAGAAGAGAAAACATTGCCCTTGTATCTAGCCGTTACCAAGCAAGCCATCAGTGTGGTGCTGGTCCGCGAAAAGGATGGGTAGTTGCAACATGTGTATTATGTAAGTAAAACTCTCCTACCCATTGAAACTCGTTTTGGAAAAACTGGTGCTAGCATTGGTCATGCGCTCCAATAAGCTCCACCCTGATGCGTCCCTCGTATGGGATGCGATGGATCGAACGGTGTTTGAGTAGTAGGTCTCAATGTAGCGTAGCGGAAGGCTTTGATTTGATGGAATTTTGGCACGAACAACGTTGATCAACACACGAACACGAGAGCTTTGTTTGTTAATAGTGGCGGCGCAAGCACAAAGGGAGAAATAAGGAGCAATCCTCAACTTCATTAAACCCTAAAATGTGCGCTGATTGACAACATATTCCTAAACCTCCTTATATAGAGAGGCGGCACAAGAAATAAGCTAGAAAACCCTAATAGGGGCGGCGCGCCTAGGGTGGATGCGCAAATCCAAGCCCAGCGACGCAAGCCCATAAACCATCGGCTCAAGGCCCATAAAACTCTTACTAAATCCATAAAACTACTAATAGCAATGTGCGGAATTAGAAACAATGCGAAAAATACTATAAAAGTGATAGGTCGTCCGTGACCGTGCTCGCAGTGTCGCGATAAGGGCTGGCGCGGCACGGCGAGGCTTGGACACGACGTTGGCGAGGTCATGGCGCGACCTGGGGTGCTGGCGAGGACGCTGGCGTGGACGTTGGCGCGAGGGTCGCGAGAACCTCAAATTGCGATCCATGGCACGGTTCTAGGCTCGAGTCCGATGGTGGCAAGGGGTTGGAGGTTGTCACTGTTGGCTCGAGTAGAGGTTCCTCGACGCCGAGGACGCTCAAGGCAGTGTGCGTCGGCACGGCGAGGGGAGCGCTGTGGCCTGCGGAGAGGTGCGCCACAAGTGATTGTGTTGTGGCCTAGATTGCTCGAGTCCTGGCACGAGTGATGGGGCCATCCAAGCGAAGTGTGAAGGCGTCGTCGTCCTGGCTAGCATCCATGGCGGGGTTCGCATCACCCTCCCCAACTTGGTTGGGAAACGTCCTCGTTTCCTCATAAGTAGGCTCAACATAGGGGGAGAGTTCGGCGACATTAAAAGTAGAATGCGCCGAATACTTGCCTGGGAGGTCGATCTTGTAGGCGTTGTCCCCGATCCATTCCAAGTCTTTGAAAGGGCCGTCTCCTCATTGATGAAGCTTTATCTTCCGAGAATCCGGGAAACGGTCCTTGCGAAGATGTAACCAAACGAGATCTCCAGGGTTGAAAACCAGCCTTTTCCTTCCCTTGTTATGTTGTGCCTCGTACTAACTTGCCCTACGCTCCAATTGTGTCCTCGTCCGCTCGTGTAATCTGCGTATGGCGTCAGCGCGGTTGGAGGCGTCGATGTGCTCACCATTCTTCATGGGCCAAGGAACAAGATCCATCGGAGAATGTGGGTTGAGGCCGTAGACGATCTCGAACGGCGTCTTCCGAGTAGCCGAGTGTTTGGACCTATTATATGAAAACTCAACAAATGGTATTAGATCCTCCCACCGGTGTGGGTTATTTTTGAGCACCGTCTGAAGAAGAGTGCCCAGTGTCCGAATGTGTCCCTAGCTTTCCCCAAAGCGTTCTCCAGAAATGGCTACAAAATTTTGCGTCTCGATCACTAACAATAGTGCGAGGCACGCCATGTAGTTTCATGACATGCTCAAAAAACAAATTTGCGATTTCTGTCGCATTGTTGTTCCCTTTGCATGGCACGAAGTGATCCATTTTGGAGAAGCAGTCCACAATTACAAATATCGAATCTTTCTCGTGCCTTGTCATTGGAAGGCCCATGATAAAATCCATGGAGAGCTCTTCCCATGGGGTATCCAGAATGGGCAAGGGCATGTATAGGCCATGAGCTTGGGACCTCGATTTAGCTGTTTGGCACGGCACACAACCCCGACAATACTTGTGGACATCGGAGGCCATGTGTGGCCAAAAGAAATGTTCACGAAGTGCTGCTAGGGTTTTGGATATGCCAAAATGGCCTCGGCCATCATGAGCTTCTTTGAGCAATAGATGCCTCACGGACGAGTTCGAAATGCAAAGCTTTCCGGCTCGGTAGAGGTATCCATTGTCCAAAAAATAGGACTCATGGATTCGACTTTGCTCGAGGTTCTTCATGATCGGTTTAAAAAATTGATCATGCATATATAACTCTTGAATCAAGGAGAACCCGAGCAAATTGGCCTGGAGTTGGGTTAAAAATACATACCTGCGTGACAGTGCATCTGCCACGACATTTTCCTTTCCTTTCATATGAGTGATGATGTACGACAAAAGGTTCCATAAACTCGAACCATCGAGCATGTCGTCTATTGAGAGTGGTTTGACTCTTGAGATATGCTAAGGCGGCGTGGTTCGTGTGAATCACGAATTCGCTAGGCCAAAGTTATTGCTGCCATGTCTTAAGAACCGGAATAAGTGCGTACAACTCTTTGTCATACGTCGGGTAATTTAGAGTTGCCCCCGTAAGTTTTTCACTAAAGTAAGCAATGGGCCGTCTCTCTTGGAGGAGTACTCCGCCTATGCCATAGTCAGAGGCGTCGCACTCGACCTCAAAGCGCTTAGTGAAGTCTGGCAATTGCAAGACCGGAGCGCTACACAAAACCGATTTTAAAGCTTGAAATGCGGCCTCATGTTGTGGCATCCACTTGATTGTGGTTGCCTTCTTGGTGAAATTATGGAGTGGACCGTCGATGGAACTAAAGTCCTTGACGAAACGCCGATAGAACCCTGCGAGCCCTAAGAAGGATCGAACCATTGTTGGGGTCGTAGGGGTGAGCCACTGTCGGATGGCGCGGATCTTGTCGTCATCCACTTTTAGCCCATCCTTGGACACGACGAACCCAAGAAAATTCGTCGTGTCCATGCAAAACGAACACTTGTCCAAGTTTACATACAAATAATGTTCGCGAAGGCATTCTAACACCAACCTAAGGTGCCTCGCGTGAGAGTCCAAGTCTCTAGACAAAACCAAAATGTCGTCAAAATACACAACGATAAAACGTCCTTAAAATTTTCTAAACACAAAATTCATTAACCACATAAAAGTACTAGGGGTGTTTGTCAAGCCAAAAGGCATGACAAGCCATTCGTACAAAGCATGCTTGGTTTTAAAAGCGGTCTTCCACTCATCGCCTTCATGCATCCGGATTTGGGGGTATCCCCTCCGGAGATCTATCGTGGAAAACAAGGCGGCGGCGTGGAGCTCATCAAGCATGTCATCCAGCCTCGGTATTGGATGCCTGTACTTCACCGTAATCTGATTAATGGCTTGGCAGTCGACGCACATACGCCACGAACCATCCTTCTTTGGAACAAGGATCACCGGGACGGCGCATGGGCTCAAGGATTCTCGGAGAAAGCCTTTGTCCAATAACTCTTGAACTTGTCGTTGTAGCTCCTCGGTTTCCTTTGGCGAAGTCCTATAGGTTGCTCGATTAGCAAGGGATGCGCCTGGCATTAGATCGATCTTGTGCTCGATCCCTCGGATTGGTGGCAATCCCTTCGGAAGCTCTTCCGGCATCATGTCTTCAAATTCTTTACAAATAGAAAAAATAGAAGACGGAAGTAAAGAGTCCACAGATTTAATAATATAAAGAAGGGGAAAAATTATGAAACAAGAAAGACTCCCCTGGATAGATTTCTCGACGTCCCGACGCTTGGCTAAGAGAAAACGATCCTGGCATGTGCCAAGCAAAGGTGGCTCGGCGTCGGTGCTCGTACGAGCAAGTTCTGGGGCGATTTTTGGACATTTTGTAGCCTCTGAAATTTGTGGAAGAACGCCCCTGGAAACGCCGTGAAATTCATCCCGTAGCTCCTGAAATCCCAGTTTTCGTGGAGCGACAGCGTGTAGCGCGATGCTAGGAGGCGCTTCCGGCGGTCCCTTGCTTAAATTCACTTCACCGGGGCGTTTTTTCTTCAAATCCGGTGGAAATTCAATTTTAGGTGGTTTTCCACCAGAAACACCCATGCAATCTGCCGAAAACTATTGTAGGCCCTTTTTTGAGAAATCGGCGGCGTTCGGCGCGTTGCCGAGGCCACGAGACGTGATCTGTCGGCCCGACTCGTCTTTCTTGCGGTGGTGTCCATCTCGAACATCTTCAATACTGTTTTGAGGAGTGTTGGCACCAGAAACGCCGATGGAATCTGCAGTCTTCGACATGGACGCCGTTGGCGTCGTGCTCGGCGCGCCGGTGCCGTTGTCACTTGTCTTTTGTCTTTGCCTTTTGGCTTCATCCTGTAGAGCTTCACTAGGCGACATAGGTAAGAGGGTCATGCGGTTCCCGTGGTAATTGAACATGTAAGTGTTCAAATACTCGTCGTGAAGCACGCGACGATTGTATTGCCATGGGCGCCCCAACAAGAGGTGTGTGGCGTCCATAGGCGTTACATCACAAAGAATAGAATCCGAATATTGACCAATAGAAAAGTTGAAGGTTACCTGTTTGTCGACCCAATCTCCGCCGTCATTCGATATCCATTGGAGCTTGAACGGTTGTGGATGAAGTGTGGTCGACAACTTGAAGTGATCCACTACTTTTTTGGAGAGGAAATTGGTGCAGCTCCCCGAATCGATGATGACACTCAAAGACACATTGTTGACCAAACATCGAGTGTGGAAGAGTTGTTCCCTTTGATCGGTCTTTGGCGCCTCGCGCATGCTTAAGGTGCGCCTTGTCACCAATTGTAGCTTGGACACGCCGAGAACCTCCGAAGGGTCGCACTCCAGCTCGGCGTCCTCGATCAACGGTGGCTCTATTTCCTCTTATTCTTGGCTGTCATAAGGCTCCCCTTGTGTGGTAAACAACACTTTCTTCGCATTTGGACAGTTCCTTTGAATATGTCCACGACCTCCGCATTTGTAGCACTCCATGTCTCGTGCACGATCGACACTTGTCTTCGCGCTGCGTGGCGCGACTGGCGCCTTGGAAGGCGTGGCATCAGTCTTGACCTTGGAACCTGTCGTATTGCTTGGCAAGGAAGAAGCAACCCGATTAGTAGAAAAACCGGATTGACTAGAGTTAGA
The DNA here is from genome assembly GCA_964016875.1 of Fallopia convolvulus. NCBI lineage: Eukaryota > Viridiplantae > Streptophyta > Magnoliopsida > Caryophyllales > Polygonaceae > Fallopia > Fallopia convolvulus. The sequence goes on along the minus strand of OZ024731.1, from coordinate 37,808,243 downwards.
AACATGCCTTGCATTTGACCAAGCCGACTTGGTTCGCATTTCTTGCTTGTGTATTGCATAGCGGTGTGAACCAAGTTGTTGATGTGCTTAATTGGTAGGATCTCCAAGTGATCTTGAATGGATTGTCGCAAACCCGAGATGAACCGCGTCTTCATCACCGAGGGCGACACACTCATGCCAGCCTTGAAGAACATGTCTTCAAGCTTGGCAAAATACTCCTCCGGCGTCATCGACCCTTGCTTGATGCGCATAATCTCGATGTGAATCTTGTCTTTGTAATCCGCCGGGATGTACCTTTTCTTGAAAATGTTGACGAGTTGATGCCACACTCGGATTAGGGGTTTGCCTTGTCGAATCCTTTCGGACTCGAATCGGTTCCACCACGTCCGTGCGGCACCATGAAAGTGCAAAGTTACCACATCCACTTTCTCGTCATCTTCATAACCTAAATGTCGAAGCGTGTGCTCCGTGCCCTTGCAAGCACTCGATAAAAACATCAGGATCATAAGAACAGTAAAAGGGTTCGAATTTTACCTTTATATCGCGATGGTTGTGGCGTGGATCCCGTGCATCACGTTGATCACTATCGTGCCGAGGGCTAGGGCGCCGAGGTGAGTGCGCGCGCCTGTCGCGACCCTGCCGAGGCGGCCCGCGGGGCGGATCATCGTCGCCATCGTCAGGATCATCTCCATCATCGGGCGTCGCGGTCCCTGTTGCGCCGAGCCTTGGATCCATGCTTGCGTCCCGAGCCATAGACGCGGTCATACTCGATGCGGTTCTTGGCAAGGCGCGGTGGTGGGATCCAATCCGAGGGCCGATTGTCCAATTCTTCCGGATCCTGCACATTTTGTTGCTCAAAAGACGACTCGTGAGAATAATCAGAAAATTCTTCATCATCATTTTCAAAATCCGAGTATGGACTCCGAGCACGTTGATGCTCGAGGTCTTCCTCAACTCTGTATGCGTCGGCATCGTAATACTTGGCCCCGTGCTTCCGCTTTGGGGTTTCGTAAACATATGTCGGCGACTTGTTCTTTTTCTTTTTCTTAGGATCCCCACTAGTGTGTCGACGTGTATACTCCTCGGAGTTGTACTCCTCATTGGAATATACGTCGTACACTTGTGTGTCCTGGTAATCTCGCGCCATTTGATAGCGATTTGCGGTCCGGGGACCACCATCGTGCTTATCTAGACGTGAAGAAGATCTGAAGATGAGGAAGCCCGTAAGCGTTTGGGAAAGGATAGAAAAGAAAGCAACGCTAGATCAACCTTGGGAATGTTGCGATCAACCATATCGATGCCCTCTCCCTGACACTGTGAAGGTAAATGTCGCTTAGGTTAGACCTTCCTAAGCATTGCCACCGAAGTATGATGAGTTTAACTTGGGTATATCCCGTGAAGAATACAGCTTTGACGATACGTGGCGTCAGATGGCCAAAGAGAAACGAGAAGCCCTACCTGAACAAGGATATGAACAAAGAAGAGACTTGGAATCACCCATGAGAAATGAGTTGGTGACTTCTTAAGATAAAATAAAAAAAACCTTTCATGGTCCCACAAGGACATGGTGGGAATCGATCCGGAGATCATCATACACAAGCTGAACATGGATCCTAGTCACTCACAAGTGAAACAAAAACGGAGAAAATTCGCCATTGATAGAAACAAGATAGTAAACGAAGTAAGAAAGCTGATGGAGATTGGCAAGAAAAATAGCTAATGTGGTTAGCTAATGTGGTCGTCGTGCTCAAGAAAAATAGAAAATGGAGGATGTGCATAGACTTCATGGATTTGAACAAGGCTTGTCCCAATGATTCATTTCTGTTTCCTCACATAGACTCCTTGGTAGATGCCACGGCAGGCCATGAATTATTAACCGTCATGGACGCCTTTAGTGGGTATAACCAGATCCAGATGCAAGAAAGCGATCAGGAGAAGACAACTTTCATTACTAGTATGGGAACCTACTATCAAAAAGTCATGCCCTTCAGACTGTGGAATGCTGGTGCCACATATCAGACGCTATTGAATAAAATGTTCTAAAACCAGATTTGGGAGACTATGAAAGTATATATAGACGACATGCTCGTCAAATCAAAGAAAGTTGCAGACCACCGGCGTCATCTGGAAGAGGCTTTTGAGATACTGAAGTGAAACAACATGAAGCTAAATCCGTAGAAGTGCACCTTTGGCGTGAAGTCTTGGCAATTCCTAGGGTATTTGGTCACCCAAAGAGGAATAGAAGCAAGCCTAGACCAGATTCGTGCAATAGTCTTGTTGAATTCTCCAAGATGCGTGAAGGATGTACAAAAACTCACCGGGAAGATCACTGCATTGAATAGATTCATTTTGTAAGTCAGTGGATCGTTGTCGTCTATACTACGAGGTTCTCAGAAAGAACAACTACTTCAAGTGGACCGCCACACATGAGGAAGCTTTCTAAGAATTGAAGAAATACTTCTCTAATCCTTTAATCTTAGCGAACCCGGAAGAAGAGGAAACATTGCCCTTGTATCTAGCCGTTACCAAGCAAGCCATCAGTGGGGTGCTGGTCCGCGAACAGGATGGGTAGCTGTAGCATGTGTATTATGTAAGTAGAACTCTTCTACCCATTGAAACTCGTTATTCTTCCCTGGAAAAACTAGTGCTAGCATTTTTCATGTGCTCCAATAAGCTCCGCCCCTACTTCGAGTCACACACGATCATGGTGAGAACCATGCATCCCTTGAAGACGGTCATGCACAAGCCTGGGTTTACATGAAGAATGGCGAAATGGGCAATCCATTTAAGAGGATTCGACATCCAATATGACCCCAGGACCGCGCTAAAATCTCAAGCATTGGCCGACTAGCTTTGTGGTTGATTTTAGTCCTACCACAGAAGAAAGAATGGAATCAGCATAGATGATGACACGAGAAGCTAACCCTTGCCAAAGACCTGGCCATACAGTATATCGAGATCAATTGTGATTTATTACTGATAATCAATCAAATCCTGTGGTTATATGAAGCCAGGGACGAATGAATGATAGGTTATCTGGACATGGTAAAAGGTCTAATTCCTCAATTTGAGAAGATATACTTCACACAAATCCCGAGAGTGTAGAATGCTTAAGGAGATTCCCTCGCTTGCCTAGAGTCGGTCATCAACCTTGATAAATATCTCATAATTCCAATGATTCATATAATGGTTCCTGCCATTGGAAGAACCTGTGTTGATGGTGGTGATAAGCTTCTTAGCATGACCGAAGACGGCTTCCCTCTCGGGTCCAGGCCCTGCGCATATGTCTTCATGTGCAGTGATGATATTGATGTCATGAGCTTCTGAAATGACCCAAACCCAGATCTATCACCGGATGATCTGGGTCATGAAGAAGATTCCCTCGTTTGCTCCAAAGGTAATGAGGAACCTTGCACCCAACCATACCTTGATTGGCTTGTCGAGGGAAACTTTTCCGAAAGATAAAACTGAAGCTAAGATGTTGAAGATGAAACCCACGCAATTTACAGTCTAGAATGGGATGCTCTTCCAACGATCAACAATGGGCACACTCTTACGTTGCCTGACCAAAGGGGGCGTCAAGAAACTTCTTGAGGAGCTTCACGAAGGAGATTGTGGGAATCATATAGGAGGAAGAATTCTATCCAATAAGGACCTTCCGTAGGGGTTGTATTGGCCCACCATGAGAAAGGATGTCGTAGACTTCCGTTGTAAGTCCGACGCCTGCCAGAGACACGCACCAACGACTCACCAACCTCCTGAACCACTTTACCCCACACTCACGCCATGGCCGTTCATGCGCTCGGGGATGGACATAGTCGGGAAGCTACCGCCTTCGTTGAAACAAAGAGTATTTTTCCTCGCCATGAACGATTACTTTTCCAAGTGGATTGAAACCGATGCTTATCGAGAAATCTAGGATAAACAGGTGATTTCCTTCATCATTAGAAATATCCTTCGTCATTTCGGGGTGCCTTCGGCGATCGTATGTGACAAAGAGTCTCAGTTCATAAGCTAGAGAACTAGAGACTTCTACAGTCGCTGGAACATCAATTTAGTCACTCCGACACCCCGCTACCCCCAGTCAAATGGGCAAGTGAAAGCTAGCAATAAGGTGATTTGTGAATAATCTGAAGAAGCGACTTGCGAAGGCCAAGGGAAATTGGGCCGATGAGCTACCCTATGTCCTATGAGCCGATCAAACAACGCCTAAGGTAGCAACCGACCAATCTCCTTTCTCATTGACGCACGGATGTGAAAAGGTTATTCGTGCTGAGATTCTCATTCCCACAGCTCGTTCTAGCTTCTTGACCAAAGCACAAAATCGTTTGGAGTTGTTTGGATGATCTAGATACTTTTGACGAGCTTTGTGACAAGGCCCACTACGTCTAGCTGGACACCAACAACAGGTCATCCGAATTTACAACCAAAACCTCATGATTCGAACTTTCTGAGTTGGCGAATGGGTACTACAACAAGTCTTTAAAAATAACCATGAAACGAAGCCAGGCAAGTTAGCCCCAACATGGGAAGGGCCGTACAAGATAACTAGGGTTGTCGGTCAAGGCGCGCACCAGCTCGAATCCAAAAATGGGGATGTTGTCCCACGGATTTGGAACGTGATACATCTAAAGAAGTATCACTTCTAAAAGAGGTCTTCCCTCCTCGGAATGCAAACTTCTTGGGCACTCCTAGTAGGAAGCCTTCGCTCGTGATACGCAAGATGTTTGAGGTCATCTATCCTTGGTTGTTAGTTTACTTTCATTCCAGTTCCTTTCATTCGTAGTTTGTTTGTGATCAACTTGACTATGTGAAAACTACTTGTTGTGTGATGTCCGTGTTGAGATGTTTTGTCGAATAAATGACATTTGTTTGTGTAGTTACTTGCTCATATTTATTTCTTTTCTTACATAAGTAAGAGTAGCTAGTCAAGCATATTTTATTCACATCATTATCATATAGAGTACATCATTTAAGTGAAATGAACAATCACAAGGCCTAAACGGTAGAGGTAATAAATCCTAGACCAAAGAAGTCTTCGATCGACAGAGCATCCCGAGCACACGTTATGTCCTAGATGGGGTTTGATAGCCAAAGGGATACGATTGGATCGGGTTTATGGGAGAACTGTTGAAAACGATTAACGAAAGCAATGAATAAGTAAACAAGTTGAATGTAAAGACAACAAAAATAAAGAAAAAATGCTTATCTCCTCTTATTAATTACAAACAAGCGATTAGAAGCTTAGATCCGGGGTTTAGGACCCGTAATCATGCGAAAACTTCTGGGAAGACAGAGGTTAGATGCTAGCAGTCTTGCTCAGACGACAGAAGTCTCCAAGAGCAATGTAAACTATGAGAGCCTTCTGATTACAAGAGAGGGGATTATTGTGCACTAACTTATCTGTCTCTATATCTCTAGATCCGGATCTTGCGTAGTTATACTCTTAAATCCCTTTATATAGTAGGGAGAGTTAAATAGAAATAGTTACAAAATCAAGGATACACGTTTTCCTAAAAAATAGGTAGTGGACGTTGTGGAGGATATTGTCAAAGGTAGTTGTAACTGACCCGGAGATCCCGGGATCTCGCTAGCGTTGCGGGATAGTCACATGACGATTGACGTTAACGGTCTTCGGTCATTATGACGACGAAAGTCTTCGGTCTTTCTGACGACGATGGTCTCTCTGACGATGATGGTCTTTTTGACGACGATGGTTTTTCTGACAATAATGGTCTTTGTGAAGATGACAGTCTTCAGTCTTGTGATGACGACATTCTTCGGTCTTGAAATCATACTTGGAATTTTTTGGGTCTAACACACGCTTCTACGCGACATCCATCACTCACTTGGAAACAACCTTCGGTAAGCGCAGCTGCCACCATCAAAGAATGACTTCTGCAGGGGTCTTCGTCTAAATACCTTCAATCAGAAGAACTTCATCGTCCCAGAATACCAGCACACAAAGGCAGGACACAACCAAGCAAAAAATAACAAGAAACACCACGCATGCATGCACAAAAAAAACTAAAACCCATCCCAGCGAGACAACGCTCCCGGAATGGAGTAAAAGTGTCTTCTACCCTAAACCTGTCCTAATCCATCACAAAGCAAAATAGAATTAAGCAAAAAATTGTTCGAACATCAAAAGAGATTACAAGGGCGCATGGCCCTAGTCTTCATCCTTTTTGGCATCCTCCTCCGATCGATCCATTCCACTCGTCTGGAGATCGTCTAAACCTTCATCCGTCCCCGTTGTAGCTCCAGCATCCGCTCCGCGATTATCAGCATCTTCATTAGCACCAAGATCCTTCTCTGACTCCTCATCCAAGAGACCCAAGGAAGCAAAGATCTCATCGCCGGGGACCGACCCTGTCGGGGGGATATCACTCATGGAAGGTTGCGATCTTCGCATCCAAATCCCAACTCAAATGCTAGCCCGTCACGAACTGCTTGATTTTCTCCACCCGGGACATCATTGAGAAGTAGGCTTCAATCTCGCCAACTTCCTTGAGAATTTTCTTGTTCGCAAGTTTGAGGTCAGCAATCTTGGACCGATTTGAATCAACTTGACTCGTATGACGTTTAACCACTTCCGTCAACCTTGCAATCTAATCAGCATCAGCCTTTTGGCGTTCAATAGAGGCAACCACCTCCTTCTCCAACTTGGCCTTCTCAGCATCCCACCTCGACTTGAGCTCCGTCTGACTCTTCTCCCTCCGATCAACGGCATCCGCCACCAAACATTTGCCTTGTAAATCCAAAGAGAATAAAAGTGCCAGCAGTAGGAGTGAGCACCTATATAGAAAAAAAACGACATATGGATGGGAAATTTACCATCTAAGCCATCAGGCCCGGGTCCCTAATAAGGATAGGAGCAGGAACATCCAAACACGACTTCTTGGAGCCGTGGGTATCGCGAAGTCTTTGCCATAAGTCCGTCAAAACTTCCATTTTGGTTACGACTTCCATTTTCACCATGGGATCTAGAGGGTTTTTTTTATTCTTAGATCACAATTTACATTGGATCATAGCCACAATAGAGAAGGTATGCCCCAAAGAATAAGAAGCTTCAAAAAAAGCGAACAACAATAAATCAAGCATTCTAAACAACTTCAAAATCAATTATCAGTGAAAGGCGTGTACCAGTGGGTTTCGCCAAGGGCTTTGCCAACATATTGGTGACTTCTGCAGGCACTAGAACTTCGAAATCGATCCTCCTCTCGGAATCCCCCGACTTTTCATCGTCCTATCCATCTGATGGATCCCCTAACGGAGTCGTCGTCCTGTTACTGGACACGCCCTCTAGCATCGGCTCCACCGTCTTCCAGTGCGTTCTCCTTTCCTCCGGTAGAGCGAAGATCTTCATACACGCCTCTGACTCCAAGACATGGTTATCCAAGCCAGGTGGAACTGCACCATCAAGAGAAAAGGAAAACTATAAGGGGAAAACGAATTTCGGAAAAGAAAAAATGTAGACAAGGGAATTTGTGCTCACCTTTGGAACTCCAAGCGTCGAAAAAGGTGGCTTGGTACATTGGTCTTAGGGACGATCTTTCCACGAAGAAGAAATGATTCGTCCAGTCCTTGTCATTTACCTTGGACTTCGGAATGAGAGGGTCTTGGCGTCCCTGGAGTGGAGGGTGAAACAGCCAGTCCTGAGTGGGAACACCTGATACATGAACAAAAGATCTGACACCACAAAGTCTATCTTTTCATCGGCGCACACTTCGCTTATCTGGTAAAGGATCTTCCAGATGGTGGGCATCAGTTGCACAAGAGATGCCCTAAGGGCCAACAAGGAGTCTCGAACCAGTGTGGAGAAAGGGAATTGGGCTCCTAAGGTGAAGAGGTATTCTAGGAAGCAAACCGAACCCACTTTAACCCAATCGACAGCCTCACGGACAAGACAATAAAAGAGGGTACTAGCAGGGAAGCGATGGCACTTGCGGAATCTTTCTACTTCTTCCGCGGACATGGAGTAGGGACAATGATGTCTCTTTATTTGGTGGTGTTTTTATATATGATTTCCTTTGTAAATATGTTTCTTTTTCCCCTTTTCTTGTGTGTTTTGTTCCTTTTTAGCTTAGTTCCCGTATTTCTAGGAGATTCGGAGACTATGCGCGTTTTATGTGTTTTGTAGGTGTTTTGGCATGGATCAAGGATCGTTTTGAAGGTGAATCGGAACATGGATCAAGGCCCGAGCTTAAGAGGGAAAGAAAGGAGCAAGCCATGAAGAAGAACAAGAGAAAAGCCAACAAGAAGAAGGTGGAACGAGGTCCGGATTGAGCTGGAACCAAGCCGGGCCCGAGATGAAGTTTCCGACCTCGGACCGACGTGCACAGTAAGTCGGGCTCGAGGTTGCTCCGTGTTGGTCCGAGTCGGTCGCTGACTGCTTGGGCTCCAAGGCACGAAATTGTAAACTACCACTTTTGCCCCTCATCTATAAAGGCTCTCTTATCTTCTAATTTAGGGAGGTTCCCACACTTAGCAAGGAACCAACCCTCAAAAACTCTCAAGAGGATACTTGGAGAGCAAGGAGGAAGGAGAGGAGAAGGAGAAGAGAGAGAATCGGCCTAGGAGAGGGAGATTTGATAGGTTTGGTTGATAGATTATATTTGCCTTGTTTTGATTTTGTGGATTTGGAAACCTTTGATTGGAGTTTGTGGATTTCTTTTGATTTGTGAATGAAACTTGGCTTTGGTTTGAGATTGATGATGTTGATTGTTTTACTTTTTGATTTGTTTGCTTTCTTTGTTTGCCATATGGAGTAGATCTCCTTGATCTTGGGTTATGGGGGAAAACTCTAGCTAGGTTTGGGCTAGAAACCCCAATTCCATAGCCTTGAGTGCTTGATCTAGGAACCCACTCTACATAGAGCTACAATTCCTTACGAAAGTAAAGATTCAAGGCTTGTGATTGGCAAAGTAGCGAAAGTGAACATTTATCTATCTCAAGACCTTGCTTCGAAGGGGATTTCCCCAATGATCGATGTGTAGAAGTGGTTGGAACGAGGGTGAAAGCACTCGATCCTATTCCGATCATCACTTATTGCTTGAATTAGGGTGGAAAAGCCTTAATCTACTAGAGAAGGAACCCAAAAGCCCAAGATCTACTTTCAATCTTTGAGTTCGACAAAACCCAGCTACCTCGGGCCCGACTTGCTCTACGTCGGACCCGACATCCCTCTTGTCGCCAACATCGGGCCCGACGTGACACTTGTGTCGGTCCCGACTGTTCTCTTTGTTTTCCTTTGTTTTAAGTTCTCCTTTCTAGCTTTCTAGTGTCTAGGCACCTCAATCGAGTAGATTTCCTGAGCGTTCAACACCCACCACGTGCTACAACGGGGTCGAGTTATAAATTGTATCTCTAGACCCTCGCACAACCGAGCGATCAAAAGATTGGCGCCGTTGCCGGGGAAGTCTAAGTGCATTGAGTGCCAATTTGGTGAGTTTCTTGTGTTTTGATTTGTTTTGGTTTGTGTCTTTGTTTCGTAGGTGTATGCGAGCTCGTTCCTCCCGAGGAACACTTGAGCTTGAGTTTGTGAGTGATCCGGAAAGTATTCTCAAAGAAGCCCGAAGAAGGAAAAGGATGGAGAATCAAGCTCTCCATGGTGATGAGGAGTTGGCTCGACTTAGGGCCGAAATGGCTAGATTGCAACTTGAGAAGGACAATCAAGAGGCGGTGGCAAGAAGAGAACGGGAGCAACGGATGAGGGTTGAGGCTCAACTCAACGCTCTACCCCGGAATGCACGCCAATACATGCATCCGGAGTTGAGGGTACCCGAACCGGTTATTGTGCTTCCCGAGGTTACCAAGAATTTTGAGATCAAGACGCAATTCATTTCCCTCATCAAGCGTGATCAATTCGAGGGCCGTCCACATCAGTGTCCCATAGAGCACGTCAAACGCTTTGTGGACATGTGTGAGACGATCTCTACCGACGAGGAGACGTTGGAGTATGTGCTTCTAAAGGCGTTCAAGTGGTCACTTGGGGGCAAGGCCACACATTGGCTCGAGAGCCAAGCCCCTAGGTCAATCACAGCTTGGAAGGCACTCTATGATGCTTTCTTGATGAAGTTCTTCCCGCCCTCAAAGACAACCGAGTTAAGAAGGAAGATGGCAAGCTTTCAACAAGGTCCGATTGAGCCTCTCTTCGAAGCATGGGACCGTTTCAAGGAGATGTTGCGCCAATGTCCTACTCATGGACAACAACCATATGTGCTCCAAGACATCTTTTTCCAAGGCATCAATCCGGCAACGAAGGACAAGCTCAATCTCCACACCGATTGTGGGTTCATAGACTTGACACCGGATCAAGCTTGGGAGCTACTTGAAAAGCTATCCGATTATGAGGCCATGTATGGGGTGAGTCAAGCTAGCAAAGAGGTGAAAGTTCAAGGTGAAGGTGCAAGGAAGTTATATGATCCAAAGGGAGAAGACATTGACAAGGATGTGAAGCTCCAATTCCTTGAAGGTGAAGTGAGCAAGCTTAAGAGGCAAGTCCACTACTACAAGTAAAATGCTAGAGCTTGTGAGGAGTGTAGATCCTTTGCACATGCTACACAAGTTTGTCCGAATGAGAGCCAAGTGCGCTTGGCCGAGCGAATTGAGGAGGCAAACTATGTTCGAGGAAATTTCGGTGGAAGAGGCAACTTCAACAATGGTGGTAATGGCCGGTGGAACAACGGTCAAGCTCAAGGCTACAACAACAACTTCAACCAAAACGAGCCAAGGGTGCCGCAACCACCACCATATAGGCCACCGGGATTCAATGAGCTACAATCATTTGCTCAAGAGATGAGAGATGGGTTCAAGGAGATGAGGACCCAATTCAATGAGTTTGGTTCATGGAGGAGGCAAGTCGACAATCTATTTGCCCAAATTGCAACTCAAGCCCAGAGAGAGAATGGGAGACTTCCGGGCCAACCTGAGGAGAACCCCCGAGCTCAAAACAATCAAAATGAAGTCCGGGCAATTGGATTGAGAAGTGGCCGAAACCTACCCGAGCCACACATGCCTAAGAAGAACGAAGAGAGCCGGACCGACTTACCCAGCAAGTCGGGTCCGACGTTCCCTGAAGTCGATCCTGCAGGAAGATCGATTCCTCTGCCCCGGATCGAGGTACATGACATCGGGCCCGACGTGGTGCCTAAGTCGGTCCAACCAGGAAATGTTGCAAGTGAAGTGGGGAAGTCCAAGGAAGTTGATCCAAGCAAGATTCAAGGTGCAACAACTCTTCCATATCCCTCAAAGAAGCCGAAAGATGTTGTTGAGAACAAGTTCAAGAGGTTTCTCAAGCTTTTGCAAGGTTTGAACATCTCTATCCCGTTCACCGATGCATTGAGAGAGATGCCATCCTATGCCAAGTTTTTAAAGGAGATTTTGAGCAAGAAGAGGTCGATTGTAGAAATGCAAGATGAAGTCAAGACCTTGGAGTTACCGCAAAAGCTAGGAGATCCCGGGGGGTTTGCTATCACTATTGGTGTGTGGTCTCAAAACTTCCGAGCCTTGTGTGACCTTGGAGCAAGCACGAGCATCATTCCTTACACCATATGGAAATCCATATCCATGGGTCTCATAGCTCCGATCAACATGAGGTTAACGATAGCGGATGGGTCGTCCATCGAGCCAATTGGTATCGTCGAGGATTACCCCGTTTGCATTGAAGGCCATTATGTCCCGATCGACTTTGTTGTGGTGGACATGATAGAAGTGCCGGGTGAACCGATTATACTAGGGAGACCTTTCCTTGCTACGGTTGGGGCAATCATTGATGTAAAAAAGGGTCACTTGTCTCTTGACATTGGAGGAAGAGAGATTGAGTTTTTCTTTAGGCCAACTTCAAAAGGGGCCGTACTTAAGGAAGCTAAGATGATCCAAGTTCCTCTTGGATTGCAATGGGAAGCCGTTTCTAAGAAGCCGAGGCCAAGGGAGCTTAGGTTGAAAGCCACCCCACCACCTAGAGAAATTGAGATAGAGCGCCAAGGTCTAGCCCTCAATATGATTGAGCATGAGCAATTGGAGGAAGGGATGACTTATTTGGAGGTGTTCAAGACCGAGAAGGAAGTAGTTCAAGCACCACCGGAACCATCTCAAGAACTCAAGGAGCTTCCAAAAGACTTGAGGTACGCATTTCTTGGTCCCAACTCTTCTTTGCCCGTAATCATAAATGCCAACTTGAATGATGAGGAGGAGTCTAAGTTGTTAGAGGTTCTAAGAAAAACATAGAGGAGCTTTAGGGTATTCACTAGAGGAACTAAAGGGAATCTCTCCCTCAATTTGCATGCATAGGATTTATATGGATGATAACCATAAACCCACTATTGAACCACAAAGAAGATTAAATCCTAACATGAAAGAAGTGGTAAAGAGTGAAATACTTAGGATGTTGGATGCGGGAATCATCTTCCCAATTTCCGATAGCAAGTATGTGAGTCACGTGCATGTAGTTCCTAAGAAAGAGGTCTCACCGTTGTGCAAAATGAAAAGGGAGAAATGATACCTACGAGAACCACAACAAAATGGCGTATGTGTATTGATTACCGTAAGCTTAATAGTGGCACTCGCAAAGACCATTTTCCTCTTCCCTTCATAGACCAAGTCCTAGAAAGATTAGCACAACATGAATATTTTTGCTACCTTGACGGGTATAGCGGGTTTTGGCAAATCCATATTCATCCCGATGATCAAGAGAAGATGACATTCACATGTCCTTATGGGACTTTTGCCTATAGACGCATGCCTTTTGGTTTATGTAATGCGCCGGCAACATTTCAAAGATGCATGATGTCCATCTTCTCCGATATGGTTGAGGATATAGTAGAAGTGTTTATGGATGATTTCTCCGTCTATGGTTCCTCATTTGATGTTTGCTTAGCTAACTTAGACAAGGTTTTGACTAGATGTGAGGAGACTAGTTTGGTGCTTAATTGGGAAAAATGCCACTTCATGGTGAAGGAGGGCATAGTACTAGGACACCTCGTTTCTAGTAGGGGGATAGAAGTAGATAAAGCTAAAGTTGAATTAATTGAAAAACTACCTCCTCCCTCTTGTGTTCGTGATGTTAGGAGTTTCTTAGGTCATGCGGGATTTTATAGACGGTTCATCAAGGATTTTTCTAAGATTGCAAAACCATTGTCTAACCTCTTGATGAAGGATGTGCCCTTTGAATTTTCCGAGGATTGCATGAGTTCTTTTTGTAGGTTGAGAGATCCCTTGATTTCGGCTCCAATAATGGCGGCACCCGATTGGAATCTTCCATTCGAGGTAATGTGTGATGCTAGTGATTTCGCCGTAGGGGCCGTCCTTGGGCAAAGGAAGGATGGAAAGCTGCATGCCATCTACTACGCAAGCAAAACTTTGGATGAAACTCAGTGCAATTACACAACGACGGAGAAAGAATTTCTTGCAGTAGTGTTTGCATTTGAGAAATTTCGTTCATATCTTGTGGGATAAAAGGTGGTAGTCTTCACGGACCATGCGGCAATCAAATACCTCATGAAGAAGAAAGATGCAAAGCCGAGGCTTCTAAGGTGGATTCTCCTTCTCCAAGAGTTTGACCATGAGATCAAGGACAAAACCGGTGCGGAAAATGTGGTAGTTGATCATCTATCCCGTTTTCCCATTGAGTACATGTTGGAGATGGAGGATGGTTTGACTATAGATGATTCAAGTGCAGATGAAGTTCTCATGAGTGGAAAGGAGGAAAGGAAAGGTGGATCGACGAACCAAGTATATCGGGCCCGAGGTCCAGAACATCGGACCAAAGGCAGAACAGGTACCAGTGAGTCGGGATCGAGGTCTTCAGAATCCGGCCCGAGTTACCTGCATGTCTGCGAAGCTAGACTGGCGTCCAACCATGTCGGGCTAGGTACACTTCAATGTCGGTCCGCGGAAGAAAGTAAGTTTCCTAACTCGATTTCCATTCCTTCTCATTCTCAATTGATTAATTCTTTCTCTCCCACTTGCCTTCTTTCTGTTAGTGCCGTAAGACGAGGGGTTTCCCCTTGGTTTGCGGATTTTGCTAACTTTCTCGTAGGGGGAGTGATCCCACCAAATTTGTCTTATCAAGCCAGGAAGAAATTCTTACATGATGCTAGACAATATTTTTGGGATGATCCATATCTCTACAAGGAAGGGAGTGATCAAATCTATAGACGGTGTGTGTCAAGTGAAGAGGTTGAGAGCATAATTCACCATTGTCATTCCTTGCCTACGAGGGGTCACGCTAAGAGTTCCAAAACCACTTCAAAAATTCTTCAATGTGGTTATTATTGGCCAACCATGTTCAAAGATGTGCATGATTATGTGAGGAAGTGTGAGGAGTGCCAAAGAGAGGGGAACCTATCAAGGAGGAATGAGACTCCTCAAACTGGCATTCTAGAAGTTGAGTTATTTGATGTATGGGGCATCAATTTCATGGGACCATTTCCCACATCGGGGCCTTACAAGTACATCTTGGTAGCCGTGGACTATGTCTCAAAATGGGTGGAGGCCATACCAACAAGAACCAATGATGCTAGGGTGGTGATGAAGTTCTTGAAAAGCAACATTTTTGCAAGGTTTGGTGTGCCTAGGGTTCTCATAAGTGATGGCGGACCTCATTTCATTGAGAGATGCTCGGAGAATGTGTTGATCAAGTATGGGGTGTCTCATCGAGTTGCTACTCCTTATCATCCTCAAACAAGCGGGCAAGTCGAGGTGTCAAACCGTCAAATCAAGGCTATCTTGGAGAAGACCGTATCTCGATCAAGGAAAGATTGGGCCTCTAAGCTCGATGATGCACTTTGGGCTTATAGAACCGCCTTCAAGGCACCTTTGGGAACTACAACCTTCAATCTAGTTTATGGCAAGGCATGCCATTTTTCGGTAGAGCTTGAGCACAAGGCAAAATGGGCTCTCAAGGAGATGAATTGGGATATCAACTTGGCCGGTGAGAAAAGGTTTCTAGAGCTTCATGAGTTGGGATAATTGAGGTTGAAAGCCTATGAGAACTCCAAGTTGTACAAGGAGAAGACCAAGAAGTGGCATGATAGGAAGTTAATTCCAAAGACTTATCAAACCGGTGACAAGGTTCTCCTTTTCAATTCAAGGCTTAAACTTTTCCCGGGGAAGTTAAGGACTAGGTGGAGTGGACCATTTGTGGTCCACCATATCTATGCTCATGGTGCGGTGGACTTGGTTGATGAACGTGGACATATTTTCAAAGTGAATGGTCATCGAGTGAAGAAGTTCTATGACAAGGCCGAACCAAGTGAAGAAGTTAGAGCCTCATGGGCTCTCATCCTCGCCAATTGATCCTAGACATGCCATCGAAGAATACAGAAATTGTGAGCTCTTCGTACTCTTCTCTCTTGCTTTTAAGTTTTGGTTTCCTTGTTTGATGGGGACATCAAAATTTTAAGTATGGGGTGGGGGTAAGTGTGCTCATGATTTCACTTGCTTGTGTGTGTTTGTTATTTTGAGGATATTTGATATTTGGTTTCTAGTTTGTGTTTGGGATGTTTGTTTCTTGGTTTGTGGTTTGATGAAAGACATGGATGATTGATTTGGTTTTGAATGGATGAGTCTTTGTTTTTGGTTTTAGAGAAATTTTTGCAAAAAGCCATAAAGATTTGAAAAATTGTGTTGAAAACAACAAAAAGATTTTGTGTTTTGTGTTTTGGACTAGAAATTCTCATCTTAGATTGCCAAATGAAAGCTAATGATGATGTGAGCATGTAAATTACTTTGCATATTTTTGGATGATTTAGCCTCTAAATAGATGTTGCTTTTGATGTGATCATGATATCTTGCTTGTTTTATTGAACATGTGAGTTCTAGGATGAGTTCTTATGCAACTAAGTATGAGTGACCCTTGTGAGATTGATTTTTGGCCATTTTAGGGATGCTTGTTCATATTTGCATATCCCTCATGTTTCTTGTGTGATTAGCTCATGCATGCTTAGTAAAACATGCTATTGCGGTGTTTATCTATTTTCCAAGACCGTCATGAGATTTGTCCTAGCATTGTCACATTGATTTTGAACTTTGTTCTTCTAGTCACATAAATGTTCCATATCCTACCATGAAGTGAATCCTTTGTTTGTAACCCCGTTTTAGCCTTAGCCTTTGTTTGAAACTCCTCAAAAATATTATTCCTAGCCTTATATGACTTAACCCTTATGGGATTGGACTTTAGAAGAGAGGTTTGGATTGTATTTGAAGAGTTGAGATTCTCTTTGGTTTAAGGGAAAAGAATGGTGTTATGAATCATGTGGGTAGTGCATCTTTCTTGTGCAAAAAGAAAATGAAAAAAAAAGAAAGAAAGAAAGAAAAAAAATGTTGGAAATGGAAAGTGGAATGAAGGTAAAGAGCTTAAGTGAAGAAAAAGGGTCCGACCGAGTTACAAACCACATCGGGCCCGATGTCATAAGAAAGTCGGTCCAATGTAGAAAGTGTGGAAAATCCAACAAAAAGCCTAAGAGCAAAGATGAAGTGGAATGATAAGTGAAATTTTGGGTTGAAAGGAAAAAAATGTTAAGTCTTTTGGGATGAGTGTGAAATTGATTGTGGAATTTTGGTGAAGTTGGTGAGAGTTTAGGTTGTTCAATCCCCATTGTAAGCACCACAAGACCAAATAATTCCCACCTTGAGAAATACCAAAAGCCCCATTACAACCCGGCCGAATGGAACCTCTTTGAGGACCTCCATTGAGCCAAGTTCGAATTCTTTGTGTACTTTGTATTTGGGATCTCTAGGTGGAGGAATTGGTGATATTAGCTTCAATAGTAAAGTCCTTACTTGCATGATTTTTGAGCTTGAGTGTTCATTGCTAAACCCATAGACATGATGAGTGATACACATTCACATATCCCTAAAGTGAGGATTAGTTGCATTGACTCTATTCCTTGGAACACTTAATCATGTGTGATGATGTAATCTTGCTTGAATATCAATCACTTGTGCTTAAATGTGTTTTCATACGAGGCTTTACTTGAAGATTATGTTTCGGTCTTGCTTACATTGTTATTGCTTGAGGACAAGCAAGTTTAAGTATGGGGTATTTTGATGTCTCTTTATTTGGTGGTGTTTTTATATATGATTTCCTTTGTAAATATGTTTCTTTTTCCCCTTTTCTTGTGTGTTTTGTTCCTTTTTAGCTTAGTTCCCGTATTTCTATGAGATTCGGAGACTATGCGCGTTTTATGTGTTTTGTAGGTGTTTTGGCATGGATCAAGGATCGTTTTGAAGGTGAATCGGAACATGGAGCAAGGCCCGAGCTTAAGAGGGAAAGAAAGGAGCAAGCCATGAAGAAGAACAAGAGAAAATCCAACAAGAAGAAGGTGGAATGAGGTCCGGATCGAGCTGGAACCAAGCTGGGCCCGAGATGAAGTTTCTGACCTCAGACCCACTTGCACAGTAAGTCGGGCCCGAGGTTGCTCCGTGTCGGTCCAAGGCACGAAATTGTAAACTACCACTTTTGCCCCTCATCTATAAAGGCTCTCTTATCTTCTAATTTAGGGAGGTTCCCACACTTAGCAAGGAACCAACCCTCAAAAACTCTCAAGAGGATACTTGGAGAGCAAGGAGGAAGGAGAGGAGAAGGAGAAGAGAGAGAATCGGCCTAGGAGAGGGAGATTTGATAGGTTTGGTTGATAGATTAGCTTTGCCTTGTTTTGATTTTGTGGATTTGGAAACCTTTGATTGGAGTTTGTGGATTGCTTTTGATTTGTGAATGAAACTTGGCTTTGGTTTGAGATTGATGATGTTGATTGCTTTGCTTTTTGATTTGTTTGCTTTCTTTGTTTTCCATATGGAGTAGATCTCCTTGATCTTGGGTTATGGGGGAAAACTCTAGCTAGGTTTCGGCTAGAAACCCCAATTCCATAGCCTTGAGTGCTTGATCTAGGAACCCACTCTACATAGAGCTACAATTCCTTACCAAAGTAAGTAATCAAGGCTTGTGATTGGCAAAGTAGCGAAAGTGAACATTTGTCTATCTCAAGACCTTGCTTCGAAGGGGATTTCCCCAATGATCGATGTGTAGAAGTGGTTGGAACGAGGGCGAAAGCAATCGATCCTATTCCGATCATCACTTATTGCTTGAATTAAGGTGGAAAAGCCTTAATCTACTAGAGAAGGAACCCAAAAGCCCAAGATCTACTTTCAATCTTTGAGTTCGACAAAACCCAGCTACCTCGGGCCCGACTTGCTCTACATCGGACCCGACTTCCCTCTTGTCGCCAACATCGGGCCCGACGTGACACTTGTGTCGGTCCGACTGTTCTCTTTGTTTTCCTTTGTTTTAAGTTCTCCTTTCCAGCTTTCTAGTGTCTAGGTCAATCAACAAACATACTATCTAATCTCTTTAACTTCAACTAGGATAGATCCGTTTTCGCTTCAAAACCCTAAATTGACTATTCTGATTCAAAGTTTATGCTCTCGCTTCAACTATGAATGAGATATTCCTATCAACTTTTGTTTCAAGGGTTAAGAACAACATAATAGATTTATGCAATAAAAACAATCAAGACATGATCATAAACAAGCATGCACAACCATTGTTGGGTTTAACCCCAAACTTATAAGTGATGAAACCCGAATAACCGCTAGCTACGAGACAAGGAATGAGATTATTATATTCGAAAGTGCAAACACTTGCTTCTTTATTTATGATTTGATTATAAGGAGGAGATCGCGTGGGCCAATAACCTCACTGATGCGGCGCTCGATGACGAGGCTGCTCGGTATTCGGCCATGGTAAGCTTCCCCTTTTATGCATTTTATTTCTGTCTTCCTTTTGTTTCTTTTCTCACCCTCCTATAAATTTGCAGCACACCTTTTTTGATAATTATAACCGGAGTCGCATCATCCCTGCTCATGCGAGGATAGACAAAATGGAGGTGGCGCTTCAAGCTCGCAATGAGGTATGCGAGAGACAGGCCAAGGAACTGGCCGAGGTTGTGGAAAGGTCCAAGGCCGCGGAGGCTGCGGCTAAGAAGCGGGTTGAGGCCGCGGAGATCGCGGCGAGGGACGAGGCAAAGGCGGCGGCGGCGGCGAAGGAGGGGGAGAAACATGTGAGGGTAAGCTCTCCGCTGAGCACAAGTTCTTTAAGGAGAAGGAGGCGGAGGTTTTGAGGTCCGAGGAGGAGATCAGGCACCTTGAAGGGCGTATCGTCGAGCTCAACAAGGAGGTCGAGGCCGCGGGTCCCAAGTACGTGGACTCAGAGGAGTACAAGGCGGTGCTGGTGGAGAGCGTGAGGAAGATGTTCCACCAGGTCGTTCGCATTGGTGTTAAGCAGACGGTGGCCAAGTATGGGCACCTCGATCCTCGTATCATCTTCTTCAACCCTAATTACGATGAAACTATGGGGGAGTTGGGATCGGAGGATCCCGAGGGGGAATGTGAAATCTTCCTCAACGAGGATGGGACTATGTCAAGCACAGCGGCTCTCGAGGTAGATCCCGCTCAGGGGGAGCCGAGGGTCGTAGTTATAGACCCTCAGCATGCGGCTGATGTGTCCGGCTCCCAGCCCCCTGCTGTTACTGACCCTGGTCCTGAAGCTACCGCGGGGTCTGTCGTCAATGCCTCAGAAGCCGCCCCAGATTACGCCCTTCCTGCCGCCGAAGCCTTGAAGAAGTAGAGGCTGATTTTTTGTTCTCTTGCTAGTGTTCTTCTTCTTCTTCTTATTTTTTTGTTGGTGGCCCCACGGGGTTTGTAATTAAACATCCTGGACCTCGTGGCCTTTTTACCTTATGTCACTTTCTTTTCCTATATTTGTTTGTTTGTTTGTTTGCCTTAGTCTTCTTGTATACGTGTATCTTTATCCATCTAACCCCATGGTTTGAGTGCCACATCTTTTGTGGAACTCGGGCCACATCGGGTCTTTTAGTTCCGCATTGAGGTCATGAGCTTCGCTCGGACCTCGCCCTTCTCTAAATTCGACTTCACTGTTCTGGATGTTCGTACCAACCTAAACAATTGTTATGCCAAGATCTTGAGCCTTGTTCGGATCTCGCGTGATGATCCTGAGTCAAACGTACGAGATTCACGCAACTCCATACAAGTGCTAGTTAGAACTAGTATGGAGACAACTTATTACACGCATCCTGATCAAACTCGTCCGTTTATGATTCCGATTACGATGTCAGTGAGACTTGGATGGGGCATTACAACAACTTCCACAAGATCCTGTTTGTTGGCGAAGGCAACTTCTCGTTTTCATCGTGTTTAGCCGCCGCCTTTGGTTGTGCTTCCAATCTTACCGCCACACCCCCTTGACTCCTGTGGGGTGCGATTACAGCTCACTGAATAGAAATCTTTAACCTGGAGAAACATCCTGAGATTCGGTCCAACAAATCCGGCAGGATCGTTTTGACCTCGCCTCTTTAGATAATTAGCGAACCTTGCCTTCTTAGGGGGTCAACGAACCTCGTTCGATGAGGGGTGGATTTAAACACGAGATTCTCCAACCCCAATGCGGGAAGCGAGGGGTGGACTCAACGAGATTCTCCAACCCCAAGCGAGAAGCGAGGGGTCGACTCAACGAGATTCTCCAACCCCAAGTGGGAAGCGAGGGGTGGACTCAACGAGATTCTCCAACCCCAAGCGGGAAGCGAGGGGTGGACCTTAACGAGGTTCTCCAACCCCAAGCAGGAAGCGAGGGGCGGACCTTAACGAGGTTCTCCAACCCCAAGCGGGAAGCGAGGGGTGGACCAAACGAGGTTCTCCAACCCCAAGAGGGAAGCGAGGGGTGGACCTTAACGAGGTTCTCCAACCCCAAGCGGGAAGCGAGGGGTGGACCAAACGAGGTTCTCGAACCCCAAACAAGAAGCGAGGGGTGGACCTTAGCGAGGTTCTCCAACCCCAAGCGGAAAGCGAGGGGTGTACCAAACGAGGTTCTCCAACCCCAAGCGGGAAGCAAGGGGTGGACCAAACGAGGTTCTCCAAACCCAAGCAGGAAGCGAGGGGTGGACCTTAACGAGGTTCTCCAACTCCAAGCGGGAAGCGAGCGGTGGACCATAACGAGGTTCTCCAACCCCAAGCGGGAAGCGTGGGGTGGACCAAAGGAGGTTCTCTAACCCCAAGCGACAAGCAAGGGGTGGACCATAACGAGGTTCTCTAAACCCAAGCGGGAAGCGAGGGGTGGACCAAACGAGGTTCTCCAACCCCAAGCGGGAAGCGAGGGGTGGACCAAACGAGGTTCTCCAACCCCAAGCGGGAAGCGAGGGGTGGACCAAACGAGGTTCTCGAACCCCAAACGAGAAGCGAGGGGTGGACCTTAGCGAGGTTCTCCAACCCCAAGCGGAAAGCGAGGGGTGTACCAAACGAGGTTCTCCAACCCCAAGCGGGAAGCAAGGGGTGGACCAAACGAGGTTCTCCAAACCCAAGGAGGAAGCGAGGGGTGGACCTTAACGAGGTTCTCCAACTCCAAGCGGGAAGCGAGGGGTGGACCATAACGAGGTTCTCCAACCCCAAGCGGGAAGCGTGGGGTGGACCAAAGGAGGTTCTCCAACCCCAAGCGAGAAGCAAGGGGTGGACCATAACGAGGTTCTCTAAACCCAAGCGGGAAGCGAGGGGTGGACCAAACGAGGTTCTCCAACCCCAAGCGGGAAGCGAGGGGTGGACCAAACGAGGTTCTCCAACCCCAAGCGGGAAGCGAGGGGTGGACCTTAACGAGGTTCTCCAACCCCAAGCGGGAAGCGAGGGGTGGACCAAACGAGGTCCTCCAACCCCAAACGGGAAGCGAGGCGTGGACCTTAATGAGGTTCTCCAACCCCAAGCGGGAAGCGAGGGGTGGACCAAACGAGGTTCTCCAACCCCAAGCGGGAAGCGAGGGGTGGACCAAACGAGGTTCTCCAACCCCAAGCGGGAAGCGAGTGGTGGACCTTAACGAGGTTCTCCAATCCCAAGCGGGAAGCGAGAGGTGGACCATAACGAGGTTCTCCAACCCCAAGCGGGAAGCGAGGGGTGGACCAAAGGAGGTTCTCCAACCCCAAGCGAGAAGCGAGGGGTGGACCATAACGAGCTTCTTCAACCCCAAGCGGGAAGCAAGGGGTGGACCTTAATGAGGTTCTCCAACCCCAAGCGAGAAGCGAGGGGTGGACCAAACGAGGTTCTCCAACCCCAAGCGGGAAGAAAGGGGTGGACCTTAACGAGGTTCTCCAACCCCAAGCGGGAAGCGAGGGGTGGACCAAACGAGGTTCTCCAACCCCAAGCGGGAAGCGAGGGGTGGACCAAACGAGGTTCTCCAACCCCAAGCGGGAAGCGAAAGGGTGGACCTTAACGAGGTTCTCCAACCCCAAGCGAGAAGCGACGGGTGGACCATAACGAGGTTCTCCAACCTCAAGCGGGAAGCGAGGGGTGGACCAAACGAGGTTCTCCAACCCCAAGCGGGAAGCGAGGGGTGGACCATAACGAGGTTCTCCAACCCCAAGCGGGAAGCGTGGGGTGGACCAAACGAGGTTCTCCAACCCCAATCGGGAAGCGAGGGGTGGACCTTAACGAGGTTCTCCAACCCCAAGCGGGAAGCGAGGGGTGGACCTTAGCGAGGTTCTCCAACCCCAAGCGGGAAGCGGGGGATGGACCAAATGGGGTTTCGCTTTTCAAGAGAGATTTCTTTTTTGAAAAGCCTGCAATCCTTCATTCACCAAAAATGTAGGGAACAACGAGGTTTCACGAATTTACATGTAATATTTTTTGAGTCGCGCTACGTTCCATGTCTTGATCAGTTTACGCCCCTCGCTGTCTTTGAGTTTAAAAGCTCCGGGCGCGACTTCCTCCCCGAGGAGGTATGGTCCTTCCCAGTTAGGGTCCAATTTGCCTCCCTCGGTGCGTCTCATAACGAGGTTTCCTGTGGCCAAAAGGCGAGGTCTTACCTTCTTGTCGTGGTATACGGCGACACGTCGCTTGTATTCTCTGGAGCGTAGGTCTGCCACCTCGCGAATCTCGTCCCGGAATTGCAGCTGGACCCTAAGGTTGGCTTCGTTTTCTTTTTCGTCGAATTTGTACACCCTTGCCGATGGGATCAGGGTTTCTACGGGAACGAGTGCATCCGCCCCGTGGGTTAGACCGAAGGGTGTTTCGCCCGTTGCGCGACGCGCGGTCGTGCGATACGTCCAATGGACGAGTGGGAGTTACTCGGCCCAACGGCCTTGTGCCACGCCCAGGCGCTTCTTTGTGTCTGTCAAGATACGGGCGTTGACGTTTTCTACCTGACCATTGGACTAGGGATGGGCCACGGAGGAAAATTTGAGGTGGATGCCGAGTTCAGAGAAGAAAGCCCGAGTCTCTTCGCAGTCGAATTGGGGGCCATGATCGGTCATGATTGTCATGGGGACACCGAAACGACAAACGAGGTTCTTCCACAGGAATTTGCAGACCTTTGCCCCGGTGATTTTTGTCATGGCCTGCGCTTCGATCCACTTCATGAAGTAGTCGACAATGACCAAAATGTATTGCACCTGGCCAGCTGCTTTGGGGAAAGGACCTAAGATGTCCATTCCCCACATCGCGAATGGGCACGGTGCGTGGATGCTACGGAGGGGGGCCGTCGGGGTGTGTTGGAGGTTCTCGTGTTTCTGGCATCCGATGCATCTTTGGACGTAAGCTTGTGGATCTTCTCGGAGAGTGGGCCAGAAGTACCCCAAGTGGACGATCTTCTGTGCCAAAGACCTCCACCCCGGGTACCCCCCACAAACTCCCTCGTGCACTTCGTAGAGGACGTGGTTCGTGACCTCGGGCGGTATGCATAGAAAGTTGGGTTCAGCGTAGCCTCGGCGGTAGAGCTGGTCTCCGATGACGCAGTAGCGGGCTGCTTGCATTTTTAGTTTCCTAGCCAGCGCATGATCTTCTGGGAGGACACCGCTTTGTAATACCGCGATACTGGGAACCTCCAGTCCTCGGTCTTTATGGATAGGACCTCGCCATCAACACTTCGTGAGCGTTTTCTTTCTATCATCACGTGGTTCCCTACCTCCAAGGGGAGCGTGGAGCCCAGCCTTTTGAGAGCGTCTGCTTTTGTGTTCGAGGCTCACGGGATTGATTCTACCGCAAAGGTTTCTAGGAAGGATACCAGGGCCTTCACCTTTGCTCGGTAGGCTGGCAGAAAACCTGTCTTGGTGTCGTAGTGGCCGTTGAGATGCCGTGCTACCAACTCGGAATCTGTGTAGACCCTGATTTGCAGGCTCCGCTAAGCAGCACCATTTCGATCCCGGCGATCATGGCCTCGTATTCGGCGTCGTTATTGGTGGCATCAAAGGCGAAGTTGAGGGAGTACTCTGTCTCGATTGAGGGGCCAGTAAGGAAAACGCCGGCCCCGCCACCGACGTCACATCGTGAGCCGTCGACGAACACCTTCCACTCCTCCGAGCTTGTGTCGCTTTCGGGGAAGGTGACCTCTACCATGAAATCGGAAAGGGCCTGTGCCTTCATCGTGGTCCTAGGGAGGTAACTGATGTCGAACTCGGAGAGCTCGACGGCCCACTTCGTCATACGCCCGGAGAGGGCAGGCTGATGTAGGATTTGACGGAGTGGGAGGTCTGAGAGGACCTGAATGGGATGTGCATCGAAGTAAGGGCGTAGGCGCCTCGCGACGGTCACCACCGCTAGTGCCATTTTCTCCGTCGGGGAGTATCGCTGCTCCGCAGGTTGGAGCACACGACTGACAAAGTACACCAGGTGCATGGCTTCCCTGGTGAGCACCGCGCTGACTGTTTCGGGACTCACCACTACGTATAATTGCAGGTCTTCGCCCGCATGCAAGGGCGACAGGGTGGGGAGCTTTGTGAGGAAGGTCTTTAACTCCGAGAAGGCAGTCTCGAGGCTCTCGTCCCAGACGAACTTGTCATTCTTCTTGAGGGCGGCAAAGAAAGGAAGAGATTTGTCCGCTAAACGGAAGCAAAATCTCCCCAAGTAATTTACAGCGCCATTGAGTCGCTGTACCACGGTTCGAGATCTAGGAGACCTCATCGAGAGGATCGATTCGATTTTGGCGGGTTGACGTCGATCCCGCGCTCGCTGATCATGAAGCCCAAAAACTTCCCCGATGATATGCCGAAGACGCATTTCTAGGGGGTTCAGGCTGAGTTGGTGATGCCTGAGGGTGGTGAAGACCTCGGCGAGATCGGCCAGATGTTCACCGGGGTTCTTGCTTCACACCACGATGTGATCGACGTAAGCCGACACATTTCTGCTCAGGTGGTCTTTGAAGACCCGATCGATGAGGCGTTGGAAAGTGGCACCGGCGTTTTTGAGGCCAAATGGCATGACCTTGTAATAGTATGTCCCACGCTGGGTGATGAAGGACGTCTCTTCCTTGTCACGCGGATTCCTCGAGATCTGATTGTATCCCGAATAAGCGTCGAGGAAGCTCAAGACCTCGTGCCCCGCGGTTGAATCTACGAGCTCATCAATCGAGGGCAGAGGGTAGCTATCTTTGGGACATGCCTTGTTGAGATCCTTGAAATCTACACATATCCGCCACTTACCGCTGGCCTTCTTGACTAACATGACATTGGACAGCTATCTCGGATACTGGACCTCGCAGATGAAATCCGCGGCTAGCAGCTCCTCGTTCGCGGCAATCGCTCTTTCTTCGTTCATTTTTCTTCGACGCTGCACCACAGGGCGAATGGCGACGTCGATGTTCATGGAGTGCTGAGCCAATGTCCTCGGAGATCTTTTGCAGTCCAGGCGAACACGTTGCGGGATCCAGCAAGCAAGGCCTCTAGTGACGTCGCTGCATCTCCGGCGAGGCACCCCCAGAGGTAGATTTTCTCGGAGTTGTTTTCGAAGGGGGTGATCACCCTTCTTTCTACCTCGGGGGTGGAGATTGTGAAATCCCGGACCTCCAGATCCGCTTCGCCGGAGGCCGCTACCATGAACAAGGGGAATTTTTTATTTGCCGAGGTCATGTAGCAAACGCGGCCCTCTTCTTGGTTGCCCTTCACCTCTCTGACACCACCTTCGATGGGGAACTTCATCTTGAGGTGGTAGATGGAGACCACTGCCTGGAACTTCATCAAGGAGACTCTCTCGATGATTGCGTTGTAGGCTGAAGGTAGGTGCACCACCGTAAATTCTATCACCTCGGTTCTCGTTGTGGGGCTAGTACCGAGTGTCATCCACAGGTCTATGAGACCAGCGACATCGACCTCGTTTCCCGAGAAGGAGGTGAGCTTCCCAGCGTAGGGCTTCAAAGATGTCGCGGAGATTCCCAACTTCTCGAAAGCGCCAAAATACATGATGTCCACGGAGGAACCCATGTCCACCAGTATCCGCTTCACTATCTTCGAGCCCAGTTGAGCGTGTATCACCAGGGGGTCGAAGTGGGGCATGTGGAGTCCCTCGGCGTCCTCAAAGGTGAAAGCCAGACCCACGTGGGATCGTGAGGTCTGCGTCACGCTGTATACCGAGGGCTCATGGTGACTTGCCCTCTCTTATCTCTTCCTTGTCGCCTGCTCGAACCCGCCAGCGAGGGCCCGCCCGAGATGGTATTGATGTATCCATCGGGCGCCGCGGCTTGTACGGAACGTGACTGCCTCGTAGGGGTGTGTTGCTCCGCGTTGCTTGGTCGAGACTGGGTTGGTCCCTGCTGCACGAGGTTGGCTCGTGACGCGGGGTTGGCGCGTCTTTTTTTATTTGGGTTGTAGGTGGGGCCACCTTTGCCTTTGTAACCTCGTGTCTTCCCGCCGAAGCAGCTCCAACCCCCACCGCCACTCCCGCGGTTGTCGTAGCGGTTGTTGTTTCTGTTGTCGTTGTTGTTGTTGCCTCTATTGTTGTTGTTGCTTCTATTGTTGTTGTTGTTGCTCTTGTAGTCGGCGCGCCGGTCATGAGTTTGCGTCATGTATGCATCCCTCGCGGCCGGTGCTGCCACCTTAGCCTTTCGCTTAGCCTCGGTCATGACTTCCTTGTCGGTCCTCGGTCGCGAGCTCTGGCTGGCAGAATCCTCGGCGTAGACCTACGCCGTGATCCGAGCACACAGACCCTCATACGTCGTCGGGTTCTTAAGAAAGATGCGATTCTTAAAATCCCCCTAGCAAAGGTTGCCCATGAGGATATCTCGCACCGACGCCTCGTCGATGTCTGCGATCTCCGCGACTGCGGTGGTGAACCTCGTGAAGAAGGTACCCAACTTCTCGTTTTCCCCCTGTTCAATGCCGCGGAGATCGCGCATGTTCCTCTTGCGCTTCCTCGAGCCGTTGAAGTGCCCGACGAAGGACTCGCACAACTGGGAGAACGAGGCTATCGACTTGACTTTGAGGCTGGAGAACCACGTCATTGCCGCTTTGTCCAGAGTGGTCGGGAAGATACGGCAGAAAATGGCGTTATTATAGGAGTTGACGTTCATTTGGATGGCGTAGTGCTTTATGTGGTCCTCGGGGTCGGTCGTGCCGTCGTGGAGTCCCATTTGCGGCCAGTGTAAACCCTTGGGCATGTGTGCATCCTGCATCTCAGGCTCAAAGGGATTCTTGTACCCACTCTCGACGGATGGGCGGGCAGACTTTGATTTTGATTTTGCCAAAGGGGGTGCCGCGCTTGTTGCCGTTTCGGACAATGCTGTGTCGCGCCTCCCTGTACGTCGCAAATGGGATCGCGAGATCTGCATCAGATCCCGGGAGGGTCTCTCTTTGGTGGAGCCATTAGTGGGCGTCTCCTGCCCCGGCATATATCCGGGGACATACGCGGGCACATACGGAGTGAGGTTGCCCCTGGGAGGGAATCAGGACATATGGGGGAGCTTGGCCCTACTGGTACTGTTCGTAACCCGGGTAGGGATACGGGTTAGGAGGCACGCCACCCTGTTCATACCCGTGGAACGGGTATGGGTTTTGTGGAGCGTTGTACGTCCAACCTGGCGAAACCACAAAAGGGTACCCCGGGGGACCTGCCGTCATCCACGGCGGGGTCTCCGCCATGTTGTGGGGATGTTGGGGAAAGGAATTGTTTAGGAAGCCATTTTGAGGGGGTTTTCAAGGAGCCAAGGTTTGCACTAATCGGGAGACTGCTTAGGATGAAGAAGCTTCCCACAGACGGCGCCAGTGATGAAACCCGAATAACCGCTAGCTATGAGACAAGGAATGAGATTATTATATTCGAAAGTGCAAATACTTGCTTCTTTATTTATGATTTTCTCCCAATAATGAGGTTACACACCTACGAGGCTGATAAACAACTTGAGAATTACACCTAGACCTCCTACGAAGTTCTGAGATCAAACTTAAATGTCGCGAGATTGACCCTAGGGCGAGGTAGATTTGGGTGTGTGGTTTAGAGAACCTTGTGAGATTTTGTAGCGAGGTCTTTAGTGTAGGCGAGGTCTTTATATGACTTGAAGTCTTTTTGTGGACTTCTCCTGTCTGTAGCGAGGTCTTTTGACGATGCTTCTATCATGTTGATCTTCAACAAGCAAGAGAGTTCTTGAGTTCAAGAGGTTTTTCGGCCCCTTCTTCCTACGAGGTTCTCCTCTATTTATAGAGAATTGGGGAGCTGAGTTTAGGTCAAGGTCCGATGTAGGATGCCCGAAAAAGGGTCTTTTTGATTGGTCCGGGGGTGAGATCACTTGTGGTTGGTTCGGGGATGAGGTCGCTTGTGATTGGTTCTGGGATGAGGTCGCTTGTGATTGGACCGTGTGGGTGGGTGTATTAGTGGAGTCGTTGGCGAGGTCTAGACCTTGTCCCGGAGATTTGGGAGACCTCGTGAGGGTATAAACTTTGTTTAAATAAATGAGAGGTATGGATGTGGGTCCCTGAATCGCCCATGGGAATCTCTCCGGGCCTACTTGTTTTTGGTACTCCGGGCCCACTTCTTATTTTACTGTTTTGGACATCATCAATAAGGAAGACTACTCACAATTTATGATTAAATTAAAAACATCCAAATAAAATGAAATAGAAAGCTTACAACTTTGAGTCTTAACAAAATTTGTCTTCCAAGCAACTCCACAATCTCTTCCCCCTCTCTCCTCACACGCCTCCTCTCTCTCCCTTCTACCCTAAAACTAGGTTAATTGTGGCATAAGAAATCTAAAGAGGGAACAAGGGTATTTATAGAAAAATTAATCTATCTATAAGGAAATAAATCTTCTAATAGAATATATCCCTTAAAACTATCTAATAACATAAAATAAAATAGGATAAAAGATCATTAAAATGCGCCAACTCGGTATTCGTTACACCTCGGTAACGAGCTGTTACAGCACTACGAATAGCCTTGAGTAAGACTTGCGTAGCGGGTTCGTTACAACTCCGTTTGACTCGATTCTTTTTCCTATGTCCTTGTAACGACTTACGTAGCGGGTTCGCTATCTCTTTCCAAGCTCAAACTTGATCTTCAATTTCTTTATGGACTTCATTCCCTGAGTTTTTCCTTGAGTGTTTCTCCTAGATTTTTCTCTTTTCCTCAAAAGTGCTCCAAACAGCTTCTAAAAACCTATAAAACACCACCAAGGCTTATGTAGACTCCATATCTCAAGATTATACGAAAACCTACACAAACGACTCAAAATAAAATACAAAACTAAAGAAAAAGACTCAAAAACACTAAAAACACACCCTAAAAACACGACTAAAAAAGCGGACATCACACGGGAAGAAAGTAAGCTACGATCACAAGAGTGAAGCACGCACCCAAGACTCAGCCATCTAATGCGGTTACTCGTCCCGAGAAACATGGGAGGTGGCTAGAGCATAAAGGGATGCCTTAGAACCATGGGCATCGTGGGAGAAAATTAGTTTGATAAGAGAGAGAGGGTAGTTTTATGATTCATTTAGTTGTATGCACACGAACCAAAAGCAAAACTCTCAAGAAGAGAATACTTGTAACTTCGATCACGATAATCCAACCGTTTTCTTTTCAATTCTTTGAGCTTGAATTTGATCGTTTCACCAATCTAGGGTGTTAAACCCAAAATCCCTTCGGCCCATTTAGTAAGCCGAGCCCACAAACAGGCAAGGAAGTCACCAGTTGATTTGACCGCAAAAGGATCTAGGAACGAAGGGAAGTCATCAGTTATTCAACTGAAGGAAGAAAGCTTCTATCACGAAGAAGAGAAGCGTGTTCAGAAGATAACGGCTATGGCGTTTTTCACCTCCGATATACGGGGGAAGTGGATAGTAGTTAGGGATATGGCCTATAAATCCGTAAATCATGGGAGGTGGGAAGCAACCGTTGAAACGAGGGGGTTTATAGAGAGCTTTTGTCCTCCGCATCATAAAAATTCTTACTATCTCGCAGTTTGTGCTTTCCTTTCAATTCGATATAGATTTGTTAGTCAAATTTTTCTCCAAAAAAATTTGGCGCCCACCATGGGGGCCTACGATCGAAAATGATTCATCTCCTCGAGTTGAAGGAAGTTCAGGAAGATTGCCATGAGCAACCCTAACGAAGGTAGCCAAGACCTAAACACCGGGGATGATGGAGGTGCAGGCCAGGACACATCGGCAACACTTCGCCTCGAACTATCCGAGTTCGATCAAAGGCTCAAAGCTTTGGAGAAGGAACTGACTGATCAACGTGCTTGCAACGAAAAGCACAAGGCTAGTATCGAGCAGTTAACCACCGATAACGATGGTTTACGCTCCCAACTCCGATCGATCCGTGTCCTCTGTCGGCCCGCGTGCCTGAGTAACAGATCGAGCCCGAAACAGTGGGGGTGAAGGTTCCCCTAGAAACCACACCGGGCGATGTGAGGGGAACCTTGGTTTAGAGTTCGTTACTCCACCAACAACGGTCCCCGGGGTGACATCATTTACCCCTACTTAGGGTAACCCTATTAGCGAGGGGGCAAGGGCACCCATACGCCTTCGATCGACGTGATAGGTTAGCCCTCGGCACATTGAAGATGAGGTCATGGATGCTGACGAGGATTAGGACCGCCGCTATCCTCGAGACCTCAAAAGTGTCGTCGGAAACCAATTCAGAATGTTCACCGAGCAATTGGCGAAGATACCCGGGGTTCCACAACCCATAGAGAAGGAAGCGGTTGACGGTGATGACGAATCACCTTTCGCCCCTCACATTGCCCAAGTCGAGATATCGAAGAAGTTCTCGGTACCCAACATGATCCCGTATGATGGCACGAGGGATCCCGATGAACACATTGTGCTTATTCAAGCACACGATGATGAACAGTGCAGTTTCGAACCACTCCCGTGATGCACTAATGTGCAAGGGATTCAGAGCAACTCTTTCAGGGTCGACCTTGAAGTGGTTTGTCAACCTTCCAAGAGGAAGCATCCGCTCTTTCGCTGAGTTGATGGATTTATTCTGAGTGCAATTTGCTAGTAGTCAGCCGGAGATTCGAGAAGCAGTCTAGCGATCTATACCGGATTATCCAAAAACCGGAAGAATCCACCCGGGAGTACCTAGACAGATTTAATCGGGAGAAGATCTTCGTCCCGCACTGTGACGTTCCGATGGTTATGGAAGCCTTCCGTCAGGGGGTAAGTCAAGATAGAGAGCTCTACAAAGAGCTCACTAGACATCCTTGCCACAGCTTAGAAAATGTGCAAACCAAGGCTTTGGCTAAAATCATGCTTTAGGTGGATTTGAACATGAGGAAGCCTGCAAGCGTCTAGGAAAGGCTAGACAAGAAGGCAACACCAGATCACCGTCGAGAACGCCGTGACAAACCATATCGGCGCCCTCATCTTGACGCGGTGAAGGTGAACGTCGCCGAGACCAAGTCGGCCAAACCGTTACTGCCTAAGTATGATGAGTTCAACCTGGGTATATCCCCTGAGGACCTCGTGAAGAACATAGCCCAAACAATATGAGGCGTTAGGTGGAAGAAATGGAATGAAAAGCCCTATCCAAATAAGGACATGAGTAGGTGGTTTGACTTCCATGATGACTATGATCACGTAACCAAGGAGTGCGTGGCCCTAAGAAGAGAGATTGCCTACCTCGTATCTTGGGGAAGAATCAAAGAAGTTGCGCCAAATGCGCAAGTCCCCCCGGATGTCGTAGAAGTCTCGCGCACAAGAAGGCCAACGTCGCCAGTACCTGCCAAGGTCGTGAATGTTATCACCGGAAGGTCAAGCGTATGCAACCTTACGTATTCAGCAGCCAAAAGGAATGCGAGAGAAGGCACTCTCCATCGCTCAGCGCAAATGAAGAAAGACGTCATCAATCTTGAAACACATTTTGACGAGGATGACGTCAATGGTCTTGAAGGACCCCACCATGACGGTCTCGTGATTTCACTATCGATAGGAAACGTCTTAATGAAGCGAGTCCTCATTGATACCGGAAGTTCAAGCAACCTCATGACGTTGGAGGCTTTGAGAGGAATGGGGCTGAGCGAGAAGGACGTGAAGAAGAACCCCACGACACTCGTAGGCTTCAACGGAGAAGTGAAGCACACTGTGGGAGACATCATCCTTCCCACGTAGGCAAAGGGTGTGAACATCCAGGTTAGATACTCTATTATTGATTGTCCTTCTAGTTATAATGTAATAATGGGAAGACCATGGCGCCATGACATGAGAGTCGTACCATCTACTTACCACAAGATGGTGAAATTCCCAACACCGTGGGGGCTTCAAGAGATCCAAGGAGATCAAAGAACGTCCCGAGAGTGTTACAAATCGGCGCTGAAGCCAGCCGCCAATCAAAGTCCACCTAGCAATTAAAAGAGACCACTAACTCCACCTCTCAAAAAAAAAAAAAGAAAAAGGAAAGAAAGATGAACATGTAGAGGAAGTGGTCCTAGACCAATCTAACCTCAATCGGTCCGTAAAGATTGGAAAACGCTTGGAGTTATCCATGAGAAATGAGCTGGTAGACTTCTTAAGTAAAAATGTAGAATGTTTTTCTTGGTCCCATGAGGACACGGTGGGGATCGATCCCGAGAGTATCACTGACAGGTTGAATGTGGATCCTAATCACCCATCGGTAAAGCAGAAAAGAAGGAAATTCGCTGCCGAGAGAAATAAGATAGTGGATGAAGTAGTGTGAAAGATGATGGAAACTGGAAAGATCAAAGAGGTCAAATACCTAGAGTGGCTGGCAAACGTAGTCTTCGTCCCCAAAAAGAACGAAAAATAGAGGATGTGCGTTGATTTTACGGATTTGAACACATGCTTGTCCCAAGGATTAATTTCCGTTACCTCACATAGACGCCCTAGTAGATGCTATGGCGGGCCATAAGTTGTTGACTTTCATGGACGCCTTCAGTGGTTACAACCAGACTAAGATGGAAGAAAGTGACCAAGAGAAGACATCCTTCATCACCAGTAAGGGAACATATTGCTACAAGGTAATGCCCTTTGGGTTGCGGAACGCCGGAGCCATGTACCAAAGGCTAGTGAATAAAATGTTCCAAGGCCAAATCGGAGAGACTATGGATGTATACATGGATGACATGCTTGTCAAATCGAAGAAAGTTGTAGATCACAGAAGTCATCTAGAGAAAGCTTTTGAAATCTTAAAGCAATATAATATGATGGTGAACTCGCAGAAGTATACTTTCGGCTTGAAGTTAGGAAAGTTCAAAAGGTATCTGGTCACCCAGAGAGGGATAGAAGCCATCCCCGAGCAGGTTCTAGCCATAGTAAAGCTTAAGTCTCCAAGATGCGTGAAAGATGTTCAAAAGCTCACTGGGCAGATCGTTGCGTTGAATAGGTTCATATCTACATCAGCAGACTGATGCCATCTCTTTTACGAAGTACTTAGAAAGAAAAAGTGCTTCCAGTGGACCGCCAGACATGAGGAGGCTTTCCAAGAGCTAAGGAAATACTTCTCTGATCCCCTAATCCTAGCAAAACCCGAAACAGGAGAGGCCCTACCCTTATACATGGCCGTTACCAAGCAAGCCTTCAGTGGAGTGTTGGTCCGAGAACACGACGGGCAACAACAACCTGTATACTATGTAAGTAGGACTCTCCTGCCGAGACCTGCTACTCTTCCTGGGAAAAGTTGGTTTTAGCACTAGTCATGTGCTCCAACAAACTTCGCCCGAACTTTGAGGCACACATGATAGTGGTGAGAACAACACATCCATTGAAAACGGTCATGCATAAGCATGAATTCACAAAAAGAATGGCTAAGTGGGCAATTCATTTAACTGGGTTCGACATTAAGTACGAGCCTAGAACTGCAGTGAAGTCTCAGGCACTAGTTGACTTTGTGGTTGATTTTAGTCCTACCATGGAAGAGAGATCCCAGTGGAGCTAATGACGCTATAAGCTAAGTCTCTGGTCAAATCGACGCTTCACATAGATGGCGCCTCTAATGCTGGAGGAACAGGGATATGAGTAGTCCTAAAATCAACACAGTGGCACAATTCGTGAGATGCACGTTCGAAGCTACGAACAATGAAGTCGAGTACGAGGCTCTGATTTTTCATCTAATTCTTGCAAAAGACATTGGCATACGGCAGATAGAAGTCAATTGTGACTCATTCTTGATAGTCAACCAAGTTTTGGGGTTATATGAAGCAAGGTATGAGACGATGATAGCTTATCTAGATGTGGTAAAAAATCTAATTTCTCGGTTCGAGAAGGTATCCTTCGCACCGATCCTAAGAGAGCAGAATGCTCAGGCAGATTCTCTCTCCTGTCTAGGGTCAACCATTGATCTTAACGAGTATCCTGTAATCCCGATGATTCACATCTTGGTTCATGCCATTAGAAGAGCTCGTACCGATGACATCAAGAGATCAGATAGTATGACCAAAGACGTCTGCCTTCCTAGAACTACTTCCCACAACGACGTCTTCATGAGTAGTGAGGACGTCGATGCTAGAAGTTATCGGAATGATCCCGACCCAGATCTGCCTTTGAGTAGCTCGAGTCACGAGAGAAATTCCTTTGATCCCTCGGAGGCCAACGAAGCACCTTGGACACAGTCGTACATGGATTAGATAACCAAGGGAAAACTTTTGGAAGATAAAATCGAAGCTAAGTTGTTAAGGATGAAGGCTACAAAGTTTACAGTAGAGGGCGGGAAACTGTTCCACATGTCGACAATGGGAACACTACAACGTTGCCTAGGCAAGGAAAGTGTTCAGAGACTTCTTGACGAACTCCATGAGGTAGACTGTGGGAACCATACCGGAGGGAGAAGTCTATCCAACAAAGCCCTTCGGAAGGGGTGGTATTGGCCTACTATGAGAAAAGATGTTCTAGACTTTTGCCGTAAATGTGACGCCTGCCAGAGGCATGCGCCAATCGTTCACCAACCTCCTGATCCCCTCTACACCACACTCATGCCATGACCCTTTATGCGATGGGAGATGGACATAGTCGGGAAGTTACCCCCTTTGTCCGGACAGAGAGTATTCTTCCTTGCAATGACTGATACTTCTCTAAGTGGATCAAGGCTGAAGCTTATCGAGAGATCAAGGATAAACAAGTGATCTCTTTCATCATCATGAATATCCTCTATCATTTTAGGGTACCCTCGGAGATTGTGTGTGACAATGGTTCTCAATTCATAAGCCATAGGACCAAAGACTTCTGTAGTCGCTGGAAAATCAGCCTCGTCACCTCAACACCCCGCTATCCCCAGTCAAATGGGCAGGCCGAGCCTAGCAACAAGGTGATCATAAACAATTTGAAGAAGTGTCTAGTGAAAACTAAAGGAAATTGGGCTGAAGAGCTCCCTTACATCCTTTGGGCCGATCGAACGACGCCAAAAGTAGCGACCGATCAATCTCCTTTCTCGTTAACACACGGATGTGAAGCGGTCATTCCCGCAGAAATTCTCATCCCAACTGCTCACACTAGCTTTTTGACCGAAGAAAAGATTCATTTGGAGTTGTCGGCTGACTTGGATACTTTTGACGAGCTTCGTGACCAAGCCCGATTACGCCTAGCTAGACACCAGCAACAAGTCACCCGGAGCTACAACCAAAACGTGAGGATCCGAACCTTCCGAATCGGTGACTGGGTACTACGAAAAGTCTTTCAAAGTACCAATGAAACCAAATCGGGTAAACTAGCTCCGACATGGGAAGGACCCAACAAAATAACAGGGATCATCGGACAAGATGCATACCAGCTGGAATCCAAAGACGGAGAAGCCATCCCAAGAAGCTGGAATGCGATACATTTGAAGAAGTACCACTTCTAAGGGAAGTCTTCCTTTATCGGAACGTAAACTTCTCTGGAGCTCCCGACAGAAGGTTTCTTCGCCAGACACTCAAGACACTCGAGGTCATCTATCCATTGTTATTATCTTGCCTTTGCTCTAAGTTCATCCTTTTCATAGTGTGTTTGCGATAAAATTGTTTGTGTGAAAATTCCTTGTTGTGTGACTTCTATGTTATGGTTTTTTGTTGAATAAATTTTGCGTGCATCATTACTTAGTCACATTTATTTCCTTTTTGAATGAGTAGAAGTATTCAATCAAAAGCATATTTTATTCATTATCATGTAGCATACATCGTACAATCGAACACAAGTGCAAATAGTAGAGGTAATAATCCTAGACTAAAGACGTATTTAATCAACCAATCTTCCTAAGAGAGAATTCCGACGCGATACTCATCACCCACCTGGAAACCTCCTCCGGTAAGCGCAGCTGCCACCCGGGACCAGAGACTTATACACGAGTCCTCGTCTTGAAGCCTTCAGTCCAAAGCATCCACGCATCCTGAAAACCCTGCACATAAAGGAAGGACAATACCAAGCAAAAATGCGCAAGAAAGAAAGCATGCATGCACCAAAAACATCTACTTTCTCTTCCTCAGAACAAATTGTTTGTGGCCCCTAAATGACCCATACACACCAACAACAATTTGTTAAAAAAAAACCACCACAAAAGAAATCTTTTACAAGGGCCCACGGCCCTAATCTTCATAATTGTCAGAAACGCCCCTTAGTTCCTCCATTGCGTCCGTTAAAGGCCCATCCAACCATTTGCCTTGGTTAGGTGTTACGCCCGCGCTCGGATCACGATCACCACCATCTTCCTCCGCGTCGAGAGAGGCGAAAAGCTCATTGCCTTGAGCCGGCTGATCTGGGGGATAGCAATCATGAAAGGACGCGATCTCAGCATCTAGATCCCAGTTGGAATGCTGACCAGCCATGAACTGTTTGATTGTTTCCACCCTAGACATCATCGAGTAATAGGCTCTGATCTCGCCAACCTCCTTAAGAATTCTCCTATCGCAGCCTCGAGCTCATTGATCTGGGATCGATCCGAAGCAGCTTGAGAAGACTGACGCTTGACCATCTCAGCAAGTTTCGCAAGCTTGCCTGCATCCATCTTCTGGCGTTCGACTGCAAGAGTTGTTTCCCTCTCCAAGGTAACCTTCTCAGCGTCCCACTTAGCCTGATGCTCTCTTAGGATCTGATCCTCTTTGTCAACGGCATCTGCAACCCAGAGAACGCTTTGTAAGGCCTATACACCAGGGCAGGATATCGTTCGCAGTAAGATAAAAAAAGAGAAGAAGAAGAATAACTGGATGAAAGCGAACCTTCCAAACCAATAGATCGGCATCTCTAACCAGGGCTGGAGTGGGAACTTCCAAGCGAGGCTTCTTTGAAACATGAGCACCACGGAGTTTCTACCACAGATATGAAGGACCCTTCTCATCCAGGTCAATGACTTCTGTAACACGAGGCGATGGTCTCTTGGCAAGGGTCACCGTCGCCGCTACCTCTATCTTTACCTTGAGGTCCAAAGGAGGTCTCTTGTCACTCGGCTGAAGCTTTTTCTAAATCAGAGTTGTAGCAGAGAAACTCCTCCCCAAGGAACAAGAAGCTTCTGGGAAGACAAACGTTAAAACCCATAGACAAAATTGGTACAAAATTCAAAAGCAAAGGAAAAAAGTACATATTCGCAGGGTTCTTTATGGGGTTCGTGGCCACCTCAGTGAGCTTCCCAAGCGCTGGGGCACTATCCTTGATTGTCTTCTTAGAGCTTCCCGATCTCGCATCATCCTCGTCGTCCAATTGACTCTCAGTGACTGTAGTCGTCTTGTTTCTTGATTCACCTTCGAGCACTTGTTCCGCGGAGCTCCAATACGTTCTCTTCGCTTCAGGAAGAACGAAGAGTTTTCTGCATGCTTCCGAATCCAGGACATGGATCTCCAGGCTAGATCAAACTGCATGTAAAGCCATCAAAATTAAATACCCGGTAAGAAACGGCATGTAACAGCAGGGGGTGTGGAAATTAGGGTTAGGAATACTTACTCTTAGTAGTCGAAGAAAGCTGCTTGGTACATCGCACCCAGTGTAGACTTCTCCATGAAAAAGAAGTGCGAGGCCCAATCCTTGTCATTCACCTTTGATTTCGGAATCAATTGGTTCCTGGCGTCCCTCACGTGGAGAATAAAACGTCCAGTCTTGAGAGGACAAACCCGATGCGCACATAGTAGATCCTGCACGGTGTAGTCAATCTTCTCCCCCAGACAGGTTTCACTTATCTAGTATAAAATCTTCCACACCGACGGCATCAATTGCGCCGGAGAGGCTTTGGGAGCCATCAAGAAATTCTGGATCAAGGGAGAAAAAGGGAAAAGAGCCCCCAGAGTGAAGGGATACTCCAAGAAGAAGATCCAACCCTCCTTGACCCAGTCCATGGCTTTGCACGTCGGGATGTAGAAGTTGGTGCCCGTCGGAAAACCGTGGTTTCGGACTATAGTCGCTACTGCATCCGAAGAGAGAGAGTACGGGCAACAGTCATGGGCTTCGAGAGTATGGGAGGACTCGAAACCCATGCTCTTAGCGTCAGTATTGGCCATGGAAAACGTGTAGTAGAGAAATAGGGTGAAAACTGGAAACTGAAGCAAGAAGACGATGAGGCAAAAGACAGGAAGAGATCAACGGATATCTCCGAAGAGGTCTGGGCTTGAGCATTTAAAGCCTAAGCGATGTGACTCTTCATTCTCCCGAGAATGATCGGACGGACGGGATTAAGCTGTGTCACACGCTGCCTGTAGCTCACGCGACAAATCCGATCCAAATCCCGCCTAAAAGATTTGGATCTGGATTTAGGGGTATTGTTAGGCCCAAAATCCCTTCGGCACATTTAGTAAGTCGAGCCCACAAACAGATAGGGAAGTCACCGGTTGATTTGATCGCAAAAGGATCCAGGAACGAAGGGAAGTCATTAGTCATTCAAGAGAAGGAAGAAAGCTTCTGTCATGAAGAAGAGAAGTGCGCTCAAAAGATAACAACTATGGCGTTTTTCACCTCCGATATACGCGGGAAGTGGATAGTAGTTAGGGATATGCCTTATAAATCCAGAAATCATGGGAGGTGGGAAGAAACCGTTGAAACGAGGGAGTTTATAGGTAGAATTTTGCGGTTTTTACAGACAAACGCTTGTAATCGAGAAGATAATCAAAAGAGAGCTTTTGCCCTCCACATCATAAAAATTCTTACTTTCTCGTAATTTGTGCTTTCCTTTCAATTCGATCGTGCCCCAATCCAGGATAGAGATTTGTTAGTCAAATTTTTGTCCAAAAATTTTTGGAGCCCAACGTGGGGCCCTATGATCGAAAAAGGTTCGTGTTTCCAGATCGAAAGAAGTTCGAAAATTCACTATGAGCAATTTTGGAAAAGGTAACTAAGAGCAACACACCGGGGGTGACGAAGGCGCACGCCAAAGCAGCGCTCCTCCAAAAATTTGAGAAAGAATATTAGATCGGATCGTTGCATACTTGAGATCCAATCCAATCAAAATTATATAAACGAACATATTATAAATGAACAGATTCGTTCTTGCACATAATTAATGAGCCAATTTGTTGCAAATCTTCTTCAAGGAACTGTAATAAGTTGTGATGGATTGACTGTTCTGAGTGCGCGCATAGGGACAAATAAGATCGCAGTTGCTAAACTAGGGGACAATTTCTTCTAGGAAAACATTTTTTGAAATTATCTCATAATTCTCTCGTCGTATCAAAATAAGTAAAAGTCAATCGGATCGCCTCTTCGATTCACTTGATAATCCAAACCACAAGCATGGACTTCATACCACACCAATCATCCAAATTCCCCAAATCATCGGGCTTCTTGATCAAACCGTCAAAGAAACAGAGTTTACGCTTTTCTCTAAGGGTGTTGCAAAAACAAAGTTCCTACTCTTGCTAATTGTTACACTAAACAACCATAGGACAAGTCTTCATGGGATGATCCAATTGATGAATATAGTAAGGAGAATTCCTAGGTTTAACACCTGAGGTGTCACTTTTGGTATCATCGGCCTTATTGACGGGAAGAAACAGTTGAAAAATCGGTGGCACCAGGGAGACGGTTGGGCGGCACATGAGTGACCAAACCAGAAATTAGGGTTGAAAAATTAGAATTGCTCTGATACAATAAAGAATATTTTGAGGCTGCCCATCTAATTACATTTATTCACACAAAAGTATTTATATAAGGCCATGACTTGCCCCAAGCTTTTGGATTTTATCTATACATAAAACACATAAATACAATAATATATCTATTCTAGATTGATTGGCCTGAATACTCATTTAGCATAGGCTTATTACTAATTAGTTACCTACCATATATTATATAATGGGTAGGAGAGGGGAGGGGAGAGGAGAGGTCAATTGAGACACTCAAGACTCACTAGCTACCGGCCTCCAAAATGCATTGGACAATCGTACTAGAACCATTAATTATACCTTTAGAACCATTAATTATGCATTGGACAATCGTATTAGAACCATTAATTTATATGTGGGATACAAGCTAGTTCATATATATTAGAAGAAGCATATGTACGAGATACAAGATATCACCATTAGATTACATATATTCAAATTCCATCCCACATATCAATTAACCATTATATATCCCAAGTAATGAAACCCTGGATAACAGACATTTTCTTTCAAATAGCAACCGTGGGCAAAAACTAATTTTAATTTATTGACGGATCGTACATGGCGAGCTCCTTTAACAAGGAGAGGGTACACCATTGGTTATTTTAAACGTCATACATACATAGAGTAGCTGATTTTCAAGCACAAATCATATATAGTCATTATTCGTAATTATGAATGCTTGATTAAGATTGTAGGAGCTTGAAGTGAGACAAGGCTGAGTTGCCATCGAGTCCTTTTCCGTAGAAGTGTGTGAGATATTCAGTGACCGTGGTCTCCCTGTACACGGCCGGATTCTCAGCGGAGAGCAACTCGGTGATGGGTCCGTACACACGGCAGCGCTCGATTGGCTGGTCAAAATGGGTCCTGAAGAAGCACGGTACAGATATCCTGGGACCCACCCCTTTGGCAAGTACCCTGTGGATCACGCTCTTAAATTGATCGTTTGTAATCAGCTGTTCCACAAGTTCATATCCCCATGTAAGTAGCATATATAGTATGTTTTTTTAATAATAATATATGTAGGATTTATATATACTTGCCTGAAGGAGATCACCAATGTTGACAACAAGGGCATCTGGAAAAGGTGGAACATCGACCCAGTAGTCGTCGTGAAGAATCTGGAGGCCACCGGTGTTGTCTTGAAGTAAGATGGTAAAGAAGCAGTTGTCGGCGTGGCTGCTGGTGCCGATGGCCAGCTCGGGCTCGGGGCAGGCCGGGTAATAATGACCCTGCAAGTATATCCCATCGGCTATGTCCATTTCCTTGAGATGGTCTGGCCTCAGCCCCAGCGCCGTCGACATGAGCTCTAGCAGTTCTATTCCCACTCTCTTCATTTCCTTTGTGTACTCAAATATGATATCCCTACATATATATATCATGTCACTTTAATTCGATCGTCTTAAACAAATGTACAGTGATCGAGGAAATTAGATTATAATGTACGTACCTGCAAACCTCGGGTACGTCGTGAGGATGGGGCGGATCAGGACCCATAATACAACAAAGACTATCCCTCCAATTGGCCACCTTTCCAGTAAGCAGATCAAAGTTGGTGTTGTACTTGAACTTCCTGCTACCATCCCGCGAGTAATACGTCTTCTTGACGTCATCCTCCATCTCATGGAACCTCCTCACCCCATCCATGATCCCCTCAAGAACGGTCGCCGGGACCCCATGGTTGACCACCTAGAAAAAACCCCACTCCGAGCACGCCTTCTTCATTTCTTCGACCACCGCCTCTTTCCTCTCCTCCGAACTCCACATGCCCTCGAGATCGATGATCGGGATTCCTACGACCGCAGCGGTGGTGGTGGTGGCCGTGACGGCCGTGGTGGTGTTGAGGAATATTTGGGGAATCTTTGATAAACCAGAGTCAACGAGGCCTTTGACTCCGGTTTTTGTGCTCTCCAACGCCAGGATTTCTGTCTCCCTGTCGTAATTGCAAGGATGACCGGGGTGGCCGGATAGTTCACCCGAAGTTGGGGTCGTGGTCACCATTTCTTAGTGTGGCCGGGGTATAATTAAATTGAACCTTCTTCTGATTTTTATATAGGTAGGATAGTTGTTACTAGTGAAGATACAGAGTTAATAAAAGAAGGGGTGCGTGAAATTATGGATACAACCCTTTTTTTATAGGAAGAGTAAAGTCAGGGATGT
The DNA here is from genome assembly GCA_964016875.1 of Fallopia convolvulus. Lineage (NCBI taxonomy): Eukaryota > Viridiplantae > Streptophyta > Magnoliopsida > Caryophyllales > Polygonaceae > Fallopia > Fallopia convolvulus. The sequence continues at coordinate 37,765,810 of OZ024731.1, read as the reverse complement.
GGAATGTGGATAAATACGCAGCATTGGGGCATGAATGTGGCTTTCCGTAAGTGGTTCATTGGAGATAGTATAATATAACTTCATCCGTTCAAATTTTATCTTACTTTAAATCTATGTACTGTAATATGAATGAAGCTGGTTATTTGCTGACTCGAGTCCAACAAGTTCAGTGTTTTTTTGGGAAAAAACCATGAATTCAAAACCTAGTGCTATATTTGAATATGAGTATTGGATCCTCCGTCTAACCTTGTCATCATTTATTGGTGTAGAAAGCGAGATGTAGTGCCGTCCCTTCTCTTCTCTTCTCTTCTCTTCAGAAGAGAAGTCAGGGATGTAAGGTATATATCTATATACCACCAGATACATATGTTAGTTGTTTAGTGCAAAATCTTGTAAGCATTTTAAAAGCTAGCATAGTATTTAAGTTTTTTGAAAGTAAAACTATCATATATAAGGATAAATTAAAAAAAGTCAAGCGTAAAGTAGTGCAATTTTATTTATTTATTTTTGCATAGAACTGATCTTACTTATATCAAACACCATCGTATACTGCAATCGCAAAATATTAGTACACTCCTATAGGCCACGACAATTTTTTTTTATATCCCACCAAAAAAATAAATTATTTTATATATAATTTACATTGATCAAATATATAAACGAATCATGATTAGGACTTGAAAACACATTCCATGTATTCATCCGATCCGATGATATATCCACGTACTTTAGTTTAGAGTCCAAAGTAAACCAAGCCATAAGTTCCATTGGTCCCTATTAAGCTGAAGCAATCAAACATGATCCATGGCATCCATGGATATCAAGAATAGAGAGGCAAAGAAAACTCTCTATATAGATAAGTTAGTTATGACTGTGATACAAAGCTAAGCTAACAAACTAGTATATGTTGGGCCTCCCGGAATGAGCCCAAAGTTGGAAGACCGATAGCATGAGTGAACAAGGCCCATTATCCTGATCATCAAATATGCGCCATATATAACAACGGTATAAAAGCAAGGATATCGGTAACGTTTAAGGCATTAAGATCGGTGGCGAAATCTACGGGATTCGTTGGCGCTCCATAACTCCAGCAACGGTCATAAGGAAGTGGGAGATATAAAAGCCCAGGAAGGAAAAGGAAAGGGGACATTCATTCATCAACTCTCGTACCATTACATTCTGAAAAGCTCTCGAATAGAACCAACCTTTTTGTGCTCCGAAGTACTATCCTCCGGTTTGGTTGATCACTTGTAATCTGGGAGGAACTTGTACCGAAACAACTATTATATATGAATCGCGTTATTCATTTTTGTTCTCTTCCTACTTCTTTCCTTGTAAGTTTCATCTTGTTAATCAGCTATAACACGTTACGACTGCTTTTTGGTTAGGTTTCCCTCATTATAGTAAGTAACACGTTCACGTGGTAATTTGTCCAAAACAATTGGCACCCATCGTGGGGCCCTAGCCAAAGAAAAGTTGTCAAGAACCGTAACTCTACCTATGCAAGATGGAAGGTATCCAAACTACTTATAGTCAAGTCGATGACGCCGAGAACAACGAGATCAATCAAGGGGTCCGTGCTTAGCAGAATAGGAATGAAACAGAAGGGGGTGAGCATCACTCTAATGGGAATGGCAACCCTACCACCTCCACGGCAGCAGAACAAAGAGGAGCAATCGACTCCGACACCATCGCTGGACTCCGCGCAACCATGCTCGCCCTGCAAAGGGATTTGGGGAATCAAAAGAATGCTCACGCCAAATTCACTGAGGTATACGAAAAGCAGATAAAGATTTTAACTAATAAACGTAATTTTCTTCAATCTCATGTACAATCTGCACCAAATCGACAACGCGTTCCTAGAGCAGCCGAGGGCGTCGCTCGACGACAGGACATAGACGATCCAAATGTTATAAACCCAAACGACATTAGACCAGTAACTAGTTATCAGGTAAATGGTAATTCATTAAGGGGCCGTTAGGGAAGATGTCGAGGTTACCCAATTAAGAGAACGCCTCAAAGCCTTAGAGGACCTAGTTACACAGATCCCTAGGGCCCCACAACCGATAGCAGGGGAAAGACGAGATGGATACACAGATTCTCCCTTCATGCCCGCTAAGGCAAGGGTAGATATCACTCGGAAATATCATGTCCCCGACGTACCTAAGTATGAAGGGATTACGGATCCGGTGTCCTTGAAAGCTTTTCTTAACAAGTACAATGAGGAATTGATTATCATAGAAGGATGCGATGCCGCTACAGCTGTGAGGCATTCGAAGATGCATCTCGGCTGGTAATCTTGATCTTTATCATGAATTAACTAAATTTCCGTGCTCGAATTTCGATGAGGTATAAGTAAAAGCATTGGCACATGTACGACTAGAAGACAATGACCTCTTCAGTAACAAAGCTACTAGTCCTCACGGACCAGAGCATAGACAGGGGCGACGAGAAACTAGATACGTTCCATACCCCAATCCATCTCCCGCCAAACCAATTGTGAACGCGGCGTTCACTAGGCAAAATGAGCGATATGAAGACCCAAGGTTGCCTCCCAAGTTATCTCACTACAACTTTCGTATAGACACGACAGAGGTGGTACGAACGCTTAATGGCATGGGAGATACCGTCAAATGGCCAAGGAAAAGCAATGCACCATCACACGAAAAAGATAAGTCCAGATATGGTTATTTCCATTTCGATCACGGCCGCTGAACGGACGAGTGCATCGCGTTGAGGAAAGAGGTAAGCGAGTTGTTACGCATGGGGTACCTCAAGGATTTAATATTAGAAAGACAAAGGGAGCAACTGGAACGCAACAAAGGGAAGGCCAATCCACCACCATCCCCGAAGCATACAAGAGTAATCAACGTCATCATTGGGGGTCTGAAATTTGTGGTGTGACCTATTCTGCAACTAAGAGGATTGCAAGGAGTACCCAGAAATAAGAACCCAAATTCTCTGTTCGGAGGAGTTACGACATGATGCCTATTGCCTTCGATGACATCGAAGAAGAGGGAGTTCATAATGACTGTTTAATTATTTCCTTAACAATAGCAAATTTCCTTGTAAAAAGAATCTTAATTGATAATGGAAGCTCAACTAACTTACTTACATTGGATGCCTTGTACAGTTTAGGTTTGGGTTTGGACGACATCGTCAAGAAGTCTACAACTTTGGTGGGCTTCAGCGGCGAATCGCGCAACACGTTGGGGGAAATATCATTACCAACCATCGCAGGAGGGGTAAATTAACAGGTAAAATTTCAATTACTTGATAGTCCATCACCATTTAACGTTATCTTGGGAAGGCCTTGGATCCACAGGATGAAGGCCATTCCTTCAACCTATCATCAATGTGTGAAATTCCCATCACTATGGGGAGTACAAGAAATCAAAGGGGAACAAAAGGTAGCAAGGGAGTGCTACCCTGTAACCATGAGGGAAACGACTCCGAAAAATTCGCAGGTCAAAGCAGAAAAGAAGTCGTTAGAATAGCAATTAAAGGACTGTAAGACTCCTAATTACTACGTGAAGCCGAAAACACCAGAACTTGATCCATCCAGGAAAATCAAGATAGGGGCAGATGTGGAGCCAACTTTACGAGGGTAGTTAGTGGAGTTCTTACAGTCCTACAGTGATTGCTTCGCCTGGTCGAATGAAGATATGGTGGGAATCGATCCTAATGTGATCACACACGCGCTCAACTTCAATAAAAAAATCCCACCACTTAAACATATAAGGCGTAATTTCGCACACAAACAAAATCAGGTAATAAACGATGAGGTAAAATCTTTACTTGAGTCGAGGAAAATCAGAGAAGTAAAATCCCCCGAATGGTTGGCAAATGTGGTTGTTGTCAAAAACAAAAATGGAAAGTGGAGCATTTGCGTTGACTTTACCGACATGAACAAAGCATGCCCCAAAGATTTATTTTCGTTGCCTCATTTTGACGCAATAGTGGATGCGAAAGCAGGACATGAGCTTTTGACTTTCATGGACGCGTTTAGTGGGACCATTAGATAATGATGCACCCTGAAGATCAAGAAAAATCCGCATTTGTAACGAATCAAGGAACCTATTGTTACAAAGTTATGCCTTTCGGATTAAAAAACGCAGGTGCTACTTAACAAAGATTGGTTAATAAGATGTTTTAGGAAAAACTGGGGGATACGATGGAAGTGTACATCGACGACATGCTAGTCAAGTCTTTGAAGGAGGAAGATCACATCCGAAACTTGGAAGATGCATTCCAGATTCTAGGAAGTTATCAGATGAAGCTGAACCCAACTAAGTGCTCCTTTGGAGTTAAGTTAGGGAAATTCTTGGGTTACGTAGTGACACAGAGAGGAATCGAAGCGAGTCCGGACCAGATCCAGGCAAAAATGGAGTTACAACCGCCAAGATGTGTCAAAGACGTTCAGAAATTAACAGGACGAGTAGCAACACTCAACCGGTTCATATCCAGGTCATCAGACAAAAACAAGAAATTTTATGACATCTTGAAGAAAAACAAGTCGTTTGATGGACATAAGCACATGAAAAAGCCTTCAAGAAGTTGAAGGAGTACCTTTCCCATCCATAGATACTGTTTAAGCCCAAGCCAGGAGAGATGTTGTACATCTACTTGGCAGTCACAGAGGCAGCTGTAAGTGCCGTCTTGATTCGAGAAGAAGATGGAAACCAGTTGCCCATTTACTACGTAAGTAAAATCGTACTTGATGCGGAGACCAGGTATTCACCCGCTGAAAAACTCGTTTTATCCTTGGTAATGGCTTCTATCAAGCTACAACCTTATTTTGAAAGTCATTCTATTACTCTAAGGACTAACTTTCCAATGAAGAGTATTATGTCCAAACTAGAGTTATCAGGTCGTTTGGTAAGGTGGTTAATTCACCTCAACGGGTATGATATAACCTATGAGAAACAAACAAGATTGAAGTCTCAAGCCTTGGCGGATTTTGTGGCTGACTTCACTCCTACCTTTCCAAAAGAAGTAAACCACGAAATACTACAGGTTGCAAGGTCGCTGAGCAACGGAAAATGGATGATGCACACTGACGGAGCGTCAAATCAAGTAGGTGTACGACTAGGGGTAGTCTTGAAGTCGCCACAGGGGGATAGGATAGACCAAGCTGTTCAATGCTCGTTCAAGGCTACCAACAACGAAGTAGAATACAAGGAACTCATAGCAGGATTACTTATTGCCAAAGACTTGAACGTGCAAGAAATCGAGGTAATATGTGATTCATTGCTTGTTGTCAATCAAGTTACAAATTCAAATGTTGCCAGGGATTCGAAAATGAAGGCGTACTTGGAGAAAGTTGAAGAAATTATCCAAGACTTTAAGCACTTTGAGATAAAGCAATTAACTCGAGATGCTAAAACGCAAGCCGAAACCTTGGCAAATCTCGAATCCACGATTGACCAAAGAGAGTATGACAAAATACAATTCGTATATCTTGATGCACCTTCCATAACAAAAGAAGCAGATATGTTTGAATTACGGGATTCTTACGTAACAACTCCATGGGTAACCCCTTAATTAAGGTGGTTACGAGATGGATTTCTAACAGACGACAAAGAAGAAGCTTGACAACTTCAGGTAAAAGCTTCTACTTTCACCATTAAAGATAACATCTTGTTCAAGTGGATGTCGTCAGGATTATATGAACGATGTGTGAAGGAAGAAGAAGTACAGAAGGTGTTGCAGGATATACACGATGGTGAATGCAGAAATCACACAGGGGGTCGCAATCTGGTAAAGAAGGCAAGTAGGATGAGCTACTATTGGCCCACCATGAACAAAGACGCAGTGGAGTTTGCTCGGAAGTGTGACATGTGCCAACGTCATCGACCTATTCCGCATCAGCCACCAGAGTTATTGCATCCTATAACTTCTCCTTGGGCATTCATGAAGTGGGGAATGGACATCATAGGGAAACTCCCTCCAGCTTCGGGACAACGTGTTTATATACTAGCCATGACCGACTACTTCTCTAAATGGATTGAAGCCGAAACCTTCAAAGAAGTAAAAGACACACATGTTATCTCCTTCATAAAGAGAAATATTCTCATCAGATTTGGACTACCATCAACCATAGGTTGTAACAACGGGTACCAATTCATCAACGACAAAACAAGATCCTTTTGTCGGCAATACAACATTCAACTGGTGATGTCTACACCACGTTACCCTCAATCCAATGCTTAAGAGGAATCAAGTAACAAGGTGATTATTAAAAACTCGAAGCAACGCCTTAAAAAGGCTAAGGGAAGACGGGCCGACGAGTTACTCCTTATACTTTGGTCAGATCGGACGACTCCTAAGACTGCTACTGGGCATACGCCTTTCTCTTTAGTATATGGGCCAACTGGTGAAGCCGTGTTACTAGTTGAAATAACTCTACCCACGGCTCGATATGGTCTCCCTACTGAAGAATCAAATCTGTCCAACTTGTTCCATCATTTAGATACTGTTCACGAGTTACGTAATAAAGGATCGGTCCGTATGATGACATACAGACAGGGGGTATCTCGGAGTTATAACAAGCGCGTTAGAGTAGAGGCGTTTCAAGTAGGAGATTGGGTATCGAGGAAAGTTTTCAAAACACTCAGGAGTTAAATGCTGGCAAACTTGGAGCTAATTAGGAGGGACCCTATCAAATCACAAAGGTCGTCGGGCAAGGAGCTTACTAATTAATCTCCCACAACAGAAAAACGGTCCCAAGAAGCTGGAACGTGACAAATCTAAAACTTTACCACTTTTGAGAAAAACAAGGCGCGACAAGGTACTAATTTATTGCTCGATCTTGTTTATCAAATTCATTTACATCCTATTACATACACGGAACAACACCATCACTATAAAACTAACAAGGGACACCTTGTGACATTACACGATGAACCATGGGCCCTCGCCTTACAATCAGGCAACGATGTGCACACAACAACTAGTCACAAGATGCAAGAGACAAAAATGACTTGTTAAGCGACTCTAGTGCAAGGAAGTCTGACGCAGCAAAGAAACTTGTGTGAATAATTTAGAATTTATTAATAAAACACAAGTACCTGACATTTTATCCTATTACATGTCTCGTTCTCTCTTAGCATCTATTACAAAAGCGCTATCACAACATGACTTCGTCAAACACGACTAACGATCTTCTTACCAAACGCGTTGGTCTTCAACCAATGGAAGATGCCTTCGAAAACCTGTACTACCTGCAAAAAAGATAGACAAACAAGATACCATACAAACACAAATAACATTCAAAAAAAGCCCTAGAGGCATAACGTAGAGTTAAAAAAAATTGTCCACACAAATGACCTTAAAACAAGCGGCCCCAGAAGAGTAAATGTCTTAAAGCCCCGACACACTAGGGGTACCAAAATACTTAAAGTTCATAAGAAGTAATAAGGAGATTACTCCTTAGAAACATCTTGGGAATGCTTCTGGTTCTCCATGAGTTCCACTTGGGCTACCTCTTTAGCAACCTGAGCAATGTCGTCTACCACCTTATCAGAGAACAGAATCTCGAACAACTCTCTTTCCTTCACGGCATCCCACAGGGTATGCTTCCCCACGGCAAATTCTTCCATCATTTCCACATGAGCCCTGCATGACAAATAATCAACGGTGTCTTTAATCTCCTTCGCAACAGAAGCTTCCTTCCTGGAGGAAATCACAAATCTCTCTTCCCAATCCTTAGCATTCTAGGAAGCCTTCTCAAGAGCAGCCGACAGTTCCTTAACCTTTTTCTCTAGATCACTCTTCTCGTGCCCCAAGATACTACTCCTATCCTTCTCAAGTTGCACGTTGATTCTGCTCTGAGCTAGCTAGCCAGGATGATCCTTAAAGGCCTCAAAAGCATATAGCGTGAGTTGGAAACTCTGGACAAGTTAAAAGCATTGTGTCATGAGTAAAAGTTAGAACGCATAAATAAAAAAGCTTAACTAGTTACTAAAAATCAGTAGTCATACCTGCCATTGAGCGGCTAGCATCTTGCCAAAGAATTCCGGCATGGAAGACCGACTTTCTGCACCTCGGAGACAGTTTACGTGGAGAGGTATCAAGGAGCTCAAACACTTTTCTACAGCCATATCCAATCACATCATGGTACCAGGAAGGTCGGTTAGACAAGAGTTAGCATTCTTCTTTGAAGAGGAGGTCTTGAGAGTAGTATTAGTATTTTTCGGAGGAAGGGAGATTGCTAGGGATGTATCCACTATAGAAGCTGTTTCGGCTTTTCTCTTCTTTTGAGCCTCGACTCTCTCCATAGTCGAAAGGGCATCGGTAGATCGAGTAGTTCTTGAGCTTAGAAACATGCAAGTAAAGAAAATCACGCAAGCGCAACGTGTTAAGCAAAACTATAGAGGAAGGGCATCAGAACTTACTTGACATATCAGAGTCTTCGGGATCAGCAAGGTGCGCCTTCAGAAGCTTTGTATAAGATCTTTCCTCTACGGGAAGAGCTTCAATCTTGGAAATATTATGAGGTGACACCTTTCGGGGTTGTAAAGAAGCCAAATCTACTACATCCAAAAACAAGTACAGTCAAAGTTAATGCCATCACGAAAATGTAAGAAGAACGAATAGAGTAAATACTACATGTTGCACACCAGCGAGATTTCAAGAAAGAAGTATCAACCCCCAGAGAAGATAGCTTTACAAAGAAGAACTTATCAGCCCAACCCCGATCCGATTTCAACACATTATAGATTAAGTCATATTTTCCTAGTAAAGTTTGTAGAGTGAATCGATCAGAACCACCCTTGGAGAGACGGTAATTGCAAAGAAAGTCGATAGTTTTGAATTGAATATCATGAGAAGAGCAAAGAAGATCAACGGATAACAAAAGCCTCCATACTTGAGGAAGAATTTGCCCGGGAGACACATTAAGAGTGGTAAGAAAATCAATTACGAGAGGGGACAAAGGAAAGCGGTGACCAATACGCAAGGGGTATTCATATACCCAGTCATCATGGTAAGAATCAACCCAAACACTAGGAGGAGGGAGAAAAACCTCCACCGAAATCGGGAATCAGACGGAGGAAGCAAAAGAGTTTGGATCCTCAGAAATATTGTTCCTCTGATGATGGGGAGTGAAAATTTTAGAAGAAACAAGGCGAGGAGGGCTAGAAGGTTCATAGCAATGGGAAAGATGTTCAGAGGAAGAAATAGAGTCCGCCATGGAGGAGAAGGAAGGATAAGTAGAAAACAAAGGGTCAAGGAGGGGAAGCATACCTACAGAGTGAAAACCGCGAATGACTCGATGCCTATAAGAGCCTTAAATACAGAGTTGATGGGACGTGGTATGAGTGCGCTACAACTTCCGAGATCAATGTCAAAAACCCTAGAAAAATCGGAGGGAAATATAACTGGGTTTTGGGGGGGTATTGTTGGTCCTCCCCGAAATGAGCCCAAAGTTGGAAGATTGATAACACGAGTTAGTAAGGCCCATTATCCTGATCGTCGAATATGCGACATAAAAACGGTATAAAAGCAAGGATATCGGTAACGTTTAAGGTATTATGATCAGTGGCAAAATCTACGGGATTTGTTGGCGCTACATAACTCCAGCAATGGTCATAAGGAAGGGGGAGATATAAAATCCCCAGAAGGAAAAGGAAAGGGGACATTCATTCATCAACTCTCGTACCATTACATTCTGAAAAGCTCTCGAATAGATCCAACCTTTTTGTGCTCCAAAGTATTGTCCTCCGGTTTGATTGATCACTTGTAATCTCGGAGGAACTTGTACCGAAACAACTATTATATATCAATTGCGTTATTCATTTTTGTTCTCTTCCTACTTCTTTCCTTGTAAGTTTCATCTTGTGAATCGGCTATAACTTGTTACGACTGCTTTTTGGTTAGGTTTCCCTCATTATAGCAGGTAACACATTCACATGGTAAATCTGTCGAAAACAGTGTAGAATGTTATGGTTAGTTAACTAGTTAAAGCTAACTACGGTCAAACTAGCAAAGCTAACTCTAAACACTATTATTCGTATTATGGGCTTGGATATTGGGCCTAGCATGTTGCTAATCCTAGTCCACCCATTTAGAACTAGGGTTTCGTGTGGCATCCTTTGTACAAAGGAGCCATGCCCCCTTTTAATAATCAAGTCCAAAATGAATTAAGCCAGAGCTTTGAGTCGAGTTTCTCCTCCCCTTTGGCCCGGGCGTCACCCGATTCTTTTCCCGACTTCATATTCTCCTTGCCTACCTCAAACTAGTCCCCCTTCTCAATCCTTTCACTTCACATCTCATCTCAAAGTCTAGGCTTCAACCTCAAATCTATCCGGTTAATATTTTTCGGAGAAGATCCAAACGTTTCAAACCTAGATTCGCCCTTTGTGACCGTAGGGTCGCATCAATTGGTATCAGAGCTTAGGCGGTTCGAACGGTTCCTTCTAAAATAAATGCAACTTTTGTCCAGATTTCTCCCCAAAAAAATTCTTTTTTCTGCAATTTTCTTCCTGAATATTGTAGATCTTTTCGATACGAGTTCAGGCATATAAAATTCGCCCAAATCGGAGTATGTTTGCCCTTCCAAAAGGACAAAGCATCACGGTCGCGCGCCATGACCGGGTCCCAGCTTGCCAGTATCCGAGTCCTGGCACAAGAGCAGCCTGCCACTAGTGTGCCCAGGTTGCAGCCTCCGTGTGCCAGCCCGCGTCGAAGATCTTGCCAAATCAAATTCGAGTTTTTTTCCCTCCTTTTTGGTTAGGCTGTTCCGAGGCATATCTTTATATGGTTTTATCTTGATTTATTTTGTTTGATTTGCTCCTTTTTTGTAAAGATTTTAACTATATAAAAGATCTCGTTTTCTTATTTATTTCTAGGATAGTTTATATATTTTTCCGATTTGTAGTACATTTTTTCGGGTTGTGAATGATCTCGTAATATTGTAAAAAAAAAATCCCGAGGGGACAAGTCATGTCATGTACCTGCTCGGAAATATGGGACGATTCGGATTCTTGAGATCAGCCACATCGACGATTCAAATCTCGTCCCTATAAACCGCTTACAAGAGACCACCCGGATTGGATCCCACCATACCAGCTTCCCGAGAATCGGGCCCGCTACTACGGAGAAACTCCTAGATCCCGGCATCGTTCCAATGACGAGCGGGATTGGAGTCCGCCTCCTCGACGCCCACGTGAAACTCCCAAGTCCCGGTATTGTTCCTATGTTGAGAAGGATTGGAGTCCGCATCCTCGGCACCCACCTACCCGGGTGTGTGAACCGGACCCGCGGCACCAACCTAGGCCACGACCTGCCTCGGCACACCATGTGCCAAGACCGGCCCCTTCGGCTGAGCCCTTGCCCTCATCCGTGGTCGAGAGTCCTAGCATCGAGGATAGGTTGGCGGATTTAAAGCGCGAGATGGCCGAATACATGGCGCGTTTTCATCCAACACTCGTCTAGACACCCCAGCCACGATTGGCGTCGATGCCAAGTGAGCTCATCATCGAGACTGTCTTGGCTCCTCAACCCCAGCAAACACCCATGCCAAGCCATGTGTTGAGCGATCCGACCGTTAGTACCGAGGCTTAGCATGTTGCTAACCCTAGTCTACCCATTTAGAACTAGGGTTTCGTGTTGCATCCTCTATATAAAGGAACCACGCCTCTTTTAATAATCACGTCCAAAATGAATTAAGCCAGAGCTTTGAGTCGAGTTTCTCCTCCCCTTTGGCCCGGTAGTCACCCCATTCTTTTCCCGACCTCATATTCTCATGGCCTACGTCAAACTAGGCCCCCTTCTCACTCCTTTCACTTCACCTGTCATCTCAAAGTCTAGGATTCGGCCTCAAATCTATCTCGTTACTATTTGTCGGAGAAGATCTGAACGTTTCGAGCCTAGATCCGCCCCTTGTAACCCTAGGATCGCATCATGCACTAAAAAACTAACTCAAATGTTGAGTTGCATTAGAAATGTAAAGCCTGTCATGTTGAGATAAAACAACCGACCAATAATACAATCTCGCGGGAAATTGTGGCGCCAAACATTAGCGACCACATGGTCGCTAATACAATTTCCTGCGCCAAACATTAGCGACCACATGGTCGCTAATACATATTTCCGCTTTTTGGGCGACCACGTGAACGCTAAACTATTCCTATATATAAACAACATACCAACATTCATTTCTAAACAAAAATACGTACCCAAAACACATTTCATAGCAGTAGAAGACTTCTGTCGGATTTTGCCCGCATTTCACAAGAGTTCAAGGTTTTCTTCGGATTGGATTCTGCCCGCTTCGATTTATAGGTATATAATTAGTTTTCTGTTTTATATATTAAAATTATTATCGTAAAACAATGTTATAAATGGTTAGATTAATTACTTTCGTATACATAGTTGCAAATGTGTATGTAATTGTATTTCGATATTAGTTAACTATAGAATGAGAGCTAAGCTAATTATAGAATATTGTAATTAGTTTTTTATTTTATATAGTAAAATAATTATAGGAAAATAATGGTATAAATGGTTAGATTAATTACTTTTGTATACATACTTGCAAATTTGTATTTATTTGTAATTTGATATTAGCTAAGTATAGAATGATAGAGAAATAAGTAAGTATAAAATGATATAAATTGCGACCACGTGGTCGATAATACTGTAATAGCGACCACGTGGTCGATAATATTGTAATAGCGACCACATTGGCGCTAATTAAAATTCACGTGGGCGCTCACTCTGAAAATTTAAATTGAAAGGTTGTACTTGCGTAATGCTTTACAGGTAAAAATATGTGAATGGATGTATTTGCGTATTATAGACGGGTTTTTGACCGACCATTTTGTTGTTGGCATTGAGCAATATGTTGAGTTCGGCAAGTCGATGTCGTGGTTTAACCCGCATGAATTATGGTATCCTTGTCTGAAATGCAAGAATAGGAAACTAATTTCTGTAGATGATGTGCGTTTGTTACAAAGGGTTTTCTTCCTAGGCAACATGAAGGTTCAAGTAGTTATAATAAGCCGATGCTTGTTCTCGAGTATGAGAATGGAATGGAGCAGATGGTTTAAGATGGTTTTAATTGTCCACCTCATTACTCTGACCCTGTACAAAATGTGCAGGTACCGACCGAGGGGAGCATTATTATCCTGAAGCGCCTAATCCCGATGCACAATGTACGACATGTTGGCTGCCGCGAATAGGTACAATTATGGCCTGGATGGGATGTCACCCAGTTGGAGGTAGCGACTCGGCTACTTACCTTGAAGTTGAAGTTAAGGTTGATGGATCGAGGATACGACATGATTTCTGACTTCTGTGGACGCGTATCTGACCCCGAGACAACATTACCTACCACATTCTATGACAAGAAAAAACTAGTTGAAGGCCTTGGTTTATAGGGGTACAAATGCAAAGTACGCAGTCTGCAAAATATGTTCACATCCTAGATGGAGGCTAGGCAAAACGAAGCTCATTCCCTACTCTCATATGTTTTACTTGCTACTCACGTAGCATTTGCAGAGGCTATATGCATCGGTGGTGATGGTTGAACATATGTGATGGCATGCAGAGTAGGTACAAGAAGATGGGTGATGCGACACCCGTCAGATGCACAAGCATGGAGACATTTCAATGAAGTGAGGCCAAATTTTGTTTCCGAATCGCAAAATGTAAGACTACGGTTGTGAATGGACGGTTTCAATCCGTTCGGTTCTTCGGGGCGACAATACTCTTCATCATTTGTGATTTTGAAACAGTTCAACCTTCCGCCGTCAATGTGTATGCAGGAAGAAGTAATGTTTTTGATGATTATTGTCCCTAGATTAAAAATCCTAAAGCAAAAATTGGATGTATACTTGTAGCCGTTGATAGCCGAGCTTAAGAGTTTGCGGATTAATGGGGCGAACATGTACGACGCATGGAGAAAGCAAAATTTTTCATGTGTGCAACTGTCAGGTATGTTGTATGCACGTTTCCTCATTCATTAATTATAATCATGTTATTAATTGAATTTAGTGTGTTGACCGGTATATGTTTGTGTAGGACGTAGCACTTCTGGAAAGTACACTTGTCCTTATTGCATGGAGGACACAGATGCATTTTATCTAACACATGGACACAAAATGTGCTGTTTCGATTGTCACATGAGGTTTACAGAACAAGAACATTATTTCCGAAACAACAAGACCGATTTCAAGACGGGTAAAAGGGAACATCACGGTCCCCTGGTACTTCGTGATAGATATGAGATATTAGACGAGATTGAGAGTATGTGGTTGATCAAGATAACTAAAGTGGTAGCCGAGAAGCATAATTTCGCAGTATGTAGGGGTTCAGGTTGGAGCAAGAAAAGCATTTTCTAGGACCTACCTTACTAGGTAAGTTTGCTGGTAAGACATAATTTATATGTTATGCACATTAAAAAAAATGTCTTCGATAACCCCTTCTTCATCATTATTGACGTTTCGGGAAAGTTGAAAGACAATTTGAAGGCAAGAAAGGATATAAAAGATTTTTGCAAGCGACTAGAGTTGGAACGCGATGAGGAGGACACTAGGTACCCAAAGTCTTGTTATGCACTCGATCGTCGTGAAAAGGAAGTGCTTCTCGAGTGGTCGAGAATCGTGAAATTCCCAAATGGTTGGTTATGTTTGCAACTTGAGCCGTTGTATTGACTTGCATAAACTTTCACTTTTTGCAATGAAGAGACATGATTGTTAAGTTTTCATGCAAAGGCTTTCGCTCTCTTCCTCCTCTCCTTCGGCCGCCGCTCCGACCATTTTTGAGCCTCTCCTCTCCCCTCTCCCCTCCTCTCTCCCTCCCTCTTCCCTCTTCCCTCTCCACCCTCCTCCCTCTCCTCTCCTTAATCTAATCTCATGCTTTGATGGCCAAGACTATGTCGCCCCCGCTATCGGGAAGCCACTTCCACCGCCGCCGAGAAGCCCGCGCCCCCCAACTGTTACCTCTCCCCTTGCATGTAAGCTTGTAATGAATTTGGGGTTTTTTTTAGCTGATTTGGGATTTTTTAGTTGGTTTGGGATTTGATTTGTTTTATAATTTGATTTTGTTTTGGGTTTGATTTGATGGTTTGGTTTAGGGTTTGAAATTGATGGTTTGATTTAAGGTATGAGATTGATGATTTGATTTAAGGTATTGGATTGATGATTTGATTTAGTTTGATTTTAGTTTGTAATTGAGTTGATGTATTGATATTTTGATGAATTTGATATATGGATTTAATGGATTTTGTGTTAATATATTGAGTCGATTAATTTGATTGAATAAAGTTTGATGAAGTTTATGAATGTTGTTGTTGTTGTTGTTGTTGTTGTTGTTGTTGAATGAATTTTGATGAATGTTGTTGTTGTTGAATGACTTTTTATGAATAAATTATGGATTGATATATGAATTCATAACTTGAATTATCAAATATGACTTTAGCGTATGTTGTTGTTGAATGACTTTTGATTAATTAATTTTTAATTGATATATGAATTAATGAGTTGAATTTTGATATATGAGTTTGGTAACTGAATTATTGATAAATGAATGTTATTGTTGTTTTTGTTGTTGAAATTGATTTAGTTTTGAATGAGTTGAATTGTTTAAATTCATTTAGGATTTTATGAATGATTTGAAGTGATATATGAATGAGTTGATGAATAAGTTGTTGAAATTTGTGTTTTTGGTTAGTATGGCCAAAGATAGAGGTAGAGATAGAGGTGGACACCTGCCTCATCCGGAGGATGTTCCGTCGGTTGAGATGACGGCCGATATATTTCCTCTGATACATGAGAGTGACACTCTTGAGCACCCGACTGTATAGGAGAGTGTTGTCGGAGCTTCGGAGATTCCGGACAATACTCAGTTGGGTTGTTTCATACCCATATCTCGTTATCGACCGCGTGGAAAGGACCCCAACATGACTGAGGAACTCACCATTGTAAACGACATGTAAGTGTTTTTTCAATTCAATAATTTTTTTATTTATTAGCCATTTTATAACATATATTTTGAGATTTTGTAGGTTGGAGCCTTCTCACGTTTTTTCGAGGTGGAAGACGTTCGTGACCACCAACGAGTCAGATCATCGAGCTACGGAGTTCCGCCTTGCGAGTGAGGAAACCCGGGCTCGTGGAATTGGTTAAAAATTGGAGGGTACGATTTTTTTGAGTTATTTTTCCATATGTAATATTTATTAATATTTTTCCATTCAGTCGAACTTCCGTTGGGACGAGACGCAGCCTGGCATGGATGCCGCAACCGTTCGCGCGCTATGGGAGAAGCAAGCCAAGAAACGGTACGATGACTTGATCGGAAAGTTTCGTTGAGCAAACACAATACCTTCTTGGCTAGATTCGACGCCTTGGGACCTATGGGTAGCGGAGTGGAAGGCGGATGCCTTGTTCAAGAAGAAGTGCGAGTGGAACAAGGGAAACCGGAAAGCAAATCCATCCCCCCACTCCAACGGTTTGAGGTCCCACCGCAATACCCTTTGTCTAATGGTACGTACAATTATTTTTTTTAGTTTAACTATTTTAATTCAAAAATTTATTCAGCGATAATATTTTTCTCGTAGCAACAACAAACCGGTCAAAACGCCTCTCGAGTTGCACATCGAGACGAATACGCGGGGCCCAAACTAAGAGTTTATAGACCAACGTTCAACCGATATCACTGTAAGTATTTTATGTACTTTCAATTAATACTTTAAATTCCGTTCTCAAATTAGATTAGTTCTTATATCAATATTTATTTCATAGTTGCGGTTTCGGGAGATTCTCGCACATAGGTCCTCCCAGTTCGGGACTCCACCATCTTTTCAAGATGAGTGTGATGCGTTTTTAGAGGCGCTTGGAGGGGTTGAACATGGGGGGAGATGTTCCCGGTCTTGGGCGCGCCACATCAGACTACTACGACCCGAAGTGTTGTTAGGGGCTCGAAGGCAGCCTCCCAGGATGGTGCAGATGCAACAAGAGAACGCCTCCCTACGTGCACAGGTGACAGAACTCTAACAAAGCCAAGAAGCGACACAAGCGAGCGTAGACAACCATCAACAATAGATTGAGCTTCTACAAAAGTTCATGGAGGACATGCGCCGCAACCAAACACAACCATCCTCGTCCTATCAGCCTCCTCCCCTCGATGGTGCCGCCTAGACGGATTCGCAAGTCGCGACCACATGGTCGTGAACTTCAGTTGGCGGTTCCGCCACCAATAGCTAAATTTTATCTTTAGCTACGACAAATGGTAGCGGTCACAGTCTTTTAGCCACCACATGGTCGTAGATTAGCATCCACGGGGACGCTAAACCACCTAGGATTTAGCGACCACGTGGACTCTAAAATATCTAGTCGCTAATATTAGCGACCACGTGGTCGTTACTACTCTTTGCGACCAGACTTTTAGCGACCACTTTAGTGGTTGCTAATCCACAGTTTTATGTAGTGAATGTACTTTCTTTGATTAAGAAGAGTACCAGTGGAAGACCTTGCAACTTCAATTCCCAACAAAAACCTAGCATCATCAAGATCTTTGATGGTGAATTCAGGAAGCAGAATTGATTTAGTAGCCTGAAGGCATCAAGCATAGGCCTAGCCGATACTTATCAGTTTCTATCATTGTATTTATTTATTTATAGTATGTTTCTGTATTTAGTATTATGGTTCTAAGGGATGTGTGATTCATTTACGTTGACATGGGTCGGTCCATTAAGTCAAGTCTTAGGTTTCCGTTAATTTCTCTATTTAAGCACAACTCATGTAACCTTTTCAATCATGTCTAATATGAATAAAGTCAAAGCTTTGAGTCGAGTTTCTCCTTACCTTTTGCATTGGTATCAACCACTTTCTAACCATGTCCCCTCTCCCTTAATTATGACACGTCTCGCCCTCACTCATTTGAGCACTAAAGGCCAACAGACCATTTTCCGGTGGTTCGTACTTATCTCGGTTAATCAACGGAGAAATATCCAACCCCATTGAACCTAGATCGGGCAAATCGCAACTCTGTCCTAGCGCCACACTGAGCATTCCTTGGCGTCATTGAACGTGCTAGAATTGAAGCACATAGAGAGAACTTTTAAGTCAACAAACCACATTAGGAAAAGGATATTTATAGTGTAGAGGTGGGGTCATATAAAATTCTTCATCATTATGGAAATGAAGGAAAGAAATATTAATGTCAAGTTGCTTAATAGACCATCCTTTAGCAGTTGTAGCAATTATACCGAATCAAACTTAGCAACAAGAGAAAAAGTACGTATAAAATATTTACCTTCAATTTGTATATAACTCTTTGCAACAATCAAGCCTTAAACGTCACAATTGATCCATCATGGTGAAATTTGACCTTATAGACCCACTTTCATCCTATACCCATATGAGTAGAAGGTAAAGAAACCAACTCTCAGGTTTGATTATGTTCTAGTGCTTGGATTTTTCCTTGTCCATAACCTCAACCCATGTAGGATCATTAACATCTTGATGATAAGAACATGGCCCATAGGTTTGCATAACATTGGATAAAGAGGCTTGAAAAGTAGAAGAATAAGTTGAAAGGTTTGAATGAGTGCCTAAGACTCTACATGACTCCGCTGATTTAGCGACCATATTATAGTGACCACGTGATCGCTACTACAATGAATTAAAAAATATTTCACATCCACATGATCGCAATTTTAGCGACTATATAACACATGGTCGCTAAATACTCGCGGAAAATTTTGTTGGCAAGATCTAGCGATCATGTGGTCACTAACATTTGCGACCACGTGGACGTAAACTGGATGCAACGATTCAGGGACCACGTAGTCCCTAATATCTACAACCACGTGGTCGCTAAATCCTGGCATCCGATTAGTGACCATGTGGTCACATATATTAGTGAACACGTGGTCGCTAAATCCTGGTGCCAAACTCATTGATATTCTGCCACGGGATTGGCGACCACGTGGTCGCTAAGTGCGTCTTTGCGATAAAATTACCGCTAATTTATTGTCCATGTGGTCACCACACATTTCCTATAAATAAACTGCACATCCTCGTTCATTTCTAAACAAAAATACCCGTAAAGCATTTAAAGAGATATATATACTCGTTTGTGTGGATTTTGCACGCCTTTCATAGGAGGAGAAGGCTTCCGTCGAATTTTCCCCCCTACGATTTATTGGTATGTAATTATAGTGTTTTGTTCAATACAGTGTTATAAATTGTTGGATTAATTAATTTCGTATATATAGTTGAAAATTTGCATATTATTGTAATTTGATATTTAGTTTAGTGAATAAGTGGACTACATTTAGCGACTAAGTGGACGCTATTTAACATCTAGATTTAGGATCAAAATCATGAAAAGCTATTAGATTAACTGGACGCCAACTAGGAAAAACATATCTACACGAATCATCACCATCTCTTTGAGCTAAAGGAAAAAGATCTTCTTTCAAGATCACATCTCTACTTACAAACAAGGTATGATTATTCAAATCATAAAGTTTCTAAGCCTTTTGAGCAAAAAGATAACCAAATAAACCATATCTTCTTGCTTTGGATCCAAACTTATCTTAATTCTTCACCAAAGTATAGAACAAACATCCAATGACGATTAATCAACATTGTTGAAGACTCCCTTACCTTCCCACCCGCATTCCTTGCCTGTTCTAGCATCCCTTTTCCTTTTCAATGAAAGCTGAAAAGGTACTTTACAATTAAGAACAAATGATGGCATGAGATTGATCAAATGTGTAGTTGCAAGCATACACTCACCCTAGATACTGATAGGAAACTTTACATGAAATTCTCAAGGCATAAGCAGTTTCTAGAATATGATGATGTTTCCTCTCAACCCTACCATTTTGTTATGGATTATCAAGTATAGACCTTTGATGGATAAGAACTTTAGCAATAAAGAAACCATTATACTTATGATTTATGAATGATATCCCATTATCAGTGCGAATGACTTTAATAAGAGAGTCAAATTGAGTGTGCACGAGATGAACAACATTCATGATGGTGACATGCACAAGGTCCTTTGAAGAAAGTAGATAAGTCCAAGTCACTTGAGTGTAGTAATCCACTATAGTTGATAAATATTTGCACCCCCTAGACTAGTTGTCTATATGGTCCCTATAAAACCATGTCAACAAATCAAAATGGTTAGTAGCCAGTGAAACTCCTATAAGGTAAGTAGTTATATATCCTTAGAAAGAACACATGTTTCACAATGAAAAGGTTCAACATAATTCTTAAAAGGTAAAAAAAATTCAAATGTTTGAGCTTGGAATTAGAAGTGTAAATGAAACTTTTGTCCATATTTAAATTGGATATATTTGTGACTTATTCCCCAAGGTAGGATATTTAATATCTTGGGAATATTCCTTTGTAAACCCTACCCATACCTCTAGTTAAGGGGCTGGATAATCAATTAAAGGCAATTAAATGTTCTTTAGAAAAAATCCTAATTCTCTCTCTTTTCTCTTCTCTTCTAATAAATATACCCTAAATGTATATTAATTTCTTTTCCACATAAAACTTTTTCTCTCACTTTTGTTAAAATTCCTACCCTCTTTTTTCCATAACTTTTTATGCAGTAACATCTAGGAACTTCTGTAAAAAAAAGAATTATCAATCTTGCACTCAACATAAGGGTCAAAAGAGAAGCCATAAGAACCCACTTCTAGGATCCTCGCCTGAACCGAAAGTTAGCGATCTAGTCTATCGCTCACCAACCGAATCAAGGAAGCCTAGCGTCCGTGCCCGAGTCATTCGCAATCGGAGTCATCCTTGCGTTTGATCCGAGTCGCGCACTACCGAAGACCACATGCGAAGTGAAAGAACGATATTAGGAGCGAGTCATGGTAATATTGAAGCCTTAAGTAGGAAGCTTGGAACGGTTGAAGAAACAAATGAGACTGCGTCACTAAGGCGAATGAATATAGAGAGCACAAAGATCAATTTAGGCGAAGATGATCGGACATTAGTTTGGAAACATGTCAATCTAGAAGCAACAACTGCAAAAGAAGACAAGGGTTATAAGATCACAATTAGCGGAATATGTGAAGGTACGTAGAGAACCGTAAGAATAGATGTGCTCGACATTGTGGAAATGCCAATGTAAAGACAATGTGGACAACATGCACGTTCGCTAATGCTAGAGCGAATCTGACAATTTCTCCGGATGAACTATCGTGCAAAGTGATCATGGAAACAAGCCTGGACAAGAGACCAAGTTCGACAAGGATGGATGTCCGTGCAAGAAGACAAGAACGTTTGGGAGAACGAAGTTGCGATCCAAAAAAGCAACCAACTTGGTCATCCCTAGGAATCGATGCGTGATCTAATGGTCTTATGACACCTCATAAGAGAGTTGCAATTATCAAATCGAGATGACTCAAGAGGCATCAGAAAGAAGATTGAATGTACTTCTCATCTTGTTCAAAATCCAGGCCTAGAAAGTCGTCCTTTGTGGATCAAAATCGTGTTTCAAATGGATGATGTGCATTTCTCTTAAAGAGTTACTATGCGCACTTTTCGACCATCCTTTTGAGAGATACGATTTTCGGAATGAGATGATCCATATATCTCTAGAAATCTGACCAGACAAACTACAAATTATCTTGAAACACCAAACTCAAAAATCATCAAGAAGAAGGGTGACAATTGGCGCTTATTCAGGAAGCTATAAGGGTTGGAAAATTACGAGCCTTATATGAATGGAAAGTAGAGGAAATCATCTACACTTCATCTTTTAGTGTCGAAATCAAAAATGCATTCGAGCAGCATTATGTTATTGTGTTGCAGGATCTTGTTCAAAGGCTAGAGTAGTCCAATCAAGACAGCTCCTAAGCATTAGAAAGCTAAAAGAATGAAAAACATTTCGTCTTTAGGAATCAAATCAAGAATCTTGAACCCGATCATAATGCAAGGAAATGAGCAAGGTTTTGTGAAGGGATTACGATGTGTCTAGGGATGCGGTCGATAGAAGTTGGAAACAAGCTGGGAAGGGCATCTCCATGCACTTGGAATACTACTTATTTAAGGGAGTTTAATGTTTTTATTTTTTACATTTTGCAAATCTTATAGGTAGATGAATTATTTGCATGAAAAATAAGGGACAAACACGAAATACTACATGGATCTACACGAAAGCAAATGAATTGGACCATATATGAATATATGAACAAATGATCTCGCCCAATGTATATGAAATGACCAACGAAGTCAAAGGCTAAACATAGTCGTGTACGAAAAGACTGACGTGATTAAGGGCTAAATGAGGCCTTGTTCGCTTGATTGTGTTTATGCAGTCTTATGTTGTTGTTTTGCTTGATTGTGTCAATGTATTCTTATTTGATTTATTTGTTTGAGTGTGTGTTTGCACTGTTATATTTGTTTTTTTCTTGCATGTACCAAGTGGCACAAGAAAGATCTTAAACTAAAGATTCGATTGATATTCAAACAATGCTTGAATGATATAAGAAAGACCGATGAGGTGCGACGAGTATCACAGGGGCAAGAACATCGAAGGTTACTAAGATACAAGTATTAAATGACACCAATACATGGAAAAAGAGGAATGTTAGATGTTAATACCACATTGACAAGAATGACAGTGCAAGGGCGTGTGAGCTACGAATTTGGACAAAAAAGAGGCCCCTTGGGCGTGGAACACTACAATCTTGAGGAGACTCTCTTCTTAAAGGTCAATATTATCCAAGAAATAGATGGATTAGAGGTACTCTTTTTCTTTTTTGTGTGGTTTGTTCCCACGTGGTTTTCCCGCTAAAAGGTTTTGTAGGATCGTTAGTACTTCTAGGTCGCCGACCTCAACTAAGTCGTTGACCTCTTAAAAAAATGCAGCAGAAATAAACAACAAGAAAGACTTACTTGCAAACAATGATTTCTTATAGTTGAAACACTTGATCGATGGACTCTATCAACCAAGTGTGAAAACCACTCCCTTCCAAGTTCTCGCTTGGAAGGATTAAAAGTCGTAGCTTGCTTTATTGATCTCTTGGATTGTTTATAAGAACACTTTGGATCTAGACCTGCTTCCCAAGCACTCTAGAACTCGTTGTGAACTAAGTAACTACAACCCTCAACCCGTCTAACAGCCTACGTCTCTCGAACTCTCAAACTATCGTTTTCTTTCTTAACACAAAATGGAGTATGAGTTCGTGCTCTATCTAACCTAAAGCCTTAGATTAAATACACACAAACTAGGTCAGATAAGAGAAAATATTATCTTCCATCTTCTCAAACCTATAAACCCCCTTTCTCCCTCTTCCTATTAGCTTAACCTTGAAGTAGTCTTTGTGAAGACGGATATTTTTAAAACTTGAAGAGATATTTTTAAAACATGAAGAAATTTCCCCAAGAAAGATAGAATAGATCAAGATTTGAAGAAATAGAACAATGAATTGGGGATATTACTTTTAACCACTATTTATTTTACACTTGTTGTAATTAACGACCCTTTATATTTTTTCTAACCTTAACCACCACTTATTTGTAATTATGTGCATTTAACCACCCATTTTAATGGAAAACGTCATTTTCTCTGTCAAGTAAACGTCATTTAGTGTATTTTTATACATATAAGAAATAAATTGTCGTATTTGCTTGCTATATGTGGAAAATAAATGCTATATTTAAAAAAAAACTAATATACCGGGACTGAATTTTTATATCCAAGATATTAAAGCATTTTTATAAGCAGAAACAACCCTAATATCCCTAGCAAATTTGTACATATCAAGGATATTACGTTGGTTCTTTCATTAGAGGAGCATGTCTAATATCTCTGGCTTCGTTTTTTATATCAGGGATATTAGGTCGATTATACCCTTAGTATTTATCTCGTACCTATTTTAGCCTATATTAGGGATATCTTTTAAAAAACGCCAGGGGTAAAATGGTATTTGTGTAGTAGTGGGGAGAGACAAAGGTAGAGCGCGGGTCAAGGATTGTGGGATTCAATTTTGTACACGGGAGAGCTTTCTAACAACTCAAGAAATCAATAGAGCGAGTCGAACATGCTCTTTAAATCCGACCGAGTGAGAAGCTCGGAAGGGAGTGGTTTTTCTCCGAGTAAACTAGATGGTTTACAAGGAGTTTCCACTATACATCGTTGTGTTCTAGTATGTTTTCTTGTAATTCATAAATTTCGCTGCTTATTTCAAGGTCACTTACTTTACCAAAGTCGGTGACTTCTACTGTTACCCGAAATCGACGACTTCACAGGAGTTGCAAGGAGTTGCCAACTCGTTTAACTACTAACGATCCTACACCCACATCAGAACAATGAACAAATACCTACTAATATTTAACGAAGGAGGAAACCCGACCCAATGGCTTAAGCTTTTTGGTTAAAGGTGAATCTCGATCTTATATTAAAAATTATTTAATTTCCAAACATGTTGCCCGATTATTTCGGTCCTAGAATTTATCAAGGTATCAGAGCGGGTTTGGTCCGGGTCCGGTTTTCCTGGTACAAATTTAGGTGTATAGATAAAAAGATATTGAGAAGCTAATCACCCATTTCTAAACCAAAAAAATTGTGGGCCAGCTAAAAAGAGAATGAGATGCTAGATCCGTCGGAAAAAAAAACTAAAAATTGTTCAAGTGCTAACTAGGTTAGGCTAGTTACCACTAAAGGGGACTGCTGGAGAGAGAAAAAACAATCCCACATCGAAAACATGAACAAATACCCACTAATATATAAGGAAGGAGAAAAACCAACCCAATGAATTAAGCTTTTGGGTTAAAGGTGGATCTCGACCTTATATATAGAATGATTTGATTTCCCGACAGGTCATCGGATTATTTCACTCCCGGAATTTAACATTTGAAATCCAAAAAGATCAAGCCTAACATAAATACCTTTGGGTTACTCTTCCTATTGCCAATTAGTTTTAGGATGTAACCCGTGGACTTATGTGACAGGAACATCCGCGGATGTGCGTCCGTACCGACATGTCCTTAGTTTATGTACCTTCCGGACACAAGGATTTCACAAAGTATTAGAGCGGTTCGGTTCTGGACCTCATTATCTACATTGGGTTGGACTTAGCGAGTTATTGCCCACCCGTTATCTACTCTACTGTCTTGGGTTGCGAGTTGCTACCCACCCGTTATCTACTCTACTATCTTGGTTTGGGCTTAGCGAGTTGCTACCCGTCCGTTATCTACTTTACTGCCTTATGTTTGACTTAGCGAATTGTTATCCGCTAGTTATCTACCCTTACTTAACTACCATAGTCCTTGTGTCAACTGACCATCCCAGTTGCATTTGAGGGAGTGTGTTTAGAATAGTAACCTATCTCACATTCAAAATTCAAAGAGATCAAACCTAGCATATTATACCCTTGGTTTACTCCTCCTATTGCCAATTAGATTTAAGATGAAACGCATGTGTTACGCCCATTCGCACATGTGCGTCCGTACCGACAGTCGGACTCACGGACATTCACAATTAGTTTATAATCAAGGCGTAAATTAATTATTCAAACGGAAGATGATATATTAGGACTCACACGTCACAAACAGACTATTAATTTATTTAGAGGAGGATATAAGATAAATAGGCAAGTCTTCAAACTTGATTAATTACAGCTTGAGGTAGACCAAGCCAGAGGTTCCATTCGTCCCCCTATCGTAGGCAACAAGAAGGAAGTATCTGAGGGTCGTTTCTCGGTACTTGGCGGGATTCGTCTCGGACAACAACTCCTTGATCGGCACGTACATCCTCGGGTTTGGCTGCATGCGCGTTCCGTTAAAGAAACTTGCTACCGACACTCTCGGACCAGCACGCTTTGGTATCACTCTGTGCTCGACGCTCTTAAAGTTATCATTCGTAACAAGCTACGTGCACCAATTCAAAGTATTAATTAATAGACACAGAGATTTGACACCACGTAATCGTATATATTGAGAGCTAGAACAAACATATATATATAGCACGTACGACAATCACATTAATTAATTAGTGATTTTTTTTTGTAGAAAATTAATTAGTGATTATATATGCATGCGTGAGATCGAAAGGATTATTAATTGTAAACCTGGAGAAAGTCTCCGATGTTGACAACGAATGCGTCGGGAACAGGGGGAACGTCGAACCACTGACGATCATGGATGACTTGAAGGCCGCCAATGTGGTCTTGCAAGAGCAGCGTTCTGAAGGTGTTGTCAGTGTGCCTTGGTTGGCAGATTTTCTTCTCTGGCTTCGGACAAGGTGGGCTGTAATGGCGGAGTATGGATTGACCTTCCACACAGCCCATGTCCTTTAGATAGTCTGAAGGAAGACCTAGTGATTCCGATAAGAGCTCCAATAGTACGTCGGCTAATGATACGTTGGTTTTAGTACAGCGTAATTCTGTATTTTTATTAGGATTTTCTGAGTGTTTTAGGCTAGATTAGGTGATTATCTGTAATATCAGCAGAAGCCTACAGTTGAAGATTTGGAAGACAGAAATCCTAAATTCGAAGTTGAAGTTCAAGGAGTCAAGATCCGCGCCCTCGGATCAGATCCGAGCCCGCGGTGCCGAGGTAGAAGCGTACCATCCGAGGGCGAGGAAGGCTGGATCCACGACCGCAGATTATTTCCGCGCTCGCGGATCGTTGGGGTTCCGCGGCCGAGGCGAGAGAGAAGATCCGAGCCCGCGGATTGAATCCACGCTCGCGGATCGAGGGTTTCAGCGTCGCCTTCGTTTCGTCTTTATTTTATCTTTTGTATTTTTATATTTTTATATTTTCGGACTTATTTTCTACTACTTAAGGTTTGTTTCGAGTTTCACTTTAGGGTTACACAATTTAGAGACAATTTCTAGCATACTTTCAGTATTATGGAGAACTAATTTTCCCTTTGGAGTTTGTTTAATCAAGGAAGCCTTTTTATGTAATTCGTGAGATTCTGGTAACTTTTCTATCCCTTGGTTAATATCAAAACTCTTGTGCTTAATCTATGATTATCAATTGATTTCTCTTGGTGCGCAACTTGTTGAATTTGATTGATATTCTATTGTTTGGATTTGTTTGATTGTTGTTTGTGCAATCTTATTTATCCTTGAAACAACTCTTTTCTAGGACCGTGGACTAGAATTGAGAAAGAGTATTTGATTGTTATTTTATGCATGAGACTCGTAGCTTGATTGCAAGAATTAATATCCTTTTATCCTTAATACTTTGCATGATTTGAATTAAGCGTTCTTGTTCATATCATCCTTCTGCTTGGACCGTGGACAAGCGGATATCTTTTATAAGGATTGGAATTAACTAGGGAATTAATAGAAAAGTGGATGAATCAATGATCGGATGAGTAAAAAGGTGGAATTGATTGAATGAACTCTGCTTTCCTTCACTTGATTTAATCTCAACAATATTCGCTTGTTTGTTTGTTTGCTTGAACTCCAAAACCCCTGTCTTTACTCTTTGCTGATTGATCAGAATCCCGATTCTCTTGGGTTCGACCCCTTGCTTGCTTACTATACTGGTTAGTAGTTTAGGGTTATTTATTTGATCTTGGCAACAACGATTTTAGCCGAGTCAAATTTTGGCGCCGTTGCCGGGGAATCGGTTTTTAATTTTCTGTTTAATCGGCGTTTCTGACGAATCCGCGACCTCGGACTTTTTCCAAGACCACGGAAAATCCGCGCCCTTGGAATTTTTCCGCGCCCGCGGATCGATTCGTCCAGATTCCCCGAATTGGTAAGAACCTGTCTTATGGTTCTTACCCGTTCTACTGATAATTCTCTTGTTGTTCCATTTGATCCATAAATTAACGGGACTCTGAGACAATTGAGACGTCAAGTTCAGGCTCAAGTGTTAGGCATACAGTTTGATCCAGTTTCTTCTTCTTCATCTGATTCAGAGGTGGACGAGCAACTAGTCACCATGGTAGATCGCACTATTAGGCAACTGACTGCGCCTAATTTAGAGCAGCAACAACTTGGTCTGCAGTTTCCAGCTCTGGGAGAAGGAGTAAAGTTTGAGCTTAAATTTGGTCTTCTCCACTATTTGCCTAAATTTCATGGGCTGAGTGGGGAAGATCCAAATAAACACCTTGCAGAATTCCATTCTGTCTGCTTGGGAATGAAGCCAGCTGATGTGACTGAAGATCAGCTTATGCTAAGGGCTTTTCAATTTTCTTTGGCAGACTCAGCTAAGGAGTGGTATCTATACTTAGCACCTGAAATGATTACTACTTGGGCTCAGATGAAGGGTGCCTTTCTGGAGAAATATTTCCCTGCTGCTAAGCAAACCTCCATTAAAAAGCAGCTGAGTAGTTTGGAGCAGGGAGATGATGAGAACTTGTATGAGTACTATGAACGTTACAAGAGACTCATAGCCAGTTGTCCCTACCATGGCTATTCTGATAAAGACCTGATTTATTATATTATTGAAGGTCTCTGTGATGCTGATAGGCGCCTGATGAATGCTTCTTGTGGAGGTTCTTATGAGAATCTCACTCCTAGGCAGGCGTTTGAGAAATTGGAGACTCTAGCAGAGCAAAGCAGAAATCAGAGAAAGAGATCCAACAGTAGGTCTGTTCATTCTATTAATGACTCCTTGAATGCTGAAGTAAGGGAGTTGAAAGCTATGATGAAGCAACTGTTGGCGGGTAATGGAGCTTCAAGTTCAAGGGCTTGTGGAATCTGTGGCGAATCTAGCCATCCTTCTGATGCTTGCCCTATCATGCAAGAGCCAACAGCTGATGTGAATGCTATAGGGAACTATGAACAGAGGCCCCGGAATGATCCATATTCAAATACCTACAACCCGGGGTGGGCAAATCATCCTAACTTTAGGTGGAATCAACAACCTCAACAACCTTTTCCACCACAGGGAGGTCAATCCAACTATGTTCCCAGGCCTAATTATGTGCCAAGGCCTCAGGCTCCTCAAGAAAATCCAGCCATTATCAATCAGCTTATGAAGGAAAATCAAGAGACTAAGGCTGCGATGAAGAGTTTGGAAATTCAGTTAAGTCAGATTGCAACCACTCTGAACCGGCTAGAAGCTAAGGACTCGGGAAAACTGCTATCTCAGCCCATTAACCCGAGAGAGAATGTGAGTGCAATGACATTAAGGAGTGGGAAAGAGCTAGATACTAAAATTTCGGCCAGCGGAAACCCGCCGAGTTCATCGGAGGGCAGTTCTGATCCGCGCCCGCGGATCCCATTCCGAGCTCGCAGATCGCCCCTCTGACAGAATCTGATGGCTATATCAGACCTTCGTTTTCCCCCATGGCTTCACAAAAGCCAGCTCCACCGTTTCCTGAGGCACTGAAGGACACCAGGAGGCCAATCAATGACAAGGAAATTTTCGAAACCTTCTCCAAGTGTGAGGTAAATGTTCCTTTACTGGAACTTGTTCAAAGTATTCCTCGGTTTGCTAAATTTCTGAAAGAATTATGTACTATAAAGAGGAAACAAAAAGAAAAGGGACAGGTTAAGAAAATTAATCTTGTGGAAAATACTGAAAATGTGTCTTCCATGCTTCAAAGGCAATTGCCTAAGAAGTATGGGAATCCAGGGAAGTTTACTATTCCCGTTACAATTGGTGAGGCTAAAATTGAGCATTCTATGCTTGATTTAGGTGCATCCATTAATGTCATGCCACTTAGCATCTATGAGAAGTTAGACTTAGGGCCATTACAGGATTCTAATATTACTATTGAACTGGCTGACCACTCTAAAGCGCATCCGAAAGGATTTTTGGAAGATGTCTTAGTGCAGGTGGATGGTTTAATATTTCCGACGGACTTTTATGTCCTAGAGATCGGTAAGGGGAGATACGACCCAGTTTTGCTGTTGGGTCGTCCAATTATGAAGACGGCGAGCGCCGTAATTGATGTTTCAAAGGGCTTATTATCTATGGCACATGAAGGAAAAAGGGTCCAGTTTCAGATTGATGATGATCCATTATGAGCATAAGGACGTCGGGCCAAACGACGTTAAACAAAGGCGCTGCTCGGGAGGCAACCCGAGGTAAGTTTTTCTTTTATTTTTTTTCTCTTTTTAGTTTAGTTTTCGTATTCGTTTTGTTTTTGTCGGGCTAACTTGCAGATACAATTCTTCCCATCAAAAGAAGCTAGTCCGAGAGGAGTTGGAGCCCGCAGCTCGATCCGCGACCCCGGATTTGATCCGAGACCGCGGCAAAATCCGCGACCACGGATATGATCCGAGATCGCGGGTCGGCCTGATTTTATCAGTTATTCACAAAAAAAAAATAAAAAAAAATAAAATTAATTAAAAATAAAATAAAATAAAATAAAAAGAATAAAAATAAAAGGCTTTCGGGTGAAACCCCCGAAATAAAATGCTTTCAGGTGAAACCCCTGAAATAAAAAGGTTTTCGGGTGAAACCCCCAAAAAGCCCGAACTAGTACCAAACCGAACCCGAAAATAAAATAAAAAAAAAATCACCTACCCCACCCACCCCACCTACCTTCCCCCATATCATACTTCCCTCCTCACCAAACACCCCCTTACAACAAAAATACCACCACCAACCCTCCACCACCATCACCACCCGCGACCACCATCACCATCCGCGACCCGAAGATTCCGCGCCCGCGGAATGTATCTGCGCCCGCGGAAGTTCGTCTTCAAGCCCACACGCTGTTCACCATTGTTGGAAGTTCGAGTTTGGCTTGGATTGGAGGTTTGGAGCAATATCGGGCTACATCCGAACGGTTAGTCCTTATTCCTATCTTTGGAATTTGATTCCCGCTGTATTGAGGTCGATTTGTTGTTGTTTGAGGAGAATCTGAGAAATTGAGGGAGTCGGGGTTCGCCATTGACGAACAGTTTCAGATTTGGAAAATTCCAGATCCGCGCCCGAGGAAGAATTCCGCGCCCGCGGATTGTCCCTGCCTGTCCGCGCTCGCGGAGCTGATCCGAGCTCGCGGATTCCTTTCATCCAGTCCGCTCCTTCCTTGTTGTCCGAGGCCGCGGATTTCAGTTGTCAGGTCTGTATTATTTATTCAGCTATGGCATATTACGGTTTACAGCATCTTAGTGAGGGACAGAGGGAGCTTTGGGATAAGTATGAGGATAGGGAGTTTGTCAGTACTAAATTTTTTGATGTCCCTACACTGATTAATTTGGGACTTAGAGAGTGTACAGAGCAGTTACTGGCGACTGGGGGTTTGGGTAATTTCTCTGCTCTAGCTATGCCTACTTATAAGGGTCTTACTATGGAGTTTTTGTCCACTTTCCACTTTGCTGATGGGGTCTTGAGTTTTCATGCTTGTGATAGATTATGTAGTTTGACCCGTGAGGAGGCCTGTCTTATTTTTGGGATCACTTCACCACCTACTGATGGGTGGACGAGCATACTGTCTGATGCCACTATTTATGATTTTTGGTATACGCTTACTGGCTCCCCTTTTAACACTCGTTCTGGGGAGCTTAACAGTAAGATTCCCCATCCCTGTGTCCGTCTGTGTCACAAGGTTCTGGCCATGGCATTTTTCGCTCAGGGAGAGCCAAACAAGCTTCCTGTTCGAGATTTGAGGATTATTAGATGCTTGTTTCCTTTTCCGTCTCACTGCCCGGATTGGTTCGGATTATTTATTCAGTTTGCTGAGAAGTATCTAGATAAGAGGGGTCGATTGGATTGGGTGGTATGGTTACTCTTTCAGCCACCAGATTTGTTTCTAGAGAGCAGATTGAGGCACAGTTTGGCCGGCATTTGACTGATGGGTACAGATATACTCACCAGGCTTTAGTTAGGGCCAATTGTTTGAGAGGGTCAATTGATGACGGGTGGACTTGGTTGCATGGGCATCCTGATACAACTTATCTGCGTCTACCTGCACATTTACAGTATGGCGATACTGTGTATTCTTTTCATCTGCAGCCTAATGTAGACGTTCCTCCAGAGGAGTTTGTTGGCGATGAGTATGAGGCTGATGGTGTTGGTTGGGATGAGCAGGCTGATGCATTTCGTGCTAGATTTTATTCTGAGCCTTCTGGAAGGGCTCCTGCTCCACATACTACAGTTGGTTGGGGTGCACCTCCCCCAGCTACTCGTGCATCCACTTCTGCTTCTACTTCTGCTTCCTCCAGTTTGCCATGGACAGATGGTATGAGTTTTGAGGATCGTATGTTGACTGGGATGCAGCACTTATCTATTCGTCAGGATGCCATGTCTGCACGTCAGGATGCTATGGATCGTTCATTGGAGGCATTTTATGAGCATCAGACACAGTAGCCAGCTTATCCATCATTCCCTCCACCAGATCAGCAGTGAGTCTTCTGATTCCTTCTTCTGTACTTTGGTCTTTATTTCTTAGCTTCATTGGGGACAATGAAGGGTTTAAGTATGGGGGAAGGGATTCACTGCTATATTTGTATTATATGTACAGTTGCATTCTATTTCTGTCATAAATAAAAATAAAAATAAAAGCCCATAAAAAATATGAAAAAAGGCAAATAAAATCCTGGGATGAGTTGAAAACCCGAAAGGGCGGCTCAGGTAATAAGCAGGTAACCCGGACCAGCATTAGGCTGGGGTAATATGAGGTTTATGAGAGATGTGAGTATTTGTGAGCACACCTAAGAAAAATGAAAAGAGTGATTAGGTGAAAACCCGAAAGGGAGCCTAAGTAGAATGAGTGGAAAAATCAGAGTGTTTAAGATCATATTCTACTTTGGGGCTTGGGGATTACACTTTAGATATTGGGTAGATCCTAGGTTGCTCTACACTTTTTGGAGCTTGAGTGTTATATCTTGTATCTGTGAGGTGTGTGATTTGAGCTTTCTTGTTTTGCTCACTATTTCTCTACATGGGTCTGGGTTGTTAGTTGAGAGTAGATTTTTCATATTTCCCTTTACTTCCTGTGGATCTTTGATAGGATTGATTGTTAGATTTATTTTGAGCTTACTCGAGGACGAGCAAGATCTAAGTATGGAGGAATTTGATATGCTGGTTTTAGTACAGCGTAATTCTGTATTTTTATTAGGATTTTCCGAGTGTTTTCGGCTAGATTAGGTGATTATCTGTAATATCAGCAGAAGTCGACAGTTGAAGATTTGGAAGACAAAAATCCTAAATTCGAAGTTGAAGTTCAAGGAGTCAAGATCCACTCCCTCGGATCAGATCCGAGCCCGCGGTGCCGAGGTAGAAGCGTACCATCCGAGGGCGAGGAAGGCTGGATCCGCGACCGCGGATTATTTCCGCGCTCGCGGATCGTTGGGGTTCCGCGGCCGAGCCAAGAGAGAAGATCCGAGCCCGCGGATTGAATCCGCGCTCGCAGATCGAGGGTTTCAGCGCCGCCTTCGTTTCGTCTGTATTTTATCTTTTGTATTTTTATATTTTTATATTTTCGGACTTATTTTCTACTATTTAAGGTTTGTTTCGAGTTTCACTTTAGGGTTACACAATTTTGAGACAATTTCTAGCATACTTTCAGTATTATGGAGAACTAATTTTCCCTTTGGAGTTTGTTTAATCAAGGAAGTCTTTTTATGTAATTCGTGAGGTTCTGGTAACTTTTCTATCCCTTGGTTAATATCAAAACTCTTGTGCTTAATCTATGATTATCAATTGATTTCTCTTGGTGCGCAACTTGTTGAATTTGATTGATATTCTATTGTTTGGATTTGTTTGATTGTTGTTTGTGCAATCTTATTTATCCTTGAAACAACTCTTTTCTAGGACCGTGGACTAGAATTGAGAAAGAGTATTTGATTGTTATTTTATGCATGAGACTCGTAGCTTGATTGCATGAATTAATATCCTTCTAGCCTTAATACTTTGCATGATTTGAATTAAGCGTTCTTGTTCATATCATCCTTCTGCTTGGACCGTGGACAAGCGGATATCTTTTATAAGGATTGGAATTAACTAGGGAATTAATACAAAAGTGGATCAATCAATGATCGGATGAGTAAAAAGGTGGAATTCATTGAATGAACTCTGCTTTCCTTCACTTGATTTAATCTCAACAATATTCGCTTGTTTGTTTGTTTGCTTGAACTCCAAAACCCCTGTCTTTACTCTTTGCTGATTGATTAGAATCCCGATTCTCTTGGGTTCGACCCCTTGCTTGCTTACTATACTGGTTAGTAGTTTAGGGTTATTTATCTTTGATCTTGGCAACAACGATTTTAGCCGAGTCAGCTAACTCCATCACTTCCTTTGAGTAGTCCATAAGAATTTCTATGCATGTCCAATTAATTAACGCATGAATTAATTAATTTGCATGTGAAAGTATATTATACCAAACTTACTCAACAATGATTTACCTGCAAGCAGTGGCGGACTCAGGGGGCTTGGGTGGGCGGCCGCCCACCCTTTCCCCCCGGGAGCCGCCGGTAATATCAGAGAGAGGCACGACAAGTTGTCGTCAGCCCCTGCTCTCAGTCGAAGGAGGCAACAGGCAACAGCCATGGCGGTTGGATGGAGAAAGGCTTGAACGGGGAAAAAGATAACAAAAAAACCCTTGTTCTCCTTTTTTTTTAAATTTAAATGAAACAACGTCAACGACGTCGTTTAAATAAAAACACTGAATTCTTTTTAAATTTTATTTTTAAAAGTAAAAAAGTCTACGTTTAGGCTTCATGATTGATTGAATGTAGCTAGTTGTACAATAGGGCCCGCCCGCTCCCCATCCTCAATTAACTATTTCCTTATTTTTTTCTAATAAGAAACAACTAATTTGATGATATAATTTCTTCTTCTTTTTTTTTCTAATAAGAAAGGTCAAAATACTACTTATTTATTAAATAGTTTATATTTTAATGAAAATTGTGTTTTTAATTTAATAAGAAGTTTTTGGTTATTAAAAAGAACATAATTACAAAGAAAGTGTTACTTATTTTATTTTTATTTTTTGTGAATGAATGTGTTACTAATATAGTACTCGTGATAAAAAAAAATTCCTTTTTTATAATGAGAAAGAATAAAAAAAACTAGATATTTTTTAAGTATTTAATATTCAATTATAAAATTATATTTTTGGTGTAAGTAGTTTTTAGTTGTTAAAATGAACATAATTAAAAAGAAATCATTATTATGTGTAAAACTTGAGGGACAAGTATTTACTTTAATAACTTTATATGCTTTTATTTAGTATATTAATTAATTATTTCCTTTTTCTAATAGAACATTGAATGATATTTTAATAATGTGTTGATTAGTTATTAATGACATTATATTCTTTCCGAATAAGTGTTCTATATCAAAAAATACAATTTATCAAGCTCGGATTCTCAGAATAATAAGAAACAAAAAAAAATTGTTGCAAAAAAATATTAATTGTTGTTTTATTTTTTATATCAATTTATATATATAAGTATTATTTATGTACTCTTAAATTATTGAGATGGTCATGTTCCCTCTCTTGAATTGGGGTTTTTAACTTGTTAATGTACATAATTTTCGCCCCCCTTTGAAATAATCATGGGTCCGCCACTGCCTGCAAGCAATTGGGATTTCTTCAGCTCTAGGAGCAGGCCTCATCACGCATGTAAAAGTATCCCTCCAGGTAGCAGCCTTGGAAACGTACAAATCAAAGTTGCTATTGTACACAAAACTCTTGGAATAGTCCTTGGAGAAGTACTCCTTCACCTCCAAATCCTGCTCGAAGAACCCGCGGGCCCCGCCCAGCATCTCCTCCAGCACATCGGCCCGGATCCCATGGTTTACAACCTGGAAGAACACATAGGTCTTGGCGGCTTCGCACAGCTTCCCCACCACGGAGCCGCGTAGCAGAGGATCAGCCCCCAGCGCTCCGCCCAGGTCATCACCGGAATGGTGGGCCCCGACAACGGAGCGATCCCCATGGGATAGTCATCAGTCAAGGGATCGGGAGGATGGATGAATAAGTGGGAGACTTGAGTGATTCCAGCGTCCACCAGCCCTTTCACACCCGCTTTGGTTTCGTCGAAGGCCTTCAGCTCTTCCGCTCGCTTCCGTTGCTTCAAGTCCGTGGCCATCAATGCGGCTTTTTCTTTGTGATTTGGGTGTGAGTGTTTTCGGTGGAATAAGCTAGGATTCCTTTGGATGAATATATATATGTGTATATATATATATCCTAACCCATAGTGGCTTGCACCGATGATGTGTCGAATATCTTAAGAGTTTTTCACAGCCCATCTGGCACTTGTCGAATATCTTATGACCTTTTTACAGCCCATCCTCCATCGGGCAAATATAATTACTATTGTCATAATGTCACCCATTTACAAATGTTAAAAGATATAATATTACTATTTAGATTGGGAATCAATGAGAACAATTCTTATCCTAAGAAATGAAACGAGAACAACTCTCATTTGTTGATTTTGTGAGATTAAGGGTTCAGATGGACTGTTATCAACACTCACACTCTATTTTTTTAAGCTGTAAGGGTATTTTTGTCACACTACTCTATTTTTTATAATATACAGCCCCTAAACCTACGTGTAGCCGATCTCTCCGACTTTCGTTCGTGATTTCAGCCAACCGCGATCTCCCCTTCCATCCCTCTTTCGATCTCCCCTTCGTTCGATCCATACTCATACTCCAAATTGAAGGCACAATGAATTTAGGTAAGTGATTATGAAGAATACTTAAGAAGAGTTTAGTTTGTTGGATGATTTGTTGCTCTCAAATAATTCATAAATTTGTTGTTGTTTATGGTTCTTTGTTGCTTGAGATCATGAAAAAATGTGCTGTAATCTTGGTTTTAGGATTGGAAACAAAATTTTATAGAAACTAGAATTAAAATTTGTGTGCTTATTTGATTGCTCACAAAGTGTTTGATAAAATGTCTCAATAAGCATGTTTTGCTAATTTGTCTTGGAATATTGTTTTTACTGTTCTAATTAGTTAATATG
Organism: Fallopia convolvulus; assembly: GCA_964016875.1. NCBI lineage: Eukaryota > Viridiplantae > Streptophyta > Magnoliopsida > Caryophyllales > Polygonaceae > Fallopia > Fallopia convolvulus. The sequence continues at coordinate 37,728,996 of OZ024731.1, read as the reverse complement.
AATATAATATGGACAAATTGCAAGACCTTTTCATGTATTGATGATGTTTTAGTGTTCAAATTCCCCCTTGTGGATAAAATGAAGATTTGCATATGATGCTTAGTATGCTTTGTTGAATATGATGCTTTTGTGTATATGTTTATGCCTAGTTATCCACATTGACAAGTAGGATATTGTTTGGAATAAGCAATTAGTATCTTTGTGACCTTTGTTAGATCGATTCACTTAAAATTCGTATTGTTATTTTATATGAACCGCAATGTTATTTTCATTGAACCTTCCTCTTTAATATTATGAACCAAAATGACAATATTTGTGAATAACTGAAAAACGGTATATAAAGGAGTTTTGTGTGGCCTCCTCTATATAAAGGAGTCACGCCCCCTTTTATTATTTAAGTCAAAATTAAGTCAAAGTTATAGTAGAGAGCGTTTCGTCCTAGCATTAGCCCGACGTTACCCCGGTTCAGTTCTATCCTTTATTCTGCCTCGCCCCACCCTCATTCCGACGAGCATTAGAGGCCTGCGAGTCCATTTTGTGTTCTCCTATTTATCCTGTTACTATTGTCGCAGAAGATCCAAACATTTCGAACCTAGGTCCGCCCTTGTGATCTGATGGTCGCATCAATTGGTATCAGAGCAAAGGCGACTCGAACGGTCCCTTCTTCGTCTCTTTAAACAAACGAAGTCGACACTTCTACCAAGATTTCGACCACATAAAAATTCTTTTTCTGCAATTTTTTCCATAATATTTTAGGTCTTTTCGATACAAGTCCGGGTATATAAAATTCGTCCAAAATGGATGTCGTTTGCCCCTTGTAAAGCCTGAAATACCAACCAGCCGCGCGAGTCCAACGCCCAGCCAGCCAACGTGCCGAGGATCAGAGTCAGGCACAGTCGCGGCGCTGCAGCAATGTGCCGACAGCGCGCCAGCACCGCGCCGAAGACCAGCCAACAGCCCCGCGCTAGCCCACAACTAACCTGGAAACCTTAGATCTCGTGATTATTTTTGAGATCTCGTGGTATATTTTGGGCGCATATCGTGTTATTTTTTATTTTTTAATTATTTTGCATTTATATGTTATGAATTGTTAAGAGATCTTATCTTATAAAAGATCCCCTTGATATTTTGTTTTTAGGTTAGTTTTTATTGTTTTTGTTTTTAACGGGATCTTTCGGATTGTGGAAGATCTCATAATATTGTAAAAAAAAAACGAGCCATGCCTTAGACCTTCTCGGCAATATGGGACGATTCTGACTTTTGGGATCGGCTGCCTCGACGTGTCAACACTAGTCCATTTAGGCCGCTTCTGAGGGACAACCCGCATTGGATCCCAACATATCGACTCCAAGAGAATCGGACCCGCTATTATGGAAAAATTCCAAAACCCCGTTGTCGCTCCTACGATGAACGGGTTTGGAGTCCGCCTCCTCGGTGCCCGCGTCCCCGATACGATGAGTGGGATTGGAGTCCACCACCTCGGCGCTCGCGTCCCCGAGACCGCACCCTGGAGGCCAAGAGGACTCCCCCTGCCCGCGCTCGAGTCCACCACTCGGACTCCCGCGCCACATCCCCGATTTCACCTACGCACCAACGTCCACCGTTGGAAGCAATGATGGCACGGATCGCGGAGCTCGAATGCCTTCTCGCCGAGGCCAACCAAGTGTCTCAACCGTGGCCGGCACCCCATGTTCCAACACACAAATCTATCCCAGCGCCGTCGGCACCCATGCCTTGCACCGTCAGTATAGAGGTCACGCCCGTCGGTACCGAGGCATCACCCTTCGGTATCGAGGTCCTTGCTATGCCCAAGCCAATGTCGAGCGCGCCCATCCTTACCGAGGATCCGTTCCTTCCCGCGCCGACACCTAAGGTCGAGGACCCGCCCCAGCTTGACGAGCTTTTACCGGCTCCCTCCTTAGAGTCCAACGCTGGCACCGAGCTCATGTTCGAGCCTGCCCCTGTGTCAACACCATAGTTATTTAAGAATACCCATGTCGATGGCAAGGCTTTACTGAGATTGTCACCTTCTTCCCTGGTCTGACCCACGTCGAAGCGAGGACGCTTCGAAGATAAGCGGGGGAGAATGATGCGACTCTGCCCTAGCTCGAACCCAGCTCCTACGGACCCAACCTTGGAGACCCCCTTGAAATAGGACTTAGTCTCTATTATGTATTTATTTATATTATTTCTATTTCCGTCATTTGATATTTCGTTTTACTATTCTAGGCATGTGCTCTCTTATGTTGAAGAGGTCGGCCCATTAGGGTAGAATAAGGCCCATTAGGGTTTGTTGCACCTTTCTATTTTTAGTAGTTACTATTAGTAGTATTATGGGCTTGGATGTTGGGCCTAGCATGTTGCTAACCCTAGTCCACCTCCCATTTTAGAACTAGGGTTTTGTGTGGCCTCCTCTATATAAAGGAGTCACGCCCCCTTTTATTATTTACTTCAAAATGAAGCCAAAGTTATAGTAGAGAGCGTTTCCTCGTAGCCTTGGCCCGACGTCACCCCGGTTGCGTTCTATCCTTGATTTAGCCTCGCCCCACCCTCATTCCGACGAGCATTAGAGGCCTGCTAGTCTACTTTGTGGTCTCATATTTATCCCGTTACTATTGTCCGAGAAGATCCGGGTGTTTCAAGCCTAGATCCACCTCTTGTGACTCTAGGGTCGCATCAGAGCATCCCAATGAAGTTAAAGGAAAAGAAGGTGGTTCAAGTGGAGGAATTGAAACCCAAATAGGCGTGCTTGCCACCTTTCAACTCGTTGGAGGTAACTTTTTCTGTTACAATAGAGATCAAATGATTGATGGCATGGCTTAATATATTAAAAAAAATCTAAATAACCATTCACTCTTGGAGAAGACTATGATTTTTCAAAAATTTGATAAATTATCTTTGCAATTGGCTTATGAACAAATTGGTCGTAAGAGCTTAAACCGTAGATGCGTGCAACAATATGAAAAGGCTAAACCTAAATTGGTACAAATTTTTTGAGCAATATGATGGATGTGTGTGTATTACATGTGATTATAGAGTTCTAGAGGGTGATTCATATATTTCTGTAACTACTAATTGGAATGATGATAATTGGATGTTGCAAAATGTGTGATTGGTTTTGAAACTACGTTTGAAAGTCACATCGGAACTAATATATATGATCATATTGATAAGATTCTTAAAGAATTTAATTTGTTTGATAAAGTGTTTTCACTTTCTTTCGACAATCCCTCTGTTAAGAGACATGTGCCTCAGTTGTTAAATGAAGATCTTTATCATATTAGATGTGTTGCGCATATTGTTAATTTATCTGTTCAAGAAGCATATGTAACACCTTTTTTTTTGCAGCGATGGGTATTACCACTAGTCACCTTGGATTTTACCGTCCAAAATCACCCAAGGCTTTATAAGGTATGAAAGTTAAATAAAAGATGCAGAAATTCAAAGTTATTACATATCATAAGGTTGCTCAAGCATGAGACTTTTAAAAGTATTCGTTACATATTTGTCCTAGTTCAACAAAACATAACATAAAAGAGTTTTAAGCAGCGAAATTTAATTAATATTGTTTGCATAGACATAGTGAAACCCAAAATGAATAAAAACATTCTTGAGAGAATTCAACCTTCCTTCCTTCAGCTTGTTTGATCTTCGTCTTTACACCTTCGGTGGAAGTTTCCTTGATTCTGACATTTGTCACGAAGGGCGAGAAATATCAGGAAAAAATGCGTAAATAGTGGAATTATTGTAAGGAAACTAAGCAAGTGAGAATAGAAATTCTCAAGGGTAGTTTGGTACTTAACAAATTATTAAAGGGATACTCGAGATGTGTTTTGAGAAGTATAAACTTTATGTAGAGCTTAAAAACGGAAATGAGTAAATCTCGAGATGAGATAACTCCAAAACCGAAAAGAACGTACTACGAGATTGTAGAACTTCTTTGAATAGAATAATCTAGGGAAGGTTTTAATTACACACAAATTTCTAGGAAACCTCTCGTGCCCTTGTCAGACTGAGAGCTGGGTCGGTATTCTAAAACTGGCCAGGTTTTGATGTATTTTAGTGTGCACTATCACTTATCTTTATTACATGTCAAAACTTGCATAACAATAATGAATTTTAAAGGTATGGAGGCTATGAACAAGCCGAGTCCACTTAAGGTGAACAAAGTTTCGACACCTAGCTAGGGTGTAGACATCTCTCAAACGAATAGGAGAAGACATAGATCACAATCCTTAAGTCACGGGAAGAGAGGGCATGTTGCCATACCACTCGACATATTTTTATAAAGGTGATCGGGCCGAGCCCGCACAGTTGAGAGGGTTTCTTGACAACAAATAAATTTATAATCAAGACCACGCTGAGTACAGGGGAGTTAGGTTCGTCCACGGGAGAAATTCAGTCTTAAGTTTTTTTACTTAGAGCGAAAGTAAGAGAGAAAAGCTAGGGTTTTTTATCAATAAGAGAGAAAGTTCTAAGGTTTTGGTATCCCCACAACAACAATTATGCATACTATAGCCAATGAAACAAAAAGATCATGCTTTTATCACATAAAGGTGTCAACTTTCGTCAACCTAAGAAAGTAAATCAACTAACTTTCGTTCAATCAATAAACTTAATATCTATCTCTTCTACTTCAACTAGGATTGATCCGCTTTCACTTCAAAACCCTAAATTGACTATTTTGATTCAAGGTTTCCGCTTTCACTTCAACTATGAATGAGAATTTCCTATCAAATTTCGTTTCAAGGATTTCAGAACAAGAGAGAAGATTCATGCAATAAAAACAATCAAAACATGATCAAGAGCAAGCATGCACAACCATTTTTGGGTTTAACCCCAACCTTAGTTAGAGAAGACTACTCACAAATCACGATTAAAACAAAATGAATTAAATAAAAGAGAAAACTTACAACTTGAACCCAAACGAAGTGTTCCTCCACAATCTCCTCTCGTCTCTCCCTCTCACGTCTCCTCTCTCTCTCTCTCTCTACTCTCTACTCCGACCCCAAACTACTTACTTGAATGATAAGAAAACTAAAGGGGGAACAAGAGTATTTATAGAGAAACTAATCTATCTAAGAAGCTATCTATAAGGAAACAAATCTTCTAATAAGATATATTCCTTAAAACTATCTAAAAACATAAAAGGAAAGGATAAAAGATCATTAAAAGCGTCGACTCCGACGTTCGCTAACGACATGGGACCCTAAGTACCGACCCTTACATGGTTAGTAGACCTCTGCTGAATTCTTCACTTGTTTCGTTCCTGAGAGCCTCGTTACCAAACTTGTGTACCTCGGTATCAACCCTTGCAGCCTCGGTATCGACCCTCACAAGGTCATTATCGAGCCCCTTCAGCATTGAAAATAGCTGAGAGAAACTTCAGTAGCGGGTTCGTTACAACTCAGTTTGACTCGATTCTATTTCCTATGTCTTCGTAACGAGTTTCTCTACTTCTTTCTTAGCTTTAACTTGATCTTCAATTCTCCTTCATAGTTTAGTTTTCATCTTCACTTCATTCTTGAGTGCTATCTTTAAGTGTTTTCCTCCTTTCTTCAAAATATGCTTCAAAACAACTCCAAAACCTATAAAAACACCACCAAAGCTTATGTAGACACTATATCTTAAGAAAATATGAAAATCTACAAAAACTACTCTAAACAAAACACAAAACTAAAGAAAAAACTCAAACACACAATAACAAACCCTAAAAACATGACTAAAAAGGCAGATATCAAAATACCCCATACTTAGACTTGCTTGTCCTCAAGCAATCAACAAGACATCAATCAAAACCATCAACACATATATCAAGTCAATGCCCTTATCATAAAGCAACATCATAAGCACAAGTAGAAATAGATAGACAAGTGAATCTAATGTCATCACACATATATAAGCAACCTCAAGCGAAAGCAACTAAGAATCCAACCTCACAAGGGTAATAGGTTTCTCTCAACTCTCAAGTGTTTAGGCTTAGAATAACAACTCTCAACTCAATCCAATATGCAAAAATCAACATAGTCATTGTTGCTTATATCACCAAACTCTCCACCAGAGATTGTCAAAACACATAAAAATCATCAAGAGAACTTATGCTCAATGAAAAACTTCATAGAAGTTTCCATTCGGTCGGGTTGTAATGGGGTTTGGTTATGACAAATAGGCGTGGAAATATTTTGGCAATGTGGTGCTAATAATATCCGGGAATAAAGACTCCTAAACTCACACACTTCCAAAACTTCTCAAAAGAACATACCAAACTCACTCAATATTATGCACACTCATCTCTTTCAACCCCGTTAATATCCCAACTAATCTTTCTTACAAACACTTGGGAAATCTAGCTCTTGCACATTATATTCATTACTCAACTTCTCTCTTGCTTTACTTCTTTCCTTTTGATTTTTTTTCTTTTCTCTGCTGGGAAGGTCGGTACCGACCCTACTGGATCAGTAACGATGTCTGCTTATCTTTTTCTTCTTTCTTCTTCATAACTCTTTTGTAAGTGCATTCAGGGGAACCAAGGTCCTTTTACATGACAAACTGCAAGATCTTTTCTTTTACCCAACCCATATTACCCCACACTTGAACCAAACAATCTCACTTAACAAAATCATCAACAAACACTAAGTCCTAATCCCCGGATAGGGTCAAGCTTCATTGGCTAGGGAATAATTTTCTGGAGCTAAAAATAAAAGGCTTAAGGCACAAACTTGCTTCAAAAAGAAAATAATGATAAGGTAGGTAAAAAGAGAGGATAAAAAGTGGTTTAAAGCAAATAAGTTCTCCATCATATGGTTTCACATGCAATGAACTAATATCACATAAAGGCTTAAAGAAATAGATAATCATATCAATGACAAGAAATAATATGCATAAGGAGAGTAAATCACACAAGAAAACAAGAGGGATTCTTGATGTTCTCCCAATAAGGCCAAAAACATACTTACAAGGTAGCAAATTTTGTTGGATTTAAGTCACATCTACCTAAGATCATATGTGTTCAATTTCATCACATGCTAAATGTTCCACATAAAAATAATTTTTTAACATGATTCAGGCAAAGCTTTCCAAACACGCTAAAGGAATTACATGATCAAGCAAGTTAAAACATATCATAGGACATCTAAATGGAATATTATCAATCCAAAAAAACACAAAACAACACAAAGACACAAAACTGAGTTTCCTTTTCCCCCACCCATACTTAAATCAAATAGTGTCCTCACTGTTTAAAGACATAAAAAGAAACAGAGAAAAGAAAAGGGAACTCTCAAAATAAAACTGAAGCTGTCTGAAGTTGATAGTTGACCACGGAGGAGGTTACTGATTTTTTTTGGTTTCCTGTAAAGGTCGGTATCGAACCTGTGAAGGTCGGTACCGAACATGCTGTCTATCTACCGATTACTCATTGTTTTATTCATCACCGAGTGTTTTGAATTGTTTTCCTTTTTTCTTTTTAGCACTTCTCCACATCTTTTTGTACATGAGTCACTTTAGAAAAACTTCTATCCCTACTATACTATCTAACCTAAAAACAAGTGAAAAGAAAGCTAGAAAAAAGAACTAAGAAAGCAAAAAACTAAAAGCGGGTTGCCTCCCGTAAGTGCTACGTTTAACATCGTTAGCCCGACGAACATACCTTGGCTTCCCTAGGGTGGCTTCCACCCAGCTTTGTAGAGATCATAAGAAACGCCATACTTTGTCTGAAAAACATCAAAGCCCCATTCCAAAAGATGCGGTCCTCTATCATCCATCAATATGCTTGGTAATCCTACATAAGGGTTAGAAAATCCGAAAACCAAGGAGGTTTTGACTCCTTTACAGGACTAACAATAGGATATGTAAAATAAGGATGAGGAAAAGGATCATGAATAGAATTGATTGAATCAGAACAAGAAAACTTACCTGGATTGTTTAGAGAAAGGCTCGTTATCGAGGTAGAGTAGGTCGTTACCGATCTATCTGGGTCAAGAAGTGGCTCAATGTCGTGCTTGGTGTCGTCCTCGGCATCGTGATCGTTTATAAAAGGATCGGTACCGACCCATGGTGGGTCGGTAGGCTCCTCGGTGAGTGTGACTTCCTTAATTTTGCTCGTTTCTGTACTCAGAGAAGGGTCATTACCGAGCCATTGTGGGTCGGTAGGCTATTTAGTACTGCAACTAGCAACCTCATTCATGGCCGGATTGAAGTGAAACTCGACCTTCTCTTCTCCAATGTTGGATGTGAGAAGTCCTTTTCTAACATCAACTCGTGCTCCTGCGGTGGCTAAGAATGGACGTCCAAGAATGATTGGCACCACAAGGTCTTCTCGCATGTCTAGAACACTGAAGTCGTTGGGAACAAAAAAATTTCCAACTTGGATAGGAACGTCGTCCACGACTCCAGTGTCTTTTACACAAGATCCATCCACCATGTAGAGATTCAAATCGATAGGCTCCAGTGGTCCCATGTTAGCCTTGGTCCAGATAGGCAATGGTAATAAACTGGCACTCGCACCTGGCCTGGAGGGCTCGATATCGACCTTTGGGGGTCGGTAATGACTAGTTGGGCCTCGATATCGACCTTGTTGTGGTCGGTAACGAGATTGACTAGGTCGTTATCTTCATCGTTGTGCTTTGTATTTGTAGGCTTGGCTCGATCTGGAAACTCCTTGCCACTTCTGAGGTGTATAGCTGCAATTTGTCCTCTCGGGTTCTCTTCGGGATGGCCCGAGAGTTGAACTTGAGGTTGTGGAATTCGTGTAGCTAGGTTGCCAATTTGGGAGTTTACACTTTTTCTCCATGTTTCGATCTCTCCCAATTGTGCTTGTACACCTTTCATCTAGTTAGTAAGGTTGGCTTGGACTCCATCAATCTTGTTTGCACGTCATTGATTTTGCTGTGGACTCCATGATTACCCTCTTGTAGCCCTTACACCCATGACGGCGGCTCTTGATAGCCCGGAGGTCTGTAAGGCGAAACCCTTTGGTCTTGCTAAGGAGGTTGGCTTCCTTGGCCATAGTTGCCCCAAGTGGGCTGATTGTTATTCCTCCCTTCATAAGAGTTATGTACTTGGTTCCTATATGGACCTCTCATATAGTTAGCTTATTCATATGCCTTAGTAGCACGAACCTGTTGCAAGTTAGTGCAAGTGGAAGTAGCATGGGCTTGAGACCCGCATTCTTGACTAGAAGGAGATGATTTAAGATAACTTACCTGCTTTTTTAGGTAGTTGATCTCGTCTTGCAAGAATTGTTGCTTCACTTTAGGGTCGACCTCATCCTTGTTTGGTGTATAGAGCCGCCTTTGAGGTTGTTGGGCGTGTTTTATGTCATACATAGCATCATAATTGGTCAATTTATCAAGCAATGCCCACGCCTCATCGGGATCCATCTCTATGAAACCGCAAGCAGTGTGCAGGTTGATGCGGTTCTTTGTTTCAACGTTGATCCCTTGGAAGAAGATTTCTTGTAGGAAATATTGTGGTTGCCGGTAGGGCATTGTCTAAGCATCTTCTTGAATCTCTCCCATGTCTCCACAAAGGTCTCATTAGGCAGCTAGTGATAGGAGGTGATGCACTTCCTTAAATCCGTAGTCTTGGCTGGAGGGAAAAACTTTGTCAAAAACAAGTCATGCAAAGCTTTCTAACCAGATCAGGGCCTTTCTTGTAAGAGACCACTAAAAAGCTTTCAACAGAACATATTCAAGAGAGACATCGTTAGCAGCTATGATGTCACATAAATCAGTAAAATTTTTAATATGTTCTATTGGGTAGTCAGTTAGTTTGCCTTAACATTGAGATCTTTTAATCAAGGATATGAATTGAGATTTGATCTCATAAGCTTTCTCTATTTCTAGGAGAACTATTGTAGATTCTAGCACCCTCAATTCTGGATGCATATACTGCTTAGCATTCTTTGAGAAGGCATCCAACTGCTCTCTTAGATGATTTCTGTCAGCCTGGAGCCGCTCCATCTATTGTCGGAGGTCAGTCATCTGATGTGCCATCTCTTCAGGTGTAGCCATTGATTTGCATTATCTTAATCGGTGGTAGAAGGATCTCTCGTGTTTAGAGTCTACTACTGGATTAGAGACAACTCAAGGTCCTTCAGCTGGCATACACTGTAAGCAAAGACAAAAACAGAAACGAAATCAAAAACAAAACGGGTTCTCAAAGAGGGTCGATATCGAGCCTATAGTGATCCCGAAAAATAAAAACTGAAAAGGATGAAACAACTATCTGTCGACAGGGTCGGTGTCGACCTAGGTAGGGTAATTACCGACTCGACAGTAGTCACGATAACAAACAGAAAGAAAAGACAATTGGGATTGCCAGTAGGGTCCGTATCGACCCTAGGGGGGTCATTACCGATTCGACAGAGTCCCGAAAAACGCAAAAACAACAAAACTTGGCACTATTGAAATCTCCCCGGCAACGGCGCCAATTTGTTGAGAGGGTTTCTTGACAACAAATAAATTTACAATCAAGACCCCGCTGAGTACAGGGGAGTCAGGTTCGTCCACGAGAGAAAGTCAGTATCAAGTTTTGTTACTTAGAGCGCAAGTAAGAGAGAAAAGCTAGGGTTTTTTTATCAATAAGAGAGAAAGTTCTAAGGTTTTGCTATCCCCACAACAACAATTACGCATACTATAGCAAATGAAACACAAAGATCATGCTTTTATCACATAAAGGCGTCAACTTTCGTCAACCTAAGCAAGTAAATCAACTAACTTTTGTTCAATCAATAAACTTACTATCTATCTCTTGTACTTCAATTAGGATTGATCTGCTTTCGCTTCAAAACTCTAAATTGACTATTCTGATTCAAGGTTTCTGCTTTCGTTTCAACTATGAATGAGAATTTCCTATCAACTTTCGTTTCAATGAGATAAGAGAAAGAGAGAACATTCATGCAATAAAAACAATAAAAACATGATCAAGAGCAAGCATGCATAACCATTGTTGGGTTTAACGCCAACCATAGAAAGAGAAGACTACTCACAAATCATGATTAAGACCAACTGAATTAAATAAAAGAGAAAACATACAACTTTAATCCAAACAAAGTGTCCTCCACAATCTCCACTCGTCTCTCCCTCTCACACCTCCTCTCTCTCTCTCTCTCTCTCTCTCTCTCTACTCTCTACTCCTACCCCAAACTACTAACTTGAATGATAAGAAAACTAAAAGGGGAACAAGAGTTTTTATAGAGAAACTAATATATCTAAAAAGCTATCTATAAGGAAATAAATCTTCTAATAAGATATATTCCTTAAAACTATCTAAAAACATAAGAGGAAAGGATAAAAGATCATTAAAAGCGTCGACTCCGACGTTCACTAACGACACGGGACCCTCGATCAGTACCAACCCTGTAAGGGCCGGTAGACCTCTGTTGAATTCTTCACTTCTTTTTTTCCTGAGAGCCTCGTTACTGAACCTATGTACCTCAGTATCGACCCTTGCAGCCTCGGTATCGACCCTCACATGGTCGTTATCGAGCTCCTTCAGCACTGAAAATAGCTGAGAGTAAAACTTCAGTACCGGGTTCGTTACACCTCGGTTTGACTCGATTCTATTTCCTATGTCTTTGTAACGAGTTTCTCTACTTCTTTCTTAGCTTTCACTTGATCTCCAATTCTCCTTCATAGCTTAATTTTCATCTTCACTTCATTCTTGAGTGCTATCTCTAAGTGCTTTTCTCCTTTCTTCAATATATGCTTCAAAACAAATCCAAAACCTATAAAAACACCACAAATGCTTATGTAGACTCCATATCTAATGAAAATATGAAAACCCTCACAAATGACTCTAAACAAAACACAGAACTAAAGAAAAAGACTCAAACACACAAAAACACACCCTAAAAACATGACTAAAAAGGCGGATGTCACGCACCCCTTATTACACTATTTAAATTTCATAACGAATCTCGAAAAGAAATTTTAAACAAGTAAAGGCCACACTAACAAGCCTAGCAATATTCCTATTAACAATAATAATAATAGTAATAATGCTAACAAATGGGTTGTTATTTCTAACAATCGATATTTCCTATATTTATTTTTCATAACAAAAAAAGATGTTTCCAACATCGAGATTATAACGAAAACGAATTATCGAAAAGCTTTAAGGAGAAATTATCCACTTGCTTTGAATTTATTTCGGAATTCTACGAAACCCGGTAGTAGAATAACTTAGAGACGTTCGTACGCTTTGACCTATTTAATCGAAAGGAATGACGAACGGACATGTATTAAAATCCTTATTTTAATCATAGTTAATATTTTCTCTTATTTTTCTCTTTTAAGAGAAGAAAAGTTAATCTAAATTATTTAGCTTAATAATTTAGATATGAGGTGTAAGGTTTTGGTTCAAGTGAGAACCACTCTTTTGGTAACGACTTTTGCTTAAAGTGAGTATTAATCTCAACCATTAGATTTACCTCATCACTATATATTGGACGGTCAAGAATTTTTAATTATTTTATTAATTTTTTAATTTTTTTAATTTTAAATTTTTGTATTTTTTGTGTTTTTTAATTTAGTTTTTTGTATTGTTATATTTTTGTATTTTTTGTATTTTATTTTATTTTATTTTTTATTTGTTTAAAAATGCTAAATATGGTGGTTCAATTTTTATATACTACGAGTTCATTTTTATACACTAGAAGTTCAATTTTTTTAAGTTAGGAGTTCAATTTTCTATATTGTATGAGTCAGTTTTTATATTCTATGAGTTCATTTTTTTATCGATGATAAGTTTAATTTTTATGTGCTTTGAGTTCATTTTTCAAATAATTCGATTTTCACACAACTAAAAAAATATTTAAAAAATACATGATTTTTTTCAATTTTATTTTATTTTATTTTTAAAATTATTTTCTTATTAAAAAAAAGATTTTATAATTTTAAATATGACAGTTCAATTTTTATATACTACGAGTTCATTTTTATACACTAGAAGTTCAATTTTCTATGTTAGAAGTTTAATTTTCTATATTGTATGAGTTCAATTTTTATATTCTACGAGTTCATTTTTTTATATCTGATAAATTCAATTTTTATGTGCTTTCAGTTCATTTTTCATATAATTTGATTTTCACATAAATAAATAAATAATTGATTTTTTCTCAACTTTTTTTTATTTTTATCGATTTTTTTTACTTTTTTAATATTTTGTTCCTTTTTATTAATTTTTTTTTAAAAACATTAAGTTTGATAGTTCAATTTTTATATACTACAAGTTCATTTTTATAAACTAGAAGTTCAATTTTTTATGTTAGGAGTTCAATTTTCTATATTGTATGAGTTCAATTTTCATATTCTTCAAGTTTATTTTTTTTATCTATGATAAGTTCAAATTTTATGTGCTTTGAGTTCATTTTTTTTATAGAATTTGATTTTCACAAAACCCAACAAATAATTAAATAAAATAAACAAAATTAAAAATTAAAAAATTAAAAATTTTGAAATTTTTTTGACCATTCAATACATAGTAAAGGATTAAATCCAATGGTTGATATTAGTCCTCATTTTAAGCTTAGTCCTTGCCACAAGAGTAGTCCTCACCGAAACCATGTCGTGAGGTGTAAGATAATAATTCTTTATTTTTTTTTTCAAGGTGGTACTATTCCAAGATTTTCATGATTTTTGAAATACTTATTTTAAACAAAGCATTAAGGCCTTATTTAATCATAACGGAAAATTCCCTTTTTAAACGACATGCAATAATTATTTAAAATAGACTTAAAATATGATTTGTATGTATTTTTATCAACATACTCTTACTAAAGTTGAATCAATCTCTCTTAAGTGTCACTCATCTAGCTATGCCATATAGGCAAATTTAATTGTTCATTTACCTCGTTATCCTTAATTTTCTTTAGTATTTACATTTCCTACATATTATAATTGTATCCCATTTATCATTAGTACTTTCCATATTATAATGTTGTTGATAAGCATTTCATGCCTATTATAATAAATTACCTCATTTATTACCATTACTTTCCATATTCAACTAATGATTATGGAAATATTATTTAGTTTTTTCAATGTTTATTTTCCTATATATTATAATGTCTATTTTCCTGTATATTATAATAATATTATCTAATTCAAAAATTAAATAACATATGCTATTATAAATAAATAAATACTATTATTTAATTTTTTTTTACATTCCCTACATATTATAATCATTTTCACTTGAAAGTTTTATTGAGGAAAATATTTTATTTTATCGAATAAGTTTATGTAAAATTCGATCTACAAGTACGGTTCCTCCTACATAAAAAAATCTCTAGTGATAGTCATGCATGGCACGACCGGGTCTTGCTAGTTATTTCTAAAGTCAAACTTTATTTTAAACCAAAAGTTTTTGTGAAAAAAAATGACTTTAACATGCAAGCATATTTTAACCATAATTAAACCTTTTTCCGACAATCATTATTTTATGCGAAACTACTTAATAAAACTTATTCTCATGATCAATATTTCTAGAAGTTATGGTTAACTATTATTAAATTATACTCCCTCCGTTTCACAATAGTTGTTCATATACACTTTTTTTCTTGTTTCACAATAGTTGTTCATATAATTTTTTTTTCCACTTATACCCCTAATAATTACACCATATTAATTATATACACTTTTCTCAATGCAACTTTTAGAGTATAAAGTAGCTTTTAATAGGGGTAAATTTGGAAGAATTTTTCCCCCTTAATATATGTGCAAATTTGTCTAAGAACAACTATTGTGAAACGGAGGGAGTAGTAAATTCTAGGATTGACATGCATGTTTATAATACTTTATAAAAATACCTTTTATTCCCACATGCAACACTTTTAAGTTATTTAGTATAGCTTATGCTTATCAAAATAATCGTTTTTATTACGAAAGTTTTTAACAAGCCTTATATCATCATTTTAATTGCTCTAAGTCACATGCAAGAGTAGTTTTAGTCCATAAAACTTTATAAAACAACATGCAATAACTATATGATTTATTTAAGTCAAACTCATATAAATATTATTCTAAAGTTTTATAAAAATGACATGCAAAGGTAGTATGAGTTATATAAATCCTTTTTAATTACATGCAAGGACTTATTTAATTTAATTGATAATAACTTGTTTTTACTAAATTTATTTAAACTCAAAATTCATATAAAAATTCATTCCAAGGCTTATATATGACATGCATGAAGGTTTTATGCAAGAAAACTTTATCTTATATTTTATCAAGTCATTACCTTCATCAAACAAAGAGTTTTGTATAGAATGGGGAAAAAATATCTAGGCTTTTAAAATAAAATAAAATCCAGAATTTTCATGTTTTAAAACCACTTTTATCATCCTAAGATTGTTTAAAGTTTATCTTAGAACTTGTAGGATGATTTTTCCCTAAAATCCTTTGTATGCATGTTATTTACCAAGGAAGATATGTACAATTTAGTATTTTGCATAGTCTGATTTTTTTAGAATTTAAATTAATATAATGGTCCTAAAAATACTTAAAATCAGCCCCAAAGTAATTTAAAAAAAACCTTAGAGATATGTTATACCCTCAAGTGTGTTTATTTTCTTGTAGAAAAACGACACAAGATCAAGTTGAAGGGGGCGGTGGCGGCTGGTGGCGCGCTGGGCGGCGGCTAGTGGCGCGGGGACAGGCGGCGGCAGGTGGTGGTGGCGTCGTTGTCTTGCGAACACAAGGGAAGGAGTTTGGTTGTGTTTAAGTGCGAAAAATCAACCCTTAAAGGTTGTAGTTCAAGGCTGATTTTTCTTTTGTGCGAATAAGTAAAATGATCACAAGAAGTAGAAGATAGTTTTTGATAGTTAGAAGAGAGTGTTTCTGAGATAGAAGAGAGTGCTGTTGAGAGTTATGGGATCGAGTTTTCTAGAGAGTTGAGGTCTTTGAATGAGCACTAAATTGATGTAGTGGAGTATCATGTCCATCATGACCAAAATCCCCTCTTAATGTAAGTGGGAGAAAAGGATTTGATCGTAATAAAATAAGGCTTGAATGAGTGGCAAATCTCTACATCAAAACTCTCATAGATGCTCTCTTAAGTGATCCAAACGCGCTAACTAACAGACTGTAATGTCGGTTTGAAAAATACACCGGAACAAACGGTTTTTAAGAATAGAATTCCCGTTGGTTACGAATTTATTAAATTTCGTCTTTAATAAATTTATTTACTTGCATAAATATTTCATAAGAATATTATAATTTATTTATTTTAGAAATAGATTTTAAATGAAAAAGAAATTTTATGAGATTATTTTATTTAATAAAATAATTAAATATTAAGGAAATGAAATTTATTCATTTAACGGAATTTGCGGCTATTACAACATGCAAATATCTTCATGATTTGATTGGACCGATTAGACAATGCATTAGATGGCTTAGGTTCACCGGTTAAACGTCGCTATAAGATATTGTGTAAGGAACAAAAACTATTTCCTAAGAAATGGAGTATCGATACACCAACTCGTTGGAACTCCACTTTTGTATGATGAGCAATACAGAAGTCTGAATAGTACTCCTGGATTTATTTCCGAGGAGCAATGGGGGATCGCGACACAAGTATGTGTTAAATAGGCTTTTATATTAAATAAAAGGTGTAACTGGATTTTGTTTCTCTACTGCACGCACTTTATGCCTTTGCTATATAAGCTGGCATGTAGCTTATAGTGACTTGTTTTTCGAAGCTATGAAATTCTGGTTATGAGAGGTCTTTTCTTTCTCTCTTTTCTCTGAGTGTTCTTGAGTGATTATCATGGATTCACATATTCAACATGGTATCAGAGCATCGATGTGTAAATCTATGAGTTTCTCGTCTGGTTTTGCTTCGTTTCTCTTCACTTCTCTCTGATCAAGTCTTCTCTCAACTTGATTTCTGTTTGGTGCAATCGAACAGTGATTTCTAGGTTTTCGCTCATTTCAGCTTGTAGACTGTTACTTCTTTAAAATCTCTGGTACAGAAGATCGTCAGTGAGCCATGTCTGACATAGAAGAAACTCGATCTACTCTGAGAGACCGAGATCGAGATCGCGGATACATACGAGCTTCCGATCTGCAAAATCTGTTGTTCATTTATCCTTCTGATAACTCTGGTATGATTTTGACTACTATTCAGCTTATTGGAGATAATTATAGGAGGTGGAGGAAAGCTATCACCAAAGCTTTATCTGTCAAGAACAAAGTAGGTTTTGTGGAAGGAACTATAATTGAAACTTATGAAAATTCTGCCTTATGGCATCGCTGTAATGACATGGTTTCCTCATGGATCTTAAGAAATGTGTCAAATGAAATCTATGCAACTCTGGATGAATTTGATATAGCAAAAGAGATGTGGGAGGATCTCTTTGAGAGTTATGGTCAAAGGAACGGCCCCTTGTTGTTTCAAATTAAGAAAGACATTCACGAGTGTCAACAAGGAACTTCTAGTGTTACTGAATATTTTACAAAATTAAAAGGCCTTTGGTAGCAACTTTCTGGAATGGTTGCTTCTATCATATGCACGTGTGGAAATTGTGTGTGTAATCTGAATAGCAAATTTGAAGCAATCGATAATGAGGATCGACTGGTGAAATTCCTCATGGGATTGAATGATCAATTCTCAACTGCTAGGCGTCATTTTTGTTGTCTGCACCTCTTCCAACTGCTAGTAATGCTCACTCATTGCTACTACAAGATGAATTGAGTAAGAGATTGTCCAGTTCAGACATCAAAACTAATGCTACTGCTTTGATGACTAGACGAGGTGGTGATAAGAATGTGGACAAATCCAAGAAAGAGTGTGAGCATTGTAAAGGGAATCATCCAACTGAGAAGTGTTGGGAGGTCATTGGATGTCCCAGCTGGCACTCGAAGAGCAAATACAAGCCACAACAATCCAGGAACATTGATAGCAACAAGGCTAAAGGGAAAGAAAACTACAACTAAAATCAGAACTCTCACAAAGCCAACTCAAGCCAGTCAAGTCAGGGCTCCAACAACAACAATTCTAGTGAGCAATTTCGAGGTTTTCAGAGTCCGTTTGAGGAAAACCAGAAATTGATGATGCAGAACTTCTTCAACTTCATGGAACATCAGAAGGAGAAATTTATTGAAGCAAATCTGGCAGGTAGCATATTGTGTTGTAATGTGTCTGATTATACTGGCATTTGGATAATTGACAGTGGAGAAACTCATCACATGAATTGTGATTCAAAGTACTTCACTAAAGCCATGCCTGTTAAAGAACCAACCTCAATTCATCTACCAAATGGGAGTAAGAGTGTGATCACTCACACTAGTGTTATCACTCTCTCTGAACACTTAAGCTTGAATAATGTCTTATATGTTCCAAGTTTTAAGTTCAATCTTTTGTCTCATAGTCAATTGATACATGACATTGGATGTCACACACTTCTCATCTGATTTATGTGTTATATAGGACCATGCAAGGAAGAAGGTGATTGCGGTTGGTAAAGAGTTTGGAGGTCTTTTCTACCTTGTCCCACATAAGAAAATTGATGATGATCTACCTAAGCATTTTTGTGAGAACTTTTGTGCTACCATACCTACCTTACATATGTTCTTACCTTCAAATTCTAGCAAAACTGATCTTAATGCCTTGTGGAATCTTAGACTTGCTCATGATCCTTTGGAGAAACTCTTGCATGTTCCTTGTATTCAGAATGATATTAATACAATGTCTGATTTAACATGTTTAGTTTGTCCTCTTGCTAAACAAACAAGAACTTCTTTTCATCATAGTTCTTCTCATGCACAAGAGAATTTTGCCTTGATTCATTGTGACTTATGGGGACCTTATGACTCTCCCACTTATGGTGGTCATAAGTATTTTTTGACTATTGTTGATGACAAGTCTAGAAGTGTATGGGCCTATTTGATGAAAAGTATAGATGAAACTGCTGAATTACTTAAACATTTCATCTATCGTGTAGAAACACAATTTCATACACTAGTTAAGGTGTTAAGATCAGACCAAGGCCAAAATTCTTCAATTCTAATGTCCATTCTTTTCTATCCTCAAAAGGTATTATTCATGAAAGTTCATGCACTTCCACTCCTCAACAAAATGACCGTGTGGAAAGAAAGCATAGACATATCTTAGAAGTTGCCCGAGCTCTTAGATTTCATGCCTCTTTACCCATTAAATTCTAGGGGGGTTGTATTCTTACTGCCACTTACATTATAAATATACTTCCTACCCCTCTTTTACATAATAAATATCCTCGTGAAGTTTTGTTTCATGAGTCACCAGACTACTCAAGGTTGAGAGTCTCTGGCTGTTTGTGCTATGTTTCTATTCCAAGAACATCTAGAAAGAAATTTGATCCAAGGTCTGACCCTTGTGCATTTTTGGGTTATCCTTATGGATTTAAAGGCTATAAAGTGTACAATATCAATTCTCAAAAGGTTCAAATAAGTAGAGATGTACACTTTCTTGAGCATGTGTTTCCTTATGGAGAATATGCTAGAACTGTTACTGAGTCTACTCTAGTGACATCTCCTTCGCATACCTCTTTTCCTGACTCCTCTTGTTATGAGGATTTATTGCCACTTTCTGACTCACCTTCTCCCAGCTCTTCCTTACAACCTCTTGATCAACCCAGCTCTTTAGCCGAGTATTCACCATCTCTTGTACCCCCTGCTTTTGACCCCATTCCATTCATTCCAGCACAAAGACAGTCTTCCAGAGTCACAAAACCATCAGTATGGCTCAAATATTTTGTCTGTGCAACTCCTAAACTCTCTTCCGCTGCAACTCCTTCCTCTCTTATTGGTAAGTCCCCTTACCCTATTTCATGTTGCATGTCTTATGATTATTGCTCACCTAGCTATCAAGTTTTTATCAATAATGTAGCTGGTTACACTGAACAAAGGAATATGTTAGAGGCTCTTCAACAAGATTTCTAGTGTTGTAACACCCCCAAATTATCTCATGATTGTCACACGCCAGTGACCTCGGATTTTAACGTCCGAAGCCACCCAAGGCTTTACATCAGTTTTAAATTTTTGTCAAGATGTCTATGAAATCATATAAATGAACAATAGCGGAAGACTTTTGAAAGTAAACTCAATTTATATTCAAACATTCTTTCACCAATAAAACTTTCATGAACAATACGAAATATTTAGCGGAAGATTAACTAAAATTATTCCGTATAAAAATCAACTTTCTTTATTAATTGAAACAAAACTATAGGTAAAACCTTCTTGTATAGTATCATGAGCTCCATTCATCATCACCTCGAGTGCTCTTGGATTAACGCTAGTTATTTGCTAATACTTGGTACCACAAGTGGTCAGCCCTCAACGGGGTCAGCTAGGTCGACTCCAATATTTATTAGGTCAAAATAAATAATTAAATCAAGATTATTAATATTGTGAATGCACATTTTAAATTGTCTAATGCACTTTACCTTACGTCGAAACTTTCCTAGCAAACATCATACAAACTCCATGAATTTCTAAACTAAGACTAAAAATAACACAACAACAACTACATCAGTTCTTTATGGTGCTTACTCGCACTTATCTTTTAATGACCACACATATACACATAGGGTTGCGATTTTTAAACCATTCAGGCTCTTACGTCCTGATGAGTGGGCTCATATGTCCCAAAAGAACAAATCCGGAATTTCAAAGAGCACTAGCTAGGTGCTACACCCCTCATATTCGGATGAGACGGGCAGGGTCATGACCAGCATTAGGGTTTAGGACCATCCTAATGCGAATGTTATAAAGAGGCGTCCAGAGCAACTATAGCTCACTCCCTTGGGTACTAAGCTAATCCAAAACAAGTCTCAATCGAGACGATAAACACATAAATCCACAATCATCAATACCTAAACAAAACTAGTGTTTCCTAGAAATTCTAGTACACCACAACCTAACTCAGATCATCAATTTTACTACGTCAAGCACCTAAATTATGTTTTCAGTTATTCATTTCGGTCTTGACTCACTGTATCATACTCGAAGCTCCAGGAAAGGGGAGGATAGTCACACAATGGACAACACCAAGCCCTCCTTGCCATTTTTACAGGCATATTTGACAAGCTCGAGTACGAATTCAGATGAGAGCAAGACTTACTTAATCGTAGTTCAGCTAATAACACCATCCTAACTATTATTATCAATATTATTCTTAATTTTATTCTTATTAAATAATATAACTAAATGGTTATGCAAGTTCATCAATGATTATATTTCTAACATACTCATTATATTTATGCATGAAATATATTACACATAATCACATCATTCAAGGAAACACACATGGTTATTTGACTTTTCACACAAATCAATCAAGAGACCTAGCCGAGCAAGTATGGGAACTTGCCTTAGATTTGAATACGACATTCAAGATTCGGAAATTTACTTATGGACTTCATCATCTCGAAGATTTGATATCGCCTTTACTGCCGAAAGACGATGCACTAGAAAATGTGGAAAAGTTTAATTAATTGGAAAAATGAATTAAACGGATCGATAATGATTAAAATTATAAACTTCAATAAATATAATCCTTATATTTATTAAATAATTTTAATAATTAATTTATTGAATTGATTGAGTCGAAAAAAAAATATACCGAACGGGACGGAATGAACCGGAGGAGTCATCTTCAACCTTGTGCATGTTACTGTTCCCGGCTAATCATACACCACCTATGTTTTCTGCTCGTTGAGGATGTTGCAGACGACGAAATGGAGCAGGACTGGAGGCGTTGGAACCGTGACTTCGATAGCTTTCTAACGATATAAAGTGAGAAATTTTTCGTTGTGCATGGAGAGAGAACAACCCCAATTAAAGAGGCAGTTCGGACAGAACGATGTGTGCAGTTTATCGAGATTCAAGTGGCCCGTTCTCCCTCGTCATGAATCGGTTCGCGGCATATAAGGTATGGTTGGAACCGTCTCGAAGTCTAGAATATTTTGGTTTAAACGGTTAGTAAAAAGGTGGAGAAACAAGGAAGATATCGCCGAAATACTGAGACGAGTCATGCTCTGTTTTTCATTGGACAGATCCGACGTTTTCATTCGGGTTTTTAGAGGCTTGGTGAGGGCGGCTCAGACGAGGAATCAGGACGGGACCGGCGACAGTTGGAAGGCTGCAACCTCCTCTCTCTACTGTTGAAAGTGGCGGAGGTGGAGGCGGTCCGACGGCGGTGAACGAAGGCTGACACCAGCGCCTCGCGAGCAACGTGTGCTCTGTTTTCCTAGGCAGACTCGTGACTTTCAATGGGGATTTTGGAAGGCTTAGTACACGAGAACATTAATGGGGGCATAGTGTTTTCGAAGTGTTTTTCATGAGGATTCCGAATATGGCTTCTATTTTACGATTGGACTCACGGTTTGGGAGAAAACGAAGCTTGAACAAGAAAGACACATTCTAGGATTTCGGTTGAATGTTTGTCAAATTCGAGCAAAATAAACGCCTATATATAGGGCTTTTGATTCGTAGGGATCAAGCAAAGGAAGATCTCTAAAATCCGTTTAGATATTGGCCAAAATCGTGGCTTAGTTTGATCTCAAAATCAGTTTTGAATGGATAAGGAGTAAGAGATGAAAATGGGAAAATTTTCTAGATTTTTTTTCCCAAAGATAAGATTATACACAATCTTTTTAATATTTTAAATTGTATTCTTTCTTAAATACTCATACTTTTACCCATAAAAAAATATAAATTTATTTTATTAATAAAAATGATATCTCCTTAAATTATGGTATATTAAAATAGATAAGAATTTTATAAATTCAACAAAATATTACTTCTCTTAATCTTTTAAAATATAGAAATCATTGAAATTACTAAATATAATAAAATAAAATCATTTAATTTCGTTATCATATTATAACAAAATTAAATGATTATCCTTTTTTTATAAGACTTGTAATTTATGACCTTTCTAGTAAGGTCTAATTATCCAAGTAACTTATATAAGTTATTTGCTAAAAAAAAATAATGTGTTATAATCTTTAATGATACGACATATATTTATTTTAAAATAAAACAATTAAGAGAAATTACATAAATACCCTTATAGAAAAATAGGGTTATTACAAGTGTCAAGCTATGTTGAGAGAATTGAATGCTCTTGAATTGAATCATACATGGGAACTAGTGCCAAAGCCTCTGAAACAATCTATTGTCACATGCAAATGGCTCTTTAAACTCAAGTTCAAGGTTGATGGTACACTTGAAAAGCACAAAGCTAGGCTTGTTGCAAGAGGTTTCTTCCAAGTTGAAGGTGTTGATTATGAAGAAACTTTTGCTCCAGTAGCTAAGTTGATATCTATAAGAACTCTTCTAAAAGTGGCAGCTGTGCAACAATGGCATGTCTATCAAATGGATGTCACAAATGCTTTTCCTCATGGAGATCTAAAGGAAGAAGTCTACATGGAATTGCCTCTTGCATATGCTATTCTTAAATCTTATGGTGCTTGTCCTCAGGGGGAGAAAGATGTGTCAAATGAGGCCAAGCAAGCCAAGGATAGATAGTTAGTGTGTAGGCTTAAGAAGTCTCTATATGGACTTAAACAAGCCCCGAGACAATGGTTTGCAAAATTTTCTCAAGTAGTCAAAGATGCTAGATTTGTGCGGTCCAAATCTAACTATTCTTTGTTTTTCAAGCAAACTCAAAGTTCATATACTACTCTATTAGTATATGTTGATGATATGCTAATTTCAGGAGATAGTGAAGCTGAAATTGCAAAGCTGAAGGCACATTTGCACAAGCATTTTAAGATGAAAGACTTGGGAGAGCTGAGATATTTCCTAGGAATGGAGGTGGAAAAGACAAATGAAGGGTTCCATCTCAATCAAAGGAAGTATGCTCTGGAACTACTGGAGGAAGCAGAAATGACTAATGCAAAACCAGCTTCTACTCCTTTTGAATCTAAGCTGAAACTATCCCTGGATGGAACTAGAAATTCTGTGAATGCTAGTGCTTATAGAAGGCTAGTTGAAAAGCTGATCTACTTAACAATCACAAGGCCAAATACCTGTTATTATGTGCAAATACTGAGTCAGTTCATGCATAATCAAAATGATGAACATATGAAGGCAGCCAAGCATGTTTTGAGGTATTTGAAGAAAGCACCAGGTTAGGGAATTCTTCTTGTAAGGAATTCAGAATTGAGTTTGAAAGCATTTAGTGATGCAGACTGGATGAGTTGTCCTATGACAAGGAAATCCTTGACAGGGTTTTGTATCTTTCTTGGTTCTTCTTTAATCTCATGGAGAACCAAGAAGCAATCATATATGGCCATGTCTTCAGCTGAATCGGAGTATAGAGCAATGGCCATGACTTGTTGTGAAGTAACTTGGCTAATCAGGCTACTATCAGACTTAAATATGAAATTGAGTTCAGTTCAACTCTTCTGTGATAATCAATATGCTATACATATAGCCAAAAACCCAGTATTTCACGAGAGGACAAAGTATATTGAAGGAGATTGTCACCTTGTGAGAGATATGGTGCTAAGGAAGCAAATTACACTCGAATATGTTCCTTCAAAAGAACAACCAGCTGATGTTTTTACAAAGTCTGTGCAAATAGATCTGTTTGTTAAGCTTCTCTTCAAGTTAGGTGTTGTAAATCGTTTTACCAACTCCAAACATGAGGGGGAGTGTTAAATAGGCTTTTATATTAAATAAAAGGTGTAGCTGAATTCTGTTGCTCTACTGCACACACTTTATTCCTTTGCTATATAAGTTGTCATGTAGCTTATAGTGAATTGTTTTTTGAAGCTATGAAATTTTGGTTATGAGAGGTCTTTTCTTTCTCTCTTTTCTCTGAGTGTTCTTGAGTGATTATCATGGATTCACATATTCAATAGTATGTGAGCTTCTAAATACTTTTAAGGAGGCAACAATGATTTGTTCACAAGTTTATACGCCTAGCATCCACTGTGTTATTTTTCAATGTCACAATATCACTATATGCTATGCAACAAATGCAAGAAAACCAACCAGCATTAGGTCACATAATTGAAAATATGTGAAAGGAATGGTATCTTATTTTAATAAGTTTCTTGTTGTATATTGTATTGTTGTGTTATTAGATCCTATTGTGAAGAAGTTAGGATTGGAAAACTTGTTGGAATTTTATTATACCTATTTGGGCATTTCAGAAGTTCACTATAATTGGCATGATGATATTGAATGTTCCATTGAAACATTTGCTAAGGTATATGATAACTATGCAACAAAACTAAATATTCCACCTACATCATTGATGTCATCTAATTTTGCATGGTTTTGTATTTGCATTTAGGATTAGATTTTATCCTTTTCTAGCTTAGGTTTTGCATTTTGTGTTGATTTCTAGTATTATTTGTAGTATGGATGTCTACAATAGCTTTGTGTGTGTTTTTAGGCTTTTGGAGGTGTTTTTGGGTCTTAGAGATTATTAAGCAGCTTAATGGTATTAGAGGAGTCAAAGAGAGGTGAAACAAGCCTTTAAGGATGCTTACGGGAAAAGATTATAAGGTTAAAGAGGTGCTAGAGACGAGCCAACAAGTAAGAGATTAGGGTCTAACGAGAAAAGAGGAGAAAATTGACTAAGTGCTGGTCTTAGTCGACACCATTTTCCGTCTCGGTCGAGAAAGTGGTTCGGCAGCTCATCTCGGTCGAGACGGCTGCAGGCAGCCGCGAGGAATTCTTTCTTGCGCGTAAGGTTATGTATTTTTGGATATTTTTAGCCTTTTATTATAAATACTTTTTAGAAAAAAAATTTAGGGGAACTTTTATGCATTGTTACTATTCTAGTTTCTAGTAGAGAGAGAAGAGACATATTTCTAGGTTTTTAGTTCTTTGCTCTTTCTCTTTGGAGATTTGGATTGCAATTTAGATCTACTTTTGTTCTTTCAATTGAAATTCCTAGTAAGTATTCTCCTTCAATTATTGTTCTTATTTCTTATTTCCATGTTTATATTTATTGCTTTGATCATGAATTTCAATACGCTAAGCTAAACTCTATAGTTCTAGGGTTTGGTTGATCCCAACGATGTGAAGCGGATTAGATTCAATACCTTGTGCTTGAATTAAGTTGGAAAAATAATATGATTTGACTCTAGGATCATAATATAATAGGTTTAAACTTGTTAGAGTCTTGTTTAGGTTGCGCATCGAGAGGTGGTAGGTTAAGTGAGTAAACAAAATACAGAGAACACATCGAGAGGTGGTTCTATCTATTTGGAAAAACTAGAATTGAACTTGAGGATTAGTTTCTCATTTGGTTAATTCTCATAGAACTTCTAGATGTTTGAGTCAAGTTTGATGCATCACGAGAGTGGGCCAAGTTTGGTTTACCATCTAGATTTCTAAGTGCTTAAAGGGTTTCTATCGGTTTTGTTTCGTCACGAGAGTGAATTCTTAATTTGTTAGAAGTACGTTAAGTTAAACTTTGAGAAGAGTTAATTTATGAAATTAGACAATAACCTTCATAACAAAATATCCAACTTAGTTTAGGTAAAAGTGAGATTCAAACTCCGTGGATCAAAGTTGTGGGGTTTCCTTGCCTTGAAACTTTACTTCTCATATACTTTTCATTATCATAATTTACTTGTTTTGCTTTCTTTCATAGTTAGAATTACATAAAAATCAATATATTTTGACTTAGAAATTAGTTCTAGAATTAGCTAAAGCAGATATAATCCCCGTGATTCAATCCTGATCTACTACTACAATAGATCTCGTATTCTTGTGAGTGGGTGTGAAGCCATCACATCAAGTTTTTGCGCCGTTGCCGAGGATAATCGATAGATTTAGTTGGTTCTAACGGACTAGTTCATCTAAGTCCTCTTTTGTTTTCTGATTTGTTTCTTTTTGTCTTTGGTTTTAGGTGATTCCTTTAGTGTATGCGTAGAGGGAGAAGTTCTAGCACCCCACTACACGATCACGATCCCAAGCCTGAACAATCTCTTCTCGCTAGATTAAGGGAAACCCGAGAAGCTCAAAGATATAACATTGCGAACCGTGACGAATCTATGGAAGCTCTATAGTAGACGATTGTTGAAATGATTGCCCGTTTGCAAGGCTTCACTCAACGTGAGGCTGAGCGATTAGAAGCGGATCAACGAGTTGAAGCTGAAAGGGCTCAACTTCCACCACAACCCCCCACTCTTGGCAAGTACATGATGCCCGTTAATCGCGACCCAATCTTTGGGGTCGTGTTTCCACAAGTTATAGCTCATCACTTTGAGTTGAAGTCTGGCTTGATCCACATGATTCAGGCAAATCAGTTTTGGGGGTCTGCCTTCTGTAAATCCTCACCAGCACATTGAAACCTTCTTGGAGCTAATGAACACAATGCATATTCAAAATGTCCCTAAGGGAGCTATGCGCTTACTTGCCTTTCACTTCTCTCTAACGAGCAAGGTGGAGACATGGTACCAGTCTCTTCCGGCGAATTCTATCACTACTTACGACGAGCTATATGAGGCTTTTATGGCCAAATTCTTTCCTCCCAAAAAGACTAGTAAGATGAGAGCTCAAATAAGCTCATTTTCCATGGCTCCTGGCAAAACTTATTTTGAAGTAGGGAAGAGGGGTCGTAACAACCATTCTTCCATTTACTCTGAATACTTCCAACCTTCGATGTGAAATCAAATTTCAATTGGGCAATGTGGAGAATACGTTGCCTCTTGATGAGTTTAACATGATCTTAAGTTTGCCTATTCGCATGAGCAAACTCGATGTGAAGGAGGATGCGTTGCAATAGTTTTAGTATAAGATCACCGGTCGCTCTCACTTTTCCTGAAAAGAATGTGCTTCTCTAGATATGATCCATCTGATATAGATCAAAGGAGGATTCAAGCCAATGATTCGTTGAAGATGAGTCAGAGGCCAAGGCCAAGACCTTTTCCAAGGTCTCGGGAATTCAAGTTCAAGAATAACTTCAAGGACTTGATCTAATCTGTTGATTGTGTTCATCAATGGCTTCCAAGGCCACCAAGGAAGAGGATTAAGTCTTGAAAGCTCAAAAAGTTAAGAAGCCCGTCAAATTAAAAACAATGCCTAGTAAAATGGTCATAATTTGGGCTATAAAATTGATCGCAAATCCATTCAAATTGCGTTGGATAGATAATTAAAAGATCCACAACTTTATGGTTTTAGTCGAATCCAGAATCCAACAGAAAAGAGGCAAAATTTGCGATTTAATGAGAGTTGTTCAGGTCTTACAAGAATCTTATCTTTAGTTTATCTTTAGTTTAAAGTATATATCTTTATTATATTAATTAGAGACGTTTTTATGGAAGGAATTTCATCCTAGGATCCCTGTTAGTTGGCTAGAATATTCTTTCCTATTTTATCAATAACTTTTGTCTTTGTTAGGATAGTTTCCTTATCTATTAAGTCAGATATTTATCTATTTGATTTAATTAAGGTAAAAGGACTTAGATAGATGTTCTTATATTATTATAAGTTATCTTGTGAGACAAGAAAAAGGTCAGATTTACCCCCTAGGGCTGGCTGCCTTGTGGCTTGTTCTCCAAGGAACTTTGCTTTGTATTTCCTTTAAATAGTTGTTATTTTCATTCAATAAAAATCAGTCTGAATTAGATAAACTCATATTGGTTTATCTAGTTTATGGGCCATTAAAGAAACTATTTCGAGTTACTTGCTCTCCAAGTTTCTAACTTTTAAGGCAAATCAGGTTGGAAATCGTGTTACTGGCAAGAACGGGATCATGTGAGGTGACATACTTGATCAACAAGGAGTAATCCGAGGCAATCACGTATCACCATCCTTGCTTTAAGATTGTTCAACGCGTCCTTGGAAACATTATCTATGGTCGGTCCGAGTGTTCTAAGATGCGGATTGGTGAGCTC
This sequence comes from Fallopia convolvulus, assembly GCA_964016875.1. Lineage (NCBI taxonomy): Eukaryota > Viridiplantae > Streptophyta > Magnoliopsida > Caryophyllales > Polygonaceae > Fallopia > Fallopia convolvulus. The sequence goes on along the minus strand of OZ024731.1, from coordinate 37,700,141 downwards.
CAACTATTATGGGCCATGATACAACAACATCAAAAACAATGACCCAATGTAGCTTCCCTTATGGGAAATCTAGGGGTCAAGATGGGGGCACCCCTGGCTAAACGCAATGGAGAGCGACCAAAAGACCTGACAAGACCACAAATAGGAAAAACAAAGAAACCAAAAAACAAAGCCAGGAACAAAACAACACCGAAAGAAGAATAAAGCATAAAACAATGTATAACGAAGCAAAAACACAACGAAGTGTCGAATCCTCAAGGGTATGTCTGTTCAGGTGATTAATAGTCTGTCACTCGAATCTTCTCCCTCTAGTTATCCCTGCATGCTGCCAACTCTATCGAAATCCCCAACTGCATGACATCTTGTCTTATACTATCCTTCCAGCTTTTCTTCGGCTTTCCCCTTCCTCTGCGTATGTCTCCCAAGGCCAAGATATCACATCTGCAAAATGGCTCCTCCGGGCCCCGCCTTTGAACATGTCCAAACCAGCGCATTCTTGATTCTCGCAGCTTATCTCCTATACTGGCCACCTCCACTCTACTTCTGATCACATCATTCCTGATTTTATCCAATATCGTGTGCCCGCTCATTCCTGATTATGGGCCATGATACATGGAGCTAAATTTAATATTGGCTACGAGTTTGTTCAGAAGTTGCAAGATCTTGCTAGGAAGCCTAAGGGTGAAATTTTGATTGGTTGTTTGATTACTCGGTTGGCCCTTCACTTTCAAGTTGATTTGGAGAAATATTCCAAGTTGGCTCCCTCTTTCTTAAATATTTCCCACCTAATCAATGTCAAGATACTCAAGTTTGATGATGATGCTTACCTACATTATGTTCAGCCTATGAATTCTCATGAGAAATTTTCTAGCCAACTTCTCAGTACCACTTCCCCTTCAAATTAGTACAAAGATTGGGTTGGATCCGATCTTCCTCCTCGGGTTCATGATCCTGAAGGTAATTATGACAATGATGATGAAGGTGAGGATTATGATGTTGATGCCATGGAGACAGATGATGAAGCTTTGATGCTTGAAGCTCCACTTGGGGGCAATGCTCATTCCGGTCACTTTGAGCAAAGTGGTTCTTCTGGTGTACATGAGACTTCTTCTAGGGACGATCTACATTCTTATGATGACCGCTTAGGAACAACATGGCAACGCAATGGCAAGCCTATGAAAGGCACATGGTTGAGCAAGCAAATTATAATGTTGAGCAGGAAAGGCTGAAGCAAGAATATGCGCGTCAACAACAAGACATCTACCAGTGTAGTATCGCATGTACTATCATACCATGGGTGGATTCTATGATCATACAGCTCCCTTCTCGCCGCCTCCTCGGCCACCTTAGTAGACTCTTCACCACCGTGCGTCTAGGTGTTTTTTGGTGAGTTTCGTTCTCCCTCTTCTTTATTTTCTATATTGGGGAAAATTTAGGGTTTAAGTATGGGGTGAGGCATATTCAACTTAGTAGTATTGCATTGCATATTTATTTTTCTTGCATGTTTTGTTTAGTTTGAGTCATAAAAAAAGAGTCTTATGATGATTTGATGAATATCCTTGCCTAAAAATGGTGCCACGATGATTAAATGATTGCCTATGATGCTAAGCTTTTGATTTCTCTAAAAATGCATTGATTTTTCTTCAATGAATTGCCTAGCATGGAGTTATTGATGAGATTAGCTTGAATAGGTCCCTAGACAAAAGCCTTGTGAGATTTTTTAGCCTAATGGACTAAAAATGTGTCCTCTTGTATTCTTTGGGTGTGATTCTTGCTTTGATTACATAATCTCTAGAACTTGTGTTATAACCTTTTTCAAGGCCACAAATATGACTTTTGTGCATGACATGAATATGATTGATGCATTTGTTTTGTTAGCCTACTTATCCTTGACCACCTTTACATATAATTTCCCGTGCTTCAGGCCATGTTCTAGCCTTTTATAGCCTTATTTTCAAAACACCACAAAAGTATATCGAGCTTAATTGTAGCCTATTACCCAATCCAGGAAATAGGAAAATTGTTTGAGTTGCTTAGTGGATGTAAGTCAAGCTTGAGGAAAGTTATGTGATTGTTGGTTCAAGTGAATGAGGAATAAAAAAATTGAAAATCTTTGAAGTGAAAAAAAAAGTGAAAAAAGGAGAAAAAAAATGAAAAGCTATGTATGAAAATGAAAAAAAAAATAGTGTGTTGTTGTACAAGTGTTGTAAAGTTGGAGTATGTAGAAGGAACGAAAAAAGTGCTTAAGAGTTGGTGTTGTTCTGATTAGATTTCTCTTTCCCGGATTTAGCACCACAAGACCAAATAATTCCCTACCCTTTTCTTTTATCTTTGCTCCATTACAACCTAATAAAAGTCCTCTTGATTTATGTCTCATGTGCATTGTCCCAAGTGGTGGAGATTTAGGACTCTGATGCAAGCATATGGTAGATGGTTTTCAAAGTTAAGACTTGAGTGTTATTGATTACCCCTAAACGCATTGAGAGTGAGTGAAACACATTTATCCTTGTGAGGTCTAGGGACTAAGAAGGGCTTGTCTTGTTGATAATAATGATCATGCTTTGATGGCACTCGCCTTTGATCTTTCAATTAGCATGATCATGAGGGTTTAAAAAAGTTGAGGCAATTATTTCTTTCTTGCACTTGTGGTTGAGTTTTGTGTTTTCCTTGGAGACAAGTAAAGTCTAAGTATGGGGTATTTGGATGTCATCTAGTTTTGCATTGTTTTGCATTAGCATTTAGGATTAGATTTTGTCCTTTTCTAGCTTAGGTTTTGCATTTTGTGTTGATTTCTAGTATTATTTGTAGTATGGATGTCTGCACAAGCTATGTGTGTGTTTTCAGGCTTTTGGAGGTGTTTTCGGGTCTTCGAGATTATTAAGAAGCTTAATGGTATTAGAGGAGTCAAAGAGAGGTGAAACAAGCCTTTGAGGATGCTTACGGGACAAGAATATAAGGTTAAAGAGGAGCTAGAGCAAAGCCAACAAGTCAGAGATTAGGGTCGTGACGAGAAAAGAGGAGAAAATTGACTAAGTGCTGGTATCGGTCGAGACCATTTGCCGTCTCGGTTGAGACGATGGTTCGGTAGCTCACCTCGATAGAGATGAGGCTCGTCTCAGTCGAGACGGCGACAGGCAACCGCGAGGAATTCTTTCTTGCGCGTAGGGTTATGTATTTTTGGGGCTTAATCTAATAGGTTTAAACTTGATAGAGTTTTGTTTAGGTTGCGCATTGAGAGGTGGTAGTCTAAGTGAGTAAACAAAATAGAGAGAACGCATCGAGAGGTGGTTCTATCTATTTGGAAAAACTAGAATTGAACTAGAGGATTAGTTTCTCATGTGGTTAATTCTCATAGAACTTCTAGAAGTTTGAGTCAAGTTTGTTGCGTTACGAGAGTGCGGCAAGTTTGGTTTACCATCTAGATGTCTAAGTGCTTAAAGAGTTTCTATCGGTTTTGTTTCTTCACAAGAGTGGGTTCCTAATTTGATAGAAGTGTGTTAAGTTAAACTTTGAGAAGAGTTAATTAATGACATTAGACAATAACCTTCATAACAAAATATCCAAATCAGTTTAGGTAAAAGTGAGATTCATACTCCGTGGATCAAAGTTGTGGGGATTCCTTGCCTAAGAACTTTACTTTCTCATATACTTTTCGTTATCATAATTTACTTGTTTTGCTTGCTTTCATAGTTAGAATTACACAAAAATCAATATATTTGACTTAGAAATTAGTTCTAGAATTAGCTAAAGCAAATATAATCCCCGTGATTCGATCATGATTTACTACTACAATAGATCTCGTATTCTTGCGAGTGTGTGGGAAACCATCACATCAATCATCTACTATTCGACCACCTTCATCTTCTACTTCTTCTACTATGAAACTTGCATCTTTAATTTTCAAAAAAAAAAACGCTTAACATCTTCTAGTTCAGTTCTATTGCATCTAAACGATCTATAGTTATGGATTTCTTGACCACGGAACATCAATTTCCCGCAGGATGTGATGTCCTTCAGTGGTGGAGAAGCCATTGCAACCAATATCCTGTAATTGCTAGAATAGCTAGGGATGTATTAGCTATACTTGCGTCTACCATTGCGTCCGAGTCTATTTTTAGCGCAGGTCGAAGAGTAATTTCGGAGAAGAGATGCCGACTTGATCCACAAACCGTCAAGACATTGATATGCAAGAAGGATTGGGATCATGCGGAGGAAAGGACGCAAGAAGAGTACGAGATGTGTGCAATAAAGTTCGAGACCGAGGACAATGTCGAAGGGATGACCACTAACTACTCTTCCACGGCCGAAAGCTGTGGGAACTAGGGCTGAGCATCGGTTCAAAACCGAACCGAACCGACCAAAACCGAACCGAACCGAAAACCGAAATCTGTTTTTTTTGGAACCGAAAACCGAACCGAAAAGGTCTCGGTTTTAATCGGTTCGGTTTAGGTTTTAACCGAAAAAACCGAAACCACTCCAAAATTAGTAAAAAAACCATAAAACCGACTAAACCGACCGAACCTTCTGAACCGACTTAACCGATTTTACTTGAAACCGAACCCTAAATGAGCTGTTTAAGTAAAAAAAATTAAAAAATAATACACATAAGTACATAACAATAAGTACATATGACATTAAGCTGGTAAATTAAACTTGTGTAATTGTATCCAATACAACAGCACAAAAGTGAAATCATGTGGCCAATTGTATCTAATATAAGTATATAACAGCACAAAAGTGAAATCATCAGCACAAATCTGCAACAAGTCAACAACATCGAATAGGCTATAAAATGGACTAGAAAAAACAGCCATCAGATTGCAACATGAAAATGGACAAAATCAGCCAGCTCTTAAATGTTGTTTCCCAACATGAAAATGGACAAAATCAGCAACATCAACATGGACCGAACCATCAGAACAAACATCCAGCCATCAGATTGCACCAGCAGGCAGCAGATTGCACCAGCAAATTGCACCAGCAAATTAAACCCAACAGATTGCACAAAAACAGCCACTAAGCTAGAAAAACAGCCAGCTCATGAGTAAAAAAAGCAGCCAACGGATGGAATTTTTTTTTGAGATTACTGCATCAGCAAATTACCTACGCAACCCGAGTCCATTTTGGTTCATGAATTCGGGGGAAAAGTAGTTTGAACACCCATACAACAAGTCAACAAACATAATAGCATATATTAGAAAAAATGACAAACGAGTTTCAAACTTGAGTGCATATTAGAAAAAAATGACAATATAAAAATAAGATTACCTTCCATCATTTGTTCGGATTCGTGAAAAAGTTCTACAACTTCATCATATGTTGATTCCCGAGCTTTTCCAGAAGCACGAAGCCAATCTTGAGTGCATATTAGAGCTTCAGCCGTCTAAAAACAAATAATATAAAAGAAGTTATTTGATTACTAGATAATAAATAAAATATGATGCTTAAATAAAAGATAAAGATGTCACTTCACCTTAGGAGCTAACGAGCTTCGAAATTGGTCGAGAGTACGCCCTCCCGTGCTAAAGGCGGATTCAGGTGGCACTGTAGTGACTGGAATGGCTAATATATCGCGAGCCAATCGTGCAAGATTTGGAAATCGATTGCCATGGAATTTCCACCATGTCAAGGCCTCGCTATCTCGGCACCTCAGCTCATGTAAGTATCTATCAAACTCATTGGTGAATAATGCACCATCTGATTCATCGAGCTTGTCCAATTTAGAACTCATATTTCTGAAAAGACTAGAACCGGCTCCAAAAATTGTCCCTACTGATTGTGCCTCTGTCCCCATACTACTAGATTGAGTCGTCCGGCTTTGAGTAGATTTAGGAGCATAGATTTTGACATACTGTTCAAATAACTTCTTTGTAACACTCTTCACAATTTCAGCCCATTCTTCTCCTTTCTCATTACCATACGTGTCTTTCATTAACATCTTCAATCCTTCAAACTTGTAACTAGGATGAAGAATAACAGCAACAAACATAAACATGTTCATCCTCTCTAATTCCCCCCAATATTTGTCACATTTTTCTTTCATAGAGATAGCCATCAAACGAAAAATAGGATCATTACTTTCAACCCATTGATTCAGCAATACCACAATTTCGCCGATGCATAAAAACACATTACTCACTGTCACATAAGATGACCCTGATAACATGTTGGTGAAGTCATAAAAGTGCTTCAAAAAATTCACAATCACTTCAATTTTAACCCACTCCTCAGTAGGCATGTGTCCTAAGTACACACCTTCAGAATCTCTTGGAGCTTCTAACCGATTAAACACTTGTTTATATTTCAGGGCCACCTCTAACATCTTGTAAGTTGAATTCCATCTAGTGGGCACATCAAGGATCAATGAAGACGTGGAATCAATTTCTAGAATTTTAGCCTCTACCTTAAATTGGTTCAACCTAGCAGGAGAGCTCCTTATGAACATCACAACAGCCCTTACTTTATCAACACAACTAATATGCACTTTCAGACCATCTTGAACAATACGGTTACAAATGTGAGTCGTACACCTCATATGTAGATACTTGGCCTCACAAATACTTTTACCAGTTGCTTTCACCAAATCTTTCAAATCTCTCAAAGCAGAGTCATTAGCACTAGCATTGTCAACAGTCACTGTAAAAATCTTATGCGATAGACCCCAAGGTCTTAGACAACCATCAACATCTCTAGCTATATCATCTCCCTTGTGACCACTTATTGGACAAAAATTCAATATCTTTCTTTGCAATTTCCAATCAGCATCAACAAAGTGAACAGTCAAACTCATATAATTTACTTTTTGCAAAGAAGTCCATGTATCGGTAGTCAAGCAAACCCTCTGACAATTCTGTTGCAAATAAGTTTTCAACTTCACTTGTTCATCCAAAAACAATTGATAACAATCACGTGCAACGGTCCAACGTGAAGGTATCTTAAATGTAGGACACATGGATGCAATAAATTCCTGAAAAAAAGGCTTCTCCACAAATCTAAATGGCAACTCCTCTCCAACTATCAATCTAATCAAGCTTTTTCTGACCTCGACTAGATCTAGCACCCAATTTTTAATTTTCCAATGCTCATTTTCATCAATCTTCTCTAAAACAAGTTTAGATTGGGTACCTTTACTCTTGTTCGCCGGATTCAGTGCACAACTCTTGGCATGTCTGCTCATATTTGTAGTACCATTATGCTTTCCATCTGCAGCATAGGTTGTCTTGCAATGAATACACTCCGCTCTTGTCTTCTTGGATTTGGTCAAATAAGGCTTGTACTGAGTCCAAATTTGGCTCTTTTCCCCGGTAATTTGATATAAACCCTCGTTGCTTCATCATCATCATCAGCCTCATCATCTTCCCCTCCTAGAGATGCATTCGGGTCTGGAGGAGTCTTGGGAATGGTTGGATTGTCTTCCATCTCCTTGTCTAAACCAAGTTCTTCTTCCTCATTAAGACTCTTTTTAGGAGAATTTTCAGATACAAGTGATTGCATCATTTCTTGGGACTCCGGTTGAGCGTTAGTTGTTGACGATCTAGTAATTCTACGCTTTTTGTTGGATTGGGAGCTCGCCATCTACATAATACAATAACATAACAATAAAATTTGAAACAACAAGTAAGCTACTGTAAAAAAATATCATAAGATAAAAACCAGCCATAAGCCCATACAATTACATTCGAGGAAAACTGATCCGTGTTGAGGTAACTCTACTCCACAAATAGAATATAACACAACAAGTAAGCTACTGTACAAAAAAACAGCATGTCAGTGGAATATATATAATTACTTAACTGGATTACTAATTTATCAAAATGTTGAATCGTTGATACGTGATCAATTGCCTCACATTCACTATTCAAGATAATCATGGAGCTATAAGTGAAATTGACTTCCTTACAAAAATACAAAGAACCTTATTAGTTTTTAGTTATTATAGAAGCTTAGCAAGACCCTTATTAGGGAAAAAAAACCAGCAACAGCAACTGTGAATGTGTTCACTATTCAGCAACTGTGAATACGTACATATATTACAGTCTTTACAGAAGCTTTATCAATTGCCTCACATTCACTATTCAACAACACAATTGAGTCATTTGACCAACTTTAAAAAAGAGAATCATTCAAAGGAGGACAACTGGACAAGGTCAACCATGGAGTTATAAATTATAATTTATAATGTTAGATTCCTGAACTCTATGATAGAGCAAAGATCACAGAAATTGTGTAATAATGAACAAAAATATACTTGAACAGATCCTTCAAAAAAAATCACATAACGATGTTTACTTTAAAACATGATAGTGGATTTGGATTAAGTTGGTGAGACTTCAAGGAAACTGAAAGAACAAGTGTACCAGTTTGCCACTCAGCATATGAAATGAAAGGCCGAAACTCGACTCATATTAAAGGCCGAAACTCGGCGATTGTTAAGTACCTGGCGAGGGCGAGGGCGACTCGGGCGACCGGGCGAGGCCACGACGGCGACTGGGCGAGCGCCGACTGAGACGAGTGAGCGCCGGGGCGATTGGTGGTCTTGGACGATTGAGGAGTCAGGAGTCTGACTGTCTGAGCGGAGGCTGCGGAGCAACTAGCAAGTGGGTTCTGGGTAGGGTTTTCGACTTTTCGCCTGTTCGGTCTTCAGAAGTGGGTACTGGGTAGTTTTGGCCTTTTCGGTTTTGAATAATACGAATATTGTATATTTTTATTTTTTTTATATATAACTTCGGTTTAACCGAACCGAACCTATGAAAACCGAACCGAAACCGAAACCGAAATTTCTAAAATCCATAAACCAATGACCGAACCGAATATCTTCGGTTTCGGTTCGGTTCGGTTCGGTCGGTTCGGTCATTATTTTCGGTTTAACCGAAACCGTGCTCAACCCTAGTGGGAACGATGCAATTGATGAAGAATACCCCGAAGACCTTGATGAATGAGCAACAAAAAGGTAAGTTAAGGTAAGTAAAGAACTATGTGGGCTTTGATTCTTTCGACATATGTAGGCACCTTAATTATTCAAACTTTGACAAGTATTTATCAAAGTTGTAATAATTTTGAGCAAGCCCGCCCCTTCATCCCCTCTGTGGCGAATTTAGTACTACTCCCAGTCCTACTCCAATTTGCTTTGATGCTCCATCAATATGCAGCCTCCATTTTCCTGAATTAAGGGCTTTTTCGACCTGCATTATTTCTTGTTCAATGTCCTCTGATAGGGTAGGAGTAAAGTTGGCCACCAAATCCGCCAAAGGTTGTGACTTCATCGTTGTTCGAGGCTCGTATTTGATGTCATACCCATTTAAGTGTATCAACCATCGAAAAAGCCGTCTTGACAACTCGGGTTTTGACATTACACTCTTCATAGGAAAGTTAGTCCTTACAGTTATTGAATGACTTTCAAAATATGGACGTAACCTAGCTTATTGAAGCCATGACAAATGAAAGTACAAGTTTTTCGACAGGAGAATACCTCATTTCTGCATCTAGCACAGTTTACTTACATAGTGTATTGGTAACTTTTTTCCTCCTTCATGGATCAATACCGCACTCACAGCAACTTGTGTGACATCTAGATAGAGGTAAAGGGTCTCTCCTTGCTTTGGTTTTGACAAAATTTGAGGTTTTGATAGATACCTCTTTATTTTCTGGAATGCGTTCTCATTCTCCTCGTTCCATTCGAACGACCTGTTCTTCCTTAAGATGTCATAAAACATCTTACTCATGTCTGACGACCTGGAAATAAATATGTTCAGTGCGGCTACTCGTCTTGTTAGTTTCTGGACGTCTTTGACACATCGGGGGTGACTAGAGCTCCATGATAGATTTTACTTGTTCCGGACTTGCTTCGATCCCCCTCTGCGTTATGATGTAACCTCTCGTTCTTAATATAATCGAACCCTTAAGAGGTTTCTCCAATCTCACTTCGACACAAATTCGAGTGAATCATCGACCGTTTGTATAAAATGGCTTCGGATCCACTCTAAATGGACGTCCTACCCCCTCCTCAATTTTCAACAAAATTTTGTCATCATATAATGAAAGTCGTAAGTCGGAAAGTCTAATCCATGTTGGGGCGGTTTTGATTGGCATAGTAGTATGGAACTTGGGCGACCAACTCCTCACACTTAGACATCGACCAAAGATGGTCCAAGGTTTTTCCATGAGGGCGGATAAGTATTCTACCTCCCTACTAAACCTGACCATATAACATACATTGGTGAGATCAAGAATTTGACATCTAATGTTGGACTTCCCTATCTCTTGGATCTTTTTCTCCATGATCGGAAAAGCTATCGAATGACCTAGAAGTTTTATAACCATTGACTATTTCCACACTGAGGCTAAAGCTTCCATAACAACATCCACGATTGATATAACCGGGTCACCATCTTCCCCATCCGGAAAGTGAACGGTGATTTTGCCTTCTATAGGAATTCGTCATCGATTATGGTTTTGTGTTGGAGTGCTCCTCCCACAATGACCACATCTTTCCACGAACATGTGCGATCCAGGGGATCTCCAGGTGGTTCATCCCTCATTCCACTCTCCAATTGCATTGTTTCACCGACATCTTGGATCACTGGCGTTCCCTTCGGTGATGGGCCAAAGACATGGAGGCGAGATACACGGGAAGATACAAGAAAGCAAGTTCACACGAGAAGAGAGCATTTTTAGCATAAAAAGTTTGGAAAAAGTTGACAAGTATATTGTATACTAGTTAAACTGAGCATGCATCAAAATATCAAGCACATCCCAATACATTAAAATCAGATACATTAGCACACTTGTACATGCTAGCTATAGGTCATGAATAAGCATGAAAGGATCCAATAGTACATACAGCTGAAGATATGATAAGTTATTCGATCAAACTGAATCATTATATATAACATTAAACATTCGAGCAGAAGCTTATTAGAGCTTACACACACTGCTAGTTTAGAGTCTCAAGTAGGTCAAGCCAGAGGTGCCATCGGTGCCCCTACAAAGGGTAGCAAGAAGGTAGTCTCTCAGCGTTGTTTCTCGGTACTTGGCCGGATTGGCTTCCGACACTAACTCCTTGATCGGTCCGTAGAGTCTCGGATTTGGCAGTAGTCTTGTTCCGTTGAAAAAGCTTGCAAGTGACACTCTCGGACCAACCCGATTTGCCAACGCTCTATGCTCAACGCTCTTGAACTTATCATTCGACAAGAGCTATACAAACATTTTAAAACACATTATCATACGCAATTGGCACGTAGAACGATCATATATGGTGGATTTCTCTTTAGAACATTAAGCTAATAATTCACCATATCTACGTTTTTAGGGGGGAAATCTTGATGAAGTCAGCACGTGTTGTAATGAAAATCACTTGTTATAGGAGTACAAAATTGCATACAAGCACCCAATATATGCATTCTATGTTAGCTGCCATACGATTCAAAAACCGTACTTGATGTGTAAGAAAGCATGTTAGTTTTTCACAAAAATAAAAATTAAAATTGAGGGACATGTTAACCGTGACATTTTGACCTAGATGCTAATATTATTATAATACATGTAGGGTATGTCAACGCAAAACAAAATTAAGGAACAATTAAATTTACCTAAGAGGCATAGCTTGAGAATAATACATAGGAGATAGGAACTAGACTTTAGTAATAGTATATCAATTTGTTTATGAATCCATATAAGGTTATTCGTAAGGAAATTAACAACATGCTCAAAAGTCAAAAGGTATCTAAATAGAAGTTTTTTTCCTTAGACGACAAAAAAACCTTTATAAAATAGATTTTACGGAAATTTCACACGGTAACCCTGAATTATGACATTATCCATAAGGTGTACTAAAGTATAGTATAATTTACATGGTAACTATGAGTTGTATATGAAATTTGCAAAGTAACCTTGAGGTTTAACGAAATTTGTGAAATAACCAAAAAGGTTAAATTACATTCAACTATTTAATTTATAAAAAAAATCTTGTACTAATTAATTAAACATATAAAAATAATTGTTGAAAAAATCGTGGCCATTCAACCACTAAAAGTTTACTAATTAATTAAACATATCTAAAAAAATTTGTTGATCGCTTTTGCTCGTTAAAAAATATATTTAATTTACTAATTAATTAAACATATCAAAAATATTATGTTGATCGCTTTTGCTCGTTAAAAGATACATTTAATTTTTATCGTCAATGGTCAACTACTCAACTAGCCATTAAAAAAAATTAAAATACTTGTTTAAATCAAATACGTGACAAAATTTTGCTTTTTAATATGTTTAATTAATTAATTTATAATGTAAAAGTATAATAACAATTGAGCAAAATTATTTAATTAAAAGCTTTCATATTACTTGTAATGGATTAAATTATATTTTAAAAAATTTAAACCTTTTTTGAAATTTTAATTTTTTAATTATTTTTTGTTTTTCTATTTTTCTGTTTTTTAGTTTTTTCATTTTTTTTATTTTTTTATTTTTGTATTTTGTATTTTTTTTAAATGTAAGTTTTTTTATAAATTAAATGTTAAATGTAATTTTAACCTTTTTGGTTATTTGACAAATTTGGTTAAATCTTCAGGTTACTTTGCGAATTTCGTATACAACTCAAGGTTACCGTGTAAATTATGTTAAACTTTAGTACACCTCATGAATAATGTCATAACTCAGGGTTACCGTGTAAAATTTCCCTAAATTTTAATTGTGCTTAGATCTAACCTAAGGTAATGAGATGAAGCCACTTGCTTAATTGGAGGTTTTGTTATCAAGCCCTTGAAATACATGAATCACTTTGTAAAGCATATGAGGGAGAGCTATATTATAGAGTTACCTGGAGGAAGTCTCCGATGTTGACGACGAGTGCAGCTGGCACAGGAGTAACGTCAAACCACTGATGGTCGTTCATGATTTGGAGGCCACCGATTTGGTCTTGCAGGAGGAGAGTTATAAAGGTGGCATCAGAATGCCTTGGAGTGGAGATTGTCTTCTCCGGTTCTGGGCACCATGGGCTGTAATGGCAGTGTATTACATGTCCTTGTTCACATCCCATGTCCTTTAGATAGTTGGAAGGAAGGCCAAGTGCTTCCGATAACAATTCGAAGAGTAAGTGTGCTAGTTCCATCACTTGCTTTGAATAATCGAGTATTATGTCCCTGCATTTCCACAAGATATAAAAGACACGAAGCCACAATTACGCTGCTTCAAAATGAAAGATGATAAGGTCCAACACTCCAACGGGCCAATCAACCCCCTCGATTTACTCTCAACTTGGGATGTTACTAGTGTCAACTATCTATGGGTGACCGATCCACCCATTTAACCCACCCAATATAAATAGGCAAAAACCCAAATATAGAAGGTGACGGATGGTTCGGGTGATGGGTGAAACGGGTTATGGGTCGGGTAAGAGTGAGATTTTATCACCCAATAACCCGACCCATCAAGCGACTCGTCAATCGAACCATCACCCGTTTCACCCAAACCACCTGTATAACTCATTTCAACCCATAATTCTAATATGTGTAGGCCTTTGAAATCACCCGTATAACCCATTTCGGACCTTTGATAAATGAGCCCATTAGTTTATTAGATAACCCATTTAGTTTCCTCCGTTCTGCTTTCTAAGTAATTCTAATCCTAGTATATATTTTACATGATAAAGATATTGTTGTCGCTCACCGCCTCTTCTGATTAAGATATTTTAGTTTATGTATAAAAATTTATTTATAGACATAAAATAAAACAATTGTACAATGGTTATATATATGGGTCACCCATATAACCAGAGCGGATAACGGCTATGTGGTTTGGGTAACGGGTAGAACATTTCACGTGTGACAGGTGGGTCGGGTGGGGTATTTTAACTTGTGGGTCGAATAGTGAAAGTGTTCCACCCACCCATAACCCGATCCATTGATAGCCCTAGATGTTACCAATATGAAGTGAACCGATCAACCCAACTTGAAAAGCGTAAAGCAGGCACACGTGATCCAAAATTTTTAGATCCATATAAAACGGAGACGAGCTATATAGATACGACAAAAAAAAATCACTGTTTTATTGCTGTAAATTCTAGATAAAGTAATGCTTGACCTCGGAAATATCACGTTTTAGTTACTTTACCAAAAACATATGCAATCCAAACTAAATTAATCAACGTAACCGATCGAATAAGCAAAACATATATATTATTTATCACCGAAAAACACGAATACCTTCCAGTTATATATTTTAGCATAAATAATACAGTAAACACCTACCCTGGCGTTTGCGGACAATGACATGATAGGCCGTCTAACTCAATCAAGAAAGGTTTAGGAAATAAATAAACACATACCTGCAAACAAGAGGAATTTGATCAGCTTTAGGAGTGGGAGTCATCACACAAGACAGGCTGTCCCTCCAGGTAGCAGCCTTGGAAACGTACAAATCAAAGTTGCTATTATACACAAAACTCTTGGAATAGTCCCTGGAGAAGTACTCCTTCTTCACCTCCAAATCCTGCTCAAAGAACCCGCGGGCCCCGCCTAGCATATCCTCCAGCACATCGGCCGGGATCCCGTGGTTCACCACCTGGAAGAACCCGTACGCCCCAGCCGCCTCGCACACCTGGTCTACTGTGCGCCTGCGTAACACCGGATCATTTCCCAGCACTCCCGCGTGCAGGTCTATTACTGGAATGGTGGGCCGCAATAATGGAGCAGTATTATTACTGTTAGGAGTGATCGGATCAGGATGGATGAAGATGCGGGGGAGTTTGGTGACGCCGGAGTCAACGAGTCCTTTGACCCCTGCTTTGGTGTCATCGAAGGCTCGGAGCTCTTCGGCTCGATCGGGGTGGCTTGAGTTCATCTCCATGGATGCTTAATTACTGAAGTAATTGGGCTCTGATTTTTAGTGGAGTTGTTAGGAATGGTAGGATGGAGAAGAAGAGATATGTACGTATGGATGAATATAAAAAGGGCAGGCTTGAACATTAGTTGATTGTTTGCATCAATGACGCATACATTGTTTGCTTTTAATAAATATAAGGTTGCACAAATTGCTTACTTTTAATAAATAAAACTTTGCAATTCGTCACGTGGGTTTAATTCCTAGCTAGTTCAGTTGTCTTTATCAATTTGGATAATTAGTGCTTTCAAAGCAAAGGAAAAAACTCTCTCTCTATATATATATGTATGGCATGGTTCCGGTGAGGACCACTCTTGTAGTAAGAATAAGACTTAAAATGAGAACTAATCTCAAACATTGGATTTATTCCTTTACTATGTATTGAATGGTCAAGATTTTTTCAAAAATTATTATTATTTTTTTTTTAAGTTTGTGAAAATCAAATTTTATAAAAAATGAACTCAAAGAAAATAAAAATTGAACTTATCATAGACAAAAAATGAACTTGTAGAGTATAAAAATTGAACTCATACAATATAGAAAATTGAACTTCTAATTTAAAAAATTTGAACTTCTAGTATATAAAAATTGAACTTTCAAATTTACCCTTTTTAAAGCTTTTTTATAAAAAAGAACATAATTTTAAAAAAAAGGAAAAAAATAAATAAAAAAATTAGAAAAATTAATTATTTTTTTGTTGTGAAAATCGAATTATATAAAAAATGAATTCAAAGCATATAAAAATTAAACTTATCATAGATAAAAAAAGAAACTCGTATAATATAAAAATTGAACTCATACAATGTAGAAAATTGAACTCCTAACATAAAAAATTGAACTTCTAGTATATAAAAATGAACTCGTAGTTTATAAAAATTGAACTGTCATATTTAACATTTTTAATGCTTTTTTTAAATAAGAAAATCATTTTTAAAAGGTAAAAAAATAAAATAAAAAAATATGAAAATTTTTTATTTATTTTTTAATATTTTTCTTTAGTTATGTGAAAATCAAATTATTTGAATAATGAACTCAAATCGCATAAAAATTGAACTTATCATCGATTGAAAAATGAACTCGTAGAATATAAAAATTGAACTCATACAATATAGAAAATTGAACTCCTAACATAAAAAAATTAAACTTATAGTGTATAAAAATGAACTCGTAGTATGTGAAAATTGAACTGCCATATTTAGTAATTTAATGTATTTTAAACAAAGAACAAAATATTAAAAAAAAATTATTGACCATCCAATATATAGTGATGAGGTAAATCCAATAGTTGAGATTAGTCCTCATTTTAAGCAAAAGGTCTTACCACAAGACTGGTCCTCACTTGAACAAAAACCTATATATATATAATTGCGATCAGATACAACATATTGCTACAGTGTTTTATGCGGGCACATATAAGCCATTCGATCAGTGTCTTTAACGGCCAAGATATGTATACGCATTTAAGAGATATTATACACGGAGGGGCATTTTCATCCTTTACCCATTAAATTAGAAAACAAATTGCAGCGTCTCCTTCAACCCCTACATCGTTTGTTTTTTCAATCGCCTATTTCGATCGAATCTCCTCCATTCTTGTTGCCTCTTTTCTTCTTCTAATTTGGTTCACCTTTTTTTTGTTAATTTCGGCCCAAATTTATGTTCTCTCTTCATAGATTTTGTTAAAAATCTCTCTTATATGGTTTCAAGTTCACATTTGAGGTTTTTTTTCTAATTTTGGAGCTTGGTACTTCGATTACATGTTTTTGTGTGTGTTGGATTGATTTTTGTTGATTAGAATCAAACCTATGAAGATTGTGCCTGTTTTGATTTACAATTTGAAGGTTTTGATTGAAAACAAAGGTTAATGACCAATGCACATATAATTGCCCACCATGTGTTCGACAAAATGTCCAAATGTTCAACTTAGCGCTTATATCATTTTTTTACCAATTGTTCATAAATTATGAACCCAATATACCAAAATTATTAACTTATATCATTTATGAACTAGAATACATGACGCAAGTAACATGTATTGTGAATTATATTTCATGAAACTTATTAATATGGTTATGAACCTAATCATATAAAGACGTGAACCCACACAATATGTTTATGTACTAGATTACGTGACAAAAATAATAAATATTAAGAATTAAATTTCATGAAATTTATTGAAAGTTGTTATTAACTTAGCGGTATAAAGACATGAATCAATAGAACATCATTTATGAATACATGACACAAAATAACAAGTATTGTGAATTAAATTTAATGAACATTATTGACAATTGTTATGAACCTAACCATGTAAAGACATGAACCAATGCACCAACTTTTATGAACTAAAAGTCATGAATCGTGAGATGAAATATTATGAACCTGTGTTTTATAAAACCTGAACCAAAAGACGTGAACCAAAATAACAACTAGGATACGACTTAAAAGACATGGGTTGTAAGATAAACTATCATGAACCTTAGCATATAAAAACATGAACCAGAAAAAGAACTACGATGAACCAAAAGATATAAATCGTACGAAGAGTTATCCCATGTGGGATTTGAACCCACATCTATGTGCATATGCACATTGCTCTACCATTTGAGCTAATAGGCTACCAAATAACATGAACTATAAGATAAACTACTAAGAATTCATGAACCATAAGAATTATTATGAAACTAGTTTACAAAAACATGAACCGAAAGAACAAGTACCATGAACCTAAAATCACGAAAGAAAATAACAACTAGCATGAACTAAAAGACATGAACCATAAGATGAACTTTGATGAACCTAAGGTTATTCAAACATGAACCAAAAGAACAATTGTTATAAACAAAAAAGCATGTAACAAAATTTATGAACCATAAGAAAGAAATAATATGAACCTTACCTTTAAAAGTCAATAACCAAAAGAACAACCGATACAAACAAAAAGACATGATCGTATTACGAATTAGCCTATGTGGGATTTGAACCCACATCTATGTGCACATGCACATTGCTTTACCATTTGAGCTAACAGTAACAAGTTTAAAAAATCTTTTCAAAGCTCAACGCATTCGAGTGCACCAAATAATTTCCCAAGTAGCTCAAACATACAAAGTTAGTGTTCTTCATTTTTTTTAAAGGCAACCAACGCAAATCGTTTGAGTTCATCAAAAAATCCCATATTCAAGCCAAATCAACTCAACAAAGTTCATTACCCATCATTAATTTCAAAGGAATCCATAGATCTACCACATAAATAGTAGTTGTATCAAATTAGGTCTAAAAAAACTCATCTTGAAACCAATGTTGCAAATCTATGCCATAGGCCCATAGCCCAATCGGAATCGGAATGGAGTGAGCTAGAGGGTGAGATTTTGAGTTTGTGGTGGATTTCAAGTTTGTGGTGGAGATTTTGCAATGGATCTAGATGTTGAAGAGAAGTCTCCTTTCCACAAAAAAAAAGAATGCGTGTGTTTTTGGAGTAATATGTGTGAGGGTATTTATGTCTTGTCATTCAAATTTTAAACAAATTACACCCCGTGCCATCAAAAATGAACCACCCCATTTTATTTAAACTTACCTGAACCGGCTTGTTCTAATCCCAACCATCTATTCCTTCTAATCTAACGGAGCATAATTGCTCGTATATTTCACCGTAAGCCTAAAAACCACCAGAGCGTGACTATATATATATAGGATTAAGATCGGGTGAGGAGGGCTCTTACCGTAGATAATTAGGAGAATCTTCAGCCTTTGGATTTAAAGAGAATTAATAGATAAGATTTTATTGAATTAAAAGAAAAACTAATAAATATATCTATATCTAATTTTCTCTCTCCTATAATATCTCTCGTATCTATATATACACGGATGCTAAACTTCCCCCCTCATCTAATACATATTTAACAATTAAGAGATTGAAATGAACAAGTAAGGTATTAAAAAATTAACAAGTATTATTATATTATGGATGAACAATAATTTACGCAAATAATTATGTCTCTCTATAAGTGAACAACTACTCATTAGCAATTGAACAACTAATACCTAACAATGAAAAATTCATCTCTCACGTCTATATAAGCGTTGATGCTAAACTTTCTCTCTCATCTAATACATATTGAACAATTAAGAGATTACAAATGAAAGTTATGTATTTATCATGAACAAGTATTGTTATATTGAATAATTACGTCTCTCTACAAGTCAACAACTACTCATTTACAATTGAACAACTACAACAATGAACAACTCATAATAATGAATAATTCATATCTAATTTTCTCTCTCCTTAATACCATTTGCGTCTATATAAGCGCCGATGCTAAACTTCCTCTCTTCTCTAATATAAATTGAACAACTAAGATATTGGAAATGAACAAGTAATGTAATGATCATGAACAATTACAACTACTTATTCGTAAATGAACAACTACATACACTAAACCCTAAACTCAAAATACTAAACCCTAAACCCTAAATACTAAACCCTAACCCTAAATAGTAAACCCTAAACCCTAAAGCCATAAATACTAAACCCTAAACTCTAAAAATACTAAACCATAACTACAAAAGCATAAACCCTAAACCCTAAATAGTAAACCCTAAACCCTAGCCATAAAACCTAAACCATAGATAATAAACCCTAAACCATAAAGCCATTAACCCTAAACACTAAACCTAAATTCTTAAAATAAACAATAAATACAAAACCCTAAATCCTAAACCTTAAAGCCATAAACCCTAAACCTTAAGGGTTTTAGGGTTTAGTGTTTAGGGTTTCGTGTCTTAGGATTTGCTATAGGCTTTAGGGTTTACTATTTACGATTTAGGGTTTACTATTTGGGTTTATGATTTATTATTTAGGATTCATTATTTAGGTTCTATGGTTTATTTATAGGGTTTAGGTTAGGGTTTACTATTTAGGGTTAGGGTTTATTGTTTAGGGTTTAGGTTTTAGTAGCATGGGTTTAGAGTTTATGGTTTAGGGTTTATTGTTTAGGGTTTAGGGTTTAGTATTAAGGATTGTAGGGTTTAGTTTAGGGTTTAGGGTTTATTATTGAGGGTTTAGTATTTGGGTTTTAGGGTTTAGTTGTTCATGATAAATGCATTACCTGTTCATTTGCAATCTCTTAATTATTCAATATGTATTAGATGAGAGAGAAAGTTTAGTATCAGCAATTATATAGACGCGAGAGATGAATTGTTCATTGTTAGGTATTAGTTGTTCATTGTTGTAGTTGCGCAATTGATAATAAGTAGTTGTTCACTTGTAGAGATACGTAATTATTTGCGTAAATTATTGTTCATTCATAATATAATAATACTTGTTCATGATAAATACCTTACTTATTCATTTGCCATCTCTTAATTGATCAATATATATTAGATGAGGGGGAAGTTTAGCATCAACGCTTATATAGACGCGAGAGATATTAGAGGAGAGAGAAAAGATATGGATATATTTATTTGTTTTTCTTTTAATTATAAAAAATCTTATCCATTAGATCTTTTTAAATCTAAAGGTTGAGGATCCTCCTAATTATCTACGATAAGAGCCCTTCTCACATGATCTCAATCCTATATATATATATAGGAAATAACTATATATATATATATATCAATGTTAATATATAGGTATATATTAAAAATTGCAATGGTAGGATCGAGTAAAGCGTAAATAAAACAGAGAACTAACAATACTACGAATAGTTCTTACGCAATGGAATAATCAGATGAGAAGAATGAAAAGACAAAAACAAAGTAGGACATGATTTCTTCAATGAAAACTTTATTAATTGATTAGTTCCTTAGTTAAATAATAGAGATTCGAATTTCTCTTTACTAGCAATCACCAAATTGTAACAACACTAACGAATCATCCTAACTAATTCCTAAGCTCACTCAATCAATCAATCGAAGAAATCAAACCTCACAAAGGATGCAGTTCCCTTTACTTCCAAAATCTTCTTTCGTCTTCATCGAGATCGAACACGCGCTACCGACTTCTTCTTGTTCCTTGATCTTGCTCGGAAACCTCACTTTGCTCACTTTTAGGTAAGCTCACTATTCACTCACTCAAAGGCGGCACAAAACTACAAGTTATCTCTTTCTATATAATGAATGGGTTTTGGGACTTGTCCTTGCAAAGCACACAATTATGCATCTATCCTTTAATCCCATGAGGTACAAGACAGATTCCTAATGATCTCCGTGCCACCGTGTGTTGGCTTCTCTTACGATCATTTAAGCACTTTGCCCCTTGATGCATAAGAAAAACTTGGTTTGGGAACGATTCCACCATTTTGTACCTCATTTCCTTTATTGTTCCTTTGTATCTATATTTACCTGAAGTACTTAGATAATTAATGTCATTAGCTATCATCAAAACTCATAGAGGGATGTTGTCCAAAGTCACCCCAGACTTTATAAAGAATTAACTTAATCGAAATGCAAAAATTTAACAATATATATTAAAAGGTGCTCAACATGAGACTTTTGATTATTGTCATTATATCCTTAAACTTGTTTCAACACCACAAAATATGAAAGAGTAAAATAGCGGAATTAACGAAACATTGTTTGTGCAAAAGTGTAGTGAAACCCAAAATAAGCGAGAAAAAATTCTTGAGGGGACCCCCCTTCCTTCCTTCAACTTGTTAGATCTTCGTCGTCAAACCTTCGATGGCGTTTTCATAGAGTCTGGCATTTGTCGCGAAGGGTGAGAAATACCTGGGAAAAATGTGAAAAAGAGCGGAATTAGTCTAAGGAAACTAATCATGTGAGAATGAAAATTCTCAAGGGTGATTTGGTAACTTTAATAATTCATTAGAGAAATATATGAGATATGTGTTTGAGATGTTTAGGCTTTATGTGGAGCTTTAAATGATGGAAATGAGTTGATCTCGAGATGAGATAGCTCTAAATCGAAAAGAAAGAACTATGAGATTGTAGAACTTCTTAGAGTACAATAATGTTGGGAACATTTTAATTACACACAAGTTTTATAAAACCTCTCTTGTCATTGTCGGACTTTTCAAAAGGCTCGGAAAAATTCAACGGACTTAGTGAGCTCGAAAGCTTTGACCTAACATTTCGAGTGATATCGAACGAATTTATATTAAAATTTTATCTCATTTATTAAACTTTCATTTTCTCTTATTTTTCCTTTCACTAAGAGAAAGATATTATAAGCTAAATTATTTTATTTAATAATTTAGGCGAAAGATGTAAACAATAATAATGATTGATTATTATTTTCAAATAGATGTTTTAAAATTTTTATAAAAAAAACTTATACTCATTTAAAGGTTCATTTCCATGATTTTTAAAACTCACTAGCAATATTTATTTAATTTGGTTAAATAAATATTATTTCCATGATTTTTTTATTAAGTCTAAGGTTATTTATAATATTTCTAAAATTATTCTTAAGGTCTTAATTGTACATGCAAAGGTGAATTAATTCACATAAAGCCTTTTTAAAAGTCCCATGAAAAATTATCCCTTTTATTTAAATAGATATTATTCCCATGGGTGATTGCACTTTCATAGAATAATTAATTTTATTCCAAAATTATAATAATCTAAAATGACATGCAAGAGTGTTTTAAGTTATATAAAATCGTTTTAAACCACATGCAAATACTTATTTAAATTATTTAGGCACATTTTTGTTCTTATTATATTACATTAGTCAAAGGCTCGTATATAAATTATTCCAAAGTTATGACAAGGTTAAAATGACATGTAAGACTATTTTCTCTTAACAAAGTCTTGTTTTATTTAATTCCCTAATTTTAATCTATTTCTCTTATAATAAAAGAAAATATCCCTATGTTAATATATTTTTAAAATTAGAATTGCCATGATCAAAATCACTATTATAATTCTTACAATTTATTAGAATTTACTTTATAGTTTACAAGAAAATAATTTCCTGTAGATCGTATGCATGCATGTTATTTTTATTAAAAACTATGTACAAGAAAATACATCTTAAAAATCTGATTTTTAATATTCTGATTTTTATATGGGTACAATATTAAAACCATTTTATTGAAATAATATCCCCAATAATAAATTTAAAGCAAAATAACATAAAAGAATTTATGTGAAGAAAATAAGACTTCTATAAAACAGGGCAAGAAGCAAGGGAGAGGGGCGGCACACCAGTAGGGGCGCAGCTGGGCTGCGGGGCACCGGGGGTGGCGTGCGTGACCAGGGAACGGTGGCAGGATGGTGGTCCGGCGGCCCGAGGTGGAAGACTAGGGTTTTGAGGGTTTATGTGAAGAAAATAAGCACTTAAAAGCTTGAATTAATGGCTGAAAAAATCTTGATTGAGAGTGAAATTTCAAGAGAAGGAAGAAAGGATGTGTTGATGAGCCTTTCCTCTAGACAACACCCCTTTAAATAGGGTAGGAGGCTCCTTCCTTTGATCAACACCTCCATGGATGGATCTCTCATGGAAGAAGTGATCTATGGGGGTTGGTCCATTGTGTGCTTCTTTCAATGGAGGTGAATGAATGAGATTGGTGGAGAGTAAAGGTGGGGAAAGAGGGTTCTAATGGCCATTGTAGGAGGTGGGAGCTCCTTGCTTGAACATACGTCAAATCAATCAGCCATGGCTTTTTCTCCCAACAAGAAAGAAATAATGAAATAAGAGGATTTAAAACCTAAGTTGGTAGATAAGTTACCATAGCATAGCAGAAAATGGAGTGTTTGTTTGTTTGGAAAATGCAAGAGGTCATTGGTTCGAGTCCCACCTCTCACATTTTTCCTTTTTGCCCATTCTTTCTATTTTCCTTTAGATTTTAATTTAAATGGGAGAATAATCAAAACTTTATTCATCCTTAAATATTTAAAATTTTATTTGCCATCATGCTATATTTTTTTATAAATTTTAATATTATATTATAAAAAAGGCAAAATTGCTAGAAATAACACAAACTTTCATTGTAGTTGCCGAAATAACACAAACTTTAAAACAATTCGAAATAATCATAAACTGAAGAGGTGTTATTAAAAATAGCATGTATAAAACCACTTATCAAGGTAACCGGTAAAAACTATAGGATTTACATTTCAAAATTGTAAAAAAAAAGTTAACAAAAATAATTAAAACCAAGGGAGAGAACTAGGGAGAGTCACGAGCACCGTTCTCGTTCCCAAATTAAAACAAGAAGACCTAGCGGTGTTATAGAATGATGGAGCAGAATCGATCTTGTCGTCCATGTCTCCACAACAACGCCAAACTGTAAATCCACTTCATCTGTGTCGACGTCCACGTCGGCGATCCAACATCCCTCTTTCAAAAGCATCGATGACGACCAATCGGTACATACCATGGTGACAGACGAAGACCTAGAGGAACATCCTGCATTGACCTACGAAACCACCATAACAATCAATGACGACGTAGTCGCGCCTTCTGCCATCATAACCGTGGAATATCTAGCGGCGGACAAAATCGCAACTGTCGATGTAGATTTGGCGTTGAACTCCAAATGGAGCAAGCAATGGCCGCCGATTCAAGCGTCGGAGCTTTGTTCATTGATGAATACCCTAGCAAAATCGTTCGATTGGAGCGAGAGCAGGCGAATCCGCAGCGCTTCGATGCCAAATTGTGGAGGCCTAAAGACGATTTTGACCTCCATTTGCACGATCGGAAGGTTGCAGAAGAGATAATCGCAATCTTGGACGACGAGTGGCAAGTGTCCGGCGACGACTTTCACATGCCGTACACTATCTGCTTCATGTCTTCGATCGGAGGCAGTGATCTAGCATTCTTCGAGAATTTCAGTTTTTGTATATCAAGGGATTGGTGATTGAAGATAAGAATAAAGAGAAATTGGGGGCAATTAGTGTGGGCATCTTGAATTCAAGAAACACTGTCGTTTTCGAGGTGTCAAAGGCGTTGATTTTGTCGGAGGTTGAGATCAAAAATCGGGTCGGTGGGACCAGTATCGGCGACAGACAGGAGAGTGGGGAGCCCGATGAAAATTTGATCCGAGATTTAGGTCGTCGGCGACCTATAAGAAGTTGATTTCAACTTTTTTGAATTTTATTTTCTTTTATTTTTATAATGTTGAATTGTAAATTCAGAAAATTTACCGATTATTACGGTAACAAGTGCCATTGTGCCATTTTTACTAACACCTTCTTAGTTTATGTTTATTTTGAATTGTTTTAAAGTTTGTGTTATTTTCAGCAACTATAGCGATAGTTTGTGTTATTTTAAGCAATTTTGCCTATAAAAAATCATAATAATAAATAAACTCTCTATTTTAGAGAAAAACTTAATTAAATAAAATAACCATTTCTTTTATATATAAATAGCGGCTATTACAGCGAGGAAAGTTCCAAAGACTCACTTTAGAATCGGGGCTCTTCCATAAGTTCCCTGCCTTGCCTTGGTAGGAAGAGTGTGGAATGTAACACTCTTATTTTATCCTAAGGGATATTACCGCCAGTAATCCCATATTAACCTATCCAGATACATAACTTAAATGAAAATGAGTTAAGAACGAAAATCTCATTCATTAAAAAGAATCGTAGTTCATTACAATAGAATTTTGTTTACATAAGATGTAGCAGCGGGAAGTAAAACTCATATTTTAAATGATTTACTGAAGTTACATGAATACTTCAAGGATACTCATACGATGATGAGTTCCTTGGTTTAAGATGGGAGAGTCGGGGTACCACCTTTGGATGCTTTGCTCTTGGAGAAATTCTTCCTTCCTTCGATGCGATCCGATCCTAGACCAAGATCGATCATGAAGAGCCTGAGTCTACTGAGACCTTGGCATCCGCCTTGAATTCCGACCTAGATCGTTACTATTATATTTATTATATTTCCTATTTGTTGCATGTTTCTATTTATATTTAGTTTCTATTCATATTTTCGCTATTACTATTTTTGGGCGTGTGTCTACTTATGCTTAGAGACTAGCCCAATAGTTAGATTAGGCCCATTTGATAGACCTAGTTAGTTGATGCGTTTTGCCTTTCGGGTGGATCGCACGGGTGCCCGATCTAGATTTGGAAGGGCCTCCGATCTTCTCCAACGGGATGTAACCAGGATAAACGTGAACCACTAGGTGGCTTGTGAGGGAAAACTCGACGGGTCGAGTTCGTGTGGCCTAGGACCTGGTTTAGGGAAAGTTAGACCTAACTAGTCTAGCTAATGGGCCTAATCTAACTATTGGGCCATTCTCTTAAGCATAAGTAGACACACACCCAGAAATAGTAATAGCGGAAACATAACTAGAAACTAACTATAAATAGAAACTTGCCGCAAATAGGAAATATAATAAATATAATAAAAAATATAATAGTATCGAGCTAGGTCGGAATGCAAGGCGGACGCCAAGGTCTTTGTAGACTCGGGCTCATCATGATCGATCTCGGTCTAGGATCGGATCGCATCGTTCAACCTTGTCTTGCCTCGATCTTCAAGTGTTGAAACTACTCCTTTGAATACGTACCTCCTCTTTACTACTTCAACTTAGAGGTTTTATCCTTCCTTGATATGTTCTTTGCTACGTCAATTTTCTAATCCTCGGTCCTTGAGAAACGTGCCTTTTTTCGCAATCTAATGTTCGAACATGCAAGGAAAAAGAAAGAGAGGGTGGACGGGTTTGTCTAATGAAATACTAGCAACTAAATGGTAGCTATGGTATTAATTGAGCAAGTTGATATCGATCTCTGTTGTAAGGGTTTCTTGATCAAGCAAACAAGAAAATAAATTTATAGATCAAGACCTCGCTGAGTATAGCGAAGTTAGGTTCGTCCACGGGAGAGAGTCAGTTCTAAATCTAGTTATCTTAGGGCAAAGAGAAGCGAGAAAGGTTGGATTTTTATCAAGAAGAGAAAGGCTTCTAAGGTTTAGGAATCACCACACCAACAATTATCCATGCAAACACCAATGAATCACGAAGATCATGCTTTTATCACATAAAGATGTTAACTTTCGTCAACCATGCAAGCAAACCAATGAACTTTCGTTAAATGAATCAACTATTCTATCTATCTCAAAATTTAATTAGGATTAACAAACTTTCGTTTCAAAAACACAACCAACTATTCCAATTCACAGTTATCTCTTTCAAAATAAACCGTAAACGAGAAATACTTTATCTTTCAACAAGGATTTAAACACAAGAGATAACTATTGGATAAACAGCATTCAAATCATGATCATAAGCAAGCATACACAACCATTGTTGGGCTAACCCCAACCTAAGAAAAAAGAGAACTACTCACACATATTCATGGCTAATAATAAAATTGAATTGAAAAGAAACATACACGTTTGTCCAAACAATCGTTCATCCCTTCTCCCAAACGTACGTGCCTCCCAAAAGCGTATGTCGAAAAGCCTCTTAAACTAAAGCTAAAACAAGGGTTTTATAATAACAACTAACACACACTCCTAAGCAAATAAAATTTATTAACATCTATCTATAAGGAAACTATATAAAGATAAAAAGACACGGGATATTATATTAACTGAAACCGACTCAGTTTGTCCAGTACCGACACAGGTTCCCTACGGTAACAACCCCCTTCAAGGTCGGTAGGGTTTCTTGGGATTCTTCCTTGCTTCCTCTTCTTAGTCAAGGCATCGTTAACACACGGTTTCCCCTCGGTAACGACCCCCATCAGGGTCGGTAGGGTTTTCAGGCATTCTTCCTTGCTTCCTCTTCTCAGTCAAGGCATCGTTAACGACCCCCTCAGGCTCGGTAGATACCTCGTTAATGATGCATCTCTTTCACTATGCAGGTCGTTAACGCTTGTTTTCCTCTTGATTCTTCCTCTGATCAACTCATTTGGGTCGTTAATGTGTCTTTAGTCTCCACATAAATCTCATACATGCCTCATCCGGCATTCCTTTCACCTCGTTCCGCCTTCATTCTCTTCATGCTTCTTCTTAGCTTTCCTCCACTACAAGTAATGCTCCAAAAAAGCTCCAAAAACCTACAAAACACCACCAAAGCTTATGTAGACTCCATATCTTAAATGAATATGAAAACCTACACAAACAAATCTAAACCACATACAAAACCAAGGAAAACGTCTCAAACACATTGAACTAAACCCTAAAAAACACGACTAAAAGGCCGACATCAAAACACACCATACTTAGACTTGCTTGTCCTCAAGCAATAACCAAACATCAACAAACACCTACATCACATCCTTCAAGTCTTTGCTCTTGTCAAAAAGCAATATCATAGTATAAGTAGAATAAATAGGCAAGTGAACTTAACATCATCGCACATATATGAGCAATCCTAAGCAAAAGCAACCACAATCCAACCTCACAAGGGTATATGTGTTTCTCTCAATTCTCAATGTTTTTAAGTTTTGAAATTCAACTCTCAAATCAATCCTTAACGCAAAAATCAACATAGTCATTGTTACTTATTTCACCAATATCTGCACCGGAAATGTCAAAACATATGAAATCATCAAGAGAACTTAGGCTCAATGGAAGACTTCAAAGAAGAATCCATTCGCCCGGGTTGTAATGGGCTTGGTATAAACATAAAGGCATGGAATTATTTAGGCCAAGTGATGCTAAAATCCGAGAATCAAGACTCCTAAATTCTCAACATAACTCAACCCTAACTCTCTCATAAATATCCAAACTCACTCATAATGAAGAACAAATTTCATTCTTTCAACGCCCATAATATCCCAACAAGTCTCACATAATAAAAACAAGGCAATTTTGGCTAATGCACACACTTTATTCACAACTTCCTCTTTTTTCTTTTT
The DNA here is from genome assembly GCA_964016875.1 of Fallopia convolvulus. NCBI lineage: Eukaryota > Viridiplantae > Streptophyta > Magnoliopsida > Caryophyllales > Polygonaceae > Fallopia > Fallopia convolvulus. The sequence continues at coordinate 37,671,482 of OZ024731.1, read as the reverse complement.
TCATTGCTTTTTCTCGTTTTTTTTATTTTCTTTTTGATACTAAGGGCATTTATTAAGGAGACAAAAATCCTTTTACATAATATGAACTTGCGAGATTAACAATACCCAACCCAATATCAATCACAATACCCCACACTTGAACCAAACAATGTCTCACTCTACAATCATCATAATATCACCAACACTAAATTCTAATTCCCGGATGGGGGTCAGGCTTATATCGGCTAGGGAATGATTTTTGTGGAGCTTACAATAAAAAGGCTTCATGCTCAAATTGGCTTCAAACAAAGGATAATGCATAAGGTAGGTAAAGAGAGGATAAAAGAAGGCTAAAAGAATATAAGTGCTCTATCGGTTGATTTCACATGCAATAAACTAATGTCTCGTATTCTATTTCGGGAAATAGATAACCATATCAATGTCAATAGATAATATGGATAAGGAGAGCAAATCACACAAGAAAAGAAAAGGGATTTTTTATGTTCTCCCTATAAGGCCAAAAATAACTCACTAGGTAGTAATTTTGTTGGATTTTAGTCACTTCTACCTAAGATCATATGTGCTCAATTTCATCATAAGTTAAATTCTACATCAAAATAACTTCAAATAGACTTAAGCTTAACTTTCCAAACATGCCATACGAATTACATGATCAAGTTAGTCAAATCGTCATAATAGGACATCTAAGTGAAGCATAATCCATCCAAAAACAACACAAAAAGACATCAACACAAACACAAAGTTTCCTTTTTCTCCCCACCCTATACTTAAACAACACAGTGTCCTCACTGAAAAACACATAAAAATAAAAAGGGAGAAGAAAAAGGAACTCCCAAAACAAACTAAAGCTATCGGAGCCAAAGATTACAAGGTTGTCAACGACTCGAGAGGGTTCGTTACCGACCCCTTTTCTGTTCGCCGATTTCTTTTCTTGTATTGGCTTTTGGTACCATATCTTCCCACTTGTTTTCTTCTCTTTTAGCCCGTCTTCCTCAAACTTAAGTACCTGAGTCACCGATAAAAAGATCTATCCCTACAACACTAACTAACCTAAAAGAAAGTCAAAAGAAAGCTAACAAAAAGATATAACTAACTGAGGCGGGTTGCCTCCCGTAAGCGCTACTCTTAACGTCGATATCTTGACATGACTTACCTTGGCTTAATACGAAGAAGTCAAAGCCCAAGTGGCTCTAATTTCCTCATCCAGTTCAACTCTAGCATGATACTTCTTCAATCGGGGGCTATTGACTTTGAATGTGGATCCACTATTATCCACTAGATCCACCGCACCCTTGGGGTATATGTGGTGAACCATGAATTGCCCACTCCATCTCGATCTCAATTTCCCTGGAAATAAGTGGAGTCTAGAGTTAAAGAGAAGTACCTTGTCGCCTACCTCATAGGTCTTTGGCACAAGTTTCTTTTCATGCCACCTCTTGGCTCGCTCCTTATATATCTCGGCGTTCTCATATGCCCTTATCCTCAACTCCTCTAGCTCCAGTACGTCCATAAATCGCTTTGCTCCGACCTTATCGAGATTTATGTTTAGCTCTTTGAGAGCCCATAATGCCTTGTGCTCAAGTTCGACAGGCAAATGGCAAGACTTACCATAAATTAGGTTGCATGGAGTGGTGCGTAGGGGCATCTTGTACGCCGTCCTATAAGCCCATAGAGCGTTATCTAGCTTGGATGACCAATCCATCCTTGAGCGGGAGACCATCTTCTCCAAGATGCTCTTGATTTGCCTATTAGAAACCTCCACTTGGCCACTCGTTTGGTGATGGTAGGGTGTTGTGACTGGCTAAAAGTCGTCATGCCAAATCAAAATATAAATCCCTAATTACACAACTAGTATAGTTGGTAAGTCGGGGTCGAACCCAAGAGACACTTGTAATTCTAAGTAATATTATTATCAACTTAATAGTAATAAAGGGGGGATTTTGATTGTAATCTAAAACTATGAAAACTAAAGCAATTAAACAAAGCAAAGAAAGATTGGGTTTTTATCAATTGAGGAAAGCAATCCTATTCAAGCATCCACTTTCTTCATCAAGTTATTGATCATAGATTCAATCAAGTTATTCCTTTTGGTTATTCCTATCCTAATCAGAAATATAACATGGCAACGAGACATGCAAACTTAGTATCGAAACAAATCATGAAACGATCATAAATAATAGGGATATTAGCAATGAGAACAAGGATAATCAGGATACATGCAATTGAATTCTAACGAGTCAAACAATCAACATGCATTCAAATATCTTTCTCAATTGTTTTAGTCCAACGAGTCCTAAATCAATTGAGTTGCTACAAAGATTAGGTTTTCCTACGAGAAAACCTAGATCTAGCAATAGAGAGTATTAAATAACAACTAGTTGGCCAGACAAGCAGAAATCAACACAATCAATAATAATTACGCACAAGTGAATTGAAATAACCTATAGAAATAAACCTGTAAAGTAGAATCTCACAAAACTTGAGTCTGAAAAGCTTCATCTTGAATAAGATCTAGGAGTTTAGTTCTCCATAAGAGAGAAAATAGAAAAGTCTGGAAATATTTGAAACTAGGTCTAAGAGAGAGTGCAAACAAAGGCTGAAAAGTAAACTTAAATAGTCTCAAACAACTCGGAATAAAAAGAAAGAAAAAGATAAAATAATAAAACTAAGCGGAAAATATCTCGCGTGTCAACTCAAGCAGGGTCGCGATCGCCATAATGCATGGCCGTGATCGCGGCCTTCTCGCTACCGCGGCCTTCCTTGGCGACGTCAACCGCGATCGCTCCCGGTGTAAACCACGATCACGGCATTTAGCAGTCTTCAAATTCTTCAACTCGTTGTTACTTTAAACCTTTGGCCTTCAAACCTATTCTTCAATAATGCTTCTACCAAGCCTAAAATACTACAAAAAGATGTACTAAAAAGTCCTAGTTATGTTGTATAAAACACAACATATCAAATTCCCCCATACTTAGACCTTGCTCGTCCTCAAGTAAGCTCAAAATCAAATTATGCAGGACAAATCAAGTAAGGTCCACATGAAGCAATGGGAGAAAATGATCTAAAACTAAAAAGCACTCAACAATATGCTCACAACCCGAATCCAAATAAAAGAATGAAAGTGCATACAATGAAATCCTAGCAGAATCTATCACTTAAGACAAAATACATATAGCAAAGATAAACCCCATAAACAATAATCCCCAAGCCCCAATAGAAATGTTCCTAGGCACTCTTTTTTTCCACTCAATCTACTTAGGAGCCCTTTCGGGTTTTCACCTAACCGCTCATTTCATTTTTCTATAGATGTGCTCACCAACTCACTTTCACTTTTTTTAGCCTCTTATTACCCCAGCCTAATGCCGGTCCGGGCCCCTGATTTTTGCTTGAGCCGCCCTTCCAGGTTTTCAACTCAGCCTAGGATTTAATGTTTTTATTGATTTTATTTTATTTTGAGTCTGAAATGCAAGAAAATGAAATGCATCTACACATATATACAACAACAAGTACTCCCTCCCCCATACTTAAATCTTTCATTGCCCTCAATGAAATAAAAGACAAATCAGATAAAAATAAAGGAAGGGAAATAGTAGACTCACTATGGTGGAGCAGGTGGATGATATTGTGACCAATCAGGCTTGAAAAACTCATTGTGTTGCCCCTGCCCCTGCTAAATGGACTGAACAGTGGATGCAATAGTACGCTGTTGAGGTGCTAACTCTCTCTGCTGCTCAACAATATCTCTCTGGGTAGCAACAATCTCATTCAGGGACATAGTAAGTCGTCCCATCTCCTAAAACATGGAGTTCCGCCAATCCAAATCAGAATGCACACCCCTGGAACCTCTACCCGCAACAGCATCCCAAGCAGAGGTGTCTCCATAACCACCATTGTATGTAGCAGCTCCACCATCACCATAACCAACATATCCTCCTGTCGCCCAACTCGATGTACCAGCAGGTACTGTACTAGAACTGGCACCCCATCCAGCGGACGAAGTACCAATATTAGCTGAAGTACCAACACCACCTCCCGGCACAAAACTAGCACCATCAAATCCAGAATTAAGACCACCAGCTCTAAAATCTCCTCCGTCATCACCATCAAGATCCTCCATCTCAACATTTGGAGCAGGCGTCTCCTGCTGAGCAGCACCCCCACCAACAAAATCAGACGGTATATATAGATAAGTCAAGGTATGGCCAATGGGCATGTGTTTGGGAAGACATAAATAATCATCAGTTGGAGATCCCAAAGTCCAAATATAACCCTACTCTGCTGATCCTTTCAAACAATACACCCTCTTGAGCTGGTTCTCATTAAATGTATACTCAGTACTATCATGTTGTCCAAGCACCTTATCCCTAACAAACACTCTAGTAATCAGAGTAATCATGCCACCTATAGCAATCTTGCTAGTGTCCTTCTTCAGAATCTTCTTAACACTCATCAAAACCAACTCGACCCAATCAAGAATAGTATCCCTCATAGGCATAAGACACCAGATCATACTCATGTCCAAACAAGGTGCCTTATTAACCTCCCCTTGCCCTAGAAAAGTCATAGACAACACCTTGAGACACAATCTAATGCAGGGATGAGTAATGCAATAGTTATATTCACCCTTCTTAGGCAAAAAACCGGCACTTGTAATTGCCTCCCAAAAATCATTAAGACTTGAATCTCTACTTACTGTCTCCCAATCAGCTGAAGGGGCACCAATAACACCAAAAACTCCTCTCAAACCCTCTTTGTCTATATAATATGGCTCATCCAAAATATGAAATTTGAACAAACCATTATCATAATGAAAAGTAGACAGAAACTCCAGCACAATATTCTTATATGTAGGGGCATTCAGATCAATAAAACCCCCTAATCCACCCTCCATCAGAAACCTCAAAGTGCAATCATACATGCCCAATGTCCTAAGCATCTCAACATCAAGAATTTCGTACTAGTAAACTTCCTCCTAGCCAATGAATCCCACTTCTTCTTTAGTGCAGCAATCAACTTCTTAACAAGATATGCCATTTGTAATGTAACTAATCAGCTCAACAATCAAAGAGGCGAAGAAGTAACTTACAGAACCGAAACAGAGCAATCTAGTGTACAGCCGTGATCGCCGAAAATATGGGACACAATCGCTATTTCTGGGCAAGGTCGCGATCACGGTTTTCGGGGGCAACGATCGCAGTTTCTACGGGTTCGGCGATTGCTCAGCAGCGATGAAATCCGGTGTCGCGGCTCCCTTCATCATCGAGTCGTGGTCACCGTTTCTGGTCTTCTTCAACAACCTAACAACGAACCGAGAGGAGCAGAGGTGGTGGATTGAAAAAGATGGAAATAAATTTTTTGGGGTTTTTAGATTTGATTTTTGAAGAAAAATAGAGGGGTAGAGGGCTTTTTATGAACGGATTTGGAGTTAAGAGAGGGTGAGGATTATAGATCCGGGTTTTTCAAGAGTTTTTGGAAGAAATTTTGTGGAGGTTTAATGGAGGTTGAAGGAGGATTGTTAATCGAGGTTTGATGGAGTTTTCCTGGGAAGAGTGTGAGACGAGACTGAAAGAGAAGGACCTTGTCTCCAACTTTGAATTCCTTCCTTAGGATGTTCTTGTCATGCCATTCCTTTGTTTTGTTCTTGTAATTCACCGCATTGTCATAAGCATCCAATCTCAACTCTTCCAATTCTTGTAGTTGTAATTTTCTGAATTCTCCATTTTCTTTGATGTTGAAATTGCATTTTTGGACATCCCAATAAGCTTTGTGCTCAAGCTCAACTGGCAAGTGACAACCTTTTCCATAAACAATTCTGAAAGGAGACATCCCGTTGGATGTCTTATAAGTAGTACGGTAGCCCCACAGAGCATCATTGAGTCTCAAACTCCTATCTTTCCTGTTGGGTGCCACCGTCTTCTCCAAAATTGATTTTATCTCCTGGTTGGACACTTCAGCTTGTCCATTGGTTTTGGGGTGATAGATTGTAGAGATCTTCTAAGTGACATGGTACTTTTTCAATAACGCACTCGTAGTTTTGTTGCAAAAATGAGTACCCATGTCACTTATCAAAGCTTTGGAAATCCCAAATCTGGAGAAAATGTTGTATTTAAGAAAACCTACAAGTTCTTTTGAATCATCAATTCTGGTAGCCTTTGCTTTCACCCACATGGAAACATAGTCCACCACAAGAAAAATATACAGATTCCCATAAGAGGGGAAGGGTCCCATAAAATCAATGCCCCAAACATCAAAATTTTCAAAAAATATCATACGGGATTGAGGCATCTCATTCTCTTAGAAATATTACCCACCCTCTGACAACGATCACATGATTTACAAAAAGCATAATCATCCCTAAAAATATGAGGCCAATAAAAACCAGCTTCTAAAACTTTCCTAGCAGTTTTGTTAGTCCCAAAATGACCCCCATATGCATAGGAATGACAAAAAGAAAGGATAGATTGTGATTGGTCGATAATCCAAAAGTTAATACTTCCATCGAAAGAGAGAAGGCTAGGAAAATTCCAAGATAGGTATAATACTTCAAGAATGTGCTTTTTATTAGGAAACATGCTAATACTCTTGCCCATGAAAGAAGAATTTCGCAATTTCTTTGGAGATAGGACACCATAAGGATGGTGGCTCAATTGGATCGTACATTGGCACCATCATTGAGCATAAAAGAAATACATGATTTCTTTCGAGGTAGAACACCTCCAAAATGTGGTTCAATCGCAACGTATGTAGAGAACTTTATTATCTTTAGTATTCTACATACTTTAATTTAATGGATTGGATTGAATAAGGTGGACCCTTTAGCCTTATTATAAATTGTGAATGACGGCATAGCATCAAACTTTATCCTAATTCATGAACTTGAAATGCGGCATAGCGAAAGACTTTAGCCGACTTTTCTATTTCATGTGGCATTGCTTAAGACATTTGACGGACTTCATATTCTGACATTGCTTTAAGACTTTAACCAACATTTGTTTTCCATGTGACATTGTTTAAGACTTTAGACGAACGCACTTTTCCTAAATCGACATTGCTTAAGATGTTAGTCAATGGGGGTAGGAGTAGAGTCATGACTTACATAAAATATAATGTTATAAAAAGAAGTTCGTTGACATATGTCCAACACCTTATTCTATACTATCCCTAGGAAGGTCTATAATTGAGACACTTTAAACAAGAAAGACCGCAAACATTGGTCATAAGGTCCAATACTAGTGTAGTACGAATAATAAGATTAACGAGATCATTATCTCTATTATATAAACCTAAGTTCATTTATTGAGCATACAAGTCATTCTCATACAAGCATGAATATTAAACGCAGCATGTGTCCACGTTCAATAAGAAGGGGAAGAGGTTCATCCACTTGCATTGGCTTTTGAGACTACGATCCTTGTGAAGGGGAGTTCCTCGATCCACGAGCGAAGAGTGGCCCACGTACTTGACCAAACCCGGGATTGGGTTTCCAAATAAAAGGGATGAGATAAATTAATAATTAATTAATCTTTATTCTAGGGTTTTCTCAAATTATTATTTCCTAATAATAATAATTTTCAAGGCTTAATATAAATTATTATTCCATTAATAATTTATAATTTAGACGCTCACAATAATTCATTTTCATTATCCTTATAAAAATGATTTGTAAATTTAAAAAAAAATATAAATTTACTAATGAGCATAAGAACATCCTTTTGTATATCCTTTATGTAAGTCTCATTCATATACTTATACGAATTTATCGTTAGACTTTGTTATACATATTTTTGAAACTAATCACAAATATGATAACATAACAAGGGGTCGAATTTTATACCAACTCTAGATGAAAGCCGAAATATGACACGAGCAAGAATAAGAGTTGATGGGCTTCAAAATTGAATTGGGCTCCTCTCTAGTTTTAGCCCCAAACTAAAAGGACAGCCCACCCAACTCCTTTCTTCCTTTTCTAGATTTTAACGAGCAGGAACAGTACTTGCATGCAGCGGTGATTGTCGAACAGCAACCAGCAGCAGGGCGGGGTCGAGCTGGTGTCTGCGAACAAGCGGCCGTTCGGTGGCGTGCAAGGAAGGAAGGCGACAACGCTGCCTTGGTTCCAGCCTTATTCCTCCGAAATTGAACAGAGGAAGGAAAAAAAGGAAGGCTTCAATTGGAAAAAAATGAATGGGATTTGTTCTTGTAAAATTGAAATGAGAAAATAAAATTGAATTTGAAATTTTGAGATTATATATAGGAGAAATGACTAGCAAGAAAGAGGAAATTTTTTTCCTTGTGCGCCTCTTCTCCCATGGTTTCTCAAATTTATAGAAGAATATGAAATCAAAGTCAAAACCTAGGTCTTTAGGTTATAGTGAATAGGTGGTACTAGCATATATTTTGTATTCGGCCCTATATTGGCCCAAAAGCCACCCTTTTGTACATGTGTATATAATTCTATCCAATGAAAGGAGAATCCCTCAAGGGGACTTTCACCATTGACGTCTCACATGGTATCAGAGCATCTTCGACCTAACCCTATCCCACCCCGCTCCCTGCAATGCCAAACGTCTTTCGGTGCCGCCGCACGTTTCTACCTCACCAACTACTACTGTCGGCTCCTACAGAGCTTGCGCTGCCTGCCTCTTCTACCGATCCCCCCGGCATCATCTTCCGAATTTCTCTCTTTGCCCTAATTTCTTCTCAATGGCTGATGACAATCTCCCCGCGGTTCAGTAGAAGAATTCCGTCGATGATGGTGCCATCAAGGCCGTCAATGCTAATGCCGGAGTTGTCACACTCGGCGCGGTCCACACACTTGCTTCATCGTTGGGCACGACGACTGGTGCCTCAAAAACAGGCTTTCACTCGGCTCTTTCCATCTCAAATGTCAAGAATCTGATTCCTATTGTGCTTGATGTTTCAACACGAAGTACAATTCCTGGGCCAAACAGTTTCGTGTCGTTGCTAGGGCACACCGAGTCCTAGATCATATTGATAGCATTGTGGCTCGACCTGATGATGTCGACGACAATTTATGGGATCAAATTGACGCCATAATCTTGCAACGGATATATGCAACAATTTCTCTGGATTTCTTGCTCACAATTCTCGATAACAATTCCACGGCTTTATCCGCTTGGAACAAATTGAAGGACATCTTTCATGACAATAAGGTGTCTCGGGTTGTTTATCTTCAGCATGAATTCTCCCAATGTCGCTTAGAAAAGTTCAACTCGGTCTCGGAATATTGTTAGCAACTTAAAGACCTCTCGGATAAACTTCCTAATGTTGATGCACCGGTTTCTGATCATCAACTAGTAATTCAACTGACTACTGGTTTAGCTCCTGAATTCGACACCGTGGCGAGCTTTTTTCAACAATCTTGCCCTCTTCTGGGTTTTGCCAAGGCTCGATCCATCGAGCTGTTGGAGGAGACTCGAAGAGCTAAGCAGAAGTCAATGGCAGTCGACTCTAAGGCCCGCACTGTTACTTCAGACAAGAATTCGGCACCAAGCTCAAACCAAATTGCATCGCAGCCTAATGTTCCAACTGATCAATCGTCCACTCGGGAAACCGACGAGCGCGGGGGACGTGGCCGCGGTCGCGGTGGACGTGGCCGCGGGCACGGTCGCGGCAATCAGCCGCAGCAACAGATGCAATTTCAGCACGCTCCATTCTGTTGGGTTCCGTTTCTGGCTAAAACTCAACAATATTGGCCCTCATATGTATGGAACCAACCCCCTTGTCCCTACCCCAACAATTTGGGGGCGGGAATTCTCGGCTCCGCACCTCGTGAACAACATCAACAAGCTAATGTTTTTGTATTCCGATTCCAGCTATGGTTACACGACTCCCACGGACCTCGCAAATTCATTCAATACCATGACTTTGTACCCCTCAGACAATTCATGGTACATGGACATCGGTGCCTCGTCTAATATGGCCAACAATCCAGGTATACGCTCTTCTATTACTTCTAAGAGTTCATTACATTCGATAATAGTTGGAAATGGAAAGAGAATACCATGTTCGGGTCTAGGAAATGCCACAATACCCACCACAAACCGGCCATTATACCTCCAAAGTGTTCTTATAACTCCCAACATTATCAAAAACCTTGTCTTTGTTAAACAGTTTACCCGAGATAATAATGTTTCTGTTGAATTTGAACCTTATGGTTTTTCTGTGAAGGATCTTCAAATGGGAACCAATCGTCTGAGATGTAACAATTCTAGCGAGCTCTACCCTATCACTGCCTTTTCGTCTTCTCCTTCATTAGTGTCGTTGTCTGCCGTGTCGTCCGTCCCTTGGAATGAACGCCTTGGACATCTCGGACATCCCGTCTTCAATCAATTGCTTCATTTGCTACCACTTCGAGTCAATAAGGAGACTTCGTCTTCCATTCGTTCTTCTTGTCAACTAGGAAAACATGTTAGATTGCCTTTTGTTTCTTCTCAAACTCGCACTTTATTTCCGTTTGATTTATTCATAGTGATTTGTGGAGATCACCTATTGTTATCTCAGAAGGGCATAAATACTACCTATTATTTTTAGATGATTTTACACAATTTCTTTGGTTTTTTCCGATCAAATATTAGTCACAAGTTTTTGACCTATTTGTGCGTTTCCATAAATTCATTCAAACCCAGTTTTGGTGTGCTATCAAATCTTTTCAATGTGATAACAGTAGAGAATTCAACAATCATCAATTTCAGTCCTTCTTTCACCAAAATTGGATCAATTTCAGGTTCTCTTGTCCACACACATCATCTCAAAACGGAAAATCTGAGCGCATGATTCGCACTATATACAACATGCTCAGAACAATGCTTCTTCACTCATCTCTCCCACCTCGTTTTTGGCACTTTGCATTAGACACAACTGTTTTTCTCATTAATATCTTTACATAGTCTTCCATTCACAAAAAAAGTCCCACTCAAATCTTGTACAACACTACTCCAACCTACAATCATCTTCGAGTATGTGGTTGTGTTTGCTTTCCCAATCATTCTGCCACTTCCGCTCACAAATTACATCCTCGATCTTCTCCATGTGTCTTTCTAGGCTATCCTAAAGATCATAGAGGTTACATTTGCATGGACCTCCAATCTCACAAAATCATTCTTTCCCGACATGTCACCTTTGATGAAAAAGTTTTTCCGTTTGCCAAACCAACTCCTTCCTCTTCTTATGTCTATGAATTTATTCAGTCCGATGACTCAATATATCCTTTGTTCACACAACCATTTTTGAGCTCGTCGACCACTTCATCTCAGACCGCTCCCGCGGGTACACCACCCAAGCCTGCTGTTTCCCCGGCAATGCATTCTGCCCATTTTCTCGCACCAACGGGTACCCCACCTGTGCCCGCATTTTCCCCTGTCGTGCATTTTGCACATTTTCCCGCACCCGCGGTTCCCAAACCACGCCCAGTGGCCATTTACCCGCACCCGTGGCCTCCCCACTAGTGCCCACGGACAACCCCATTTTGTCTGGAACCCCACCTTTTGTTGCCCCACAAACACATCAACCGGCTCCCCCAACTCATCCTATGACCACCCGTTTTTGGGCAGACATATTCAAACCGCATCGTGTTCTTGACCTTAATACAATTACCACTAAAACCAACGGCCTCTCTCTCGTCCCTCCCTCCCACAAAACAACCCTACTAGACCCGAATTGGTCCTCTGCCATGCACGATGAATACAAGCTCTTGTGAGTAATGAAACCTGGGTTATTGTTCCCCGGCTGCCTAAGGCTAATGTTGTACCTTGCATGTGGTTGTTCCGACATAAGTTGCGCTCCTATGGTTCTCTTGAGCGATATAAGGCCCGTCTGGTTGCTAATGGCCGCTCTCAAGAGGTTGGCATTGATTAAACTTTTAGTTCGGTCGTGAAACCGACAACTATTCGTACCGCTCTACATCTGGTTGTTTCTAGGGCTTGGCCTATACATTAGCTTGATGTCAAGAATGCTTTTCTATATGGCTCTCTACAAGAAACAATTTACATGTTCCAGCGGCCTGACTTTGTTTGTAACACCCCGTCTTTTCACAAGGCGCTATTGGGTAGTAGACCTTACCAGGTACTACTTAGGTGGGTTGATAACTAACACTTTAGGATCTTACAACGCATGCATGACGAGAAAACAAGTAAAACATCCAACTTTGAATTTATAAATATGAATATAAAACATGTTTGAATGCCCGAATGCATAAACAAAATTACCAAATAACCCTTCCCGAATTTCCCTCAAAATATTCCAAACAACACTGAAAATTACAATTAAAAATAATTTAACAAAACTGTTAATAATAATAAATTCTCCCAAAGTACACCCGAAAAATCCAAACTAATGACACGTGCGTCAACGATCCACTCCACCATCAGGCCAAGGCTCCTGCACGGTTTCCTGTAACATACCTATAACTGGAAAAATAATCCCCGAAGGGTCAGCTACTAATCTACAAAGCTAGATAATATGAGGCAATTATAAGACGTTTAAAAACAGTTTTCTACAGTCAACAACCAGAATCTAGAATCGCAATCATAACTCTAAAGCCCAATACCTAAATTAGACGGTTAGTCACACCTAGCAAACATACATACACAAAATCGAATAATTAAAGCAACATAACTCATTCTCCATCTCGTATTCCAATCCACAGTGCAGAGGCAGGTCCTCCCACTCCTCGATCACATCACTTCTTTCTTCTAACCCCGGCTAAGCCTCCACTGGAGCACCTGCCAAAACACATAGATAGAATTTTCTTTTGAAGGGGCACGATTTCTCTATCACACGAACTATACATAGGCAACCCTTCCTCTCCATCAGCTATGAAAAACTCATTTAAACCAATTTGTACACAACACCACAAGCAATTCCAAAAACATTTCAATTTCAAAAAAATATTCGGGACTAGTTCCCAAAACCAATCCTACAATAACGGCACAAAATCTAACAGGATAGACAAGAACCGAGCAAGTAAAAAACGACTTACCTCCAAGACAACCTTTGATGCGATTTAATGAACACAAGTAATGAAAAGCAACCTAGAATATTAACAATCATTATTAATTAATCGACTTGCAGATAACACCTACTAAATAACAATTAACAACCCATCTAAACCGGAACCGACAACTCTTAAACTAATCTAACCTCAATTATACATATCTTTGCCGAACCGATCAACACATACATATAGCTTCCAAAAGAGCTATACTAGTCTAATTAACCCATCCAATTATCTTATAGAATTTTACAATTGAACTCACACCACATGCGAATATTTTTTACGATTAAATGAATATCCTAATTAATTTACCACACCGGTAGAAACCAACCCATGATCCCACTATACAAGTTGAATTTTAAATGTGCATAGCCAAGTACACCTAATAGATCCACTAAAATTACGAACTAATATACTACACCTACTAACTACCAAATCCATTAATTTAACACAATTGTAAATATCGTAACAATCCATATTTTAGCCTAGTTTTAACTAAAGTTTACCCAAACTCTTTAATTGTACTAACCAATTACTATCCCAACCACTAATTCCCACCAAGGCCTCCACTATTAAAACAATATATACTAACCATAGAACTCGTAAACTTTCCACTAGAAATTATCTATGCAATATTGAAATCTACTACTAATTACACCCCTGACCATATACACCAAGCCCGTCACCCTCTACCTTCCTAATCACGTTCAACCAACAATGGAGTTCTCGTTAACCTCCCCCTTCCCCCATCCTGCTTCTTTCTTTTAAGCCAAACCCAACACAAGGACACTTCTACCCGAGCCCTCAATCCTACAAGGCTAGACTCGATCGACAATGAACACAAGGCGGAAAATTCAGAAAGAAAAGGATTGACTTTTACCCGTACGCAAGAAAGGCAACGACAACGAATAGCGCGGCGATTCCGTAGACGTTGGAGGACACGAACATGGGCAGATCGATGATCTTCAAGGAAAGAGTGATACGATTAGAGTCTAAAGAGGTAGCGGAAACGAGACAAGGGAAGCGAGATTTACCAGCGATCGAAGTACCGGACAGAATGACAAGCGCTCACCTCAAATCCACTGGAGAAGATGAAACGCGTAGCTTTGCTGGAGAAGAAGAAAGGAACGGTGAATGGACAAGAGTCCTGGTGCCTCGCGCTTGACTGCCGGAGAAGGAACGAAGAAGTCGGAGGTGATGAAGCGAACCACGAAGGAGGCTAGGCGAGGTCTGATTCTCCGAAATCCGAAGATGATTTAACGGAGGAGGCAGTGTGGGAATATATATAAGGCTAAAAGATTATAATACGGGTTTAAAGATGATAATTTTATATGTGTTGGTTAGGATTTGGCTTATCTGAATTTATAGGATTATACTAGTCTTGAATTGACAAAATTAGTTGAGGATTTGCTAGGGTTCTTGGGTGTATATATACTATGGGACTTATTAAAACGGGATTAATAGATCGGGTTACTTACGAGTCTGCTTGTAGACCAAGAAACTCGTTTTTTTTTCTTGTTTCGACTATAGCGAAAAAAATGGAACTCGAATATTACATTGTTGATTCTGCTCGGCCCAAACATGTTTGCCTTTTGAAGAAGTCCTTATACGGTTTAAAACAGGCTCCTCGTGCCTGGTATCAGCGCTTTGCATCTTATCTTCTCAAGCTTGGTTTCTACAACAGTAAGAGTGATACTTCCCTTTTCATTTATAGGAAGGGTAATTTTATGGCCTATTCACTCCTCTATGTTGATGACATCATACTTACGACTTCGTATGATGCTCTGCGTTCTAAGATTATTCGGTTTCTTAGTAGAGAATTTGCCATGTCGGCTTTGGGACCACTATCATATTTTTTGGGCATATCTGTGATGTCCGCCTTTTTAGTCATGTTTTTAGGGTGTGTTTTAGTGTCTTTTGAGTCTTTTTCTGTAGTTTTGTGTTTTGTTTTGAGTCGTTTATGTACGATTTTCGTATTTTCTTAAGATATGGAGTCTACATAAGCTTTTGTGGTGTTTTATAGGTTTTTACAAGCTATTTGAAGCATATTTTGAAGAAAGGAGCAAAGCCGGTGAAAGATAGCACTCAAGAAGGAAGTGAAGATGAAGATTAAGCGCTCAAGAAAAGTCATTGAAGATCAAGTTTGAGCTTGCAAAGAGATAGAGAAATTCATTACAAGAACATAGGAAAAAAGAATCGAGTCAAACGGAGTTGTAACGAATCTTCTATGTAAGTCTTACTCAAAGCTGTTCGAAGTGCTGAATAGGCTCGTTAACGAGGCACACAGGGTCGTTAACGAGGTCCAAAGGAGCAGCGTGTCCGAGTCGGTGCTATTAATTAAGCTTCTATCTTGTTTCCTTTTATGTTATTAGATAGATAGAAGGGATATATCTTATTAGAAGATTTATTTCCTTAGAGATAGATTTAAGATAGAATAGTTTCTCTATAAATACACTTGTCCCCTCTTTAGTTTTATCATCATTGAAGTTGGAGGAGGAGGAGAAGAAACAGAGGGGAGTGAGAGACGAGTGGGTTTTGTAGAAGACAAGTTTTTGGATTCAAAGTTGTAAGATTTCTCTTTAATTTAATTTAGTTGTTTGCTTTTAATCATGCTTTGTGAGTAGTCTCTCTCTAAGGTTGGGGTCAAACCCAACAATGGTTGTGTGATGTCTCTTTATTTGGTGGTGTTTTTATATATGATTTCCTTTGTAAATATGTTTCTTTTTCCCCTTTTCTTGTGTGTTTTGTTCCTTTTTAGCTTAGTTCCCGTATTTCTATGAGATTCGGAGACTATGCGCGTTTTATGTGTTTTGTAGGTGTTTTGGCATGGATCAAGGGTCGTTTTGAAGGAGAATCGGAACATGGAGCAAGGCCCGAGCTTAAGAGGGAAAGAGAGGAGCAAGCCATGAAGAAGAACAAGAGAAAAGCCAACAAGAAGAAGGTGGAACGAGGTCCGGATCGAGCTGGAACCAACGCCGGACCCGAGATAAATTTTTCGACCTCGGACCGACTTGCCCAATAAGTCGGGCCCGAGGTGCTCCGTGTCGGTCCGAGTCGGTCACTTGGTGGATTGGGCTCCAAGGCACGAAATTGTAAACTACCACTTTTGCCCCTCATCTATAAAGGCTCTCTTATCTTCTAATTGGAAGGAGGTTCCCACACTTAGCAAGGAACCAACCCTCAAAAACTCTCAAGAGGATACTTGGAGAGCAAGGAGGAAGGAGAGGAGAAGGAGAAGAGAGGGAATCGGCCTACGAGAGGCGATTTCTAGGAGATTTGATAGGTTTGGTTGATAGATTAGCTTTGCTTTGTTTTGATTTTGTGGATTTGGAAACCTTTGATTGGAGTTTGTGGATTGCTTTTGATTTTGAATGAAATTTGGCTTTGGTTTGAGATTTATGATGTTGATTGCCTTGCTTTTTGATTTGTTTGCTTGCTTTGTTTGCCATATGGAGTAGATCTCCTTGATGTTGGGTTATGGGGGAAAACTCTAGCTAGGTTGGGCTAGAAACCCCAATTCCATAGCCTTGAGTGCTTGATCTAGGAACCCACTCTACATAGAGCTACAATTCCTTAAGAAAGTAAGGAATCAAGGCTTGTGATTGGCAAAGTAGCGAAAGTGAACATTTGTCCATCTCAAGACCTTGCTTCAAAGGGGATTTCCCCAATGATCGATGTGTAGAAGTGGTTGGAACGAGGGCGAAAGCACTCGATCCTATTCCGATCATCACTTATTGCTTGAATTGGGGTGGAAAAGCCTTAATCTACTAGAGAAGGAACCCAAAAGCCCAAGATCTACTTTCAATCTTTGAAGTTCGACAAACCCAGCTACCTCGGGCCCGACTTCCTCTACGTCGGTCCCGACTTCCCTCTTGTCGCCAACATCGGGCCCGACGTGACACTTGTGTCGGTCCCGACTGTTCTCTTTGTTTTCCTTTGTTTTAAGTTCTCCTTTCCAGCGTTCTAGTGTCTACGCACTTCAATCGAGTAGATTTCCCGAGCGTTCGACACCCACCACGTGCTACAACGGGGTCGGGTTATAAATTGTATCTCTAGACCCTCGCACACACAAGCGATCAAGCACATCAAACGCTTTGTGGCCATGTGTGAGACGATCTCTACCGACGAGGAGACGTTGGAGTATGTGCTTCTAAAGGCGTTCAAGTGGTCACTTGGGGTCAAGGCCACACATTGGCTCGAGAGCCAAGCCCCTAAGTCGATCACAACTTGGAAGGCACTCCATGATGATTTCTTGATGAAGTTCTTCCCGCCCTCAAAGACAACCGAGCTAAGAAGGAAAATTGCAAGCTTTCAACAAGGTCCGAATGAGCCTCTCTTCGAAGCATGGGACAGTTTCAAGGAGATCTTGCTCCAATGTCCTACTCATGGCCAACAACCATATGTGCTCCAAGACATCTTTTTCCAAGGCATCAATCCGGCAACGAAGGACAAGCTCAATCTTCACACCGATTGTGGGTTCATAGACTTGACACCAGATCAAGCTTGGGAGCTACTTGACAAGCTATCCGATTATGAGGTCATGTATGGGGTGAGTCAAGCTAGCAAAGAGGTGAAAGTTCAAGGTGAAGGTGCAAGGAAGTTATATGATCCAAAGGGAGAAGACATTGACAAGGATGTGAAGCTCCAATTCCTTGAAGGTGAAGTGAGCAAGCTTAAGAGGCAAGTCCACTACTACAAGCAAAATGCTAGAGCTTGTGAGGAGTGTGGATCCTTTGCATATGCTACACAAGTTTGTCCGAATGAGAGCCAAGTGCGCTTGGCCGAGCAAATTGAGGAGGCAAACTATGTTCGAGGAAATTTCGGTGGAAGAGGCAACTTCAACAATGGTGGTAATGGCCGGTGGAACAACGGTCAAGCTCAAGGCTACAACAACAACTTCAACCAAAATGAGCCAAGGGCGCCGCAACCACCACCATATAGGCCACCATATAGGCCACAGGGACGTCGGTCCACGACGTCGGTCCGATCCGATCGGACCGGGTGGAATGCCATTTTTGCCCTTTGACCTAATTTGTCCCTTTCCCCCATTAAATGCCATCCTCCGCCTACCTACCATCTTTATATTAACCAACATTCCCAAATACAACCCATCTCCCTCACACTCTCAAAATCGGCCCCCCTCTCACCATACTCGATCCATACATCTCCCCTTTCTTCATCTCGATCCAATCACAACAAGGCCTCCCTAGCCCGATTCCAAAGAGAACTTTCGATTTCAATCTCGTTCTTCATCCCCCATCTCGATCTAGGTTGAGAAATTTTGAGTTCTAAGTTGATTGTTTGTTTAAAAGTTCAATACTCTTCAATCCGGTATGTGTTACTCGATCTCTACCTATTTCCTTGGAGATTTTGTGCTTTCATTGCATAGATTGAGTAATGCCATGTTTGATTGAGAGTAAGTATGGGGTTCCCTTTGATTGAGAGTAAGTAATGCATGTGTGTTTAGAGACTAAGTATGGGGTTCCCTTTGTGTTGATGTGTTGATGTGCGTTGATGAGTGCTTTTGTTGAGTTGTATGGAGTTTATCTTGGACCCTTTTGTTTGGTTGGATGTGTGTAGGTACCATGGAGACTAGAGCTTCATCATCTCATGCGGAAAGGCCGAAGAAGAAGTCCAAGAAGTCAAGAAAAGAGCCAAAGTTGGATGATGTTTACTTGGAGGATGATGAGCAAGTTGAGAGTTATGCAAGGTATATGGCGCTTGAGCATCACACAAGGTTGCTTGATTGGGAAACCGCGAGGAAGATGGACATGGATCAAGCTCTTCCAAGGTGCTACTCCCACATCGGTCTCAATGGGATGCTAAGGTGGGACAACACCCACTATCCCGCCCTCACCTCGGAATTCATGGCCACTTTTGAATGCACTTATGATAATATGGAGGATGAGAAAGTGGCGATCACCTTCCAATTGGGCAATGAGGACCACAATCTCTCTCTTAGGGACTTGGCTACCTACTTCGGGTTTCCATGTCCAAGAGAAGAGACCGACGTCGACAACGAGAAGGTGAACCAAGTGTGGCGGCATGTGTCCGGGAAGAGCGAGATGAGAAAGGGCGCCACCACAACCGAGATTGCTAGCCCTCTTTTTCGGGTCATGGTGCGAGTTTTGGGATGTGCAATCTATGCTCGTCATGAGTTAAGCAAGTCGATGAAGGAAGAGATTATGTTGCTACATGAGATGCTCTTCCACACCGAGAAGCCCATGAACCTTGCATGGGAGTGGGTCAAGATGGTGCGAGACTTCCAAAGCTCCTCTTGGATCTACTTCGGCGGGATGATAGCAAGGCTAGACGTGCGTCTAGGAGTCGACCTTAACAAGTATTCTCCGGCTCCGAATGGTGTTGAGTATATGAACATGAAGTATTTCAAGAAGGCCAACATCATCAAGGAGAAGCTTTACATGATTTCTTTGGCCCCTCACTCGAACTATGATGGTGTGTCGATCCGGTTGGTGCCCAACCTCTATGATCTTTCTCGGTATCACAATTGGTACCAAGTGTGGGCCGGCAAGCCACACTCATTTGGTGACCCCGAAGGTGCAAGAGAGGGGCGGCGACAACAACCTCAACACATTCGGTTTACCTCCCCTCCATCTTTACCGGATTTCGACCAAGATAACTTTGTGTTTGCACCTCGTGGGGAAGACATGGACGTCGATCAAGAGCAAAATGAAGAAGATGAGCGCTTCCAAGGCTTGATGGCCATCCTCCGAGCCACGCACCAAGCTCCAACATTGGCGGACCGAGGTACACATGGCGTCGGGCCCGACTTCCCTCAAAGTCGGTCTGGTGCCTTCTATGGTGATGTGGTCCCAAGGCACTATGAGCATGGAGAGGGGAGTGGTGTAAGGCAAGAACAAGCTCAAGGTAGCGGTTATGAAGGCTACGCCCAATGGTATGGTCTGGGAATGGTGTTTCCCGAGCGACAACAAACGGTGGACATGTCCTTCTTGGCCAACCAAATGGCCCATCTTCAACTTCAACAAGAGAATGTTCTTAAAGAGGTCCATCAAGTGAATCTTCAACAACAATACATGTACCAACAACAACAACAATTGCTTCAACAACAAGGTGCTTTCCAAGCTAGCCAAGAAAAGATGAACCGAACCCTCGGCTACACTAGGCGAGAGGTGGATGAGCTTAGAGAGGTGGAGGACCAAAGGTGGCGGGTCCAAGATAGCTTCAACACATGGATGAGCGGGAACTTCCCTTCCCGTGAGGACCAATGGACGCGCCCGGATCCTCAACTCCAACCACCACCACAAGACTTCTACCAAGAGCAAGTGTACGAGAGGGAGCGGCAAGCGAGACTCCAAAGAGGACGTAGGCGTGACAACCCCTTCGAGTGATTCTAGACATGCCATTGAAGAATAACGAAATTGTGAGCTCTTTTTACTCTTCTCTCTTGCTTTTAAGTTTTGGTTTCCTTGTTTGATGGGGACATCAAAATTTTAAGTATGGGGTGGGGGTAAGTGTGCTCATGATTTCACTTGCTTGTGTATTTTTATTATTTTGAGGATATTTGGTTTTCGGTTTCTAGCTTGTGTTTGGGATGTTTGTTTCTTGGTTTGTGGTCTGTGGAACGACATGGATGATTGATTTGGTTTTGAAAGGATGAGTCTTTGTTTTTGGTTTTGTATAGAGAAATTTTTTGCAAAAATCCATAAAACTTTGAAAAATTGTGTTGAAAACAACAAAAAGATTTTGTGTTTTGTAGTTTTTTGGACTAGAAATTCCCATCTTAGATGTCCAATTGAAAGCTAATGATGATGTGATCATGTAAATTCCTTTGCATATTTTTGGATGGTTTAGCCTCTAAAAAGATGTTGCTTTTGATGTGATCATGATATCTTGTTTATTTTATTGAACATGTGAGTTCTAGGATGAGTTCTTATGCAACTAAGTATGAGTGACCCTTGTGAGATTGATTTTTGGCCATTTTAGGGATGCTTGTTCATATTTGCATATCCCTCATGTTTCTTGTGTGATTAGCTCATGCATGCTTAGTAAAACTTGTTATTGCGGTGTTTATCTATTTTCCAAGACCGTCATGAGATTTGTTCTAGCATTGTCACATTGATTTTGAACTTTGTTCTTCTAGTCACATAAATGTTCCATATCCTACCATGAAGTGAATCCTTTGTTTGTAGCCCCGTTTTAGCCTAGGCCTTTGTTTGAAACTCCTCAAAAATATTATTCCTAGCCTTATATGACTTGACCCTTATGGGATTGGACTTTAGAAGAGAGGTTTGGATTGTATTTGAAGAGTTGAGATTCTCTTGGGTTTAAGGGCAAAGAATGGTGTTATGAATCATGTGGGTAGTGCATCTTTGTTGTGCAAAAAGAAAATGAAAAAAAAGAAATAAAGAAAGAAAGAAAATGTTGGAAATGTAAAGTGGAATGAAGGTAAAGAGCTTAAGTGAAGAAAAAGGGTCCGACCGAGTTACACACCACATCGGGCCCGATGTCATAAGAAAGTCGGTCCAGTGTAGAAAGTGTGGAAAATCCAACAAAAAGCCTAAGAGCAAAGATGAAGTGGAATGTTAAGTGAAATTTTGGGGTTGAAAGGAAAAATGTTAAGTCTTTTGGATGAGTGTGAATTTGATTGTGGAATTTTGGTGAAGTTGGTGAGAGGTTAGGTTGTTCAATCCCCATTGTAAGCACCACAAGACCAAATAATTCCCACCTTGAGAAATACCAAAATCCCCATTACAACCCGACCGAATGGAACCTCTTTGAGGACCTCCATTGAGCCAAGTTCGAAATTCTTTGTGTACTTTGTATTAGGCATCTCTAGGTGGAGGATTTGGTGATATTAGCTTCAATAGTAAAGTCCTTACTTGCATGATTTTTGAGCTTGAGTGTTCATTGCTATACCCATACACATGATGAGTGATACACATTCACATATCCCTAAAGTGAGGCTTAGTTGCATTGCCTCTATTCCTTGGAACACTTAATCATGTGTGATGATGTAATCTTGCTTGAATATCAATCACTTGTGCTAAAATGTGTTTTCATACGAGGCTTTACGTGAAGATTATGTTTCGGTCTTGCTTACATTGTTATTGCTTGAGGACAAGCAAGTTTAAGTAGGGGGTATTTTGATGTCTCTTTATTTGGTGGTGTTTTTATATATGATTTCCTTTGTAAATATGTTTCTTTTTCCCTTTTTCTTGTGCGTTTTGTTCCTTTTTAGCTTAGTTCCCGTATTTCTATGAGATTCGGAGACTATGCGCGTTTTATGTGTTTTGTAGGTGTTTTGGCAAGGATCAAGGGTCGTTTTGAAGGAGAATCGGAACATGGAGCAAGGCCCGAGCTTAAGAGGGAAAGAGAGGAGCAAGCCATGAAGAAGAACAAGAGAAAAGCCAACAAGAAGAAGGTGGAACAAGGTCCGGATCGAGCTGGAACCAACGCCGGACCCGAGATGAATTTTTCGACCTCAGACCGACTTGCCCAGTAAGTCGGGCCCGAGGTGCTCCGTGTCGGTCCGAGTCGGTCACTTGGTGGATTGGGCTCCAAGGCACGAAATTGTAAACTACCACTTTTGCCCCTCATCTATAAAGGCTCTCTTATCTTCTAATTGGAAGGAGGTTCCCACACTTAGCAAGGAACCAACCCTCAAAAACTCTCAAGAGGATACTTGGAGAGCAAGGAGGAAGGAGAGGAGAAGGAGAAGAGAGGGAATCGGCCTAGGAGAGGAGATTTCTAGGAGATTTGATAGGTTTGGTTCATAGATTAGCTTTGCCTTGTTTTGATTTTGTGGATTTGGAAACCTTTGATTGGAGTTTGTGGATTGCTTTTGATTTGTGAATGAAACTTGGCTTTGGTTTGAGATTGATGATGTTGATTGCTTTGCTTTTTTGATTTGTTTGCTTTCTTTGTTTTGCATATGGAGTAGATCTCCTTGATCTTGGGTTATGGGGGAAAACCCTAGCTAGGTTGGGCTAGAAACCCCAATTCCATAAGCCTTGAGTGCTTGATCTAGGAACCCACTCTACATAGAGCTACAATTCCTTACGAAAGTAAGGAATCAAGGCTTGTGATTGGCAAAGTAGCGAAAGTGAACACTTGTCCATCTCAATACCTTGCTTCGAAGGGGATTTCCCCAATGATCGATGTGTAGAAGTGGTTGGAACGAGGGCGAAAGCACTCAATCCTATTCCGATCATCACTTATTGTTTGAATTGGGGTGGAAAAGCCTTAATCTACTAGAGAAGGAACCCAAAAGCCCAAGATCTACTTTCAATCTTTGAGTTCGACAAAACCCAGTTACATCGGGCCCGACTTGCTCTACGTCGGTCCCGACTTCCCTCTTGTCGCCAACATCGGGCCCGACGTGACACTTGTGTCGGTCCCGACTATTCTCTTTGTTTCCTTTGTTTTAAGTTCTCCTTTCCAACTTTCTAGTGTCTAGGCACCTCAATCGAGTAGATTTCTCGAGCGTTCGACACCCACCACGTGCTACAACGGGGTCGGGTTATAAATTGTGTCTCTAGAGCCTCGCATTCCCGAGCGATCATTGTGCATGCTTGTTTATGATCATGTCTTGATTGTTTTTATTGCATGAATCTATTCTCTTGTTCTTAATTCTTGAAACGAAAGTTGAAGAGAATTTCTCATTCATAGTTGAAGTGAAAGCAGAAACCTTGAATCAGAATAGTCAAATTAGGGTTTTGAAGCGAAAGCAGATCTATCCTAGTTGAAGTAGAAAAGATTAGATAGTAAGTGTATTGATTTAGCGAAAGTTGATTAATTTACTTGCTTAAGTTAACGAAATTTGACACCTTTATGTGATAAAGGCATGATCTATGTGTTTCATTAACGTTTGGTATGCATAATTGTTGTTGTGGTGACACCTCTACCTTAGAATTCCTCTTTCTCTTGTTAAAACCCTTACTTTTGTTGATTGCTTGCGTAACAAGTAGCAAAACTTGATACTGACTTTCTCCCTGCGAACGAACCTGACTCTGCTATACACAACGGGGTCTTGATTATAAATTTATTTGTTGTCAAGAAACCTTCTCAACAAATTGGTGCCGTTGCCGGGGAGATTTCAATAGTGCCAAGTTTTGTTCCTTTTACGTTTTTTCGGGACTCCGTCGAGTCGGTAACGACCCCCCTAGGGTCGGTACCGACCCTGTTGTGCAACCCAGTTTCTGTTTTTTTTTTCTTTTTATTTTCTAGGTCCATGTCGAGTCGTTACCGACCCCTACAGGGTCGTTAACGACCTTGCCGACATATAGTTGCTTTATTTTTTGTTTTTGTTTTACGGGATCACTCCAGGCTCGTTACCGACCCTGTCTGAGACCCCGTTTTTGCTTTTTGATTTCGTTTTTTGTTTTTCTTTTTGCTTACAGTGTATGCCAGCTGAAAGTCATCGAGCAAACAAAGCCATGGCTACACATGAAGAACTAGCTAAGCAGATTGTTGAACTTTGTTTAGAGATAGAGGAGATCCAGAGAGAAAGGGACACCATAGCTGTTGAGGCATATGAAAAAGCTAATTACATGAGGGGTCCATATAGGAACCAAAGTGATACTTTTTATGCATGGAGGAATTACAATCAGCCCACCTGGGGCAATTATGCATACGGCCAAGGGAGCCAACTTCCTCAGCAAGAACAGAGAGTTTGACCTTACATACCCTCGGACTATCAAGAGACACCATCATGGGTGAATGGACTCTATGAAGGGATCAATGGAGTGAACAATAAAATTAATGGAGTCCAAGCTAACCTTAATTATCAAATGAAAAGGTGGGGAGAGTTCGAAAACTAGAAGAAGAGCGTTGACTCACAACTGGGGGACCTAGCTGCACGGATTTCAAGACCTCAAGGGAAACTTTCGGGCCGACCCGGAGAGAACACGAGAGGACAAATTGCATCCATACACCTCAAAAGTTGCAAGGAGTTGCCAGATCGAGCCAAGCCTAAAGACATTAAACACGACAACAAAGATGATGCCCTAGTCAGGCTCGTTACCGACCCCAACAGGGTCATTAACGAGGCTCCCCATCTCGATACCGAGTCCTCCAGACCAGGTAAGTCTTCTAAACCAGACCCCACTCTCAACTCTGAGTTCGTTACCAACCCCACCAGGGTCGGTACCGATCCCTTATCTGCACCCATCGACCCTCTTGTCGATACGGTATGGCCTCAATCCCAAATCCGCCAAAAACTCTTCCTTTCCCGATTAAGAAGTCTAATGATGTTACGGAAGGAAAATTAGACGATTTGTCAAAGTTCTTCAAGGGCTAAATTTTTCAATTCCATTTACTGACGCCCTTAATGAAATGCCTGCCTACGCCAAATTTTTAAAAGAGATTTTGAGCAGGAAAAGATCTATATCAGAGCTGCATAATGAGGTCCATTGCATAAAGCTTCCTGAAAAACTCGGTGATCCAGGTAAGTTTGCAATTTCAATTGGTATTGGGACTCACCGTTTTAAAGCTCTATGTTACCTAGGTGCCAGTGCTACTTTATTACTATTATCTATCTAGACCAAGGTTAAGATGGGACCACTAGAGCATGTCAAGATGAAACTCTACATGGCGGATGGATCTTCTGTAAAAGAAACTGGAGTTGTTGAAGATGTTCTTGTCCGAGTTGGAAAATTCTTTGTTCCAAACGACTTCATTGTGCTAGATATGCCTGAAGACCCTGCGGTGCCAATCATTCTAGGCAGACCATTCTTAGCAACCGCAGGAGCACGTGTTGATGTCAGAAAAGGACTCCTCACATTTGACATTGGGGAGGAGAGGGTTGAGTTTCAATTCAATTTGCCCATAAGCAAAGTGGCTAGTTGTAGTACTGAGGAGCCTACCGACCCACCATGGCTCGGTATCAACCCCTCTCTGAGTACAAAAGCGAGCAAGTTCGATGGAGACACGCCTAAAGAGGAGCCTACCGATCAACCCTGGGTCGGTAACGACCCATTCCTGAAGAAGTACGAGGTGGGAAGTGGATCCAGGCATGACATCGAGGCACTTCAAGATCCAACAGGGTCGTTTACGACCCACATAGCCTCGGTAACGAGCCCTTTTCTGCTCGATCCTGGATTACCAAGTATACTTATTGATGATAGAGGACCAAATATTTTGGAGAGAAGCTATGATGTTTTTCAGGCTAAGTATGGGGTTTCTTATGATCCCTTCGATACTGGATGGAAGCCACCTTAGAGGCAAAGTAAGTTCGTCGGGCTAACAACGTTAAACGTAGCGCTTACGGGAGGCAACCCGCTTTTTGTTTTCGTTTTTAGTTTTTGCTTTCTTACTTCTTTTTGCTAGCCTTATTTTGACTTGTTTTTAGATTAGATTAGTATATTAGGGATAGAAGTTTTTCTAATATGACTCAGGTACAAGAAGTTAAGAAGTGCTACAATCAAAGGCAATCGATGGACAAGCAAGCAAGCTCGTTACCGCCCCCCACAGGGTCGGTACCGACCCCTACCAAACCAAGAGACTTTCAAATTCCTCAGTAATCAATGGTTCCAAATAGCTTCAGTTTGTCTTTGTGAGTATCTTTTTCCTTATCCTATTTATTTGTTTTGTCTTTGATTTAAACAGTGAGGACACTATTTGGTTTAAGTATGGGGTATGGGGAAAAGGAAACTCAGTTTTGTGTCTTTGTTTGTGTTTTTAGGATTGATAATACTCCACTTAGATGTCTTATGATATGCTTTAACTTGCTTGATCATGTAATTCCTTTAGCATGTTTGGATAGCTTTGCCTGAATCATGTTGAAATTTGTTTTTATGTGGATATTTAGCATGTGATATAATTGAGCACATATGATCTTATGTAGAAGTGACCTTAAATCCAACAAAATTTGTTACCTTGTGAGTTATTTTTGGCCTTATAGGGAGAACCTCAAGAATCCCTCTTCTTTTCTTGTGTGATTTACTCTCCTTATGCATATTATCTCTTGTCATTGCATGGTTATCTATTACTTAAGACCTATATGAGATATTAGTTCAATTCATGTGAAATCAGATGATAGAGAACTTAAATTTTCGTAAGCCCTATTAATCCCTATCCACCCTTATGTATTATCCTTGTTTTTGAAGCCAAGTTGAGCCTTAAGCCTTTTATTTTTAGCTCCACAAAATTATTCACTAGCCGAGATAAGCTTGACCCTATCCGGGGATTAGGACTTAGTGTTGGTTACTATGATGGTTTTGTTGAGTGAGATTATTTGGTTCAAGTGTGGGGTAATATGGGTTGGGTATTTGAAAGATCTTGAAGTTTGTGATGTAAAAGGAGTTTGGTTCCCTGAATGCATATACAAAAGAAGTGGAAAGTAAAGGGGAAAAACAAAAGAAAAAAAATAGCACAGTCGTTACCGACCCTAGTAGGGTCGGTACCGAGCCCCCTCGGAAAGAAAAAAAAGAAGAAAAAAAAAGAGTTGAATAGTGAAAAATGTGCATGAGCCAAATTTCCTTGTTGTTTATAAGCAAGATGAGTTGTTATTAAAGGGTTAATGAGTGTGCATAATGTATGAATGAGTTTGGTATATTTTATGAGAGTTTTTGGAGATGTGTGAGTTTTTAGGAGTCTTTGATTCCTAGATATTATTAGCACCACATGAGCAAATATTTTCCACGCCTATTTGTCTTTACCAAGCCCCATTACAACCCGGTCGAATGAAAGCTTCTATGAAGTTTTTCATTGAGCCTAAGTTCTCTTGATGATTTTTATGTGTTTTGACATCTCGGGTGGAGAGTTTGGTGATATAAGTAACAATGGCTATGTTGATTTTTGTGTATTGGATGGAGTTGAGAGTTATTATAAGCCCAAACACATGAGAGTGGAGTGAAACACATTACCATTGTGAGGTTGGATTTTTGGTTGCTTTTGATTGGGGTTGTTGTGATGATGTTAGATTCACTTGTCTATTTTCTACTTGAGTTTTGATGTTGCTTTTTGATGCGGGAATTGACTCGATATATGTGTTGATGGTTTTGGTTGATGTCTTGTTGATTGCTTGAGGACAAGCAAGTCTAAGTATGGGGTATTTTGATGTCCGCCTTTTTAGTCATGTTTTTAGGGTGTGTTTTAGTGTCTTTTGAGTCTTTTTCTTTAGTTTTGTGTTTTGTTTTGAGTCGTTTATGTAGGTTTTCGTATTTTGTTAAGATATGGAGTCTACATAAACTTTGGTGGTGTTTTATAGGTTTTTACAAGCTATTTGAAGCATATTTTGAAGAAAGGAGCAAAGCCGGTGAAAGATAGCACTCAAGAAGGAAGTGAAGATGAAGATTAAGCGCTCAAGAAAAGTCATTGAAGATCAAGTTTGAGCTTGGAAAGAGATAGAGAAATTCGTTACAAGAACATAGGAAAAAGAATCGAGTCAAACGGAGTTGTAACGAATCATCTACGTAAGTCTTACTCAAAGTTGTTCGAAGTGCTGAATAGGCTCGTTAACGAGGCACACAGGGTCGTTAACGATGTCCCGAGGAGCACCATGTCCGATTCGGTGCTATTAATTAAGCTTCTATCTTGTTTCCTTTTATGTTATTAGATAGATAGAAGGGATATATCTTATTAGAAGATTTATTTCCTTAGAGATAGATTTAAGATAGAATAGTTTCTCTATAAATACACTTGTCCCCTCTTTAGTTTTATCATCATTGAAGTTGGAGGAGGAGGAGAAGAAACAGAGGGGAGTGAGAGACGAGTGGGTTTTGTGGAAGACAAGTTTTTGGATTCAAAGTTGTAAGCTTTCTCTTTAATTTAATTTAGTTGTTTGCTTTTAATCATGCTCTGTGAGTAGTCTCTCTCTCTAAGGTTGGGGTTAAACCCAACAATGGTTTTGCATGCTTGTTTATGATCATGTCTTGATTGTTTTTATTGCATGAATCTATTCTCTTGTTCTTAATTCTTGAAACGAAAGTTGAAGGGAATTTCTCATTCATAGTTGAAGCAAAAGCAGAAACCTTGAATCAGAATAGTCAAATTAGGGTTTTGAAGCGAAAGCAGATCTATCCTAGTTGAAGTAGAAGAGATTAGATAGTAAGTTTATTGATTTAGCGAAAGTTGATTAATTTACTTGCTTAAGTTAACGAAAGTTGACACCTTTATGTGATAAAAGCATGATCTATGTGTTTCATTAACGTTTGGTATGCATAATTGTTGTTGTGGTGACACCTCTACCTTAGAATTCCTCTTTCTCTTGTTAAAACCCTTACTTTTGTTGATTGCTTGCGTAACAAGTAACAAAACTTGATACTGACTTTCTCCCTGCGGACGAACCTGAATCTGCTATACACAGCGGGGTCTTGATTATAAATTTATTTGTTGTCAAGAAAACCTCTCAACAATCTGCTACACGCACTTCTTCTGGTTTGTGTCTCTGATATGAGAAATATGCTACTGAGATTGTTGATCGCGCTTCCATGGCTAACTGTAATGTTGCGGCTACTCCTATTGATCTCGGCACTAAGCTTAGCTCTGATGCCGGGCCGCCTGTGTCCGACCCGACTCTTTATCGCAGCTTGGTCAGCGCTCTTCAGTATCTGACTTTTACACGACCAAATATCTCCTATGTTGTTCAACAGATTTTTTTGTTTATGCATGATCCCCAGAAGCGACATTTTTTGGCTCTCATGTGCATTATTCGGTATGTTCATGGCACCACCTCTCTTGATATTACCAATTCTGGTGCTGATCGGCCATCGTTAGTCACCTACACTAATGTTGATTGGGCGGTCAGAAAAACATAAATCCGTTGTGTCCAGATCTAGTGTTGAGGTCGAATACAAGTGTGTTGCAAATGTGGTAGCTGAATGTTGTTGGCTCCGCAATCTTCTTCTCGAGCTTCATTGTCCTCTATCTCGGGCTTCCTTGGTGTATACGGATAATATATTTGCCACCTACTTGGCCAATAATCCGGTACAACATCAACGTACAAAGCACATTGAGATTGACATCCACTTTGTTTGAGAACAAGTTGCTCTAGGTCACATTAGGATTCTCCATGTACCATCTAAATTTCAATATGCAGACATTTTTACAAAAGGGTTGTCTAGGCAATTGTTTCTTGATTTTAGAGACAGTCTTATGGTTTGTTCACCTCTCGTTTCTACTGCAGGGGTGTACTAGCATATATTTTGTATTGGGCCCTGTATTGGCTCATAAGCCACCCTTTTGTACATGTGTCTATAAATGGGAAGAGAAAACTCAAATGGTGGAATTGGTTGGGGGTGCCTTATGTGTGTGCGAAAGGGTCTCGGGTTCGATTCTCAACATTGTACTCCTCCCATTTATTTCTATATAGCTCATTGGTAGAGATGGGCCGAGTTTTGGGCCGCTTTCCAAGCCCACTTCTTTTGAATATTAAAGTAATTTATGCTTAAATTGGCCCGTTCGATTTATTTTTGCTAAAATTTGTCGTTATTAAAGTTTGAGTGTAACAAAATAACCAAGCCCTCGTTTTGAAAAAAAAAATCTATGAATTTTCTTATATAAAATATGAGGATATTACAATAGTACCCTTTAAAAATAATTTTGTCCCCTAAACTAGGAAGAACTAGGATTACAAGGAAGGAAAGACACAACCTACTCTACAAGCAGAAGACAGAGGCTTGTAGTACCCCCTTAAAAATTACACTTCACCATATCTTTCGATGACATCTCCTCATCTCCCAAAAAAAACACGCCTTTCTGAGATACTCGATTAAAAACTTGTCACTTACAAGGAATCCGACACCCTTTGCTTTTGGGGCAACCTGCGAATTTTGTCGACTTTGATTAGTCAAGCTTTCTTTGTCGGGTTAGAACAAGATCTTCACGACTAACTCAAGTCCGAGAAAGAATCTTATCTCTCTAAAGTCACTAACAGTATAAGTGTCATTTACTTTGATTAGGGTTTGGAAAAGACAAAAGGAACATATAAGGAATTACTAATGTACCCTTTGCGTAGGGTGTTATGGCAATAACCTTTCATGGAAAGATTCTCATGTGTGAATCTAGGTGGGTTAGACAAACCATGCGAAAAGGACTTCATCCCTTTTAAAATCCAATTGAACCTACTAGTGAAGCAGGGAGTTGGTATAGTACGAGGAAGTACATACAATTCATAAAAGAAGAATACCTTCTTGCAAGGCATCTCCTTTCTCTCTTCTTGTGGAATAAGTGTCCATATAGAGGTGTTTCTATCATTTGAGGACATAGCACTCCCTTGCCTTGAGTTGGCAAAATTCATGGTTGACTCGGAATAGTTGATATATCTTAGTGTTTTAAATAGAATATATCCATACATTACTCATTGACTTTCGCTGAAAAAGTTGCCTAGGGAAGTCATCTCGTTTATTGAACATTGAGTGTGGGCTACATCTAAACCTTATCACTCGTACATTGAGTGTAATACCGCGACTTTAAACCGAGGTGCTACTCGGCACTAGACCGTACCAGGTACTACTTAGGTTAGCTTGACAACAAATTCACTCAGATCTTGTAATTCGGGCACGACAAAAAATCATAAATAAAGTATCCAACTCTTATTTATAAAACAAAGATTATGAAACATGCATGAGACTCAATATTTTAACATTAAAAATAACAAATATTTTCAACCCAACTAACCCAAGGTTCACCTTAATGCTAAACAGCTAAAACAAGTCAACAATACTAATATAACTAGTAACTCCTAAACCAACTCAAGCCTATTGACATGCACATCGAATTCTGCTCCACCACTCACCTGAATAACATCACGGTTCCTAATTCGCACCTATAACTGAAGAATAAGTCCCCGAGAGCTCAGTTTCTATTCCAATCCAAGTTAAAAATCACTCGACACCAGTAAGACGTTTTAAAAACCAACACACAATTCCTAACATTCACAAACAAGATTAGCAAACATACAAACCAACTACAATCCATACCTAATTTCCAACTAGTCACACATATACATTAACAAATTCGCATTTACACAATTATGCACATCCACCTACACACCCTCCTTTACACATCCTGTCACTCATGCACCCATATAATTTATTTTGCAGAAATGCAACCCTTCTTCGCCATTGCATTCTATGCGACAATGCAACCCTTCTACATCATTGCATGTCATTCCAGCAATGCAACCCTTCTCCGTCATTACATGTTGGTTCTCAAATCAAGCACGGAAAAGTCGTTCACAATATTCACATACAATAAAATTTATTATAAACGAATCACACACATCACATAAAAATACAATTTTCATAAACAAAGCAATAGAGACTAGTTCCCCAAAACCAATCTTACAAGCACAACATAACGTCTAACATGAACTAAATAAAATAAACTCAATCTTATAGGACTAGTTCCCCAAAACTAATTAAATGAAAAATTCCTGCTGAGAATAGGAGACTAGGAACTGTAATGATCTCCTAAACATATTAGTCGTAACGCTTAGTACACTTGGCGATTTCCAACAAAATAAACTCAATAATCCGTAAATATCCCTTCTAGCTTACTATTGAACAAACTAATTTTAATCCTTATCTAAGCTAATCCTAATTACTTAAAAAAACATGCGGCCTTACTTAGACTAACTATCCTAACAAATCCTATGTAAACATATACAAACACATCTACAAGCATGATTTACTAACCAAAATCGATTAAACATCCCCACTTAAACTATCGATCATAATCCATTTAGAAAACTAATCACCTAAACCAACTAAGCCACACCTGAATAAAAAACCATTCGCCTGTTAATTCTCGGTCACAATTCCCATCATTTAGAATTCTAGTTCAACACTTTACTAATAAATATATAGTCTATGCTAATTAATTAACCGGCCTTTGCTGGAACTACACCCTTCAAAAAGAAATAGCTAACCGTCATTAATTTTCACTACTTAGTACCATTAGCTAACCACAACACTATTAGGTAACGAACCGTAATTAACTTACTACCACCACTAATCTAATCGATTATGCATTAAATTGCCCACTTAGTCAAATAAGCAAACACTAGCAAACAATATATAATCTTTACAACTCTAAGAGCTATTCCTCAAGAAATAAATAAATGCACTATTTTCAACAAAATCCCCTCCAAAATTTCATATAAATATTACGTACAAATCCAATTAATGCAATTTTTTAAACTATTAATTTAG
This sequence comes from Fallopia convolvulus, assembly GCA_964016875.1. Classification (NCBI taxonomy): domain Eukaryota; kingdom Viridiplantae; phylum Streptophyta; class Magnoliopsida; order Caryophyllales; family Polygonaceae; genus Fallopia; species Fallopia convolvulus. The sequence goes on along the minus strand of OZ024731.1, from coordinate 37,638,335 downwards.
TTGACAATAATTAGGTACAAAACATATATATGGTATTCGTTCAAATCTCTCCACTAAGTATATAGTTATGTAATATAATTAGTACTATGTCTTTCCATATATACTCTCTTCATTGCTATACAATTTGGTTTTCGTGTACTGCTACACAATCTATCCTTTCGAGTACCAAACGCAAAAATACACACCAATAAATGAATGAAGAACATCCTTTGGAATTCGTTCAACAACTTATGGAATTTCTTAACTCCAATATATATACGTCCTGACCGTGCACTTAGAAGCATCAACTTTACGCATCACTTGCACCAACACTTGCAAAAATGATCGAGGTAAACCACGTTGTGCCACTAATCTCGGTTTTTTTCACTATGGTTCCATAGAAATATCTCACGCATACATATATATATTTACTAATTATATTTTGCATTCTACATTAGCAGGGAGAAATGGAGGGTGAAAGCATGCTCGCAAACAAAGGACATGAACAAGGGCCTAAATTTTACAGTCTTGAGTTGTGCAATGGTGTCAAGCATGAGATTGAAGTTATTTTATGCGAAATATGGGATGCCACAAATGCGTATGGCATATATCTCAGTACCAACTTCCTTGTTTGCGACAATAAAATTTCCTATAAAACATTAATTCAAAGTTGTATTATTCTATCATCTAACATATCTTTATCTGTTTATGATTATAGGGAAATATTATATGTACTTAAGGAGCAATGTTGCTCATTGCTTTGTCGCTAACCTAGAGGAGGGAAACACATATATCATAAAAAACTTCACCCTTGTTCGAAACAAAGAAATGTATAAGATTTATAAGGACAACAATTACATCATTCAGCTTGAGGGCAATATTGTTGTCAAGCAATCTGCAACCCAAGCTGTCCATGGAGAAAATTACTATAAAGTTATTCTAGAATAATATATTGATTCTGTCCATCGGACGGGGTCAGTCCTCTAGTATATATATATTAATTAGACTTAAATTTCTAAACATAACCCATTAACATCATCATGGTCAAACAACCCTGCAACTAACGAGTGAACGAACAAACACCAATCCCGACCTCGCCGGTCGGCCCGACAAAATCCCTGATTGTGCCTTAATGTTGAAGGGAAAAGTAATTGCCTATGAATCACGACAATTACGACCACATTAATTTTCCTATCCTATAAATGATTTAGAATTGGCAACAATAGTATATTGTCTATTGATTTAGTGACATTATTTATATGGAGAAATATTCCAAATCTTTACAAATCATAAAAGTTTAAAGTATTTAATGAGCCAAAAGGAGTTGAACTTGCGACAGAGGCCCTAGATGGAACTACTAAAAGATTATCATTGTACAATCGTGTGTCATCTAAGAAAGGACAATGATGTAGCACATGTTTTAAGTTGAAAGTCTAGTTGTATGATGAAAAATATGCATATGACTTCATTATCAAATCAATTTCTATGTGAGGTCCAAATATGAGAATACATTAAGACACAGATGGAGTATGGATTGCTACTTTGAAGATTTGGCCAGTGTTGAGACAACAAATTAAAGATGCACAAGCAAGAGATGGAAAATTGGTATAAGTTATTGAACAGTTACAACAAGGTAACGATATTCCATTTAACATTCAAGATAGCACAATGGTGTTTGACACTAGATTGTGTATACCAGATGTTGATGATCTAAGGCAAGAAATTTTAGATGAGACACACAATTCACCATATGCTATGTACCTTGGCACGACAAAGATGTATCATACTTTAAGACAACATTATTGGTGGTCAAGAATGAAGAAGGGAGTTTCTGAATTTGTTTCGCAAACTCGAGGTTGGCCACGTGACTGACATTTGGAACCATCAAAATCAAAGCTTCAGCTTTTCTAACACATTCACTGTCATATTTGTCGTCAATTTTATTTTAAGTCTATCATATACTTAAATCTACTCATATTTTAGACAGGTAATTTTGCAGGAAATGGGCAATGTTATTTTTGTAAATGTTTAGGATAATTCATTATGCAAGAAAAATAGTTACGAAAAGGGATCAATGCATCCAATAACAATGCTCTCCTTAACCAATTCCTTCAAATATCTTCCTTCATTTTCAATTGCTTTAACTTTCGTCTAGCTTTAGTGTAATTTTTAATATATTTGATAACTATTCTAGCACAATCCATAGCTTCAGATTATCTTGTTGGAAGATTTTCCTATTCCTCACACTCCTAATGTAGTAAATGACTAAACTAGTGCCAGCAAACTAATAGTTGAAAGCAAAGTTGCGCTTGCCAATCATTCGCACCATAGAAGAAATCTAGTCACGAATGGTATGTCGCTGAGCTATATATCTTCGTCCATGTAAAAACTCTATCCATCACTTTCTTGGAGTACTTAGACCTAAACCATAATTGGTCCCAAGTTTCTTTTTGGTTGCTACTACACATCAAATGAGTGTCATTTGATAATCCCAAACTCTTCATCTTTTCCCTTGTGAAAATGCCCTTTTTAATGATTATCTAACTCGTGAACGACACTCTAGGGTTGTTGAGCTTCCCTTTAATAATCCATCTTTTCCATTCTATTCCATTACCGACTTTTAGGCATCTCAGGCCTCATTTGCTCATATACCCTCTCTTAGGCATCTTAGGCCTCATGTATGACCCGTAGGCCTCTTTTGTATACAAATTCAGGGCAAGATAGTCACAAGTCCTTTTAATCTCATTGCAATATGATATGCAATCAAGTGCATCATGTAGTCATATATATCATATTCCATCTGTTAACATATTTTCTGTGCAAACAACTCTAGAAATTTCAGAGCTATCATACATATCCATATAACTCATATAGCACATATCCATAAAGCACATATATCCATATAGCTCTTATAGAACATATAACCATATTGAACATATAGCAGATAGGGTTACATCTCCAGTCTATACTCACTTGTTTAAGGCAGATACTATATTTCTCCCCCTTGACTCTGACCACGGTCTATTACTTGGTCTCCTATATGTAACCCAATGCAAAATAGGCTATTAACTCTTACAAATTCTAACCCCAAATGCAATGAAATGCCATAATGCATTATAACTTCTTATGCATAATTCCAAATCCTTTAAAACTTGACATCGATAAACTATATATACGAAAGAACATTTTTCTAGTTCAAACCTTTCTGAAAAACTTGATCAAAGGGCTCCCTAATATCCTTACAAAACGAAACCCTAAAAACACTCTAAATCTTTTACCAAATATGAATCTGATATCGAAAACACCATCTGAGAACTATAAATCGACTGATTTTCGAATCAAAAGCAACTATAGATCTAGATCTGGAAAAATTAAAAAAATCCAGATAAACCATTTACTAATTAAAACTTACCAAACCACGCTTGTACTTCAAGATTAAAACCCGATTGAAGAGATCTGGACCAACACCAAAAAAACAACGAAACCGAACTTTTTTTTCTCTCCTCTCTTTTTCTTCTCTTTGCGTTTTTTTTTCTGTCTTTCGTAACATACAAGATCACTTTGCCTTTACATACATATATATCTCCATGTATGTAGTCGACAAAATCAATAGGAAAATCAGCCAAATTTTGATTAAATCTAACTTTACACCCTTAAAACTTCTTTACTACAAACTTTACCTTGAAATAATTTTTAATTAATTTTTATTTATAAAATTTATAAAATATAATAAACTTAATTAGAAAATGACGTATGTACTTTGGTCGGGGATGTTACATAAATGCTTCTCCAAGCAAACCTACCTTATCTAGATATGATTATAGCTTGCTTTGCATTAAGTTCCATAGAATTCACAATTTTAATTTTAACATTCAACAAGATTTTTGAAGCGACAGTCATTGTCCTCTTGTAGGTGACAATCTAAACTGAGGCATCTCTCAACAAGGTTTAAAGATTGGTAATGCCAAGGCTTGCACAATTAGGATGAAACTTACACGTCCTAGTCTTTCTCATTCTTCTGGGTTAGTCAAATATTCCTTGATTAGTACGAAGAGGTAAGGATAGAGTGGGTATCTTTGATGTTTAAAATTACCATGAAACTCTCAACTAGAATTCACACATAAAGAGAAGTCGGTGACACACTCCTTTATCCTATTGGTCATGGTGTGGTGGAAGCCGAAACCGTTCAATGCTTGAAGTAGAAAGTTTCAATCAACTCTGTCATGTGCTTTTGTTAAATTGACTTTGAGAGCACACATCATAGACTTGTGTGGTTCATGGGCTACACACCTTTGTTGGTCTTGTTACCATGAAATTTTTTAAAAAGCTCTATTAGTGATTTCTAAAACCTAGTAAATTACTAAACCCGAGTGGAAATCATTAAAAAGAAAAAAATAAAAATAAATTTGTGAGATGGAATTCTAATGTTAACCATTGATATGTGATTTAATGATTCAAATTTCTCCAACTCTGCCTATAGAATTATCTAATAACTCCCTAGACTTGAAATAAACCCTAACTCTTTGGATATATAGTATTTTTATGGCAAATTCCTTTTTGTGCCCTTGAATTCTTGACATTTCCTTTTGATGTAAAAAAAACGTATTTCTAATGGTGTCCCTTTACTTTGTAAAGTAATACTCCCGTATCCTAAAGTCCGGTAAAATCACTTTACATCCATTTTTTCATTTCTGTTTAAAAAGAAAAAAGAAAAAGAAATTCAAAAAAGATAAAAGAGAAAGAAAAATCACAACAAAAGTTAAGGGGGTTAGCGACATTTCAGGGATTCAAACACAAGCGACGGCGAGAGGGCTCATGCAATTCGAGCACGGGCGGCGAGAGAGAGGGTTCCGACGACGAGGGACGGCCACGGCGAGGTTAGAGGCCAGATACGACTGAGGATTTGCGGGTGGTCGCCGGACGACGATGATTTGCGGGTAGTTGACGAAGCTTCTCGGGAGGAGTCGGCGCAGCTTTGACCTCTAGCCAACTTTGGCTTCAATTTGTGAGTTATAAGTTCACTTTTGAGTCCAATTTTTGGGGAAAATTTGACATGCAAGTTCACCAAAGGCCTATTGAAGATCTTGCTTTTGTAGTCGGCCGCTTTGTTCAATCTGGTGGCTCATACTTTAACTATTACATGATTAGTGATTTTCCCAGTTTTTGCATTTTCTAATTTCCCTACACCTAGAAAATCAAAGATTCTTGAAATTGTTAATTGATGACTACGTACTAAGTTTGATGGATTTTCTTATGTTTCTAGACTCATGAGTTTTATATTATATTTAAAAATTAGATTTTTTTCCTTTTAAACAGAAATTTAAAAAAAAATGGATGGAAAGTGGTTTTATTGGACTCTAGACTACAGTCGTATGATTCTACGTACAAAGTAGAAGGGCACCATTAGAGCTCAAAAAAAAGAAGGGCACCATTAGAAATATTTTTTCTTAACACCAAGGGGAATTATCAATAACTCAAAGGCATCAAAAAAATTTCCTTTTTTTTTATTGAATGAATACAATATCTTATTATATTTCATTTATCAACTTTGTTTATAGGAAAAGTTTTTTTAACAGATGTTCCTTGAAAATATTCATCTTGAAAAATTGCATGTTGGCGGAGTCAAATTTCATTATTTATTAAGAAAAAGTATATTTACACGTTTTTTGTGCCTGAAAATCCCATTCGCGTAGGCGATTTAACTTCTACAAATATCATACTGTCCATTGGACTTAGTAAAGGACACAACAAGTTCGATATATAAAGGTTGTTGATTTATACACACGGAAAAAGTGGTAAGCGCACACAGATATCCGCGCAACGCCATTTCGCGCGAAATGGCGTTGCGCGGAAAGGGCAATTTAGGAATAAAAATAAAAAAAGAGCGTTTCGGGAGTGCAGGGCCAAGGAGCCGCGCAACCGTGTTGTGCGCGATACAGCGTTGCGCGCGCAACACTGTTTCATGCTTGCGCGCAACGCTGTTTCGTGCTTGCGCGCAACGGTGTTGCGCGCTGTCCAACGACACTTTCAAAAAGTGTCGTTGGACTGGCACGCAACCTCGTTGCGCGGATCTCAAATGGTAAAAAACAGGTCAAATGTGTCCCCTATAAATACCCATTTGGATTCTAATAGTTGAGGCATACCTTCATTCCACATCATTGCTTAAAAATGTCACCAAGAGAAGAAGATACGTCGTCGAGCGATTATCATCCCGAGGAGGAAGATTCATCGTCAATCGATGGTTTCAAAGATGAGGATGAGGAAGGTGTACCGGGAGAAGACTACGGAACCGATTCCGATGCATCAAGCGAGCCAGAACAGGTATTTTTCAAAGAAACCATAATATTATGTTTTTATGATAAAAACCTCAAATCCAAATATTTTGTTTAGGGTTTTTTCCTATTTACGAACGTAGTATATTGAAAGTTAGGATAGTGTAATTTATAATATTTTGTTTTTACATTTTGAAATCATAGGTTGTCGGAATAGATTTTTCTATTGCTTTCCACTACAATGGGTTGTGGAGTGATCGAAGTGAAATGCTTGATTGGGCTAGACAAATTGCAATTTCGAAGAATTTTGTACTAGTCATAAGAACCTCAAATCCAAACAGGGTCTTACTCACTTGTGACCTAGCCGGTAGATATAGATGTGGCAAGAGGGTGTTTCCCGGACTGGAAAATAGGAGCATTTATAAGCCACTTACCGATACTCCAACCAGGAAGTGTGGATGTCCGTTTGAATTGAATGGGGTCCACCTCAAGGGATCAAATGGATGGGTCTTAATGGTAAAGTGTGGATGTCCGTTTGAATTGAATGGGGTCCACCTCAAGGGATCAAATGGATGGGTCTTAATGGTAAAGTGCGGACAACACAATCATCGTCTCCCCCCTAGTTTGTTAGCTCATCCATATGCGGACCGATTGACAGCTGAGCAGAAGGAGTTTGTGAAAGAGAAGTTCCTATATCTAGCCACCCCGAAGATGGTACTTCAAGTGTTGAGGTCAAGGTACTCGGGAAATGTGACCTCAATTAGACAAATCTACAATATGAGGGAGAAGTTACTTCTTGAGGATTGCGGAGAATTGACGGTGACACAATGGTCTTTGAAGTTCTTGAAAGACCGAGGATACATTGTCCATCCAAGACAAGTAAGGGGTTCAGATGTTATGAATGCCTTGTTTTTTGTGCACCCCACGAGTCTGCGAATGTTGAAGATGTTTCCCTATGTTGTCATTATGGACTCCACATACAAGACCAATAGGTATGTTATTTTAATCTGTAATCGACTTGCTTAGTATGTTTCGAGTATAAATATTTGAAATAACTGGTTGTGCTAGGTATGGCATGCCTTTATTGGAGATGGTTGGCTTCACTTGCACCGGCAATACATTCAGCATCGGGTTTGCATTTATTTCAAACGAAGATGTCGCTAGTTATAGGTGGGTGTTAACTCAATTGAAAGGCGTGTACGACGAGCTTGGAGTCCAGGTCAATTCAATCAAGGCGATAGGTCAAGTTTTCGGGGACGGAGTCCAACATTTGTTGTGTTGGGTGCACATCAGACACAAAATTCTGGCGTACGGCCTAAAGGTGTTTGCGAACGCTGAAAAACCACATGAGTTGTCACGCGGGTTTGCAAACGCTTGTTGGGTGCTCTTTTCGTCCACCACAGAGGCGACATTTGAAGAAAGGTATGTAGAATTGAAGAGAAGATGGCGACCGACGCTTATTGCATATTTGGAGAAGGTGTGGCTTAATCCATTCAAGAAGAACATAGTTCGTGCTTGGACGGATCATACACTCCACTTTCAGACGAGAACCACCAATAGGTAATTTCATTTTTAGGGTTGGAATTCAGTTTGAATTGTAGAAAGTGTATTCGTTCAATACTTAAACTTTGACATGTGTTTTTCAGGGTCGAAGGGATGCACGTTGTGCTGAAAAAGATATTGGATTCATCTCGAGGAGGTTTCAACACCATGATACTAAGGATTCACATCCAGATGCAATCTCAAACCAACATTTTCAGGACAGCCATTGAGAGAATGATGTTCGCATTTTTGGTATAGTTTTTGATAGGTTTTCTTTGTTTATTAGGTTTAGTTTTGTCTAGTTTAGGTTTAGTTTTGAGTGTTTTTAGTTAGTTTTGTATAAATCTGCGAAAAGAATGGAATCTACGCTATTTTGTGTATTTTGCAGGTTTTAGCTAGGAAAGGAGCTAAATGGAGCTAAATTTGGAGCATCACAATGAAGGACGGGAAAGTGCAAGATTTAAGAAGTCGAAGCTCAAGAAAACGAGAGGAAGTGTTGAAGAAAACAAAACCCCAGGCTCGTTAACGAGGCTGTGAAGGGTCGTTAACGAGGCCACGACGAAGAAGATTTCGGAGTTTTATTTTATTATTCACCGATCCTGAGCGGGAATTTATTTCCGTATCGGTTGAGTATCTTTTTAGAATCTTTATGGGTTGATAGAATATGTATTTTAGGGTTTAATATCTTTTTAGATTTTATTTCTATCTTTTAGAGATTGTTTCTATCTTTTTAGGAAGTTTTTATCTTTTAGCTTTTTAGTTTTTTAGGATTTTCTAGTATAAATACCCTTCTATCTAGCATAGAAAGGGGGGGCTTGAATTTTGGAGTAGAGTTTTAGAGTTAGGTTTGGAGAAGGAAGGAAGGCCGAAGGAAAGGCTGCCGGATCGGATGTCGGTGACGAGGGGTCGGTGACGACAGTTTCCGAGGTTCGTTGATCGAGTTTGTGGTTCGGTGATTGTTTTGTTTTGGTTTTTCTTCTAATTCTCTGTAAGACGATATTTTTGTTATTTATTTAAGTTTGAGTTTGTTTTTATGTTTGTTTTTATTGAAGTTTTTAGTTTGTTTATCATGAGTAGTGAGTAGTCTATTTTTCTAGGGTCGGGGTTAAGCCCGTCATAGTTGAGCTTGTTTGATGAAGTATGGTAGTGTTTTGAATGCCTTTTATTTTTATTGAGATTGTTTGTTGTGCTTAATACCGAAACGGGAGTTGAGGTAATTTGAGTTTTAACTTGATTGAAAGAGAAAGTTAGTAACTTGAAGGTTGATATTGTTTGAAAACGGAAGTTTCAAGCTTTAGATCCAAAACAAGCAATTGAGTGAGTTGGTTTATGAAAATAGATTAATTTACTTGTCTAGTCAATGAAAGTTGATGACTCTATCTATTTAAAGGCATGATCTTATCTACTTACGAATTCTTATGCTTGGCTATGCTGTGGTGTCCCTTATCCTAGATATTTGTTTTTATTGAATTATTTCTGATAAATCTTTGTTGCTGAATGCTTGCTTCGGTACCGAGTGTTAGTTAGAATTTTATTAGTTCGTTAATATATGTCTTTATATTCGGTGGTTTGGTAACGATCCTGACAAGGTTGTTAACGAGGCATCTCGTGAGTAATTGTGTTTGATTTTGTTTGATTTTTATTAGATTGATAGACAAACAACCTTGCTTCCTGTGGAACGATCCTGACTCCACTGTACTCAGCGGGGTCTTGACTTACAAATTTATTTGTTGGCCGAGAAACCCTCTCAACAAATTGGCGCCGTTGCCGGGGAAGCAACGAGTTGTTAGTTTATCTTTGGGATCGGGACTAGCCCGACCCCGTTTTTGTTTTTAATTTTTGTTTTCTTTGTTTGTTTTCTCAGTGTATGCCGGTAGGACGAAGAAGGCTTCAGTTTGATAGCTCCAGTTATTACTCAGAACCCGAACGTTCCCTGCACCGACGACTCCGAGAAAACCGAGCCATGACCACAGCTGAAGAGATGGCTCGAGAGCTAGAGATCCTCCGGACCCAGATGGAGGCACTGAAAGCCGAGAAGGACGACACTAATGCAGACAAGGCTCGACTGCAAGAAGAGCTAAACGCCTATCCAAGGAATGCCAAGCAATACATGCATCCGGAACTGAGGGTGCAAGAATCTCCTATTGTGCTTCCTGCGATAGAGAAACCTTTTGAGATCAAGTCTCAATTTATATCCTTGATTAAACGGGCTCAGTTTGAAGGGAAACCTGTGAGTGCCCCATGGAACATATTAAAAATTTTCTTGATTTATGTGACACCATAGCTGCTGAAGGTGTCTCACTAGAATATGTTCTGTTGAAAGCTTTTAGATGGTCACTTACTGGAAAGGCCCTGAACTGGTTAGAGAGCCTACCTTCTAAGTCTATCAGGACTTGGAAAGCTTTGTATGATCAATTTCTTACAAAGTTTTTCCCTCCTGCTAAGACAACGGAGTTAAGGAAACGCATCACCTCTTATCACCAGTTGCCTAATGAGACCTTTGTTGAAACATGGGAAAGATTTAAAGAGATGCTTAGACAATGCCCTACTCATGGGCAACCATTATATGTATTGCAAGAAATCTTTTTCCAGGGTATCAACGCAGAGACCAAGAACCGCATCAACACGCATACTGCGTGCGGTTTTATAGAGATGAACCCGACAGAGGCGTGGGAACTGTTGGACAAGCTGGCAAATTACGATGCTATGTACAGAACCCAACAGGCTCCACAAACTCAGAAACGTCTCTATGTGCCCAATCGAGATGAAGTTGACCCCGATGTTAAAAATCAATTCTTACAAGATGAGGTCAACCGTTTGAGGAAACAGGTAAGTTTTCTGAAATCCTCTCAATCATGTCAAGAATGTGGTTCTTCTGCGCATAGCACTTCTGCTTGCACTAACATTGAGCAGGTTAGAACCGCTGAGACGATAGCTGAGATGAATTACATGAGAGGACCCTACAGGAACCATCATAATTACAATGACAGGTCGAACAACTATCAATCATGGGGCAATCAGAATGCAAACCATAATTACACAGGGCCCCCGCAAGATAGACGACATGCACCATATCGACCTCCAGGCCATCAGGAGACACCATCATGGGCTCAAGAGATTAAAGAGGGCATCAATGGATTGGATAAAAGATGGGGAGAGTTCGATATTTGGAAGAAGAGTGTTGATTCCCAACTAGGAGACCTTGCTGCACGGATTCCAAGACCACAAGGGCAACTCCCGGGTCGTACCGAAGAGAACCCTAGAGGCCAAATAGCAGCAGTACACCTTAGAAGCGGGAAGACACTACCGGAGAGAATTCAAGCTGAAGAGAAGGAGGAACAAGATCTCGCCAGCCAGCTCGTTAACGAGCCAGCGAGAGCTAGTACCGAACATACAAGCCAGGATGACGAGGCTCCGAGGATTCCTGACGAGCTCAGCCCAGGTAAGTTTTCTAAACCGAGTCCTTCTCTCAATCCTAGGCTCGTTAACGACCCCACCAGGGTCGGTAACGACCAGCCGAGGACACCAAACGACCCCAGTGTCGACCCGGTACTCTCACCTCTCGAGCCTAACTTGGTTCCGAGAATGGTGAAAACTCTTCCATTTGCAGTTAAGAAATCTATGGAATCTACTGAGAGTAAGTTCAAGCGTTTCGTTAAGATTCTTCAGGGCATTAATATTTCCATCCCATTCGCGGAGGCCCTAAGCGAAATGCCGGCTTACACAAAATTTTTGAAAGATATTCTTAGCAGGAAAAGATCTATTACAGAGCTGCAGGACGAGGTCAGATCCATAGCTCTTCCAGAAACGCTTGGAGATCCTAGGAGGTTTGCAATCACAATCGGCATAGGCAACCACAAGTTCAAAGCTTTATGCGATCTTGGTGCCAGTGCTAGTCTTGTTCCACTCTCAATCTGGTCTAAAGCCAATATGGGACCACTGGAACCAGTAGACATGAATCTGTACATGGCAGATGGGTCAAGTGTCAAAGCAACAGGAGTAGTGGACGATTACCCTATTCAAGTCGGGAAATTCTTCATACCAAATGATTTTATTGTCCTTGATATGCCTGAAGACCCTCATGTCCCCATAATTCTCGGGCGACCATTCTTAGCCACAGCAGGAGCAAGAGTTGATGTGCGTAAGGGACTCCTCACTTTTGATATAGGAGAGGAACGGGTGGAATTCAATTTAGATCAGAAAGCTAACGACCCAATTGGAGTGGCACAGCTAGAGTTGACTCAACCCGAACCAGACACCACAGCCCCTACCGAGCCACATCTGCCGATCAATGATGCTCCCATGCAGAAAAGCCCTACTACAGAGGTTACAGAAAAGTCCAAACCACCTTGGCTTTCGGACTATACCATTAACCCAGGGATATCGAGCTTACTGATAGAAGAAGAAGGTCCCAATTTAGCAATTCAAGTGCACAGAGGCAGTAAGGCTACAGGCACGGTATTTGAAGACCCTAACATGGCCAGACATGAACCACCATGAGACTAGCAAGAGAGCTCGTCGGGCTAACGACGTTAAACATAGCGCTTACGGGAGGCAACCCGCTTTTTAGAATAGGTTTAGTTTATTTTATTTTATTTTATTTTTCTTTTAGATTATTTCCTAGCTTTCTTTTATTTTTATTTTTTAGTTTAAATAGGATAGAAATAAGATTTTTTGAGCTAACAAGATTTCAGGAAAAAAGGGGTCGAAATGCACTCGAGGAGGCTACGGTGGCTCGTTAACGACCCACTCAGGGTCGTTAACGACCCAGTTCGGACGACCCGATTCGTCACAATACGGGGCAGGTAAGTAATTCTAACCTAGTTAACTTTTTCTAACCCTAGCCGCCACCCCCTCTATCTTTACCCCTCCTATAAAAACCCTTCTACCCCTCCCAAAATTCTACCACAATCTCTCCCAACTTTCACTCTCAATCCCAAAACTCTCTCAATCCCTTTCCCTTTTCTCCTACCGAGTCGGAAATCCCACGTTAACGACCACCGGAGACGCCATCGTTACCGGAGTTCAAAGGCCCTTTCACCGTCGACGACGAGCTCGTTAACCTACCCCGATCCCGACCCTTGCCCTTTTAATTCTCGGTTCTCCGGTATGATTTCTAAACCCTTGCTTGAAATTGCATGATTGAGTATCTATAGGGTTAAATTTCATATCTTGAATCATGATTTTTAGGGAGATCGATGAGCATGCCTAAATTCCGTTCTAAAAATTCTTGATTGTGATTAGTTGTTCATGTTTTAGGTAAGATTATTCATGATAGATTAGCTATTGTAACCCTTTAGTTAAGAAAGCATGAATTTTTCTTGTTCTAGATCTAATAGTTCGAACTTTGCATGTCAAAATTTCGGGAAATTTGAAGCATGTTCGGGATGGGTAATTGAGTAAGTATGGGGTGCTTTTACCCAATGAGGGAATTGTGGAGAATAATATAAGATTGCATGCTTGATTTGTGCTGAATTAGAGGTAGATTCAATTTCGGACATTACTGGTTTCGCCCTCGGTGGCTCGTTAACGACCCACCCAGGCTCGTTAACGACCCTACACTTCATCAATGCTTAATCCGAGGCCAGCTTCGTGAAAAACCCAATTGGGTAGTTTATGAATAATTCCGAGGTTAATTTTGAGACCAAGTATGGGGTCTCGTACCTAATATTTTTTTTTTGAGTGGATGTTATCTTGGAAAATTTTCGATTATTTTATAGGATCCATGGCTAGTTCAAGCAGACCCGCTACCCGAGCCTAGAAGAAGAGGAGAAACCACAGGTCTCCATCTCCACCCCGAGTGGACAATGTGATTTTGAGCAGTCAGAGCCAAGTACTGCGCTACCGGGATTTCTTGGAGAAGGACCATTACACCCGATGGTTCTCGAAGTCTAGCGCCGTCTGTACAGGCATCTATACAGATGTCAAGGACGCTTTTGCCATCCTTGGGGTTGCACACTTATTGAAGCAAGAGAGCTTGCCACATTATCCGGCCCTCACATCCGAGTTCTTGGCCACCTTGCAGACCAACTTCTCGTCGAAAATCTCGGCGGGACGCATTCGGTTCCGGCTCGGTAACGAGGACCGTGACTTCACCATGGCAGAGTTCAATGCAATCTTGGAGCTCCCAAACCCGTCTAGAGACTATAGCTTGAAGGACTACCGAGTTACCCGCACTTGGAGCTACATCACCGGAGAGGTTCAATCCTCCACCGCGGCGCTATCCGGGGCAACCATAGTCAACCCCATCTTCCGGATCATCTTGAGAGTCCTCGCCGCACTATTCTGGCCGAAGAAAGAATTGAACCGGTCTACAAGGACGGAGGTCGCTTGCTTCCGCACCATCCTCTTCGAGGAGCCCGGCCCCTTGAATTTGGGGTACGAATGGCTCTACTACGTCGAGAAGTCCCACAAGTCCAAGGAGGTATGGTGTGGCAATATGGTTAGCCTCTTGGCTAAGAATCTTGGAGTGGATCTCACCTGCTACACACCGGCCCACGCTGAACTCCTCAACAAGAACTATTGGTATAACGTCGGGATTTTCGTGCAAGCCGAGGGAGGCTACAAAGTGAAGGTTCGAGATCAAGTCGTCATACCTTCCCTCGACATGTACGAGCTACTCTACATACCGAATTGGTACGAGGTGTGGACGGGCCAGCCTTACCCATTGGAGCCAAAACCGGAAGATGAGCTCTCACTTAGGCCATGTCACACCCGGTTTGAGCGGGACGATGTGGACGAATATGAAGAAGAAGATGAGCAAGAGGATACCGAGGTCGTAGGCAATGATACCGAGGAAGCCGACACCAAGGGCGGCACTGAGGAGCTTAACTTTACAGAGGAAGACATGGAGACGGAGGAATTAGGAGGCAATATCTTCGTCAACGAGCCAGCCAGGGTCGTTAACGACCATTTCCAGCCACCACCCAACACTGTTAACGAGGCAACCAGCTTCGTTAACGAGGTGTCGCAAGCTCCTGTCGACCCTCCACCATCTCCTGTCGACCCTCATGCATATGGCTTAATGCCTTACAACCCGGTGATGTACCAAGATCACTTCCAGCCTCACTACCCACCACCTCCTCAGCCCGAGTACGCAGGATCAAGCATACCACCACCATGGGCCGAGGATCTTTCTGCACGGATGCAGCAGCTTCACCTCCAGACCGATCACATTCATCGGAGGATGGATAGATGGGAAACCGTCTATTCCGCACGCATGTCGAGGGAGGACGAGCGGCAACGTCAGAGAGAGGCGGAGGATGCTGAGCGTTGGAGGACGATGTATGACTTCATGGGGAACTTTGAGCACTATTTTCCTCCACCGAACCGTTGATCAAAGCTCAAGATGAAGCTTCCTTTCCTTGTTTCTACTTTTGTAAGTTTTATGTCTTTCTTTTTCTTTTTAATTTTTTGTTTTCTTTTCTATTTCTTTTTCCTATTCTTCTTATTTTTCTTACAGTGGGGACACTGTAATTTTAAGTATGGGGTGGGAAGAAAGTAGAAAAATTATGTCCTAGGTGTTTTTATGTTATATGTAGTTGTTACTTCTGTTAAATCGGAAAAAAACCAAAAAAAAATTGAAAATTTTGAAAAAATCCAAAAAGAGTTTAGAATTGATAGATATCCCTTCCTAAAAGTTCTATGATAGCAATCATTAGCTTGACCATATAATTCCTTGCAAATATGTCTTTGAAAGTATAGCCGGATTCTTAAAAATTGAAATTATTGTTTTTTAGAAGAGATAGCATTAGATGAAATTGAGCACGTATACTTTATAGCATAGATGATGCAATCCAACAAAATCTACCTTGTGAGAAATTTTTGGCCTTATAGGGAGAACATTTATAAATCCCTCTTCTTTTTTTTGTGTGATTTACTCTCCTTATGCATATTATCTCTTGGAATTGTGATGGTTATCTATTTTTTGAGACCCTTATAGGATTTTTTAGTTCATTACTTGTAAAGATCATATGATAGAGAACTTATTTTTATGAGCCCTATTATCACCTATCTACCTTTATATTATTCCTTCTTTTGATAACCAATTTTGGCCTGAAACCTTTTATTTTTAGCTCCACAAAATTATTCCCTAGCCGATGAAAGCTTGACCCTATCCGGGGATTAGGACTTAGTGTTGGTTATGGTGATGGTTTTGTTGAGTGAGATGTTTTGGTTCAAGTGTGGGGTAATATGGGTTGGGTAAGTGATAAGTCTTGCAGTTTGTTATGTAAAAGGATTTTGGTTCCCTGAATGCACTTACAAAAGAAATGAAGTGGAAAGTAAAGGGGAAAACAAAAGAAAAATAATTCAGAGTCGTTACCGACCCTAAAAGGGTTCGGTACCGAGCCCCCGCGGAAAGAAAGAAAAAAAAAGGGAAGAAAAGAAAAGAAAGGACTTGAGAAATCCAAAGTGAAGAGTTGAAAAGTGAAAATGTGCATGAGCCAAATTTCCTAAGTGTTTATAAGCAAGATTAATTTGGGATATAAATAGGTGAGTGAAAATAAGTGTGCATAATATGAGAGTAAGTTTGGTTATTTTATATGAGAGTTTTGATATTATGTGTGAGTTTTTAGGAGTCTTTGATTCCCGGATATTATTAGCACCACATGACCAAAATATCTTCATGCCTTATTGTTATTACCAAGCCCCATTACAACCCGGCCGAATGGAAGCTTCTATGAAGTTTTTCATTGAGCCTAAGTTCTCTTGATGATTCTCTGCTTGTTTTGACAAATCTTGGGTGGAGAGTATTGGTGATATAAGTTCCAATTTCTATGAGTTTTTGTATATAGGACGAGTTGAGAGATTGAAATTATAATCCCAAACACATGAGAGTTGAGTGAAACACATTATATCCCTTGAGAGGTTGGATTGTATTATTTTATGTTTATTTAAGTGCATATATGTGTGAGGATGTTAATAGTCTTTTGCTATAATTTTCTTATGTATAGATGTTGCTTTTTGAAGATGGCTATGTCTTGATAAGCCTGATTTGTTTTGGTTTTGGTTAGTATCTTGATTATTGCTTGAGGACAAGCAAGTCTAAGTATGGGGTATTTTGATGTTCGCATTTTTGGTATAGTTTTTGATAGGTTTTCTTTGTTTATTAGGTTTAGTTTTGTCTAGTTTAGGTTTAGTTTTGAGTGCTTTTAGTTAGTTTTGTATAAATCTGCTAAAAGAATGGAATCTACGCTATTTTGTGTATTTTGCAGGTTTTAGCTAGGAAAGGAGCTAAATGGAGCTAAATTTGGAGCATCACAATGAAGGATGGGAAAGTGCAAGATTTAAGAAGTCGAAGCTCAAGAAAACGAGAGGAAGTGTTGAAGAAAACAAAACCCCAGGCTCGTTAACGAGGCTGTGAAGGGTCGTTAACGAGGCCACGACGAAGAAGATTTCGGAGTTTTATTTTATTATTCACCGATCCTGAGCGGGAATTTATTTCCGTATCGGTTGAGTATCTTTTTAGAATCTTTATGGGTTGATAGAATATGTATTTTAGGGTTTAATATCTTTTTAGATTTTATTTCTATCTTTTAGAGATTGTTTCTATCTTTTTAGGAAGTTTTTATCTTTTAGCTTTTTAGTTTTTTAGGATTTTCTAGTATAAATACCCTTCTATCTAGCATAGAAAGGGGGGGCTTGAATTTTGGAGTAGAGTTTTAGAGTTAGGTTTGGAGAAGGAAGGAAGGCCGAAGGAAAGGCTGCCGGATCGGAAGTCGGTGACGAGGGGTCGGTGACGACAGTTTCCGAGGTTCGTTGATCGAGTTTGTGGTTCGGTGATTGTTTTGTTTTGGTTTTTCTTCTAATTCTCTGTAAGACGATATTTTTGTTATTTATTTAAGTTTGAGTTTGTTTTTATGTTTGTTTTTATTGAAGTTTTTAGTTTGTTTATCATGAGTAGTGAGTAGTCTATTTTTCTAGGGTCGGGGTTAAGCCCGGCATAGTTGAGCTTGTTTGATGAAGTATGGTAGTGTTTTGAATGCCTTTTATTTTTATTGAGATTGTTTGTTGTGCTTAATACCGAAACGGGAGTTGAGGTAATTTGAGTTTTAACTTGATTGAAAGAGAAAGTTAGTAACTTGAAGGTTGATATTGTTTGAAAACGGAAGTTTCAAGCTTTAGATCCAAAACAAGCAATTGAGTGAGTTGGTTTATGAAAATAGATTAATTTACTTGTCTAGTCAATGAAAGTTGATGACTCTATCTATTTAAAGGCATGATCTTATCTACTTACGAATTCTTATGCTTGGCTATGCTGTGGTGTCCCTTATCCTAGATATTTGTTTTTATTGAATTATTTCTGATAAATCTTTGTTGCTGAATGCTTGCTTCGGTACCGAGTGTTAGTTAGAATTTTATTAGTTCGTTAATAGATGTCATTATATTCGGTGGTTCGGTAACGATCCTGACAAGGTCGTTAACGAGGCATCTCGTGAGTAATTGTGTTTGATTTTGTTTGATTTTTATTAGATTGATAGACAAACAACCTTGCTTCCTGTGGAACGATTCTGACTCCACTCTACTCAGCGGGGTCTTGACTTACAAATTTATTTGTTGGCCGAGAAACCCTTTCAACAGGGAACCAGAATACAGAAACCAACAAAATACACACTACTGGCGAATAAGTTCAAAGCGTTGTTTCGTCCTATACGCAGACATGTTTCAAGGCAATGCCTAGGTAAGTTGTTAGACATGTATTATGATATAGCAATTGAGTTGACGCAGGGTACACTCGAGATGGAGTGCCACGACTACTTTTGGAGGGAGTGTCACGGTCTTCCATGCAAGCATCGATTTGCACACGCTATCATAACTAAAGTACCCATCGATCTGGAGGAGATACATCCTTTTTGGAAACAGATCGAATGGGATGACATTAGCGATGACAACGACCTTGCACTTGCCTGCATACCCTTGACCATTGAAGACCTAACGTGGGACGAAATGGTGGCAAAGCGAAATAGCGGTCAGATGCGTAAAGACCAGGATTTGCATATCACATCAGCGTTCAAATATTCAGAGCATCCTGAAGCCACAAACCTTATTGAGCCGATACCATACGAGACACCAGATGGAGCCAACAATTATTCAACCACTCGGGAGAAAACACACCTTGAGCACGTAATGGAAGAGTATGAGAGGGAGCAACAAAGAAAGAAAGACAACGACAGTCGAAGCAAAGCAAATACATCGGCGCCATCCCGACCACGCGGACGCCCTAAAGGATCTAGGAATACGAAATGGACCGGAGTGGGAGTTGATACGCCTCCGGTTGCGACCCCCGGCGATGGAAGCCACTGTGGCCCCCCGACGAGCGTCAAATGGCGCGGGGTTAATTTTGGCATTGGTAATGTGAATAGTTTTGTATTTCCGTTCATTGATGATGCTAGAGACGTGATGGGAGACGGTCATTGTGGTTTTCGGTCCCTTGCTTGCGTATTGAGGAGGCAAGAGGAGGAGTATTACTGTATTCGATGGGAGCTTCAGGCAGAATTGATGCGTAACAGAGATATGTATGAAGTCTTGTTCACTAGGGGCCTTACCTCATTTGCTGATTTCTTGGAGCAGATCGGCCATGTGGAGTCTCCTTGCGCGAACATATACTGGCTAGATATGCCGCTACACGTCCTTGTGTATTCTACCTTTTATCAAGTGCCACTTGTGTTGTTATCGAGGGATCGAGGCTCCCACACGTGTTTACCGTTGCGGATTTTTTGGTAACAATCACGGACATGGGATACCGCCACCAGTCGTTGCTATCGCCCACGTTGGTCAACGGGACCACTTCATACCGGTGAGAAATTTGTAATCACTTTTTTTTTAGTTTTTTGTTTTTGTACATCTTGCTTTCGTATATGTGACATATCATTTCTTTTCAGGTATGGCTTACGGGGAACGCGCCTATACCCCCACCTCCTCATGCATGGCATCAATTTCATGACCCCAACGCCGACTACTGGCTCGAGGCTCTTACCCCGAGGATTGACCACGATGTAACACATCGTATCTAACACATCGTATCTACGCCAAAGAAACCACGATGCAGCTTCGCCTGACTGAAGGTGACGAGATTCGGGCGATTGATGATATTTCGCCGGAGAATTAATGATGTGGTTTACTGTTATAAGTCACTTTTTATGGATCCAAGTGTTTTTTCAGTAAGTTGTTGTTTATGGTGTAGGGTGTATGTTGTTCATGTTTTTTTCAAGTTCCACTTGTTTAGTTGGATAAGTCATTATGGTTGTTTACGGGTTTTTTGGTAAGTTGGTTGTAAGCACCATCGAAATGTGGATCCAAGTGTTATATGTAATTCCATCGCTTATTTTCAACTGCATTTTGTACAAATTTCAAACCCTAAACCCTAAACCCTAATCCCTAAACCCTAACCCTAAGCCCTAAACCCTAAACCCTAACAATCTAAAACCATCCAAACCATCCAAAACCACCAAAAATACGTAAAGTACTAATCCAAAAACAACAAAAATAAATACGTAGAGTACTAATGTAAGTCATCCGAACCATCCAAAACATCCAAAATCAAGAATAGTAATGTGAAATGAAACCAACAATCCAAAACCATCAAAAATAGATACATAATGTACTGATGTATGTGTAATATGAGAGTATCTAAGGTTGGCGCTCATGCGAGGTGCCGCTGCCATTGCTGCGCTCGTGCACTGAATCCGGAAAGTGCCGGGTGGGCATCGGTGGGGGAGGCGGTGCGTCGGAATCAAGGATACTGAGCACGTGCCTGAGATGCTGCGCAACCGGATGATCAGGCGGCATCTGTAGTAGCTGGATCCGGATATATCCCGATGCGTGATGTACCCTCTGCGCAAATAAAATAAAATCATATTAGTTTGTACACTCAAATATCAAGTTAAACATACAACTAAAAAAATATGTTCTTACCATCCAGTCAGAAACTGCCGGTATCGGGTGAGGCACAGGAGGACGGGGGTCATCCTGGTGCGGCGAAGTCAGGTCGACGTACAAATGAGATCGGGCCCTAAACCATGCCAAGTAGGCCTCCTCCACCTGCCATGCGCACTCGACACGCTGCACATCCAACTCAATCAGGTGCTCCATACGCTGTGCCCAGTGAAGGTCCGCTGGATCATATGAAACAATATATGGGCGGTTCTAAATCTCCTCATGTCGGACCACAATCCTAGGTTGCAATGGTGGAGGAGGGACGGTCTGTATGCGACTAAACTGGCGCAACGCCCTCTCTGGATGGTACGCCTCCTGTACCTTATCAAGTACCAGGACGCCCCTATAGCGAGACACCCGGTACGCGCCATCAAAATCCAGCTCGTTGCCCCACGGCGTCCAATGAATCTGCAAAGCGGAATACAAATCATGAGCGACACACTCACACTAAAGAATGTACGTCAGGTTGATTTCGAAGTCTAACCTCCTTTGCACGGATCGTGTCTAGAAGCCGCCACAGCGCATCAAGCCTAACCGCGTCTCAGCTGGGGGCCCGCTCACCAGGTTGTTGTGCGGCTGCACGAGGGTCATCTAGCGTCTCCATAGCCAACTCGATCCGACCCTGGGTGTGCTCGAAATAACTCATGATCCATGTCTGAAACAATACTCATAAGATATTGAATCCAACCAAATTCGAAGAATGAAATATTTAGGCTGAAGCACGTACCCTCATAATAAGAGCGCAACCCGAGCATCCCCTAGCATCGGTGCGCGACGTCATGTCGAGCTCACGATACACCCCCGTCACTAAACCCGCCCCCCAAGCATATCGACCAGTCCTCTCGCGGTCGAATAGGAACCCCAATATCCACGTCTTGATCATGTTCCCGGACTTGTCGACGAATAACGTCATCCCGAGAAAGTACCACAGAAACACAATGGCAATGGTCGTTGGAGATGCGGCTCGCCTGCCCCTAAACATGTCCGACAGAATAGCTGCGATGGCCGCGCTCGGGGCCCGTGTCTTCCACGCGTGTGCTGTCTGTGGATCGAGGCCGATAAAATCTCCTAAACGAGCATCGAGCTCCAACAGATCCATCTGGGGTACCAGAGCGTCTCCATCTATAGGCACCCCGAAAATGCGGTGCATGTCATGGAGGGTGATCGTAATCTCGCCCCACGGGAAGTGGAAGGTGTTGGTCTCTGGATACCAACGCTCCCGAAATGCAGAGATGATAATGTGGTCCATCGCGCCAAACTCCAGACCGATCAGCCCGGTGAGACCGCTCCGCTGTGCGAGGCCCCACCAAGAATCGGGGCCTCCATGCATATACCGTCGAAACGAGCGTAAAGGAACCAAGTTCCTAGACCACACTCTAGTGACATGGGTCGTGGTGGGAGGTGAAATAGAGATGGTGGCCTCAGATATGTGGTAATCGTCAACCGACAAATCCTCCAATGTACCCACTAGAGCATCAAATTGTATGTCCTGCTCCGTGAAGGACAAGTCCTCCCCTGCGACGTCATCTGGCAAGTCGTCCTGCAGGAGCTCCTCTGTAAAATCCACCTCCACCTCGAAGGAGGGGTCTACATCTATCACCGGTGCATGCGTCAACTCCAGATCAATAGCTATCCGTTGCTGCTCTGTAGGCGGCACTCCGGCAAGTAACGCACGTGCAATCTCGGCGCATGTGAGCTTGGGCGCCTCCTTTTTCCTCCTCTTATCGAGGAGGACGGCGCTCAAGCTAGTGTGTACATCCTTTAGGCGACAAGTTCAAATTAAATTAGTAAGTTTTCTATTAATTTTTTTTCTTTTATTTATGTAAAATTAGAAATTCACCCTATGAATATGAATTCAACTAATGAATTCGTCGTTTCTGTCGCAATTCAAAATCCGAACCAAAAACTCATTTATCATTACTAAATTTATTTCAGTTTTCATTACGTTTGTAATGAAAAATGATTAAAACAATAATTCAAACTCTAATTATAACTGTAATAATTTTTTTAAAAGCAAGAATTCAACCTACGACTATGAATTCGTATTAAGTACAAGTTCATAACTAATAATTCAAAATCTAAATATAACTCTAAATTAATACAAATAAATTAAATAAAACAACTAATAACAACAACAAAAACTAAATATAAATAGGAATTTGAATCATGATCCATTTTTTAACTCTAACCTATTTTTTTAAATCATGATCCATTTTTTAACCAGTTGAAAGCAAGTCAATTTCATCACAATATCTCAATTTTATATTTTCATCTAACTGTAACCTTCACCAATTTAATGTAAGAGTCACGCTCGGGTGAAAATTATTGCTACAGTAAAAAATGCGAGCAGATCGTGGCCATTGGATTAAACAGATCGACGACCTAGATTAAATAAAACGAGTTTGCTAAAAAAAATAAGGAAAAGGGTATCATTCATTTACAATGGTACGGAGTGTAATTTGTTTAAAATTTGAATGACAAGACAAAAATACCCCCACACATATTCTTTTTTTATTACACGCATTCTTTTTGGGGGGAAAAGGAGACTCATGTTCAACCTCTAGATCCACTTAAAAAATCCACACCACAAACTTGAAATCTAACCCTCAAGCTCACTCCTTTTCAATTCTGATTTGGGCCTATGGCATCGATTTGCAATATTGGTTTCAAGATTAGTTTTTTTAGACCTAATTTGATATGGCTATATTTATGTGGTAGATCTATGGATTCCTTTGATTTCGATTTTTGAGGGTTCTAAGATTTGTTTTTGAGTATTAGAAATGTTTATTGAGCTTTAATGGGTGTTTATGGTTGATTTGATGGGTGTTTGTATTTGATTGTGTTTACTGTTTAGGTTCGAAATTTCTCGATCTAGTTCGCGGTCTTTGATTTTATGGTTCAGAATATTTAATGTATAGGTTCAAAATATCAAGTATGTAGGTTCATAGTCAAACTGAACTTGCCTTGTTGTGATAGAGGTAGTGACATTCATTCCCACCATGGAATTTTATGAGTGGTTCTCGCATGATTTGTTACTTGTTTGCGTCATTTTTGGCTTTAAGGGGGGGGGGGGGGGGAGTGAGCCCAAAAACCATGAAGCATGACCATTATTTTCTTCAATGTTCGTTTGGAGGGGGCGAGACATTTGCACATCTTTCTTCCTTTTTTTTAAAAAACATTGGCACTTAAATGATAATCACTTGTAGAAATCTATATAGTTAATACTTCCAATTATCCTTGAAGAATACTGAATTGATTATAAGTTTCCACTGTTGAAGTTGTCTAATATAGTCTTCTTGGGAGAAATCCCAATGTAATTTAGTCTATATCTTGTTGTATAAGTGGGAAATGTGCATTTGACACTTGAGAAATAGTATAGTTGGTAGCCTATTAGCTCAAATGGTAGAGCAATGTGCATATGCACATAGATGTGGGTTCAAATCCCACATAGGCTAATTATTGATACGGTCGTGTCTTTTTGTTCGTATTGGTTGTTCTTTAGGCTCATGACTTTTTAAGGTAAGGTTCATAATATTTTTTCTTATGCTTCATAAATTTTGTTCAATTTTTTTTGTTTATGACAATTGTTCTTTTGGTTCATGTTTGAATAACTTTAGGTTCATCAAAGTTCATCTTATGGTTCATGTCTTTTATTTCATGCTAGTTATTATTTTCTTTCATGATTTTTGGTTCGTGGTACTTGTTCTTTCGGTTCATGTTTTTGTAAACTAGCTTCATAATAATTCTTATGGTTCATGACTTTTAATTCTTAGTAGTTTATCATATATTTGATGTCATTTGGTAGCCTATTAGCTCAAATGGTAGAGCAATGTGCATGTGCACATATATGTGGGTTCAAATCCCACATAGGCTAACTCTTCGTACGGTTTATGTCTTTTGGTTGATGGTAGTTCTTTTTTGGTCCATGTTTTTATATGCTTAGGTTCATGATAGTTTATCTTATAACTCATGTCTATTAAGTCATATCATAATTGTTATTTTGATTCACATGTTTTGGTTCATCATATTTGTTTATTTGGTTCGTACTTTTATAAATACAAGTTCATATATAATATATAATCTCACAATCCATGGCATTAAATTCATAAAAATTGGTCTATTGGTTCATGTTCTTACATATTTAGGTTCATAACAATCGTCAATATGGTTCATTTAATATAATTCATAATACTTGTTAATTTGTCTCAGGTATTCATAGATGGTATTCTGTTGGTTCATGTCTTTATACAGTTAAGTTCATCACAATTGTCAATAAAGTTCATAAAATCTAATTCATAATACTTATTGTTTTTGTCACATAATCTAGTACATACATCATATTTTGTGGGTTCATATCTTTATACAATTAGTTTCATAACAATTATCAGTAAAGTTCACGGAATTTAATTCACAATACTTCGTACATGTGTCATGTATTCTTGTTCACAAATGGTATGAGTTTAAAATTTAGTATGCTAGGTTCATTATTTATGAACAATTGGTAAAAAAAATGATCTATACTCCAAGTTGAACATTTGGGCATTTTGTCGAACACATGGTGGGCGGTTAGATGTGCATTGGTCATTAACCTTTGTTTTCAATCAAAAACTTGAAATTGTAAAAAAAAAACAGTCACAATCTTCATAGGTTTGATTCTAATCAACAAAAATCAGTCCAAAACACACAAAAACATGTAATCGAAGCTCCAAGTTCCAAAATTTGAAAAAACCCCAAATGTGAACTTTAAACCATAGAACAAGATCTATAACAAAAACTATGAACAGAGAACATAAATTTGGGCCGAAATCAACAAAAAAAAAGGTGAACCAAATTAGAAGAAGCAAAGAAGTAACAAAAATGGTGAAGATTCGATCGATATAGGCAAAAAAACCAACGATGTAGAGGTTGAAGAAGACCACTGGAGTTTGTGTTCTAATTTAATGACTAAAAGACGAAAATGTCCCTCCGTGAATAAAAAATCACTTAACGCGTGTAACAGTTGGCCATTAAAATTCATTGATTGGACGACTCACATGTGCTCGCATAAAGCACTGTAATGAGTTTATGCACCTGATCGTGATTCTTTAATGTAATATGTCTCATGTCAAAAAAAAATTTAAGTTGAAAATTTAGGGTCAAAGTTAGATTATCTTCTTATTTATATTGAAAAAAATACTTATCTACTTAATTTAATCATTTATCATTTTTTTTGAGACATACTTATCTACTTATATTAATTACAAGTTCATAGCTAATAATTTAAAATCTAAATGTAACTCTACATTAATACAAATAAATTAAATTAAACAACTAATAACAATAACAAAAACTAAACATAACTAGGAATTTGAATAGTAAACAAATATCTTACTAAATAAGCCAAATTGATTTATCAAATTGATTTACTCAATTATATGAACGAAAATTAATACCTAAAATTTGATTAATAATTCATTACGAACTTTTAAAAAAATATAAAATTTCGTAATGAATTTAAAACGTACCTCAGCCGTAAACGTCGCTCGGGTGCGGATCCGGCTACGAACAAAATGGGCTTCGGATGCCGTCGGAGCATCGAATGGTGCCGGAGCGTCGGTTGTGGGGCCATGTGGTGGTTGTGCGGCCGGATCGGAGCCGGTGGTGGGCTTGGGTGGTCGTTGGGCGGCCGTATCGGGGCTGGTGGCGGGGCTGGGTGGTGGTTAAGAGGCCGGATCGGGCCTGGTGGCGGGGCTGGGAGGTGGTTGGGAGGGCGTAGCCGAGCCGGTGGTGGGGATGGGTGGTGGTTGGGAGGCCGGATCGGGGTGTGGAGAGGTCGACGGTCGAAGAGCGGGGTCGGTATCGGCGGCCGGTGGTTCGGATTCCGTCGTTTGAGACGCTGACGGTAGGGATTTCGGGTGGGCCGACATTTTTGTGGCTTGAAATGGTGTTTCGCGGAAGGAGACGACGGAGGTAGGAGACGACTGGTGCGGCGGCGCTTCGCGTAACGATTTACCCTAACATTTGCGCGCAATGGCGTTTCGAGCCAGCCCATTAAGCCGCGCGAGCCCATTTTGAGCGGCCTCGCAGGCCCTTTTGGCGCGGCCTCTCAGGCCCGTTTCGCGCGTCCTTCCTGACATTTCCGTCCCCTTTCTATTTTCCACTTTTGCCCCTGCGCGTAATACCGTTTCGCGCGAGCCCGCGTGCGAGCATATTTTTGTGCGCTTTTAAAAAAAAGTGTGCGTATGTACCCCGCGTTATAAATCGAGGGATGCTTGATAACCACAATAAAAGTAATTGATGACGTAGTTTAGGTTAGAATAAATTTGACCTAGTCAAATTATGACAAATTAAAAAAAAAAACCGTCTTTCAATAATGGACTGATTCACTTAAAAAAAAATAATGAACTGATTGGAACAAAAAAAAAGAATGATAAATTGATAATGCATTAAGCGTGTGAATTTGGCTAGAGTTGGGTTAAAAAAACTAGTTGGACTCTATCAAATATTGTTTATATTTTGTATTGATATTTCAACTATTTTTAAAACCAGGTCTGCAACTCTACTAGTTGCATCCGTCGTGCCATGCACGATTAGGATTCGGTATTTTATACACATTAAATAAAAATATAGTATAAATTAAATGTAAGTAATTTATTGTTGTACAATGTACACATTTTTTCTGGAAATTAAACAAAAAAAAAAATCAAATATATATTATTAAATTTAATATTGAGAATTGAAATTGATTATTAAGGTAAAATAATATACACTAGTTTTACCCGTCGTACCATGTACAACTACGATTCGATATTTTATAGATACTAGTTTTACCCGTCGTACCATGTACGACTACGATTCGATATTTTATAAACATTATAAATAGGACATTAATAAATAAATAAAAATATAATATAAATTTAATATAATTATTGTCGTAGAATACATATAATATTTTAATCAAATATTATATTCTTCCTATTTTATCACTTTTCATGTGCGTAAATTTAGAGTTTATCAAATATGTCAATATCTATTAAATATTTTATTGTCCATTTTAATTAATTTAAAAAAAAATTAACTATTTATTCATTAATTTTTTAATAAAATAAAATCACTCTATTTCTATAAATAAATTTGTCAAAATTATATATGATAAAATATATATATTTATTTTTATATATTTAAGTATTTAAATATTTTATCTTTAATTTTAAAATACTTGTATAAGGAAGCTTTCAAAAAATATTGTTATACCAAATAGATATTTTTTTGATGTTAGAGATAAATTTAAATAGTTAAAAAAAATTAATAAAAAAAGTTATAATAATAGAAATAAAAATTAATTTTTTAAATATAAGGTATGGCTAGAATCGTTCGGTGACTCAAAAAGGTACAACTTTAATATATAGTTATAGATATTACCTATTTTTTTATTTTTAAACATTATAAGTATTTATCATTAATTTTCTAATTATAAAAGAAAAAAATATATCTATAAATAATTTCATGAAAAGACATCATGCTAAAAGGTAAAAGATATTTATACTTATTTAACAATATTTTAAATTTGTTATCTTTAATTTTAAATATTTGTATAAGGAAGTTTTCAAAAGATATTGTTATACTAAATAGATATTTGTTTGATGTTAAAGATAGATTTAAATACTTAAAGAAAATATATAGGGTAAAGTTAAAATATTAGAAATGAAAATCAATTTTTTAAATATGAGGTGGGGCTAGAATCGTTTTGGTAGCTCGAAAAGGGATAGCTTTAATATATAGTTATAGATTTCTACTTTTCCTTGATAATATTTCATAGATATTTATTATAAAAGAAAATAAATATATACATCTATAAATAAGTTCATGAAAAGATATCATGCTAAAATAATAGAAAAAAGTTAAAGATAAATACATATTTGTTTGACGTTAAAAATATATCTAAATAGTTAAAGAAGAATTTAATAGGAAAAAGTTAAAATAATAGGAATAAAAATAAATTTTAAATATAAAGTGGGACCAGAATCGATCTGGTGGCTTGGTACAACTTTAATATATAGTTATAGATAAAGTTAATATTGAAAATGTTATCATTTAAATCAAATTCTATAAAAAAAAGGTGTGTGCATAAATCTAATATAGAAAATATTAACCTATAAATAGAAATTTTTATAGATAGAAAATTATACAAATATGTTATCTATTTTATTAAAAATATTAGATGTATACAAAGAATAATACAAGTTATAATAATATTTATCATTAAAAATATTTGACATTATTTTATTCAAACAATGCCACGTGGTGATTTCCACTTATAATCTACTAGCTATACCCGTCATGCTATGCACGACTACATGAATTTAATACTTAATTTGTTTAAGGGATATGATTTTAAATTAATATAAAAACTTATATATTAGTGATACACTCTATTTAGTATAGCTTAACTCTTGTATTTTAGGTATGATTTGAGTGTGTTTAGGTTAGTTTTGAGCATAATTGTCATATGAAGACCGAAGACACGATTTGAAGAATTGCAAGAGTTTTGAAGACAAGTGTTGATTTGGAGTTGTTTTGACACCACTTTCTTGTAACGCTTATTTCAGGAGATACAATGATCGGATGAAGATAAATTTGGTATCATTGGAAAGCTGACTCGAAGAGATACAACTCATATTTTTACTCCGGGTCGAAATTCCCACTCTAAGGTGGTCAAAACATCTTCGTAAAACACCATTGGAATTCTATCACAATTAGGTCCGCGATCGCGGAGAGTGTTCACCGCGCCCGCGGAAGTCCACGTCAGCTTTATTTATTTCCGATAATATTTTATTTCGTACGTTTAGTTCGAGACTACTTAACCTAGTTTTGGAGCTTTGTTTTGTATTCTCTCTTAGATATAGTTTTCAATTATTGCAGATTTTAGTATTTTCTCTCTTATGGAGAACTAATTTCCTTTGGAGTTTGTTTGATCAAGGAAACCTTTTTATGAATTTGTGAGATCTTGGTAACTTTTCTATCCCTTGGTTAATATCAAAACTCTTGTTCTTACTTTTATGATTATCAATTGATTTCTCTTGGTGCGCAACTTGTTGAATTTGATTGATATTCTACTGTTTGGATTAGTTTGATTGTTGTCTGTGCAATCTTATTTATCCTTGAAACAACTCTTTTCTAGGACCGTGGACTAGAATTGAGAAAGAGTATTTGATTGTTATTTTATGCATGAGACTCGTAGCTTGATTGCATGATTTAATATCCTTCTATCCTTAATACTTTGCATGATTTGAATTAAGCGTCCTTGTTCATATCATCTTTCCGCTTGGACCGTGGACAAGCGGATATCTTTTATAAGGATTGGAATTAACTAGGGAATTAATAGAAAAGTGGATGAATCAATGATCGAATGGTTAAAAAGGTGGAATTGATTGAATAAACTCTGCTTTCCTTCCATTGATTTAAACCCTAAATATTATTTGCCTGCTTAAATCCCAAAAACCCCTGTCTTGTTACCTGCTGATTGTTCATAATTCCGATTCTCTTGGGTTCGACCCCTTGCTTGCTTACTATACTAGTTAGTATAATAGGGTTATTTATTTTTGATCGTGGCAACAATGACTTTAGCCGAGTCAAATTTTGGCGCCGTTCCCGGGGAATCGGTTTTAATTTTCTGTTTAATCGGCGTTTCTGACGAAACCGCGCTCGCGGTTTTTGTTCGTTCAGAATCCCTGAATCTGTGTAGACCTATCTTACGGTCTACACTTGTATACACTAATGTCTGCGTTTAGGTTTCTTCAGTTACAGGATGAACCCTTTCATGAGTACTTCACTAGGTTCCAGGAAATCTTGCATGATCTCTCTGTTTGGGGGTTACACATAGGGCTTGATGATGCTTGCAATCACATCTTTTTGGGGATGACTCTTGAGTCCCAACTAAGGATGTACCGCGAGAGCGATGCAAAATACGTCCTTTGTAAACCCATTGACCGATGGGATTTCTTTTGTTACATCCGAGCTAAAGAGATCGAGATGCAGAAATTGGAGAACCAAATTGCTGAACAAAGAAAATTAGAGGAGGTGTTGGCCATCAAGACGGAAATTCTTGAAGAACCAACAGATCTCCCTGAAGAGCCAGTTCGACCCTCTCCAGAGGCACTCAGAGACCCTTCATTGGATGAAGAGATGGATGATCATAGTCATGAGATGACGAAGGAGGAATATTTCCTTCAGTTTGACAACTCTTGGAGTGATGATGACGAGTCGGATGACTCGAAGAAGGAGCCAGATGATGATATGGAGATTTCCATTCCACCTGAGGAGATGTCTATGTCTCCTACTGTGGAGCCCTTTGTTATGATCGATCATGATCCATGTATCCATGTATCCTTCTCTCTTCTCCCTTACTTACTCTTGATATTTGTTTGTCTGATGTGTCTGAGAAAGGTCCTGAGCATGATAGATTACCTAGTGATTTCTCTAATTCTAAAGGTGGTAGTGTAGAGATAAACATCATAACTTTTGATAAACTACCTCATCCTTTCAACTGGTTCTATCCTAAACCTGCTAATCCTGATTTCTCTAGTGGGTTTGATATATTGAAACGGTGTATGAATGCTATATTATTTAGTTTCCAAGTATTATTGTGTTATATTTGCCTGCATGAGAGTTGTTCGCAGAATTTTGATAGACTTCTCAGGGCTTTGACGATGTCCGAGTCTTGAGACAATAAGGACGTCGGGCCAACGACGTTAAACAAAGGCGTTGCTCGGGAGGCACCCGAGGTAAGTTTTCTTTTTCTTGATTTTCTTTAAGTTTTAAGTTTTTAGTTTTTGTTTTGTTTTTCTTTCAATCTTGTCGGACTAACATGTAGATACTAGGTTCGAAAGAACAAAAATATTTTGGGGAATTTATTCCTCGAAATACACAGAAAAAAGGCGAATAGGTACTAGTAAACAGCTCCGCGATCGCGGAGGTCCTTCACTGCGATCGCGGTACTGTGCATCGGCGACAAGATACAATTTTTTTTTACAATGTTTTACAATTTTTTTTAAAAATAAAAATTATAAAAATTATAAAAATAAAATAAAATAAAAATAAATAAAAGGCTTTCAGGTGAAACCCCTGGAATAAATGGTTTTCGGGTGAAACCCCGGAGATAAATCAGGAAAAAAGAAGAGAGAAAAAAAAGAGTGTTCTTCCATATTCTACCATACTCCACCAAACCATTTTTCTATATCTTTCCATGTCTAGTTCCTTGTAATTGTTCAAGTATGGGGGTGCTACTCTCGTTAGAGTTTTTATTATTTTGAGGAGTCCAGTTCATTCTCATTGGAGACGTCCTATGGTGTGGATTTGGTTGCTGAATTGTGAAGATGACGCTCGCGGTTCGTCCCCTAACAGATCAGTTCATTCCAGAGATTGGTGCTTATAATTCCTGGAGTTTATTCTTCTCTTCTTTTGTATGTGTCTTCTAATTTTCTTCTTCCTTGCCTAATTCCTTTCTCTTTACTTCATTGAGGACAATGAAGGATTTAAGTATGGGGGAGGAAGTACTCACTATGCTTATCTTAGATAGTTATTTTTCAGTTTATTTTTTCGTTATTTTTATGGGATTTTTGTTCCATGTTTTGTATAGAGAAATTTAAAAAAAAATAAAAAAATAAATAAAAATAAGAAAAAGGCATATATAACATCCTGGGATGAGTTGAAAACCCGAAAGGGCGGCTCAGGTAATAAGCAGGTAACCCGGACCAGCATTAGGCTGGGGTAATATGAGGTTAATGAGAGATGTGAGTATTTGTGAGCACACCTAAAGAAAAATGAAAAGAGTGATTAGGTGAAAACCCGAAAGGGCGCCTAAGTAGAATGAGTGGTAAAATCAGAGTGATTAGGATTATATTCTACTTTGGGGTCTGGGGATTACACTTTAGATGTTGGGTAGATCCAAGGTTGCTCTACACTTTTTAGAGCTTGAGTGTTATATTTTGTATTGGTGAGGTGTGTGTTGAGCTATCATGTTTTTGCTCATTATTTCTCTATTTTGGGTTCGGGTTGGTGAGGTGAGTGATTTTTATCTTCCCTTGTACCATGATGTAAACCTTGATAGGATTTCTTGTTAGATTTATTTTGAGATTACTCGAGGACGAGCAAGGTTTAAGTATGGGGGAATTTGATACACTCTATTTAGTATAGGTTAACTCTTGTATTTTAGGTATGATTTGAGTGTGTTTATGTTAGTTTTGAGCATAATTGTCATATGAAGACCAAAGACACGATTTGAAGAATTGCAAGAGTTTTGAAGACAAGTGTTGATTTGGAGTTGTTTTGACACCACTTTCTTGTAACGCATATTTCAGGAGCTACAGTGATCGGATGAAGATAAATTTGGTATCATTGGAAAGCTGACTCGAAGAGATACAATTCATATTTTTACTCCGGGTCGAAATTCCCACTCTAAGGTGGTCAAAACATCTTCGGAAAACACCGCTGGAATTCTATCACAATCAGGTCCGCGATCGCTGAGAGTGTTCACCGCGCCCGCGGAAGTCCACGTCAGCATAAATCCGAAGCGGAGACTGATCTTTCTATCTATCTATCTTTATTTATTTCCGATATTATTTTATTTCGTACGTTTAGTTCGAGACTACTTAACCTAGTTTTGGAGCTTTGTTTTGTATTCTCTCTTAGATCTAGTTTTCAATTATTGCAGATTTTAGTATTTTTTCTCTTATGGAGAACTAATTTCCTTTGGAGTTTGTTTGATCAAGGAAACCTTTTTATGAATTTGTGAGATCCTGGTAACTTTTCTATCCCTTGGTTAATATCAAAACTCTTGTTCTTTCTTTTATGATTATCAATTGATTTCTCTTGGTGCGCAACTTGTTGAATTTGATTGATATTCTACTGTTTGGATTAGTTTGATTGTTGTCTATGCAATCTTATTTATCCTTGAAACAACTCTTTTCTAGGATTGTGGACTAGAATTGAGAAAGAGTATTTGATTGTTATTTTATGAATGAGACTCGTAGCTTGATTGCATGATTTAATATCCTTCTATCCTTAATACTTTGCATGATTTGAATTAAGCGTTCTTGTTCATATCATCCTTCCGCTTAGACCGTGGACAAGCGGATATCTTTTATAAGGATTGGAATTAACTAGGGAATTAATAGAAAAGTGGATCAATCAATGATCGAATGGTTAAAAAGGTAGAACTGATTGAATAAACTCTGCTTTCCTTCCATTGATTTAAACCCTAAATATTGTTTGCTTGCTTAAATCCCAAAAAACCCTGTCTTGTTACCTGCTCATTGTTCAAAATTCCGATTCTCTTGGGTTCGACCCCTTGCTTGCTTACTATACTAGTTAGTATAATAGGGTTATTTATTTTTTATAGTTGCAACAACGACTTTAGCCGAGTCAATTAGAAAACAAAATTATATAAAATTTTATAATTGGTGTCATGTGAAACGGGGCCAAAATTATTAAGGTGAGCTGACTATAATCTTGATCGCTTAATGATAATTTATTTCTAAAAAAATATAAATAAAAGTTATTTTAATTAGAATCATTTAATTTTATAAATTTTTTTACAAAAAAATATAAAAATGTGAAAATAATCTAAATTCTTGTAATTTGTTTTATCGAATTTAATTCATTAAAAAATTTGAATAAAATAAAAAATATACTTATTGAGAAACGGTGAAAAAATATAAATAAATAATGAATTTATCAATGATAAGAAAATCATTTATATTTACATAAATAATTCAAAAAGAAAAACTAAGGAAAAGATAACGTTTTTTTAATCAAGAGTCAATTTAGGCAAGTAATTATCTAGATAAAAAGTTCTATTTTTTATCAAAATTTTATTTAAGATAAATTTTTTACATAAATAGATAAAAAATAAAGATAAAATAATTTTCTTTAATTTTAAATAAAATACGAATTTAATTTTTTCATATAATAGATAGAAATTTAATTGGAAAAACTAAAGTAATATATCTATCTTAATATATATTATCTAATATTCTATAATTTATTTGAATTTTAAATAAAATCTTTTAGATCTATCTTAAGAGTATATAATAGATAACATCATTATTTTAGAAGAATTGGGATCAGGTACGAATTTTGTCTACAGTGCTTTATGCGGGCATTTTTCAGTCGTTGGATCTGTTGTTTTAATGGTCACGATTGCTCCACGCGTTTAAGTGAATTTTAATCAAAATAAACACAGAGGGGTATTCTCGTCTTTTCGTGTTTCTGTTATCTCCTTCCTCACGCTTGATCGAAACCTCTCTTCACACTCGATTCCGAAAAGTTGATCCGTTTCGTTCTGGTTTGAATCAGTCTTCGCCTTCTTATTCCTCGTGTTTCCTCTCTGGTTTCTCCCCGACATTTGCTGACAATGGATTTAGGTAAGTTTGATTGTTGTTCTAGCGAGTAATCGATGCACAATTTTTTCCGATTTCATGTGTTTGTATGATTGGACTTGTTTCTCTCTTCAATCTTTGAAGAGTGTATTGTTTTATTCTCCATTGAATTGTATTTCTGCATCTAATTTGTGTTGTTTGTTTGTTGTTCTAATTTGTTTGTTATTTGAATATCATCGATATAAAGAATCAATTGTATTTTTGCTTCGACTCGGCTTTTTCTTTTTATCACGTGTACTCGATGTGGCATTTCAAAGCTCATAATGTTTGGTGTTTGTCTATATTTGAATATCAATTTTATTTGTGCTCGATGAACCCTATTGTTTTCATCTTATGCACCTACATGTTTAAAATTATGAACCATGAAGTCAACCGTATATGTTCATCCTATTATGCCACCAACTTTTATGAATTTGTGTTGGCAAAATTATAATTAAGATGATGTGTGTCTTGCATTTTGTAGGTGGTTCGTCAAGCTTGGGTAATCCTAACGTTTCTAAGTCCTATAGTGTAGATCCTGAAATCAGTGATGGAGTTGCATTGGTTGATCCCGAAGCTAGTGATGATTATACTATTTAGTTTCTCAAGATTGTTCATATTATGTGCCGAGTTGCCCAGATGAGTTAAAACCAGTTGAAGGCAAGCATTTTATGACATTGGATGAAGGTATTGCATTTTATATGAAGTATGCCTCGGTTTGGGGTTTTGTTGTTCGTCTTGGTTCTTCTCGTGTTGCCACAAAAGATAATACTATACTTTAAAAGCATTTGTTGTGTAACCGAGAAGGTTTTAAAGAAGTGAAAAACAATACGGGTAAACATTTAAGAGCTTCAACTAGGGTTGGTTGCGATGCCCATATTGTTTTGAAATTTGCCAACATGTTGGGTTATGTTGTCCAGATGTTTGTAGAGCGTCACTCACATCCTCCTGTAACTGGAAAGGACAAGCAGTTCATGAAGTCACGTAGGAAGCTTGATATTGGGCATAAGAAATTTATTTTGAGTTGTGAGAAAGCTAATATCGGGCCGATGGAGAGCCATAAGATATACAAAGAACTTGTTGGAGGATACGAAAATGTTGGCGCATCTGCTATTGATTTTAAGAACCTCAAACGTGATTTGATGGCTTACATTAATGGGTCTGATGCTCAAATGGTGATTGATAGATTTTTTTAAAAAAGGAGTTATGTGATGCATTCTACTTTGCTTATGATGTTGACTCTTCGAACCGGTTAACAAAACTCTTTTGGGCTGATCCTATTTCACACAAGAACTTCTCATATTTTGGAGAAGTTGTATCTTTTGATGCGACATATAGAACCAACAGGTATCTCATTAGTTTATGAACTGTTTCTTGTAATCTGTCGAACCTATATATAAATACTCATGAACTGTTCTCATATTTTATGAATTTTTATCATGTCACATGTATTGTATGGTTTTTGCACCTTTTACTGGCATTGATCATCAGAAAAAATGTGTTACATTTGGAGCTGGTTTATTGTTGAAGGAAGACATAGAGTCTTATATTTGGTTGTTTGAGCATTTTAAGCGAGCTATGTCAAATGATCCAAGTATCTTGGTTACTGATCAAGATGTTGCCATGAAAGTTGCTATTGAGAAGGTTTTTCCTCAAACTCGACATCGGCTTTGCATGTGGCATATTATGATGAAGGTGCCTGGGAAGATAAAAACTGAAGAACATGATGTTGATGAGTTTAGGATGAAGCTCAATTGTGTAGTGTGGAGTCATCAGATTGAACCAGCTGAGTTTGAGTCTAGATGGATGGAATTGGTTAGCCATCTTTCATCTAAAAATAGACGATGGTTTGATGACATGTTTGCCCTTCGATGTTTTTGGATTCCAGCTTATTTTAGGGATGAAATGTTCGGTGGATTAGTCAGGACTACCTCAATTTCTGAGGTTGAGAACAAGTTCTTTGGCCATTTTACTGACAGATATTTTAGGCTGTGTGAGTTGGTGATGCATTTTGAGACTGCCTTGGATTCTCAAAGGCACACTCAATCAAAGCTGAATCATGATTCTGCTCACATGGTTCCTGATTTGGAACATCTTTAAAGTAGGAGTGTCAAGCAGCTGAAGTTTACACACTTTCTATTTTCCATGAGGTTCAAAAAGAGATCTTTGCTGCATGCTACTCTTGTTGTATTGAGTCATTGACTGCACAAAGTGGAAGCAAAATTTTTGTATAAAGGAGGATGGGCAGAATAAAGTGCAAGTTGTTCACAATTCGTTGAACAATGATGTTCTCTGTGGGTGCAGAATGTTTCAAAGGATCGGTCTACCTTGTCGTCACATGTTTGTGGTTTTTAAAAATCTTGGAATGGAAAAGATTCCTGAACGATTCATCCTTTCACGTTGGACAAAGGCAGCAACAATTAGACCAGTTTTTAGCATTGATGGTACAATTGTTGATCAGTGTGCTGCTATTGAGGAGAGACAATCCTTAACAAGTTCAGTGATCTTAGATTTCTATAGTTGCTTGGGCATTTTAGAAGATCATCCTGAACACTTACATGAGTTCTCCCGTGTCATTAGGGAGCAAAAAGATTTACTCTTGTCTGGTTGTGGTTCTTCCTACAATGGGAAATCTGTGAATGCTAGAAGCGTGGAGTCGTTAGCTGGAATTAGTGTTCCAAGCGAGGTACATATCCAACAACCTGAACAAGCAAAGAACAAGGGATCTAGGAGGCGTATAATGGGTGTAAGGGAAAAATCAATGTCATCAAGCACTGCTGGAAAAAGGCGTTGTGGAAAATGTGGGAAAAGAGACGGTCATAATAGTCGCACTTGTGCTGGGAAGTAAACTACTTTTGTGTGTTCCAAGAATGAACGTTGTTATTCATTTGGTTATGTCTTTTTGTAGTGCTTCTGGTTTGTGTGTTCCAAGTAAACGGCTTTGTTGTTTGTTTTGAAAAAGCACTGATTGTTTTTATACATTTTAGTGTTCCATGAACCGGTTGTTTAATATGCATGAACCTCAACGTTTACCATAATGAACCTGTAAAATACCTGAATGCACTCAACGTTTACCATAATGAACTTGTAAAATACCTGAATGCAAACACAGATTTCACATTTTTAAATATGCATGAACCGTATGTTTAATATGCATGAACCTACACGTTCAACACAATGAACCTTTTGAAATACCTGAATTCAAAGGAGATTTCACATTTTTTAATATGTATGAACCGTTTGTTTAATATGCATGAACCTGTGAAATACCTGAATGCAAAACATAACTCCTTAAAAATGACATTCAAATTGAACCTACACGTTGAACACAGTGAACTATATGGTTAATATTCATGAACCCATATATTCAAACTGAACCATAGTCATCAAACATTCTATTACTTCTTGTTAGATGTCAATTTGCCCAAAATCCTACTGTATTTTCCAAACACTTAGCCATAGTCATCAACCATAGTCATCAAAACACTTAGCCATAAACTGTTGTGCATACCTAAAACAAAAGTACCACTACCTAGTAATAGATTAGTTGTCCAAATCCTACTAAATCATCTAATTTGCATATTACTTCTTCTGTTTTCCAATCTTGATCTTCAACTTCTTCACTTGTTCCATTGTTTCCATCTTCAATTCATTAACATCTGAGGTGATGATTGCATGGATGTACTTCCCCCTTAGAATTTCAATGCTCTTTTCCAGCATTTTTTCTGTGAGATTAGTTTCCCATTCTCCAGCAACTAACCCCATATATGTCTCCATATGTCTCATGGCAAAAATTCCCGAATCTGCGTTTTCACCAGAGTTCGCCCATGGTATATGAACCGATGTTATGTCCTTCCTTCCTTCCTTGATTTTGTTCTTCCTTACATTCAGAAAGTTGATTCCTAGATAGTTTACCACCATTAACCTCTGGAAAATTTGAATTACAAAGAACAGTTATAGTAGTTATCTATGAACCATTACACAATTAGTTATGAACCTCTGATTTAATACATAAGCATCTAAACTTACCAGCTGGTTTGGAGTTTTTCCATAGCGTTTTTGGATTGTGTCTTCACTCCTCACACTATCTAGTACTTCAACCAATGGGTTCTTCAAGTTGAAGCTCATGACATAGTAGTGGTCATCTT
Organism: Fallopia convolvulus; assembly: GCA_964016875.1. Taxonomy (NCBI): domain Eukaryota; kingdom Viridiplantae; phylum Streptophyta; class Magnoliopsida; order Caryophyllales; family Polygonaceae; genus Fallopia; species Fallopia convolvulus. The sequence continues at coordinate 37,599,062 of OZ024731.1, read as the reverse complement.
CTGCTTGGACTGGGATCACAATCTACAAAATCATAAATATATGTTAGTTTTTCTTTTTAATGTAATCAAGTTGTATCTAAGCGTCAAGTTTTTTTATTTTTATAGCTTAATTTACCATATCAATAACATTTATTTCCGCCCTGGTACCACTTCAACAGCTTCTTTTAGGGCTACTGGAAAATCAGACTTGTGCATATCATCTCCCTATAAGATTGCAAAGAAAAGCACATTAGAGATTTCATTTTTATGGCTATTTAAAAGTCATTGATGTTTAGCCACATACCTATTTAAATACATTACCAAATAGTCGTTCGGGCTTTTAGTTGCATTTGAATCTTTCTAGTCCATTCAGGTGCTTTGCCCATGCGTCAATGACTTTAGGGTCTGGATCAACATCCATAGTTGAGAGGTTGACTCTGAGAAGCTCTAGCCCTTTGAACTTGAACATCTTTTCTTGTTCATTATTGTACCAAAAACCATCAATAATTATTTGAAGTACAAATACCGAATCTTCATAATTTCACTTTTTAGATATTTTAGTTCTTACTTTTTATCTTCAGTGTTTTCTATCACATATTTCCAAACTGTTGTTTGTTCCTCATTCTGCTTTTCACTAATATTGATTATTCTTAAGTAATAGGGAGTTCTCGTGGTGTCACCAGGTTTAGTGATTCTTTTTCCACGCTCTTCTTTACCAGATTTGTCCTTCGATGGATCTGTTGTTTTTGCCACCTTCATTCCCTTCTTCTGTTTTAAGTTTAAATACATGTATTAAGAATTGAAAAAGTCAATTATTATGAACCTCAACAATGTATAACATGAACTAATAAGAAAAGTTTTATGAACTTACACATAATAAACTAACCTTCTTGTTGTCAGTGACCTTCTTTGTTGTCTCCTCTGTTGGTTTATCTGGTTCATCCCTACGAGGCTCAATAAGCACTTCTTCATTTTGTTTTTCAGCTTCATTGATGGCTTCGTTGTTTGCTTCTGAGTTAACAACATCTGGGTTGATTTCCTGTGTCAACAGCCTAAATGTTGGTGGTGTGATATCAAAGCTAACTTTCCTTTACTCTTTTCCAGCCTTATTACCTTCACCAAAGCTAACTGTCTCTGCTTCCTTTCCAGCTTCAACTCCCTCTTTGTTGTTTCCTCCAACAGTTGCATTCACTTCATTGTTCTCCTCTCCCATTTCATTGTTGCAATTGAAGTCAACAATCTTCTTAGCTTTCTCAACTCTCTCTGAAGCATTTTCAACTTCTTCTAAGATCTTCAACAACTCCGGGTCTGACCATATTGGGTGCTGAGAATTCTCCCAATCTTCCATAAACTCATTCGCAGGGGGGCTTTCATTGTTTGGTGTGCTAATCCACGCTTTTGCATTATTCAACATCGTTTGAAGTGTTTGATCAGCCTTGAATTGTATTGGGATCATTTCAACAGCATCAGCCAGATCTACTATTGCATGAGCCAATCTCATTTTTCTCTCAACAAACAATTGAATGCAATCCTGCATTATAATCCATGCATGTTCAAAACAGAATGTGTAAATTGAAATAAGATCATCTTGAACCTAAACGTATATTCTAATGAACCACATGATATGAAATCGTGCACCTACTTAATGTGTAAATTGAATTAAGATCCAAACATTATGTTCTAATGAATCGTATCATGATCCAAACTTATATGTGCTTATGAACTAGAATTTGTAAGCTCTAAGTCTAACCCGAGTATTGATAATCATGAACCTGAGCATTCAATAACATGAACTTATGTATTTTTGTATATTGATGCATGAGCTTTTTTCTTTTAATATTTTCATACCTGCATGTTTTTGGTATTCTTCTTTCTTCTGTTGCTTCTTTTTGCTTTTCCTTCTCCATGGTATCTTGATGTATTTGGGAGGGTCCTTATCCTCCATTTGTTGGTTCATCCAATCTTGCAAGTATGCGACCCAAACCAAATCCTCCAATATCAACCGCTTCTTCATTCTCTCTGCTTGTTAATCGGTCTTCACCCCAGTTTATGAAGATAGGCAAGGACCTTGGGTTTTCCTTGCCTAAAATGCTTACTTTGTCCACATAGCAGAGCTGGATAAAAATGAAAGTATGAGGTTATTATATGAGAAATAAAAGTGATATTAAATAAGCATAGGATAAAACAATTGATGATAAGAGTGTACTTACAATTAGGAAGAGGATTGGCCCTTTGAAGAACCCTTTCTTGTTTGCTTTCCAGTCTCTCTTTGTTGCAATCAAACTCTTGAAAACAAAATCACACCAATTCATTTATGGTATGTCCTCAACATTTTCTATTATAAACTCCCTCAAAACTGTCCCTTTTTGGTTGCTTTCAATGAATGAACCCACAAAGTAGGAAATGAAGTGGCGCTTGAACCACACTTCATCGTGTTCATCATCTTTCCATTGTTCTATCTTTGTTGCTATGTGTCCAGGCCTTACTTCAGAAATCCCATTAAACTGTTCACTCCAACTTTGCCAAATTTCCGGTGCTTCCTTTTTGTCCTTTCTTACAACTGGAATGGAGCCTTTGGGGATCCCTAGAACATTATGCACTTGTTCTGCATTGATGTAGAAACCCTTCCCATTTTTGAGCATCAGTCTGCACTGGACTTCATCAAAATTGTCCAACACCCAATAGCCAAGGTAGTGGGGCAAATCAACTATGTTAAACCTTAACAATAGCCCAAACCCCATTTTCCTGACTATTTCCTTCTTCCTATCACTCAGCTTGTTCATGGTCTCCACAAAAGACTTTCTAGTGTTTCTTGTGAACAAATAAGGGTATTTGGTACCCAATCTACCCTTTATCACTAGTTGATCTCCCTTTCCTCCTCTTTTTTCATGCACTTTCTGTTTTTCTTTTTCTGTTTTTGCATCAGTTTTGTCCACCTGCTAATTTTTTTTGCTCTTGACAGTTTTAACATTCTTCCCCTTTTCTTTTGAAGTTTTCTGACCAACCTTCTTTTTGGCTACAGCTTTCACCATTGTCTGTGCAACCTTAATTGGAGTCTCAAAGTCATCTGCACTGTCATCATTATCTCCACCATCCAAGTCTTGGTATTCACTAACTGTATCTTTAGTGTCTACATCTTCACTAACTGTGTCCCCGCTCGTTGCCTTTTCAGTTTGTCCTTCTTCATCACTTTCACTTTCTTCCATCTCTGATGAACTAGTAAGAGCAGTTGAAGGTGGGTTCACTCTCCTTGCAGGTTGTTTGAGGCGTGGGCTTTGACGTTTTTGTACAACTTCTTGATCTGTTTTTTCCCCACTCATTGCCTTTTCAGTCTGAACTTCTTCATCGCTTTCACTTTCTTCTATCTCTAAGGTGTCGGTAAGAGCAGTTGAAAGTGTTCTCATTCTTTTCACAGGCTGTTTGAAGCGTGGGCTTTGGCGTACTGGTACAACTTCTTTCCTTTTTTTGTATCTTTGGGAGTCACAACTGGCACATTCATAAAAACAACAATGATTAAATTACATGTAAGGTTATATGCAAATTATAGGAACCTAACAACATAAGAGTATAAACTTTTAACATGAACCTTAAATTAGTTAGTTATGAACCTTAAATTAGTTACTTATGAACCTAACATCAAACAACCATGAACCTTAAATTAGTTAGTTATGAACCGAACATCAAACAACCATGAACCTACAATAAGTCTGTATTTTAATATGAACCCTATCAATTCCAATTATGAACCACTACAAGACCAACTATTAACCATATTTAAGAAATGAAACTTTAAATGGCATATTTTAAACATAGAAATTGAACTATATGAACCTTTTTTCGAGGGAGTTTGCTTTTGTTTTTGGACAACGTCTTGTTTTTTTTGCTCCTCCTTTCTTTCATAGCTCTTTCAAGAGCGGCCCCCTGTGTTTCAGCTGGATCAAAAAATATTGTTTTAGATTTTGGAACCAAAATGTTGACATCAATAAACAAATTAGTTATAAAATATGAACCTAGAAAGAAAAAATCAAAGCCATAGTTTTTTTTATTACCTTCAACTGTCATTGTTCCATATGGAAGTTGTATTTGCTTTGAAATTTTTCCTTCCTTCTGAACTGGTTTCTCAATCTCCTTTCTTTTCTTTGTTTTCTCTACCTTGTTTTGATCACCTTGCATCATTGAATGAAAATCTAATGTGAACCCTAAACTAATTTTTTATGTGGTTCAGTGTTTGAACCTTAATATAAATCTAATGTGAACTTGAAAGCAATAAAATTATGAACCTTGTTGCATTTGAGTTTGGTCTCTATCTTTCACTGGAGCAATTTGCTCTTGTGTGTGATCTTCTACAAGTGGATCTATAAAATGGTATTCCATAGAGAAAAAAAAATCAGATATATGAACTTTGACATTATTTAATATGAACTTGAAAAAACAACTTAAAGAACCTTTTTGGGTGAGAGTTTGATTTTCCTCTTCATTCTCAACTCTCTTTGTTGGAGCACCATGGTCTTCTATTTGGTCCTCATCTAGTCCAACTGTTGTACCTTCAACTTGCAAATCTGAGACTTAAAACAGTGAACCCTAAGTACTCTTACGGTGAACGTTAAAGTTATGCTATATGAACTTTTCAAACTTGAATTTACAACTTCACTAATGACAATATGAAACCAGTTTTTGTGAACTTATCGACACTAGTTTGTATGAACTCGAGATAAGAACTCGACGAACCTTTTTGTGGTGGACAAGGGTGATTTTCCTCTTGGTCCTCTACGCTCTTTGATGGAGCACCATGGTCTTCTAGTTGTTGTTCATCTACTCCATCTGTTGTGCCTTCAACTTGCAAATCTGAGACTTAAAACAGTGAACCCTAAGTACACTTACGGTGAACGTTAAAGTTATGCAACATGAACCCTTTTAACCTTGAATTTACAACTTCACTAATGACAATAAGAAACCAGTTTTTGTGAACTTTTCAAAACTGGTTTGTATGAACTCGAAAATAGAACTCGACGAACCTTTCTGTGGTGGACAAGGGTGATTTTGCTCTTGGTCCTCTACGCTCTTTGATGGAGTACCATGGTCTTGCTTGTTTTTGCTCGCATTTTCAACTATTTGCTCCTCCTCGTCTTCAACTTGCATATCTTTTGAGATGAACCCTAGAATTTAGAACCCTAGATTTTTAGAATTCAGTGCTTTAAATGACGATTCACTATAGAAATTGAAGGATTTCGTACCTTCTTCTGTTCCTTTCGCCATGTATTTGCTTGTGAACTTCTTTAATGGAGAATTCGAAACTTCTCACTTCTTTCGCCTTTGAACTTTCGGAGTTCGTGACGGTTTTCGACTGAAAATGTGAGAAATGGGGGGAGGAGTTCGTGTTTTGGGGTGAAGGGTATTAGCGACATTTGAGAGTAGAAAATACTGAAATTACCGCGTGTGCCATTGTAAATGAACGCGTCCCTTTTTTTATTTTTCTTTCAAAATCGTCTCAATCCATCTACACCGTTAATACCTTACATCTAACGGCGGAGATTTGCTCGCATTATTCACCCTATGATATTATGCCACGAGAGCGCCAAAACTTTTCCTAGATTAATTTATCCTATTTCTATATGAACAAATTTAGCCCAAAAGCATTTTGGGCCTCCCTAATTAGGCCCTTGTTAAGCTCCCCTATTAAATTAGCTATTTGTTAAGTATATAAGGCTTAAATATTTTTTTTTTACTTTCTCCTCTCTCTCTCTCTCTCTCGTCTCGTGCGACCGATACATTCTCTCCGTCTCTCCCATCACTTGCAAAAACTAATTCTCAACTGCAAAAAACGGTTTGAGTTCGTCGATTTTAAGTCGGATTTCGTAGTGCAATGTGTATTTGAAGTTGATTTGAAGTTCGTTCTCGAGATTCTGGTGTTTTTGCGCAACTGGATTTCGTCCACTGATCGTTAATAAGCCTCTGCTTTCATGTTAGGGTTTTTTGTTTGTGTTATCATTGATTTTTGTTCGATTTTTCTTCGTTTTTGTGTTTGGATTTTACTGTATGCTTTTGCCTTTTCGGTGTGTTTGCTGTGTTCGAATATGAGTTGCATGTGATGATAGTAATGACATATTTTGGTTTGTTTGATGACTTTTTGTTTTCGTGTTTGTTTATTTCCTGTGTTTGAATCCTTGTTTTTTGTTTTCCATTGTTCATCTGTTTGGATGTTTTGAAGTCAAATTCTCGATTTCGAGATTATGTTTGAATAATGATGACAGATTGTAACTATGCTTATGGCATTACGTTTTTGTGATGACAGATTATAACTATGATTAGAGCATCACCTTCCCCGATTATTTGTGATGATAGTAATATATTCATGCAATATGTTGTGATTATAGTTGTTTATGATGACAGTTGAGTCATTTTGTATTTGCTTGTGATTACACTGGCTTTTTAAAATGTATAGGTTTTGTGATGACAGTTGTTGTTATTGATGATAGTATATTGATTTATAATTGTGTTTTATTTACATTAGTGATGACAGTTGCCTTTCTTATGTTTTATTGACATTAGTGATGACAGTTGTTTTTTCTTGTGATGATAGTTGTTTGTGATGACAATGTCTATTTCTTATGTTTCTAAGTTGTGATGACACTTGTTTTATATTAATGATAGTATATTAATTATAAGTGTGTTTAATTGACATTAGTGATGACAATTGCCTTTCTTATGTTTTATTGACATTAGTGATGATAGTTGCTTTTTCTTGTGATGATCTTTCTTATGTTTCTAAGTTTGTGACGACACTGTGTAGGGTTTGTGATGACAGTTGTTGCTATTGATGATGGTATATTGATTTATAATTGTGTTTTATTAAAATTAGTGATGATAGTTGTTTGTGATGACAATGTCTCTTTCTTATGTTTCTAAGTTGTAATGACACTTGTTTTATATTGATGATAATATATTGATTATAAGTGTGTTTTATTGACATTAGTGATGACACTTGTTTTAGTGATGACAATTGCCTTTCTTATGTTTTATTGACATTAGTGATGACAGTTGTTTTTTCTTGTGATGATAGTTGTTTGTGATGACAATGTATCTTTCTTATGTTTCTAAGTTGTGATGACACTTGTTTATACTGATGATAGTATTTTGATTATAAGTGTGTTTAATTGACATTAGTGATGACAAAGACATTTTTTATTTTTTTTATGTTAGGGGTTATGATTACAGTTGCCTTTTCTTATGTTTTATATGTTGTGATGACAGTGTTGCTAATGATGATAATATATTGTTTCTAATTGTGTTACAGTGACATATTAGTGATGACAAAGTGTTTACTTTAGAGTTTAAACATGTGGTATTTTTTGCTTTATGATGATAGTTGTTTGTGATGACATTGTCTCTTTCTTTTGATTTCCAAGATAAAGAATGGAGCCTAAGCAATTGCAATATATGGTACCTGTATCAAAACGGTATAATGGAAGAGCAAACCAGTATCACACTCCAGATGTTTTCCACCTCATCAAGTGTCATCTTACATCTGATGAGTTTAGTAGGTTAGGTCAGGGGTGCTTTGGTGCAGTGTTAAAGTTAGGTGATACTATACCACTTCGTTACAAAGTTATGCATTATGCCATCATGTGTGAGTTAAAAACTTCATATAAGCATGAGATGTGGTTTAGAATAGGGGGTAATGTGTGTCGTTATTCTTTGACGGACTTCGGTGTTGTCACTAGCTTGAATTGTGAGAATTTAGTTGATGTTGATATCCCGAAAGTTGATCCCGTAGATGTCGTAGGTGTGGATAAGTGTGATTTGGATCATTTACGGTCTGTTTTTATAAAAGAAAAAGATTTGTCTAGGAAGTTTAAACTTGCACACCTGTTGATCCTTGAGGCTGTTTTAATTCCTAAAAGGGATAAGGTTCCTATAGATCCAATTCATATTGCTCTTTCAAGTGATTTGGAGAAATTTTATGCTTATCCTTGGGGTATATTGTCCTACAATGCTTTGCTCGATAGCTTGTTGCATGTGAATCGTACCCCACGTGACCCGGAGATGATGAAAAAGCCAAACTATATACCTGGCTTCAATGTGTTTGGATATCCTTTTGGATTCATGGTAATGTGTTGATATATTTTTTTATTTTTTTTGATGTTAATTGCATCTGCAATGGTTTTTTATTGTTTCTTTTTTGTGTGTTTGATGTCCGCCTTTTTAGTCATGTTTTTAGGGTGTGTTTTTGTGTCTTTTGAGTCTTTTTCTTTAGTTTTGTGTTTTGTTTTGAGTCGTTTGTGTAGGTTTTCGTATTTTCTTGAGATATGGAGTCTACATAAGCTTTGGTGGTGTTTTGTAGGTTTTTAGAAGCTTTTTGGAGCATTTTTTGAAGAAAGGAGTAAAGACGGTGAAGATAGCACTCAAGAATGAAGAGAAGATGAAGATTAAGCGCTCAAGTAAAGTTATTGAAGATCAAGTTTGAGCTTGGAAAGATATAGAGAAATTTGTTACAAGAACATTGGAAAACGAATCGAGCCAAACGGAGTTGTAACGAATCTTCTATGCAAGTTTTACTTCAAGGCTGTTTTCGACCCTGTCAGGGTCGTTAACGAGGCAGCGTGAGGAGCAGCGTGTCCGAGTCGGTGCTATTTATGGGCTTCTATCTTGTTTCCTTTTTTATGTTATTAGATAGATAGAAGGGGTATATCTTATTAGAAGATATTATTTCCTTATAGTTAGATTTAAGATAGATTTATTTCCTTATAGATAGATTTAAGATAGAATAGTTTCTCCATAAATACTCTTGTCTACCCTTTGTTATGGGGGGGACAATCAATTGCCTTGGAGGGCAAGTAAGAGGAGGAGGAGGAGAGAAGAGAGAGGTGCGAGAGGACGAGTAGAGAAGATAGCTTGGAGAACAAGTTTTGTTTTGAATTCGGTTGTAAGCTTTCTTTTTAATTTAATTTGGATGTTTTCAATTATTATGATTTGTGAGTAGTCTCTCTCTCTAAGGTTGGGGTTAAACCCAACAATGGTTGTGCATGCTTGTTTGTGATCATGTCTTGATTGTTTTTATTGCATGAATCTATTCTCTTGCTCTTAATCCTTGAAACGAAAGTTGAAAGGAATTTCTCATTCATAGTTGAAGCGAAGGCGAAACCTTGAATTAGAATAGTCAAATTAGGGTTTTGAAGCGGAAGCAGATCTATCCTAGTTGAAGTAGAGAGATAGATAGTAAGTTTATTAATTTAAGCAAAAGTTGATTGATTTACTTGCTTTGGTTAACGAAAGTTGACACCTTTATGTGATAAAAGCATGATCTTTATGTTTCATTAGCGTTTGGCATGCATAATTGTTGTTGTGGTGACACCTTTACCTTAGAATTTCTCTTTCCCTTGTTAAAAACCTCTACTTTTTGATTGCTTGCGTAACAAGTAATAGAACTTAGCACTGACTATCTCCTGTGGACGAACCTGACTCTGCTATACTCAGCGGGGTCTTGATTATAAATTTATTTGTTGTCAAGAAACCCTATCAACAAATTGGCACCGTTGCCGGGGAGATTTCAATAGTGCCAAGTTTTGTTCTTTTTACGTTTTTTGGGACTCCGCCGAGTCGGTAACGACCCCCCAGGGTCGGTACCGACCCTGCTGGAAAACCCAGTTTTCTGTGTTTTTTCTGTTTATTTTCTAGGTCATTGTCGAGTCGTTACCGACCCTATCCAGGCTCGGTAACGACCCTGTCGACAGGTAGTTGTTTCTTTCTTTTTAGTTTCGGTTTTACGGGATCACTCTAGGCTCGTTAACGACCCTCTGGGCCTCGTTACCGACCCTGTCCGAGACCCCGTTTTTGCTTTTTGATTTTGTTTTTTGTTTTTGTTTTTGCTTACAGTGTATGCCAGCTGAAGGTCGTCGAGCAAACAAAGTCATGGCTACACATGAAGAACTAGCTAAGCAGATTGTTGAACTATGTTTAGAGATAGAGGAGATCCAAAGAGAAAGGGAAATCATAGCTGCTGAGGCATATGAAGGTGATAATTACATGTGGGGCCCATATAGGAACCAAGGTGATACTTTTTATGCATGGAGGAATTACAATCAGCCCACCTGGGTAATTATGCATATGACCAATGGAGCCAACCTCCTCAACAAGAACAAAGGGTTCCTCCTTACCAACCTCCGGACTATCAGGAGACGCCATCATGGGTTCAAGAGATTAAAGAGAGCATCAACGAATTGGATAAAAGATGGGGAGAGTTCGATATTTGGAAGAGGAGTGTTGATTCCCAACTAGGAGACCTTGCTGCACAGATCCCAAGACCACAAGGGCAACTCCCGGGTCGTCCCGAAGAGAACCCTAGAGGCCTAATAGCAGCGGTACACCTTAGAAGCGGGAAGACATTGCCGGAGAAAGTCCAAGCTGAGGACGAGAAGGAAGAGGACGTCACAACCCAGCTCGTTAACGAGCCAGCAAGGGCAAATACCGAGCCCGCATACCAGGGTGACGAGGCTCCGAGGGTATCTAATGACCCTAACCCAGGTAAGTCTACTAATCCGAGCCTTCCTCTCTATTCTAGGGTAGTTAACGACCCAATCAGGGTCGGTAACGACCCGCCGAGGACATCAATCGACCCCAGTGTCGACCCGGTACTCTCACCTCTCGAGCCTAACTTGGTTCCGAAAATGGTGAAATCTCTTCCATTTCCTACTAAGAAATCTATGGACTCTACTGAGAGTAGGTTCAAACATTTCGTTAAGATTCTTCAGGGCATTAATATTTCCATCCCATTCGCTGAGGCCCTAAGCGAAATGCCGGCTTACACAAAATTCTTGAAAGATATTCTTAGCAGGAAAAGGTCCATTACAGAGCTGCAAGATGAAGTCAGATCAATAGCTCTACCAGAAAAGCTTGGAGACCCAGGGAGATTTGCCATCACGATTGGCATAGGCGACCACAAATTTATAGCTTTATGTGATTTGGGAGCCAGTGCTAGTTTGCTTCCTCTTTCCATCTGGTTAAAAGCTAACATGGGACCACTAGAGCCTGTCAAGATGAAACTCTACATGGCGGATGGATCTTCTGTAAAAGCAACTGGAGTCGTTGACGATGTTCCTGTCCGAGTTGGAAAATTCTTTGTTCCAAACGACTTCATTGTGCTAGATATGCCTGAAGACCCTGCGGTGCCAATCATTCTAGGCAGACCATTTTTAGCCACTGCAGGGGCGCGTTTAGATGTCAGAAAAGGACTTCTCACGTTTGATATTGGAGAAGATAAGGTCGAGTTTCAATTCAACACATCGATAAGCAAAGTGGCTAGTTGTAGTACTGAGGAGCCTATCGACCCACCATGGCTCGGTAACGACCCCTCTCTGAGTACGAAAAAGAGCAAATTCGATGGAGACACAGCTATAGAGGAGCCTACCGACCCACCCTGGGTCGGTAACAACCCATTCCTGAAGAAGTACGGGGTGGGAAGTGGATCAGAGCATGACATCGAGGAACCTCCAGATCCAGCAGGGTCGTTAACGACCCACACCACCTCGGTAACGAGCCACTTTCCGAATGGCCCTGGTAAGTTTTCTTGTTCTTATCCAATCAATTCTGGTCATGATCCTTTCTCTTATCCTACTTCTATATTACATCCTACTGTTAGTCCTATGAAGGAGTCAAAACCTCCTTGGTTTTCGGATTAACTAACCCTGTTGTAGGATTACCGAGCATACTTATTGATGATAGAGGGCCGAATATTTTGGAAAGAAGCTATGATGTTTTTCAGACCAAGTATGGGGTTTCTTATGATCCCTTCGATACTGGATGGCAACCGCCCTAGGTAAGCTAAGGTAAGTTCGTCGGGCTAACGACGTTAAAAGTAGCGCTTACGGGAGGCAACCCGCTTTTAGTTTTTGTTTTAGTTTTTGCTTTCTTAGTTCTTTTTGCTAGCTTTCTTTTGACTTTTTTTAGGTTAGATTAGTATAGTAGGATAGAAGTTTTTCTAATGTGACTCAGGTACAAAAAGAAGAAGTGCTACAATCAAAGACAATCGGTGTACAAGCATGCAAGCTCGGTAACGACCCCCACAGGGTCGGTACCGACCTCCTCTACCAAACCGAATAAACTTTCCGCAATGCTCCTCAAGTGATCAATGGTTTCAAGTAGCTTCAGTTTTATTTTGTGAGTTCTCTTTTCCTTATTCTCTTTATTTTTATGATTTTAAACAGTGAGGACACTGTTTGGTTTAAGTATGGGGTATGGGAAAAGGAAACTCAGTTTTGTGTCAGTTTTTTGTTTTTTTAGGATTGATGATATTCCACTTAGATGTCCTATGATATGCTTTAACTTGATTAATCATGTAATTCCATAGCATGTTTGGATAGCTTTGCCTGAATCATGTTGAAAATTGTTTTTATGTGGATATTTAGCTTGTGATGAAATTGAGCACATATAATCTTTGGTAGAAGTGACTGAAATCCAACAAAAATTGCTACCTTGTGAGTTACTTTTGGCCTTATAGGGAGAACATTCATAAATCCCTCTTCTTTTTTGTGTGATTTACTCTCCTTATGCATATTATCTCTTGTCATTGCATGGTTATCTATTACTTGAGACCTATATGAGATATTAGTTCATTGCATGTGAAATCATATGATGGAGAACTTATTTTTCATAAGCCCTATTAATCCATATCCACCCTTATCATTATCCTCTTTTTGAAGCCAATCTGTGCCTGAAGCTTTTTCTTTTTAGCTCCACAAAATTATTCCCTAGCCGATATAAGCTTGACCCTATCCGGGGATTAGGACTTAGTGTTGGTTATGGTGATGGTTTTGTTGAGTGAAGATGTTTTGGTTTAAGTGAGGGGTAATTTGAGTTGGGTAAAGTGATAGTATCTTGCAGTTTGTTATGTAAAAGGAGTTTGGTTCCCTGAATGCACTTACAAAAGAAATGAAGTGAAAAGTAAAGGGGAAAACAAAAGAAAAATAATTCAGAGTCGTTACCGACCCTAAAAGGGTTCGGTACCGAGCCCCCGCAGAAAAAAAAAAGAAAAGAAAAGAAAGGACTTGAGAAATCCAAAGTGAAGAGTTGAAAAGTGAAAATGTGTATGAGCCAAAATTTCCTAAGTGTTTGTAAGCAAGATTTGTTGAGATAAAAGGGGTTAATGAGAGAAGTGTGCATAAAGAAGAGTGAGTTTGGTTATCTTATATGAAAGTTTTGGTGAGATGTGAGTTTTTAGGAGTCTTTTGATTCCCGGATATTATTAGCACCACATAGCCAAATATTTCCACGCCTTATTGTTATTACCAAGCCCCATTACAACCCGGCCGAATGGAAACTTCTTTGAAGTTTTTCATTGAGCCTAAGTTCTCTTGATGATTTTTATGTGTTTTGACATCTCGGGTGGAGAGTTTGGTGATATAAGTAACAATGACTATGTTGATATTTGCATATTGGATTGAGTTGAGAGTTGTTATTTTAAGCCCAAACACATGAGAGTTGAGTGAAACACATTACCCTTGTGAGGTTGGATTTTTGGTTGCTTTTGCTTGAGGTTGCTCATATATGTGTGATGATGTTAGATTCACTTGTCTATCTATTTCTACTTGTGCTTTGATGTTGTTTTTTGATGAGGGCATTGACTTGATATATGTGTTGATGGTTTTGGTTGATGTCTTGTTGATTGCTTGAGGACAAGCAAGTCTAAGTATGGGGTATTTTGATGTCCGCCTTTTTAGTCATGTTTTTAGGGTGTGTTTTTGTGTCTTTTAAGTCTTTTTCTTTAGTTTTGTGTTTTGTTTTGAGTCGTTTGTGTAGGTTTTCGTATTTTCTTGAGATATGGAGTCTACATAAGCTTTGGTGGTGTTTTGTAGGTTTTTAGAAGCTTTTTGGAGCATTTTTTGAAGAAAGGAGTAAAGACGGTGAAGATAGCACTCAAGAATGAAGAGAAGATGAAGATTAAGCGCTCAAGTAAAGTTATTGAAGATCAAGTTTGAGCTTGGAAAGATATAGAGAAATTTGTTACAAGAACATAGGAAAAAGAATCGAGCCAAACGGAGTTGTAACGAATCTTCTATGCAAGTTTTACTTCAAGGCTGTTTTCGACCCTGTCAGGGTCGTTAACGAGGCAGCGTGAGGAGCAGCGTGTCCGAGTCGGTGCTATTTATGGGCTTCTATCTTGTTTCCTTTTTTATGTTATTAGATAGATAGAAGGGGTATATCTTATTAGAAGATATTATTTCCTTATAGTTAGATTTAAGATAGATTTATTTCCTTATAGATAGATTTAAGATAGAATAGTTTCTCTATAAATACTCTTGTCTACCCTTTGTTATGGGGGGGACAATCAATTGCCTTGGAGGGCAAGTAAGAGGAGGAGGAGGAGAGAAGAGAGAGGTGCGAGAGGACGAGTAGAGAAGATAGCTTGGAGAACAAGTTTTGTTTTGAATTCGGTTGTAAGCTTTCTTTTTAATTTAATTTGGATGTTTTCAATTATTATGATTTGTGAGTAGTCTCTCTCTCTAAGGTTGGGGTTAAACCCAACAATGGTTGTGCATGCTTGTTTGTGATCATGTCTTGATTGTTTTTATTGCATGAATCTATTCTCTTGCTCTTAATTCTTGAAACGAAAGTTGAAAGGAATTTCTCATTCATAGTTGAAGCGAAGGCGAAACCTTGAATTAGAATAGTCAAATTAGGGTTTTGAAGCGGAAGCAGATCTATCCTAGTTGAAGTAAAGAGATAGATAGTAAGTTTATTAATTTAAGCGAAAGTTGATTGATTTACATGCTTTGGTTAACGAAAGTTGACACCTTTATGTGATAAAATCATGATCTTTATGTTTCATTAGCGTTTGGCATGCATAATTGTTGTTGTGGTGACACCTTTACCTTAGAATTTCTCTTTCCCTTGTTAAAAACCTCTACTTTTTGATTGCTTACGTAACAAGTAATAGAACTTAGCACTGACTATCTCCTGTGGACGAACCTGACTCTGCTATACTCAGCGGGGTCTTGATTATAAATTTATTTGTTGTCAAGAAACCCTATCAACATTGTTGTTATAGTTTTGGATTGTGGAGACTTTTCCAGCTTTTCGATCCATTTGTCATCTTGCTGAGAGAGGCGGTAAAAAAGAAGTTCCTTATATGCTGCGTTGGCGTAGCACTTCATTGCAACTTGTTGGTTGGAAAGCAATTTGTGATGTTGAGGACAAGAAACTGGTATGTTTCATTTTTAATTTATTTTGATGACAGTGAATTTTGATGACAGCTGTAACTTGTAGAGTTTATTTGATGACAGTTTAATTTGTTTTATTTTGATGACAGAAATGTTTGTATCCGTCGTACTCAAAATATGCTGCATTCATCACATGTGACTATCCCGATGAGGTTGTTGATCCTGTGTACAATGATCTTGTGAAACGGATTATACTGAAGCAAAAAGCGATTGAAGGTGAAGGATCTGAGTCTGATACGGAGGATGAACTTGTTGATTTTGTTATTGCTCCACGAGATGCAGTTATTGAAAAAGCCAGTGTTAGTGGTAAGAGGAAGATTGGATGTACAAACGCAAAGGCTAAAGGTGCAAAGGCTAAAGGGGTAGGGAAAAAGGAATCTGAAGAGAAACCGAAAGAGCGCTATGAAATAGTGAAGAGCGAAGGTAGGAGATTACAACTTCCTAGAGTGGCTAAAACTAAGGTTGATGACAATATGCATAAGATTCCGAGGATTGGAAAGGATCACAAGAGCTCGAAGGATTCAAAGGGTTCAAAGGATTCGGGTGTGAGTGGTAGGAAGAGTCGTGTCAATAATGTGCCTGAGATTATTGAAAAATGCAAGAGGCCAAAGTTGAAGAAAGATTCTAATGAAGCTGCAGAGAAGGACTTTCTAGAGAAAAAGGATGTGGTTGACAATAAAACTGATTTTGAAGTTGCTAGGATTTTGTCAATGGCCAAGGAGAATGCGAAATTTGATGAAGTTGATGAGGATCCAGTTTCTTCCAAGGGAAAGGAGAAGGCAGAAGAGTACAATAAAATGGAAGAGCCAGCTTGGGTTAAGTCTTTGAGGGAAAGTATGTGTTCCCTGCAAGATGATATGATTAGAATGATGAAAATTCTTCAGAGTCAAGTGCAGCGTGTTGAGATGCAAGTTGTGAAAGTTAACAGCAGGGTTGATAGAATTGAAAAGAAACTGAAATCTAATGACCAAGATTTTGTTTCTGATGATAACAGTGATGAGATTCGCATTGTAAGTGTGGAACCGATGAGAGAAAGTGATTGCAAAGGCATTGAGTCTTTGAGGTTGTCCCCTGATGATGACATTTCTGTTAAAGATGGAGGTGAAGGTATGAATTTGTAGTTGGTGAAGTATATTCCACTAGATATAATTCCAAGGCAAGAGCAAGGCCACTGAGTTGGTTGAGCCTGTGATGACAAAGATGACAACTGAGTTGGTTCATGACAAAGATGTTAATGATGATGAACCAGTGAAGGATCTAGTTGGTGGTGATGATAGGGAAGTTAATCATGAAGAACCAGTTGTGGATGAAGGAATATCAAGGCAAGAGCAAGGCAAGATCAAGGCAACTGAGTTGGTTGAGCCTGGGAAAGATGGTAAAGAGCATGGTGGTGATGACAAAGAAGTTAATCACGAAGAACCAGTTGTGGATAAAGTAAGGGTTGATGACAGAGAAGATGTTGATGAACTTGTCAAAGATCAAGCAGAGGTTGATGACAGAATTGATGACCCAGGTGAGTTAGGTTCAAGCTTTTTTTCTGTCTCCTCGGATGAGTTAGGTTTTGACATGCGTGGACTTTTACAAGATGTAATGGATAATTGTTCTCAACTTACTGACCATGGTCATTTGTTTGGTTCTTTGTTTCAAGCTTCAAAAGAAGGTGCAACCTCTGATATTGATGAAATTTTTCATAATCCAACGGTTCAATCTGATGATGATGCAAAGGAAATAGTTGAACATAGGAGGTCTACCAGATTTTTGAAGCCAGGTGCTTCAACCACAACTCCATATACTGTTGAGAAGGATAAGAAGTTAAAGAAAAAGAGGGTTGCTGCATTGCCTAAGGCTCCAAAGCATTCTTTTTATAAAGATGATGTTCGTAAACCATTTTACGATTGGTATAATAATGGGTATGTTATTTATTAGTTATGTTATCTGTTTTTTTTTTGTGATGATAGTAATGTTCTGACGGTTTTGTAATGATCGTATTGCGATGATAGTGTGTTTTAATGTTATGATGACAGTAATGTTATGATGACGGGGGTTTTTGTGTTGATTGCATTGTGATGACAGTTATGTGATGATGATGATGTTGACTGCATGTTTATAATGCTCTGATGACAGTTTGTTTTTTGTGTTAGTGATAAGAATGCTATTGTGGCTGGATCTGATCAAATGCTGAACAAGAAATTTTTTAGACTGCTCAAGACTAGAGGTCTTTGGTTAGGAGATGAGGTAAGTATATGATCAAATGATATTTTGTTTATTGTCAGATTAATTATGTGACATTTCATGTCTTTTTTGTAGCATTTCTGCGAGGCTTTGTATTATTTGAGGAAAATTATACATGATCATGATGATGATTTCAAGAATGTGGTTATTATGGATTGGATTTGGTACAAGATGTTCACGCCTTTTGAAGTGGAGCGTTATATCATTCGAAATGATAAAGTGCCAAGCGATGTGTTCGATTATTGGTGACAAAGAGAGGTGACAAAGGTTTATACACCAGTTCACCTTTCAAAAGAGAGGTGTGAACATTGGGTTGTATTGGAGATTAACTTGCATCGTCGCCACATGACTGTATTTGACTATTTTCGGGATTTGTATACGATGGAGGAGCTTTCCAGTTATATACAGCCTTTTACAAAGTTGCTTCCGTTTCTAATGAAAAAAAGTGGGAGGTTTGATCATCTTGAGGGCTTGGATGCTGATTTCACTTGGTCTAGAGACGCTTTGGTTTGTCAAGATTATTCTGGGTAGGTTGCCTTGTGTTATTTTAATTCAGTTATCCTGTGTAATTATGTATATTTTTTTGATTAATTCAGTCATTTTGTTTTAATTTCAGTGGTAATTGTGGTGTCTATTGCATCAAGTATATTGAAGCTCTTGCATTAGGACTTAGCTTGGATGGTCTTGATGATGCGCACATGCTGGCGATTAGAGAGAAGATGGCCATAGATTTTTTTAACTTCCGTTGGGTGGTTGATCAAAAATTGGATCTTGCTGTTGGAGATGGATATAGATGTATTGTTAGTGAAATGTAATCTGTGATGATAGGTGATGACAGTGTTAGGTCTAGTGGTTGATGACAATGTTTTAACTTTTGTTTAGGTGTTTGATGACAATGTAGGAGATAGATATAAATACTTGTGGAACCTTTTATTGCGATGACAGTAATTGTTCTTTGCAAAATTTATGTCTTTTTTGATATTCAACTGTGATGACAGTAATTGTGATGATAGTAGATCTTACGAGATGATACATACTAATATTAAAATGTGAAACAATTCAATGACAGATAAAGAAAGAAAATCCCATGAAATGCAACATACAACAGTCAAAACGCCAACTAGAAGATTCATGGTATAATCATATTAAAAGAGAAAAATATTGAATAAGAAACCCTTCATTGCTTGATTGTTGGTTTGATTGCTCTGATCTCAGAATCTTCATTAAGGCCAAGCTGCAAAGAAAGCATTATCATGATGTCATGTATATGTTCTGATGACAAGAAATTGGATTATCATGAACACTTACTGAAATATAGGTGTCTCCTTCAATCCGTGATGTGATATCGGTTTCGCTTAAGAAGAATTTCATATATCCTGGTGGTACCCCGTTCATAATGCTATAACGGTTCACCAATATCGACAATGGTGTGTGTGCTCTTATTCTTATTAGTGTTCTCATTAGTCTATGCATGGAATAGACAATTTGTTAGTTTTCATGAAATATACGGTGCACAAAAAGAATTATATGGACTGATTGCTACCTCAACATTCACCATTGTGAAGGTGACGAATGGATTGGCGTAGGTTCTTCTGGTTATGGCATTCCTTCTTGACATGGTTGAATTGAAATGTGTTTTCTGCTGTTGTTGAGAACTTTTTTTTTATTTTCTGGAATGAGAGTGTTTTGTGGTGATAGAAGTATACTTTTTATATGAGAATTTTAAAATAGCAAATTAAAAGCAAATCTTTTTGAATGCATGACCTTTTTTACAATGTATTTATGGATTTTATCTATTCATTGGTCTTATTTAAAGCTATTTTTGATGATATGCTTCGAAAATAGAAAATTGTTTTTTTGATGATAGGCTGTTTGATACTGTCATCAGAATAGGGGGTAAAGGTTCATGTGCACCAATGCATGCATGGATGTGTAATAAATGAATGTTATCTGAGAGAATATGAGAGAATTCAAACATATTCAATTCAATATATGCATTTGCTTATTTGATTTTGTTTTAAATGACAATTGTAAAGACAATAGTGATGACATTAATAAAAACAACTGAATAGTACTGGATATTGATGACAACAGTTTTATGATGACAGTAACAGAAATATTGTATATCGATGACAACAATTTGATTGTACTGATGACAGCAGAAGGAAATGAAGGAAATTCTATTCTATAATATTTGTGGTGTTGCTTGATTCAGCTGAAACCTTATCCTTCTTAGCATTCTTGCTTCTCTTTGTATTGAACTCGCCTTTGGAAGGGATTCTGTTTCTTTTAGGTCTTCCAGTCATCCTTCTCACATTTGGTGGATGACATATTGTGCTTTTAACTTCTACAGGAACATCCCAATCTGTTTTTGGAGGAAGTGGGTAGATTGAATCTTCGTATGTTGAGGACCAAGCTTTAAATTGGTAGTACCCACTGATAAAGCTTCTCAATGGGTATTGCATTTTCTGAATTGCAGCAAGGGCATGGACACAAGGGATTTTTTCTAAGTCAAACATCTTGCAACTGCATGTTTTTTGAGCTAGATTGACCACACCGGAGAAGTCTCCACTGAAGATTTCGAACTGAGAATTATTTAGGACTTTAACGTCATATCTCTTTGATTTCTTGCATCTTAGCTCAAGAATCTTATGTATTGTTGGTGGAAGCTGGTTGGTTTTCTCTTGGATTGTTTGCTTACGATCTGCAAACCATCTTGACAACAACTCTCTGATGAATTCCAAGAGAGCAACAATAGGGAAAGATCTTGCTTGTTTCAAAACCTTGTTGAGACTTTCTGAGTTGTTGGTGGTCATTATGTTGTACCTATCTCCATTAAAGTGTACTCTTGACAACTTTTCAAGTCCTGCATCCCTTAAATATTGTCCCATATCTGGATTCTTTGAACAAATGTCTTGGAAGTATTTGTTGAAGTCTGTCATCGTGTAAGATTCAGTTGCTTGCTTGAACAACTTTGCAATCCCTTTTTCTTTGAATCTTGTAATGAGATTTTGCTTCAAATGCCGAATACATATCACGTGTTTTGCACATCTGTAGACTGATTCAACAAATTTTCCAATGCTTAAATGTCGATCTGACACGAACACTAACTCACTAGAGCATGAAATTACAGTTAGCAACTGATCAAAAAACCACTTCCAAGCTTTATCATTTTCAGAATCCACTATGGCATAAGTGAGAGGATATATCTGTTGGTTTGCATCTTGTGCTGAAGCAGTAATTAAAACTCCCAAATATTTGTTGTGAAGATGCGTTCCATCTACTTGAATGACCTGCATTTGATTATAAAGATAGATGAGAAATCAAAATTGATGACAGTTGGTCATGAATATAAGTGATGACAACTTATCATAGTGATGACAGTACCTTTCTCAATTGATTAAAACCTCTAATTGATGCTCCGATTGATTCGAAGACATACTTGAATCTGCCTTGGCTTTCAACTTCGAGGCATGTGTACGTGCCTTGGTTTGTTCTTTTGATCATGTGACAATATGATTGGGGCATCTCATAGTTTTCTTCCGGTGATCCTCTTATAACCACTTGTGCCCATTGTTGTGCCTTCCAAGCTTTCCAGTAGCTAATATTTTACAAGTGATCATTTCTCATGTCATTCATGATCATACTTGGGTCTGGTCCCTTGTTAACACCATCAAACCTGTGATGACAACGATGTATTTTCAGGAGGTGACAGAGATGACAGCGATGACAATGATTACAAAATAGAAACATACCTTATTTTTATTTTCTGTGCAATACTTTGATATGGTAGTTGCATATGCCTTGAACATCTCACTTCGAATGGGCATGTATGATTTTCATTGAATTTCTTCACTTCAAAATAACTCAAGCCTTTCAGTTTTGATGCCACCAATTGCCATTCACATTCTTTATGTACACATTTTAGCGAGTAATAATCTTTCCTTGATCTGTGCACTTTGAAACCATAGCTCTCCTTTATTGCTTGATTATGTATTGCAGTCTTTAGATCTTCTTTTGTTCCAAACAGTTGCCCTACTTGAACAAACTGACTATCTGGTGGATGGTCAACTTCTTCATCATCATCATCAGATATCATTGCATTTTCATGTGCATCATACATTTCTAGTGGTTAGTAGTTGTTGTTTACACTTGATGACAGTTGCATATTCTCAGTTGCAAGCTCTTTTCCCTTCGATGACAGTTGCATATTCTCATTTGCAAGCTCTTTTCTTTTCCTTTTTCCATTTATTGTAACATAGATAGGCAAACCCCAAGCAACTTGAGGTGTCCTGCTAATCTGGTAGAATGATTTGAGATCTTCATCTGTGTCAATTGTGAAAGGACTTGTCACCTTTTTTGTTGGATGTAAGTGTGATAGATTGATTTCTGCTGGTTGTGAGTTCATTGCAAACCTTGCCACAATCTTCTTCTTTAGATCGTCTAGGGTTACATCCTCCTCCAACAAAAATGCTTTCGAATTTACATCATCACCAATATAAAGACATTCACCATTGTTTGTCTGCTATCCTCCACCAACACAGACAGTTAGATCCTTGATATCCATTTTCTGTCATCATTTGTAATCAACACAAACATGTATCACCAATTAAAGACATTTGCTGTCACTAACATGTATCATCAAAAAATATATCATCATCTAAACATGAAATATGTCATCAAATAACATGAACACTGTCATCATGAACGACTGTCATCACTAACATCTATCATCAAAACACTGTCATGATGAACCACTCTCATCAAATAACATGAACACTGTCATAATGAACCACTGTCATCACTAACATCTATCATCAAAACACTGTCATAATTAACTACTGGCATCACTAACATCTAGCATCAAATAACATGAACACTGTCATAATGAACCACTGTCATCACTAACATCTATCATCAAAACACTGTCATAATGAACCACTGTCATCACTAACATCTATCATCAAACACTGTCATCATCTAACATTGACAATGGCATGAACTAACATGAACACTGTCATCACAAAGCTGTTATTAACTAAACTTCACCAATGTTATCACAAACACTGTCATCAAATTGATTGTAAATATGAAAAAATCGTTTTATTGAATTGTCATCCCATAAACCCGATGATGACAGTTTTTCCATGGCAGATCTAACATCAAAATTGAAACTTTGTTACGTATGTAGATTAAATCTCGTGAAATATGATGATAGTGTCTGGGAAACTTGCCTCGCTGTAGATGACAGGACAAAGGATTTTGATTGCCTTGTAGATAAAACGATTGATGTAGATGACAGGATACAGGATTCGATCTCGAAAAACGACTAGTAATCGGTTGTTTTGAAGAAACCTGGAATGAATTCGATGAGCTTTCGATGGCGAATTTTGTGCGAAACTTTTGATGACAGGAATCGACCGCAAAAACGAATACCAATGCGTTTGTGATGACAACTGGAATGAAATCGACTGATTTCAATCGTGAAAACGATGACAATAGGATCGAGAAAGCGATGAGAAGCTAGCGTGAGGAAAGAAGAGATCGAGTTTCGCAGAATATGGGTGCGCGCGAGCCGTTTTGCTATTTACCTAATTTTCCCAATTCTCCTAATATCCACCTAATTAGCCCCTAATTTTTGCTATATAATTAATTCGTCCAATCTATATTATCCTAAAAGAATTTCAACATATATAAATTCCCCAAAATAAAAAATCCTAGGTGGTAAAATCCTAGGTGGCTTAACGTGTGAACGACACATAAGAAAATCCTAGGTGGCACAACGTGGTGGCCTTATTTCTTTTGTCTTTTATATATACTAGTTATACCCGTCGTGTGACTCGTGTCATGCACACCTACGACTCACCAATTTTTGGATATATTATAAATATGATATTATAAAGTAAATATACGAATATAATAAAAAGCAAAAAATAACATAAATTTTAAAAAAAGTTAATCAAATTCAAATCTTTAAAAATCTTTTCAATAAAAATTTAAAAAGATAATTAATAAGTAAGGATAAAAAAGTATAGAATTTTTATAAGACAAAAAATCTTTTATATTTATAAAAAATAGAAAAAGGAAATTAAGGAAAAGATAATATAGTTTTTTTTAAAAATTAATTTAGGAAAGTTATTATATAGATATTTAAATTTTTCCTTTTTATATCAAAATTTGATTTAAGATTTATTTTTTAATAAATAGATAAAAAAGATAATGATAAAATAATTTTCATTATATTTAATTAAAATTTGAATTAAAATTTTTCCACATAAATAAATATAAAGAAATGTAATTGGAAAAATAAATAATTTTTTAAATATAATGTGGGGTCATAATTAATTTCTTGGCTAGAAAACTTACAACTTTAATATATAGTTGATTTGTTATAAATATATATGACTATTTTTATTTCAAATATATATGTGATCACATATACATATTTTTTCTGATTTTTTCGATCTATCTTTTACAAATATAATAAATATAATGTACTTTTTTTATCTAAATTGGTCAAATCTACCAATATTATTTTATCTTTATGTTTATTTCTGGATAAATTTTTACAAATATTATTTTATCTTTATGTTTACTTGGAGATAACTTTTTTTGCACAATTAACTATTTAAAATTATTATTTTAATAAAGGGGTGATGTGGCGCAACGTGGTGACAAAAATTGCTTCGGCTTTAGTTATTAGTAATAGATATATAGATTATGTAGATTTATTTAATAAATGATTTTAATTTAATATAAAAATAGAAATAACTTATTTATTATAATTATTTAATATAAAATATTACATTTGTTATAATGTGAGACGAAGGCAAAATCATTAAAGTGAGCCCCATATAATTTAATTGGCTTAATGATAATTTATTTATGGATAAATATAAAAATAAATTATTTTAATTACTCTTTTACAAAATAGATAAGAAAGCAAAAATAATGTAAATTCTTATAATTTTTTAATCAAAATGATTTCTTTAAAAATATTTTAAATAAAAAATTAATAAGATAATTAATAAGAAATGATGAAAATATGAATAAAGACTGAATCTTTAAAAGATAAAAAAAATCTTCTATATTCAAATGAATAAGCCAAAAAGAAAATTAAGAAAAATATAAATTAACTTTTTTATCAAAATTCAATTTAGGCAAGTAATTATCTAGATATTGAAAAAACAATTAATTTAAGATAAATTTTGTACATAAATAGATAAAAAGATAAAGATAGAATAATTTTCTTTATTTTTAATTAAATTTCTAATTTACAAATTATTTTTCGCATAAATAGATACAGAATAATTTAATTGTAAAGACTAAATTAATATAAATGAAACTTAATTTTTAAATGTAAGGTGGGGCCAGAATCAACGTGGTGCTCGAAAAGGTTTAGCTTTAATATATAGTTATAGATAGATTGGATTTGTAATTTAACAAAAATATCCTAAATATAATGAGTTATATTTTACTAATAAGTAGGGGCAGAGTAGGGGAGTGATTGACACCTTTTTCAAGAAGATTGTTTGTGAGTGGCTTGTTCTAATGTTGGAAATTTTAGTCAATCAAAATCTATTAACACGTCATGACAGGAAAATAAAATATCTAAAACTCTAGTTCGAATGCCTTCTCTCTGACTCCCCTTTCCATTTTTATAGTTCCTACCCTGGTGACGCTGAGAGCTTGATCCGTTGATTTCGCCCAAGAGTTACTACTCATCCAACAGTTCCGAACGTGCCCATTTCCTTTGCCAAATTCGCTAGTTGCTCAGAGATGTAGGATCGTTAGTACTAGGACGAGTCGGTGACTCCTACGAAGTCGTCGACTTTGAGTAATAATGCAGCGGAACAATCAAGCAGTAAAATAAACGTTACCAATGGTCACTGAGAAGCGATGTAGAGTGGAAACTCTTCGTAAACCAACTAGTTTACTAAGAGAAAAACCACTCCCTTCCAAGTTTATCACTTGGTCGGATTTCAAGAGTCCTTAGACTCGCTCTATTGATTTCTTGAGTGATTACAAAGCTCTCCCATGTACAAGAATGAATCCCACACCCTTGAACCACGCTCTACCTTTGCACTCACACTCTCAATCTCACGCTATGCCTAAGATCTCTTGACTCACCACTTGTACGAATCCCACGCACAAGCACACTCTTTCTTTCTTACACACAATATGAAGTTTCATCACACACCCCTTACCATTAGCCTAAACAAAACGAGTTATTTAAACTAAGATAAGGAAGTTCTCGTGTATATTATTTCCATTCGATTAGGAAAACAATATACACTTAATCTTTTACAAATCTTTCCAAATAAACGATTATATGCATACTTAAATATTCTAGGAGAATCTTGATTATCTTCATCTTGATTTTAGCACTCTTTTGATGATCTTCTCCTAAAATACAACACACAGCTGTCTTCAATTTAGACGCACAAGATCTGTGCACTCCTTCCGTAAATAGATTGCTCAACCAGTTGTTTAATGTCAGTGACTTTGTCAAGTCGCCGACTTGACTTGCAAACATAGGGTCACTGACTCTGGAACCATCAAAACTCAATCTTCCATCTTCTAACAAATTCCCCCTTTTTGATGGTGACAAACAACCTGTTCTAATAAAAACTATCCAGCATACAAAAACAACATAGTAGATAGAGCAAAGCACAAAAACCTTTAAAAAGTTCCCCCTAAGCTTAGTAACCACATGATGTCAGTATTTTGATCCCCCTTATGAATCTATTCCCACGGTTATTTCCCCCTTTTGGCATCATAAAAAAGATTGCTAAATCAAGAAAAGAAATCAGAGGCAACCATAGAAACTTAAAGCATAATATCAAAACAATCATAGAGAGTCATCCACCATGGCAAAAGAAAAGTACGATGCAGACACACACAATCCAGAAGTACGTTACAACCAAATTGAACTAAAGAAGTCTTTTTAAAGTGGAGGAATAATATGGCAGGGATAAAAAGAGAGGGATAGAGAAGGTCATGAGTGCACGACAGTCACTGACATCAGGCTCCAAAGTCATTGAGCCTCTCATCTAATGCATCCAACTTTGACAGTGCGTTGTCGACCATATTCTGAAGCTTTTCCATCATTCCCTTTAGAATCATGTTCTGCTCTCTGATTTCCTTCAACTCATCGTTTGCTGGAGCAGACTTCACATCCTCTTCCAGATTTCCCTTGTCACTGACCTCAGATGTCTTCGATACCCACTGTCCATCAACCCAGTTCCATCTAAACTTTCTGATCATCTCCTTGTTGAGAATTCTAGTGTTGAGGACATCAGCACGGCTGTCCACATAGACCTTATGCTCATACATCATAAGAGCAATCAGCATCCCATAAGGAAGAGCTTGCTTGGCAGTTTCAAGCACATGCTTCATGTGAAGCATCATTAGACTTGGCATGTTAATTTTCTTCCCTCGAATGATCTTGTCCATGACCAGCAGACCTTGAATAGAGGCAGCATTCCTCTTGGGTTCCCTTGGCAGCAAGTTGCTTATGAGGTAATTGAACATCACCTTTTTCTCTATTCCCATCTTGTTGACCAGATAAGGGCTAGTGAAGTTATCATCACTGTCAGTGACAGTTTTGATGATTTCACGTTCATCAACCCCTTCAGGCCAACCTCCTTTGTAGTACTCAGCAAAGCCTTCATGAGGAATCTCCAGAATGTCACTGACATCCTTTCTTGTAAAGGAGTACGTCTTCTTGTCAACAGTGTACCTTCCTATGGTCATATTTCCTGTATCTTCAATCACCAAATTCTCATAAAACATCTTAACCATCAGCGGGTTGTACTCATGTTCTCCCTGAACTAACTTGTCCCATTTTTGCTTTTTCAACCACTCAATGACCTTTGTCAGTTTGAACTCTATCATAAAATTCTCATCCCACAACAGATCCTTAGTGAATTCCCTGGATGACATATCAATGTTCACACTCGCTTTCTTACTCTTTTTACTGGATCCAACTGCAGACTTGGGAGATCTTCCCCTTTTCTTTCTAGTGACTCTCTAAGAGAAGGATGAGTCACCTCCTTCTGAGGCAGCCTTAGGAGTTTCCAACCCCTTGCCCTTTTTAGCTTTAAGAGCCATTGTAGAGGCTCTAGCACTAGAAGATCTAGTCTTAGGGAGAAAGGGAGGGGGCATTTCTATTTCATCATCCTTAAGCAACTCAGAGTCATCAAAAAGATCTTTTTCTAAATTTCTCTTAACAGACTCTCCATACTTGGCTTTCTTAGATATCAGAATAGGATCAGAGGGTGTACCTTCTTCATAATTTTCTGTTGTGCCCTTGTGAGAGGGATCCCTGTCGGTTTTCTTGACAACATTCTCCACATCAGCGTCAAGGTCAATGACCTTTGAGGAGTCATTGACAGTATTTCCTTGAGAAGATAGTCGTTGAGTCTCCTTTTTTCCAGCCTCTTCTTCTTCTTCTTCTCCAAAACATCCGATTACATTCTCTGTTTTCTCAAACTCCATTGACTCCATAGTTGGGGTCTTTGCTCTCTCTTCCTCTACAATCTATGGGTTTGGGGATTTAGGTAAAGAGGATTCACCAGTTTCTGGAAAAACCATTGGTTGCGCCGTTTGGCGCGTTTTTCCAAACACTGGTGAAGCGATTAGGGTTTCAGTTTCGATTTGAGAAGGAGGGATTTGGGGTTTTTCAGAGGTAGTAGGGGATGAGGGCGTTGATTTCGGAAGAGAAGGGCTTGGATCTTGGTTTTGTGGAGGAATAAGGTTTTGGGATGGAGGTTCCATGGCGGTTGGTGGGACAGTGGAGGAAGACGATTCTCCAGATAAAAGGGCTCGAAGAAAATCGTCGCCAAAGAGGGCGAGAATCTTCTTCTTTGTCGATTCAGGGTTGTCGATTTTGGTCTTGGGAGAAGTGGGGACGTCAGAGTTGGATGGGGAAGCCATTGAAGAAGGATGAAGGTTTGAGGGTTTTGGGTTCGAGAGAGAGAAAGAAGAAGTTGAGAGAGAGAGAGTGAAGAGGATTTGAGAAGAGCGTACCTTTTTGGTTTGACGGTTGGGCATAATAAAGAAATCCACTTCCATCATTAAGGAAGTTGTCAAATCACAAGATCTTCTCTTTCCTCCCTTTTGAACACACTTTCCAATTTCAAAAGATACTGCTAAGCCATAATCTTTTCCTCGCACCAGAAATCGCCGTCATTGACCTTGAGCACGTCGGTGACTCTTATCACAAAAACTGTTTTCATCTTATGTTCATGACATTTGTCCACACATGACTTTCTCTTTTAAGAACTTACTTGGCATTGGGATTGCACAGGGAGTGCCAAAACAAACCAAGTATGAGAACAATATTTTGGAAGATTTGTCGATCATGATGATAAGTCTCCGTTTCATAATGAAATTTAAAATGGGCTCATAGAGACTCTCAAAACATGATAGGTTAGGGACAAGCTTTAGAATCAACCATCATTTGGGCTTGTAATGAGGGTTAAGATCATCAAATTGATTCTCTTGGGCTGAAACAGAGAGCTCAAAAAGGTTGCACACACACTGTTTGTAGTAAAAGTCATCGACAGTCAAATGCATGGGGTTTCCTAGATATGATGTCTATCAAGTATGTTCAAGAATTACACCATAAAAGTATGACTTCAAAACATATGTAAAGCAATCAATTCTAGCCAATCATTGAGGGAAGTTATGTAGGGAAATAGATCATTGGAGAGAGATCATACCTAATTCCATGCGGAGTTGTTCAAAGGATTCACGATTCAAGGCCTTTGTGAAGATGTCAGCTCTTTGATCACTTGTTCTACAGAATTCCATAGTGACCATGCCCTTTTCCACACAATCTCGAAGAAAGTGATGCCTTATTTCAATGTGTTTTGTCTTTGAATGTTGCACCGGATTCCTTGAGATGTTGATTGCACTGGTGTTGTCACATAGTATAGGCACTGACCCACACTGCACACCATAGTCACTGACTTGTTGCTTAATCCACAAGAGTTGTGAACAAAATGCTGCAGCTGCAATATACTCTGCTTCCGCCGTTGATAGAGCCACTGAATTTTGCTTTCTAGAACCCCATGACACAAGACAAGGCCCAAGAAATTGAGCCATCCCTGAAGTGCTTTTTCTATCAACTCGATTTCCGGCAAAATCAGCATTTGTGTACCCGACAAGCTCAAAATCAAATTCTCTTGGATACCATAAACACATATTGTCAGTTCCCTTAAGGTAGCGAATGATTCTTTTAACAGCTTTCAAGTGGGACTCTCTTGGATCGACTTGAAACCTAGCACATAGACAAACTCCAAACACAATATCCGGTCTGCTTGCAGTGAGGTAGAGCAATGACCCAATCATACCCTGATACATAGTAGCATTGACTTCTGGATCTTTGTAATCTTTTCCAAGTGAGGTAGTCGGTGACATGGGAGTATCAAATGGTTTAGCATTTTCCAGTCCGAGCTTCTTAACACATTCTCTAAGATATTTCTGTTGATGAACTCGAGTCCCATCCTCACTTTGAACAACTTGAAGTCCCAAAAAGAACTTAAGCTCGCCAACCATACTCATCTCAAATTCACTAGACATGAGGTCAGCGAACTTCTTCACTAGCTTATCATCTGTTGAACCAAAGATGATGTCATCGACATATACTTGAACAACTAGTGTGTGACTTCCTTCTCTTAAAAAGAACAGAGTCTTGTCAACTTTTCCTCGAACATATCCATGTTGAATCAAAAACTGAGCCAAACGATCATACCAAGCACGCGGAGCTTGCTTCAATCCATAGAGTGCTTTGTCCAGTTTGTAGACATGATCCGGGTGGGCGACATCTTCGAAACCTGGAGTCTGTTCAACATACACTTCTTCTTTTAGATATCCATTCAAGAATGCAGTCTTGACATCCATTTGTTGAAGCTTGAACCCATGATGAGCAGAATAGGCAATGAGCAATCGAATCGCCTCAAGACGAGCCACTAGAGCAAACGTCTCATCATAGTCAATGCCCTCCTGCTGATTGTATCCCTTAACTACCAGCCTTGCTTTATTTCTGACCACATTTCCTTCATCATCCAGCTTATTTCTGAACACCCATCATGTTCCAATTACAGATCTTCCCTTTGGTCTTGGAACCAAGTGCCAAACCTTATTTCTTTCAAACTGAAAAAGTTCCTCTTGCATGGCACTGACCCAATCAAAATCTTTCAACGCTTGTTCAACATTCTTAGGCTCCAACGTTGAGATGAAAACATTGAAAGCAAAGAAATTATTCAGAGAAGATCTAGTTTGCACACCTTTTGAGAAATCAGTGAGTATGTTAGTGACAGGATGAGCACTTTTCTGTTGATAGTTTCTAATTTGTATCTCTGTGAGGTCGCTGACTTGAGTCTGAGGTGTCTTTTCTGAATCTTCTTCTAAGTTCTCCATGCTTGAGCTTCTTTCAGGAGTTTTCTCATTATCAGACTCACTATCGCTTGAGTTTTGACTCTGACTCCTTCTCCCAGTATTATCTGCGTCGGTGACTTTTGTGTTGTCACTAATTGTTGATTCTTTCGTAGAAATAGGAAGAGAGTCGTCTTGAACCATAAAATAACCTTGATCACCATCATCAAGATCTTCAATCATCGATCCTCCCATAGTGTTTTCATCAAACACCACATGAACACTTTCTTCAATTCTTCTTGTCCTTTTATTGAACACTTTGTAGGCTTTGCTATGAGGAGAGTAACCTACAAAAGTGCCAACATCACTTCTTGGATCAAACTTTCCCAAACTGTCTTTGCCGTTGTTGTGAACATAGCATTTGCATCCAAAGGTGCGCAAGTGGGCGACACTGGGCTTAACTCCTCTAAGCAATTCATATGGAGTTTTTCCAAGAAGTGGACGAAGCATAGCTCTATTCATCACATAGCAAGATGCATTTATGGCTTCACCCCAGAAACTTCTTGGAAGACCACTTGAAATGAGCATAGACCGTGACATGTTTTCCAAGGCACGATTCTTCCTCTCGACAACGCCATTCTGTTGAGGAGTTCTTGGAGCTGAGAAGTTGTGACTTATGCCATTTTTCTTGCAAAAGGACAGAAATTCAGAGCTATCGAATTCTGTTCCATGATCTGATCTGATTGATACCAGTGTAACTTCAAGCTTTTTCTCAACAACCTTCACCCATGCTTCAAATTCTTCAAAAACCTGATCTTTAGAAGATAGAAAAATAGTCCAAGTATACCGTGAGAAGTCATCGACAATGACAAAAATATAGCTATTTCCTCCTCGACTTTGAACACGCATAGGACCACATAAATCAATATGAATGAGTTCCAAAGGTCTAGTAGTACTTACCTCCTTTTTGGATTTGAAGGATGACTTTACTTGCTTACCTCTCACACAGGTCTCACAAACTTCATGCTTATTTGGAACAATCTTAGGCAGTCCTCTGACCAATTCTTGCTTATGAAGCTTGTCAAGAAGTTGAAAGCTTGCATGACCAAATCTCTTGTGTCAGAGGTCAGCGACATCTGTAACTGTTCTAAGACACAATTTTTCTTCAGGCTCAAAACAGGGGTCCACCTTATACAGATTGTTTTCACATACCCCTTTCAGAAGAATCTTGCCTGAACTGATTTCTTGTACGTGACATCCATTCTTATCAAACACAACTTGATATTTTCCATTAGCACAGATTTGAGAGGCACTCAATAACTTGAAACTTAGATTGTCAACAAGATTCACATTGTCTATGGTTAGCTTATCTGAAAGTCTTACCATACCTATACCTGAAATACCACCTTTACTGTTGTTTCCGAAGGTAATCTTACCTCCCTTGTATTCTTGAAGTGAGACGAAATCCCTGGGATCTCC
This sequence comes from Fallopia convolvulus, assembly GCA_964016875.1. NCBI lineage: Eukaryota > Viridiplantae > Streptophyta > Magnoliopsida > Caryophyllales > Polygonaceae > Fallopia > Fallopia convolvulus. The sequence goes on along the minus strand of OZ024731.1, from coordinate 37,566,777 downwards.
CGACATATGAGTTGAGCATGCACTATCAATGAACCAGGGTTCCTGGTCGCCCACTTCAAGTTGTATTGAAACAATTAGTTCTTACGAACCCAGAGTTGTTTGACTCCTCTGGGTTTGGCAACATAAACAGTCTTTGAACAGCATTTGTCACAACTAGCACACACAGACCCTGAAGGACAGTCAGTGACAAGAAATTTGTCACGACTAACACTCAGAGTCTGTGACCTTGCATTTTCATCATCTCTTGCCTTCTTGTGACAATCATGTTGATAGTGACCAGGCTTGCCACAATACCAACATGTCCTGTGAGACTTTAGGGCAACGTATTTGTTGTAGCCCGGATAGATGGGTTTGTTGTTGATGCGAGATTGAAAGTCAATTTGTGAGGGAGCCGAGTTCTGAACTTGTCTTTTCCATATGTTGTGCACCTTTTGATCAGGATACCACTGTTGCTTCCCTTTATCAAACTTATCCACCACATGTGTAGAACAACTTGCATTGTCACTACACATAGGGGTTTTGCCTTTAGATGCGAGGGGAGGAGCCTTGGTACCCTGAGTATTAGGTGCACAAACAAAGCCAATTCCAGATCCGTCTACCTCCTTCACAAACTTCCTTTTGTAGTCATTTCTCACCTCTTGGGCCTTTTAAGCAACAAACTCATCCAACCATTTCTTTCTTTTGGTCTCATCTTCGATTGTAAATTTTTCTAACTCACTAGATAACTTAGCATTACCCAGTCTGAGCATGAGTCTTTCACCTTCTAGATCAGTGACATGTTTTTCTAAGTCATTGACTTGTTTTTGCAAGTCAGTGACTTGGATCTTTGATTCTGAGCATGATTCACAGGTTACTGACTTAGGAGATGAAATCTTTTCAAGTTCGATTGCTTTAGAGGACCAGTGTTTGTTATCATCGAAGAGATTGGAGATAGTTTCTTCATTATCTTCCAACTTTTCTCTTAACTCAGTTACCTGAGTTCCAAGCTTTTCAATGATAGCAACCAACTGTTCTCTAGATTTTTTGACAAAAGAGAAGAAAGTTCAGAGTCATTTACCTCTTGGTAAGATTTATCTTCGATGGCCATGCAGCATTTTCCTATTGCTGGTGCCATCTCATCGTCATCATCAGACATGTCCCAAGTTGCCATCATACTTTTACATGTTTCTCCACTTTTTCTTTTAGGACAGTGTTTGGCAAAATGTCCTTTACCTTGACATTGATAGCAAATAATATCCTTCATGTCCTTTCCTTCCTTGATCGATTCAGGAGCCTTCGAGGGAGCCTTGTTACGATTCCACAGTCTCTTCATAGCTTTAGAGATGAGAGCCACATCCTCATCTACTCCATCAGTGTCATCGTCTCCTTGAGCTAAATCAAAGGCTCTTTCAACCTTGAGAGCAATGTTCTTTACTTTCTCTTATTCGAGTCTGTCAACTCTTCTTTGCTGAATGCCTCCATACATGGTGAGTTGTCCAACATGGTCTTCCAAGGTCAGCGACTTGGTTTCTTTTTGAGTGAGAAGGGACGAAGCAATGCCGTCCCAACTTTTTTTCAATCCAGAGATCAATTTGTTCGTTTGCTTCCACTGAGGAAGTTTCTCTCCCAGAAATTCCAGTTGGTTGACAAGAGTCTGGAATCTCGAGTGGTAATCACGGAGAGACTCACCCTTTCCTTGAAAAATATTTTCATATTCTCTTTCGAGACTTATGATCCTATCTTTCTTCACATCCTCATTCCCTTGATGAAGTCTTTTTAGAGCATCCCAAATTTCCTTTGCAGTCTTGTACCCGATGACCTTTTTGAGGTCACCATCGGTGAGAGCATGATGAAGAACCTTCTTTGCTCTAGCATTCTTTTCAAGTTTCTTGAAATCAACATCATCGTACTCAGCAGTGATTTTTTCTGTTTTTCCATCCTCTCCAAGAAAGGTTTCCCGAACTAACTCAATCACTTTCCACAGCAAACCGTCTAGAGAGAAGATATGGGTTTTCATTTGTTCAACCCACCAATCGTAATCACCGACTTTGAGGATCGGAGGCTTCCAAAAGGAGTCATTCACAGAGGTGTTGGTGGACGTCATTTTCCTGCTGAAAAAATACTAAAAACACAATCTAGAGCCAGGCTTTGATACCAATTGTAGGATCGTTAGTACTAGGACGAGTCGGTGACTCCTACGAAGTCGTCGACTTTGAGTAATAATGCAGCGGAACAATCAAGCAGTAAAATAAACGTTACCAATGGTCACTGACAAGTGATGTATAGTGGAAACTCTTCGTAAACCAACTAGTTTACTAAGAGAAAAACCACTCTCTTCCAAGTTTATCACTTGGTCGGATTTCAAGAGTCCTTAGACTCGCTCTATTGATTTCTTGAGTGATTACAAAGCTCTCCCGTGTACAAGAATGAATCCCACACCCTTGAACCACGCTCTACCTTTGCACTCACACTCTCAATCTCACACTATGCCCAAGATCTCTTGACTCACCACTTGTACGAATCCCACGCACAAGCACACTCTTTCTTTCTTACACACAATATGAAGTTTCAGCACACACCCCTTACCATTAGCCTAAACAAAACGAGTTATTTAAACTAAGATAAGGAAGATCTCGTGTATATTATTTTCCATTCGATTAGGAAAACAATATACACTTAATCTTTTACAAATCTTTCCAAATAAACGATTATATGCATACTTAATATTCTAGGAGAATCTTGATTATCTTCATCTTGATTTTATCACTCTTCTTATGATCTTCTCCTAAAATACAACACACAGCTGTCTTCAATTTAGACGCACAAGATCTGTGCGCTCCTTCCGTAAATAGATTGCTCAGCCAGCTGTTTAATGTCAGTGACTTTGTCAAGTCGCCGACTTGACTTGCAAACATAGGGTCACTGACTCTGGAACCATCAAAACTCAATCTTCCATCTTCTAACAAGAGATGTTACAATTTGTGACCTCCTTACCCTTTCTTTCGAATTTGATCATGGCAGATGATAGATTTTAGCCTATAGTTTTTATGGCCGAATAATTACTCCCAAACCGGCAAAAAATTCTCTACAAAATTTTTGAGCAGGTTTGAATTGGCCTTGGGAACCAATGCTTGCAACCATCACAGCATCCATCTCTTCTTCTATTTATTGCAGTCTCTCAAAGACCTCTACGCACTCTGACTTTCAAATTCTCTCTATCCAGGTATAGCCCCTTCTCCTCTTTATGTACGTTTTTTCTTTTTTCCTATTCTTCTTTCTTCTTGTCAATGGATGATTCTGAATCTTCTACTATCTCTGATTTCCACTACTCCAAAACAAACAAAACCTGGACCATCACAAAAACTTAAATCTTGCCGACTTCCCAACACCACGTGAGCAACTCCGTAGATCCTTATTCTTCCTATTTCTATGTAGAATTTCCTTCCTCCAAAATCCTCGTTCTCACCATTAGTCAAGAATTTCCTCAAAATCCTTGAGATGTCCCCTAGCCAACTCCTCAAAATCCTTGTTGTTCTGTCATATTAACGCTTTTGTCCAAGAATATCAAGACATTGATCACTTTTTTCTCGTAGTTTACGTCAAAGCGCTGCAGCCTCGATATATCTCTTCTCATATTGAGGATCAGATTTATGCACTACCTTCGGCTGAAAAATCTTTTCCAAAACTCTTAAAACACCGTGTCGATACTTTCGAACTCCTTCATTCCGATATGTCAAGTAAATAAACCATATATGTCTTTTGTCTTTTGCTTGCAATTTTATTCTTCAGTTACACCTTTCTTCAAAACTTAGGCGCCATGACCACGAGATCTGAAACAGTGGTTTCTACCCTTGAATGAGTCAAATCTAGGAAGAAGAGAAAAATAGAAATGACCCTCACTATTGTTGATGCTTGATGCATCAAAAACTAACCCGCAAGCGAACGGGGTCAATCGTAGTACCTCAAGTGTCGATCCCACAAGGACCAATGTAATATCAATTGTAACTCTACTAGTAAATTAGGCCAAAAATATAAGAAATAATGGAAATCTATATCTAAGAGAACTAATAAAGCAAATAAAAGGGATAAAAACTATGGGATAGATGTGTATAAGATTAAGGATCACCACATCAATGTTTCAATAAATAAAATTATACTATGCTTGAATTTATTTTGAAGGACCAACTATCTAAAGTAAACACTACCTCCTCTCGGATGAATAATATATGTACCTAAACTCGACTAGCAGTCACTCTCGCACTAGGCAAGTTTAATTTAGATCCTTTGGGATCTTTACAGACTAGGGAAAAATAAAGTCAGCATCCGCTCTCGCGCTCCGCTGAAATTACTCAAACCCTAATACAACTACGATAGTTAGGAAATCACACAAGAGAACTTAAGTCGCTCTCGCGCAAATAATTCTCAAGTCCAATCCTAGGGATCTAACATGAACAAGCAATATATTCAATTAATCAATCTCCTATTATTGTTATCTCCTCTCGGTCTCAAACCCTAATAGGAATCCTATATGCGTAAAACAAATAGGGCATAATGCAACCTATGATCATATCAAATATATTTCAGTCCAGGCAAAGAATATAACTTTTATTAAATACACATTGAATGGATCACCAAAATCCTAGAACTAGGAATTTAGCCAAACATGATTGAAGACATAATCACAATAGATAAATGTTGGGCCCAAAAGAATCACCAGTCGGACCGTCCGCCCAGTCCATCACGGTTAGGCCCAAAGGTGAAACCAGGATCACGAAGATCGCTGTCCAGATCGGAAAACTCGGCGGTTGAAGCTCGAGAGTAACTTCCCAAAGAATGGAGCTGGAGACATGGGAAAGTGGAGCCACGAAGAGGGAAGTTGGAACCGGAAGTAGAACTTAAATAAGGGATTAGCCCAGAAAACAGGGGGTATTCGAAAATCATTGTAAACGAGCTATTGTAATCCTCAACTTTCTTCAATAGAAACGATTGCTTCGATCATTGAAATTGTGTAGATCGGTTAGATTTCTCCCACTAGTTCGAGAATTTCTCTTTGATTATCACCGGTCGGAAATTGACCAAAACAATTTGGCGCCCACCGTGGGGCCCTAGCCGGTTTTCGCTCGCTCTTTCGATCAAAGCAGGAACATTCTCGCTCGAAGAAGTTGACGAACTCATAGCCATCCTCTCCCACAAACGGAGGAGAAGGGGGAAGCCATGGCGGCCGCCTCGAAAAGGATGTCGTCGACGGCACCCCCGAGGAGGTCCAAGACCTGCGCAGCGTTGTGAACGAGTTCGCAACCAAGATATCTGCCCTGCAGCAGGATATGGTTAGTCAGAAGGATCGCAGCCAGACACACATGGACTACATCACGCAGCTCACTACGGAAAATGCAAACCTCCGCGAACAACTGCAAGCAGCCTCGGTGTCGCACGGTGGATCCCATCCGACCGTAATTGTTCGGGAAGCCACTTCCCGCCTCAACCTAGGGGAAGCCTTCAACTCGCAAATCGGAGGGCCATCCCCCACAGTGAATATGGCCACACCGGCAGCCACCCTTCCAGGAGTGCCTGGCACCCAGACGCCAGGGAACCGAACTGCAGGGACGGGAGTCTTCCACCCCCAATACAGCGAAGGATCCGGGAGACAGGTACCCCCCACTGAACCTTTCATGGAAGTACTTTTCAATAAGTATATGCAGGAACGGCTCAAAGGGCTCGAAGATAAGATCGCCCAGATACCTAGAGTACCGCCGCCCCTTGAGAAAGAAGCTTTGGATGGCTACGACGAATCCCCCTTTGCGACCCCAATTGCTAGTGTGGACATCCCAAAGAGATTCACGGTCCCAGCAGTCCCCAACTATGACGGGACAGGGGACCCTGACGAGCACGTGGCCATCTTCAAACAGAAAATGATGACCAGCTCGATACCGAGCTCGATACCGCGGGAATCCAGAGAAGCAATCATGTGCAAAGGGTTCGATGCCACCCTGTCCAGCGCCGCCCTCATCCTTCGCAGGACTGGTGGATACCTTTCAGATGCAGTTCGCCAATAGTAGAAAACTCATGAAACAGTCCAATGACCTGTACCGAGTGGCCCAAAGACCGGGAGAATCCCTACGTGCCTTTTTGAACAGGTTCAACCGGGAGAAGGTAGCAATACCGCTCTGCGACGCGCCCACGTCAATAGAAGCCTTCCGAAGAGGCCTGCTGCCCCACATCGAGCTCTACAGGGAACTCACTAAATACCCGTGCAATAGCTTCGAGGACGTCCAAGTGAAGACTCTGGCGCACCTCCGGCTCGAGGAGGACGAAGTTCCCGTGCGAGCCGCCTCAGTCTTCGACAGGGTCGAAAGAAAGGCCTCCTCCGACCAGCGAAGAGAGCGCCGAGGGCAACCATATCCAAAAAACAGGACCGAGGTACCCGGAGTCCACAGGGCAGGAGTCAGACAGCCGGGCGGAAAGAAAGATGCGCCCAATCGGCCAAAGGTTCACGAATATAACCTGGGTTTAGGGAACGCCGAGATCGTGAAGGGCCTGGAGAGATTCGGAGATCGCATCAGATGGCCGAAAAAGGCGGAAAACCCGAATCCAAGAAGGATAAGACTAAATGGTGTGAATTCCACGAAGACTATGGCCATGAGACGGACGAGTGCTTCGCCCTCAGAAAAGAGTTGGCATACTTACACTCAAGAGGTCTGCTGTCAGAGATCTCCGCTAACCCCAGTATGCCCGCCAGCCAGAATCTGACCGAGCCCATGGATATTCCGTCATCTCCAGAATACGCCAAAGTAGTCAACGTCATCAGCGGTGCATGCGATATTTGTGGTGTCACCTATTCGGCAGCCAAGCGCCACGCTCGGGGACACCTAGAAGGACCGCTGGTAGCAATCATCCGCCAATCCGATGGGCGTCCGGGAGATACCATCACCTTCAGGGACTTGGATTCGGTTGGCCTAGTGGGGCCTCATCACGACGGTCTGGTCATATCTTTGTCGGTGGGAAACGTACTGATGAGGAGGATCCTTATCGACACCGGAAGCTCCACCAACATGATCACACTTGACGCCCTCAAAGAGATGGGGCTGAAAGAGGAAAGTATCCTCAGAAAATCAGTAGAGCTAGTGGGATTCAGTGGAGAAATTGCCCACACTTTGGGAGAAATCACCCTCCCCACTTACGCTAAAGGGATCAACTTGCAAGTCAGATTCTCCGTGCTCGACTGCCCGTCCTGCTACAACATCATCATGGGACGGCCTTGGATCCACGACATGAAAGCGGTCCCCTCCTCTTATCACCAGACCATAAAGTTCCCCACACCATGGGGAGTAAGAGAAATTAAGGGAGACTAGAGGCTAGCCAGAGAATGCTATAAGTCCGCCTTGAAGGCGAACGTCGCACACACCGCATAGCAATTACAAGAAGCCAAAGGGCCCGCGCCAAAAGTGGACCCCGAGGCCGATAAGATCGAGGAGGTCATCCTCGACAAGCAGAAACCCGAGCAAACCGTACGGATCGGGAAGGACTTGTCTCCAGAGAAGAAAGCCGAGTTAGTCAGCTTCCTCAGGCAACACAGCAACAGTTTCGCTTGGTCGCATGAGGATATGGTTGGAATCGACCCCGCCGTCATCACGCACCGATTGAATGTGGATTCTCGCCATCCCCCAGTTAAACAGAAGAGAAGAAAGTTCGCACCTGAGCGGAACCTAATTGTGGACGAGGAAGTACAGAACCTACTCCTGACAGGGAAGATCAAGGAAGTGAAATACCTGGAATGGCTGGCGAACGTCATGGTGGTGAGCAAGAAAAATGGCAAGTGGAGAGTCTGCATCGACTTCACGGATCTTAACAAAGCCTACCCGAAGGATTCGTTCCCCCTTACGCACATCGATGCCATGGTAGACGCCACGGCCGGCCACGAGATGCTCACCTTCATGGATGCCTTTAGCGTCTACAATCAGATTCGAATGCATCAAGAAGATCAAGAGATCAGGAGAAAACCTCGTTCATTACCAGCCTGGGTACCTACTGCTACAAGGTAATGCCCTTCGGACTCAAGAACGCAGGAGCCACTTACCAGCGGCTGGTCAACCGTATGTTTCAAAGGCACATCGGCAGGACAATGGAAGTCTACATCGACGATATGCTAGTAAAGTCCAAACAAGCTGTGCACCATATCCAGCACTTGGAAGAGGCCTTCGAGATCCTGGACAGCTACCGTATGAAGCTGAACCCAACCAAATGCGCGTTTGGAGTAACCTCGGGACGCTTCCTCAGTTTCATGGTCACCCAGCGCGGGATCGAGGCTAGTCCTGATCAAATTCGAGCCATAGAAGCCTTGCGATCACCAAGATGTGTAAAAGATGTGCAAAAACTGACCGGGAGAGTGGCAGCCCTAAATCGCTTCATCTCGAAGTCATCCGACATGTCCCGCTTGTTTTACGATGTGTTACGGAAAAACAAAAGATTCGAGTGGACTCCAGCCCATGAGACAACCTTCTAGCAGCTCAAACACTACTTGTCCAACCCGACGTTGCTGTCCAAACCTGAGGAAGGCGAGAATCTTCTCTTATATCTGGCGGTGACGGAGATTGCCGTTAGCGGAGTATTAGTACGCGAAGATCAGGGCCGCCAACTTCCCGTCTAATACATCAGCCGTACCTTGCTCGCGGCAGAGACACGCTACTCGCCCTTGGAAAAGCTGGTCCTTGCTTTAGTCATGACTTCCACAAAGTTAAGATCGTATTTCGAATCCCATCCTATAACGGTCCGCACCAATTACCCACTAAAGGCCATACTGAGGAAGCCAGAGATCACCGGCAGAATGGCCAAATGGGCAATACACCTAAGCGGGTTTGACATCGCTTACGAGCCAAAGGCGGCTATCCGGGCCCAGGCGCTGGCAGATTTCGTGGCCGATTTCAGCCCTAAAATGGACGAAGAAGCTAGACAACAAGAAGCCTTCGTGACAGAAGAGGAGTATTCCGGAATCTGGACTCTTCATACAGACGGAGCTTCCAACACCCAGGGGGTAGGAATTGGAGTAGTGTTGAAATCACCCAAGGGGGACAAGATAGCTCAAGTTGTACGGTGTGCTTTCGAAGCCACCAATAATGAGTCAGAATACGAAGCCCTTATACTGGGGCTAACAATAGCCAGAGACTTGAATATCAGAGAAATAGAAGTGAAGTGCAATTCGATGCTAGTTGTGAACCAGTTTCTGGGAATCTTCACTACCAAAGACACCAGGATGGCAGCATACGCGAGGAAAGTCAAGGAAATCATGCGATCGTTCGAGAACTTCACCATCCAACAAGTCCCCAGAGAGGAGAATGCACAGGCAGACGCTCTGGCCAACATGGCCTCCGCTCTAGATCTCGAAGAATTCACATCAGTTCCCCTAATCCATGTGCTAGCTCCAGCAATCGGACGAGGAGCTGACTTGGCAGAACAAGAAACTTGGGACAGCCCGGCGACAGCCGAGAACGAAGAACGTGAGATCAGAGGGAATAACCATACCCCGAGGATACTCGCCAACAAAGATCTTGAGAGGCGGGATATGCCCTGTGAAGAAGATCCCCAAGAGGCAGGAACGCCGGGCGACACCAATCCCATGACCGGCACTCCGAGTACTTCCCAAGAACTAGAATGTTGGACGGAACCTTATCTACGGTGGCTCGATCATGGACCGTTGCCGTCCGAGAAGTCCGAGGCAAGAGCGCTACGGATGAGAGCCACCCGATACAGCACAAAAGACGGTGTCTTATTCAAGCAATCCGCAGTAGGAACCTCACTCCGCTGCGTCACAAAAACAGAAGTGCCCAGGATACTCAAAGAATTACACGAAGGAGAGTGCGGGAACCACTTCGGAGGGCGCAGCCTCTCAAACAAAGCTCTCAACCTGGGGTACTACTGGCCTACCATGCGTCAAGACGCCGTAGAATACTCTCAGAAATGCGAGGCTTGCCAGAAGCACGCTCTAACTCTTCACCAACCACTAGAACCGCTGCATCCAACGCTAACCCCGTGGCCCTTCATGAGATGGGGGATGGATATCGTAGGGAAACTGCCGCCATCTCCAGGACAACGAGTATTCTTCCTAGCGGTGACAAATTATTTCTCCAAATGGATCGAGGCTGAAGCATACAAGGAGATTAAGGAATCCCATGTGGTGGCTTTCATCAAGAAGCATATTATCTGCCGCTTTGGGATACCCTCAGAAATTGTCTGCGATAATGGATCACAGTTCATCGGAAAGAAGACCCGTGATTATTGTCGACAGTGGAACATCGACCTAGTAACTTCCACCCCCCGCTATCCACAGGCCAACGGACAAGCAGAATCCAGCAATAAGGTTATTATCAATAACCTCAAGAAACGACTGGTGAAGGCCAAGGGATGCTGGGCCGATTAATTGCCGTACGTTCTGTGGGCCGACAGAACTACCCCGAAAGCCTCCACCGGACAGTCCCCTTTCTCCTTGGTATACGGATATGAGGCAGTAATATCGGCCGAGGTCACTGTACCAACTGCGCGGTATGGGTTGCAAACACCCGATCAGAACGCCGCGGAACTAGCAGCCAACCTCAATACCCTGGAAGAATTGAGAGAAAGAGCCCGACTGCGCCTGGCCAGGCACCAACAGCAAGTGGCCCGAAGTTACAACAAGAACGTACGGATTAGAGCCTTTGCCATTGGTGAATGGGTCCTTCGAAAGGTATTCCTGAACACTGCCGAAATAAATGCAGGGAAGCTCGCCCCTGCGTGGGAAGGACCCTACAGGATAGTCGGCATCACCGGACAGGGAGCCTACCGACTAGAGGCTAAAGATGGAAAATCCGTCCCGCGTAGCTGGAACGCCACGCACTTACGAAGATACCACTTCTAGAAGAGCAATCAAGTCGCCAGAAACGGCCAAATAAACCCAACTAAGATATAAACTATGGTACGAGTTCACTTGGATAGATTCAATCAGGTAAGCGTTTTTCCAAACATGTGTGTTACCTATCTCCAAATAAAGAATTAACGATAGAAAATAACAGAAAAATCCTCTCGAAGGAGTTACTCTCGGCAGCCATCGCCAAGAAAGAGAAACCCTAGAAAGCGGAGAAGAAAACAGAAATAAAGTGATAAAGCGGTAACAAGCCTTCCAAAAAATTGTGACTACTCTACTTATATTCCAAACGACGTTTTTTTTACAAGCTTAGTTACAGGGTACAGGAAGTAATCTCCTAGACGCTCGCTATCCGGCAGATTCGCCGGCCACAAGCAACGTTGAAAGGCCGCTTCGCAAAAGCTCGCCAGTCGGCAGTACGGAGTAAGATCCCGCGTCGCCAGTTCCAATAGAAAACACCAGATTATCGACGACGATTGTCAGGGCATTGCAGAAAATGATGGATCTCGTCCTTCGCGCGCCTTCAGGCAGGTAATCCCTTTCGACCAGCAGGGGCTTGAAAATAGAAAATCAAGTCACCCATAACCCTGGTTAGGGTTCTCCTCACCTTTTAAAGCCATAGCTATGCATCTCCTAAGCACTCAGCCTTTTGTAGGGGCTACGTGAACACCGATCGGCACGAAGCAGAGAAGCATCTGCACGAACGCCAGCAAAAAAACACAAGCAAAACACAACAGAGCAGAAGCATAACGATAAATAAACGCCCCCGCCCCGTGACGGGGGGCAAAACGTCAAACAAAGTATTCGTGGCCTCGCCACCATCCGAGAAACCCTCACCAGACGCCCGATAAACGGCACGCCAGTGAGGTACTACTTGTCTTCTACTGACTTCGTTCCCAAAAAGCAAAAGGAAATTTTTACAAATGGCCTAAGCCGCCAGACTTCTTCACACCCGTAGAATCATCATGCAGGGTTTCTAGACACGCCCGTCTCCTCCATCTGCTCTCCGCCTTCCGGGTTCGCCTGCCCTATCGCCGCCGACGGGGAGCCCAACAGGGAAGCAATGCGAGCCGAGGGCACGCCGCCAAGCAAAGCGTCCAAGAATTGCTCGTTGAACTTATCCGCATCCCCAACTGAAAGCTTCCCCGCTTCGAACTCCCTGATGGTCTCCAGTCGCGCCAGCATACTGAAGAAGGCCCCAATATCTTCCGCGACCGCCTTTCCCATAGAAGGCATACTAGCAGCCTTGACCTCAAGCTCCTTCACCCTGGCTTCTTTGGCAGCAATTGTCCGCCCCAGCTCCGCGACACGTGCCTTTGCAGCTACTTCCTCAGCGGCCAAAGCCTTGGCCCGAGCAGCAGACCGCTCTCGCGCTTTGTCAATCTCCTTGCGGTGCTTGGCAACTTCTTACTTCCTTCGCTCGTGCTCTGCAAACTCCTTGTCCATCTCATCAATGAACAAACCAACTTCCTGAAAGAGCTGCATGCACCAAAAAGGGAATTAGAAAATGGCCTCAAGTCGGACATTAACCTTGCCCGCCAAAACGAACAAAACGAGAGACTGGTTACCTTCCAGGCTCCAAAGCCTACCTCGATTGCCATTGCCTGAGCAAAAACGGGGGCCGAATACTTCTTGAAATTAGGGTCCCGGTACCGCTGGAGAGACTGCCAGTCAGAGGACGCGTCATCCTAAAGATCGGGAAAATCATCTTCGCTCCGAGCAGGGCGCTTGCGAGAGATCTTGGGAGCATCTTGTGATTCTCTCTTGACAGTAGGGGCAGCCGGAGGTTTCGTATCGCTGGACCGGGTCTTCTTAAGGATCAGATCTGAAGCAGAAAAGGAAGAGCCCGATTTGCGTGCACGTGTCTCTGAGATGGAAAAGAAAGGAGAGTTAGACACACAACGGCAACATCGCCAGACCATCAAGCAGCAGAGCTTACCCATGGAAGGACCGGAAGCAAGGTTGAAGTCGGCGCAGTAGACATCTTGACAACAGGAAGACAAACCCTGTCACTCTTTTCACCAAAACCTGATGACGTAGCGCTGCCTCCTTCCCCCGAAGATTAGTCTGACGGTTCAGAAAGGGATGCCCCAAACGTCCTCTGTGCGGAAGTCAGCTGGAAAAGCCTTGACAGAACTCTCTCCGAATGGCTCGGCGGCTCGACGTTGTCCGGAATACCTGCAAAATCAAAAGAACAGAGGATGAATAGGAGTTAAGAGGAGATTGCAATTTAACGCAGAAAAAGAACATAAACGTCTTACTAGCGGGGTTCCACTTGTCATGCAAAAACAGACGGCTTTCAGGGGTCACGGACGCTATCTCAACAAAGAAAAAACGGTTTGCCCAACCCTTCCCGTTGACCTTTGTGTTTAAAACAAGAGGCTGGCGAGCAGTTCGAGATTGCAAGATGCGCCTTACCGTAGTAATACGGTAAGCCTGGAGTAAATCAGAAACAGTGAAGTCTACCCCAGCAACTTCTGCCATCTTACTCACCCAAGAAAGGATCTTACAAGCGGAAGGGAGAAGTTGCGCAGGAGAGAGTTTAAACCGGGCCAAAAACTCCAAGACAATAGGAGGAAAAGGGAATCGACCGGAAATGGTAAAAGGAAATTCAAAGAAGCAGACCCAGCCGGGACGAATCCAGTCAGAATGTTCACCCTCAGGACACAAGGCAACTACTCCCCCAGGTAAACCCCCCCTCTAAAAGAACCTGGTGCATTTCCTCTAAACTCATCGTGTTAGGAACCCGGTCACACTCTTGAAGGATGCCCGAAGGCGAGAAACCATGCCTGGAAGATGCTTTCTCCCTTGCCATAGAAAGAGGAGGAAGAACTTAGAAAACGAAGAAGAAGGAAAGAAAAGGAGGGGAAAAGATTCGTACCTCGGGAGAGATCAACAACGGGGCAATGAATAATGAGTACTCTCCGCGAGGCGCAGTAAATATAGCGGATTGACGTCTTTTCGTCTGCCAGAGCAAAACGCGTAGAAAAATCCCAGCCATACATGTGTGAGATTCGAGATAGCCAAGATCCCGGAAACCAACAGATGAAAAAGATCTGGTGAATTCAAATTCATCCAAATCTTTTGGGGCTATTGTTGGGCCCAAAAGAATCACCAGTCGGACCGTTGGCCCAGTCCATCACGGTTAGGCCCAAAGGTGAAACCAGGATCACGGAGATCGCCTTCCAGATCGGAAAACTCGGCGGTTGAAGCTCGAGAATAACTTCCCAGAGAATGGGGCTGGAGACGTGGGAAAGTGGAGTCACGAAGAGGGAAGTTGGAACCGGAAGTAGAACTTAAATAGGGGATTAGCCCAGAAAACAGAGGGTATTCGAAAATCATTGTAAACGAGCTATTGTAATCCTCAACTTTCTTCAATACAAACGATTGCTTCGATCATTGAAATTGTGTTGATCGGTTAGATTTCTCCCACTAGTTCGAGAATTTTTCTTTGATTATCACCGGTCGGAAATTGACCAAAATAATAAACTAATCAAGAATTATTCAATACAAGCAAAGAGTAAGAAAACTTAGCCTTAATTATATAAATAATCCAAATTAAAGGACTAGAGTCTTGAAACAAAAAACAAATCTTCAAATCAACCGACCGAACTCCACGTTAAAAGCCTTCGAACAATACGAAAAACAAACTAAAACCTAAAGCTATGTAAAATTCCAACTCAAAATTAAAGCAAAAACTAATCTATATCCCCCTCTCCATGTACGATATATTGTTATCTATATAAAACATTCACTCCTGGGGACCATGTGGGCCAAATTTATAATGGGCAATGTGCCAAGCCCAAAATAAAACTGAATTGTAACCAGCCCACGCCACCTCCAAATTGTTGTACATGAGACGCGCACCAAACACAAGGATCCGTCTAGACTTTAATTAGCAGATTCGTCTTCTTAAGCTTTCAAATAAATCCCAAAAATTGCCTTTAAAATACCTGAAAAATATTAAAACACGAGTGTAGATTTTGAATGCAAAATAAAATAAATATAAAATATTTAAAATATGCATAAAAATGATCTAAATTAATATGCAACTAGACCCCTAAAATACGACTAAATTAACAAAGCAATCTACGGTCTCATGAACACTTCCTTTGTTTGAGAGCATCTTTGAGATAGTGATACAGTATCTCTCCCTTTGTTTGAGACCGTAGATCGCTTTGTTGAGACGCCACACATATGAGGAGCAATCTATGTATCTACAAATCCTGGAGGTTTGCTCACATTACATGCAGCACCCAACGTTTGAACACCGGCAAGCTCTCAAACGATTGCTTCGATATCTTCTTTGGCACATCTGATCTTGGCATCACTATCTCAACGGCGCTCTCATCGGCACTTCATGCTTTTTCCGATGCCGATTGGGCAGGTGACCATGATGAGTTTACGTCCAACACAGGTTACATCCTATACTATGGCAAAATTCCTATTTCATGGAGTTCACGCAAACAAAAATCTACAGCCAGATCATCTACTAAATCGGAGTATAAGGCATTAGCAGACACAACATTTGAGATACTATGGGGGTGTTCATTGTTTTATGAACTTGGCATTCCAGTCTCTCCCAAACATGTCATCTACTGCGATAATCAAGGAGCCCCTATCTCAGCTCTAATCCAGTGTTCCACTCTTTATGAAACACATTGCTATTGCCTACCATTTCGTCTATGACAATGTCCAATAAGGTCATATTCGAGTGCAACATGTATCAACAAAGGAGCAACTGGCTGATATCCTCACCAAACCTCTACATCGTCCTCGATTTGCTGACATCGTGTGCAAGCTTGGAATTACCTGAAAAGGTCATCCAGCTTGAGGGGGCATGTTAACCATATTTAGATTACATATATTCTAGGAGTATCATATCTTTTATATTATCCTAGAATAGTGATGCGACCCCCGTCATGGATGCTAGCCAAGAGGACGACGCATTCACTCTTCGCTCGGATGGCCCCATCACTAGTGCCAGGACTCGAGAAATCCAAGACGCAACACGATCTCTCGTGGCGCGCCTCTCCGCAGGCCACGGCGCGCCCCTCGCCGCGCCGACGCACACAGCCTTGTGCGTCCTCGGCGTCGAGGAACCTCAACTCGGGCCAAGGGGGACAACCTCCAACCCCTTGCCACCGTCGGACCCGAGCCTTGCACCGTGCCATGGATCGCCATTTGAGGTTCACGAGGCCCTCGTGTCAGCGCCCTCGCCAGCGCCCGTGCCAGCGCCGGGCATCGTGCCATGACCTCGCCAGCGCCGAGACCCTGCCTCTCCAGCATCGCGACAGCCTTGTCGTGACACTCCCGGCACGGTCAGGGACGACCTATCCAATTTTAGTAGTTTTTTTCATACTTTCCATTATAGAACATTACTATTATTAGTTTTATGCATTTAGAAGCTTATTAATGGGCCTTGCGCCGAACACAATTGGATCGCGCCGTTGGGTTTCTAGCTTGCACGCTAGCCCTAGGCGCGCCGCCTCCTTTTTAGGGTTTCTCTAGTTTTTATTCAGCCGCCTCTCTGTATAAGGGAGATTAGGCCTATGTTTTAGCTCAGCGCACATTAGGATTTAATCGCAATTGCTCTCGAATTCTCCCTCTTGTTCGCGCCTTTTCTCAATCAAAATAGCCTTCCGCTACGCCAAATTGAGACCTACTACTCAA
Source organism: Fallopia convolvulus (assembly GCA_964016875.1). NCBI lineage: Eukaryota > Viridiplantae > Streptophyta > Magnoliopsida > Caryophyllales > Polygonaceae > Fallopia > Fallopia convolvulus. Next base: position 37,550,234 of record OZ024731.1, on the reverse strand, counting down.
GCCACCGATCGATCCGAGGCATCTCATACGAGGGACGCATCAACTGGTATTACGACGCCGACGTTGTCCGCGGACACGACGTTGCTCGTGCCAACGCCAAATTACGACGCCAAATTGAGACCTAGTACGCCAAATTACGACGCATCAACGTCGTCCGCAGACACGACGTTGCTCGTGCCAACGCAAAGGGAAAGAAGCACGCCCAACCTTCGTCACAATTCGGCACCATGCAACGCATGGAGTCGATCAAAGAAAGTCGCCAACATGATCGGCACGATGGTGGTCCCCGGACCGCAAATCGCTATCAAATGGCGCGAGATTATCGGGCCGCACAAGTGTATGACGTATATTCCGATGAGGAGTACAACTCCGAGGAGTATAGATGCCGACACACGAGTGGGGAACCAAAGAAAAAGAAAAAGAACAAGTCGCCGACGTATGTTTACGAAACCCCAAAGCGGAAGCACGGGGCCAAGTATTACGACGCCGATGCATATAGAGTTGAGGACGACCTCGGGCATCAAAGTGCTCGGAGTCCGTTTTCGGAGTTTGAAAATGACTATGATGAGTTTTCGGATTATTCTAACGAGTCATCTTTTGAGCATCCCAATGTGCAGGATCCGGAAGAACTTGGAAACCGGCCTTCGGATTGGATCCCGCCGCCACGCCTTGCCAAGCATCACACCGAGTACGATCGAGTCTACGGCTCGGGACGCAAGCATGGCGCGCATGGACGGCGCGACTGGGATCGCGACGCACGGCGTCCTCGGAGGCCTTACGATGGAGACGATCCGGATGACGGGGATGACGATCCGCATCGAGGACAGCCTCAGCATCGGCACGACAAGCGCGCTTACTCGCCTCGGCGTACAAGCCCTCGGAGCGATCGAGATCACCGCGATGCAAGGGATCCACGCCAACAACGCCGAGATGTGAAGGTAAAATTCAAATCCTTTTCCGGTTCTTATGATCCTGATGCGTTTCTTGAGTGGTTACAAGGCACGGAGCACACGCTCCGACATTTAGGTTACGAAGACGACGAGAAGGTGGAGTTTGTGACGCTTCACTTCGTTGGTGTCGCTAGGACTTGGTGGAACCGATTCGAGTCCGAGAGGATTCGAAAAGGCAAACCCCTAATCCGCGAGTGGCATCAACTCGTCTACATCTTGAAGAAAAGATACATTCCGGCCGATTACAAGGATAAGATGCACATTGAAATCATGCGCATCAAGCAAGGCACAATGACGCCGGAGGAATATTTCGCCAAGCTCGAGGACATGTTCTTCAAAGCGGGGATGAGTGTGTCGCCCTCTGTCATGAAGACAAGGTTCATTTCGGGCTTGAGGCAGTCCATTCAAGATAGATTGGAGATTCTTCCAATTAAGGACATCAACAACTTGGTTCACACCGCCATGAAAATCCACAAACAAGAGATGCGAACCAAATCTGGTTGGTCTAATTCAAGGTATGTTCCTAACTCTAGTCAATCCGGTTTTTCTACTAATCGGTTTGCTACTCCTATGCCAAGTGCTTCGACAGGTTCCAAAGCCAAGGCCGACGCCACGCCTGCCAAGGCACCAGCCGCGTCGCGCACCGCCGAGCCAAGTGCCGATCGCGCCCGTGACATGGCGTGCTACAAATGCGGGGGACGTGGCCATATGCAACGAAACTGTCCAAATAACAAGAAGGTTTTATTCACCACTCAAGGCCAGCCATATGACAGCGAGGAGGACGAAGAAGTTGAGACGCACGAGATCGACACCGCCGAGCTCGAGTGCGATCCATCGGACGCCCTCGGCGTGGCCAAGCTAGGATTGGTGACTCGGCGCGCCCTGAGCGTCCGCGAAGCACCAAGGACGGATCAACGCGAGCAACTTTTTCACACTCGATGTTTGGTCAACAATGTCTCGTTGAGTGTTATTATTGATTCCGGGAGTTGTGTAAATTTCCTTTCAAAGAAGGTTGTTGATCTCTTCAAATTGCCGACCACACCACATCCTCAACCATTCAAGCTTCAATGGATATCCAACGATGGAGGAGATTGGGTCGACAAGCAGGTAATCTTTACCTTTTCTATTGGTCAATACTCGGATTCAATTTTATGTGACGTAACGCCAATGGACGCCACACACCTCTTGTTGGGGCGCCCATGGCAATACGATCGTCGCGTGCTTGACGACGGGTATTTGAACACTTACATGATCAATTACCACAAGAAGCGCGTGACTCTCTTACCTATGTCGCCTATTGAAGCTCTTCAGGATGAAGTCGAAAGGCAACGACAGAAAGCTAGCGACAGCGGCACCGACGCGCCAAAAACGACGCCAGCGGCGTCCGAGAGCAAAATTGCAAATTCTGTAGGCGTTCCTGGTGCCAATACTTCTAAAAACAGGTCCCTTGATGATCAAGATCAAAAACGCCGAGAGAAGTTGGAGGCAGGCTGACAGTTTGCATCGAGAGGACTCGGCAACGCGCCGAACGCCACAGATTTTGACAACCGAGGCCTCAAACAGATTTCCGATGACTCCCTCGGCGTTCCCAGCTCCAAACCCCTCAAAATTGAGTTTTCACCAGATCTGAACAAAAAACGCCCAGGGGATAACAATTTGAGCAAAGGACCGCCGAGCACACCTCCTAGCGTCGCGCAACACGCCGTCGCTGCACGAAAACTCGGATTCCAGGAGCTACGGGACGAGTTTCACGGCGTTTCCAGGGGCAATCTTCCTCAAAATCCAGGGGCTACAATATATCCAAAAATCGCCCCAGAAGCTGATAGAACGAGCACCGACGCCGAGCCACCCTTGCTAGGCACATGCCAGGATCGTCTTCTCTTAGCCAGGCGTCGGGACATTGAAAAGTCCATTCAGGGGAGTCTTTCTTGTTTCATTCTTGTTCCCCTTCTTTCCATTAATAAATCTGAGGATTTTTCACTCCCTTCTTCTATTTTGTCTATTTTGAAGGAGTTCGAAGATATCATGCCGGATGAGCTTCCGAAGGGCTTGCCGCCGATCCGAGGGATCGAGCACAAGATCGACCTCGTGCCAGGCGCCTCCCTTCCGAATCGAGCAGCTTATAGGACTTCACCGAGGGAAACCGAGGAGCTTCAACGCCAAGTTCAAGACTTGTTGGACAAAGGATTCGTCCGCGAGTCCTTGAGCCCTTGCGCGGTGCCGGTCATCCTCGTGCCAAAGAAAGATGGTTCGTGGCGTATGTGCGTCGACTGCCGAGCCATAAATCAAATCACAGTGAAGTACAGGCATCCGATTCCAAGGCTCGATGATATGCTAGATGAGCTCCACGGCACCGCCTTGTTTTCCAAGATCGATCTCCGGAGCGGATACCATCAAATCCGGATGCATGAAGGCGACGAGTGGAAGACCGCATTTAAAACCAAGCATGGTTTGTACGAATGGCTTGTCATGCCTTTCGGCTTGACAAACGCCCCTAGTACTTTTATGCGGTTAATGAACTTTGTTTTTCGTAAATTTCTAGGACGTTTTGTTGTTGTCTATTTTGACGACATTTTGGTTTTTTCTAAGGACTTAGACTCTCACGCAAGGCACCTTAGGTTGGTGTTAGAATGCCTTCGTGAACATTCTTTGTTTGTAAACTTGGACAAATGTTCGTTTTGCACGGACACGACGAATTTTCTTGGGTTCGTCGTGTCCAAGGATGGGCTGAAAGTGGATGACGACAAGATCCGCGCCATCCGAGAGTGGCCCACCCCTATGACCCCGACGATGGTTCGATCCTTCTTAGGGCTCGCAGGGTTTTATAGGCGATTCGTCAAGGACTTTAGTTCCATCGTCGGGCCACTCCACAACCTTACCAAGAAGGCAACCACAATCAAGTGGATGCCGATCCATGAGGCCGTCTTTCAGGCCTTAAAAGATGCATTACGTTGCGCTCCGGTCTTGCAATTGCCAGACTTCACTAAGCGCTTTGAAATCGAGTGCGACGCCTCCGACTATGGCGTAGGCGGTGTACTCCTTCAAGAGAGACGCCCTATTGCATATTTTAGTGAAAAATTAACGGGGGCAACTCTCAATTACCCGACGTATGACAAAGAGTTGTACGCGCTAATTCGGGTTCTTAAAACATGGCAGCACTACTTGTGGCCAAGTGAGTTCGTTATTCACACGGACCACGCGGCCCTTGCTTATCTTCGGAGTCAAACGACTCTAAACAGACGCCATGCTCGGTGGGTGGAGTTTATGGAAACTTTTCCGTATATCATCACCCACAAGAAAGGGAAAGAGAATGTCGTGGCAGACGCTCTGTCACGCGGGTATGTGCTATTAACTCAACTTCAGGCCAATTTGCTAGGGTTCTCCTTGATTAAGGAGTTGTATTTGCATGATCCATATTTTAAACGATCATGGAGAACCTTGAGCAAAGTCGAATCCATGAGACATTCTTTTTGGACAATGGATATCTCTACCGAGCCGGGAAGCTTTGCATTCCGGCCTCGTCTGTGAGGCATCTATTGCTCAAAGAAGCTCATGATGACGCCGGTGGGAGGATCTAATACCATTTGTTGAGTTTGCTTACAACAGGTCCAAACACTCGGCAACTAGGATGACGCCGTTCGAGATTGTCTACGGCCTCAACCCCCACTCTCCCATGGATCTTACCCCTCGTCCTTTGAAGAACGTCGAGCACATCGACGCCTCGAACCGCGCCGACGCCATCCGCAAATTGCACGAGCGGACTAGAGCTCAATTAGAGCGCCGAGCCACTTAGTACGAGGCGCAGCACAACAAGGGTCGAAAACGCATGATTTTCAACCCCGGGGATCTCGTATGGCTCTATCTTCGGAAGGACAGGTTTTCGGATTCAAGGAAGACGAAGCTTCACCAACGTGGCGATGGCCCTTTTCAAGTCTTGGAGCGAATCGGGGACAACGCCTACAGACTCGACCTCGAAGGCAAGCATTCGGTGCACTCCACCTTCAACGTCGTCGAGCTCTCCCCCTACGTTGCACCCGCTTATGAGGAAACGGGGACGTTTCCCAACCAAGTGGGGGAGGGTGATGCGAACCCCGTCATGGATGCTAGCCAAGAGGACGACGCATTCACACTTCGCTCAGATGGCCCCATCACTCGTGCCAGGACTCGAACAATCCAAGACGCAACACGATCTCTCGTGGCGCGCCTCTCCGCAGGCCACCGCGCGCCCCTCGCCGCGCCGACGCACACAGCCTTGTGCGTTCTCGGCGTCGAGGAACCTCAACTCGGGCCAATGGGGACAACCTCCAACCCCTTGCCACTGTCGGACTCGAGCCTTGCACCGTGCCATGGATCGCTATTTGAGGTTCACGAGGCCCTCGTGCCAGCGCCCTCGCCAACGCCCTCGCCAGCGCCGGGCATCGTGCCATGACCTCGCCAGCGTCGCGACAGCCTTGTCGTGACACTCCCGGCACGGTCACGGACGACTTATCCAATTTTAGTAGTTTTTTGCATAATTTCCATTATAGAACATTACTATTGTTAGTTTTATGCATTTAGAAGCTTATTAATGGGCCTTGTGCCGAACACAATTGGATCGCGCCGTTGGGCTTCTAGCTTGCACGCTAGCCCTAGGCGCGCCGCCTCCTTTTTAGGGTTTCTCTAGTTTTTATTCAGCCGCCTCTCTATATAAGGGAGATTAGGCCTATGTTTAAGCTCAGCGCACATTAGGGTTTAATAAAGTAGAGGTTTGCTCCTTATTTTATCCTTGTGCTTGCACCGCCCCCTTTATTCTCAAATCAATCGCAATTTCTCTCGAATTCTCCCTCTTGTTCGCGCCTTTTCTCAATCAAAACAGCCTTCCGCTAAGCCAAATTGAGACCTACTACTCAAGCCACCGATCGATCCGAGGCATCCCATAGGAGGGACGCATCAAATAGTCTAGCTAATTATGGTTACTTCTCTTGTATATATACTCTACATATTACTTCAATAAAATCACACAAATAATTACACAAAATATCTCTATATCTACTCCCTACGCTTTGTCCAGTCGCAATATGATGTGACAAATAATATCTTCTTGACATTTTCAGAGAGTCCATGGTGGCGCAATGGCAGGTAAGCCTTATGTTAATTATGAATTTCCTTCGTTATCGTGTTAACCTCTTTTACTCTTCCAGGGTCTCCAAATCACCTAGGTACCTACAGTGTGCTCAAAGACATATATGGAAAACTAGATCAAGTTGAGGGGAAGTTGATAGCCAAGAAAGGGGCAGTGGGGAAGGAAGCTCGTGAGCTCAACAAAGTTGTTAACGACTTAAGGGTTGAGCTCAAAACTGTTGTTGAGAAGGAGGCAGCATTGTTGAAGGAGCTAGAGAATGCCACAGATTAGTAGTCGTTTAGATCCCATGTTAAGATAATGGAAGAGTTTGTTGTTGGGAAACATGCATCATTGGACCCCATGCAAGAGAAAAAAAATGAAGCTCTTTACCCTATAGCGCCCGCCTATATGCTTAATGAGTTCCCTCACCTTGACACTATCAATGATCTTCTCGTGATGTTCATTAAGCAGTTTAGTTATCCTGTTGACATGGGCTCTTGTAGGTTTCAACAAAACCATGGTTTTATTGAATTTAAGTCAGTCTTTATGTGGTTTAAGTATTATGTAATTAAGTCTATTGGTGTATATTAGTGCTGCTCTCTGTCGTGTGGCACAAGTTGTGTAACTGTCACAAATGACAGTGTTAGGACAGTTATGTAGCAGTTACTTATAACTGCATTTTTACTTAGTTAGTTTGTCTAGTATATATATGTAGTAGATATATGTGGTAACCGTTGGCATCTCTTGTAACATATTCTCATAAAACGTTTGATTCAATCAATAGCAAAGAATTGATTTAGACAAAATAACTTGTGTTCTTAGTTCTGTTTTACGTTTTAAATTGTAACAAATCCTCTTGATTTGTAACATTTAGTATCAAAGAAAGGGAACTGTTCTCGATCGAAACATGTCAAAAGAGAAAGAAATTGCAGACTCCTCTAACACAGAAAAATCACTCATGTCGCTTGATGGACAAAGGCAACCACAAGAGAGAATGTTAACATTCCAGTATCCTATGTTAACCAAGGTTAATTATGCATCTTGGGCAATTAAGATGGAAGTGTTCTTAACCGGTCAAGGTGTATGGGAAGCCATTGAAGGGACAGGAGTTGTGGATGTCAAGAAAGACAAATTAGCCTTGGCAACCATATTTCAAGCAATCAGTGAAGACACATTGATGCAATTAGGGGCAAAGAGATCTGCAAAAGAGGCATGGATGATGATCAAAACAATGAACAAAGGGGCAGAGAGGATTAAAGTGGTTAGAATTCAAACCTCTATTAAGAGAATTTGAAAGCCTAAGGATGAAGGAGAATGACAAAGTAGACGACTTCTCCAATAAACTCAACGTGACAGTAAGTAAATTAAGAGGTTTTGGATACAAAATGGATAAGGAATATGTGGTGAAAACATTGTTAAGATCCACATCCTCTAAGTTCATACAAATTGCTTCAACAATTGAAGAATTTTGTGATCCCAAGACCAAGTCCATTGATGAAGTAATAGGCTCTCTTAAAGCACACGAGGAGAGATTGCAGGATTTTACAAAAAAAGGTTTGGATTATGTTTTGTTGACAAGGGATGAGTAGAAGTCTAGAGATAAACTTAAGAAGAAAGAAAGGACTTCGAAAGGAAACTCTCGAGAGGATGGAAACCAAAACAGCAATCAAACCAAGGAGAAAGGAAAATCTCAACAAGGGGTAAGTAACCAAAAACCTAAGAGAAAATTTAAAAGTCAAATGCTATTCTTGTGGTGCAATTGGAGACTTCTAGTCAGATTGTGAAGCCAAAGAAAGAGAAGAGAAGACCAATCTTATGGTGCAAAAGGAAGAGGAGGAGCCTGCGTTATTGATGATCAAGAAAGAAGAATGCAATGAGTGGGAGTCTTGTGACTTGCAAAGATAAGAAGGTCAAGGACTCAGAAAACTTCAACACCTGGTATCTTGACACAGGGGCCAGTAACCATATGATTGGAGACGAGAGTTTATTCTCATATATTGACAAAACTCATGGCGGAAATGTGAGATTTGGAGACGGATCTTTGGTAGGCATATCTGGAAAAGGTTCAATTATATTCTCAAGCACAAAAGGTGAACACGTCCCTCTTACTGATTTCTATTTTATTCAAAACTAAAATCGAACATCATCAGTCTTGGTCAATTAGACTTGAAAGGAAACAAATCAGTAATTTAGGATGGCAATTTGAGTATTTTTGGAAGTAATGGCAAGCTGATTGCAAAGGTGGAGAGACAAAAAAATAACTTGTGTTCTTAGTTCTGTTTTATGTTTTGAATTAGTGTTGCTCTCTGTCGTGTGGCACAAGTTGTGTAGCTCTCAGAAATGACAGTTGTAGGACAGTTATGTAGCAGTTACTTATAACTGCATTTTTAGTTAGTTAGTTTGTCTAGTGTATATATATATATATGTAGTAGATGTATATGGTAACTGTAGGCATCTCTTGTAACATATTCTCATAAAACGTTTGATTCAATCAACAGTAAAGAATTGATGCAGACAAATAACTTGTGTTCTTAGTTCTGTTTTATGTTTTGAATTGTAACAAATTCTCTTGATTTGTAACAGGTTTATAATGAAAAAACCGTGGTTATGATACCAACGTGGGAATACATTCTACAAAAACATTATGCCTTGCATGAATGAACATAACAACCAGAGGCATTTTGCGGTTTGTAGGCCGTAATATCCTGACCAGAAATGCACGGGCTGGAGACGGATACCACTGTACCAGTATGAAGACTGGAGTACTCGAATCTTGCTTGTGGGTTTATGCTTCGGATCATGCTGATTATTGTAAGCTGGCATAATAATATACAATCTTTTCTGTAGGTGTCTTGGACTCTCGGTTCGTAGTTCCCATCGAAGATCTTGTATCTGTTGGTACCAAGGGAATAGTGTGTTGTTGAAGCCGAGAAGTTCCTCTTCATTGATGTAGTTGAGGACGACTCTTCAATAGATCAATCATATGCAATACTTGATATAGGTTTGAATCACATAGAAACGCTTTTCGAAATCAATATTTCACCCCTACATAGCCTTGGGGAATCCATGAAATTTGAAGTGAGATAAGATAAACCAACTGATCTCTAACAAGGCACCTGAAAGAGATCGAACCTTAGAGTTCATGTAAAATGGATATTAGACTCTATTTGAAGTTTAATCATAGAGAGAAACGTTCTCCTCTGATTAAGTGAACCCACGTGAACCCACCCGACATTAATCTCCCAATAGCCTTATATATAGGCAAAGGAAAACTGTTTTAGGGAACGGTTAACAGCAGTTACCAAGTGCCACGAAGGGTTATCATCAATAACCCACGTCACCCATCAGTTATTAACCCATTAAGGAAGTTATAATGCAGTTATACAACAGTTATATAATCATTATCAACAATTAATAACGTGCTGAAATTTTAGGCATGCCTCAGAGAACTACTGTCCCCACTCAGGTGAACCACTGTTCCCTCTAAGGAAACAAACATTGTTCCCTCCCAGGGAACATACACTAATCTCTCCATTAGGGACCAAACTCATTATTCATCCATAATGTTGTATATAGTATTCTTGTCTTAGACACACGTAACTTCTCCTTAATGTTTCCCTCTAGACCTCAACTATGCTTACACGACAAGAACTCCGCACACCCAAACCCATAACACAACAAAGTAAGATCTCAGAGTATCGTATGAATCCCAATTACACTAAAACACATTTTTCCCATATAGGGAACAATCACTTGATGACACTAAAATCACCAACAATCCTCCCCCATTTTAGTGTAATCCTTGATTCATAAAATAAGCAAGCTTTTATGCCAAACTGATGCATAAGTGAAAATGTCAAAATCGATTGAATTTCCTCCTTAGTGTAGTTACACATTTCAAACACCCCGGAATCTTGGTGTCCTAAGGATTGAGCCAATCAACCACTTTGGATGCATGAAGATAACACACACCGAAGCTTCGCTACATCTCCAAAGTTTTACTTGACTATTAAGGGCCTCGAGTCCATATCTATTTGTGAACGTATATGAAGCCAACCCAGAGCTTCATGAAGCGGCCAAACCTCACGTCCATATAGGTAGATCCTTTAATCGTGCACCTACAATTGCACGTTTTCAAGGAACTATTAAGAAGACTATGCCTTCAACCTCCAACTTGTAGGAGCAGAGCACACCTTTGGGGATCGTTATGTTGTGCTCACGGTTTCTAGGTTTGGGCTTTCCACATTGAATTATGTCCCTAATTTTCATTAGGTAGGAATTGGGTATCCCATCACTAGAAATTTATACGGGTCTTTTATCCCATCCACTTGAAACCAACCCCTTCGTCAAGCGGTTAGCCAAACTTGTTTTGACCGAACTAAAACAAAAAAAATCACACTATGTATCACGTTCCATGTTATACATTCACATCCAAAAGATGTGACATGTGATAGCACAATGTAACTATGATCGTTCCCCTCTGACCAGAGATATTTTACTCACATAGTTGAAATCTGTTTCGGGCTTTACGAAACATGGTAGATTTTAATCCATAGTCGTTACCTTAAATAAGGTTACAACTCACACTACCAATTTCGTTCCAATTGTTAAAATTTAAATCTAGATCATTTTCCACAGTCCATGAAATGGAACTGTTGCCAAGTAGAAAGATCCATCTACTTTTGGAAAATAATTCTCTACCCAGCGATCCAACTTCCATCCAACATTTTCATTTCCAAGGAAATTATGTCATTACTAAGACCACAATCCATGGTCCTTACCAAGGAATTGAGTACTTATAACCAACCATGTAACAAGTATATTCTTATGTAAGAACTTCGTACTTTTAGTTGTTACACTTAAAGTCTTAACAAATCGTAAGCAGATTGAGTTGAGATACTATAATGCTTCATTTGACATAATCTACAAACTCAATTCCATGAGAGAAGACAAGAAATAAATCAAGGAATAAATTTCCAAGCAAGAAACAGGCGTTCATTTCAAGTGACATCGTTCCCAAGGGACACGTTTCATGTCAAATAACATCGTTCCCAAGGACACGTTTCCTGTCAAATAACATCGTTCCTAGGGACACATTTCTTGTCAAATGACATCGTTCCCAGGGACAATAACCCTAAGGATTAACTCCAACCTCCCTCATGCCCTTCATAGAATTTCTCAAGTCTCATGAAATCATACATATTGTACATGATACACAAAAACCATCGTTAGTATGCAAATAAGAAATATAACAAACATCATATAAATATAATACAAGTACAATATGAAATAAACCGACTAATCTGTATTACTGTATAAATACAGTAGAGTCAAATAGCCAATCTGTGAATCACAATAGGGCCTTCATCAGTATACTTAATCAAGTAATCTGTCCCATGAACAGTAGACTTAAATTAAGTAATCTGATATCTAGTAGACTTTACTCAAATAACCTGTCTAGGGAACAACATACTTGAAGTAAGTAATCTAGATTTAATCATGAGTAATCTACACACAAGGTATAGAAGACTCAAATCATCTCCCTTAAGAAAATTTCATCTTCCTCATTTATGTCTTAGGTCTAGACGTTTTGTTACGTCTCATTCGACTCTTGCGGTCTTGACCATGATATATCATCATTAATTCATGATCACAACTTTGATCATATCTTATATGGATATCAAATACCATAAAGTATAACGTCCTTTCATAGACTCTTGTTCCCAAAGAAATTATATCAGGGAACAAACAATAGTACATCGAGAACAAATTCATTCCACCACAAGGAACATTCAACGTTCCCTTCTCGGGATTAGTTATCCGAAATTTTATCCAAATTTCAATTTTTCTTACACAATCGTATAATAATCTCTTTTATATGATAAATCAAAACTTGGGTATTACACCGATCAATTCTCATTTACTAAGTAACGAGAAAACATGAGCACATGTACAAAGCACATCCATTGTTCGGATTTCTTATTCCATGATCAAAAGATCACCCATGGGTAAGGATCAACCATTACCACACTTTACATATCATTCATTAGAAAAATATCAATGGAACAAAACCATTCATTTCCCAAGATCAAACATAAGAGGATTCGAATCCACCTTTATAGGTTTTCGGTTTCTTAAGTACGACAATCAAACCTTTGATCTCCTTCAACTTCAAATTGGTTGTCTTCCTCGAAAGCCATTACCATATGATTGATCTCAAAATATTGATTTCGAATGTAGGTGTCTTGGACTCTCGCTTCGTAGTTCCCATCGAAGATCTTGTATCAGTTGGTACCAAGGGAATAGTGTGTTGTTGAAGTCGAGAAGTTCCTCTTCGTGGATGTAGTTGAAGACGACTCTTTAGTAGATCAATCATATGCAATACTTGATATAGGTTTTAATCACGTAGAAACGATTTCCGAAATCAATATTTCGCCCCCTACGTAGCCTTGGGGAATCCACGAAATTTAAAGTGAGATAACACAAACCAACCGATTTCTAAAAAGTCTCTTGAAAGAGATCGAACCTTAGAGTTCATGTAAAATGGATATTAGACTCTATTTGAAGTTCAATCATGGAGAGAGACGTTCTCCTCTGATTATGTGAACCCACGTGAACCCACCCGACACTAATCTCCCAATAGCCTTATATATAGGCAAAGGAAAACTGTTTTAGGGAACGGTTGATAGCAGTTACCAAGTGCCACGAAAGGTTATCATCAATAACCCACGTCACCCATTAGTTATTAACCCATTAAGGAAGTTACAATGCAGTTATACAACAGTTACATGACCGTTATCAACAAATAACAACGTGCCGAAATTTTAGGCATGCGTTAGAGAACTACTGTTCCCACTCAGGTGAACCATTGTTCCCTCCCAGGGAACATACACTGTTCTCTCCATTAGGGACCAAACTCATTATTCATCCATAATGTCGTATATAGTATTCCTGTCTTAGACACACGTAACTTCTCCTTAATCTTTCCCTCTAGACCTCAACTATGCTTACACGAGTGCGCACTCCGCACACCTTAACCCGTAACATAGCAAAGTAAGATCTCATAATGTCGTGTGAATACCAATCACACTAAAGCACATTGTTCCCATACAGGGAGCAATCACTTGATGATACTAAAATCACCAACAACTCTCCCCCATTTTAGTTTAATCCTTGATTCATAAAATAAGCAAGCTTTTATCCCAAATTCATGCATAAGCGAAAATGTCGAAATCGATTGAATTTCCGCCTTAGTGTAGTTACACATTTCAAACACCCCGGAATCATGGTGTCCTAAGGATTGAACCACTAAACCACTTTGGATGCATGAAGATAACACACACATAAGCTTCGTTACATCTCCAAAGTTTTACTTGACTATTAAGGGCCTTGAGTCCATATCTATTTTTGTGAACGTATATGAAGCCAACCCGAGCTTCATGAATCAGCGAAACCTCACGTCCATATAGGTAGATCCTTTAATCGTGCACCTACAATTGCACGTTTTCAAAGGAACTATTAAGAAGACTATGCCTTCAACCTCCAACTTGTAGGAGCAGAGCACACCTTTGGGGATTGTTATGTTGTGCTCACAGTTTCTAGGTATGAGCTTTCCATATTGAATTATGTCCCTAATTTTCATTAGGCAGGAATTGAGTATCCCATCACTAGAAATCTATACGGGTCTTTTATCCCTTCCCCATGAAACCAACCCCTTCGTCAAGCGGTTAGCCAAACTTCTTTTGACCGAACTAAAACAACAAAATCACACTATGTATCACGATCCATGTTATACATTCACATCCAAAAGACGTGACATGTGATAGCACAATGTAACTATGATCGTTCCCCTCTGGCCAGAGATATTTTACTCATGGAACAAACAACAGTACATCGAGAACAAATTCATTCCACCGCAAGGAACATTCAACGTTCCCTTCTCGAGATTAGGTATCCGAAATTTGATCCAAATTTCAATTTTTCATACACAATCATATAATAATCTCTTTTATATGATAAATCAAAACTTGGGTTACACTGATCAATTCTCATTTACTAAGTAACGAGAAAACATGAGCACATGTACAAAGCACATCCATTGTTCGGATTTCTTATTCCATGATCAAAAGATCACCCATGGGTAAGGATAAACCATTACCATACTTTACATATCATTCATCAGAACAATATCAATGGAAAAAAACCTTTCATTTCCCAAGATCAAACATAAGAGAATTCGGATCCACCTTTATAGGTTTTCGAGTTCTTAAGTACGACAATCAAACCTTTGATCTCCTTCAACTTCAAATTGGAGGTCTTCCTCGAAAGCCATTACCATATGATTGATCTCAAAATATTGATTTCGAATGTAGGTGTCTTGAACCCTCGCTTCGTAGTTCCCATAGAAGATCTTGTATCTGTTGGTACCAAGGGAATAGCGTGTTGTTGAAGTCGAGAAGTTCCTCTTCGTGGATGTAGTTGAAGACGACTCTTCAGTAGATCAATCATATGAAATACTTGATATAGGTATGAATCACGTAGAAACGCTTTCCGAAATCAATATTTCGCCCCCTACATAGCCTTGGGGAATCCACGAAATTTAAAGTGAGATAACACAAACCAACCGATTTCTAAAAAGTCTCTTGAAAGAGATCGAACCTTAGAGTTCATGTAAAATGGATATTAGACTCTATTTGAAGTTCAATCATGGAGAGAGACGTTCTCCTCTGATTATGTGAACCCACGTGAACCCACCCGACACTAATCTCCCAATAGCCTTATATATAGGCAAAGGAAAACTGTTTTAGGGAACGGTTGACAACAGTTACCAAGTGCCACGAAAGGTTATCATTAATAACCCACGTCACCCATCAGTTATTAACCCATTAAGGAAGTTACAATGCAGTTATACAATAGTTACATGACTGTTATCAATAATTAACAACGTGCCGAAATTTTAGGCATGCGACAGAGAACTACTGTTCCCACTCAGGTGAACCACTCTTCCCTCAAAGGAAACAAACATTGTTCCCTCCCTGGGTACAGACATTGTTCATTAGGGACCAAACTCACTATTCATCCATAATGTCATATACAGTATTCTTGTCTTAGACACACGTAACTTCTCCTTAATGTTTCCCTCTAGACCTCAACTCTGCTTACACGAGCGCGCACTCCACACACCCAAACCCATGACATAGCAAAGTAAGATCTCATAATGTCGTTTGAATCCCAATCACACTAAACAGCATTGTTCCATTTAGGGAACGATCACTTGATGACACTAAAATTACCAACATTTTCTAGTGTTCTAGGTTCTTAAAGATTTTTAGGAGAGAGGTGTTGGGTCGGGCTCCCTTGTACCCTATGTATTATTTCTCTTTTTTTTGAGAGGAAAATGTTGTTATATTATTAAAGGTCTAATTCCGCCAAGGCTACAACACCAGGCGGAGAAATAGAGCCAAATACTTGTTCATGACCCGTGATAGGCCATAAACGAGATACAAAGTCAACAACAACATTTCCATGCCTACTTACATATACACAAGAACTAGATATGAAAGAGGCTAAAAGAGATCTAATATCATTTAATAAAGACCCGAAATAGGAAAGGTTAGGAACATTATTATTTATTCCTAACACCAAAGAGAGCAAGTCGGATTCGGATACAATATTATTGTAACCCAAAGAACGAGCCAAATGAAGACCAAAGATCATGGCCAAAGCTTTTGCACATTCAACAGGCACCAATGGGGACATCTCCGAACAACGGTAGTAATAATAGATCCATGTGAATCTCGGATGACTACACCAAGACCAATTCCGTCATCACCTTGTATTAGAAGCGTCAATATTAATTTTAATAAAACCTGATACTGGTGGCGTCCATGAAGTACACCGATATGGCTGTTGTTTTTGTACAGTACAACTATCAATTAGAAGCCTTATAAGAAAGACCCAGATTATTAAAACCAATTAGAAGATGCTTGCCTTGATCGAACTTGCCTTGAAAAATTTCGAGATTCCGAGAACTCCAGCAAACCCAAGCAGTGAGCAGAAACTTTTCAAAACCAGCAACACCATGTACATCAATAATGTGATGTAAACAATAAAAAATACTGACCAAAGAAGACGGGCATGAGAACAATAAAAAATAACGTGCCAAACCGTTTCAGAACTGAGATGACAAAGTTCACAAATTGAAGAGGATAATATGGCGAGAATGAAGGTCAGCTTTGACACTCACTGAGATGCCAAGCAAAAACCTTTAATTTCGGGGGAATTTTCAGCTTCCACACCATAGGAACAATAGGGGATAAAGGAGGCACAGAAGTACCAGAAAATACAGTGTTGGACATGCCCAGAAAATAGGCAGTTTTGACAGAAAAAATACCTGTTGGCGATCTAGACCAGAATAGAACATCAGCTTTGATGAAAGAGCTCAAAGGCAGTTTTACAATCAAAGATACATCCATGGGATGTAGAGAAGAAGTTAGATGCTCCAAATTCCACGTACCGGTTTCATGATTAATAAAAGAAGACACCAATAAAGTGTCATCCGCTCTCGGAATAGGTATTGGTGTACAGAAGACACCCACCACCTCAGGAATCCATTTCTCTCGCCAAACAGAAACATCAGCACCATTTCCAATTCGCCAAGCTAGTCCCTCTAATAACAGTGATTTTGCACTCCAAACACTCGACCAAGTATAACTCGGATTAAGTCCTAAGCACGCAGCTATGAATGTGGAACCATGATAGTACTTTTCTTTCAACACATCGCTCACCAAGGAATCAGATGAATGAAGAAGAGTCTCCAGCCCTGTTTTACTAGCATAGCAACATTAAACACTTTCAAGTTTCGAAATCCTAATCCACCATTTTTTTTAGAAATACAAAGAAATGACCAAGAACGCTAAAGAATTTTCAGCTATGTATTATTTCTCAATCTCTAACGGTTTCACTACATGCATATTAATTTGCTCGATTTTAATTTGATTTTTTAGATTACGCGTACGCTTCTTCATCTGACATGTTTAACAGAAAGGGGTGCTAACCGCTAACTAAAAATAAATAAATATGAAATGTTAAACTAATGGGTGATAACGATGATGAAAATATTAAAAATGAAATATATAATAAAGTCCATCGGATAAATATTTTAATTTATCATCGGATTATTTCACAATTTTTTGAAAGACCATCGTAATTTAATAATTTTTGTTTGGCCAAATTCAGCGTAAAATGTACATAAAATCGACGTTGCACAAATTACCCCCATTGTTTGCTTAATTGCACATTTGCAGTACCAATTACGCAATTATTATCCCGTTAGCAAAAATAAAAACACATACTACTGCATATATCCCGCCACTGGACGCTGAATTGCAAGAACGAACTTTATGAATTGAAACTCCACAACAACGAGTACAGAGTACTGATTCAACATTGTATAATACTTTGCAAAAAGAAAAAAGGCATACAACACATGAGACCAAATTCAATTGGTTTAGACACACTAGGGTACTTTGCTGCGAGGTGCAGCGATTACAGCTATTTGGTATGTTTATGCCTAGCAGTGCAACTACGCACTAGTGTATATCATATCATATATCTACCTGTTAAAGCAAATTGATAGTTGATGAACATTGCACAAAATGTTGAGATTGTGTCAATGTACTTGAACTGGAAACTTCAGATGAAGTACTACATTGATTCTTCCTTCTCCTCAAACTTGTTCTTAAGACAGCTCTCTTCAGAGTCCTTTGCAGCATTGATTTTCTCCAGCACAATCTCAATCTGTAAGAACCAGTAAGCAGTTGTAGATAGAAGAGTAAGCTTTTGCCAAAAAAAAAAAAAAATCGAATAATGATATGCTAAACTGGTGTTTCTTTCTTTACGTGTATGTGAATTTCTACTGTCTAAAAACAAGAGTAAATGTTGTTCATCAGGCATGAGAAGCGAACAAACCTTGGCCTTCTGAACCAAACGTCCCTTGCGCTCAACTTTGGATCCAATGGTTGAGGTTTGAACCTCTGTTCCGAACAGGTACAAATAGGTGACATTAGAAATCATTCTTATATGGATCACAGATGATGATGCTGAACAGGTAAATAAGTTAAGATGGCTTACTTTTCTCTACAGCAACACCATTAGCCTTCAACATCTCAGAAATTGTAACCACAGTAGGGATTGCTGCATATTAATGACATATGCTCATGTTAGAAAAGTATCTACTTGAAAAGTTAATTGCAACAATTAAGAAAGATTGACTCACATCATTCCCCAAATGCAATGTCAATATCATGGTCACACAATTATCATGGTTAGGTTAATGCAGAATAATTATCACTTTGGAAGACTTGAGAGATCGATGTTCCTCATAATTTTGGCACCACGCAATTGAAAAAGAAAGGCAGCAGGAAATACATACCCATTCCCAAGGCAGAAAGTTCTACATTGTTATACTGCTTAATGTACCTCTGCAAAACAATTCACATCCAAAAGTTTAGTATAATTGGATGCAAACCGGCAAAGGGATAACTAATTACACACCAATTAGTTTGTCTTCTTTAACTTGAGAACTCAGATTATAAGTTTAAGTACTTTTTGAGATAATTTTATTGTCATTTTATTCTATTTACTGAAAATCTTTTTACAAATTGTTAGCTTTAGGGGGCCTGGATGTGTAACTGCTCAAGATATCATCTCACCGCCTTATATGGAAATCATTGATACTACACAGCATATAGCTAACTTGACGGAACCAATAGATTTGTGTATTGGATTACAACTCGAGAGGAATCGCGGAGTTGAATGTACCAACTATATCCAGTAGTGAGTTGAATGTACCAAGACTAGTATCTAAAATTCTGAACTAGATTTATATTACCAAATCTTAATCTATGTATATTACCGTTGACGAAAATATTTCAGCTATTACTAAAATTCTGTTCGGAAACTGGTTAGCATGGGAAAGGAAATGACAAAGCGAGAGTTCTTTCCAGTTTATTTAGAAAATTTCATGAAGGCAGAGCAGGTTGCTTGAGTAAATTCCATCATCATATCATATATAAACATAACACCAGAATAAACATGCATGATTCAAATCAGCTTATTTAAATTGTTCTACACCGACATGGAGTTAAAAGAAAATCAAGAAACCGATCAGAATTTCAGGACATTGGTTTTCCTTAATCGTCAATGGAAAACTATCACATAAATGAGACCGAATTGTTTAAAGAAGAATCAAGAAAACCGTGGAAACACAAAACAATTCGCAATTATCCTAGAAACACAAGGATTTTCATTTCTACACTCAGATGCATCAGAGGACATGTCAGTTTTAATTCAGCACAAATCTCATCCGATCTTGCACTCGGTTTTGACAAGAACGGTCACAACTGAACAACGCCAATTCGACTACCTTAAGTCAGAATAAAATAGTCATCGTTCTCTCAGACAAGATTGCGAATGGATTCTACGCTGATAAACGGATAAATTTCTACACTGATAAACAGAGAGAAATTACCTTGGCGAGATTGAGGTAGAAGAAGAGAGGCTTCTTGGTGTTAGAAACTTGAATACGGTTTTTCTTCTCAGCGTTGTCAGAAATGCCGTTCGCCTTGGCATAAGTGAGATCGTCATCGGCCTTCTTAATCGGGAGATCTTCGGCGTTTGCCTTCGCTTCTCTGGTAGCCGGGAGATCGTCGCTGGCCTTTGGCGCCGATTGGTTCACTGCCGCGCTCGAATCCGTGAGATCTTCGAACTTCTGGTTAACCTCCACTTTCTCTTCAATCGCCGTTTGTGGCTTCTCACGCATAGCCTGCGCCATTTGAGACTGATCGAGTTTTTCTTGTCCTTCTCTCTCTTTCGCTGTCTTTGATGGATGCCAGAGCACGAAAAGGGCGCGGAAGAAGCGTTGGAGAAAAGAGTAACAGGGAAAGAGGTGGAGGGATGACCGGACGATTGGGGCCCTTTATAGGCTGACGAGGTCGGTGTCTCATTCGGACACTTGTCGTTCTGTGATTTGGCTAACTCTAACGGGATTTGTTTCTCTTTCCGTTTTTATCAAACTGCTTGTATATTAGATACCCGATTCCCTGAAACTAGACTGAGGCGGTTATTTGACACGTAATTACCATCTTGTCCTTTAACTAAACGTTATTTTTATTTATTTATTTATAGAGAAACAATGTTATATATAGCCTAAAGACATATTTCAAACTGTTTGTTTCTCTAGCTTTTTCTTCCATCTCCTATGTAAGTCGGTTGGAAATTCAGTAGCTCATTATCTTGCTCGTCTAATTTTCAATGACGGCATTGAGCAAGTGTTTATGAAAGACATTCTATCGAGTGTAACCTCTTTAGCGGAACTTGATATATAATACTACATCATCATATCTCTAAAAAAAAAAGAGTAATTGGATGCTTATTAAAATTTTGTGCTATAATGTCTACCCCCATCCAAGCCCAAACTTTGTTTTCCACTGCTTTTACAAAATCACAGCAGAACCACAAATGATCTTCGTTCTCCTTGTCAGCCCCACAAAGTACACACTGATTAACATTAATAGATCCATACCTAAAGAGCTTATTTCCTGTTGGTAGCTTTTTCAGAGTTGCTAACCAGCAAATAAAGCTCCACTTTTTGGAATGGATACCTTTCCAAAGAACATTGCACCAGTCTTTCTCATCAACTTTTGGCTTGAACACATCATACACAGGCACACAGTCCATGTTGCCATTCTTTTTAGTAAAAGCAGGAAAAATAATGTCTACCAAGCTAGGTTGTGCACTTTTATGAGCATCATATATTACACTTGGTGGATTAGAAACGAGGCCATCTTTAGAGCAGCCAAGCCAGATATTGAGACATGCAGCAATATCATTATTGATGCATGCAAAATGAGAATTTTGATGAAGCTAAAGCTCACAGGGAGAAGAGGCTCAGCCATGAGGAGAAGACTCCAGATTTAACAGGCTTGTTTCTCTCTTTCCTTTTGAAGGTTTTGGTTCCAGGGTGGGTTAGGAGGGGTTTGGGGGGCGGTTTTCTGGTTTTGAGAAGTTACCCCTTACTTTGCTCTCTGCTGAGTGATTTAGCTGATGCTATTCATGAGGACGCAGAACTTGTTTGGCCCTCGTCTATTGCATCGTGATCACTACATATTCTTAGTGCTAAATAGGCATGAGGATGAATGTGTTAGAGATCCTTGTTGGGCTATGGGATCTTCTCTATTTTGCTCTTTCTTGCTTTGTTTGGAGTGGTTGAGGGGTAGTTTTCAGGGTAGAATTGTATGGTCTCCCCCTCTCTCCCCATGTGTAGAATGGTGATGCTGATGCTAACCATGAGGATACAAGTGGGGGTCTGATCCACTCAGTTGCATCGTGCCATGAGCTGTGGAGAGTGCTTAAGCATTGAGACACACTACCTCATGGCCTTGCTGGATGTTTGGGGAGCTTAGGTGTTGGTGTATTTGTTTGGTTTGGTCTTTGGACCCTTTCTGTATTCTCTTCTTCCTTAATTCACTGTTTACCACTTGAAAAAAAAAATTTTGTGCTATATGATTTTTTTTCATTTTTTTAATAGATTTAAAATTACATAATGACATGTCGATAACTAAGTAAATTCCTTTCAAAAAACACCAAGTTATATTTTATGATATCATCACCCCTATCACCATCATAATTGAACGATTGTTAATCGACTGTTGACCGGCATTAATCGGTCAAACTAGCATTACCACCTAAATTGTCATCACCATCTCAAATTGTCATCAAACCTTCATATCAATTGGCTTGATGATAATTAACCGTCATCAAGTTGTGATAACATTTACCCATCATCAAACCATGATGACAAATTACCCGTCTTAACGACAATTTTCCGTTTCAAACCGTGATGACAATGTCTCGACATCAAGTCGTGATGACAAGTATCCATCTTGTAATTGTCATCAAGTCTTGATGACAATTAACTGTCATCAAACCGTAATGAAATTTACCCGTCATCAAGCCCACGATGACAAATTACTCGTCTTAATAACAATTTCATGTCATCAAGCTGTGATACAATTTTGCGTCATCAAACAGTGATGACAACTACGAAATTTTAATCAAATAATAGGAGGCGGTGATCGAGGGCGACGACGGTACGATCGACGGCGACGACGGTGCGATAGACGGGTGACGGCGGTGCGATCGACGAACGACAGCTTTTTGTCCTTGCATTAATGGTGGCAACATCGGCATTTCGCGGACGAGGACAAACGGCGTGATCATGGGTGGTTCGGCAGTGATCGCGGATGTTCCAACAACTTTTTGAGGTAGTTCTCGTGAGTGAGGTGGCGGTTCTCATGAGCGAGGTGGCGGCGACTCGAAGGCACGTCGTAAATGTGCTGGCGACTCCTCGGGTAGTCTTCACGTACAAGGAAGCGGCTCCTCAAACGGTCGTTGTGAGCCTGGCCGCGGTGGCTACTCCTCGCGGATGGGCCAACTACGTTGTGTGGCAACCCTTTCTCGGTGGTTATCGGTGGTTTGTTCTTCTTCCCACAAACGACGTCAATTTTAGTACCCGAAATTGTCCAAGACAATTGGTACCAGGGTTTCCTGAAAGCAAATTCAATGTGGTGTTTTATTGATGGGAGACCCCTTTAAATAGGGTTTATAAGGGAAATATTCCCTATGATATTTTTTGTCTTTTTGGGGGGAATAATCTATCTCTAATACATTAGTTGTCTAATATATTAAATACTCCCTCCGTTCTATTCTACTTGTCTTTCTAGCCTCAAAACTTTGTTCAACAAAACTTGTCCATTTAGGTTTTTTATTTAATTAATATATTGGAAATGATTTATATTGACTTTTTTCTCTCTATCTATTAGCTATAAAGGGTAGTTAGTAATTTATTTGTGATTACATTTAGAAAAATTTGGATTTTCAATGATATTTTTTACATTTTTAATGAGTTTCTTAATATATGTGAAACAATAAAAAAGGACAAATAGAATAGAACGGAGAGAGTACAGTAAAATATTAGTACACATAATCACTGATCTCACATGTTAGACTCACTCTCCTCACTTTCCTCACTATGAGCCATCATTTTTCTCTCCATCTTCCTGTACATCACAACTAGATTTGCATCCTCAACACTTGCATTTGCATCCTCGTCATCCTCAACACTTGCACTTGTATCTTTACTTGCTTTTGCCTTTTCACCCACTACTGAATTTAACCCCTCAACATACTCAACCAATTGTAGGCACTCATTACCTACTACTTCAACTTCATGAACAACATGTTTAACATAAAAATTAACTTCATTCCCATCTTAAAGTGTGCTAGTAAGTTCCAAGAGTGAGCTATCAGTCATTTCCTTGAATGCAACATCATTTATGACTTTTTAGTACACTACATCAAATACCGGATATTCTAATTTTTCTCACATGCCCTTGTAGTACACATCGTTTATGCTCTTGTAGTACACCTCATCAATGTTGATGACACATATTTAATGAGAGATTTGTGATAATTTGATGACAACTAATGATCATTTTGAGTCACGCACAATCAACAACAAATCAACTCATAGAAAGTGTAGGTGGAGAGAGAGGATGTGGGTTGTAATGTTAATGAGACCTATGAACTTCTATAAATCTTATTTTTATCATTTCTCTTTCCTCCACATCATTTACAATCTCCAAATTTTATTTCACAAAACCCACTTAAATATCCATGAACCCATAAATATACAAGAAATTGGGCTTTGAAATATCGGGCTCCAATCGCATTTGAGCTTTGAAATTTTAAACCAATTTATAATAATAATAATTTTAAAATAAAAAATTCATAAAAATTTTAATTTAGAAAAATTAACATCACATGTATAATTAGGTAAGAAAATATATAGACTTAATAAGTAAGGGGTATGTTTTGTAATTGTGTATGTAGAAATAAATTAGTATTGAAAATTGGAAAAAGTGAAAAAGAAGGTTTATGGGTTCATGAATATTTAAGTGGATTTTGTGAAATAATACTTGGAGATTGTAAAATGTTGTGGAGAAGAGAGAAATGATAATAATTACTCCATCCGTCTTCATTTGTTTGTTCTAAAGGACACATTTCACGGATATTAAAGAAAATGTATAAAGTAGCATTGGTAAATGAGAAAATTGGATAATATGAATAAAAAGTAATACTATAGGATAGTATTGATAAATGGAAAAATAGTATGAGTAAATGGGATTAAATAGGGATAATTTTATAATTTAATGGAGGTAAAAAGTTGAAATGATATAAGGGCTTCCATAAAAAAGAGAAGAAAGGGACAAGAGAGAGATGCTCTCTTTTAGAGAGAGAAGAAGATGAGAATTTAGAAAATTCAAAGATAATTTTTCTTGTTATTCTCAAGTCTTTCAATCTCCTTGAGCCGAGAAGGCTGAGATTGATCTTGTTAATCAACCCATTGCTGAGAAAGCACGGTTAATTCCGACGTACAAATCTCTAAGGGATATATATGGTTCTATTTCGGATCCAAGTTTAGTGAATCGAAAATTTGTCAAATCTAGTTCGAATCTTCTTTTAGACTGTCGGTCTTGTTTGCTGAATGAGCTACAATTTTTGCCTTTTGTTTCTTGCTGGATGAGTGTTTTTTAAGCCAAAGGAAATTAAGGGATCTCGGTTGACTATGGTCTTGGTGGTTTTCAGCCTTCTAGATCAAAGAAATTTTCTCCTAAAGTCTGTGTTCTTGACTTCTTGGATTTTCAACGCCTTGTTGATGGTTGATCTTTCTGAAGCTTGATCTTATGATTACTATCTGATCCTTTGCTTTTTGAGAATAATAATATATCCGTTGTCCTGATGTGTTTCGTGTGCCCTTGTATGGCGTCTCCTTGTCGGTATCATTCTCTTCGGGGATTTTCCGATCGTGGTGGCTGGACATCGTCGGCCTTGGATGGCCCTGTCGGAATATTTCCGGTGTTCTATGAATGTCGGCAGAGTCTCAGACGTTTGTCTGAGCAATTCAGAAAGTGAAGACGTGGCTTATTGCCCTTCAATGATATTTGTGTTGTTCCTAGCTTTTACGTAGCCTTTGTGGATATGGGCCTGGCCCATTTTATGCTTTCTTGGGTTTTAGGCTCTCCTTTTGGTTGTTTTTTGGTTCGACTTATGGGCTTTAGCCCATTTTTGTGTTTGTGTGTTTGTTTTGTCTGACAGGTTCTTTCCAAGCTTATGAGTTTGTGGGTGGTGCTTAGGGTCGAGTTGTAGTTCCGGCTAGAGTTTGGTCATCTATATGCCTTGATTCGCGTGGACTTTAACTTGCTATCCGGCGACATTATACGCATTGGTTTCTAACCCGCGGAAACTTCATACTCTCCGTTCTATGCCTTCCCATTAGTTCTCATTGTTAGCTTGTGTTGTTTTTCTTTTTCATGCCGGTTTGTCCGGCTACAGAGTTTTGTCTCGGTCTCTCGTTTTACCGAGTTTGTTCGGTATTTCGAATCCTTTCCTATTCAAAAAAAAAAGTTGAAATGATATAAAGTAGTTGAGAAATTTAGATAAAGTAGGTAAAAGATGATATTGAATGAGAGTAATATAGAAGAAAAATATAGATATAAAAGAAAAAAAAAAAAATACAATAAATAAAATAGAGGATGAAAATAAAAAGTGGACAAACAAATAAGAACTAATGGTGTAGGATTTATAGGGGTACATGGGCCTCATTAATATTTAGGAAAGTTCCAGAGTAGGATCCTTGTTTCAAACGACGGTTCAACAGGTTGCCACGTCATATTTGCGTCTTCTCCTACCTTCCAGCGGACCACCGAAGCCACCTACCTGGGTGGCATCTCCGATGCCCTCTCCCCAAACAAACTTTCCATCTTCCTCCAATTGAAAGTCACCAACCTTTAGGGTTTTCATCTTTCTTGCAAAATCGGATGATCATCCCTCTCAATCCACGACGCAGAAATGGAGGACGGAAGATTCTTTGATCTGGTGGAATTCATTAAGAGGCCGGTCATCATCGAAACATTCGTCGACATTCTGCTATGCGCAGTCCCGATTTGGCTTGCCGTCATGATCGGCTTGTTTATCGGCTGGTCTTGGCGCCCTAGATGGACGGGACTCGTTTACCTTGGTCTCCGCAGCAAGTTCCGATTCATCTGGACGACGGTGACCCCGCCCGGCTTCGGCGCTCGCCGGCTCTGGATCGCCTTCACCGCGCTCTCCGCCTTCTCTCTCACCCGCACGCTATGGCCTCGGTTGAGATGGAAGGACAAGGAATCGGAGCCTTCTCAGCCGCCGGCTCTGCGATCAGCTAGCAGCTCCGCCGAATCGTCCGACACCGAGCGAGATGTCATCGTGTGAGTGTCTATCTCATTTTGAAATTCTTGACTGACGTATTTGATGATGGTGATTGATTGATTACCTTCTGTTTGGCTCTTGGCTGTTTCTGAACTTATGATTTCCTATCTAGGGTTGTTTCTTGAGTTGAAGGGAGATATGAAATTTATTTACTGAATTTAGTTTATGGTAGTGAATTGATTGGTTAATTTGTTTTCTTTTGGCTTGTATGTTCAGTACATATAGTTTAGAGTTAAACAGGCATCGTTATCTGTCATTCTGAACCTATCATATGCTTTGTTATCTTTACTTACATTCCTTCCTCCTGGTATGAATTACCATGATAAAGAAAACGAGCTAGCTCTTTCTGTTAACATTCTGTGGAATTGATTTTAAGTTTTTAACAATGTGCTGCAGTATGGTATAAGCAACTTGAATTATAGAATTATAGATAACAAACAGTAACGCATTAGGTGTTTTTTTTTTAAATATCTCTGTATTCATATTTTGCAAAATCTCTTCCTATCTTCCATAGAAATGAACACAAACATGAAAAGTGAAAACAGTATGAACACATGGAACCGAAGTGGCACTTCCCAGAAATATACTACAAGCATAACAAGGGAATGTCATCATAAATAATATGTTATATCGATTTTGTTGATAAATTTCGTAAGGTTCATAATTTTGTCACCCTAGTTTTGAGAATGAAAATGAGCATGTTAATATATATGTATGTTAGGTAGGTCCCCGCATCTTCCTACCATTTTTCAATGTTTCCAAAATTTTGACATGAGAAAGTGGTTTCTTTTAGCATCTCTGTCATAGAATAGACTTCCCCTCAAATCATGTTATAAAATTATAATTATGTGACCGCGTGATGTCATGTAATTTCTTTAGGGAAATATTGACAGCATTTCTAGTTGTGTATTTAAATTATTATTTTATTCGAGGGATATAGAACGGTTTTAAATATTCCCAGGGTATAGAATTGTAAAAAGAAGAAAATCCAGCATCCCTTGTACATTGTGAACTATTCATATTGATTGGAATATCAATCGTCTAGTTGCATTGGGCTTGTTTTATAACTTGTAATTATCGAATACTTCCCAGATGATGCATTTTTCTAGTGATGATGCTATGTTCTAGGGATGCCAATCATACATTTATACTGTCTCAATTTTCATATAAAGAATCATAGTTACCATAGACAAATTGTAATGGGTGTTTATTCAAGCAAAAGTAGCTTTTGTCATTGATGATGACTTATGCCAGCTTCTTCTCTTCTTTTTATTTTTTGTCTTTTTTTTTTAATCATTGGTAGAAATGGAGCTCAAGAGATAGAGTCTGACATTGTCACTGAAAATGATTTAGACCACCTATTGCATCTTCTTGAAGGAAATGATGGTGAGATATCATGGCAAAGTATGATGGAAAGGACCACACCTAGCATGACATACCAAGCCTGGCGCCATGATCCTGAGGTGAGATCTTACTACAGTGAAGCCATCTGTTGTAGTGTATATTTCTCTTGGACTATATGGTGGGGTGAGATCTTACTACAGATATCATGGCTGGGGTGGGACCAAGTTTTCTGTGACATGGACTATATGGTGCAGCAGTAGATTAGGGATTTATACTTTATCCTAATGGCTAATGCTACAAAGAATTTATGTCATGGAAAATAAGTACTGCTTAGGAAATAGGGGAGAATATGAAATTCTCGTCAAAAAAGATTTGCAGCCTGCTGTAGGCCTTACAATAGCTCTTCTATCAAAGAGGGATCCTAGTCAGATGAGGAAAAAAAATAGTGGTCGATTTTCATAAAGTGCAAGATAAAACAAGAGTGGAAGTCTAGTAACTTTTCACAGGATAGTTGACTGGTTGAATCTCAGGAGCACTAAGCATGAGAGACATCAGGAGGTTGATGTAGTAAACTAAGCAGGAAGTTAAATAAGACGGAATTTACTGCTAAGTAATTATAAACAAATAAGTATGGTTGAATGAGATGCTCAGATGGATCAGATTTGACTCCAAACAAGAAATAAGGTGGGAAAAGCCAATTGAAATTCCAAACTGATCGATGTATGCATGCCTAGCATTGGGGGTAATATCAGTGAAGGAGAACATCTAGCAACAGGTGGAGGAATGAAAGTAAATAATATTTCTTTATGCTTGTGTTTTCATAGATACAAAGATGAATGCTCGATTGATAGGATAGATTTTATATTGTTACTTGAGTGGCCTGCAGTGATTCTGATTGTAGTTCTCATTATTCTTAATGCTTGCTCAGATATGCATCATAAGTTCTTTACAATGAACGTAATACCAAGGCTCATGCAACACTTTTTCTTACAGAAAGACAAGGGATAATATATTTCTTTGATTTAATCCTTGTTTTCTGCACTTGATATAGAAGAGGAGATTTTTTTTTCCTCATGTCTTTACCAAGCATGCTACTAGTGGTAAATTCCTAATGCATGTAATTGTTTAGGATTTAAAATATGAGGTGATCATTAGAAAAAGCCAAAAGTGTATAGCAGAATTTGAAGTAGCTTTGTTCAAGAACAGTGAGGGACACTGACTTCATTGTGATAGGGTATCTTTTTTATAATCATTTCTTGTACCCCCGCCCTTTATTTCACTCTCCCTTCCTTCCCTTCTCAATGAGAAGAGTTTATTATTAATGCTCTCTTGAGGTGTTTAGTGAGAAGATCTCGAGAAAAGGGCACGCAAGTGATAGGGCAATTGTGTCAATTTATGTTTGTATTTTTCTGCATTGTTGGCAATATTTTCATATTTTAGTTTTCATTAATGCTTCTCCTTGCTTTATGACTGTGGTATTTCCATAAATGAGTTATGTGGAATCACTTCTACACTTTTTTGCATTGAATTTTGTTGGATTGCTGTTAGTTCATAGACATTGTCAATTTTTTTATAAATTAATTCTTAGGAATTGTTGTGCCATGATGTCTTACCTCAGTAAATTGTGCCATTGATGATGATAACATAAAAGGGAAATTTCAAGGATGATATTGGACTTGGTTCTTTGGTTTTTTCTGTAAAGTACCTTTTGTTGATTTTGAGTTGTTTAAATTACTTACTGAATATGCTAGTCAGCTCACATCAGTTGTAACTTGTAACAATTTACTATCATAGCCATTATGTTCCTCTTAAGTTTCCTTTACATAAATTTTAAACGATGTACATAATATACAGAGCTGGTGAATAATCGTGATTCTTATGACTGTAAACATTGTGACAGAATGGGCCAACCTTGTATCGTAGTAGAACTGTATTTGAGGATGCCATGCCAGAGCTGGTGAGAGATTTTTTCTGGGATGACGAGTTTCGTCCTAAATGGGATCCTATGCTCATCTATTTCAAAATACTGGAGGAATGCCCTCATACTGGCACTATGATTGTCCATTGGATAAAGAAGGTTGTTTAAGCTTGCAAATGACAGATAAAGTGTAATATGTATGTTAGGTTTCACCTTTGAGTGATTGAGATTTTGGCTTTCTGACTTCTGTTGGCAGTTCCCATTTTTCTGCAGCGACAGAGAATATATAATTGGCCGAAAAATATGGGAGGCTGAGAAAACATATTTTTGCGTCACAAAGGTAACTTCTCGTTGTTCAAACAAAATCCTTAAAATTCACTGTACAATCCACGCGTTTACTTTCCCTCTCAATATATCCTTTATATCAGGCTGTGCCATATCCAAGTTTGCCCAAGCGTGACAAACCAAGGCGCGTGGAGCAGTACTTCTCTAGTTGGATCATAAAGCCTGGTGAGTATCATGCATGCCCTTTGCTTCAAAATGGTTGGTAGAGCCGAAATAATGGGCTAGCATAGAAATTTGCAATTCAAATTTCTTCTCCCTTAGTATGCTCCCTCCATTTAATTATTTAGCCTATAAATTCATGTTAATTTTTTTTTAAATCAAATAATATTTGTATGACAAAATGTATACAACTTTCACTGTGAAAAATCATGTTTTGAGAATTTTAAACCACAACAATCTTCTAGAAATAGTCATTTTTAGGTATTATTTCTTTTTCAAAACATGTTTTTTTATCCTGAATGTTTATAAATATACAAGAATAACATTTTTTAGCATAAATGTAGTATCTTAACAATAGTTTAAACTTAAAGGAGACGGCCATGTTTGACAGCTCTAGTTTGAAGGTCATTTGTTCTTCCCTTGAGTGATTGTTCTGATTTAGTAATATTACACAGTTCAATCTCGTAAAGGAGACGGCCAGCTGTCTGCTTGCGAGGTGACCCTCGTACATTACGAGGACATGGGGATCCCGAAAGACGTGGCCAAGCTGGGCGTGCGTCATGGGATGTGGGGTACAGTGAAGAAACTCCACAATGGCATGAGAGCTTATCAGAACATGAGAAAGTCTCCAGAAGGTTCTCTCTCAAGAACTGCTCTGATGGCAAGGATCACCACTAAGATCTCCTTTGACGGAGGAGCAGATGCGCCAGAAGAAGCTTCCGGAGACGATGATATAAGACTTGCCATTGATTCCCAGAGCCGGGAAAGACACGGAATTGATTGGAAATGGGTGGTCATTGGGGCAACTGTGGCTGTGGCTTGTGGGATCCGTACAGGAGTCGTTGGGAGTTTGTTGATAGGAGCAGGACGAAGAATCGCAAGGAGGTAAAAGGCAAGCCAGACACAAAATCTTCTCTGAATGTGGACCGTATTGTATTTTGCAATAATTTGAAGGTCTGCCCTCGGCACCAATTTGATGTTGAAATTTCACTCAACGATTTAATGTGTGCGTGTTTTTCATGTGTAAATTATTAGTACCGAAGCCGATAATAAGAACTCTTTTTATATCCTCCATAGACGGATCTCATTTTCCTAGGAATATATATACTCAGGCCGGGCCCGCCGGGGTATATAAATAGTACTGACAAAGAACAATGAGCATCATCACCAAAATGCTTCTACACTTCGGTACGTTTGAGCACGTAAAATTAATCGCTATAATTATTTTCGCTATTATCCGTCGTAAAGGTATTTTTATTTATTATACTTTTTTAATCTTTAAGTATTTTAATATAAAATCAAATATGTCGGTTATTCGTTATGATAGATAATTCTAACCTAATCGAAAGATAGAATTTCCGCTTGGATTGGGGAACAAGAAATCGCTTGTGAGCCCAACAACAGCTCAACCCGCCCTAGAGGATAAGATTTTCGATCTCCTCTCTCTCTCTCCTCAATTATAAATATATGTATTCACCATGTATGATGAGCACCTCATATTTGATGAGCTCGGACCTTTACTTCGACGTTCAATCGACAATTGTTTTTCTGACTTAGACATCGGATGTACATTATGGGGTCCCCGTCCCCTTTGTCCATTGTTTTGCAGGTTTAGGTTAAAGAGACAATTGGATCGAAAGGTGAAGAAGGGAGTATTCAACCAGTGCATTAAAAGCGAATTTTTGTGCACTAACAGTTGGCGCTTTTGTGGGAAGCGAGCAATCGATCCCAGAAGATCAAGAAGTTGTTTTTCGTAACTTTGGGGCAACTACGCAAAGCGAAATCAAGCGCAGTGCCCTCAACGAATAGGTCCGCAACCGCGGAACAGAGATCCGCGATCTCGAACCAACAAGTCGCGACCGCGGAACGGAGATCCGCGATCGCGGACCGACAAGTCGCAACCGCGGAACCGAGGGCGATCGCACGAACTCCGATATCCGCTCGGAGGATCAAGCCTTGGTTGTTCCTCGCACAAACCGTCAAGGATCCCTCTCGCAAGCACGGCTGTTCCTCGCACAAACCGTCAAGGATCCGATTCAAGCGACAAAATCGACAATCGTACAGTATACGGTATGAATCTCATGAATTTGATCGAGTTTGGGACTCAGCGATGCATGTCGCTGAATCCGAGAACAATTGAAATCTACAAAGGTCGTGGGAACAGAACCGTGACCTCGGCCTGGTGAGCTGCGACCGCGGCCAGGCAAACCGCGATCGTGGACAGGAGACCCGCGATCGCGTACATGCACAACTACGCATATTCGAGCCCGCGACATCGCAGAACCGCGAGCGAAATCCTAATTCAATTAGCCCGCATTATGAGCGTGGCCAATCAAGTCGTGCCAAGTCCAATCCCGTTCGTGGTGACAATCGCATATCTTTAGCACCTGGGCCAAACGACGGGAATGAGGCATCGACCAACGTTGAGAATGAAGAGTAAGATGAGATCACCCATGCTTTAGCATCTTTCTTTAGAGAGAATGAGAAAATCCATGGTAAGCGCGCCCAGACTGAGTCCCGCTCGGATCAAGCCTTAGAAGAGATCGCTAGGTTGAAACACACCTTGGATAAAATTCAAGGCAAGCACCCCGGCAGCGAATCGGTGGTCGAAAGAACCAGTCGACAACTCGCAAGCGTTATCGAAGTCGTCGATAACCACCATGGGTCTGAGCAGCCAAGCACTGACAAATCCGAAGAGATGTAAGTTGATTACGAAAGCGATCGTAGAGCGCCTAGAAGTCGACTGATGTTCATGTTTTTAGTATAGTTTTAGGTGTTTTTCTTAAGTTATTTAGCTTAGTTTTAGTAAGTTTTATGTGTTTTTGGATAAGTTTACATATTTTGTGAAAAGTATGGAAGCTACTCCATTTTTGTGTTTTTATAGGTTTTTCGAAGTAGAAGGGAACATTTCGAGAGAGTTAAGGACAAGTGGTCGATGGTGGAGTATGTGGAGAATAAGAGAAGAAAGAATACGTTCTGAGGATCCCATTAAATCCAAAAGAAGCTATGAAAAGTGTACAAAAGATCCAAGACAGGGAGCTCGTTACCGATCTGTGAGGGTCGGTACCGAGCTGTGCAACAGAGTCTAATCAGAGAAGTTCAGTAGAAGTCCTACTGACCCTGTGCAGGTCGTTACCGAGGTGACCTATGTCGGTAGACGGAGCCGACTTTTAATATTTCTATCTTTTATCTCGTAATCTTTTTAGTTAGGAAAGTTTCTATCTTTTAGGACCCTTGTTAGATAGTTTCTCTTAGTATAAATACTCTTGTTTTAAGTCTAGTAAACGGGGGATTGATTTTGATAGATTTGATTCAGATCAATAGAGACGAGAGAGACGAGGAAGAGAAAACGATTCCTTGTTCTTCTTTTGTTCTTCATCTTCGAGCCTAGTTGTATTCAAAAACGAGATTTTATAATTCAAGTAAGCTTTTATATCCAATGTTTTCATTCTATCTAGTTGCTTGTTTTATTTCGATCATGAGTGAGTAGTTTACCTTTTTAGGGTCGGGTTTGAAAACCCGGCATAGATATGCATGTTTGAATGTGTGTGATGAATGTTTGATTGCCTTCTATCCTTTAACTACTTGTTTTGTGCTTATATTTGGACGAAAGTCGAAGTAATTTGAGTTTATCGCTTGATCGAAAGAGAAAGTAGTAAACTTGAATGTTGATATTGTTCGATAACGAAAGTTTCGAGCTTTGGATTCAAAAATAAGAAGAGAGTGAATTGATTTGTGAAAATTGATTGATTTGCTCGCTTAGATCAACGAAAGTTGATAACTTTATCCTTAAGGCATGATATTTATCCTTCAAACTATTTCATATGCATGATTATGTCGTGGTAAACGCTTGTCCTAGATTCTTTTACCTTTGAATTACCTTCGTGTTTACTCCGTTTAGACTCATTATCGAGGTGTCCAAATCGGCACCGAGCCTGCAGTTTGACTGTGTTTAGTTGCTTAGTTAGTGTTGAAACCCAGCATCGTTACTGACCGTGACAAGGTCGGTACCGAGGTTGTCGTAGCCTTGTTTTCTTCTGTTGTTTTTGTTTTGCTTTATTTATGTGCTTTCTGTTTTATAGTTTAGTAATCAAACAAACTTTGCTTCTCGTGGACGATCCTAATCTCCCTATACTCGGCGGGGTCTTGACTACAAATTTTATTTGTTGTTAAGTAAATCCCTATAACATCGACGAAGAGACAAGCATCATGAGTCGCCCCCGCGTAAGAGGCCCGAGCCGCAGACCACCCTTAGTCCAGCGACTCGACCTCGAGCGACTCGGAGAGTTCCGACGACCGCGGAGATCAAAGTGGGTGCAGAAGCCTTGGTCGCGACTACGACAAGTTTGGCCGCGACTGCGGAAGGTCTAGTGGCACCGCGGTCGGAGCATTCAATGCGAGAAATTGCGCGAACGAGACGGTGATCACTATGACCTATCCGAAAAACCCGAGTGAACTCATGACGATGGAAAAAAGAAGAAGAGACGACGTAGGAATGAGAGCAACGAAATGAGTGAAGGGGAAGATCGAGCCTTAAGGCGCACTAAAAGGAGATTGCTTGATCTTTTAAGAGCGCAAGGTGGGACCTTGTAATCGGCTCAAGAGCAAGCAGAGCACAAATTGGCTATGGTGACATTGACACCATTCCATAGAAGCATTCAACGCACCAAGCCCCCGACAAATTTTTCTCCTCCATCATTCATTCATTCTCTAAAATGGGCACTCGGACCCCGTGAACCATATCGTCACTTTCTCTCACAAGATGGCATTATGGGTGTCCGAGGATGCTACAATGTGCAAGATGTTTCCAAGTAACCTTGACAAAGGTTCATTGAAGTGGTTCCAAAGTTTGAAACCCGGATCAATCCGATCATGGAATTAGCTTAATTGCCACGGAGTTCGTGAGGTACTACATTGCCAATAGTCGGGATGCGGTGTCTCTAGACACACTCTTCGGCCTTAAGAAGGAGAAAGATGAAAGCTTGCTCCGCTTCGCTAATCGTTTTATGGAGTGCTACGCTGAGATCGATGGGTGTGATGAGAAGACCACAATTACCGCCGTTAAGAGGGCAATCCCATTAGAGAGCAAGCTAAAGGAAGACTTGACGCTTCGTCTCCCTTTCACCATTTTTGAACATCAAGAGCGCATTCACCAATATGTGCACTTGGAAGAAGCTAGCTACATGACAAGAGGGAAGTCACTCTCTCCACTTCGAAAGCTCCATCGTCCTTCAAACGGAAGCTTTAGGCAAAGTACGCACTCGTCGGAGGAATAGGATAGAGCAGTTTACACCACCTTCAACATCCCAACCTATAAAATTCTACCGCACATTAAACATGAGAGCTATTTTCGCTATCCCTCTCTGGATGAATGCCCCAAAGACGACGTCCTAAGCCGGAAATATTACATGTACCACAGAGTACGGGGGCACATGATTGAAGATTATGGGTCCTTTAAAGAATGCCATGAAGGTTTGGTTCAAGAAGGGTACTTGCGTGAGTACATTGAGAAAAACGAACCAAAAGATAGTGAAGTGCCGAGAAAAAAGCAAATTAAGGTCGCCCAAATAATCTTGGCGGCATATGAGAATGAAGACGAACCGAGAAGTGAGGACTAGGAGTGTAACCAAACGGGATTGGAGCCAAGAAAGAAACAAATTGGGTTTCCTTTCCCTTCATTTATCATTCCGTTTATGTTTATGTTTTAATTTACCCTCTCACAACCAAACGGGCCCTAAATTTGCACAAGACACTAGAGATCGATCTGGATATCCGAAAGCCCATTTGAAACATTAGGCCGAAATTACACTGGAAACCGAAAGTGAGCCCTTCCAATGGCCCATAAAAAAAAAGCGCAGACTAGTGGACCAATGCTCATATAACAAAGAAACCGAGTTTCGCATAAACCCTAGACTTTCATCCTCTCTTTCTCGCATCCTGCAGACTGCGGCTGATTCTCGGAACTTGATCGTTACCGATCTCTAATCGTAGCTCCAACCATGGTATTCGCCTCTTTGTGTCTCTATTTCCTTTCTCTTCTCTAATCTTCTCAATCTCACTCTCTATCCGTATTGTACAGGCGGAAGTCGAGGCTGATGTAGCCGTTGCGGGCCAGCCGAAGAAGAGAACGTTCAAGAAGTTCAGCTATCGTGGCGTTGATTTGGATTCTCTCCTTGACATGTCCACAGATGACCTTGTTAAGCTCTTTCGTGCCAGAATTCGCCGAAGGTCTTTTTATTTGGCATTCCTTCCCTGATCATTCTCCCCTTTTCTAATCCTAAATTGACAATAATCGCGATTTTGTTTGGTGATGGTCCGTGTAGGTTCTCGAGAGGTTTGAAGCGCAAGCCTATGGCTTTGATTAAGAAGCTGCGCAAGGCGGTTAGTTTTTTGATGCTGTGTTTAATTTTTCGTTCAAAATCATACTAGATTAGACCCGAGACCATTGATTGTGTTTCGATTATTTGCTCCCTTAATCCATTACTTAGTTAAAACTTCTCCCTAGTATGTATAGGTTTTGTATGTCTTAGCTTTTGACTTATAGGTCGATCTGATGTGCGTTTGTGTCTGTTAAACTGATTCGTTATGATGGTAGACTGAGTATTGGGTGTGTTAATTGGAATTTGTGCACAGATTGACAATCTTAGCCTCGTTTTTGAAGAGGTTGGCTAATGTATTAGTGTGTCATTTGTTTGTGGGGGTACATCTCTCTGTCACTTCGTTCTTGGAATTTAGTTTCTTGCTGTGTGTATGATTTTTGTGATCTACAATCTTATATGGCCTTGTTGTGCTTGCAAGCCCATCTGAAAGCCCATTTAGCATAAAGTATTCCTTGCAAGTAAAACATTAGGCCAATATTATAAAATTTGGCCATCAACCAATTGCAAGAACCCCATTCTTTCATTTCCCTCCCCATCCAATTAATGTGAAAATGTTGGTTTATTTGGTGTCTGATGATATGGAGGATGGATTGATATTCTTTGAATTTACTGAGAAACAAGATGGCCAATTTACTAATGTACACGTGATACTATGTTATTTTAAAAATGTTCAGCCTTGGTAATTTGGTATTGAGTTTTAGAAGTTGATCAACTAAACTGAGTATATTAGTTCAACAAGTTGTACTAAATGTTACAACTTTAATACAAAGTAATTTAATATATAGTTATTGATAGTTTTAGTGCATCATTTTATATTTGCACTTAATCCGGCTGATCTATCTGTACCTGTTTAATTAAATTTAAATTTGTGTACTTGATGAATCAGAAACTTGACGCCCCAGCTGGTGAGAAGCCTGAGCCTGTTAGAACCCACCTCAGGAACATGGTTATAGTTCCAGAGATGATTGGAAGCATCATCGGTGTGTACAATGGAAAGACATTCAACCAGGTTGAGATAAAGCCCGAAATGATTGGACACTATCTTGCTGAGTTCTCAATCTCGTACAAGCCTGTGAAGCACGGTAGACCTGGTATCGGTGCTACCCACTCATCCAGGTTCATTCCTCTCAAGTGAGGGCAAGTTAGGTACTCTGTTCTTCTATTCAATTTCGAGGGAGGTTTTCAAAGTAGAGATCAGCTTTCATCATGTTAATTTTGTCGCGCTAAAACTACTTTTATGGCTTGTTTTTTTTTTGTTTTGTATTTTGTTTTTTGTTCATTTTACTGATGTGAGGTATTCATTTAAAATTTGGCCTCGTGTTTGCTCTTTTGGGGCCTATGTAGGCGACGTTCTTGTTATTAAATGGATTTAACTTTCCCCAACACCTTTCTTCATAAAGATTTTCGATCACATGTATAATGAGCTGCATTAATAAGCGAAATTGGGAAGACATGGAAAGGTGTTCAGCAAATTAAAAAAAGAAAAGAAAAATGTACCACTATTGGAGGATTTATTATGTGTGATTGTATAGATAAAGACATCAAACATCTACTTATGGAATGTCCACATGTTAGACATAGTTAGGAAAATTAACTTGAATATTGAATAAACCATAAGAAATTATAGGAAAATTAACTTGAATATTGAATAATCCATAAGAAATTATAAGACACGAAACGAAACACCAAAGAATGTTCTAATGGACGTGTTTAATCAATTAGGAGAAAAGAATTCATTGTAGCAGCAGTCTCTTGGTTATGTATTTGGTACCAAAGAAATAAGTTAACATTTCAACAAACATCGGATGATTTTATACAAGATTTACCAAGATACATTAGGACGAAGACTATATATTGTAGCTACAAAAGCACATCAATGAAGAAAGAAAAAAGGAACAACTATATGGTGGAAAAAAAACCCTAACAAGAAAAAAGAAACAACTAGATGGTGGAAAAACCCCTAACAGGATGGTGTAGCAGTTATAAGGAATTATAAGGGTGAGGTGATGGAATTAATTGCAAGAAAATATGGAAAAATATCAACCCTTAAGGCAGAAGCACTTGCCCTCAGAGATGGAATAAGATTAGCAAAGCAAAAAAAAAAACTACAAATGTATTGAAATTGAAGGAGACAACCTACAAGTGATAAAAGCAGCCTAGGGAAAGAAAAGTTGTCCGTGGGAAATTGAGATATTTATGGCTGACATCTTGGTAGAGTTTGATTCAAATGAAAAAAAACTTTTATCTTGAAAAATAAAAAGAAATGCACTTTTCCTAGTTTGTAGTGCATTTTTCCTACTTCGAAGTGCAATTTTTCGCATTTGCACTTTTCGTACTTTGTAGTGTACTTTTCATATTTTTTGTAGTACACTTCAGATTGCACTTTTTGTATTTCGTAATGTTTTTTTCGTACTTTGTACTGCACTTTTCATTTTTCAGAATAAGAGTTTTTTACATTTGAACCAAACTCAATCTTGGTATCCCTCTTGAGATTTCAATCGGTTCGAATTACACATGTGCCTAGAGTTTCCAATGATGTGGCTGATAAAATTGCACGGTTGAGCCACAGTTTTCCTCTAGGTAACCTATGTAATCATCCAGGACTTTAGGTTCTCATCCGTAAGGATGCTCTAGGACGTCCATCCTGATGGGTGTGCATCCTAATTCTTACCCAATAAAAAAAGAAACGAAACTGTCATAATATGTTCATAAAAATAGAATTTTACGATCAATTTTGTGACCTAAAGAAACATTATTGCACATGAAATCGGTCATTCATTTTATAGGTCTTGATTTGAACAAGCAAAAGGAAAGGGCCTATAAAATGAATGATATATGGCACCATGTAATAGTGTTCATAATTGGATATCCGATTTGATATAGCTAATTGGATTGGATATTCGTAAAATTTGTTTTACTAAAATCATATTCGTATCCAATCCAAAAATATCCAATTCGAGATATATTCATATTTGTATTATTTTATATTTATGTTCTAAAACACTTTGTTAATTGGTAAATTTCACCATAAAAATTTGATCCGAATGGTTATCTGCATAAAAGATAGATAAAGAATAATTTAGAAAACTATTAAAACATAAGCTATAAATCATAAACTATAAACCCTAAAACCTAATATGTATACCAAGACACTCAAATATAAATAAAATGGAATACAAATATGAATAAAAAGTCACACATACTTGAATAACAAAAAACTTATGTATGAATAACAAATCACACGTATATGAAGCATATATGAATAACAAAACATGCATATTTGAATAATCAAACATGGATATTGAATGACAAAACACGCATATATAAAAGTCATTTAGAGATGTTCAAAACAACCAGTCAAAATATTTAAGGTTGACCATGCGCTTGTTTGAATTAATTATTATCGAAAGAACCATAAGAAAAAACTAATCAATCTCGTTTGAATATCGTAAACTGTAAACTAAAAAATTAATTGTAGTACTTTTTCAAATAATCATTCATTAATATTTGTGGTTTATGACTTATCAAAGTAACATTACAAAAGTCAATTGAACAAGTTCAAAGCAATCAGACAAAATATTCAACATTTAATAGGCGTTTGTTCAAATTATTAGAGTATACATCGTTTATCATTCAATTCAACTAACAAGATTATTCATATGACATTGTTTGATTATTCTAAATCCAACTAACATTATCGGTATAATTAACATAATATTCAAATCATTCAAGCATAATATTCTAATCATATTTATCATTTATTCCATCTACCAAAACCTCCAAGAATAATTTTGTTAATAATTCAAAAAATCCAATCAAAAAACACATCATAAATCATTCAAAAACACATGAAGAACTACAATGCATGATAATGATTAATAACACAAGAAACTACATACCTCTTTCCATTCAATTCGTTATTTTTTTTCAATTTGAAATACAGTAGAAGTGTCACATACGGGCTTATATCATTCTTTGTATAAATGAAGGGATAGTTTTGTAATAAGTGACAAGTAGAGGGAAGATTGGTAAATTGAGTTAGCTCTCTGTAAAAGAAGCTAACTGATTCAGTTGTAATCATTGATCGATCAATAACAAAATCTCTCAACTCTTCACTCTCGTTCTCTTCCTATCCCTCCTACCTTCAATCTTCTCTTGATTTCCTTTATGAATCCTCTCTCCCTATCTTAATCCCTTATAATTTGGTATCAGAGCTACGAGAACCCGACAATGGCTAATGGAACAAGGATGAAAACGCTAGAAGAAGGACAACGGAAGATTGATTTACAAATCGACAAAATGGTTGATGCAATCGAAGAAATAAATCAAAGATTGGATCAACAGAAAGAGTAATTGGAGGCACGAGGTGCTAATATGGAGAAAACGCTCGAGGAATTAAGGAATGCTCAGAAGTTTGGAGATATGCAGATGCAAATCTGTCGGAGATGATGAGTAATCTCAATCGTGACATGGGGCGTCTTTTTAGGGCCTTGGAAGGTGGTCCAAGGTCGAGTAGTGATACGCCTACGGATCCAAGAATCGGAGTTTCTGGTAATCAGGATCGGGTTTCGCGTGATCAGGTGCAAAGGACCGCAGTCGAAGAAGTTCATAGAGAGCCAGATCAGAGCTCTACCTTTGGATCCAGATTTAAAGGTAATCAACGCCTTCCTAAGCTTGATTTTCATTTATTTGATGGTCTTAATCCCAAAAGCTGGGTGAGGAAGGCGGAGAAATAATTCAGAATTTTTGCGGTAATGGAGTCTGAGAAAATTGAGGTGGCTTCCATTTATATGACTGGAAGAGCTGACAATTGGGCACAAGGTTTCTTAATGCAAGAAGGGAATTTATCTTGGAAGGAGTTCAACGAGGCAGTTTGTGTTCAATTTGGGGAGAAACAGGGGGTCGAAGTTGTTGAGGAATTCAACAAACTGACTCAGGTTGAGGATATAGAAAAGTATACGAAGAGATTCGAGGAACTGAGAGCTAGTATGTTGTTGTTCAATCCAAGTTTATCTGAACCTTACTTTGTGACTAGCTACATTAGCGGTCTCAAGGATGAGATTAGGAATTTGGTGAAATTGAGTCGTCCTAATTCTCTGGCCATGGCTTATGAGCAGGCAAGATTACACTACGGTACAGTGCAGGCTATTGTTAAGCTTAGCAGGAGTTCATGAAAACCAAATTTTCAAAATCCTACCAGTTTCAGAACCAATTCTTTTACCAAACCTTTTTCAAGAAACCAAGAAACATCGAATTCTATTTCTGAATCAAATCTTAACCTACCTAAAAATCCATTTCCAAATACCAATTCCAAGCCATTAGCCAATGAACCGAAAAGAACCCCGGGAATGTGCTATAGGTGTGGGGATAAATATTTTGTGGGACATAAATGTAAGATGCAGACATTGCATAGTTTGGTCATCTCAGATTTGGAGGATGAATCTCAGGTTGATTGTAAGGAGATGCATTCAGATAAAGAAAATGTGCAAGATTCCATGTTGGAAGAAGGGGAAATCTATGTCCATCCCTTAACTAGAAGCACCCCTTTGGATACTATCAAGATAAGGGGAAAGGTGAAAGGAAGAACTGTGGTGATTTTGATTGATAGTGGGAGTACCCACAGTTTTCTGGACCCAAGGGTTGCTAGAGAAGCTAGGTGTGATTCGCAAGAGAGTATAATAATGGCATTGACAATTGCTAATGGGAACATGATGTTCAGTTATCAAGAGTGTAAGGCCTTTACTTGGGTCATCAGTTTTGCTTTGATGTGAGAACATTGAAACTGGGAGGTTGTGATCTGATATTAGGGGTTGATTGCTTAAGAGAATACAGTCCTTTGTCTTTTGATTTCAAGGACCTCAAATTGTCTTTTATCAAAGAAGGCAATAAAATTGAGTTGTGTGGATTCACTAAGCAGGCATTAGTTAAGATGATAAGTGGAAGTAAGCTTCAAAAGTTATTGAACAAGAATGAGTCAGTTTGGGTAACTCAGATTGCTCAATGTTTTGTGGTTGATCAGATGAGTGAAGAGATTCCAACTTCTATTCGGGAGTTGATAAAGGAATATGATGATGTGTTTCAAGAGCAAAAGGGATTGCCTCCACTAAGGGGACATGAAGATTCTATTCAGCTTAAAGATGGTGCTAAACCAGACTGTTCAAAGCCTTCTAGGTACCCCTATCACCCGAAAAATGAGATTGAGAAACAGGTTAAGGAGATGCTACAGAATGCTACTATAAGG
The DNA here is from genome assembly GCA_964016875.1 of Fallopia convolvulus. Classification (NCBI taxonomy): domain Eukaryota; kingdom Viridiplantae; phylum Streptophyta; class Magnoliopsida; order Caryophyllales; family Polygonaceae; genus Fallopia; species Fallopia convolvulus. Next base: position 37,507,429 of record OZ024731.1, on the reverse strand, counting down.
CCAAGCTATAGTCCATTTGCTTCTGCAACGCTATTGGTTAAGAAGAAGGATGGAACTTTGAGATTTTGCATCGACTATAGGCAGTTGATTGAGATTACTGTGAAAAATAAGTTTCCAATTCCTCACATTGAGGATCTTCTGGATGAGTTGCATGGAGCTACTTTGTTTTCAAAATTGGATTTGAGATCGGGATATCACCAAGTGAGAATGACTGAGAGTGATATTCAAAAGACATCATTTAGAACGCACCATGGTCATTTTGAATTCGCTGTGATGCCATTTGGCCTTACAAATGTCCCAGCTACATTCCAAGCTATGATGAATGAAGTATTCAGTGCTTTCTTGAGGAAATTTGTTTTACTCTTCTTCGATGACATAATGGTTTATAGTGACAATTTGGAGAATCATGTGTTACAGTTGAGATTGGTGTTAGCAGCATAAAGGAAGCATAAACTGTTTGCAAAGATATCAAAATGCTCTTTTTCTCAAACTCATGTAGAGTATTTGGGGCATATTATTTCTGGTTCAAGGGTAGCTACAGATCAGGAGAAGATTAAAGCTATGATTTCTTGGCCAATTCCTAGGAGTGTTAAGGAGTTAAGAGCTTTCTTGGGATTGATTGGCTATTACAGAAGGTTTATTCAGAATTATGGAGGAATAACTAGGCCTTTGACTGAGTTGCTCAAGAAAGAGGGGTTTTGTTGGAATGCAGAAGCTGAGAAAGCATTCAATGTGCTTAAAGTCAAGGTGAGCACTGTTAGGTTCGCTTGATTTTAACCAAACTTTTGAAGTTGAAACCGATTCTTGTGACTTTGGAATTGGAGCAGTTTTGATGCAAAAAGGGCAACCTTTAGCATACTTAAGTAAAGCTCTTCATGGAAAAAAATTTGCTTCTTTCAACCTATGAGAAAGAGCTTCTGTTTGTTTTGATGGCTGTGGAAACGGGAGGCATTACCTTGAGCCTGCTCATTTATTGATCAGGACTGACCATAAGGCTCTTAAGTACTTGTTAGAACAACAAGTAACTACCCACCTTCAAAAAAGGCAGTAAGAAAACTTTTGGGGTTGTCTTATTCTTTTTCTTACAAGCAGGGCAAGGAGAATGTGGTTGCAGATACTTTATTAAGAAGGTTTGAGCATTCTATGGCTTGTAATTCAGTAAGTACAACCATGATTCCGGTATGGATGCAGCAAGTGATTAAAAGCTATGAGGCTGATACAGATATACATGATATTATGGCCAGAGCTTTGCTAGATGATACTGGTGATTATAGGGTCAAGGATGGAATTTTAAGGTATAAGGGAAGACTGTGTACTGGAGATGATGTTCATCTTAAGAACAAATTGTTAATTGCTATGCATGAAGAGCCAATTGGTGGGCATTTTGGGGTATGTGCTACTTACAACAGATTAAAGAATTTGTTTTATTGGGCTGGAATGAAGAATTTTGTGGAACAATTTGTTAAAGAGTGTAACATTTGCCAGCGCCATAAGGTGGAGCATGTGGCTTATCCTGGATTGTTGCAACCATTGCCAATTCCCTCACAAGCATGGTTGCAATTGAGTATGGATTTCGTGGAGGGATTGCCTAAATCTAAGGGGAAGTCAGTGATTATGGTTGTGGTGGACATGCTAACTAAATCTGCTCATTTTGTTGCGTGTTGCATAGGAATTCATGAGGAATGTTTACAAATTGCATGGACTTCCTGAGAGCATTGTGACTGATCGAGACAAAGTATTTGTAAGCCACTTTTGGAGAGAGTTATTCGGTGCACTTGGAGCAGCCTTACATTACAGTGTAGCATATCACCCACAGAGTGATGGGCAGACTGAGCGAGTTAACCAGTGTTTACAAGGTTATCTTCGTTGTATGACTTCAGCAAAACCAAGAGAGTGGGTAACCTGGCTATATCTTGTTGAGTTTTGGTATAATACTAATTTTCACTCTTCTTTGGGTATGAGTCCTTTCAAGGCTTTATATGGGTATTCTCCTCCGTTGTTGGGACTACAAAATTATGGGGTTGGAACAACTTCGGTAGATGAGTGGTTCAGAGAAAGGCAAGTTGTGTTGTTTCAGTGTAAATGGAATTTGGAAGTAGCTCAGAATCGTATGAAACAGAATGCTGACAGACATAGAACTGAACGTGAGTTTGAGGTAGGAGATTGGGTGTACCTCAAATTGCAACCGTACAGGCAAGCCTCTGTAGCATTGAGGAAGAATTTGAAACTCGGTGCAAAATACTATGGACCGTATGAGATTGTGTCCAGAATTGGGAAAGTGGCCTATAAATTGGCTTTACCAACATGCTCTAAGATTCATCCGGTATTTCATGTGTCCCAATTGAAGAAGAAAATTGGGACTACAGTTGTTCCTCTGATTGAACCACCACTTACTTCAGCTTCTGGAGAGAGATTGAAGTTGCACTAGAACATATTTTAGATACCAGGGTCACTTATGTGGACAATGGTGATCCCATTACCGAGTGGTTGATTAAATGGAGGAATATGTCGATAGAAGAAGCCACTTGGGAAGCTGCTAGGCATTTACTACAACAATTTCCTGATTTTTGTATATGAACTTTGTGGGCAAAGTTCTTAAGGAGGGGAGAAATTGTCACATATGAGCTTATATCATTCTTTGTATAAATGAAGGGATAGTTTTGTATTAAGTGACAAGTAGAGGTAATATTGGTAAATAGAGTTAGCTCTCTATAAAAGAAGCTAACTAATTCAGTTGTAATCACCGATTAATCAATAACAGAATCTCTCAACCATTCACTTTCGTTCTCTTCCTATCCCTCCTACCTTCAATCTTCTCTTGATTTCCCTTATGAATCATCTCTCCCTATCTTAATCCTTTACAAGAAGCAAGACAAAAATCGGCTAGAACATTGCATAAACAACCTTGCGATAGAAGAATTGTTGATACTTGATCGAAAATAATCAATGGAGATTGCGGTTTGCACCAAAAATTTTCGAGGATAGAGTTTTTTTTGTTCCATTTACGTATTATTCAGATTTGGAGATATGGTAGTTCTTGATGGATATGACAATTTTTTTAATTCCACAATCTCCTAAAATATCCTTTTATTTAAAAAAAAAACGTGACTTAATCATGTGCAATTCACCCATAAAAGCACTTTACACCTCTTTTTCTTTTAATCTTGTATCGGCTGTACGTTTAAAAAAAGCAAATCAACACTTCTTATTTTTTCTCTCGTTTCTCCTTAAAAACTTGTTTCTCTTGATCGTAAATCTATACTATTAAGCCCCACATAGGTGGCCTAGCGATAAGAGGCATAAGGGATGTTGAGAAGTCTTAGGTTCGATCTGACATCTCAGCCCCTACAATTGGGTGAAAAATTCTTTCTAACCTTTAAAAAATTTTTGAAAAATTCCGGATGGTACCCCTCAAGTTTTCACTTTTTCGAGTGGTGCCCAGAAAAAAAATACTCCGCACAATACCCTCGAGTTTTTCGATAAGTTCGGTTCGTGCCCTTTTATGTATTTTCCTTCTAATTTCTCATAACTTTCGTTAATTTTGGCATTGAAAAAAAGGAAAATAAATGTAAAATCAAAAGAAATCAGATTTAAGCTTTATTAACTGTAAACATTAAAAAAACAATATCCCTTTTTCTTTCTTCGTAGGATGACAAAGAGAGGGTAGACCTTATGAACACGACAGAGAGAGCTCAGTGACGACGACGACGAGAAGGCTGAGGGCGAGCAAGTTGAACGTCGGCTGGCGGAGGAAGATGGTGGGCGCGGACATCGGAAGTCAGATGGTGGTGGACGAACAACGACCTTGAATTTCCAGGTATGAAACTGAGGCGATTTAGGGTTTTTTTTTCATTTGATGGGTTAATGGTTGAACTTAGCGTGTTTTAGAGCACAATTTAGTTGAAGAGAAACCTAATTTGTAGTTTGTATGTTTAATTTTAGGTGACATCTGATCTTGAGTACAAATTAAAGTTTTAGGGTTTAATTAGGGAAAAAAAAGAAACATGTATTCATTTTGATTCTTGAAATTACATGTAGTTCAATTAAGTGGAAAGCTTGAGCAAGAATTGGTATTACAGGTCATTGAATTGTGATTCTTGAAATTACATGTAGTAAGTTATATTCAAAACAGACGTAGCTTTACTGAAATTACATGTGACTATTGAATGACATTTGAGGACTCTAGGATAGATTGGTTTAGGAGGCTCTATTGATTTAGGACAAACAAACCATAATAGGGTACAACAAGAATTGGTATTTTTTGCCTGCTTGAAATCTCGGTTTTTATGTTAATTTGAGTTTTTAAGTAGCCAGGATGGACCAATATGAGTTGAAATCTAAGAAGTTGAAAGTTGAGTGATATGAAAGTGTTTAATAAACACATAATTTCAGTGTTCAGTTAAAATAACACATATGCATTTTCCTAATTGAAACTCTTGTCATGGTTTACTCTTTGGTGTTATATTCTGTATTCTCAATTTTGTTTCTTTTGTTATGAGTTGAAATCTTTTTTTTGTGTGTTACTCTTTGAAGCTCTTGTTATGATTCTCGTGGTTCCTCGTCAACTTCATGGACACCCCGTAAAGTAAGAAATCATCGACCACCACAAAGAGCATCCATTAAGCTTTCCAAGATTGCAAAATCCAAATAGATTGTACTACAAATGTGATGCAATTGGTGAGATGCGTGCGACATGACGTTAAGGAGTTCATCTCATATGTACAAGGCCTCATTAAAGTAGTCGTTATTATGTACCTAGTTTTATTGGTCATTGTGATTTGTGCTAAACAAAATGAATAAATTCATTAGTCTTGATTTATCAGCTTTGGATTCTTCAGTCAAAAGGTTATCATTCTTGTAAGCTTGGATTTCAATGTTTCCACCCAAAAGTGGGGGTTGGTTCACTTTCTTGTGCAAAAACAGTAGTCTTTCTAATCCAAAGAGAATGGCTCAGTAGCATCACTACACCAATTCACCAAAATAATACCGGTGCAACTTTTGTCTTTCAAGCCATAATATATGATGTCTACAGTAGCATCACAATACCAAAATAATACCCCCTGCTAATATAAGATACAAGGCTTAATATAACATCTACGATGGAGCATATCCCATAATATCTACTGAATCTGGCACGTTAGAATGGCTCGTTCCCACATCTCTTTTATGCTTTTCAGCTTTTGCCTCTGCCTTTGTTGAACAATGAGTCCTTGTTCTCTATGCTCTCTCGCAGTTGGACCTCCTTTAAGCATCATAAAGATCAGACCTGTTTTAACACTTATTTGTCAAAACTGAGCTAACAAGACTAAGCTAACAAAGCATTATGAAACTGAACTCTATTCAAGAAAAAACAGATCAAGACTGAGCTAACGAAGCTGTATTCAGCAGATTAGAGATGCAATAATAAGTCCATCAAATGAAACTCCATTCAATAGATTATAAGTCCATCAAATGAAACAGATTATAAAATTGAAATGGCATCACATGAACTTTATTCAACACTCTGTGAAGATGCAAATTACTTGAAAAAGCATTAGTCACCTTGAAAAAGCATCAGTTCTCGCATTTTTACTGAACTATTACAACACTTTCTTGGTAAAGTTTCTTTGTTACAAATTCAAACCCACAACAGACATGTATGTTCCTGGATTTATAATAAAAGTAAGATGATAGGTTGTTTGAACTAATGAAAGATGGTAGGCTATTTGAACTAGTTACAAATCAACTAACAGAAATGTATGTTCCTGGATTTATAATGAAAGTTTTTGAACTAATGAAAGATGGTATGTTGTTTGAACTAATTACAAATTAACTAACTACAAATCCAGGAACATTACAAATTTAATTAAAATGATATAGATTTCTTTCGTAGGAAAAAAGATGGTAGGATGTTTGAACTAATTACAAATCAACTCAATCATACTTCTTGAGCATAAAAACATGGTAGGCTGTTTGAACTAATTACAACCAAATCATACCCTAAACCTCATCCAAAAAACCCTAATTACAAGTTGAAGCCCTAATTTCAAATCAAAATCAGTTATCACGCCAATTTGAACACAAGAACATATAATGGGGGAGAAATCAACTAACTCAAACCAACAACCGCCCTAAATTCAATCTTAAACCCTCAAATGCAAAAAATCCTAAATCACAGTAATCAAACCTGATGGAGTTCGCTTCTCCGTGCGTCCGACCGCCGGCCGTCCGTCAGCCCTCTATCCGTGCGCCCGACCGCCGTCCGTCCGTCCTTCAGCCCTCTTCCTGTGCTCCCGACAGCCGGTCGCCTGTGATGGAGTTCGCTAGTAGGGGGTCGAATGGTTGCTCGTGTACTCTACTCTCGTTTCTTCTCTGAGTTTCTGTGGACAACTTTTTTTCCTTTTACTTTGCAATTCGTTTTTTTAATTAAAGACAGATTTGTGTCATCTGACGGAGAAGTTAAAAGAAATTAGAAGGAAAATACATAAAAGGGCACGGACCGAACTTATCGAAAAACTCGGGGGTATTGTGCGGAATAACCTTTTTTCCTGGGCACCACTCAGAAAAGTGAAAACCTGAGGGGTACCGGAATTTCCCAAAAATTTACCTTATTCAACCTACATTATTCTGACCGACCCGGGTTCGGTGATTATTGACAGCTCTTTAGGTGGGAAGCGGTCAAATCTCTCACAAAATCCCACCCTGCTTCCATCTCCGAGCACCTGCAATGGCGGCAGAACCACCCTTCCCCGGCTCGGATCCTCTCCACGAATCCGTGCTCGCCACGTGCCGCTCCTGGTCCGAGTTCTTCTCCCTCTCCTTGGTGTCCCTCCCGGTCTCCCTCTCCGATGCCACCTCTCGCCTTAGTCGCAATCTCACTCACTTCCGGGTCAACTACGTCATCGTCTCCCTCCTCGTCCTCCTCCTCAGCCTCATCTTCCACCCATTCGCCATTATCGTTTTCCTCGTTACCTTAATTGCGTGGTTCTTCTTCTACTTCTACCGCTCCACCCCGATCGTCGTCTTCAATCGGACGGTCGACGATCGAGTCGTCCTCGTCCTCCTCAGCTTAGTTACCATCTTCGCTCTCGTCTTCTCGGCTGTCTGGTTCAACTTGCTGGTCTCCGCGCTGATTTCTGCTGCTCTGATCTGCTTTCATGGCGTCCTTAGGGTTACAAACTTTGGGGACGATCCGTACGGTGGGTTGCTATATTCGGTAGTCGATGATCCAACCGAGGCGTATAGCGAGTTCTGATTTGGGGGTGTTTGGTCCGAGGACGGAGGAATACAAATTTGGCTGGTATTTGAAAATCTTAGCGATTTCTGTTTTTAGGGTTCTTCTCTCAGAAAAAAAAATTGCGCTATTAATTGGGAATTTGCTTAAAATAGAATGGCTGAATGCGAATTGTTGTTGATGTTAATTTGATATTGAGCCAATCAGTTCTAACTACTTGTTTAATTTTGAACTTCATTAGCAGTTTGATTGTTGATATCACTCAGTTATTTCATCTTTACCTGTTGCTCCACTGATTGTGATGAACGATAACTTGGTAGAGTAGTTTGCATAATTGATCTATAGGCTCGGAATTCAAGCCAAATGCCTAGAAATAAGATATCCTTTTGTTAGTCAGAAACAAGAAATTGTTCTTGGCAAGAAGTTCTTGCTGCTTCTTGTGAAGAAGTAAAACTAGGATTTGGTGCTGGCTGACATTGTGAGGAGATTTCATGGCGTAAACGTTCAGGTACTATCTCATAGGATAGATTACTATGTCTACTGATGCTAATTTTGGAGGTGATGTTGAATGTGCTGCACTTAATTTTGTTACCTCTCGTGTCGGAAACTTGGAGACTCATTTTCTAGTGTAAAAATTTGACAGACATACAGTTTCCCGTTTCAGTGTAACAACGGCACTTGTCATTTGCATAAATTTGAAGTTCGTATAAGCTGTCTGGTTAGCCTCTAGTCAGTAGCAATCTATCATAGGTGCACTTATTAAGCTGGTTTGTTTTGGATGTGGTTGGTTATGAGTTGCCCCCATTGATTTAACTCTAATGTCACGACCTTCACATTTGCCAGCCCTCTGATGGCCCGCTTAAAACCCGAGTGACATAGTGATCATAGTCAGGGTTCTCTCCTTACCCAAACATGGCATTGGAGGATAGAAATAGGGTTTGGAAGAAAGAAGTACCAACCATTGCTTCCTTTTTCAGTTTCTGAAATTCAAATGAATGTACATAGTGCATGTGTAGATATGTTATCAGGGACAGGGAGATTCAGGCCAGTGTATTTGATTACACCTCTCACACTGGACTGTTGATGAATAACAAAAGCCTGCCAACATCTTCATGCTTTTAGGTGTCATCTGAGCTGAGCATATAGACTACCTAACATGTTTCTTATTTAGTTATATACAGTATCTCTGTAAATGCATATATTGATTCTCTTCACTGTTTAATATAAAGCTGCATTTGTACTAACATAAGAATTCAGTTGGCTCAATGTACTTCGTTGGAGAACACAGGTTGGAATTTATTATACACGGTATTCTACAAAACTGAGTAGTTTTTTTTTTAATATATAATTTGATCACTAGGCAATGCAGGGAGAATAATTTGATCATAAATGGAATAACTCGTGAACATGACCTGCTCATTTGGAAAATGCAGACAGGTAAAACAAAATACCAGAGACTACTCTACAAATGTTAAACCAACTAATAAACATTCAGAAATCAAGAAACAAGGAGTATACAATAATCCTCCCCACCTCTCCTAGCTTTGAGGATTGATGGTTGTGCAATAAAATCATGCTGTAGAATGAAAAAAAAAAAGGGCATGCAAGCAATCTGCTTTTTCCCTCAATCAAAGTAAGGAAACAAAAATCAATCATATCAATTAGTTGGAAGGCACTGTACACAAATTAATCATTCATATTCCTCCACTGTACAACTTATAAGACACTACTGTTCTAACAATAACAGAATTCAAAAATTAAAAAGAACAAAGAACAAAGAAATCTGCGTAATTATGGGTTCCCATTCACGCCAATCTCAATTTTTAAAAATGATCCAAATAAAGCTCATCATAAAACCACACACGCCGACCAGATTAATTATCTGTATAATAAAATCTACCGTCAAAATCAGAAATCGTCTTGGTGTGTTCTTCTTCAAAGGCTGTTGTAATGCGAAGCTTCAGATCTAGGGTGTTTTCTAAACTTATTATTTAACCAAACTGAGCTGAATGTAAAAAGCTAATTAAGTTAAAGGTCAGTATTTGAAGTACCTCAACTAGCTAGCCATGATATACGCAGCAGATACGAAGGGCTTGGACATGATGACTTTAGTGAGTCGAATGGTAGGCTATAGTAGCAAGCCCGCATGCTCAAACAATACAATATTGAAGATCAATGGAGGGTGAAGAGCAACTGAAGGAGAAATCCAAAGGGATAGCATGATCCAAATATAGGATGCTAAAATGAATACTCACTTGAATGCAGCAAATGTGATACAGTAAAATTTAATTCAGGTGGTGTTTTTTAATTAGGGACATTGAAAGTGGAATAAATTGGGATCAATGCGATCCCTTTGGATTCATCCTTGAGTTGCAGTGTAAAGACCCCTGCGCTTTCAGACAATGAAATCCTCTCTCATCTCTCTCTCTTGCTATGTGTCTGGGCGGAAGAAAACTCAAAGAGAAGAGTGCCTTATATAGAAGATGATGATGATGATGATGTATGGTTTCAACACTAATCAATGCGTGATGGTACAGGCAAAATATCTACTTATTTGTTATTAGTCTTACCATATATACCATAAATATAAAATTAAGACCTTTGCATGTTGTTGGATAATCTTAGGGCATGGTTTACCGAAAGACCCCAATCTTCAAACCTTTTTTTTCCTTCCAAATTTTTTCTCTGCAACATCATTAAAGATCAGATATCAATTTCCACCCTTTTATCAATGTATTTTTCTCTTGGTTTCTTGCCATTCTTACCCACTTTTTATCTGTCCATATGTCCATTTTTTTAAAAGGTATGGATTTGGTTTACCGGACATGCCCGGTAAATTCGAGAGGGCATGAACATAGCACCCGGAAAACCGGTTAGAACAAAATGAAACAGAACAAAACAACACAAAAAGTAAGTAGTACAACTGGCGAAAAGCTGTAACTAGAACGAAAAGAGTAGTGTGGAGAGTGAGGGGCTAAAGAGAAAGCCTTTAGTATTCGGGTCAAAACGGACAAATCTAGTAAGATGAAGTGGACTATTGACGTTGCCTCCACCAGAATGAAGGATCTTCAACAACCACGAGAACGTCCAAGCAACCTCGACAATCACAAGTAATCCACATTCAATTCCATAACCAAATCTCGGAATCCATATGTCCATATGATATTCCAATATATTCATTGACTTGTAAAAATTTAATTAGTACTTTTTAGTTGTATTTTACATTGTACATTTTTCTAAAATTGTGCATATCATTTTAAATTAAGTGAATATTTAATAAATGATATTCCTACAACTTTTTTTTATTACTTGAACCGAAATACAAAAGGCTATAACAAAATAAAAAATAAAATACTCAATAAGATACTTAAAAACAACACACAAGATTAAATATCCTATTTTTTATTATCATTAGAACCAAAAGCAAGGTTGAGCCTAGATTGTACGAGATCCGTGAAAGCATTTACGAAATGCCAGCCGGAGATTGCAGTTCAACACTCCGAGCTCGTTTGCAAAAATATTGGTGACCTTTTATGTGAAGAGTGCCTCGAGAAAACCAATAAAATAAACGCCGCGCTCTTTCCGACCACCTCGTCTTCGCCGAGGATTATCGGGACGCTGTCACTACACGAATCGTATCCTACCCGCGGGCAGCTGTAGCCCAACGCGTGGAGGCCTATACGTCAGAACGGCATGGAAAAACTCACACGTATGGTATAGCTCGGCCCAAATCCAAAGGAACCATTTTAAGAAAGCCGCAACACAAGGTCGGAGAGCATATAAGTTAAAAAATCTTGACGAGGGAGATGTCCCCCGGACTTGGAATGTCGCTCGTTTGAAGAGATTTTTCCTTAAAAGGAAAAACCTGGACCGCGACATTGTTGATCGCGCTCGCGGCTTTTCAAGCCGCGACCGCGAAATCGCCGACAATTGATCTTGTGTTGAAGGCTCCTTGCGTGGATGTTTAGCTAAGGCTAGAATTGTTAGAACAAACACTTTTTTTTGTGTTCTTTTGTTTTCTTAAACAAAATCTTGGCCCGAAACTTTTTCACTGATAACGTTTTGTTCTCCCTAATTTGTTTTGTTTGTTCTAATGATTCTACCTTAGTCCTTGGCAAATGATTCGTTTGAAAGAGAGTACGCGCCCCATGATATTCGCTCATGGATGTATGAACACGCATGCACGCATGAACCCCATGATATTCGCTCATGGACAAACTCGCACGCACATTAGGGGACTCCAATCGCTAATCCGCATGGCCACTTCGATTAGTACACCTCTGGATCCTACATCACCGTATATGACAAAACGTATACAGCGATGTACGTGGGGTATTTGTGAGCGGGTAAAATAAACATATCTACCATAATTATTATTTTTTGTTATCGCCATAAAGGTATTTCTTAAATTGCTGCGTATTTATTATTACTTTTTTTTATTTTTCTATTATTTTTTTTGGTAGAAGTATTTTTCTATTATTTTAAATATGGTAGTTGTACAACTTAATGGAAAATTTTATCCTTCAAATATGATGGAATTAAACTTGGAGAAGGTTCCTAGCTTGGGATATAAAGCATCTGACTAGCCCTAGGATATGTGTAAAGTCGACCCCTCTCATCTCCTTCTTCCATTATAAATACACGCCCTAGGAGTGTAGGGAGAGTCACATGTTGCATATCGGCACATTCTGAAAACTTGGACAGACTAATACTCGCTTAGCTCGACTGTTCAGGGATTATTGCTTTCTCGTTGTACCTCGACGTTCGAATCGAGAGACTGCTCTTTTGACTTAGGAATCGAAGCTGGATTAGGGGGTCCCGACCCCCTGTGTCCATTGTTTTACAGGTTTTAGGTTTGAAGATTCAGTTTGGAGCGAAAGAAGAAGGAGAATTCAATTAGTTCATTAAAAACAGAATTTTTGTGCACTAACAAGAACCAGCAAACTTTTCAACATTAAAGTTAATATTACCATCTACGCTTTATCTCGAGAATCTTAATATGGTTGTTTCTTGCTCCCAAAATATATTTGACATTTGATGACCGAGCAAGTGATTTATGAGTTTATAAATATGCAAATTATACATGTAGAATAAGGTGTGATTTTTTTTTTTGAAAAATGAGCTACTAGGTCATTGTAAGCCAACATTAAGTCACCCGTACATTACAAGACTGACCTAAATCTTCACAACGGGTGATCCTTAAGAAATCCAAAATTAAAGGACTAATATTACAATAATCAGAAACCTGATTTAAAGGATAAAAATAAGGAGTAAAAATAGGAGTAAATCTTGAAACTTCCAATCTGAGATGATAAAGATTGAAGTGTCTTCTTGCTAAGAAATCCGCTGCCGTGTTACATTCCCTATAACAATGAAAAAACAAAACATGAGGTATTGTCGAAAGAAAGAGTCTAATATCTTCAATTATTTTAGCTATTTCCCAAGGTATTTTCCAAATGTTTTTTTAAGGAATTAATAAGCACAAGATTATCGTCTTCTATAATTAAATTAGAAATATTCTGAGTGCTTGCATATTTAACACCAAATAAAAATGACAGTGCTTCCACTTTAAGAATTGACATATCTTGCAGTTGTTTCTTATCGAAATGTAAAATTTTACTATTATGGTCACGAATTAGATATCCAATATAAGTAGCAGAATTTGTCTGTTTAGACACATCAAAATTTAATTTAAACCAATCTAAAGGTGGTTTAACCCAAGAGCGATGATTTTTCCTTTTTGGTAAGTTAGTTTTATGAGTATTATTTAATTTGGAGTAATTTGTTGAGTTCCATTGCATGTGTTGAGTAAAGGCTAAATCATGAGGAAGTAAATTAGATATAAGTCGAGCAGGATTAAAAATTTTTGCATTTCAATGGCCCCAAATATACACCAAAGGAAACATAGGATATATTTATTTTCATTTGAATTTATAATATAATCAAATTGTCATTAAAGCCTCTAGAAGAGTCAATATTAAAATTAGTATAAATTTTGTTTCTAATTTACGTATCATAGATTGAGTAAAAGGACAAAAGAAAAATAAATGGTTCAAAGTTTCATCTGCACTATCACAAAGGGAGCAAGTACTAAAAACACAATTAAAAAAACGATTTAAACGATCAGTAGTAGGGAGACAACCAATGCAAGCTTTCCAAAGGAAGTTTTGAATTTTTGGAGGAAGTTTCATCTTCCAAATCCAAGAGAAACCTGAAGAAAGATTTTTCATATCAGAAGTAAGTAAAGTATAAGATAGAAAAATTACCATCAGAGGCAAGAAGCCTAACAATATTATCAGGCGTAGTAGAATATGGAATACGGATATCAGGTATAATTTGAACTAAGTAAGGTGGAATATAGTGACTTAACTCATTCAAATTTCAAGTACTGTAAGATGTTATAAAATCAGAAACTTTTAAATTGATATTAACATTATCAAAAAAGGAAGTCGTGATTTAATATCCACTTATCAGTCCAGAAGTTAATGTTTTGACCGTTTCCAATGGACCAATGGATACCATTAACATGATTTAATATCCTCTAATATTCATCAAACGACCAAATTGCCATGAACATGATTTCTTTTGATAATGTAATATAGAATTAGAACCAAGATATTTTTGAGTAATAATTTGAGCCCACATATTTATGTGGTTCCGAAATAATTTTCCAAAGTAATTTCATTTGGAGAACAATATTCATATTTCAGCTGTTCTTAAACCCAAACCACCATTCTCTTTAGGAGTACAAATTTTATCCCAACTTAAAAGAGGATGATGATTCGGGACAAATTTATTCCAGAGAAAGCATTTATTAAGAATAAGGTGTGAGTTGATACGCTAAAAAATGCGGGTATTTTTGGACCGTTAGATTACATGGAGGGACGATCAAGATTAAAACAAAATGATTTAACATAAACTACAAAAAGGGGGCGCGTATTAGTTTTGATGGCACAGAACGTAATAATGGTAAATTTTGTTTGGCAAGACAAAACTACCCCTCACCTAAAAATCCACAAATCACGCATCATTTTCAACCTAGCTTATTGTCTAGGCGAAACGCCGCACGCGAACTACGATCTCCTCGATCAAGCGATGGTGAAATCTATCAAGAACTTGAGAGATCTCTTGCACTCTAGCTCAATCAAAAGTGTTGTTTTAGGTTCATCAAAAGCATGAAGAAGGAAACAAAGAAAGGTATGCATGAATTCAATTTTTCTAGGGTTTGTTTTTAGGGGTTCAAGCAGAAATTTGATTGCAATCTACAAGTTCTTCTGTTTATGATAATAAGTTTGTTTAATTTTCTAGTTTAAAATTCTAAGTTGGAAAGAAACAACTCAATCGTATAAATTTTTTAGTAAAATCAATAATTTCCAATTTTCAGCCCTTTGTAGTTTGTAAGGAGAAGAAGTATTCACTGATTTTTACATCTATTTGTCAGTGAAAAGAATATTGTTAGTTCATTGTTAAAGTTGTTTACTAAGTCCTCTTAGGAGAAATCTCAATGTAAGGTTGTATAGATCTTGTTATATTAGTGACAAATGAGAAATGTGCAACATTTGACACTTGAGAAATTATATATTTGGTAGCCTATTAGCTCAAATGGTATAGCAATGTGCATATGTACATAGATGTGGTTTCAAATCCTGCATAGGCTAATTCTTGATATGATCATGTCTTTTTATTCATATCGGTTGTTCTATTGGTTCATGACTTTTTAAAGTAAGGTGCATAGTATTTCTTCTTTTGGTTCATAAATTTTATTCCATTCTTTTTTGCTTATAACAATTGTACTTTTGGATCATGTTTGAATAATCTTAGGTTCATAAAAGTTCATCTTATGGTTCATGTCTTTTAGTTCATGCTAGTTATTATTTTCTTTCGTGATTTTTGGTTCATGGTACTTGTTCTTTCAGTTCATGTTTTTGTAAGCGAGGTTCATAATAATTCTTATGGTTCATTGTTGTAAGGGTTTTACCTTGATCCTAACAAGCAAATAAATTTATAGATCAAGACCCCGCTGAGTACAGGGAGGTCAGGTTCGTCCACGGAATTAGAAGTATCTAAGTCTAGCAATTAATCCTAACATGAATAAAACAAGACAAAACCAAACACACACAACAGATGCTCGACCGACCCCAACTGGGTCTGTAACGACCTAAGATTGGACCACGACGCAGGGAAAAACCGGGAAAACTGAATGCTTGGTACCGACCTCAAGGGTGATCAGTGACGACCTATTCGGGTAGCAATAAAACTTCGAAAAATCAATGTAAAAGAAATCTAGAGCAAAGGATCCACCACAATCAAGCTATGCATGTAAACATGAATCAACGATCAACCAACAATAATCTCATGAATGACTTTCGCCACGAATAAACAAGCACATATCTCAACTTTCATAAAGATAGAAACTTGTAATCCTACTTGTTATCTAAAGGTTTTAACTTTCGCTTCAACCCAAATATTATTCAAATTCACAATTTAATCTTTCAACTCAATCATGAAGACGAACATACCTCAACTTTCATCAAGGAATTAAGAACAAACAAGAAGGATAAAGATAGAGATTAAAGGAGTGGTTTTAAATCAAAGATTCATGCTTTAATCATGCACAACTTGTCGGGTTTCACCCCAACTCTAGAAAAGTAGACTATCACGAGTCATCATGCAATTAACAATCAATGATAAAAGAGAAGACATGAATCAAAACAAAGCAAACTTCAATTGAAAGAACAAACTTACAAATCTTAAATCAATCTTCCAAAGCTCTCTTAAAATTGTCCAAGAGCTTGGAATAAGAGTTAACCCTAAAAACAACTAGCAAACTCGTTCGTCTCTTCTCGTGCTCTCCAAAAAATGCACCCCCTAGAAAAACCCTAAAAAACCCTTATATAGTAGTAGGAATGTTCTTATAAGGAAACTAAATCTTATCTTAAAAAGACCCATAAATAAAACATTTACTAAAACCTAACTTAAGGCGCAAGTCTTTTCCGCAAGGCACAAAGGTGCTCGGTACCGACCCAAAGTGGGTCGTCACCAACCTTATCCAGCTCTTGATTTCTTCATTTCATTGCTTGAAACTCTTCCCAAAACTCGGTTCTTCTTCAATGTTTCTTCCTTAAACGTCCTTGGTCTTCTTAGACTTCTTTAGGCTCCTTCAAAGACATCTTCATCTTGCAAACATCATCTTGAAACTCATCAAATCTCCAAAGACAACGACTCTCTCCCTTCTAGCCAACATCGCCACAAGACAACTCTAATGCTACCTCCTAGAAAGCTGAAAAACTGGGATATCTCCTCCTCAACGCTTCAAATACCTACAAAAACAACAAACAAGCACAAACGACTCCAACTCTTGAAAGAGGGTCGGAATTTTATGCAAAACAACACAATAGACCTAGAAAAGACTAAACCTAGATGAAAACTACCCACAAAAACCAACTAAAAAGTGCGACATCAAAATACCCTTACTTAGACTTGCTTGTCCTCAAGCAATCCCTTAACATGCATCAATACCAAATAACAAAGCTCAAGAATCACCTTTTAGGAAAAAGAAGCACAAGTAGAATAATGAGCAAATAACTTCCACATCATTGCACACATGAACATTCTAAGCAATCACAATCCAACCTCACCAAGGAATGTGTCTCTCTCAACTCTCAAAGTGTTATCACTCGACTCAAATTCCAAATGCAAAACCTCATAGTCAATGGAACTTATATCAAAAACTCTCCACCGAAGAAATCAAAACAAGTCAAATCATCAAATGAACTTGGGGGGCTCAATGAAAACTTCAAAGAAGCTTCATTCGGCAGGGTTGTAATGGGGCTTGGTAATTCAAAGGGCATGAAAATATTTTGGCCTTGTAGTGCTAACTAATCCGGGAACCAAGACTCCTAGACTATACAACAATCAACCAACACACTTCTTCTTACATTTACCAAACACTTCAAACTTTTCAATCACTTCCGTCTTCACCTATTATCATTGTCTTTCTTCTTTTCTTACTTAGAAGGCTCCAGACTCTTGTGCTTATTACATTACAGACCCTTTGTGGGTCGGTGCCGAGCTACATTGTGCATTTTCAAGCCCAAAACACTTTATACCTTAATTTTCTAAAGACAACACTCCTTCTCTACCTTCCACAATCACTTTATTTCCACCCAATCAATCCACAACAACCTTCAATAATCCATTCTATGTCCTAATTACTGGATCAAAGGGTCAAGCTTATCATGGCTAGGGAATTTTTTTGTGGAGCTAGAAATAGGCTTTAAGCTCAAAACAAGAGGCTACAAACAGAGGGATGATGTATATGTAGAAAAAGGAATATAATAGGCTTATAAAAATAAGTTCAAAATCATTTGTTTCAATCAAGTAATGAGTAAATCTCTATTGGTTTCAAGTTTAAAATAACCATGCCATTGTCAAGTGGAAATTGCATTTGGAAGAGTAAATCACACATGAAAGAGAAAGGAATAAGACATATATCCTTTATAGGCCAAAATATCTCACTTAGGTTCAATTTGTTGGATTGGTTTCACTTAGAAATATGCATGCTCAATATCCATCATAAGCTCAAAATTCAAAAAGCAAGATCATTGTTTAGGCAATTCTTATAAAGCATGCTATATGATTTACATGATGTTGCAAGCAATTTCCATCCCAGGACATCTAAGAAAAGGGCATATATCCATCTAAAATCAAAAAGAAAAAGACTCAAGCAAAACTAGACATAACACAAACAAACACAAGACTCAAACAACTAATTTCCCAAACCACCCCATACTTACAACATCAATGTCCCCATTGATTAGAAAAGTAAAGAGAAAGGAAAGAGAAACTAACTTGGACACCTTGAAGCGTTGGAAAAGGAGGAGAATCATTCTTGGGGAGGGTTAGGAGGTGAAGGTGGAGCGGGGAAGAGTTGTTGTGCCAACCAATTGTTGTATTCCACTTGATCATTCCACCTCTCGACATCTTGCTTGTGGTCCTCATAATACTCAATACGGAAGTCTTGAAGATCTTTTTGGTGATCAACAAACTGGTTGTTGTGGTAGTTAAGCGCCCCATAGAGTTGGTGTTGGTGAAGCATGAGGGCGTCCATCTTAGCGGATAGAAAGGAGATGTCGGGGTTTCCACCTGAGCTCGACCCGGTGTGATATGTGCCTTGCCCTTGAAAGTGAGAGCCGCCGGACCCATCAAAGCCATAGGGGTGGGAGTAGTAGGGGACCATTTCCGTCCACGACCCCATGGTGAAGTCCATAGGGTCGACACCGCGCTGTTGATGGTCGACACCGCCCTCTGCTGGGTCGTAACTGACTCCTGTTGGGTCGTCCCCGACCCCCCTGGGCTGGCTTCTTGGTGCTTCCCATTCAAAGACATGTTCTCTCGGAGGCGGGTTAGGCTCGGCTCTCCGGTACCGGCTGGGCTGACGTCGAATCCTCTCATCAATGCGAACATTGGGTACCAGAGGGTAAGGTGTAGGAGCCCATGCATCATCTGAATTTGGGCGGTAGAAGAGCTCAAGATTCTCCTTGGTGAGCACCACGTCATGTGTCGTGTTCTCATCAATTTTGAACTTGTTGATGAAACCGATGGGGGTTTGTTAGACAGCCTTAGCATTTGTGTAGTACTTCACATCCTTAGCAATGACCCTCTTGGAAGAATAGGCGGAAAGTTTGATCTTTAAGGACTTGGCAAGGATAACCATAAGCCAACCAAAGTAAGTGCTGTTGTGGTTGTGTTGAGCATGGTGGCTAACGACTGCGGTGGCAAACTCGAACCCCAAATTCATTTGTTTTGGCGTCTCAAAGAGCATTGTGGCAAAGCATGCAAGCTCTTGCTTGTGAGGGCGCGAGAGCTCGTACCTTGGCCAAATTGTGAAGCCGAGGATGTGTAGGATAATTTTGAAAACCGGGCTAGCAATGTGCCGACCGGGAAGGGCGTTGGTGGGGAAGTCAACCCTACCGGTGATGTAGTGCCACAATTCCTTGGTGGGGAAGTCCTTTGTTGTGTACACCCCTGACGGTGCACGGAAGCCAAGATGCTTGTTGACCTTTTTGATGTCCATCTCATGCCGCCTATTGCCAAGTTGAAAGCCGACCATGGACTTGTTGAAGTTGGTGTCATCCATGTGCAGGGTAAAATCAGACATGAACTCGCACGTGAGAGCCACGTGATGTTCCTCAATAATATGCAAGATAAGGTGTTGGGCTCCGATCCAAGAAAAAGCCTCAAGCACATCCACATGGAAACCAATCTTATCAGCGCCGACTCTATGATATGCGTGCACATTGACATCTCCGTGCCACATCTCAACAAATCGGTCTTTTTGCTCGTTGGAAGCAAACTCCACATAATCCACCTTTTGCTTGTTTTCTTTTCCTTTTTGGCGGGATGACTAGATGAAGAGGCCATTGTCCAAAGACGAGTGTAATTAGATGAATGAAAGTAGAAAAGGGGTCGTAACCAAGCACTTAGAGCGGTTCAAAAATCGGGAGGTGTGGGGAGGGTCCGAATTTTCGGTTTTTGGTGATGGAATTAGAGGGATTATGTAGCACAAGGATGGATTTTGGTAAATTTGAGAGGAGTAGTGATGGATTTGTGAAGATTTTAGATCGAGCAATGGAGGCAATGAGAGTTGTGAGGGCAAAGGGGCTCGGCGGTGTGGAAGAAGGAAGAAGGAAGAGGTAGGGTTAAAAGCGTTAATAGTGCATGGACTTACTTGCAATTTCGGAATTTCTGAAATTTTACCGTATTTGCTTGAGGGGTCAGTACCGACCGGATTTGGGTCGTCTCCGACCTCCCCTGGGCTTTGTTCCCTTGCGTTGTGGTGTGTTCCAACCCTAATTGTTCTCTTTCCGACGCCTCTGGTCCCTACAAAACTTTAGTGGAGATGCAAGACAAGAATCCTAGCTACTCTAAACTAATAAAAACAAATTAAACTTAGCTAAAAAGACCAAAAATAAAAAGAAAAAGAAAAAGCGGGTTGCCTCCCGTAAGCGCTTAATTTAGCTAGACGAGAAGTACCTCAGCTTAGTCGGAAGATGTGAGAGCCCATGTGGCTCGGATTTCCTCATCGGATTCGGCCCTTGCATAGTACTTCTTCAATCGATGTCCGTTGACCTTGAAAATCCCTCCATTCTCGTCTATTAGGTCGACCACCCCATGTGGGTAGATGTGGTGAACCACGAATGGTCCACTCCATCGGGTTCGTAGTTTTCCGTGGAAAAATCGAAGTTTAAAGTTGAAAAGGAGAACTTGATCACCGACATTGAAGGTTTTCGGGACAATCTTCTTGTCATGCCACTTCTTGGTTCTCTCTTTGTAAATCTTGGCATTCTCATACGCCTTAAGCCTTAACTCCTCTAATTCTTGCAAGTCCATAAATCGCTTTGCTCCGGCTGCGTCAAGGTCCATGTTGGGCTCCTTGAGAGCCCATAAAGCTTTGTATTCAAGCTCGACGGAAAAGTGACATGACTTTCCATACACAAGATTGTAAGGAGTAGTGCGGAGTGGCGTCTTGTAGGCGGTGCGGTATGCCCAAAGTGCACCATCCAACATGGAGGTCCAATCCTTCCTTGAGCGGGAAACCGTCTTCTCCAAGATGCTTTTAATTTGCCGGTTAGAGATCTCAACCTGACTACTTGTTTGGGGATGGTAAGGAGTTGCCACCTTGTGAGCTACCCCATACGTGGCCAAAAGTGCCTCAAAGCCCCGCTCAATGAAGTGAGATCCACCGTCGCTAATAAGAGCTCGGGGGACACCAAAGCGAGGAAAGATGTTGGTCTTCATGAACTTGGCCACCACTCGTGCATCATTGGTTCTTGTGGCTATGGCTTCGACCCACTTTGAAACATAGTCGACCGCCACTAGGATGTACTTGTAGGGGCCCGAATAGGGGAAGGGTCCCATGAAGTCAATACCCCATACGTCGAAGAGCTCGACCACTAAGATTCCTGTGAGTGGGTTCTCGTTCCTCCGGCCATGTAATATTTCCCACGCATTGGCACTCATCACACGCCGTTACATATGTTTGAACATCCTTGAAAAGGGTGGGCCAATAGAATCCTCTTTGAAGAATTTTTGCGGTGGTTTTGAATCCCTTAGCATGGCCGCCCGTTGGAAGAGTATGACAATGTCGGAATACTCCCTCTATCTCATCGTCCGGCATACAACGCCTAAAGATATGATCACTCCCTTGCTTGAATAGGTAATGATCGTCCCAATAGTATTGCTTGACGTCGTGGAGGAACTTCTTTGTAGCTTGGGAAGTCAATCCATCGGGAATAATGCCTCCTACAACATAGTTAGCAAAATCCGCAAACCAAGGGGTGGTCGCCCCTCTAATAGCATATATAGAATGGGAAGAGAGGATGGGAGGAGAAGAAGGAAGAATACTAGTAAGTACACAAGAAGAGGGAGAAAAGTGACATGAATCGACCCAAGATAGGGTCGGAGTCGTGCTATCTTGCTCGGAGTCGACCGGTTCTTGAACATAGGGGGGGTCGTTACCGACCCAGGGCTGGTCGTCACCGACCTATGATTGGTCGTGATTGACCCAAGATGGCCGACATCGATTCGTAGAACTTCATTGCTCACGAGGGTTTCGTCCGAGCGAGAGTCATTGATGGGTACTGTGTCTCCGGACACCTTGATGTGCGCGATGGGCAACCTAGAAAGGTGGTCCGCCACAAGATTCTCCGCTCCATTCTTGTCTCTTATCTCAAGATCGAACTCTTGCAATTGAAGCATCCATCGGAGTAATCTTGGCTTGGCATCCTTCTTGTCCATAAGGTAACAGATAGCAGCATGATCGGTGTAGACGATTACCTTGGAGCCCACCAAGTATGACCAGAACTTCTCAAAAGCAAACACCACGGCTAGGAACTCCTTCTCCGTAGTGGTGTACTTGCTTTGGACCTCATCGAGTGTCTTGCTCGCATAGTAAATAGCATGAAGCTTCTTCTCTTTCCTTTGTCCAAGAACCGCGCCCACGGCGTAGTCACTAGCGTCGCACATGATCTCGAAGGGAAGTGTTCAATCCGGAGGTTGCATGATAGGGGTTGATCGCCTCTCGGTGCGAGGGTCTAGAGATACAATTTATAACCCGACCCCGTTGTAGCACGTGGTGGGTGTCGAACACTCGGGAAGTCTACTCGATCGATGTGCCTAGATACTAAAAAGCTAGAAAGGAGAGCGCAAAACAAAGGAAAACAAAGAAAACAAACGGGACCGACACTGAGGTCACGTCGGGCCTGATGTTGGCGACAAGAGGAAGTCGGGACCGACACTGGGTAAGTCGGGCCCGAGGTAGCTGGGGTTGTCGAACTTCAAGAATTTAAAGTAGATCTTGGGCTTTTGGGTTCCTTCCCTAGTAGATTAAGGCTTTTCCACCCCAATTCAAGAAATGAGTGATGATCGGACTAGGATCGAGTGCTTTCGCCCTCGTTCCAACCACTTCTACACCTCGATCATTGGGGAAATCCCCTTCGAAGCAAGGTCTTGAGATTGACACATGTTCACTTTCGCTACTTTGCCAATCTCAAGCCTTGATTCCCAACTTTCGCAAGGAATTGTAGCTCTATGTAGAGTGGGTTCCTTAGATCAAACACTCAAGGCTATGGAATTGGGGTTTCTAGCCTAAACCTAGCTAGGGTTTCCCCCCATAACCCAAGATCAAGGAGATCTACTCCATGTGGCAAGCAAAGAAAGCAAACAAATCAAAAGGGAAAGCAATCAACATCATCAATCTCAAAACAAAGCAAAGTTTCATTCAAATCAAAAGCAATCCACAAATTCCAATCAAGGGTTTTCAAATCCACAAGATCAAAACAAAGCAAAGCTAAACAATCAACAAAACCTATCAAGCCTTCCTCTCTCTTGGCCGATTCTCTCTCTCTTCCTCCTCCTCTCCTTTCTCCTTGCTCTCCAAGTATCCTCTTGGTTCCTTTGCCAAGTGTGGGAACCCTTTTGTATGTGTGAGAGGGAACCCCAAATTAGAAGACAAGAGGGCCTTTTATAGATTAGATGAGGGGCAAAAGTGGAAGTCCACAAATTCGTGCCTTGGAGCCCCAGTAGTCCGGTGACCGACTCGGACCGACACGGAGGACCTCGGGCCCGAGTTACTGTGCATCTCGGTCCGAGGTTGAAATCTTCCCAAGTCGGGCCCGGCGTTGTTGCAACTCGGTCCGGACCTCGTTCCACCTTCTTCTTGTTGGCTTCTCTTGTTCTTCTACATGGCTTGCTCCTCTCTTTCCTCCTTTAGCTTGGCCTTTGCTCCATGTCTCGACCCTCCTTCAAATAGATCCTTGATTCATGCCAAATTACCTACAAAACACATAAAATGCGCGTAGTCTCCGAATCTCATAGAAATACGGGAACTAAGCTAAAAAGGGACAAAACACGCAAGAAAAGGGGAAAAAGAAACATATTTACAAAGGAAATCACATATGAAAACACCACCATATAAAGAGACATCAAAATACCCCATACTTAAACTTGCTTGTCCTCAAGCAATAACAATGTAAGCAAGACCGAAACATAATCTTTAAGTAAAGCCTCGTATGAAAACACATTTTAAGCACAAGTGAATGATATTCAAGCAAGATTACAACATCACACATGATTAAGTGTTCTAAGGAAAAGAGTCAATGCAACTAAGCCTCACTTTAGGGATATGTGAATGTGTATCACTCATCATGTGTTTGGGTTTAGCAATGAACACTCAAGCTCAAAATTCATGCAAGTAAGGACTTTACTATTGAAGCTAATATCACCAATTCCTCCACCTAGAGATGCCTAATACAAAGTACACAAAGAATTTCGAACTTGGCTCAATGGAGGTCCTCAAAGAGGTTCCATTCGGCCGGGTTGTAATGGGGCTTTTGGTATTTCTCAAGGTGGGAATTATTTGGTCTTGTGGTGCTTACAATGGGGATTGAACAACCTAAACTCTCACCAACTTCACCAAAATTCCAAAATTACTTTCACAATCACCCAAAAGACTTAACATTTTTCCTTTCAACCCAAAATTTCACTTAACATTCCACTTCATCTTTGCTCTTAGGCTTTTTGTTGGATTTTCCACACTTTCTAAATTTGGACCGACTTTCTTATGACATCGGGCCCGATGTGGCTTGTAACTCGATCGGACCCTTTTTCTTCACTTAGGCCCTTTGCTTTCATTCCACTTTACATTTCCAACATTTTCTTTCTTTCTTTTCTTTCTTTTTTTTTTTACAACAAAGATGCACTACCCACATTATTCATAACACCATTCTTTGCCCTTAAACCCAAGAGAATCTCAACTCTTCAAATACACTCCAAACCTCTCTTCTAAAGTCCAATCCCATAAGGGTCAAGTCATATAAGGCTAGGAATAATATTTTTGAGGAGTTTCAAACGAAGGCTTAGGCTAGAACGGGGCTACAAACAAAGGATTAACTTCATGGTAGGATATGGAACATTTATGTGACTAGAAGAATAAAGTTCAAAATCAATGTGACAATGCTAGGACAAATCTCATGACGGTCTTGGAAAATAGATAAACACCGCAATAGCAAGTTTTACTAAGCATGAATGAGCTAATCACACAAGAAACATGAGGGATATGCAAATATGAACAAGCATCCCTAAAATGGCCAAAAATCAATCTCACAAGGGTCACTCATACTTAGTTGCATAAGAACTCATCCTAGAACTCACATGTTCAATAAAACAAGCAGGATATCATGATCACATCAAAAGCAACATCATTTTAGAGGCTAAACTATCCAAAAATATGCAAAGGAATTTACATGCTCACATCATCATTAGCTTTTATTTTGGCAATCTAAGATGGGAATTTCTAGTCCAAAACCTACAAAACACAAAATCTTTTTGTTGTTTTTAACACAATTTTTCAAATTTTTTTTTATGGATTTTTGCAAAAATATTTCTCTAAAACCAAAAACTCATCCATTCAAGACCAAATTAATCATCCATGTCTTCCATCAAACCTCAAACCAAGGAGCAAACATCTCAAACACAAACTAAAAACAAATATCCTCAAAATAACAAACAAACATAATCAAGTGAAATCATGAACACACCTACCCCCACCCCATACTTAAAATTTTGATGTCCCCATCAAACAAGGAAACCAAAACTTTAAAAGCAAGAGAGAAGAGTATGAAGAGCTCACAATTTCTTATTCTTCAATGGCATGTATAGGATCAATTGGCGAGGACGAGAGCCCATGAGGCTCTAACTTCTTCGCTTGGACTGGCCTTGTCATAGAACTTCTTCACTCGATGACCATTCACTTTGAAAATATGACCTCGTTCATCAACCAAGTCCACCGCACCATGAGCATAGATACGGTGGACCACAAATGGTCCGCTCCACCTAGTCCTTAACTTCCCCGGGAAAAGTTTAAGCCTTGAATTGAAAAGGAGAACCTTGTCACCGGTTTGATAGGTCTTTGGAATTACTTTCCTATCATGCCACTTCTTGGTCTTCTCCTTGTACAACTTGGAGTACTCATAGGCTTTCAACCTCAATTCCCCCAACTCATGAAGCTCTAGAAACCTTTTCTCACCCGCCAAGTTGATATCCCAATTCATCTCTTTGAGTGCCCATTTTGCCTTGTGCTCAAGCTCTACCGGAAGATGACATGCTTTGCCATAAACTAGATTGAAGGGTGTAGTTCCTAGAGGTGTCTTGAAGGCGGTTCTATAAGCCCAAAGTGCATCATCGAGCTTAGAGGCCCAATCTTTCCTTGATCGAGATACGGTCTTCTCCAAGATAGCCTTGATTTGACGGTTTGACACCTCGACTTGCCCGCTTGTTTGAGGATGATAAGGAGTAGCAACTCGATGAGACACCCCATACTTGATCAACACATTCTCGAAGCACCTCTCAATGAAATGAGGTCCGCCATCACTTATGAGAACTTTAGGCACACCAAACCTTGCAAAAATGTTGCTTTTCAAGAACTTCATCACCACCCTAGCATCATTGGTTCTTGTTGGTATGGCCTCCACCCATTTTGAGACATAGTCCACGGCTACCAAGATGTACTTGTAAGGCCCCGATGTGGGAAATGGTCCCATGAAATTAATACCCCATACATCAAATAACTCAACTTCTAGAATGCCAGTTTGAGGGGTCTCATTCCTCCTTGATAGGTTCCCCTCTCTTTGGCAATCCTCACACTTCCTCACATAATCATGCACATCCTTGAACATGGTTGGCCAATAATAACCACATTGAAGAATTTTTGAAGTGGTTTTGGAACTCTTAGCGTGACCCCCCGTAGGCAAGGAATGGCAATGGTGAATTATGCTCTCAACCTCTTCACTTGACACACACCGTCTATAGATTTGATCACACCCTTCCTTGTAGAGATATGGATCGTCCCAAAAATATTGTCTAGCGTCATGTAAGAATTTCTTCCTAGCTTGATAAGACAAATTTGGTGGGATCACTCCCCCTACGGCAAAGTTAGCGAAGTCCGCAAACCAAGGGGAATCTCCTCGTCTTACGGCACTAATAGAAAGAAGGCAAGTGGGAGAGAAAGAATCAATCAATTGGGAACGAGAAGGAATGGAAATCGAGTTAGGAAACTTACTTTCTTCCACGGATCGACATTGAAGTGTACCGAGCCCGACATGGTTGGACGCCGGTCTAGTTTCGCAGACACACAGGTCACTCGGGCCCGACTCTGAAGACCTGGATCCCGACTCTCTCGTACCTGCCCTGCCTTCGGTCCGATGTTCTGGACCTCGGGCCCGACTTACTTGGTTCGTCGATCCACCTCTCCTTTCCTCCTTTTTGCTCATGAGAACTTCATCTACTCTTGAATCATCTATAGTCAAACCATCCTCCATCTCCAACATGTATTCAATGGGCAAACGGGATAGATGATCAACTACCACATTTTCTGCACCGGTTTTGTCCTTGATCTCATGGTCAAACTCTTGGAGAAGGAGCATCCACCTTAGAAGCCTCGGCTTTGGATCTTTCTTCTTCATGAGGTATTTGATTGCCGCATGGTCCGTGAAGACTACCACCTTTGATCCCACAAGATATGAACGGAATTTCTCAAATGCAAACACTATCGCAAGAAACTCTTTCTCCGTCGTTGTGTAATTGCACTGAGTTTCATCCAAAGTTTTGCTTGCGTAGTAGATGGCATGCAACTTTCCATCCTTCCTTTGCCCAAGGACGGCCCCTACGACGAAATCACTAGCATCACACATCACCTCGAATGGAATATTCCAATCGGGTGCCGCCATTATTGGAGTCGAGATCAAGGCATCTCTCAACCTACAAAAAGAACTCATACAATCCTCAGAAAATTCAAAGGGCACATCCTTCATCAAGAGGTTAGACAATGGTTTTGCAATCTTAGAAAAATCCTTGATGAACCGTCTATAAAATCCTGCATGACCTAAGAAACTCCTAACATCACGAACACAAGAGGGAGGAGGTAGTTTTTCAATTATTTCAACTTTAGCTTTATCTACTTCTATCCCCCTACTAGAAACTAAGTGTCCTAGTACTATGCCCTCCTTCACCATGAAGTGGCATTTTTCCCAATTAAGCACCAAGCTAGTCTCCTCACATCTAGTCAAAACCTTGTCTAAGTTAGCTAAGCAAACATCAAATGAGGAACCATAGACGGAGAAATCATCCATAAACACTTCTACTATATCCTCAACCATATCGGTGAAGATGGACATCATGCATCTTTGAAACGTTGCCGACGCATTACATAAACCAAAAGGCATGCGTCTATGGGCAAAAGTCCCATAAGGACATGTGAATGTCGTCTTCTCTTGATCATCGGGATGAATAGGGATTTGCCAAAACCCGCTATACCCGTCAAGGTAGAAAAAATATTCATGTTGTGCTAATCTTTCTAGGACTTGGTCTATGAAAGGAAGAGGAAAATGGTCTTTGCGAGTGCCACTATTAAGCTTACGGTAATCAATACACATACGCCATTTTGTTGTGGTTCTCATAGGTATCATTTCTCCCTTTTCATTTTGCACAACGGTGAGACCTCCTTTCTTAGGAACTACATGCACGGGACTCACATACTTGCTATCGGAAATTGGGAAGATAATTCCCGCATCCAACATCCTAAGTATTTCACTCTTTACCACTTCCTTCATGTTAGGATTTAATCTTCTTTGTGTTTCAATAGTGGGTTTATGGCTATCCTCCATATAAATCCTATGCATGCAAATTGAGGGAGAGATTCCATTTAGTTCCTCTAGTGAATACCCTAAAGCTCCTCTATGTTTTCTTAGAACCTCTAACAACTTAGACTCCTCCTCATCTTTCAAGTTGGCATTTATGATTACGGGTAAAGAAGAGTTGGGACCAAGAAATGCGTACCTCAAATCTTTTGGGAGCTCCTTGAGTTCTTGAGATGGTTCCGGTGGTGCTTGAACTTCTTCTTTCTCGGCCTTGAACACCTCCAAATAAGACATCCTTTCCTCCAATTGCTCATGCTCAATCATTTTGAGGGCTAGACCTTGGCGCTCTATCTCAATTTTTCTAGGTGTTGGGGTGGCTTTCAACCTAAGCTCCCTTGGCCTTGACTTCTTAGAAACGGCTTCCCATTGCAATCCAAGAGGAACTTGGATCATCTTAGCTTCCTTATGTACGACCCCTTTTGAAGTTGGCCTAAAGAAAAACTCAATCTCCCTTCCTCCAATGTCAAGAGACAAGTGTCCCTTCTTTACATCAATGATTGCCCCAACCGTGGCAAGGAAAGGTCTCCCTAGTATAATTGGTTCACCCGACACTTCTATCATGTCTACCACAACAAAGTCGATTGGGACATAGTGGCCTTCGATGCAAACGGGGTAATCCTCGACGATACCAATGGGCTCGATGGACGACCCATCCGCTATCGTTAACCTCATGTTGACTGGAGCTATGAGTCCCATGGATGTGGATTTCCATATGGTGTAAGGAATGATGCTCGTGCTTGCTCCAAGATCACACAAGGCTTGGAAGTTTTGAGACCCCACACCAATAGTTATAGCAAAGCGACCGGGATCTCCTAGCTTTTGCGGTAACTCCAAGGTCTTGACCTCATCTTGCATTTCAACTATGGACCTCTTCTTGCTCAAAATCTCCTTTAAAAACTTGGCATAAGATGGCATCTCGCTCAATGCATCGGTGAATGGAATAGAGATGTTCAAGCCTTGCAAGAGTTTGACAAACCTCTTGAACTTGTTCTCAACAACATCTTTCGGCTTCTTCGAGGGGTATGGAAGAGTTGTTGCACCTTGAATCTTGCTTGGATCAATCTCTTTGGACTTCCCCACTTCACTTGCAACATTTCCTGGTTGGACCGACGTAGACACCATGTCGGGCCCGATGTTGTGAGTCTCGGTCCTGGGCAGAGGAGTCGGATCGAGGTCTGGGTTCGTCGGGCCCGAGTTGCTCTCAACCTCGGTCCGGGGTAAGGGGGTCGATCTTCTTGCTGGGTCGACTTCGGGGAACGTCGGACCCAACTTGCTGGGTAAGTTGGTCCGACTCTCTTCATTCTTCTTAGGCACGTGTGGCTCGGGTAGGTTTCGGCCACTTCTCAATCCAATTGCCCGGACTTCATTTTGATTGTTTTGGGCTCGAGGGTTCTCCTCGTGTCGGCCCGGAAGTCTCCCATTCTCTCTCGGGGCTTGAGTTGCAATTTGGGCAAATTGATTGTCGACTTGCCTCCTCCATGCACCAAACTCATTGAATTGGGTCCTCATCTCCTTGAACCCGTCTCTTATCTCTTGAGCAAATGATTGTAGCTCATTGAATCCCGGTGGCCTATATGGTGGTGGTGGCGCCCTTGGCTCATTTTGGTTGAAGTTGTTGTTGTAACCTTGAGCTTGACCGTTGTTCCACCGGCCATTGCCACCATTGTTGAAGTTGCCTCTTCCACCGAAATTTCCTCGAACATAGTTTGCCTCCTCAATTCGCTCGGCCAAGCGCACTTGGCTCTCATTCGGACAAACTTGTGTAGCATGTGCAAAGGATCCACACTCCTCACAAGCTCTAGCATTTTGCTTGTAGTAGTGGACTTGCCTCTTAAGTTTGCTCACTTCACCTTCAAGGAATTGGAGCTTCACATCCCTATCAATGTCTTCTCCCTTTGGATCATATAACTTCCTTGCACCTTCACCTTGAACTTTCACCTCTTTGCTAGCTTGACTCACCCCATACATGGCCTCATAATCGGATAGCTTGTCAAGTAGCTCCCAAGCTTGATCCGGTGTCAAGTCTATGAACCCACAATCGGTGTGGAGATTGAGCTTGTCCTTCGTTACCGGATTGATGCCTTGGAAAAAGATGTCTTGAAGCACATATGGTTGTTGGTCATGAGTAGGACATTGGCGCAACATCTCCTTGAAACGGTCCCATGCTTCGAAGAGAGGCTCATTCGGACCTTGTTGAAAGCTTGCAATCTTCCTTCTTAGCTCGATTGTCTTTGAGGGCGGGAAGAGCTTCATCAAGAAAGCATCATAGAGTGTCTTCCAAGTTGTGATTGACCTAGGAGCTTGGCTCTCGAGCCAATGTGTGGCTTTGCCCCCAAGTGACCATTTGAACGCCTTTAGAAGCACATACTCCAAGGTCTCCTCGTCGGTAGAGATTTTCTCACACATGTCCATAAAGCGTTTGACGTGCTCTATGGGACACTCATGTGGACGGCCCTCGAATTGATCACGCTTGATGAGGGTAATGAATTGCGTCTTGATCTCAGAATTCTTGGCAACCTCGGGAAGCACAATAGCCGGTTCGGGTACCCTCAACTCCGGATGCATGTATTGGCGTGCATTCCAGGGTAGAGCGTTGAGTTGAGCCTCGGCTCTCATCCGTTGCTCCCGTTCTCTTCTTGCCACCTCCTCTTGATTGTCCCTCCCAAGTTGCAATCTAGCCATTTCGGCCCTAAGTTGAGCCAACTCCTCATCAACATGGAGAGCTTGATTCGCCATCCTTTTCCTTCTTCGGGCTTCTTTGAGGATACTTTCCGGATCACTCACAAACTCAAGCTCAAGTGTTCCTCGGGAGGAACGAGCTAGCATACACCTACAAAACAAAGACACAAACCAAAACAAATCAAAAATAAACAAAGGGTTTGGGCTATTCCCTCACCCAAATCACTACCAAAACACAAGAAACTCACCAAATTGGCACTCAATGCACTTAGACTTCCCCGGCAACGGCGCCAATCTTTTGATCGCCTCTCAGTGCGAGGGTCTAGAGATACAATTTATAACCCGACCCCGTTGTAGCACGTGGTGGGTGTCAAACACTCGGGAAGTCTACTCGATCGATGTGCCTAGATACTAAAAAGCTAGAAAGGAGAGCGTAAAACAAAGGAAAACAAAGAAAACAAAAGGGACCGACACTGAGGTCACGTCGGGCCCGATGTTGGCGACAAGAGGAAGTCGGGACCAACACTGGGTAAGTCGGGCCCGAGGTAGATGGGGTTGTCGAACTTCAAGAATTTAAAGTAGATCTTGGGCTTTTGGGTTCCTTCCCTAGTAGATTAAGGCTTTTCCACCCCAATTCAAGCAATGAGTGATGATCGGACTAGGATCGAGTGCTTTCGCCCTCGTTCCAACCACTTCTACACCTCGACATTGGGGAAATCCCCTTTGAAGCAAGGTCTTGAGATTGACACATGTTCACTTTCGCTACTTTGCCAATCTCAAGCCTTGATTCCCAACTTTCGCAAGGAATTGTAGCTCTATGTAGAGTGGGTTCCTTAGATCAAACACTCAAGGCTATGGAATTGGGGTTTCTAGCCTAAACCTAGCTAGGGTTTTCCCCCATAACCCAAGATCAAGGAGATCTACTCCATGTGGCAAGCAAAGAAAGCAAACAAATCAAAAGGGAAAGCAATCAACATCATCAATCTCAAAACAAAGCAAAGTTTCATTCAAATCAAAAGCAATCCACAAATTCCAATCAAGGGTTTTCAAATCCACAAGATCAAAACAAAGCAAAGCTAAACAATCAACAAAACCTATCAAGCCTTCCTCTCTCTTGGCCGATTCTCTCTCTCTTCCTCCTCCTCTCCTTTCTCCTTGCTCTCCAAGTATCCTCTTGGTTCCTTTGCCAAGTGTGGGAACCCTTTTGTATGTGTGAGAGGGAACCCCAAATTAGAAGACAAGAGGGCCTTTTATAGATTAGATGAGGGGCAAAAGTGGAAGTCCACAAATTCGTGCCTTGGAGCCCAAGTAGTCCGGTGACCGACTCGGACCGACACGGAGGACCTCGGGCCCGAGTTACTGTGCATCTCGGTCCGAGGTTGAAATCTTCCCAAGTCAGGCCCGGCGTTGTTGCAACTCGGTCCGGACCTCGTTCCACCGTCTTCTTGTTGGCTTCTCTTGTTCTTCTACATGGCTTGCTCCTCTCTTTCCTCCTTTAGCTCGGCCTTTGCTCCATGTCTCGACCCTCCTTCAAATAGATCCTTGATTCATGCCAAATTACCTACAAAACACATAAAATGCGCGTAGTCTCCGAATCTCATAGAAATACGGGAACTAAGCTAAAAAGGGACAAAACACGCAAGAAAAGGGGAAAAAGAAACATATTTACAAAGGAAATCACATATGAAAACACCACCAAATAAAGAGACATCAGGGGCCGTGTTGACGGGTGTGTTCTTGACTAACTGGACAACAAATAAATTTATAAGTCAAGACCCCGCTGAGTATAGCGAAGTCAGGATCGTTTCACGGGAAGCACTGTTGTTTGTCTATCAACTACTAAAAATGAAACAAAGCAAAATGGAACAGAACACCTACGACCAACCTCGTTAAGGACTTTGTTAGGGTCGTTAATGAACCTGGATACACTACAAATGCAAATTAACGACTAAAAACTTAAGCTCGGTACCGAGGTAATGAATCTGAATAACGAGTATACCGAAAACAAGCTCAATTAAGAATAAAAACCTAGGACAAGGGTTACCACAACACAATCATGCATATAAACTCATATGAAGATAAAGATCATGCCTTTAAAAAGATAAATTCATCAACTTTCGCTGATTAGCAAGCAAATCAATCAATTCTCATAAATCAATTCACTCAATCACTTGTTTTGGATCCAAAGCTCGAAACTTTCGTAATCAAACAATACCAATATTCAAGTTAATAACTTTCTCTCTCGATCAAGTTACAAACTCAAATTACTTCGACTATCGTCTAGGCATAAGCACAACAAGCAATCTAAAATAGATCAAAAGCATTCAACACATCAACTTACTCATTAAACATGCATAACTATGCCGGGTTTCAACCCCGACCCTAGATAGGAAAACTATTCACTACTCATAGCTATAAAACAAACAACATCAATAAGAGAAAACATTGAAAACAAACAACCTTACTTGAAATTACTAGGAAAAATATCGTCTTACAATATCCCGAAGAAACCGAAAACAAACAAGACAACAACGAGCAGATGAACCGATTAACGACCCAAGCTTCACTCTCGGTCGACCTTGGCTCGATGATCTTCCCACTCGACTTCTCTCGTGTCGGCTCTCTAGAAAATAATACTCGTCTCTCATCCAACTCCCCCTTCTAAGCTAGAAAAGAAGGGTATTTATACTAATAAAGCTATCTAATAAAAAGGCTAGAAGATAAAAACTTTCCTAAAAGATAGAAACTTGCTCTAAAAAGATAGAAAGAATATCTAGAAAGATAACAAGACATAAAACATAAAATATAATAACCCTAAGACTCATTAAAAACCCTACCGACACGGAATTATCAAGATAGATTTCCGCACAGGGTCGGTAGACATTACAAATATCTCTCAAAAAATTCTATCTCTAAGCCTCGTTAACGACCCTTCACAGCCTCGTTAACGAGTCTGGATTTGCTCTTCTTCAACTCTTCAACTCTAAACGCTTGGACTTCGACTTCCTATCTTCATGTTCTTCCGTCCTCCACCATAGTACTCCGATTCAGCTCCAAAATCACCCTTTCCTATTGAAAACCTACAAAAAGACACACAACGGAGTACCTTGCATACTTCTCACAAAATATGAAAACTCATCCAAAAACACAAAAAAACTAACTCCAAAACTACTAAAACTAAACTAAACAAACTAAGAAAACACACTAAAACCTAGACCTAAAACATGAATATCAAAATACCCCATACTTAAACTTGCTTGTCCTCAAGCAATCACTAAATAATAATCAAAACCAAACAACCATACTCATCAAGCAAATAACCATCATCTTAAAAGCAACTTCCAAAAACATAGAAGAATATAGCAAATTACTATTAATGTCATCACAGATATATGCACTAAATAGACATAAGCAAATACAATCCAACCTCTCAAGGGATATATATGTTTCACTCAACTCTCAAGTGTTTGGGCTTATAAACTTAATCTCTCAACTCATTATATATACAAAAACTTATAGAAATTGGAACTTATATCACCAAACTCTCCACCTAAGTTTTGTCAAAACAAGCAAAGAATCATCAAGAGAAACTTAGGCTCAATGAAAAACTTCAAAGAAGTTCCCATTCGGCCGGGTTGTAATGGGGCTTGGTAAAGACAAATAGGCGTGGAAATATTTTTGGTTATGTGGTGCTAATAATATCAGGGAATTAAAGACTCCTAAAAACTCACACATAGCATCAAAACTCTCATAGAAACATACCAAACTCACTCTTCTTTAAAGAACTTCCTCTTTCACTCACCCAACATATCCTAGAAAGTCTCATAAAACAACTCAAAAAAAAATCTCTGGCTTATCTATTAAACACAAATGCACATCTTACTTTTCTTTTAATATTTCTTCTTATCTCTCTTTTTCTTTTCTTGCGCAGCCTCATTAACGAACCAACATGCCCGTTAACGAGCTTCATCATGTACACTTTCTTTCTTTTTCTTTTCTTTCTTTCTTTCAACCAACTTCCTTTTCGTGCATCCTTTCTTACCAAAAGATCTTTCTACAAAATAAAACAAGAGACTTCTAATCTACCCTTCCCAAAAACCCTTAAAATTTCAAACCAAACATAACTTTTTCACTCAACAAAACAATCTTTCTCCAATCTAAGTCCTAATCCCCGGATAGGGTCAAGCTTATCTCAGCTAGGGAATATTTTTGTGGAGCTAAAAATAAAAGGCTTCAGGCTCAACTTGGCTTCAAAAAGAAGGATAATGTAAGGGTGGATAAGGATAAATAAGGCTTATGAAAAGTAAATTCTCTATCATATGATCTTCACAAGTAATGAACTATAAATCTTATATAGGTCTCAAGTAATAGATAACCATCACAATTCCAAGAGATAGTATGCATATAAAGAGTGAATCACACAAGAGAAGAAGAAGGATTTTTAATTTTCTCCCTATAAGGCCAAAAACAACTCACAAGGTCAAATTTTTGTTGGATTGCATCACTTATGCTAAAAAGTATACATGCTCAATTTCAACAAATGCTATTCCTTCATAAAACAACTTCATAACAAGAATCAGGCTATACTCTCAAAGACATGCTTGCAAGGAATAACATAATCATGCTAGCAACTACTATCCTAGAACCACAAGAAAAAGGGTATCTATCAATTCTAAAATTTTTTTTTGGAATTTTCATTTTTTGTGAATTTTGATTTTTTTATGAAACAAAGAACATGACACAAAAGACATAAAACAAACAAGACACACGTTTTCTACCCTTTCCCACCCCATACTTAAAATTACAGTGTCCCCACTGTAATAAAAATAAGCAAAAGAAAAGAATAGAAAAGAAAACAAAAGAAAAACTTACAAGATCTTTGAAGCAGAAAAGAAAATAACTCTTCAAACTGAATCAGCGCCCAGGTGGTGGAAATTGGTGCTCAAAGTTCCCCATAAACTCATACATCCTCCTCCAGCGCTCTGCATCATCTACCTCCCTCTGATGGTGCCTCGCATCCTTAAATGCCATGCGAGCAGAACAGACACTCTCCCATCTATCCATCCTCTGGTGAATATGTGTGTGCTGAAGGTTAAGTTGTTGCATTTGAGATAAAAGATCTTCGGCCCATGGAGGCGGCATACTCGATCGAGTGTACTCGGGCTGAGGAGGTGGTTGATAGTGGGGCTGGAAGTGGTCTTGAAAAATTACCGGATTTTAAGGCATGAGACCATAGGAATGTGGCTCGGTAGGTGGCTGCGGAGGGTCGTTACCGACGCTGTGAGCCTCGGTAGTAGTTTCGGTAGAAGCCTCAATGTGGTCGTTAACGACCCTGGTGGGATCGTTAACGAAGATATTGTTACCCAG
The DNA here is from genome assembly GCA_964016875.1 of Fallopia convolvulus. Classification (NCBI taxonomy): domain Eukaryota; kingdom Viridiplantae; phylum Streptophyta; class Magnoliopsida; order Caryophyllales; family Polygonaceae; genus Fallopia; species Fallopia convolvulus. Next base: position 37,470,916 of record OZ024731.1, on the reverse strand, counting down.
AATTTCAGTGTTGAGGTCATCATCTCCATGGTCGAGCTCTTCAGTGGCAGCCTCGGTAGAAGCCTCTGTAGCTGCCTCGTTATCACCATCATCTTCATCCATAGCATCCTCCTCTCTCTCGAACCGAGACTCACATGGCCTAAGCGAAGGCTCATCTTGCGGCTTATCCTCTAACGGGAATGCAAGGACCGTCCACACCTCGTACCAATTCGGTACGTATAGTAGCTCTAATTTGTCCCGGGTGGGCATGACATCTTGGCCTTGAACTTTTGTAGTATACCCGCCCTCGGTCCGAGTGAAAATGCCGGAGCTAAACCAATAGTTTTTGTTATGCAGTTGGGCGTGGGATGGCGTGTAGCGAGATAGATCAACTCCAAGATTGGTTGCCAAGAGGCTAACCAAATTCCCGCACCACACTTCCTTTGACTTGATCGATTTTTCAACATAGTAAATCCATTCATACCCCAAGTTTAATGGGGCGGGTTCCTCAAAAAGGATGGTGCGGAGGCATGCAACTTCCATCCTTGTCAGCCTGTTCAACTCTCTTTGGGCCAAAAAGTAGTAGCAAGGACTCGCAGAATGATCCGGAAAATGGGGTTGATGATGCTTGCCCCGGATAGTGCTGCAGCGGAAGACTCTACTTCCCCGGTGATATAGCTCCAAGTCCTTGTCACCTTGTAGTCCTTGAGACTGTAATCTCGAGAAGGATTAGGGAGCTCAAGAATACCATTTAACTCCGCCATTATGTACTCGTGACTGACATTGCCGAGCCTGAATCTAATCCGTCCGGCCGAAGTCTTCATTGGAAATCTTGTCTCAAGGGTGGCTAGGAACTCGGATGTGAGAGCCGGGAAGTGTGGTACCGCTTTTTCTTCAACAGGTGAGGCACGCCGAGAATAGAAAAGGCCTCCTTGACATCGCCATAAAGCCTCATCGCCTTAGCACTCGACCTCGAGAACCACCTAGTGTAGTGGTCCTTGTCTAATATGGCGTTGTAGCGGTCCGCTTGTCCTTGAGTGCGCAAAATCACGTTGTCCATGCGCGGTGGAGATGGTGACTGTTGAGTCCTCTTCTTCTTTTGGGCTCGGGTTGCATCTCGGCTAGAACTTGCCATGTGGACTTATAAACAATACGAATTTTCCAAGATAAAATCCACACAAATCAATAGTTAAGAGACCCCATACTTGGTCTCGAAATAGCTCTTAGAATGCCTCGTTAACTGCCCAATTGGGTTCGTTAATAAACTTGGACTGGTATTTTTGGACTTGATAATACGCAAGGTCGTTAACGAACCTGGGCAGGTAATTAATGAGCCTGATCGGGAATCAGTCATGAATTTCGGGGACTAATTACTCCAAAATTTCCAACACAACAAACATGCATCAAACAAAATCCCACATATAGCACACAATCGGGTATATGCACCCCATACTTGCCCGATTACCCGTCCCGAACATGCCAAAATTGCCAAAAAAAAATCACATGGTGAAGATCAAACAATTCTAGCAACAAGGTAGTTCATGCTTTTCCTAATCAAGTTTCAATGGAGAAGCAAGCAAGAACAAACCAATACTAATCAAGATCAAACACCAATATTTGAAGCAATAGGATCGTTAAGCAATAATAGGCATGCAACTTGAGTGCTTCAAATAAGAACAAGATATGAACTTCCTACCCTAAAAAAAAATCATGAACCATACCAAGTAAAGAGATAGGGTTTAGAAATCATACCGTTAGACCGAGAAATTGAAGAACGAGAATTTGAAATTTCGGGTGGTTAACGAGTAAAGATCCTCGCCGATAAGTAAATCAAGGGCGGCGATCTCGTTAACTAGGGTGGGACTCCGAGGCTCGGTGGTGGTTAGATTTCCGAACGGTGGTGAGGAGTTACCGATGGAATTTTTGAGAATTTAAGCTTTGGATTGAGAGATTTGAGGGTGGAATTTTGGGAGTTTTGGGAGGGCTTTATAGGAGAGGGCTAGAGGTAGGGGAAGGGGTAAGAGGCGGCACATAGGAAAAGATAGAAGATAGATTAGGTTAAAATTTCTTACCTGCCCGTTTCCGAAATTGGTTTGCCGAACCGGGTCGTTAACGACCTTGGACTGGGTCGTTAACGAGCCGCCGTAGCCCTTTTCGAGTGATTTACGAGCCCAACTCATGCATCTTGTTAGCTTAAAACTATCCTATCTTTCTACCCTAAAAACTACTAAAAACTCAAAAGAAAACTAGGAAAAAGGATCTAAAAGAAAGAAGAAAAACTTAAACTATACTAAAAGCGGGTTGCCTCCCGTAAGCGCTATTTTTAACGTCGTCAACCCGACGTACTCACCTTGGCTCAAGGTAGCTCGTTTGCGGCTATGTTAGGGTCTTGAGGTACCCCATACTTAGCTTTGTAGGCATTACTGACTTGAGTCACTAAATTTGGTCCTTTATCTTCTATTAATATGCCCGGTATTCCTACATAGGGGATAGTGAAATCCGAAAACCAAGGTGGTCCGGACTCCTCTATAGCATAAACAGAGGGACAAGGTGTAGGAACAAAGTATGAAGAAGAATCATAACCAATGCTAGTGAATTCATGGTTAGAGTACTAACCTTGATTATAGCCCTGCATCCGGGGCTCGGTAATGGGCCAAGGGGGTTCGGCAGGGATCTGTGTGGAATTCTCGTCCTCTTTGGTAATTGGAAGAGGATCGTTAGGAACAGCTATGTCGAGTTTTGGCTGGGTCAACTCGATCTGTGTGGCCGCAGTTGGGTCATTAGCATTTTGGTCTAGGCCGAATTCCACGCGTTCCTCTCCAATATCAAAAGTAAGGAGTCCTTTCCGCACATCGACCCTTGCACCTGCTGTAGCTAGGAATGACCTGCCTAGGATAATGGGGACGTGAGGGTCTTCAGGCATGTCGAGAACGATGAAATCATTTGGAATGAAGAATTTCCCAACTTAAATGGGGTAGTCGTCCACGACTCCTGTAGCCTTTACGCTTGATCCATCTGCCATACGGAGATTCATATCAACAGGCTCCAATGGTCCCATGTTGGCTTTTGACCAGATTGAAAGAGGGAGTAAACTAGCACTGGCTCCCAAATCACATAGAGCCTTGAATTTGTGGTCGCCTATGCCAATTGTTATGGCAAATCTCTCTGGGTCTCCTAGCTTTTCTGGTAGAGCAATAGATCGGACGTCGTCTTGCAGCTCTGAGAGAGGGGCTCAAATCAGGAAACTTACCTGGATTAGGGTCGTTGATGACCTTGGGAGCTTCATCACCATGGTGTGCCAGTTTGGTACTTGCTCTCACTGGCTCGTTACCGAGCTGAACAGTGGCGTCCTCTTCAGTCGCAGGGCCCTTCTCCTTAGCTTGGACACGCTTCGGTAGTGTCTTTCCACTCCTAAGGTGTAACGCTGCTATTTATCCCTATGAGTTCTCCTCGGGTCGGCTCGAAAGTTTGTTGAGAGGGTTTCTCGACCACAAATAAATTTGTAAGTCAAGACCCCGCTGAGTACAGTGGAGTCAGGATCGTTCCACAGGAAGCAAGGTTGTTTGTCTATCAATCTAACAAAAATCAAACAAAATCAAACAAAACACTCACGAGTAGCCTCATTAACGATGTTGTCAGGATCGTTACCGAGCCACCGAACGCAAAAATATTAACTAACGACCTAATAAAATTCTAATTAAAATTCGGTACCGAGGCAAGTACTCAGCAACGAAGATTCACCAGAAATAATTCAAATAAAGCAAAAATCTAGGACAAGGGACACCACAACATAGCTAAGCATAAGAATTCGTAAGAAGATAAGATCATGCCTTTAAACAGATAGAGTTATCAACTTTCGTTGACTTAGTAAGTAAATTAATCTACTTTCGCATCCTAATTCACTTAATTGCTTGTTTTGGATCTAAAGCTTTAAACTTTCGTTTTCAAACAATATCAACATTCAAGTTACTAACTTTCTCTTTCAATCAAGTTAAAAACCTAAATTACCTCCACTTTCGTTTTGGTATTAAGCACAACAAACAATTCTCAATAAAAGATAAAAGGCATTCAACACACAATCCTACTCATCAAACATGCTCAACTATGCCGGGCTTAACCCCGACCCTAGAAAAATAAACTACTCACTAATCATAACTAAGAGACTAAAAAGTTCAATAAAAAGAAACATTGAAACAAAATTCAAACTCAAATTAATAAGAAAAATATATTGTCTTACAGAGATTCAGAAGAAACCAAAAAACATAAAAACATCGAACCAAAATCACGACCAACGACCACCCGGCAACCGTCGTCTACCGAGTCTCGTGATCCTCTTCCGATCCGATCTCTTTCTCCTTTGGCCTTCACAAATCTCTCCTAAAATTCCTTTCTAAAAACTTCTTCCAAAATCAAGCCCCCCTTTCTATGCTAGATAGAAGGGTATTTATACTAAAAAGCTAAAAACTAAAAAGGCTAAAAGATATAAACTTTCCTAAAAAGATAGAAACAATCTCTAAAAGATAGAAATAAAATCTAACAAGATATTAAGACCTAAAATACATATTCTAACAACCCCAAAAGATTCTAAAAAGATACTCAACCGATACGGAAATAAATTCTCGCTCAGGATCGGTGAATAATAAAAATAATACACGAAATCTTTCTTTTTGTGGCCTCGTTAACGAGCCCTCACAACCTCGTTAACGAGCCTGGGCTTTGTTTTCTTCAACACTTCCTCTTGTACTATCGAGCTTCGACTTCTTAAATCTTGCACTCCTCTGTCTTTCGCTGCAATGCTCCAAATTCAACTCCATTCAACTCCTTTCCTGGCTAAAACCTGCACAATTCACAAAATCGCGTAGATTCCACTCTTTTCACAGAAATATGCAAAACTAACTAAAAATACTCAAAACTAAGCCTAAACTAAACAAAACTAAACCTAATAAGCAAAGAAAAGCTATCAAAAACTATACTAAAAATGCGAACATCAAAATACCCCATACTTAGACTTGCTTGTCCTCAAGCAATAAACAAGACACTAACCAAAACCAAAACAAATCATGCTCATCAAGACATAGCCATCTTCTAAAAAGCAACATCTACACATAAGAAAATTATAGCAAAAGACTATTAACATCCTCACACATATATACACTTAAATAGACATAAAATAATACAATCCAACCTCTCACGGGATATAATGTGTTTCACTCAACTCTCATGTGTTTGGGCTTATAAATTCAATCTCTCAACTCATCTTATATACAAAAACTCATAGAAATTGGAACTTATATCACCAATATTCTCCACCCAAGATTTGTCAAAACAAGCAAAGAATCATCAAGAGAACTTAGGCTCAATGAAAAACTTCATAGAAGCTTCCATTCGACCGGGTTGTAATGGGGCTTGGTAATAACAAATAGGCGTGGAAAATTTTTGGTTATGTGGTGCTAATAATATCCAGGAATCAAAGACTCCTAAAAACTCAGGTCTCACCAAAACTTTCATAAAACAACATACCAAACTCACTCTTCTTTATGCACACTTATTTTCACTCACCCTTTATCATCCTAGAAAGTCTCATAACAAAAATAAAAGAATCTCTGATATTATCTTTAAACACAAATGCACCTTAACTCTTCACCTCTTTATTATTTCCTTCTTTCTCTTTTTTTTTCTTTTTTTCTTTCTTTTCTTTTTTCATTCGTTGCCTCGTTAACGAGCCTACATCCGGGTCGTTAACGATCCACCGTATACATCCTTTTCTTTTACTACATCCATAAAAAACTTTATTGTGTGCATTTTTTCCTATCAAGAGACCTTTCTTACATATAAAAACAAGAGACTTCCAATCTACCCTTCCCAAATACCCTTCAATTCAAGCAATCATAAACTCTTTTCTTTTTAACAAAACACAAAACTTTACCTCTCTAATCTAAGTACTAATTCCCGAATAGTGTCAAGCTTATCTCAGCTAGGGAATAATTTTTGTGGAGCTAAAAATAAAAGGTTTCAGGCCAGAATTGGTTATCAAGAGAAGGAATAATGTAAAGGTAGATAGGGAATAATAGGGCTTATAAAAATAAGTTCTCCATCATATGATTTTCACAAGTAATGAACTAAAAATCTTATAAGAGTTTCAAGAAATAGATAATCATCACAATTCCAAGAGATAATATGCATAAAGAGAGTAAATCACACAAGAAAAGAAGAGGGATTTATAATGTTCTCCCTATAAGGCCAAAAATACTCACAAGGTAGATTTTATTGGATTGCATCATCTATGCTATAAAGTATATGTGCTCAATTTTATCAAATGCTATTCTCTTCTAAAAACAATAATTTCAATTTTAAGAATCTGGCTATACTTTCAAAGACATGTTTGCAAGGAATTATATGATTAAGCTAGTGATTGCTATCATAGAACTTAAGAAGGGATATCTATCAATTCTAAACTCTTTTTGGATTTTTCAATTTTTTTTTGGTTTTTTCGATTTTTTTTTTCGGTTTTAAAGAAATAACAACTACATAGAACACAAAAACACCTAGGACATAATTTTTCTACTTTCTCCCCACCCCATACTTAAAATTACAGTGTCCCCACTGTAAGGAAAATAAGAAGAAGAGGGAAAAGAAATAGAAAACAAAACAAAACAAAAAATTAAAAAGAAAAAGAAAGACATAAAACTTACAAAAGTGGAAACAAGGAAAAGAAACTTCATCTTGAGCTTGAATCAACGGTTTGGTGGAGGAAAGTAGTGCTCAAAGTTTCCCATGAAGTCATACATCGTCCTCCAACGTTCAGCATCCTCCGCCTCTCTCTGGCGCTGCCTCTCATCCTCCATCGACATGCGAGCGGAATAGACGGTTTCCCATCTATCCATCCTCCTATGAATGTGATCCGTCTGGAGGTGGAGCTGCTGCATCCGTGCAGAAAGATCCTCGGCCCATGGTGGTGGTATACTCGATCCTGCATACTCGGGCTGAGGAGGTGGTGGGTAGTGAGGCTGGAAATGGTCTTGATACATCACCGGGTTGTAAGGCATGAGGCCATAAGCATGAGGGTCGACAAGAGCTGGTGGTGGGTCGACAGGAGTTCTCAGGACCTCGTTAACGAAGCTGGGTGCCTCGTTAACAGTGTTGGGTGGTGGCTGGAAGTGGTCGTTAACGACCCTGGTGGGATCGTCAACGAAGATGTGGCCTCCTAGCACCTCCGTGTCCATGTCTTCTTCTTCAAAGTTGAGCTCTTCAGTGCCGCCCTCGGTGTCGGCTTCCTCGGTGTCGTTGCCTACTACCTCGGTGTCCTCTTGCTCATCTTCTTCTTCATATTCATCCACGTCGTCCCGCTCAAACCGGGTTTCACAAGGCCTAAGCGAGAGCTCGTCCTCCGGTTTTGGCTCCAATGGGTAGAGATGTCCCGTCCACACTTCGTACCAATTCGGTACATAGAGTAGCTCGTACATGTCGAGGGAAGGTATGACTTGTCGATCTTGAACCTTCACCTTGTAGCCTCCCTCGGCTTGCACGAAAATCCCGGAACTATACCAATAGTTTTTGTTGAGGAGTTGGGCGTGAGCCGGTGTGTAGCGGGTGAGATCTACTTCGAGATTCTTAGCCAAGAGGCTAACCAAATTGCCACACCACACCTCCTTGGACTTGGTGGATTTCTCGACGTAGTAGAGCCATTCGTACCCCAAATTCAAGGGCCCGGGCTCCTCAAAGAGGATGGTGCGGAAGCAAGCGACCTCCGTTCCTGTAGGCCGGTTTAACTCTTTCTTCGGCCAAAATGTTGCGGCGAGGACTCTCAAAATAATCCGGAAGATGGGGTTGACTATGTTTGCCCCGGATAACGCCGCGGTAGAGGATTGAACCTCCCCGGTGATGTAGCTCCAAGTGCGGGTCACTCGGTAGTCCTTCAAGCTATAATCTCTCGATGGGTTTGGGAGATCCAAGATTGCATTAAACTCCGCCATGGTGAAGTCACGGTCCTCGTTACCGAGTCGGAACCGAATACGTCCCGCCGAGGTCTTCGACGAGAAGTTGGTCCCCAAAGTGGCCAAGAAATCGGATGTGAGGGCCGGTTAATGTGGCAAGCTCTCTTGCTTCAATAGGTGGGCGGCCCCAAGGATGATGAAGGCGTCCTTGACATCCGTGTAGATGCCCGTAGAGATGGCGCTAGACTTCGAGAACCATCGGGTGTAATGGTCCTTCTCCAAAATATCTCGGTAGCGCCGTACTTGCCTCTGACTGCTCAAAATCACATCATCCACACGAGGTGGGGATGAAGACCTATGGTTCCTCCTCTTCTTCTGGGCTCGGGTAGCGGGTCTGCTTGAACTAGCCATGGATCTTACAAAATAATCAAGATTTTTCCAAGATAAGATCCACTCAAAAATAATAGGCACGAGACCCCATACTTGGTCTCAAAATTAACCTCGGAATTATTCGTAAACTTCCCAATTGGGTTGTTCACGATTCTGGGCTCGGATCGATCGATGATGAAGTGCAGGGTCGTTAACGAGCCTGGGTGGGTCGTTAACGACCTGCCGAGAGCAAAACCAGAATTTTCCGAAATTCAATCTACCTCTAATTCATCACAAATCAAGCATGCAATCTTCTATTATTATCCACATATCCCCCATCGGGTATAAGCACCCCATACTTACTCAATTGCCCATCCCGAACATGTTAACAATTACCCGGAATTTTGTCATGCAAAGATTGAACTTTTAGATCTAGAACAAGAAAAATTCATGCTTTCCTAACTAAAGATTACAATAGCTAATCTAACATGAATAATCTTTCCTAAAACATGAACAACTAAGCAAAATCAAGAATTTTTAGGAACGAAATCAAGCATGCTCGTCGACCTTCCTAAGAATCATGATTCAAGATATGAAATTTCGACCCTATTAATAATCAATCATGCAATTTCAAGCAAGGGTTTAGATATCATACCGGAGAACCAAAAAATTGAAGAACAAGGGTCGGAATCGGGGTAGTTAACGAACACGGCCTCGTCGGTGGGTGGCTTCCGAGTTCCGGTAACGACGGCCTCTCGATGGTCGGTTTTGTGAGGGATTCCGACTCGGTGGGAGAGAAGGGAGAGGGATTGAGAGTGTTTTGGGTTTGAGAGTGAATTTTGAAGGGATTGTGGTAGAATTTTGGGAGGGGTAGAAGTGTTTTTATAGGAGGGGCAAGGGTAGAAGGGGGGGGGGGGGGGGCGGCTAGGGTTAAAAAAATAGATTAGGTTAGAATTACTTACCTGCACCGTATTGTGACGAGTCGGGTCTTCCGAACCGGGTCGTTAACGACCCTGGGTGGGTCGTTAACGAGCCGCCGTGGCCTTCTTGAGTGATTTTTCGACCCCTTTCTCCTGAAATCTTGTTAGCTCAAAGAATCTAATTTCTATCCTAGTTAAAACTGAAAAGAAAAATAAAAGAAAGCTAAGAAATAATCTAAAAAGAAAAAGAAAAGAAAAATAAACTAAACCTATTCTAAAAAGCGGGTTGCCTCCCGTAAGCGCTATGTTTAACGTCGTTAGCCCGACGAGCTTCCTTCCTAGTCTGCTGATGTGAGAGCCATGGTGACTCTTATCTCTTCATCTGGGTCAGTCTGCTCATGGAATTTCTTCAGCCGGTGTCCATTAACTTTGAAAATGACGCCTCGGTTATCAGTCAACTCTACTACTCCGTGAGGATAAATGTGATGAACAACAAATGGTCCACTCCATCGTGTCCTAAGCTTTCCTGGGAATAATCGGAGTCTAGAGTTAAAAAGAAGTACCTTATCGCCGATGTGGTAAGTTTTGGGCACTAATTTCCGATCATGCCACCTTTTGGTGCGCTCCTTGTAGATTTCAGCATTTTCTTACGCCTTCAGCCTCAATTCTTCAAATGCTTGCAAGTCCATGAATCTTTTTGCTCCAGCCGCGTCGAGGTTCATGTTGAGCTCCTTGAGAGCCCATAATGCCTTATGCTTCATTTCGACCGGTAAATGACATGCCTTGCCATACACTAAATTATAGGGGGTGGTGCGGAGAGGCGTCTTGTAAGCTGTTCTATATGCCCACAGAGCGTCATCCAACTTGGAGGACCAATCCTTTCTAGAACGGGAAACTGTCTTCTCCAATATGCTCTTTATTTGCCTGTTTGAAACTTCAACCTGGCCACTTGTTTGGGGATGATAGGGTGTTGCCACCCGATGAGATACCCCATACTTAGCCAAAAGGGCTCAATGAAATGGGAACCACCATAACTGATAAGGACTCTTGGAACGCCGAACCTGGGAAAAATATTGGTCTTGATGAATTTAGCAACAGTCTTGGCATCGTTAGTCCTTGTAGCAACAGCCTCCACCCACTTGGAAACATAATCAACCGCAACTAGGATGTACTTGTAGGGTCCTGAGGCGGGAAACGGTCCTATGAAATCAATGCCCCATACATCAAATAGCTCAACTTCTAATATCCCAGTTATGTTGCCTGAGCGTTGACATCCATCACATGCTGTCACATAAGCTTGCACATCTTTGAACATGGTTGGCCAATAGAGACCACTTTGAAGAATCTTTGCAGTAGTCTTGAATCCTTTTGCATGACCTCTAGTTGGAAGTGTGTGACATTGACGGATCACGTTTTCAATCTCCTCCTCTGGAATAGAACGCCTAAAGAGGTGATCGCTTCCTTGTTTAAACAAGTAGGGATTATCCCAATAGTATTGTTTTACATCATGGAGAAATTTCTTCTTCTTTTGTGGGGTAAGGCCCTCGGGAATTACGCCTCCTACAAGATAGTTAGCGAAATCCGCAAACCAAGGCGCTTTTGGCCCTCTAATAGCATGGATTGATATTGAGGAAGAAGAAATTGAAGAAGGAGAGGGGGTAAATTTTAATTGAGAAGACTTAGGTTCAGAAATCTTACCTGGATGGGTCGTTAACGAGCTAGGATTTAATATTTTGACCTCGGTACCGACCTCCTGTAGCTTAGTAACGACCTCATTGACTTGATTGTCGACCCAATTTGAACATTTTCCTTTGTTATTTGTGTCTTCCAGCCTCGGCGCCTCGTTAACGACCCTGAAGGGGTCGATAACGAGGGTCTTGTAGAGTTCGACCTCGTTCAGCAGGAGGTGTTCGTCGGGTCTGGAATCATTTATTGGTACCTCATTATTGGACTCGGTGATATGCTCAACTGGCAACCTGGACAAGTGATCCGCCACTAGATTTTCTGCTCCCTTTTTGTCTCTTATTTCATGATCAAATTCCTGCAATAAGAGCATCCAACGAAGCAATCTAGGTTTGGCATCTTTTTTAGCCATTAAGTATCTAACGGGCTCATGGTCAGTATAAACAATCACTTTGGATCCAACAAGATAGGACCGGAATTTTTCAAAGGCAAATACCACAACAAGGAATTCCTTCTCCGTTGTGGTATACTTACTCTGCGCCTCATCCAGCGTCTTACTGGCGTAGTAAATGGCGTGGAGTTTTTTGTCCTTCCGTTGCCCTAAGACTGCGCCAACTGCATAGTTACTGGCATCGCACATGATCTCAAAGGGTAATGTCCAGTCTGGGGACTGCATGATGGGGGCGGACACGAGGGCAGCTCTTAACCTGTAAAATGCTTCAAGACATTCTGGAGATAGCTCAAACACTACATCTTTCATTAGTAGGTTAGTCAAAGGTTTAGCTATCTTAGAAAAATCCTGAATAAATTGCCTGTAAAAGCCAGCATGCCCTAAAAAACTCCTAATGTCTCTTACAGAAGAGGGAGGAGGTAGTTTTTCAATAAGCTCAATTTTCGCTTTATCTACTTCTATCCCTCTTTTAGAGACAAGGTGTCCTAGTACAATCCCCTCTTGAACCATAAAATGACACTTTTCCCAATTAAGTACAAGATTGGTTTCTTCACATCTTTTAAGCACTCGTGCAAGGTTAGCAAGACAAGAATCAAATGAAGAACCATAAACAAAAAAGTCATCCATGAAAACCTCTACAATATCCTCTATCATGTTTGAAAAAATGGCCATCATACATCTTTGAAAAGTAGCAGGGGCATTGCAAAGCCCAAATGGCATTCTTTTATAAGCAAAGGTTCCATAGGGACATGTAAAGGTTGTTTTCTCTTGGTCATCAGGATGAATGGGAATCTGCCAAAAGCCGCTATAGCCATCTAAATAACAGAAATAATCATGCTGGGCTAAGCGTTCTAACACTTGATCTATGAAAGGAAGCGGAAAATGATCTTTTCTAGTAGCACTATTAAGCTTCCTATAATCAATGCACATCCTCCAACTAGTGGTGGTTCTAGTCGGAATAAGCTCTCCCTTTTCATTTTCTATCACAGTCATCCACCCTTTCTTTGGGACTACATGGACCGGACTAACCCATTGGCTGTCCGAAATAGGAAATATGATCCCAGCATCAAGTAATTTAATAATTTCCTTTTTAACTACATCGTTCATATTAGGATTTAATCTACGTTGATGCTCTATGGTGGGTTTATGATTGTCCTCCATGTAAATCCTATGCATGCAAAGAGAAGGGGATATGCCAGTTATATCATCTAGGGAGTAGCCTATGGCTTTTCTATGCATCCTAAGCACATTCAGGAGTGTTCCTACTTCTTCATCTTTTAATCCAGCATTAATGATGACAGGTAGAGTAGAATTAGGATCGAGGAATTCATACCTGAGGGCATCTGGCAAAGGTTTAAGTGATGGGGACGGTTCGGCAGGGATTAGAATCGGCTCTTTTGGTTCCGTTTTCAACACTTCCTCAAAGCATTCAAAAGCTGAGATCTCGCCATCTTCGACTAGGGTCGTTAACGAACCTGGGTGGGTCGTTAACGAGCCTGCGTCTTCTGCTAGGAGAATCGGTAGCGATGCTGGAGGACTCGTTACTGAAACTGCAGTGGTTATTCCGCCCATCTTTGCCCTGAAATTTCATCATCGTGTCCTGGTCTTCCTATAGGGTCTCCACATTCAATGATCTCCTTGTGGGTGTAGAGCATCTTGACTTCAGCTTTGTCGGACTCCCTGGATTGTTTGAATCGGAATTTCGTCACCTCATCCCCAATTTCGAAAGTTAGGAGTCCTCTCCTAACATCGATTATGGCTCCTGCTGTAGCAAGGAATGGTCTTCCAAAAATAATAGGCACAACCGGATCTTCGGGCATTGTCATAACGATGAAGTCATTAGGAACAAAGAAATTGCCCACTTGAACTGGGAAGTCTTCGAGCAGCCCTGTTGGTTTGATGCAAGATCCGTCTGCCATATAAAGCCGCATGTTGACGGGCTCCAGTGGTCCCATATTAGCTCTAGACCAGATTGAGAGCGGAACAAGACTAGCACTGGCACCAAGATCGCATAAAGCTTTGAACTTGTGGTTGCCTATGCCGATTGTGATTGCAAACCTCCCGGGATTTCCTAGCTTTTCTGGTAAAGCTATTGATCTGACTTCATCCTGCAGCTCTGTAATGGACCTTTTCCTGCTAAGAATATCTTTCAAAAATTTTGTGTAAGCCGGCATTTCGCTTAGGGCCTCAGCGAATGGGATGGAAATATTAATGCCCTGAAGAATCTTAACGAAACGCTTGAACTTACTCTCAGTAGAGTCCATAGATTTCTTAGTTGGAAATGGAAGAGATTTCACCATTCTCGGAACCAAGTTAGGCTCGAGAGGTGAGAGTACCGGGTCGACACTGGGGTCGATTGATGTCCTCGGCGGGTCGTTACCGACCCTGATGGGGTCGTTAACTACCCTGGGATTGAGAGGAAGGCTCGGATTAGTAGACTTACCTGGGTTAGGGTCGTTAGACACCCTCGGAGCCTCGTCATCTTGGTTTATGGGCTCGGTATGTGCTCTCGCTGGCTCGTTAACGAGTTGGTTAGCGAGGTCTTGTTCCTCCTTCTTGTCAGCTTGGACTCTCCCCATCTTCTGAGGTGTACCACTGCTATTTAGCCTCTAGGGTTCTCCTCAGGACGGCCCGGGAGTTATCCTTGTGGTCTTGGAATCCGTGCAACAAGGTTCCCTAGTTGGGAATCAACGCACCTCTTCCAAATATGGAACTCTCCCCATCTTTTATCTTGTCGGTTCAGCTTGGCTTGAACGTCATCAACCTTGTTGTTCACTCTGTTGATGCTCTCTTTAATCTCCTGAACCCATGATGGCGTCTCCTGATGGCCTGGAGGTCGATATGGTGCAGGTCGTCTATCTGGTGGGGGCCCTGCGTAATTTTGACCTGTAGGGTCCTCTCATGTAATTCATCTCAGCTATTGTCTCAGCGGTTCTAACCTGCTCAATGTTAGTGCAAGCAGAAGTACTATGTGCAGAAGAACCACATTCTTGACATGATTGAGAGGATTTCAGAAAACTTACCTGTTTCCTCAAACGGTTGACCTCATCTTGTAAGAATTGATTTTTAACATCGGGATCAACTTCATCTCGGTTGGGCACATAGAGACGTTTTTGAGTTTGTGGAGCCTGCTGGGTTCCGTACATAGCATCGTAATTCGCCAGCTTGTCCAACAGTTCCCACGCCTCTGTCAGGTTCATCTCTATAAAACCGCACACAGTATGCGTGTTGATGCGGTTCTTGGTCTCTGCGTTGATACCCTGGAAAAAGATTTCTTGCAATACATATAAAGGTTGCCCATGAGTAGGGCACTGTCTAAGCATCTCTTTGAATCTTTCCCATGTTTCAACAAATGTTTCATTAGGCAACTGGTGATAAGAGGTGATGCGTTTCCTTAACTCCGTTGTCTTAGCAGGAGGGAAAAACTTTGTAAGAAATTGATCATACAAAGCTTTCCAAGTCCTGTTAGACTTAGAAGGTAGGCTCTCTAACCAGTTCAGGGTCTTTCCAGTAAGTGACCATCTAAAAGCTTTTAACAGAACATATTCTAACGAGACACCTTCAGCAGCTATGGTGTCACATAAATCAAGAAAATTTCTAATATGCTCCATAGGGCACTCAGCAGGTTTCCCTTCGAACTGAGCCCGTTTGATTAAGGATATAAATTGAGACTTGATCTCAAAAGGTTTCTCTATTGCTGGAAGCACAATAGGGGATTCTGGCACCCTCAGTTCCGGATGCATGTATTGCTTGGCATTCCTTGTATAGGCGTCTAGCTCTTCTTGCAGTCGAGCCTTGTCAGCTCGTTGACGCTCAGCTTCTGTGTCTGCGCCGTCCTTCTCGGCTCTCAGTGCCTCCATCTGGGTCCGGAGGATCTCTAACTCTCGAGCCATCTCTTCTGCTGTGGCCATGGCTCAGTTTTCTCGGAGTCGACGGTGCAGGGAACGTTCTGGTTCTGAGTAATAACCTGTGTTATCAAACTGAAGCCTTCTTCGTCCTACCGGCATACACTAAGAAAATAAACAAAGAAAACAAAGATTAAAAACAAAAACGGGGTCGGGCTATTCCCGATCCCGAAGATAAACTAACAACTCGTTGCTTCCCCGACAACGGCGCCAATTTGTTGAGAGGGTTTCTCGGCCACAAATAAATTTGTAAGTCAAGACCCCGCTGAGTACAGTGGAGTCAGGATCGTTCCACAGGAAGCAAGGTTGTTTGTCTATCAATCTAACAAAAATCAAACAAAATCAAACAAAACACTCACGAGCAGCCTCGTTAACGATGTTGTCATGATCGTTACCGAGCCACCGAACACAAAAACATTAACTAACGATCTAATAAAATTCTAATTAAAATTCGGTATCGAGGCAAGTACTCAGCAACGAAGATTCGCCAGAAATAATTCAAATAAAGCAAAAATCTAGGACAAGGGACACCACAACATAGCTAAGCATAAGAATTCCTAAGAAGATAAGATCATGCCCTTAAACAGATAGAGTTATCAACTTTCGTTGACTTAGTAAGTAAATTAATCTACTTTCGCATCCTAATTCACTTAATTGCTTGTTTTGGATCTAAAGCTTTAAACTTTCGTTTTCAAACAATATCAACCTTCAAGTTACTAACTTTCTCTTTCAATCAAGTTAAAAACCTAAATTACCTCCACTTTCGTTTTGGTATTAAGCACAACAAACAATTCTCAATAAAAGATAAAAGGCATTCAACACACAATCTTACTCATCAAACATGCTCAACTATGCCGGGCTTAACCCCGACCCTAGAAAAATAAAATACTCACTAATCATAACTAAGAGACTAAAAACTTCAATAAAAAGAAACATTGAAACAAAATTCAAACTCAAATTAATAAGAAAAATATATTGTCTTACAGAGATTCAGAAGAAACCAAAAAACATAAAAACACCGAACCAAAATCACGACCAACGACCACCCGACAACCGTCGTCTACCGAGTCTCGTGATCCTCTTCCGATCCGATCTCTCTCTCCTTCGGCCTTCACAAATCTCTCCTAAAATTCCTTTCTAAAAACTTCTTCCAAAATCAAGCCCCCCTTTCTATGCTAGATAGAAGGGTATTTATACTAAAAAGCTAAAAACTAAAAAGGCTAAAAGATATAAACTTTCCTAAAAAGATAGAAACAATCTCTAAAAGATAGAAATAAAATCTAACAAGATATTAAGACCTAAAATACATATTCTAACAACCCCAAAAGATTCTAAAAAAATACTCAACCGATACGGAAATAAATTCCCGCTCAGGATCGGTGAATAATAAAAATAATACGCGAAATCTTTCTTTTCGTGGCCTCGTTAACGAGCCCTCACAACCTCGTTAACGAGCCTGGGCTTTGTTTTCTTCAACACTTCCTCTTGTACTCTCGAGCTTCGACTTCTTAAATCTTTCACTCCTCTGTCTTTTGTTGCAATGCTCCAAATTCAACTCCATTCAGCTCCTTTCCTGGCTAAAACCTGCAAAATTCACAAAATAGCGTAGATTCCACTCTTTTCACAGAAATATGCAAAACTAACTAAAAATACTCAAAACTAAGCCTAAACTAAACAAAACTAAACCTAATAAGGAAAGAAAACCTATCAAAAACTATACTAAAAATGCGAACATCAGAGTTGCCCTTGTGGTCTTGGAATTTGTGCAGCAAGGTTCCCTAGTTGGGAATCGACATTTTTCTTCCACACATCAAACTCTCCCCATCTTTTTATTTGGTTGTTTAGGTTGGCTTGAACTCCGTTGATGCCTTCCTGTAACCCTTGTACCCATGATGGTGGCTCTTGATAGCCTTGAGGTCAATACGGTGCAGGTCGTCTATCCAGTGGGGGCGTTGTATAGTTGGGATTCGGGTTTTGGTTGCCCCACGTTGGATAATTGTTTGACCTGTCAAAATTACTAGGTTGGTTCCTATATGGGCCTCTCATATAGTTCACTTCAGCATATGTCTCAGCGGCTCTTACCTGTTCTATGTTAGTGCAAGCAGAAGTAATATGGTTAGAAGAGCCACTCTTGACAAGATTGAGAGGATTTCAGAAAACTTACCTGCTTCTTCAGGCGGTTGACCTCGTCTTGCAGAAATTGATTTTTGACATCGGGGTCAACATCTTCCTTGTTAGGCATGTAGAGACGCCTCTGGGGCTGGGGAGATTGCTGGGTACCATACATGGCATCATAGTTAGACAGCTTGTCCAACAATTCCCATGTAGTCGTGGGTTCCATCTCTATAAAACCGCACATTGTATGCGTGTTGATACGGTTCTTTGTTTCTGCAATAATACCCTGAAAAAAGATTTCATGGAGAACATATAAAGGTTGCCCATGAGTAGGACACTGTCTAAGCATTTCCTTAAATCTTTCCCATGGTTCTACAAAGGTCTCATTAGGAAGCTGGTGATAGGAGGTGATGCGTTTTCTCAACTCCGTTGTCTTGGCAGGATTGAAAAACTTTGTAAGAAATTGATCATACAAAGCCTTCCAAGTCCTGATAGACTTAGGAGGTAAGCTCTCCAACCAGCTCAGGGCCTTTCCAGAAAGAGACCACCTAAAAGCTTTTAATAGAACATATTCAAGTGAGACACCTTCAGCAGCTATAGTGTCACATAAATCAAGAAAATTTCTAATATGTTCCATATGGCACTCAGTAGGTTTCCCTTCAAACTGAGCCCGTTTAATCAAGGATATAAACTGAGACTTAATCTCAAAAGGTTTATCTATCTCCGAAAGCACAATTGGAGACTCTTGCACCCTCAGTTCTGGATGCATGTATTGCTTGGCGTTCCTCGGATAGGCATTCGGCTCTTTTGTAAACGAGTGTTGTTGACTCGATGACGCTCAGCCTCGGCAACAACGACATCTTTTTCGGTTTTTAACGCCTCCATTTGCCTCTGGAGTTCGGCCATTTGACGAGTCATCTCCTCTTGTGTAGCCATGGCTTGGTTCTCTCGGCGTCTACGGTGCAGGGAGCGTTCGGGTTCTGAATAATAATCGGTGTTGTCGAATTCGAGCCTTCGACGTCCAGCTGGCATACGCTGAGAAAACAAACAAAGAAAACGAAATTAAAACAAAAAACGGGGTCGGGGTATTCCCAGACCCAAGATAAACAAAAAAAACTTGTTGCTTCCCCGGCAACGGCGCCAATTTGTTGACGGGTGTGTTCTTGACTAACTGGACAACAAATAAATTTATAAGTCAAGACCCCACTGAGTATTGCGAAGTCAGGATCGTTCCACGGGAAGCACTGTTGTTTGTCTATCAACTACTAAAAATGAAACAAAGCAAACCAGAACTTAACACCTACGACCAACCTCGTTAACGACTTTGTCAGGGTTGTTAACGAACCTGGATACACTACAAATGCAGATTAACGACTAAAAACTCAAGCTCGGTACCGAGGTAACGAATTTGAATAACGAGTATACAGAAAACAAACTCAATTAAGAATAAAACCTAGGACAAGGGTTATCACAACACAGTCATGCATATAAACTCATAAGAAGATAAAGATCATGCCTTTAAAAAGATAAATTCATCAACTTTCGCTGATTATCAACCAAATCAATCAATTCTCATAAATCAATTCACTCAATCACTTGTTTTGAATCCAAAGCTCGAAAGTTTCGTAATTGAACAATATCAACATTCAAGTTAATGTCTTTCTCTCTCGATCAAGTTAAGAACTCAAATTACTTCGACTATCGTCTAGGGATAAGCATGACAAGCAATCTAAAATAGATAAAAAGCATTCAACACATCAACTTACTCATCAGACATGCATAACTCTGTCGGGTTTCAACCCTGACCGTAGATAGGAAAACTACTCACTACTCATAGCTATAAAAACAAACAACTTCAATAAGAGAAAACATTGAAAACAAACAACCTTACTTGAAATTACTAGGAAAAATATCGTCTTACAATATCCCTAAGAAACCGAAAACAAAGAACACAACAACGAGCAGACGGACCAATTAACGACACAAGCTTCACTCTCGATCGACCTTGGCTCGATGATCTTCCTACTCGACTTCTCTCGTGTCGACTCTCTAGAAAATAATACTCGTCTCTCATCCAACTCCCCCTTCTAAGATAGAAAAGAAGGGTATTTATACTAATAAAGCTATCTAATAAAAAGGATAGAAGATAAAAACTTTCCTAAAAGAGAGAAACTTACTCTAAAAAGATAGAAAGAATATCTAGAAAGATAACAAGACATAAAACATAAAATATTATAACCCTAAGACTCATTAAAAACCCTATTGACACGGAATTATCAAGATAGATTTTCGCACAGGGTCGGTAGACATCACAAATATCTCTCAAAAAATTCTATCTCTATGTCTCGTTAACGACCCTTCACAACCTCGTTAACGAGTCTGGATTTGCTCTTCTTCAACTCTTCAACTCTAAAAGCTTGGACTTCGACTTCCTATCTTCATGTTCTTCCATCCTCCACCATAGTACTCCAATTCAGCTCCAAAATCACCCTTTCCTGCTCAAAACCTACAAAAAGACACAAAACGGAGTAGCTTCCATACTTCTCACAAAATATGCAAACACACAAAAACTAACTCCAAAACTACTAAAACTAAACTAAACAAACTAAGAAAACACACTAAAAACTAGACCTAAAACATGAATATCAGGCCGACACAAGTTCATCCCGGATCCTATGAAAAGCTTCAAGACACTCGGAAGAAAACTCAAACACAACATCCTTCATTAATAGGTTAGTTAATGGTTAAGTAATTTATATACTCTATTTAGTATAGATTAACTCTTGTATTTTAGGTATGATTTTAGTGTGTTTAGGTTAGTTTTGAGCATAAATGTAATATGAAGACCGAAGACACGATTTGAAGAATTGCAAGAGTTTTGAAGACAAGTGTTGATTTGGAGTTGTTTTGACGTCACTTTCTTGTGACGCATCGTTCGGGAGCTACGGTGATCGGATGAACCTGAATTTAGTATCATTGGAAAGCTAACTCAAAGAGCTACAATTTATGTTTTACGGAAAGTTCAAACTCCAAATCTAATTGGGTCAAAACCACCTCCGAAGTTGACACTAGAATGTTGTCCTAGGATCCGCGCCCGCGGGTCAGAACCGCGCTCGCGGTTTGTCGAGGTTCCGCGGCCGAGGAGAGGAAGATGAGTTGCTCTCGAGGTTTGGATCCGCGCTCGCGGGTCGTGGTGTTTCAGCGCCGACTTTCCGTTTAATTCTATCTTTTATCTATTATTATATCTTTAGGTTTCGGTTGTTTTTCTAGTATTTAAGCTTAGTTTCGTGGAAGACTTTAGGGTTACACATTCTCAGAATTCAGAGCATACTTTTATGTTTTAGGTTTTATTTTAGTTTTATTATGGAGAACTAATTTCCCTTGGAGTTTGTTGATCAAGGAAGCCTTTTTATTTAATTCGTGAGATTCTGGTATCTTTTCTATCCCTTGGAAATATCAAATCTCTTGTTTTTATTTATATGATCTATGTTTGATTTGATAAGTTTGATCAACTTGTTTAATTGACTTAGATCTACTAATTGGATTAGGTTTGATTGTTGTCTATGCAATCTTCTTTATCCTTGAAACGACTCTTTTCTAGGACCGTGGACTAGAATTGAAGAAGAGTATTTGATTGTTATTTGTGCATGAGACTCGTAGCTTGATTGCATGATTTGATATCCTTCTATCCTTAATACTTTGCATGATTTGAATTAAGCGTTCTTGTTCATATCACACTTTCGCTTGGACCGTGGACAAGCGAAAATCTTTTATAAGGATTGGAATTAACAAGAGACTTGATAGAAAAGTGGATGAATTGATGATCAAATGATCAAAAATGTGGAATTGATTGAATGAACTCTGCTTTCCTTCAATTGATTTAATCCCCAATATTATTTGCTTGTTCCCTTGTTTGTCTAAACTTCCAAAAACCCCTGTCATGTTAGTTGCTGATTGTTCAGAATCTCGATTCTCTTGAGTACGATCCCTTACTTGCATACTATACTAGTTTGTAGTTTAGGATAATTTATTTTTGATCTTGGCAACAACGACTTTAGCCGAGTCAATAATCTTAGAGAAATCTTGAATGAACCTCCTATAATACCCGGCATGGCCTAGGAAACTCCTAACATATTTCACGGAGGTAGGGGTGGCAATTTTTCAATCAATTAAATTTTAGCCTTGTCAACTTCAATCCCCCTTTTAGACACTATATGACCTAAGACAATCCCTTCTTGAACCATAAAGTGACACTTCTCCCAATTAAGCACAAGTTTAGTCTCTTCACATCTCTTAAGTACTCTAGCAAGATTGGCAACATAAGAGTCAAAAGTGGTACCCTAAACCGAGAAGTCATCCATAAACACCTCCACGATATCCTCAATCTTGTCTGAGAAGATGGACATCATACACCGTTGAAAGGTGGCCGGGGCGTTGCAAAGCCCAAATGGCATCCTCCTTATAAGCAAATGTGCCACAAGGACATGTGAAGGTGGTCTTCTCTTGATACTCGGGATGTATCGGAACCTGCCAAAAGCAACTATAGCCATCGAGATAACAAAAATAGTCATGCAAAGCTAATCTCTCTAGCACTTGGTCACTAAAAGGCAAGGGGAAGTGATCCTTTCTAGTGGCACTATTAAGTTTTATATAATCTATGCACATGCGCCAACTAGTGGTAGTCCTAGTAGGAACCAACTCACTCTTTTCATTCTCAACAATAGTAAGACCACTCTTTTTAGGCAACACATGAAACGGGCTTACCCACTAACTATACGAAATTGGAAAGATGATACCTACATCAAGCATTCTTAAGATCTCTTTCTTTACCACTTCCTTCATGTTTGGGTTAAGCCTTCGTTGGTGTTCTATGGTTGGCATGTGTCCTTCCTCAAGAAAAATACGATGCATTCACAAAGAAGGTGAGAGGCCACTCAAGTCCTCAAGTAAGTACCCAATGGCCTTCCTATGAGTCCTGAGCACATCAAGCAACTTTCCCGTAATTAGCATTCCTAATTACGGGAAAAGTGGAATTTGGGCCAAGAAACTCATACCTCAAAGACTCGGGGAGAGTCTTAAGCTCCGGAGTAGGTGGTGGTGGTGTAACAATGTTATTGTCCTTCTCCATCTTGAATAACTCTTCAAAGTAATCACTTTCGGTTAAGAGTTGCTCTCCGTCATCCATCTCCAGAAGGGTCGGCTCTGACCACAAGGGGGCCGGCACCGAGCCAGAGGCATAAGCAAAATTTTCAGAAACGAGCGGAATGGAGGTAGGAGTTGAGCGCGGTGAGGTCGGTGACGACCCTGCGGCTTCTTCCTCGTCTTCATCGTCGCTTGTATAAGGCCCAAGAAAACGCTCTATCGGATCTTCGCAATCAATGTAATCAGAGTGGGTGTACAACATCTTGACCTCCGTAGCTTCATCGGTCTCCTTCATCGTTGGATTGAACCGGAACTCAACCACCTCATTTCCGATTTCAAAAGTAAGGAGGCCCTTTTTTACATCAATGATAGATCCGGCGGTTGCAAGAAATGCTCGCCCAAGAATGATCGGGACAACAGGATCTTCTGGCATCTCCATAACAATGAAATCATTGGGCACAAATAACTTGCTGACGTGAATAGGGAAATCGTTGACAACACCGGTTGGCTTCACACAAGAGTCGTCCGCCATATAGAGCCTCATATTCACAGAGACAAAACGACCCATGTTGGTTTTGGACCATATAGAAAGGGGAAGGAGACTAGCACTTGCACCAAGATCACATAAAGTTTTAAAGCGATGAGCACCTATACCAATAGTAATTGCGAACTTATCTGGATCGCCAAGTTTCTCCGGAAGCTCTAGATATCGCACCTCATCAGTTAACTCGGACATCGACCGCTTCTTTGACAAGATCTCTTTAAGGAATTTGGTGTACGCGGGCATCTCGCTCAAGGCTTCGGCGAAAGGGATGGTGATGTTCAGACCTTGATGAACCTGCACAAAACGCTTGAATTTGCCTTTTGTGGAATCCTTAGCCTTCTTGGACGGGAAAGGAAGCACCTTCGTTGTTGATGTAGAAGGAACGGATGTAAGAACACTGGGAAGAGGGTCGGTCACGACCTGGGGCGGGTCGGTGACGACCTCCTTTGTAATGGAGAGAGGGTCGGTGACGACCCTGCATGGGTCAGTAACGACCTCCTCTGAGCTAGGCTGGTCCTCTTCATCCGCCGCCTTCTTGCTTGTTTCTTGATCCGACAACTTCTTTCCGCTCCTCAAATGGACCGCAACAATTTGACCTCTCGGATTCTCATTGGGATGGACCGGTAATCGCCCTTGAGGTCGTGGAATTTGGGCTGCTAAGTCACCAAGTTGGGAGTTCACATTCTTCCTCCATGCTTCAAAGTCTCCCAATTGATTTTGAACTCCTTTAAGATCTGTGCGGACGCCATTGATCCCTTCAAGGAGACCTTGCACTCATGTTGGTAGCTCTTGGTAACCGGGATGTCTATAAAGAAGGGCTCTTTGCTCTTGTGGCTGAGTTTGAAAACTTGGATCGTGGCCATTATTGTTCCATTGAGGATAATTGTTGTTGTTGGTCCTCCCTGGATAAGCATTGTTTTGACATCGGTAGGGCCCTCGCATATAGTTCGCCTTTGCATAAGCCTCGGCGGCTCGGACTTGTTCCACGTTCGTACAAGAAGCGGTAGTATGAGCTTGGGAACCACATTCTTGACAAGGCTGAGCGGTGGATTTGAAGTGGCATACTTGCTTCTTGAGCCGGTTAATCTCATCTTGCATGAATTGAAACCACACATCTTGATCAATCGGTTCGACATTAGGATCATAAAGCGTCTTCATTGGAACCTTGACGACTTGTTGGGTGCCATACATTGCATCATAGTTGGTGAGTTTGTCCAACAAAGCCCAAGCTTGATCAGGATCCATCTCAATGAACCCGCAATCGGTGTGGATGTTGATTCGGTCCTTTGTAGCGGCATAAATCCCTTGAAGGAAAATCTCCTGAAGCACATAGGGTGGTTGTCCATGAGTAGGACATTTCCGAAGAAGTTCCTTAGACCGCTCCCAAATTTCCACAAAAGTCTCATTGGGAAGTTGATGATAAGAAGTGATGCGCTTTCTTAGCTTTGTAGTCTTAGCCGGTGGAAAGAACTTCGTCAAAAACTGGTCATGTAGAGCCTTCCATGTAGTAATCGACCTAGGAGGTAGGCTCTCAAGCCAAGTAAGTGCCTTTCCGGCCAAAGACCACTTGAACGCCTTCAAGAGCACATATTCAAGCGATACATCATCAACGGCGATGGTGTCACATAGGTCAGTGAAGTTCTTGATGTGCTCCATGGTACACTCAGTGGGCTTGCCTTCAAATTAAGACCTCTTGATAAGAGTGATGAAGTGAGACTTAATCTCAAAGGCGTGCTCAATCACTGGGAGCACAATCGCAGATTCGGGAACCCTAAATTCCGGATGCATGTATTGCTTTGCGTTTCGCGGAATAGCATTGAGTTGCTCCTGGAGACGGGCAGCAACCTCTCTCTCTCTCTCTCTCTCTCTCTCTCTCTCTCTCTCTCTCTCTCTCTCTCTCTCTCTCTCTGCAGCAACAGCTTCAGCATCACACTCTCTTTGCACACCTTCCATCTGAAGGCAAAGGTCAGCCATCTATCGAGCAATTTCCTCAGTGTTGGCCATTGCTCTTCGTTCTCTTAGCCTGCGGTGAAGGGTTCTCTCGAGTTCGGGATCAAAAGGAAAATAGTCAACTCTCCTTCGCGAACTAGAGGGCATACACCTGCACACACAATTACAAGGAAACGAATTAGTAGACACAAAAGGGTATGAGATATTCCCAAACCCGAAAGATAACTAGACAAAGAAACTAAACTAAATCCCCGACAACGGCGCCAATTTGTTGTAAGGGTTTTACCTTGATCCTAACAAGCAAATAAATTTATAGATCAAGACCCCGCTGAATACAGGGAGGTCAGGTTCGTCCACGGGAATTAGAAGTATCTAAGTCTAGCAATTAATCCTAACAAGAATAAAACCAGACAAAACCAAACACACGCAACAGATGCTCGGCACCGACCCACACTGGGTCGGTAACGACCTAAGATTCGACCACGACGCAGGGAAAAACCGAGAAAACTGAATGCTCGGTACCGACCTCAAGGGTGATCGATGACGACCTAAGCGATAAAACTTCAAAAAATCAATGTAAAAGAAATATAGAGCAAAGAATCCACCACAATCAAGCTATGCATGTAAACATGAGTCAAAGATCAACCAACAATAATCTCATGAATGACTTTCTCCACGAATAAACAAGCACATATCTCAAATTTCATAAAGATAGAAACTTGTAATCCTACTTGTTATCTAAAGGTTTTAACTTTCGCTTCAACCCAAATATTATTCAAATTCACAATTTAATCTTTCAACTCAATCATGACGACGAACATACCTCAACTTTCATCAAGGAATTAAGAACAAACAAGAATGATAAATATAGAGATTAAAGGAGTTGTTTTAAATCAAAGATTCATGCTTTAATCATGCACAACTTGTCGGGTTTCACCCCAACCCTAGAAAAGTAGACTACTCACGAGTCATCATGCAATTAACAATCAAAGATAAAAGAGAATACATGAGTCAAAACAAAGCAAACTTCAATTGAAACAACAAACTTACAAATCTTAAAGCAATCTTCCAAAGCTCTCTTAAAATTGTCCAAGATCTTGGAATAAGAGTTAAACCTAAAAACAACTAGCAAACTCGTTTTTCTATTCTCGTGCTCTCCAAAAAAGGCCCCCCTAGAAAAAAAACCTAAATAACCCTTATATAGTAGTAGGAATGTTCTTATAAGGAAACTAAATCTTATCTTAAAATGACCCATAAATAAAACATTTACTAAAACCTAACTTAAGGCGCAAGTCTTTTCTGCAAGGAACGGAGGTGCTCGGTACCGACCCAAAGTGGGTCGTCACCGACCTCAGCCAGCTCTTGATTTCTTCATTTTGTTGCTTGAAACTCGTCCCAAAGCTCACTTCTTCTTCAATGTTTCTTCCTTAAACGTCCTTGGTCTTCTTAGACTTCTTTAGGCTCCTTCAAAGACATCTTCATCTTGCAAACTTCATCTTGAAACTCATCAAATCTCCAAAGACAACAACTCTCGCCCTTCTAGCCAACACCGCCACAAGACAACTCTAATGCTACCTCCTAGAAAGCAGAAAAACCGGGATATCTCCTTTTAAACGCTTCAAATACCTACAAAAACAACAAACAAGCACAAACGACTCCAAATCTCGAAAGAGGGTCGGAATTATATGCAAAAACACACAATATACCTAGAAAAGACTCAACCTAGCTAGAAAACTACCCACAAAAACCAACAAAAAAGTGCGACATCATTCATGACTTTTAATTCTTAATAGTTTATTTTATAGTTCATGTCATTTGGTAGCCAATTAGCTCAAATGGTAGAGCAATGTGCTTCAAAGATGTGGGTTCAAATCCCACATAGGCTAATACTTCATACGATTTGTTCATTATAGTTCTTTTTTTGGTTCGTGCTTTTGTAATCTCATGTTCATAATATTTTATCTTGCAATTCATGTCTTTAAAGTATACTCGTTATTTTCGTTCATATCTTTTGGTTCATGACATTTATTCTTTTGGTTCGTACATTTATAAGTACAAGTTAACAATATTTCATCTTACAATTCATGTCTTTTAGTTCATATTTTTGAAGCTTCATGAAATTTAATGTGCAATAATTGTTATTTTGTGTCATGTATAATATAATTTATAAATAATATCTATTGGTTCATGTCATTATATGGTTAGTTTCATAAAAACTGTCAATATGGTTCACAAAATTTAATTCGTAAAATACGTCATGTATTGTATTTCATAAATGATATTTTGTGGGTTCATGTCCTTATGCGGTTAGGTTCATAGCAATTGTCATAAAGGTTCATGAAATTTAATTCACAATACTTGTTATTTTGTGTTGTATATTCATAATGATATTTTGTGGCTTCATATATTTGAATGTTAGGGTTCATAATAAGTGTTCTTAGGGTTCATGAATATTTTGCTCGTAGTAATTAGTGTCATGACTTTAATTGCAATTTCAACACATGAATGTCAATATGGTTCATGACATTTTATCAAAGAAGAATTGCAATTTGAACACATGAATGCCAATATGGTTCATGTCATTTTATCAAAGAAAAAGAAATAAAATTAGAGAAAATTTAAAAAAGATAAAAAGAGGGCAAAATTCTAAAGTTTAACATTTGGGCATTTTATCGAACACATGGTGGGCAATGAAGAAAAGTATGGCCATTAGCCTTTGTTTTCAATCCAAAAGTTCAAATCGCACTGCAAAACATACACAAATCTTCATAGATTTGGGTAAAATCAACAACTATCGGTGTAAGAAACACAAATACATGTAATTTGAAGAGCGAAACTCACAACATTGAAAAATCCTTAAATGTGATATTGAAACCATTTAAAAGCAACCTATACCAAAATCCATGAAGATAGAACAAAAATTAGGGACAAATCAACAATAAAATAGATCCAGAATAGAAGAAGAAAGGAGAAAATGAAAAGCGGAAGGATTTCGATTGAAAAGAGCGTTGAAATCTGCACATGTACGAAGCTAGAAGTTGATTGAATAGTAAAGTTACAAAAGTACCCCTCCGTTCCTAAAAATCACTTAAGCGCATTTATTGATCCTGACCATAAAAAACATGATCGAACGACTTAGGCTTGCTCACATATAACACCATAAAATACCTCAGTATCTGATCGTGACTCTTAGTTGAAAGTACTTGAATTCATATTTAAAGTGACAATACCTTATTTATTATAAGTATTTTTAGAGTAATGTTTTTTTCTTTAAAAAACATATCATTTACACAAAGGTGGAGGGAGGGGTGGGGAGCATGAAGGGGCTCGTGCCCCTTCTTCGGCCAAGTTTTTTTAAAAAACATGGATATAATATAGGATTAAAAATATAAATATACTAAGTTATACAAAAAGAAAACAAATTAGTCTAGAATCTAGAGAAAAAGAAGTTTTTAAATCCTTCAATAACGGAAATTAGTCTAGAACCGTTAATAGCATACAATAACGGTTCTAGTCAATAAATAAGGGGCCTGTCCCCCTTCTTCGGCCAAGTTTTTTAAATCTTTGTGCACATAAAAAAATTGCCCGATGCACACGGAAATTCACTTTTCATGAAAAGTTACTCTTTATGAAGAGTAAGTTTTATGGATACTCGGTGGATAAAAGGTATCACGCTTAATGAAATGTGACTATTCATTAGGAGTGCTCAATGGGTCGACCCGACATGACTTGTGAGTCGCGAGTTGATCCGCTAAAAAATTTATTGACCTATGACCCGACCAGCAACCTGCGGGTGTTGCGGATCGGGTCGCAGATCAACTCATTTGACACACACAAAGGCAACTTTGATTGTTCTACAAGTAGGGGGCTCAAGGGGTCGACCCGACCCGCAAATTTATTTTTTTAAAATTATTATATTATTTCATTAAAGAGTAAAAAAAATTATTATATTATTTGTGGGTCGGGTCGGGTCGACCCATTGAACACCCCTACTTGTGGAACATCCGGAGTTGCCTTTGTGTCAAACGGATTGACCCGTGACCCGACTCGCGACCCAACATACATGTTGCGAGTCAATAATTTTTTTTGCGGGTCAACCCACAAGCCAGGACGGGTCGACCCATTGAGTATCCTTAATGATGAGCGACGCTTTATAAAGCGTAATACTTTTTATCCACCAGGTATCTATAGAACTCACTCTTCATGAAAAGTGACTCTTCGTGAAGAGTGATTTTTCGTGTGCCCGGACACTTTTTCTGTGTGTCCAAAGAATTGGCCAAATATAATGAATATATTTTCTGATGGAGATAGATACTTAGGATGAATTAATTAAATAGCAAAAAAAAGAGCCTAATTAGGTGGATGTTAAGGAGTGTACAAAAATTAGGTAAATGGCAAAACCCCCCATCCCCCATCCCCACCCCACTCCCACCGAGTTGACTCGCCCGTTGACCGAGTTGACTCGGTCGTTGACCGACCGTTGACCGGCGTTGACCGATCGTTGACCGGCGTTGACCATCATCACAATCATCACTATCATCATTTTCAAAACCGTCATCACAATTTTTCCATCGTCATCACAATTTTTTGATGACAAAAAGTGTAATGAAAGGTAAAAAAGTGTCATCAAGACATTTTGATGACACTTTTTTATGACAAAAAGTATCATCAAAGGCATTCAACCACATAAAAACACCCATAATCACTATCATCACAATTTTTTCCACCGTCATCACAATTTTTTGATGACAAAAAGTGTAATACAAGGCAAAAAGTGTCATCAAAATGTCTTGATGACAACTTTTTGATAACAAAAATTATCATCAAAGGCATTCTACCATATAAAAACATCCGTCATCACATGGTTCGAACCGTCATCAACTATCATCACTTGTCATCGTTACTTGATGACGGTTTGATTGTCATCAACTATCATCTCTACTTGATGACGGTTCGATTAATTTGTCATCAAAAGGGCCTTGATGACAAATAAGTGTCATCAAACTATCATCACTTAAGCGTCATCAAATATGTGTCATCACTATCATCACTACCTGATGATGGTTTGATGACATCGAATACATCACTCAAAGTGTCATCAAAAAAATTTTGATGCCACGGTTCGAACCGTCATCAACTATCATCACTTGTCATCACTACTTGATGACGGTTTGATTGTCATCAACTATCATCACAAGTATTATCAAAGACATTCAACCACATAAAAACAACCGTCATCACACATAAAAAAAAAGTTATCATCAAATATCTATCATCACGTTTAATTTTTTACTGTCATCACGTATAATTTCAAACATAGACCAAATATGTGTCATCGTCAGAAACGTGTCATCATAAATTATAGTTTTTGTAGTGTCATCATCAAAAAAAGTGTCATCAAATATGTGTCATCACGTTTAATTTTTTAGTGTCATCACATATAATTTTTTAGTATCATCATTCAAAGTGTCATCAAATATGATGTGCCATCACATTAGATTTTTTCATAAACTGTCATCACTTTTCATAAACTGTCATCACTACTTGATGATGGTTTAATTGCCATCAACTATCATCACAAATATCATCTCTACTTGATGACGGTTCGATTGTCATCAATCGTTATCGTTATTTGATGACGGTTCGATTGTCATCAATTATCATTGCTACTTGGTGACGGTTCGATTGTAGTCAAGTGTCATCACTACTTGATGACGATTTGATTGATTTTTTTGTCATCAAAAGACCATGATGACATTGATTTGTTTTTCATCAAAATGGCCTTTATGACAAACAACCGTCATCACTTAAAAGTTCGTTTTTTATCGTCATAAAAAAATATTTATCATCAAATGTCATCATTAAAGAAGCAACATGATATGCATGTATAGGCATCAATTAGCATGTATAGGCATTAGTTCTAGGTTTCTAGCATAATGTGATCCGTATTCAAGCACATAATACTAGTATAATTTAATCTCCCATTTACGCTACATTACACGGAGTAATGTTTAGTTCAATTAGCCTGGCAAGTATGTTTTGTTTATTGATAAACATATATACATGTTCAAATGAGAACTTAAATTTAGTCGCCCATCACGGACAAAAAACAAATAAATAGAAATACAAACAGTAACTAACTATAGTTAAGAGAGGTACCAGTTGATACCAAATTTGTGGAATTCTACATTCCTACCTAATATCCACTAACACTTGATTGATTAAGGGATTAAAACAACCAACAATTCCGCTTTAGCTTATTGATTCTATTATTCAAACAAGGGATAAACATCTATACATCATAAATGTCAGTGAAAAAATTTGTTTCTGAAGAAAAGCTATGCAAGAACTCAGACCCCTCCTGGGTAGTATAATAATACATCTCTGCATTTAGCAAATTGAGCAGGGTTCCACCACATCCCACACACAGTACAAAACATCTACACCATATTAGCTATGAAAACTACAATATGGTGACATAAATCTAAACTTCCAAGACAAAATATTGTACATTTTGTATGTGCAAATGGCTATGCCAATGGTATCTCTAACGGAGCGCCTGGTACAGGTTCCAGGACTTGTGTTCCAGATAATTCCTTTGACAAGAGCTCCTGCAAATGAAATATCAAACAAATTTTGCTCTCGTCACAATCCAAAGCCAAGACAAACTGCTTCCATCAGCTGATAGAATTTATCAGCATGTACTCTGATATTTTCACCACTTCCTATGCTGAAAATTTTGTTTACTTAAACAATAACTTCAATTGCTAACTTGAAATTCCAATCAATCCTCAGCAGGGACTAAAGAATGCTAACCTTGAATGATTCAATTGTACTCTGATGGGGGAATAAAGAAACCATTTTACCTCAAGTACAGATAATATCCATGTTACCTTTAAACCGTGAATTAATCTATCATAACTACACTAGACTTCACTTTCAGGCAAGTAAAGTTAAGAAGAATGGATAAGAAAATCTTACTGATAAAAAAGAACAATGATGATGGCATCATTTACCTGGAATAACTCATAATTAAGCCTTTTGAGCATCAAACTGTGAGCAATGTCTTCTGCCACAACAACTCCTTTGATCTTGTCAGCTCTTTTCCTCTCAAGCTCCTTCATTTTGTCTTCGAATTCATTAGCCTCAGCCAACTGGTTGTTGTCAAGCCATTGGATATATGCGTCAATGGCATCCTCGAACTTCTGCTTGTAGATCTAATGGTTTTTTATGCATAAGGAAAGACATTAGCCACAAAGTGAGAATATAAAGATTCTTTCTTACCACATAAGTCTCTCTCTTGAATTAAGAAGAATTAGAGACACAATGATATTGTTACAGGAATGGTTCAATTGATCGTTTTCTTGTTCTTCTCATAATATTCATAATCTGAAATCAATCATTCATAATTTGTCCAATACACACCATGTATTCAAAATTGAAAATTGAAAATTGCAGGAACCGTCAGCAGTAATGAAATTATTTGCAGTGACCTACCTGTTTGCAGCTATGTAGAGGAGAAAAATCTGGTTCTCTTAATTTCGTATGATGACAGAGAGCTACTGAATTCTGAAATATGAAGAAGCTGATACATCCTGCAAAAAGAAATATTCACACAAATTCTTTGGTTAGTGCAGGTTAAGGAAAATGCTAGTAGAGAAGAACTATAAAAGCAACAAAGCCTAATCCTCTACTTATACCATTCGGGTCTCTCATAATCTGCCAGACAGCACCATAAGCTTATCATTTGATCAAAATAACATCAAAGACACTAGAAATCCCTTCATGTGAAGAATTCAGCTAACCTTGCAGGAGGCATTGGAACCGAATGTGGAGAATAACTCCTTGATCTTATCATCATCAATTCTATCATCTAGAAATCCCTTCATTTGCTTTGTTAAATTCTCTTAATCCTACAAACATAGTGTAATTGAAAAGATATGAAGGCCAATCATTCACATGAATCAAAGAAGAAGCCTATACATATATATGTGTGTATGTCATGTAATGATATCAGCAACTCTCTCAAGCATATACACATAAATAGTCAATAACTACTGAGAATCTGGCTTCAAGGGTTCACAAAATTTTCATTATTCGGATTTGATCTATGAGGAAAACATGTAAATGTTTGGTTCTGATAATCCCATTTGATTAGAGTAGGAACTTGACCAAAAGTCCAATCCAGTGAGGATACATCACACTTTCATACTCCCAAAACCAGAAAGGCCTACTAAGTAGAGTGACTACACTCACAAAAAACCCCATTATACACAGAATCATCATTCATCACCATTACTAAACAGAATCATCATCATCTATAACTATTTATTCTTCTGCAAATGCTGAGAGTTAGATGGGAGACCATTCATCACCTTATTGACAACGTACATCCTTTCTCTCAGCCAGACTGCCATTGTTGAAAACTTCCTTCTTCTCCACCTGCACAACAACAAAGTTCTTCGACTTAAACCCTAGCAAACCGTTCTGATTGAAGCCGTCTGCGATACATCATTGAATTCGAATCTACTAGTATCGTCCACAGATGTTGTCGAATTAGATTCGGTGCATATGCAATTCATGATACTTTCGGAGCCTCATCGGCTGTTGCGGGGCTTGCGATTTTCAGATTTGGACGGAGCATAGGAATGCTTCGATGCTTTGGGAGGAGCAAACACGGGAAAGAGGAGAATTGCTAATTTTACAGGCTTAAATACTTAACGAAAACCTAATTTATTAAGGAAGGTTAATAAACGCCTAATTAAAATAGCCAAAAATATTTTTGGGCTAAATTTGTTCTAGATACTTATTATTATAAATACTTGAAAATTTGCAGTTTATAATGTATTAAATACGTCTACTTTGCGGAAGGCGAGCAATTTTGTCCCACACATATATTAGTATAATAATTTTGGATCAGTACACGCACATGGACATTAATAATTGTGGGTTAGTTCTACCAAAAAATAAAATAAATATGGGTTAGTGACCCACTAGGTGACGTAATTAAATTCCAACATATATATTGGAGTATTGTTTTGGGTCAGTAGACGTACATGAACAATATTATTACAGCGGTACTTATACTTTTTTTTTCTATTGAATCCTTGTACTAAAAAATATTCAAACAAATTCTTGTACTGTTTCCAATTTTACCTATTGAATATATTTATAGATCCCTATACTTATACTTTTTTTTTCTATTGAACCCTTGTACTAAAAAATATTCAAACAAATTCTTGTACTGTCCCCAATTTTACCTATTGAACTTTTTTACTTGCGTGGACTAACGCGTAATTTACAATTAAGAGATTATTGAATGCCGCTCTCAAATCAACTTATCTTATAAACTTATTTATAAAACTTTATTTAAAAAAAAAACAAAGTTGAAATAATTAAGAAAATGTGAGTCACTGTAACTAATATATATAAGTCGCTTTAACTACCTGCACAATAATTTGATCCAAATCCTATTCTCGAATTGTTTTTCTGTCTAAATCTTTCTAATTCTTTTTAGTTATCACTTTTCAAATTAAAAAAAAAAACTAAAATTAATAATAAGATAAACCCAGTCTCCATTGTCAACCATATTTGCAAGCTTCAAAGCTTCCATAGCTCTACACTATCCCAACCAAAATTGCCCTTTTTCATGGAAAATCTTCAATTCTTCCATTCCTATCACCACTACATTTCAATCGGTCTCTTTCCATAGCCAAATTGGTTGAGAAAATTTCTCCGCATTGGATCTAACCCCTTCAAATTCCAGATCTCATTTTCAAATTCCAATCTCGTTTTCAAATTCCAGATCTGGCTTCCCTTGTCAACCCATTTCCAAATTCCACAGCTTTCAACACCATTCCAAATCTGATTTTCGGGTCTCCTTCCCCAATCCAAGGAACCAGATCTCGTTTTGTTTTCGCTTCTTCTATGGTACCGCTTCTTCTATGGCACGGCGGAGTCGGAGTTCGAATTCTTCACCACCAGCAAAAAGAACCAGACCAGCACTAGAGAGAGTGAGGACGGAACGACGAACTCGAAGAAAGAGTTCGAATCTTCACCGCCGGCAAAAAGAACCAGAGGGAGTGAGGACAGAACGACGAACTCGAAGAAAGAGTGAAATTTTCACCGCCGACAAAATGAACCAGAGGGTGTGAGGGCGGAACGATCCAAAATCTCACTTGTTTGTGTTGATGATGTGGGAGGTGTATATGCCCTAGATCCAAAATTTCACGAGTTTAGGAATTGTACAGGGATTCACAAGGAAGAAGATCTGTAGAAAAAAGAAGAGATAAAAAAAGAAAGAAAAAAGAAGAGATAAAAAAAACGAAAAAAAAATAAAACAGACATTTGTTTTTTATTTTATTTTTTATGTTACCACAAATAATTGACATAACTCAATTTAGCATGGTTTGTAAGTCACACGCTAGTTCACGCAAGTAAAAAAGTTTAATAGGTAAAATTGCGGACAGTATAGAGATCTGTTTGGATATTTTTTAGTATAGGGGTCTAATAGAAAAAAAAATGTATAAGTACAAGTATCTATTGATGTATTCTGCCAAGAAAATATAAAGGTAATCGAGGATTGAGTGGTTGTGGGTGTATAAAACAAATGAGGTTGTGATATGTTTGTTCACTTTGTTGACAGCAAAGCCAAAGAAAGGAGATATGGGCGAAGATGCAGAGAGCTATTCTCCCCTGTTCGAGAAGAGGCGAGCAGGGAACACCGGCGTACTCTACAAAACTTTTGCCGCCTCCATGCTTGTAAGCATATTAACGGTTCTGATTTACCGAGCAACCCATGTTCCCCATGACGACGGGGATGGGTGGACGGTGGGATCATGGGGGTGGATGGGGATACTTGGCGCCGAGATATGGTTCGGGGTGTACTGGATCCTGGCTCAGTCCTTGCGCTGGCGCCCCGTTCGTCGCTCCACCTTCAAGCACACCCTTTCCAAGAGATACGAGAACGAATTACCAAGGGTGGACGTGTTCGTGTGCACGGCGGATCCGGAGATAGAGCCGCCGCTGATGGTGGTGAACACGGTGCTGTCGGTGATGGCGTACGACTACCCCACGGAGAAGCTGAGCGTGTACCTGTCGGACGACGGAGGCTCCGAGCTCACCTTCTACGCCCTGTGGGAGGCGTCCCGCTTCGCCCGCCACTGGCTGCCGTTTTGCAGGGCCTCCAAGGTGGACCCCACCTCCCCTGCCGCCTACTTTAATAATCCCCATCAACACCCTCCGCCATCTCCCGCTTTCACCTCCATCAAGGTATTCTTTCTTCTTTCTCCAATTCTTTAGTTTGGTACGTATCCTAGCAAAAACAACTAGTCCAACTTAAAATTCAAGTATTAAGAGAAACCAACTATTTGTTACAAACATACTATATTGTTTTTCTTGGACCTAATTTTTGGAATTTTTTTTCCAAACTAAGCTTATAAACATAAAAGACAAAATCGCAAATTAGGCTCGAGTAAAATATCTTGCCAGGAATA
Source organism: Fallopia convolvulus (assembly GCA_964016875.1). Taxonomy (NCBI): domain Eukaryota; kingdom Viridiplantae; phylum Streptophyta; class Magnoliopsida; order Caryophyllales; family Polygonaceae; genus Fallopia; species Fallopia convolvulus. The sequence goes on along the minus strand of OZ024731.1, from coordinate 37,434,429 downwards.
AGCTCGTTGTATTAGGTTTGGATAAAGTCCCTAAAATGTACAACGGTTATTTTTAAAGTGTACGCTAAATTTGACCTTGTTTTCTTCTAATACAAATGTTATTTTCTTTCAAAAAAACTTAAAACTCTCAACACTTATGAAATCTCTTTGCATTATACATTTTTTTAAATAAATACAATCAACGTTTTTCCTAAAATCACATTTTGTCCAATAATTAAATCAATATTAAAATTGTACAACTTCTTAAGTAATTAATTATTTTTTAAAGTAATACTCTAGGAGGCAGAATGAAGATAATCTTGTTTAAAAACAATAATAAAGAATTGATTCGTTGGGTATAACGACTCTTCTATATGTATTTTATTTATAAAAATACAAGGGCACTATCGCTCAATGATGTATTTGTTGAAACTATAAATTAATCGCTATATAAAAAGGGTACTCATCATATAATGAATTTATGACAGTTGAATTATTTAGCAAGAATTAAATAATATATTATATGTATGTAATTAAAAATTATTTTATTTATTTATTTATTTTGGTTGAAAAATTATTTTATTTATTATGCAAAATATATGCTAAAATTTACAAATCCATCTTTTTCTCTACACATTTTATGCGTTGACTCAGTCGATAGAGTTGATTTGGCCATTGATCAGTGTTGACCACCTTTGACTGATGTCGATCACTATTGATTGGCTCATTAAACTTTGAAGGCACTAGATGACATTTTAATTATTATCAAATATATGTCATCACTCAAAATGTCATTTACAAGGGTACATGTAATTTCTTAGTGTCATTAAATGTGTATCATTCCTCAAAGTCTCATTATTAATCAAGTGTCATCACATACAATTTTTATGTGTCATCACTCAAACTGTCATTGAACAAGTATCATCATGCACAATTTTATTAGTGTTATCAAATATGTGTCCTCACTAAAAGTGTCATTAAATATGTATCATCACTAAAAGTGCCATCAAAAATATTGTTATCACGTACATTTTTTTTTTGTCATCAAATATGTGTAATCACTCAAAGTGTTATCACGTACAATAAGATGCACTATGTGTGCATAAAAACTAACTTGGTCTTCAGAACCCTTATATGTTTGTGTACAAGGACGGAACCAGGAATAGAATTCTGGATAAGCTGAATTTATCTTATATAATCAAATTACAGTAGATCAGAAAGAACTATAATTGAAGCTTTAGATACCTTTTCAACCCTTCCGATAGTTTTTAAGTTATATTTTGTACTAATCTTAAAAATAATAACAATATCAATGAGTTTTTTTATTACATGAAAATACAGGCGAAAGTTTTACAACATCATCATCACTAAAATTTTTTGAACAAATTAAAAAAGTTTATATAATATTAAAAATAAAATAAACATAAATAAACTAATAAAAGTAAAAAAATAAATTATAAACTTAACAGTACATATGTATAAGGAAAAAAAGTAAGTAATATTTCTTTTTTTGAGCCCAAATAAGTAATATTTCAAGTATTGAGAAGAAGCAAATTCAATAAGTACAGTAGTTGGTTAGAAAAAAAAGAAAAACGAGAACGAAATTCATACGTGAAAATTTTTAAAGGCAAGGCAACACAGCCCCTCTCCCACAAAAACATTGAGAAGAAATAAAAATCAAGTTGGTGAGGATTGAACCCGTGCACGCAAAAGATCTATTTTAAAACAAATGCACTCCACTACCACTGAGACAAATTAAACATTAAGTTCAATACCACTTAGAAGTATATATCTCATCAAAATTTGGGGTGGGTTGTAGCAAACCCTAGCCCACCCCTAGATCCGTGCCTATTTGTGTATCAAAATAATTTTATGTGCATTAAAATAACCCTATAAAAGAGTGTCAAATATATTTATTTGCATCATAACTAACCATTTGTAGATCAAAATAACTGAGAAGTACATCTTTTTATGCATGTACATCGAAATTAGTAGTATGTGGATTAAAACTAGTTATTTATAGCATTCATACACATAACTAATGTTAAAAACTAAAAGAAATATAAGAAAAAATTCAAAACAAACGCTCAATGTTCATAAGAAAATTGATGCATATATACATGTCTGTGTGTGCAGAAACGATTCGAGGAAATGGCAAAGCGTATAGAGAATTCAGGAAAACTAAGAAGGGTTCCGGAGGAGATACGGTGCCAACACAAAGGGTTTTCTGAGTGGGATTCTTACACTTCCAAACATGACCATCACCCCATTCTTCAGGTGATCCATATGTCCCATTTTAATCAATGAAAAAAACATATATGAATAAATTGTTTCCTTAATCTGTTCATGTCATTTCCTAAGTGATCGATTTGGTCAAATTATAACATTTGTTTTCTTGGATTAATTAATTAATCAGATATTGATCGATGGAAGGAGTTCGGATGTCAAAGATGTTGAAGGCAAGTGTATGCCGAACCTTGTTTACTTGGCACGAGAGAAGAGGCCGCAATACTTTCACAACTTTAAAGCTGGTGCCATGAATGCGCTGGTAATTGCTCAATCAATATTTTATATATATAACACCACTATTATGGTAAGACCATGTGAATTGATCTGTATTCATGATTTTGAGTTGCATATGCATGATTTGGAATGGATGTGTTTATGTTTTGAGTTGTATATTCATGTTTTCATATTGCACTATATTTATGTTTATGGAGTTGCATATTCATGTTTTTAAGTCGCATATTCATATTTTTATATTACTGTACGTATTCATGAAGCTTTTCTCATCTTCCATCTCTTTATCTTACTTACAGTGTTACATATTCTTGTTTCTAAGTTGCATATTTATTTAAGTGTGCAACTCAAAAGCATGAATATGCAACTTTAAAACATAAATACAGTCATTTAAAAGCATGCATATACAATTCAAAATCATGAATACAAATTAGTTCACTTGTAGTAGTCTTAGTTGCATTTAAATCTATCTATATATATTCTTCATGTCATCATTATGGTACAAATTGTTATGCATATTCTTCATTACCCTTTCATCATGGGCATGCCATGATACCTTTCGAGGTCCTCGGTTGTTGGAAATTTTACTCCAGCTAATGAGTTGCTTAGCCATTTGCGGAGAAAAATTGTTGAAGAAGCAAACGTTGGATTTTTGGTAATTTATATTTATTAGTTTCCCAATGCCTCACAAAACTTCGAGAGACAATATTGGATGGTGCACGTACATCTGCTCATAACTTGCTTCTTCGAACTTAAAAAGATCATCAGTGAACAACAAGTGTGATAAGTGTGGGCCTTGGCAAGAAATTTTAATTGGCGTCCAAGCTCTGAACTCAACCTCGACATAAATAAGATATCCTTTCCATAGTATAAACATATAAGAAGACATAGTATCTCCTTGTTGAATACCATGATAGTCTAAAATCTCTTCCCTAAAAAACATTTCCAAGTGTGGGCCTTGGCAACAAATTTTAATTGGCCTCCAAGCTCTAGACTTTAACCTCGACATAAATAAGATATCCTTTCCATAGAATAAACATATAAGGAGACATAGGATCTCTTTGTTGAATACCGTAATAGTCTAAAATCTCTTTCCCAAAGAACCTTTCCAAAGCAATAAGATGTTTTCATAACGATCGAAATCACCGCAATCGAACAACATGATTCTTGCTAGGATTCTTGGATAAATAATCATCAGACATGATTATATTTCTTCTCAAGTCCAATCTTGATCACCATTAGACTTTTCTTGCTTGAAACCTCGTGGAATGCATCTCTTCTTGAGTGAGAACAATATTATCCGTCATTTGGTGCCCGGGAACAAAGCTCATCGTTGGGGCCAAAATCTCACTCATAATCGGTTTGAAGAGATTCACTATCTCCTTTGTAATGATTTTAAAGGAGACGTCGCGCAAGTTAATTGGTCTCGACCGAGTGACCACTTCCGAGTTCATCAACTTTGGTATAAGAACAATCAATGTCTCACTTAAGGATGCCAATACTTGATCGCCTTTAAGGATACGAAGCACCATCGATACTTCCTAATTTCTAACCACCTCCCAATTCCATTGATAGAAGGTAGCATGGAAACCATTAGACCCGTGTTCTTTGAGAGCTTCCATACTATCTACTTCCTTCTTGAATTTCGTTACTGTTTAACTCTTGCATTAGGCAATGTAATTGTCCTTTGGAAGTCTACAAAAGCATCCCCTAGGTTTATCAAATGATCCCTCGCCATTCCCATCCTCAATATAAAGGTTTTGAAGTTAAATCAGCATCATATGGTTTTGATTTCCTTAATGTCCCAAACTTAATTCCCTTTTGCGTCTAAAAGACCCTCAAGTTTGTTTTACTTTCACCTAACTAGTGCACAAGTGTAGTATCTTGTGTTTTGGTCACCATCTAGAAGAGCATCCAAGCAAACATTTTTAACCTGAAATAAGTGCATTTGGCTATGCATGATTTCAAGTTGGTGTCAAACCCTAACATCTAACTTTAGCAAGCTATGAGATACCCCTATTCCAATGCGTCTTTGCAATCCATCAACCATATCCCTAATATTTCCCTCCTAGTTGTCAAGTTTGGAACTAGAATTAAAGGCATATCATACGATAATTTTTGAACAAATTCGTTCATACAGAGTAAGAATGGTAGGCAAATGATCGAATTGATTTGCATGATGTCAAATAACTCAATCTTCAAATTGCCCCTTGCATTTTAATTACATAAACCTCTATCAAGTCTAGCACAAGATCTTGTTGTAAGGTCGCGACCACAACTCTAAGTATATTTTTGTCTTGAATTCCCTAGATCTAGCAACGCCATGTTGTTGATTCATTTATTAAACTTATTACTTTTATGTTTCATTTCACCGGGTCCACCGTTCCTCTTCTCGTGGGATCTCTTTCACTAAAATCCTTGATGAGAAGCCATGAATTGTTATATCGATCAAAATCACTCTGCCTTTCCTAGAGAACTCATGCGCGATGGGTAATCTTAAACAAAGAACCTTTGTGACTTTTTGACATCCCGCAACTCCAATTGTTATGAAGGTTATTGATTCATCCTCCTTTGAGTCCACCAACAAGTCTATCGATTGGTGGTTGGCTATGTAGCGAGAATTTGGTGCCCTTCAATGGTCGAAGACATGGTCTCTAGTTCCACGACAACATTGGGATAACATCATTGGAAATAAATGGGTATATAAAGTCAAAAGGAGAGTTGATGGTAGTATCAAGAGGTATAATGCTCGTCTAGTTGCTAAGGGTCTTCACCGAGAAGAAAGTACCGATTAATTTGAAACATATAGTTTGGTTGTCAAACCTATTAGTTTTCGATTAGTCTTGTCTTTGGCATTATCGAAAGGATGGTTAATTAGACAAATTGGTGTTAATAATACATTCTTAAATGGTGACCTTGATGAAATTGTTTATATATATGTAGCAACCAAAACAGTTTGTTGATCGGAAGCACCTTACTCATGTATGTTAGATTCACAAGGCTCAGTATGGTTTAAAGCAGGCTCCTTTGTTGTTTTTGTGCATGTTATTCAAACACATCTTTGTTGTTTAAGAAGACGTCATATTATACAGTTATGCTACTTGTTTATGTTGACGATATCATCATTATAAGGTCTGACTCATATGTTGTCACTCATTTTAATCGTCAACTACTTACTATATTTTCTCAAGAATCTTGGCACAATTTCCTATTTTCTTCATATTATTGTATCGTATTCCGTTGACTCTCTATTTTTATCTCAATCCAAGTATATTCGAGATTTTGTTGAGCATAGTAATATGTTGGAGGTTAAGCCTATCTCATTCCATGTTGGTCTCATCACTAATCTCGATCGCTTTAAAGGAATTTATGACCAATCCTGGAGTATATTGTCAGATTGTGGGTAGTTTACAACATGTTATCACAACCCGTCCTAAGATTAGTTATGTAGCTAATCTTGCTAGTCAGTACATGCATCAACCTCGGCTAAATCATTGGAGAGATGTTATGTGTATCATTCGTTACTTGAAGGGTACGTTGGATTATGGCTTGTAGTTGAATTAGTCTCATAGTTCATCCCTTGTTGCCTATTTTGATTTCGGTTAGCTATTTAATCCCTCTAACTTACGCTCCCAACACAACTTTGATATCTTTTATGGTATACAATCCGTCTAGATGAATTAGTCTCATAGTTCATCCCTTGTTGCCTTTTTCTCATAGTAGATGCAATGTATATGCTTGGCCCTTAGCCTATAAATGGGGCATCCCTCCTTCATTTGCAACACATCAAGATTGAATCAAAATCAATCAAGTTCTCCTTTTGAGAGCGTTAATGAGTAGTCCCCTTGTTGGGTGTGTAATATCCAAACATGTTCGGCATGTTATATCCTGACGAAACCTTCGCTTCTCTTTAGGTGTGTTGCATCATGTGAGATTCAAAAACTCTTTAGATTCTCTTGTGGTGAGTTGTATCCACATAAGATTCAATTACTTATCCTTCTTTCGATTTATGTAGGTGCGTTATATACTTTGTTTTTCAAACTTCTTATCCTTGAATCCCATGTCTTTTATTTCATGTTAATCTAAAAATAAACCACAGACATATACCAAAATCAAGGCTGGTTATTCAAGATTAAACTGAGTTAGACCTTTCTTCGACACCAAATCAAGCAAATATTGATCCTTTCTCATCAAGCCTACTTGTATTATTGATAGTTTCTTCAATTACAATGGCAAGAACTAAGACTTCTCTATTCTAGAAACTAACACGAGGTCCTAAAATACTACATAAACTTCCTATAATCCTAGAAACCATTTCAATCAATACAAACTGCCAAACCTTCCAAGACATTAATCTCGTCGCAGTTCCTTTGCTCCGAGATCGCGCCTTCACCTTTGAAATCACACCTTGCTCGCTCAAATGCTCTTGCTCTTTAGAATTCCTTGCAAACTCTTGTTCTTGATTATTCATTGTAAGCTCCTGTTTTTTTATTATTCCTTGTAAGCTCTTGTTCAAAACTTCCTAGAGCCTCTAAGTATTTATAGGACTCTTATGGATCTGATCATCTATCTTTTCCAAAGATATAGTTTCCATTCATAAGACACAATATATATCCCAAGACACAATCTATCCTAATAAAACACTATCTTATCTTTAGCGCATTCACGCTTGATCGTGAGAATAGGTAGCTTACGCTCCAATATTCAAATCCATTCGTCCAATTCTCCTAATCAGACATCCCTTATTGAATATTTCTTCTAGATGCTTCTAACCACCTTTTCATCTTTACTTATTTGTTTTCAACAACTTTGTCCATGAACAGATCCTTCAAGTTCTCGTTGAGTTACCTCCATAGTTCTTTTGAGTCTTGCTTCTTCATTTTGCTTTCTCTTTCTTCTAATTGTTCTTGTTCGCCAGAAACACTTAGAATAAACTCATAAAACCCATGATGTTTATCATTATCAAAACTCATGAAGGAAAGTTGTTCTAATGACGGTTCCTAACTATTTCTAACGGTTTTGATTACTATTCCAACAACATGTGACCAGATCATACTATCAAACTTGATTTTATCACACGCCTTTGCAACCTAGTTTCCATTAATCTTTGGGCCAATAAGCATAAAATATATGAGTCATCTCTCCTAACAAGATCATTGTACTAACTACACGCTCCATGGATATTCCAAAATATGATCCTTAATATCATGGACCAAAAAAAGAGAGTAGTGATCCCAAAACCAGACGTCTCTATTTTGTAGGGTGAAATCGAGAAATAAACCCTAAACAACCAAATTGGCAAGAAATCTAAGAAATCTCTCTCAAGCTCGATTCGTAATCAAATAAAGAAAAGATTGGATAAAGTAACGCAAGAAACCAAAAATGTTGACGCAATTCAGTTTCCCTAATTAGCAGAGTCTCAAGAGGGGAAACTCACCATAAATAATCGACTAAAGAAAAATTCTGGAGTGTCAAGTAGAAAAACAAAGCTAAAGTGGGAAAAACAAGAAATGAAATCGAAGAAGACCAAAAGAGCAGCAAGAACAGAAACGAAGTACAACGCAACAAAAGTGGATAAAAGGGTTTCGACCCCCCTTTCAAGGCTGCACATTGAGATCGACGAATCTTCGAGCACCACAAGACTACCAACAAACAACTTCACCGGTGGATCGATCCAAGCTCACCATCCTCTTTGGTCTAAAACTGGTTTAGCTTGAACTGTAGTTGCAACTCCCTAGTTTTGATCTTTAGACCGGTTTCAAGGCCCTAATAATCCTATGAAGCCAAGTTCTCTATTCCTCAATTTCTACCAAGCGTTTTAACACATATTTGTGATGCTTTAACACATATTAAAAAGATCATGGACGTTTTATAATACAACATGGGCCATCTCCTAGTGATGCCTCAATCAATTGGTCTTTCGATTCGATATGCTCCATCTGGGTGTCGCATATCAAATCCTCCCCCCTGGCGCTGTGATTAGGGTCATCCATCTCCATTTTCTATCATCGTTATCTGATGGATCTCTAGTGGGTGATTTATTTTGGTTATTGAAGTTTTTGATGCTTCGTTCTTCCGTGACAAAGAATATTTTACCATTATTTAATGAATATGATACTCTAGCTAGCTTATATCGTGAAAATAAAAATTGGAAAAAACTATAAAACATATAGAAAATGTTAAAGAAGGCCAAAGTTGTTTTTTACATTAATTTGAGTATCCATTAGATATTTCTAGCTTAGTTGCTTAGAATGATATATCATAACTTCGATCTTCCTAAATACTCGATGTGAATCCAGTAGAGTAAATGTCCTTCAACAATTCCCTAGTGGTTAATTAGTTGGACCACCTAAGAGTGGTTGTAGACAAGAATTGTAACAAATATGTGTTGCTGTGTACGTAGAGGAAAGTCTAAATCACTAGTTGTAGCATGCAACTTGCTAACATGTGCGCTCACTCTAAGAACACATAAATTTACAAAAACACTGCAAAATAAAATTCTCCAAAAATCTCCCCACTATACATACACAATTATATGATTAGGAAATTTGTTTTTATAATTGAATTCGAAAATAATTCTATTTTTAAATAAAATAATAAAGAAAATACTTTTAAGGAACTAAGAAAATAGAGTATGTTGATCTGGAAATAAACGTACATTGTTATTCCCTCATATTGATCATGTAAGATGTAATATTATTTCGTGTATTAATATATATGATGTGTCATATATATGAATGTACATTTACTTATGTTTGCAGATAAGGGTGTCATCGAAGATAAGCAATGGGCCAATAATTCTCAATGTTGATTGTGATATGTACTCCAATGACTCACAGTCTATACGTGATGCCCTCTGCTTCTTCATGGATGAAAAGCAAAGCCAACACATTGGCTATGTTCAATTCCCTCAAGTCTTCGACAACATGACCAAAAATGATCTCTATGGGTCTTCTCTTTCCGTCATAAGAGAGGTAACTAAGCATTAATTAAGCTAGATATAATGATGAAATCTGATCGAGCTAGGATATATTTCCATGTACATTATATGGTCGATTATGTTTAATTTATTGGTGAATGAACATATGTCAATCAAGGTAGATTTCCACGGGCTAGACGGTGTTGGAGGGCCTTTATATGTAGGAAGTGGTTGTTTTCATCTGAGAGAGGTACTTTGTGGGAGAAATTATGAGCACAAGGATTCTCTTATATGGAGAGAGTTAACAGGGCAAAGTGGAGACGTCGACAAAGAAAAATCCATCATTGATACAATCGAGTTGGAACGCAATGCCAAGGACCTAGCTAGTTGCAGTCATGAGCTAAACACTCAATGGGGAAAAGAGGTACGTGTGTGTAGAACCCCTTTTGCATATACGTCAAACAATAGTAGCTCGGGTGGTAAGTGATTGATTTTGGCATTCGTGATCGATGACCATATAATAAGTACTTAATTCATGTTCCTCATCTTAGTTAGCTTGTTCATTTGGATGTTATAGGTGGGCTTGAAGTATGGATGCCCGGTTGAAGACGTAATAACAGGCCTATCAATCCAGTGTCGCGGGTGGAAGTCGGCCTATTACAACCCAAGGAGGCCCGGGTTCTTGGGCATTGCTCCTACCTCACTCAATGAGACGTTGGTGCAACACAAGAGGTGGAGTGAGGGTGACTTCCAGATATTCCTCTCAAAGTATTGCCCCCTTTGGTTTGGGTGTGGTAGGATAAGCCTTCTTCATCAAATGGGTTATCTTTACTACTGCTTATGGGCTTTCAACAGCCTACCCACTCTATTTTACTCCACCATCCCTTCCTTGTTCATCATCAGTCGCATTCCCTTGTTTCCCGAGGTAATCAATCATGCCACATCCGTTTATTTTGATACTAGTGCATGGTGAATGTTACAAAGGCTATGGTTATCATGAGTTACAACACGGAAAGAAGGCACAATTAGCCTTTTACTCATCCTTTGTTTTTTAATGTATGGATTGGATAGGTATCGAGTTCTTGGTTCATTCCCTTCGCGTATATCATAATAGCAAGCTACGGCTACAATTTAGTAGAGTACCTACAGGCACAAGGCACCGTCCTTGGTTGGTGGAACGAGCAAAGGATGTGGCTCTACAAACGTGTCTCCTCCTACCTCTTTGCCTTTGTCGATTCAAATCTTAAGTTGCTTGGATTTTCCAACATGAACTTTGTCATAACAACTAAAGTGGCTGATGAAGATGTTACAGAAAGGTACATCCAAGAAAAGATTGAGTTTGGTGTTTCCTCTCCTATGTTCACCATCTTAACCACAATTGCCTTATTGAATCTTGTGTGTCTTTTGAGTACACTCAAGAGATTCGCAATGGGTGAGGATATAGTTGGGACAATGGGCTTGCAAGTTTTGCTGTGTGGGGCTCAAGTGGCCTTAAACTTGCCCTTATATGGTGCTCTTTTCCTAAGAAAGGATAAGGGTAGGATGCCAAATTCAGTCACCAATAAATCGATTGTATTGGCTTTTTTTATCTGTACTTGTTTCTCTTTATTTGTGTAGATTGTTTAAGAACTCTTCAGTTTTTTTATTTCTAGAACAACACATCGATAAGTTTTTGAACAATTTCCATCTCGTTTGGATGTACTAATGCAAATAGTTATTTATTGAATAGGTAAATAATACGTGTTCAATTAGCTTAAACATGCATGTTGTATCATTTGGAAGCATGTATTCTATTCTATAAATAATAATTTGTAATCCAAATAAGTACTTGTGCACAATAAAACTATCAGAAGAAAACATATATAATTTTGATGACCTATTGAAGTATTCATAAGTTATAATTGATCGGGAGAATATCTCGTAGGAAAGGGTGACTTTATGTGAAATAGGAATAAACATGAGGCATGAGGATAGTAATAGTTGCCGGTAGGGATTTACTTAACAACAAATAAATTTGTAGTCAAGACCCCGCTGAGTACAGGGAGGTTAGGATCGTCCACGGGAAGCAAGGTTGTGTTTAACTACTATTCTAGAAAGTAAAAGAACACAAAACAGAAACAAAACAAGGAAGATCAAATAAATAACGGCTCAAACAGGTTGGTACCGACCTTGTCAAGGTCGGTATCGACGCTGGACTTAAACTGAAACGTAGCAAAACAACACAGAGAAAGCAAGTTCGATATCGAACCTATGACCTCGGTAACGATGCAAACAGAACGTAACACGCAACTTTCAAATAAGGGAAAAAGCTCTAGGACAAGGGTCTACCATGACATAATCATGCAATCAAGATAGTGTGAATCATAAATATCTTGCCTGAATGTAAATTCACCAACTTTCGTTGATTAGAACAAGTAACTCAATCTACTTTCATAAATTAAATCACTTTCTACTTATTTTTTATCCAAAGTTCGTAACTTTCGTTATCAAACAATATCAACATTCAAGTTCATAACTTTGTCTTTCGATTAAGAAATAAACTCGAATTACTTTGACTTTCATCAAAGCATAAGTACAAAACAAGTAGAGAATAGATAAAAGGCATTCAATCATTCATCACACATTATTCATGTACAATCATGTCGGGTTTTCAACCCCGACCCTAGAAAAGACGACTACTCACACATGTTTAAGGAAAAACAAAAAAAATACTTATTTCAAAGACATCACTTTGAATCAAAGCTAAACTTACTTGAATTAATAATACTTCTTGTCTTAGAAAACAACAAAAATCACAAACTTCTTCTCCAAGTCTCCTTAAGAACAACCGAAATCAGCCAAAACAAAGAGAAAGGTACGCTTTTTCATTCTCCTCTCACATCTCTCTCTCTCTCTATCTCAATTCTCCTAATCCCCCCTAAAACTATTAAAGACAAGAGTATTTATACTAGAAAAACTATCTAAAAAGTTTCCATAAAGACAGAACTTTCTAAAACTAAAAGATTACGGAATAAAAATATTTAAATCTCGAAGTCGACTATGCCTACCGACACTGGGCACCCTCGGTTTCGATCCTGTCAGGGTCGGTAGACTCCTTCTAAACTCTCACCCATTCTTGTTTGCTGCACGCCTCGGTACCGAACCCACATGGTTGGTAACGAGCTTGTTTTGTCCTTGAACCTTTGTACTTTTTCACAGCTTCTTTTGGATTTTCCGGGATCTCTTCAATGTCCTTATCTCCTTCTAGCTCACCAAGCTCCAACGTTTCTTCTCTATCTCAATGCCTCCAGAATCCTCCAACTAGCTTCAAAAACCAATAGAAAAACACAAAAACAGAGTAGCTTCCATACTTTTCTCAAAATATGCAAACTCATCCAAAAAGACACAAAACAAACACAAAAGCACAACTAAACTAAGTTAAACAATCCAGAAAAACACTTAAAACTAACCTAAAAACACGAATATCAAAATACCTCATACTTATGCTTGCTTGTCCTCAAGCAATCACTAAACATAAACTAAAACCAATCAATATATTCATCAAGTAATGGCCCTCATCAAAAAGCAACATCAAAGTATTAGTGAAAATAGCAAGTGACTCTTAAACGTCATCACACATATATGAACAACAAATATACATAAGAAATCACAATCCAACCTCACTAAGGTTATAATGTTTCACTCGACTCTCATGTGTTTAAGCTTATAAGTTCAACTCTCAACTCAATCAAATATGGAAAAACTCATAGAAATTGGAACTTATATCACCAAACTCTCCACCAAAGATTGTCAAAACAAGCAAAGATCATCAAGAAAACTTAGGCTCAATGGAAAACTTCATAGAAGCTTCCATTTGGCCAGATTGTAATGGGGCTTGGTAATGACAATAAGGCATGTGAATATTTTGGCTATGTGGTACTAATAGTACCTGGGGATAAAGACTCCTAAAAACTCACATACATCCAAAAACTCTCATAAAAGAACATGCCAAACCCACTCAAACATTAAGTAATACACACCTCTTTCACTCACCCATTAAAATCCTAGAAAGTCTCATAAAAAAATCATAAAGAAACTCTTGGTTTAAATTTTAATGCACTTGCACACATTCTTTTTCTCTTCCCATTTTTTTCGGTTTTCTGCATTTTTTTCTCTAAACTTTTCTCTTGACTGGAAAGGATCGGTAACGACCCCACTGGGGTCGGTAACGAGTTTGTATTCTCTTCATTTTTCTCTGCTGGGATAACTTTGGTACCAACCCTTATTGGGTCGGTAACGAGTCTGAAATTGTATTCTTCTTTTTTTTTCCTGACTCGTGCACTTATTTACCAAGAGTTCTTTTTACAACTTTTAAAACAAGAGACTTCCAATCTACCCCAAACAATCCTTTCTTTTAAAACAATATACATTCTTCACTCAACAAAAAAAAACAACTCTAACCAACTAAGTCCTAATCCTCGGATAGGGTCAAGATTATATCGGCTAGGGAATAATTTTGTGGAGCTACAAGTAAAAGGCTTCAGGCTCAAATTGGCTTCAAAAACAAGGAATAATGCAAGGGTGGATATGGATTAATAAGGCTCATGAAAAATTAAGTTCTCTATCATGTGATTTCACAAGTAATGAACTAAAATCTTATAGAGGCTTTGAGAAATAGATAACCATCACAATCTCAAGAGATAATATACATATAGAGAGTAAGACACACATGAAAAATTAAGGCAAAATAAGCTCACATGGTCATTTTGTTGGATTGCAATAAACTCATGCTAAACGTTATATGCACTCAGTTTCATCACATGCCAATTAACACTTTAAAACATTTCCATCATGAGATTCGGGCTAAACTATCAAAAACATGCTAAAGGAATTACATGGTCATGCAAGCAAAAGCAATCATAGAACCATAAATTCAAGGGTACTTATCCATTCTAAAATTACTTTTTGTGATTTTTCAAAATTTTCAAATTTTTTTTTCATTTTTTCATTATGTAAAGGAAAGCAACTAAAACGACTAAAATAACAAGCAAGACGAAAAACTAAACAGAAACACAAGAACACATAAGTTTTCTTTTCCCTCCCCACCCCATACTTAAGCAATACAGTGTCCCCATTATAGAAACAAAGCAAGATAAAAGAAAGAGATAGGGAAAAGAAAATGAACTTACAAAATGGTTGTTGAAGTCATGGAAACATTCCTTGATCATCTTTGAGAAAGGGAGAGAAAATTAGCGCTTGGGTGGAAAGTAATGCTCAAAGTTCTCCATGAACATAGCCATAGTCTGCCAACGTTCTTCACCCTTTGCCCAGGGCTGCTCACTTGTCCTTCAGTGAGACTCAACCATCCGGTGACGCTCATCGTCAACTACCACACGAGTTGTATACGCCTCTTGCCACTGATTCATTTGATCATGTATGTGATATTGATACAAACACAACTGATGCATCTGGGAAGCCAAATTAGTCGCCCACTGTGGAGGTGCGTCGGAGTTGAATGCATCGGTACCATGCTGGTTTTGCTGGCGCTGGTAGTGCTCGGTAACGGGGTGGGTTTGCTAGAAATGGGGGTCGGTACCGACCCTATTGGGGTCGGTATCGGGGTCATAATGTCACAATACTATACTCTTGTGGCAGAGTAACATTTCCATCAGCGTCGGCCATCCCCTCGGTAACGATGTCATTTTCCTCGGTACCGACCTCCTCAGCAAAGGCCGGTGCATCCTCTTGCATGGTGTCCTCCTCCCGCTCATACTATGACACAAATATCCTCAATGAAGGATCATCTTGGGGCTTCTTAGCCAGCGAAAATGAAGTGGATGTCCAAATCTTGTACCAATTGGGGAGGTACATGTTGAAAGGGTTTCTTGACAACAAATAAATTTATATCAAGACCCCGCTGAGTATAGCTGAGTCAGGTTCGTCCGCAGGGAGAAAGTCAGTATCAAGTTTTGTTACTTGTTACGCAAGCAATCAAACAAAGCAAGGGTTTTTATCAAGAGAAAGAGAGATTCTAAGGTAAAGGTATCACCACAACAATAATCATGCAATGCTAACGCTATGAAACATAAAGATCATGCTTTTATCACATAAAGGCGCTAACTTTCGTTAACTTTAAGCAAGTAAATCAATCAACTTTCGCTAAATCAATAAACTTACTATCTAATCTCTTCTACTTCAACTAGGATAGATCTGCTTTCGCTTCAAAACCCTAATTTGACTATTTTGATCCAAGGTTTCTGCTTTCGCTTTTAACAATGAATGAGAAATATCCTTAACTTTCGTCTCAAGGATTAAGAGCAAGAGAATAGATTCAAGCAATAAAAACAATCAAGACATGATCATAAACAAGCATGCACAACCATTGTTGGGTTTAACCCCAACCTTAGAAGGAGAAGACTACTCACTGATGTGTCTTTATTTGGTGGTGTTTTTATATACGAATTCCTTTGTAAATATGTTTCTTTTTCCCCTTTTCTTGTGTGTTTTGTTCCTTTTTAGCTTAGTCCCGTATTTCTATGAGATTCGGAGACTATGCGCGTTTTATGTGTTTTGTAGGTAATTTGGCATGGATCAAGGGTCGTTTTGAAGGAGGATCGAAACATGGAGCAAGGCCCGAGCTTAAGAGGGAAAGGGATGAGCAAGCCATAAAGAAGATCAAGAGAAAAGCCAACAAGAAGAAGGTGGAACGAGCTCCGGACCGAGTTGCAACCAACGCCGGGCCCGACTTGAGTTTTCAACCTCGGACCGACTTGCACAGTAAGTCGGGCCCGAGGTCCTCCGTGTCGGTCCGAGTCGGTCATTGACTGCTTGGGCTCCAAGGCACGAAATTGTAAACTACCACTTTTGCCCCTCATCTAATCTATAAAGGCTCTCTTGTCTTCTAATGAAAGGAGGTTCCCACACTTGGCAAGGAACCCAACCCTCGAAAACTCTCAAGAGGATACTTGGAGAGCAAGGAGGAAGGAGAGGAGAAGGAGAAGAGAGAGAATCGGCCCAAGAGGAGGAGATTTGATAGGTTTGGTTGATAGATTAGCTTTGCTTTGCTTTGATCTTGTGGATTTGGAAACCTTTGATTGGAGTTTGTGGATTACTTTTGATTTGTGAATGAAACTTGACTTTGGTTTGAGATTGATGATGTTGATTGCTTTGCTTTTTGATTTGTTTGCTTTCTTTGTTTGCCATATGGAGTAGATCTCCTTGATCTTGGGTTATGGGGGAAAACTCTAGCTAGGTTTGGGCTAGAAACCCCAATTCCATAGCCTTGAGTGCTTGATCTAGGAACCCACTCTACATAGAGCTACAATTCCTTGCGAAAGTAAGGAATCAAGGCTTGTGATTGGCAAAGTAGCGAAAGTGAACATGTGTCAATATCAAGACCTTGCTTCGAAGGGGATTTCCCCAATGATCGATGTGTAGAAGTGGTTGGAACGAGGGCGAAAGCACTCGATCCTATTCCGATCATCACTTATTGCTTGAATTGGGGTGGAAAAGCCTTAATCTACTAGAGAAGGAACCCCAAAGCCCAAGATCTACTTTCAATCTTTGAGTTCGACAAAACCCAGCTACCTCGGGCCCGACTTGCCCTACGTCGGTCCCGACTTCCTCTTTGTCGCCAAGATCGGGCCCGACGTGACACTTGTGTCGGTCCCGACTGTTCTCTTTGTTTTCCTTTGTTGTAAGTTCTCCTTTCCAGCTTTCTAGTGTCTAGGCACCTCAATCGAGTAGATTTCCCGAGTGTTCGACACCCACCACGTGCTACAACGGGGTCGGGTTATAAATTGTATATCTAGACCCTCGCAATCCCTCGCAATCAAGAGATTGGCACCATTGTCGGGGAAGTCTAAGTGCATTGAGTGCCAATTTGGTGAGTTTCTTGTGTTTTGGTAGTGATTTGGGTAAGGGAATAGCCCAAACCCTTTGTTTGTTTTTGATTTGTTTTGGTTTGTGTCTTTGTTTCGTAGGTGTATGCTAGCTCGTTCCTCCCGAGGAACACTTGAGCTTGAGTTTGTGAGTGATCCGGAAAGTATTCTCAAAGAAGCCCGAAGAAGGAAAAGGATGGCGAATCAAGCTCTCCATGTTGATGAGGAGTTGGCTCAACTTAGGGCCGAAATGGCTAGATTGCAACTTGAGAAGGACAATCAAGAGGCGATGGCAAGAAGAGAACGGGAGCAACGGATGAGGGCCGAGGCTCAACTCAACGCTCTACCCCGGAATGCACGCCAATACATGCATCCGGAGTTGAGGGTACCCGAACCGGCTATTGTGCTTCCCGAGGTTGCCAAGAATTTTGAGATCAAGACGCAATTCATTTCCCTCATCAAGCGTGATCAATTCGAGGGCCGTCCACATGAGTGTCCCATAGAGCACGTCAAACGCTTTGTTGACATGTGTGAGACGATCTCTACCGACGAGGAGACGTTGGAGTATGTGCTTCTAAAGGCGTTCAAATGGTCACTTGGGGCCAAGGCCACACATTGGCTCGAGAGCCAAACCCCTAGGTCAATCACAACTTGGAAGGCACTCTATGATGCTTTCTTGATGAAGTTCTTCCCGCCCTCAAAGACAACCGAGCTAAGAAGGAAAATTGCAAGCTTTCAACAAGGTCCGAATGAGCCTCTCCTCGAAGCATGAGACCGTTTCAAGGAGATGTTGCGCCAATGTCCTACTCATGGCCAACAACCTTATGTGCTCCAAGACATCTTTTTCCAAGGCATCAATCCGGCAACGAAGGACAAGCTCAATCTCCACACCGATTGTGGGTTCATAGACTTGACACCGGATCAAGCTTGAGAGCTACTTGACAAGCTATCCGATTGTGAGGCCATGTATGGAGTGAGTCAAGCTAGCAAAGAAGTGAAAGTTCAAGGTGAAGGTGCAAGGAAGTTATATGATCCAAAGGGAGAAGACATTGACAAGGATGTGAAGCTCCAATTCCTTGAAGGTGAAGTGAGCAAGCTTAAGAGGCAAGTTCACTACTACAAGCAAAATGCTAGAGCTTGTGAGGAGTGTGGATCCTTTGCACATGCTACACAAGTTTGTCCGAATGAGAGCCAAGTGCGCTTGGCCGAGCGAATTGAGGAGGCAAACTATGTTCGAGGAAATTTTGGTGGAAGAGGCAACTTCAACAATGGTGGTAATGGCCGGTGGAACAACGGTCAAGCTCAAGGCTACAACAACAACTTCAACCAAAATGAGCCAAGGGCGCCACAACCAAAATGAGCCAATTAAATGAGTTTGGTGCGTGGAGGAGGCAAGTCGACAATCAATTTGCCCAAATTGCAACTCAAGCCCCGAGAGAGAATGGGAGACTTCCGGGCCGACCCGAGGAGAACCCCCGAGCTCAAAACAATCAAAATGAAGTCCGGGCAATTGGATTGAGAAGTGGCCGAAACCTACCCGAGCCACACATGCCTAAGAAGAATGAAGAGAGCCGGACCGAGGTTGAGAGTATGTCGGGCCCGACGTACCCAGACGTCGATCCGACTACTCTGCCTCAGCTTTGCCCCAGGACCGAGATTCACAACATCGGGCCCGACATGGTGCCTAAGTCGGGCCCGACTACTCTGCCTCCTTGGACTTCCCCAAGGAGGTTGATCCAAGCAAAATTCAAGGTGCAACAAATCTTCCATATCCCTCAAAGAAGCCGAAAGATGTTGTTGAGAACAAGTTCAAGAGGTTTCTCAAACTCTTGCAAGGTTTGAACATCTCTATCCCGTTCACCGATGCATTGAGCGAGATGCCATCCTATGCCAAGTTTTTAAAAGAGATTTTGAGCAAGAAGAGGTCCATAGTTGAAATGCAAGATGAGGTCAAGACCTTGGAGTTACCGCAAAAGCTAGGAGATCCCGGTCGCTTTGCTATCACTATTGGTGTGGGGTCTCAAAACTTCCAAGCCTTATGTGACCTTGGGGCAAGTGTTTCGGTGATGCCCGCTAGTATTTGGAGAAGGGCAAATTTAGGTGAAATTGAGCCGGCCGATAGTCCCTAACTATGGCCGACGGTTCCATCATCAAGGCTAAGGGAATATTGGATGACGTGCCGGTGCGAGTTGGAAAGTACTTTGTCCCCGATGATTTCGTGATCTTGGACATGCACGAGGACCCCTTGGTCCCAATAATCTTAGGAAGACCATTTTTAGCTACGGCGGGCGCAAGGTTTGATGTCAAAAACGGCAAAGTTTCCTTTGAGATTGGTGAAGAAAAGGTCGATTTTCACTTCAACAAGGCTTTGAATGAGCCGGACGCCTTGGCTATCCTCAAACTTGAAGAGAGTGCCAAGAGAAAAAGTGAAGAAGTGGAATTTGCTAGAGAGGTCATTGTGTTGAGAAGTGATGAAGGATTCAATAAACAAATACAAGCAAGGGAGTTGTTGGAGCAAGTTGAGGAACAAGATGAGTCAAGGATCAATGCTAGCCCAAGGAGAAATGAAGAGTATCCTTACTTATATCCTTTTGATGTCGATGATGACCACAATTCTTCCCAAACTTTTGATTCCTACATTTGTTTAAGTGATTTGAAAGATGACTTAGGAGACTCCTACATTTTCCTTAGTGACTTGAAAGATGAATTGGTAGAATCTCCTAGGAATTCTTTGGATAACTTTGGTGTAGGAAAAGAGGAACATGATGGAGCAAGTAAGGAGGAGAAATCTCATTCGTTGGAGGAGTATGATGAGAGAGGCCCGAGATCGGAGAGCCATGCCTATATAGACCATCATTGGTGGTTTTATGGGTATGAGGGAAATGAGAATGGGCACAACAATGGCGAGCAATTCACCGTGTTTCACCCGCCTTGAGGTTGAGGTTAGGAAGTCAAGCTAGTGACTCTAAACGAGCACTTCTCGGGAGGCAACCCGAGCTAGTAGCTTTCTTTTCGTAATTTTAGTTTGATTTTTCTTAGTATAGCCTAGCTTTTCTCTAACCAATCTCTATCTAGTGTTTTGTGAATTTTTGGTGTTGTGTATTCTTCAAGGTTGTGTAGGATTTGAGGTGATAAAAATATATAAATGGAAATATGGGAAAGAAGTTGCAAGAGGATGGAGTAAAATTGGTGACCCGAATACTCCCACATCGAGCCTAGGTAAGTCGGGCCCGACATAGGGACGTCGGTCCATGAAGTCGGTCCGACCTGATTTGACTAGGTGGAATGCCAATTTTGCCCTTGACCTAATTTGTCCCTTTCCCCCATTAAATACCATCCCCCACCTACCCACCATCTTCATACTAACCACCATTCCCAAAATACAATTCATCTCCCTCACACTCTCAAAATCGGCCCTCCCTCTCTCACCATACTCGATCCACACATCCTCCTTTCTTCATCTCGATCCAACCACGAAAAGGCCTCCCTAACCCGATTCCAAGTAGAAATTTCGAGTTCAATCTCGTTCTTCATCCCCCATCTCGATCTAGATTGAGAAAGTTTGAGTTCTAAGTTGATTATTTGTTTAAAAGTTCGATACTCTTCAAATCCGGTATGTGTTACTTGATCTTTACCTATTTCCTTGGAGATTTTGTGCTTTCATTGCATAGATTGAGTAATGCCATGTTTGATTGAAAGTTTGAGCTTGAGCATCAATGGTGGATTTGCATGATTTGTGAAATTGAGCTTCAAAGTTGTTTATGCATGCTTAGATCCATTTAGAACTTCGATTATGGATGTTTGATGGTTGAATTTGAAATTTAAGTGCATGATAGAGTGATTTGGGTTGATTTGAGGTTAGAGTCGAAGCATGAACTAGGTCGAGATCGACGTGCCCAGGAAAGTCGGGCCCGAGTTGTGGAAGTCGGTCCATCAAGTCGGACCGAGGTTGAGTAAGTCGGGCCCGACATAGGTTGGAAGTCGATCCATGTTGTTTTTGCTCTCCTCTTGTGATATCATGTGGATTCATGTGTTTCATTGTTGGCAATAGCCTAATCATGATGTAGTATGATCATTTGCTTAGCCATTGTTAGAAGATATCCATGATGATTCATGTTGGATTGTGATGCATGTGTGTTTAGAGACTAAGTATGGGGTTCCCCTTGTGTTGAAGTGTTGTTGTGTGTTGATGAGTTCTTTTGTTGAGTTGTATGGAGTTTATCTTGGACCCTTTTGTTTGGTTGGATGTGTGTAGGTACCATGGAGACTAGAGCTTCATCATCTCATGTGGAAAGGCCGAGGAAGAAGTCCAAGAAGTCAAGGAAAGAGCCAAAGTTGGATGATGTCTACTTGGAGGATGATGAGCAAGTTGAGAGTTATGCAAGGTATATGGCGCTTGAGCATTACACAAGGTGGCTTGATTGGGACGCCATGAGGAAGATGGACATGGATCAAGCTCTTCCAAGGTGCTACTCTCACATCGGTCTCAATGGGATGCTAAGGTGGCACAACACCCACTATCCCGCCCTCACCTCGGAATTCATGGCCACGTTTGAATGCACTTATGATAATGTGGAGGATGAGGAAGGGGCGATCACTCTTCAATTGGGCAATGAGGACCACAATCTCTCTCTTAGGGACTTGGCTACCTACTTCGGGTTTCCATGCCCAAGAGAAGAGACCGACGTCGATAACGAGAAGGTGAACCAAGTGTGGCGGCATGTGGCCGGGAAGAGCGAGATGAGAAAGGGCGCCTCCACAACCGAGATTGCTAGCCCTCTTTTTCGGGTCATGGCGCGAGTTTTGGGATGTGCAATCTATGCTCGTCATGAGTTGAGCAAGCCGATGAAGGAAGAGATTATGTTGCTACATGAGATGCTCTTCCACACCGAGAAGCCCATGAACCTTGCATGGGAGTGGGTCAAGATGGTGCGAGACTTCAAAAGCTCCTCTTGGATCTACTTCGGCGGGATGATAGCAAGGTTAGCTATGCGTCTAGGAGTTGATCTTAACAAGTATTCTCCGGCTCCGAATGGTGTTGAGTACATGAACATGAAGTATTTCAAGAAGGCCAACATCATCAAGGAGAAGCTCTACATGATTTCTTTGGCCCCTCACTCAAACTATGATGGTGTGTCGATCCGGTTGGCGGCCAACCTCTATGATCTTTCTCAGTATCACAATTGGTACCAAGTGTGGGCCGGCAAGCCACACACATTTGGTGACCCCGAAGGTGCAAGAGAGGGACGGCGACAACAACCTCAACACATTCGGTTTACCTCCCCTCCATCTTCACCGGATTTCGACCAAGACAACTTTTTGTTTGCACCTCGTGGGGAAGACATGGACGTCGATCAAGAGCAAAATGAAGAAGATGAGCGCTTCTAAGGCTTGATGGCCAACCTCCGAGCCACGCACCAAGCTCCAACACTGGTGGACCGAGGTACACACCACGTCGGGCCCGACTTCCCTCAAATTCGGTCCGGTGCTTTCTATGGTGATGAGGTCCCGAGGCACTATGAGCGTGGAGAAGGGAGCGGTGCAAGGCGAGAACAAGCTCAAGGTGGCGGTTATGAAGGCTACGCCCAATGGTATGGTCCGGGAATGGTGTTTCCCGAGCAACAACAAACGGTGGACATGTCCTTCTTGGCCAACCAAATGGCCCATCTTCAACATCAACAAGAGAATGTTCTTCAAGAGGTCCATCAAGTGAATCTTCAACAACAACACATGTACCAACAACAACAATAATTGCTTCAACAACAAAGTGCTTTCCAAGCTAGCCAAGAAGAGATGAACCAAGCCCTCGGCTACACTAGGCGAGAGGTGGAGGAGCTTAGGGAGGTGGAAGACCAAAGGTGGCGGGTCCAAGATAGCTTCAACACGTGGATGAGCGGGAACTTCCCTTCCCGTGAGGACCAATGGACGTGCCCGGATCCTCAACTCCAACCACCACCACAAGACTTCTACCAAGGGCAAGTGTACGAGAGGGAGCGGCAAGCGAGGCTCCAAAGAGGACGTAGGCGTGACAACCCCTTCGAGTGATCCTAGACATGCCATTGAAGAATAAAGAAATTGTGAGCTCTTTTTACTCTTCTCTCTTGCTTTTAAGTTTTGGTTTCCTTGTTTGATGGGGACATCAAAATTTTAAGTATGGGGTGGGGGGAAGTGTGCTCATGATTTCATTTGCTTGTGTGTGTTTGTTATTTTGAGGATATTTGTTTTTGGTTTCTAGTTTGTGTTTGGGATGTTTGTTTCTTGGTTTGTGGTTTGATGAACGACATGGATGATTGATTTGGTTTTGAATGGATGAGTCTTTGTTTTTGGTTTTAGAGAATTTTTTGCAAAAAAAAAAAAATCCATAAAAATTTGAAAAATTGTGTTAAAAACAACAAAAAGATTTTGTGTTTTGTAGGTTTTGGACTAGAAATTCCCACCTTAGATTGCCAAATAAAAGCTAATGATGATGTGAGCATGTAAATTCCTTTGCATATTTTCGGATGGTTTAGCCTCTAAAAAGATGTTGCTTTTGATGTGATCATGATATCTTGCTTGTTTTATTGAACATGTGAGTTCTAGGATGAGTTCATATGCAACTAAGTATGAGTGACCCTTGTGAGATTGATTTTTGGCCATTTTAGGGATGCTTGTTCATATTTGCATATCCCTCATGTTTCTTGTGTGATTAGCTCATTCATGCTTAGTAAAACTTGCTATTGCGGTGTTTATCTATTTTCCAAGACCGTCATGAGATTTGTCCTAGCATTGTCACATTGATTTTGAACTTTATTCTTCTAGTCACATAAATGTTCCATATCCTACCATGAAGTTAATCCTTTGTTTGTAGCCCCGTTCTAGCCTAAGCCTTCGTTTGAAACTCCTCAAAAATATTATTCCTAGCCTTATATGACTTGACCCTTATGGGATTGGACTTTAGAAGAGAGGTTTGGAGTGTATTTGAAGAGTTGAGATTCTCTTGGGTTTAAGGGCAAAGAATGGTGTTATGAATAATGTGGGTAGTGCATCTTTGTTGTAAAAAAAAAAAGAAAGAAAAGAAAGAAAGAAAATGTTGGAAATGTAAAGTGGAATGAAAGCAAAGGGCCTAAGTGAAGAAAAAGGGTCCGATCGAGTTACAAGCCACATCGGGCCCGATGTCATAAGAAAGTCGGTCCAAATTTAGAAAGTGTGGAAAATCCAACAAAAAGCCTAAGAGCAAAGATGAAGTGGAATGTTAAGTGAAATTTTGGGTTGAAAGGAAAAATGTTAAGTCTTTTGGATGAGTGTGAAATTGATTGTGGAATTTTGGTGAAGTCGGTGAGAGTTTAGGTTGTTCAATCCCCATTGTAAGCACCACAAGACCAAATAATTCCCACCTTGAGAAATACCAAAAGCCCCATTACAACCCGGCCGAATGGAACCTCTTTGAGGACCTCCATTGAGCCAAGTTCGAATTCTTTGTGTACTTTGTATTAGGCATCTCTAGGTGGAGGAATTGGTGATATTAGCTTCAATAGTAAAGTCCTTACTTGCATGATTTTTGAGCTTGAGTGTTCATTGCTAAACCCAAACACATGATGAGTGATACACATTCACATATCCCTAAAGTGAGGCTTAGTTGCATTGACTCTATTCCTTGGAACACTTAATCATGTGTGATGATGTAATCTTGCTTGAATATCAATCACTTGTGCTTAAATGTGTTTTCATACGAGGCTTTACTTGAAGATTATGTTTCGGTCTTGCTTACATTGTTATTGCTCGAGGACAAGCAAGTTTAAGTATGGGGTATTTTGATGTCTCTTTATTTGGTGGTGTTTTTATATATGATTTCCTTTGTAAATATGTTTCTTTTTCCCCTTTTCTTGTGTGTTTTGTTCCTTTTTAGCTTAGTTCCCGTATTTCTATGAGATTCGGAGACTATGCGCATTTTATGTGTTTTGTAGGTAATTTGGCATGGATCAAGGGTCGTTTTGAAGGAGGATCGGAACATGGAGCAAGGCCCGAGCTTAAGAGGGAAAGGGAGGAGCAAGCCATGAAGAAGATCAAGAGAAAAGCCAACAAGAAGAAGGTGGAACGAGGTCCGGACCGAGTTGCAACCAACGCCGGGCCCGACTTGAGTTTTCAACCTCGGACCGACTTGCACAGTAAGTCGGGCCCGAGGTCCTCCGTGTCGGTCCGAGTCGGTCATTGACTGCTTGGGCTCCAAGGCACGAAATTGTAAACTACCACTTTTGCCCCTCATCTAATCTATAAAGGCTCTCTTGTTTTCTAATTAAAGGAGGTTCCCACACTTGACAAGGAACCCAACCCTCAAAAACTCTCAAGAGGATACTTGGAAAGCAAGGAGGAAGGAGAGGAGAAGGAGAAGAGAGAGAATCGGCCCAAGAGGAGGAGATTTGATAGGTTTGGTTAATAGATTAGCTTTGCTTTGCTTTGATCTTGTGGATTTGGAAACCTTTGATTGGAGTTTGTGGATTGCTTTTGATTTGTGAATGAAACTTGACTTTGGTTTGAGATTGATGATGTTGATTGCTTTGCTTTTTGATTTGTTTGCTTTCTTTGTTTGCCATATGGAGTAGATCTCCTTGATCTCGGGTTATGGGGGAAAACTCTAGCTAGGTTTGGGCTAGAAACCCCAATTCCATAGCCTTGAGTGCTTGATCTAGGAACCCACTCTACATAGAGCTACAATTCCTTGCGAAAGTAAGGAATCAAGGCTTGTGATTGGCAAAGTAGCGAAAGTG
The DNA here is from genome assembly GCA_964016875.1 of Fallopia convolvulus. NCBI lineage: Eukaryota > Viridiplantae > Streptophyta > Magnoliopsida > Caryophyllales > Polygonaceae > Fallopia > Fallopia convolvulus. The sequence goes on along the minus strand of OZ024731.1, from coordinate 37,408,408 downwards.
AACATGTGTCAATCTCAAGACCTTGCTTCGAAGGGGATTTCCCCAATGATCGATGTGTAGAAGTGGTTGGAACGAGGGCGAAAGCACTCGATCCTATTCCGATCATCACTTATTGCTTGAATTGGGGTGGAAAAGCCTTAATCTACTAGAGAAGGAACCCAAAAGCCCAAGATCTACTTTCAATCTTTGAGTTCGACAAAACCCAGCTACCTCGGGCCCGACTTGCCCTACGTCGGTCCCGACTTCCTCTTTGTCGCCAACATCGGGCCCGACGTGACACTTGTGTCGGTCCCGACTGTTCTCTTTGTTTTCCTTTGTTTTAAGTTCTCCTTTACATCTTTCTAGTGTCTAGGCATCTCAATCGAGTAGATTTCCCGAGTGTTCCACACCCACCACGTGCTACAACGGGGTCGGGTTATAAATTGTATGTCTAGACCCTCGCAATCCCGAGCGATCACTCACAAAGCATAATAATTGAAAACATCCAATTAAATTAAAAAGAAAGCTTACAACTTTGAACCCAAACAATAGTTCTCCCACACGTCTTTTCCCTCTCGTCTCTCCTCCTCCAACTTGAATGATTGATTGATAAAAAAACTAAAGAGGGGACAAGTGTATTTATAGAGAAACTATTCTATCTCAAATCTATTATTAAGGAAATAAATCTATCTTAAATCTAACTATAAGGAAATAATATCTTATAATAAAAATATATTCCTTCTATCTATCTAATAACATAAAAGGAAATAGGATAAAAGTCCATTAATAGCACCGACTCGGACACGCTTCTTCTCGCGGTGCCTCGTTAACGACCTTGTCAGGGTCGTTAATGATCTTGTTCAGCACTTCGAACAACCTTGAGTAAAACTTGCGTAGAGGATTCGTTACAACTCCTTTTGGCTCGATTCTTTTTCCTATATTCTTGTAACAAATTTATCTATCTCTTTCCAAGCTCAAACTTGATCTTCAATAACTTTACTTGAGCGCTTAATATTCATCTTCTCTTCATTCTTGAGTGCTATCTTCACCGGCTTTCCTCCTTTCTTCAAAAGTACTCCAAATAGCTTCTAAAAACCTATAAAACACCACCAAAGCTTATGTAGACTCCATATCTTAAGAAAACATGAAAACCTACACAAACAACTCGAAACAAAACACAAAACTAAAGAAAAAGACTCAAACACACTAAAAACATGACTAAAAAGGCGGACATCAAAATACCCCATACTTAGACTTGCTTGTCCTCAAGCAATCAACAAGACATCAACCAAAACCAACAACACATATATCAAGTCAACGCTCTTATCAAAAAGCAACATCTAAGCACAAGTAGAAATTAGACAAGTGAATCTAACGTCATCACACATATATGCAACCTCAAGCAAAAGCAACTACAAATCCAACCTCACAAGGGATATGTGTTTCACTCAACTCTCATGTGTTTGGGCTTAGAATAACAACTCTCAACTCAATCCAATATACAAAAATCAACATAGTCATTGTTACTTATATCACCAAACTCTCCACCCGAGATGTCAAAACACATAAAAATCATCAAGAGAACTTAGGCTCAATGAAAAACATCATAGAAGCTTCCATTCGGCTGGGTTGAAATGGGGCTTGGTAATAACAAATAGGCGTGGAAATATTTTGGTTATGTGGTGCTAATAATATCCGGGAATCAAAAGACTCCTACAAAAGATCATATGTGCTCAATTTCATCACAAGCGTAATATCCACATAAAAACAATTTTTAACATGATTCAGGCAAAGCTCTCCAAACATGCTATGGAATTACATGATCAAGCATGTTAAAGCATATCATAGGACATCTAAGTGGAATATTATCAATCCTAAAAACACAAACAAAGACACAAAATTGAGTTTTCTTTTCCCATACCCCATACTTAAACCAAACAGTGTCCTCACTGTTTAACACATAGAAATATAACACTGTTTAACACATAGAAATATAAAGAGAATAAGGAAAAGGGAACTCACAAAATAAAACTGAAGCTACTTGAAACCATTGATCACTTGAGGAGTTATTAAGTTTTCTTGGTTTAGTAGAGGTCGGTACCGACCCTGAGGGGGTCGGTAACGAACTAGTTGCTTGCTTGTACACCGATCTCTTCATTGTTCTTCATGTTTAGCACTTCATCTTCTGGTTCCTGAGTCACTTTAGAAAAACTTCTATCATACTACACTAATATAACCTAAAAAAACTCAAAAGAAAGCTAGCAAAAAGATCTAAGAAAGCAAAAACTAAAACAAAAACTTAAAAAGCGGGTTGCCTCCTGTAAGCGCTAGTTTTTTAACGTCGTTAGCCCGACGAACATACCTTAGCTTACCTAGGGCGGCTTCCATCCAGTATCAAAGGGATCATAAGAAACCCCATACTTAGCCTGAAAAACATCATAGCTTCTCTCCAAAATATTCGGCCCTCTATCATTCATCAATATGCTCGGTAATCCTACAACAGGGTTAGTAAAATCCGAAAACCAAGGAGGTTTTGACTCCTTCACAAGACTAACAATAGGATGTAATATAGAACAAGGATAGGAGAAGGGATCATTACCAGAATTGATTGGATAAGAACAAGAAAACTCACCAAGGTAATTCTGGAAGTGGCTTGTTACCGAGGTGGTGTGGGTCATTAACGACCCTACTGGATCTGGAAGTGCCTCGATGTCGTGCTTGGATCCACCTCCCACCTCGTTTTCCATCAGATAAGGTTCGTTACCGACCCAAGGGGGGTTGGTAGGCTCCTTGATAGGCGTGTCTCCATCGAATTTGCCCTTTTCTGTACTCAGAGAGGGGTCGTTACCGAGCCACGGTGGGTCGGTAGGCTCCTCAGTACTACAACTAGCCACTTCACTTACGGGCGAATTGAAATGAAACTCAACCCTCTCCTCCCCAATGTCAAATGTGAGGAGTCCTTTTCTGACATCAAGACGTGCCCCAGCGGTAGCTAAGAATGGCCTGCCTAGAATGATTGGCACTGCATGGTCTTCAGGCATATCTAGCACAATGAAGTCGTTTGGGACAAAGAATTTTCCAACTTGGACAGGAACATCGTCAACGACTCCAATTGCTTTTATAGAAGATCCATCCGCCATGTAGAGTTTCATCTTGACAGGCTCTAGTGCTCCCATGTTAACCTTGGTCCAAATAGATAATGGTAATAAACTAGCATTGGCACCTAGGTCACATAGAGCTTTGAAACGGTGAGTTCCAAAACCAATTGAGATTGAAAACTTACCTGGATCACCGAGTTTTTCAGGGAGCCTTATGGAATGGACCTCATTATGTAGCTCTGATATAGATCTTTTCCTGCTCAAAATCTCTTTTAAAAATTTAGCGTATGCAGGCATTTCATTAAGGGCATCAGTAAATGGAATCGAAATGTTTAGCCCTTGAAGAATTTTAACAAAGCGTCTAAACTTTCCTTCTGTGACATCATTAGACTTCGTAATCGGGAAAGGAAGAGTTTTAGATGGACTTGGGATAGAGAGAGACCCGGATCGAAGACCCACCGAATCGACAGGAGGATCGATCGGCGCAGATGAGTCGGTACCGACCCTATGGGGGTCGGTAACGATCTCAGAACTGAGAGTGGGGCTCGGTTTAGAAGACTTACTCCCTGCATGGATGGCTCGGTATCAAGCTGAGGGGCCTCGTTAATGACCCTGTTGGGGTCAATAACGAGCGTGACCGAGGCATCATCTTCGTTGCCGTGTTCAGTGTCTTTAGGCTTGGCTCGAGCTGGCAACTGCTTGCCACTTCTGAGGTGTATGGCTGCAATTTGTCCTCTCGGGTTCTCTTCGAGTCGACCCAAAAGTTGCCCTTGAGGTCTTGGAATCCGTGCAGCTAGATTACAAAGTTGTGAGTCAATGCTCTTTTTCCAAATCTCGAACTCGCCCCACCATTCCATTTGATTTTGCTTGGACCCCATTAATTTCATTGTTCACTCTATTGATCCCTTCATAGAGTCCATTCACCCATGATGGCGTCTCTTGATAGTCCGAGGGAGTTGGCTCCCTTGGCCGTATGCATAATTGCCCCAGGTGAGTTGATTGTAATTCGTCCATGCATAGAAAGTATCACCTTGGTTCCTATATGGACCCCACATGTAGTTAGCCTCTTCATATGCCTCAGCAGCTATGGTTTCCCTTTCTCTCTAGATCTCCTCTATCTCTAAACTGAGTTCAACAATCTGCTTAGCTAGTTCTTCATGTGTAGCCATGGCTTTGCGTACTCTTAATCTCCTGTGGAGGGAACGCTCGAGTTCAAGGTCTACTTTATTGGATTAGAGAAAACTCGACGTCCTTCAGCTGTCCTATGCTGTAGGCAAAAACAAAAACAAAAAACGAAATCAAAAAGCAAAAACAGGGTCTTAGACATGGTCAGTAACGAACCTGGGGCGTCCTTAACGAGCCTGGAGTGGTCCCGTAAAAACCGAAACAAAAAAGAAAGAAGCAACTATCTGTCGGCAGGATCATTAACGACTCTGAAGGGGTCGGTAACGACTCGACAGGGACCTAGAAAATAAAAAGAAAAAACACAGAAAACTGGGTTGCCCAGCAGGGTCGGTACCGACCCTGAGGGGGTCGTTACCGACTCGGCGGAGTCCCAAAAAACGTAAAAAGAACAAAATTTGGCACTATTGAAATCTCACCGGCAACGGTGCCAATTTGTTGAAAGGGTTTCTTGACAACAAATAAATTTATATCAAGACCCCGCTGAGTATAGAAGAGTCAGGTTCGTCCGCAGGGAGAATGTCGGTATCAAGTTTTGTTACTTGTTACGCAAGCAATCAAACAAAGCAAGGGTTTTTATCAAGAGAAAGAGAGATTCTAAGGTAAAGGTATCACCACAACAATAATCATGCAATGCTAACGCTAAGAAACATAAAGATCATGCTTTTATCACATAAAGGCGCTAACTTTCGTTAACTTTAAGCAAGTAAATCAATCAACTTTCGCTAAATTAATAAACTTACTATCTAATCTCTTCTACTTCAACTAGGATAGATCTATTTTCGCTTCAAAACCCTAATTTGACTATTCTGATCCAAGGTTTTTGCTTTCGCTTTTAACAATGAATGAGAAATATCCTTAGCTTTCGTCTCAAGGATTAAGAGCAAGAGAATAGATTCACGCAATAAAAACAATCAAGACATGATCATAAACAAGCATGCACAACCATTGTTGGGTTTAACCCCAACCTTAGATGGAGAAGACTACTAACAAAGCATAATAATTGAAAACATCCAATTAAATTAAAAAGAAAGCTTACAACTTTGAATCCAAACAATAGTTCTTCCCTACAAATCCCCCTTGTTGCTCCCTCTCCCACACGTCTCCTCCCTCTCTTCTCTCCTCCTCCAACTTGAATGATTGATTGATAAAAAAACTAAAGAGGGGACAAGTGTATTTATAGAGAAACTATTCTATTTCAAATCTATCTTTAAGGAAATAAAATCTATTTTAAATCTAACTATAATGAAATAATATCTTCTAATAAAATATATCCCTTCTATCTATCTAATAACATAAAAAGAAATAGGATAAAAGCCCATTAATAGCACCGACTCGGACACGCCTCTTCTCGCGGTGCCTCGTTAATGACCTTGTCAGGGTCGTTAACGATCCTGTTCAGCACTTCGAACAACCTTGAATAAAACTTGCGTAGAGGATTCGTTACAACTCCGTTGGGCTCGATTCTTTTTCCTATATTCTTGTAACGAATTTCTCTATCTCTTTCCAAGCTCAAACTTGATCTTCAATAACTTTACTTGGGCGCTTAATCTTCATTTTCTCTTCATTCTTGAGTGCTATCTTCACCGGGTTTCCTCCTTTCCTTAAAAGTACTTCAAATAGCTTCTAAAAACCTATAAAACACCACCAAAGCTTATGTAGACTCCATATCTTAAGAAAACATGAAAACCTACACAAACGACTCAAAACAAAACACAAAACACACCCTAAAAACATGACTAAAAAGGCGGACAGCAGTACAGGAGCTCCATCATATCCGAAGTGATGAGCACTTGGTGACCATGAATCGTAGTGGTCACCAACTTTAGACACCCAGTTGTTTGTGCCCAGCTTTTGTGAACGGAAGGCATTGTAGCGTGTGAAGTCGATCTTACAAGCTAAGGCTAGAAGGGCCACCATCCTGCCAAAGTAAAATTCTCCCAGTTGCGCCCCATATTGCTCCACATAAGTCAACCATTCTTACCCCAAGTTCATTGGGGAGGGGTCTTCAAAGAGCATGGTGCGAACACACCCAATCTCTGTCCTTGTTGACCGAGATAACTCTTTCTTGGGCCAAATATTGGAGCCCAGAATCCGGAGGATAATGCGGAAGAACGGTTTGACAATGTGAGAACCGGGGAGAGCGGGTGTCGTTGGACTAATTTCCCCTGTGATGTAACCCCATGTTTCTACAACTTTGAAGTCACCAGATGTTGAGTAGTCACGGGAGGGGTTACGAAAGTGAAGAAGGGTGTTGAACTTTGCCATGTTGGGGGTCGTAGTGCTCATTCCCGAGCTTGAATCTAATCTTCCCCACCGACGTCTTGGTCTTGAATTGAGTGCGGAGGGTGGCCACGAACTCAAAGGTGAGGGTAGGTTAGTGAGGGATATCTTCAAATTTTAAGAGGTGAGCCACACCGAGGATGGAGAAGGCATTCTATAGGTCCTCATAGATGCCCAACTGTGTCCCATCGACCTTTGAAAACCACCTCGTGTGGTGAGGTTTGTTGAAGACAAGGTCATAGATCTCTCGTTGCTTAGTGGTCTTCAACACCACATGATGCTTGCGAGGTGGAGATGGAGAGGGTGATGATGATGGAGAAGGATATGGGCTGGCCCTTTTTGTTCTCTTGCCCGACCTCATGTTAGCTCGGCTTGTACTTGCCATTGAAAAACCTGTAAAAACACAAACAACCCAAGATAAGATCCACTTATGATAATAACACACCAAAGGACCCCTTACTTGCATTGAAACTAGACTCATATGCATAAATTTGAACATTTTGGGGAGGGGGGGTTAGTACCGACCCCAAGGGGTCGATATCGAGGTCCTCTAGTATCCAATTGTGCGCTGGGTCAAAAAGGGTCGGTATCGAGCCTGTGTTTCCAGAATTTGAACCCAAAGTCGAGATCTGAGGCCTCGATTTCAAACCATTCAACACACATAAAAGCCTTTCAACCATGAATCCAATCAATAGCACACAATCAAGCAACCTTAACCCCCTACATACTCGAAACCTTATCTAATCATGCCAAAATTGCCAAAATTATGGTGTAAATCATGTCAAATCGAGAACAAGTAACCTCATGCTTTTATAATTGAAAGGAATTGAGTTCCAAACATAAGGAAACTATGTTCATCAAAACAAATCATCAACATCAAGGCAAGGAGGCACAAATCAAGCATGAAAACAAATCTCCAACTAGGTCTAGATCTAGGCATGAAAATTAACCAAAAATTACCATGAATCTTCAAGAAATTCAAGTAAAGAATTAGGGTTGAGAAACCATACCGTAGATTGAAGAATGTAGAACAAAAAACAAAGGGTTTTGAAGGTAACAAGGGTATGTGAATCGGTAACGAACAAAAGAGGAGTTTGCTCGGTACTGGGGTGGGGCGGTTGTGAACTGGTGTGCGCGTGGTTCGGGTGGTGGCGCGACATCAGGGTTTTGGTGCATGGTGTGAGGATCTTAGATGAAGCGAGTGGTAGCAATGAGGGTTGGAGAGCAACGGGTACGTTTGGTTTTTGTGTGAAGGAGGCGTGGTGAAGAAAATACAAGGAGATTTAGGTTTTAAGGCACTTACCTGGGTCGGCACGCGTTACTGAATTTTTCGCAGAGTGGGTCGGTACTTACCCTGTGAGGTTCGATACCAAGCCTGTCTAGGCAACATTTTGCTTGTTTCGTTGTCGACCAGACTCCTGTAGCACTTTCAGAAAACATTGTATTCCGCAAATATAACTTTACTCTAAAAAGAAGTCAAAAGAAAGCTAACAAAAAGAAATAAGAAAAGAAAAAATCTAAACCGGGTTGCCTCCCGTAAGCGCTATTTTTAACCTCGTTAGCCAGACGAACTTACCTTGGCTAGTCTGATGATGTGAGAGCCCAAGTGGCTTGAACTTCTTCCTCTAGGTCGGCTCGCTCAAAGAATTTCTTCAACCTATGTCCATCAACCTATATCCACTGCTCGATGGGGATAAATGTGGTCGACCACGAATGGACCACTCCATCTTGACCTCAGCTTCCCTGGAAAAAGGCGGAGTTTAGAGTTGAAAAGGAGTACCTTGTCACCAACTTCATAAGTTTTGGGCACCAATTTCTGGTCATGCCATCGCTTTGTACGCTCTTTGTAAATCTCAGCGTTCTCATACGCCTTTAGCCTCAACTCCTCTAGTGCTTGCAAGTCCATAAATCATTTTGCTCGGCCTTGTCGAGGTCCATATTGAGCTCTATAAGAGCCCATAATACCTTGTGCTCTAACTCGACTGGGATATGGCACACCTTGCCATACACTAGGTTGTAAGGAGTGGTGCGTAGAGGTATCTTGTACGTTGTTCTGTAAGCCCATAAAGCGTCATCAAGCTTGGATGACCAATCCTTCCTAGAGCGGGAGACCGTCTTCTCCAAGATGTTGTTGATTTTCCTGTTTGAAACTTCAACCTAGCCACTAGTTTGGTGATGGTATGGTGTTGCCACCTGATGTGATACCCCATACTTAGCCAAGAGAGCTTCAAAGCTCCTCTCTATGAAATGTGATCCACCATCACTAATAAGGACTCGTGGTACTCTAAGCCTTGGGGAAATGTTAGTTTTAATAAATTTGGCCATGATTTCGGCATCATTGGTCCTTGTAACAACGACATCTACCCACTTAGAGACATAATCAACCGCGACAAGGATATACTTATAGGGACCTAATGAGGGGAAGGGTCCCATAAAGTCTATGCCCTAAACGTCGAAAAGCTCGACCTCTAGGATCCCTACTAACGGGTTCTCATGCCTCCAAGTGATGTTTCTAAAGCGTTGGCATTCATCACATGAAGTCACATATTCTTGTACGTCCTTGAAAATGTTTGGCCAATAGAGACCACTTTGAAGAATCTTCGCCATGGTTTTGAAACCTTTTCCATGGCCACCGGTTGGGAGAGTGTGACATTGACGGTTCACACTCTCTCCCTCTTCTTTAGGAATACAGCGCCTGAAGAGGTGATCACTTCCTTGCTTGAACAAGTATTGATCATCCCAATAGTACTGTTTGACATCATGTAGAAACTTCTTCTTCTTTTGTGCGGTCAAGCCCTCGGGAATCACGCCTCCTACAATGTAGTTAGCAAAATCCGCAAACCAAGAGGCTTTTGAACCTCTAATAGCATAAATGGAATGAAGAGAAGTAGAAGAAAGAGATGAGGAAGGGTATGAATTGGGAAGTATTGAAATAAGGTGAGAAAACGTACCTGGATGGGTCGTTATCGAACCTCTGGCTCCAATAATCTCCTTAGTAACGACCTCTTTTTGCTTGGTAACGAGGTTGATGGCCTCGTTGTCGGATCTTTCTGCCTCGGTGTCGGTGTTCCGAACGACCTCGAGCTTCGGTGATGGGTCGATATCGACCCATGTATGGTCGGTAACGAGCCTCTTGTAGTTTGCGACCTCGTTCAGCATGAGGTGCTCGTCCGGTCTGGAGTCATTGATCAATACAACATTGTTGGATTCCATGATACGTTCAACTGAAGACCTAGATAGGTCATCTGCCACCAAGTTTTCCGCTCCCTTCTTGTGGAGGATTTCGTGGTCGAATTCCTGCAATAAGACCATCCAACGAAGTAGCCTAGGTTTGGCATCCTTCTTAGCCATTAAATATCTAACGACTTCATGGTCAGTGTAAACAATCACTTTAAAACCAACAAGATAAGAGCGGAATTTTTCAAATGCAAATACCACAACAAGGATTTCCTTCTCCTTCGTGGCATAATAAATGGCGTGGAGCTTTTTATCCTTTTGCTGACCTAATACTGCACAGCCAACATAGTCGTTGGCATCACACATGATTTCAAATGGCAGGGTCCAATCCGGGGACTATTTTATAGGAGCAGAGACAAGCGCTTCTCTCAACCTATGAAAAGCCTCAAGGCATTCTGTAGACAACTCAAACACTACATCTTTTATTAGTAGGTTAGTCAGAGCTTTAGCTGTCTTAGAAAAATCCTGAATAAAAACGTCTATAGAAGCTAGCATGTCCTTAGAAACTCCTAACGTCTTTTACAGAAGAGAGAGGAGGTAGTTTTTCAATGAGCTCAATTTTGGTTCTGTCTAATTCTATCCCTCTCTTAGAGATGAGGTGTCTCAGTACTATCCCCACTTGCACCATGAAATGGCATTTTTCCCAATTAAGCACAAGATTGATTTCGTCACATCTTTTAAGCACCCTAGTCAAATTAACTAGAAAAGAATCAAATGAAGAACCATAAACAGAAAAGTCTTCCATAAAAACCTCAACAATGTCCTCTATCATATCTGAGAAGATAGCCATCATGCACCTTTGGAAGGTTGCAGGGGCATTACAAAGCCCGAATGACATTCTTCTGTAAGTAAAAGTCACATAGGGACAAGTAAAGGTTGTTTCCTCCTGATCATCAGGATGAATAGGAATATGCCAGAAATCGCTATAGCCATCTAAGTAACAAAAGTAATCATGCTAGGCTAAGCGTTCTAAAACTTGATCAATGAAAGGAAGCGGAAAATGATCTTTTCTTGTAGTACTATTTAGCTTCTTATAATCTATGCACATCCGCCAACTAGTTCTGGTCCTAGTGGGGATCAATTCTCCCTTTTGATTCTCTATTACGGTAATTTCCCCCTTTTTAGGGACTACATGGACTGGACTAACCCATTGGTTGTCCGATATAGGAAAGATTATCCCAACATCAAGTAGTTTTAAAATTTCCTTTTTCACCACATCTTTCATGTTAGGATTCAACCTACGTTCATGCTCTATTGTGGGTTTGTGATTATCCTCCATGTAGATCCTATGCATGCATAATGAAGGTGATATGCCAGTTATGTCATCCAAAGAATAGCCAATGGCTTTTCTATGGGTCCTAAGTACAGAAATTAGCTTCTCTACTTCCTCATCTTTTAATTGAGCATTGATGATGACAGGGAAGGTAGAGTTAGGACCGAGAAATTCATACCTGAGGGATTCTGGAAGGGGCTTGAGTGTTGGAGTAAGCTCAGATGGGATAAGAACGAGTTCTTCATGCTCTATGTTCAGAACTTCCTCGAGGTAATCAAACTCCAAAAGCACTTCATCTTCTGTTAGAGGGATCGGTATCGACCTAGAGGGAGTCGGTACCGACTCGATTTTGCCTACCAAGAGCCTCAATACCGAGGTAGAGGTGCTCGGTATCGATGCTGCAGAGTTCATATGTACTCCTTTTCCTGCCAGAAGCATCGGTAACGACCCATGTAGGGTCGGTATCGATGCTGCAGGATCAGTTTCAGCCCACCTTTTCCCCGAGAATGTATCAAATGCCAACAACCTCTCGATTGGGTCCCTACATTCAATGTAGTCAATGTGGGTGTAGAGCATCTTGACCTCGGCTTCATTGGTCTCTTTCATGGTGGAGTTAAAACGGAATTCCACCACCTCATCCCCAATCTCAAAAGTTAGGAGTCCCCTCCTAACATCAATTATGGTTCCCGTTGTGGCTAAGAAAGGCCTCCCTAAAATGATAGGCACTACCGGGTCTTTGGGCATCTCCATGACAATAAAATCATTAGGAACAAAGAACTTGCCCACTTGTAGTGGAAAATCATCCACAACTCCCGTAGGCTTGACATAGGATCCGTCTGCCATGTATAACCTCATGTTTATAGGCTCCAGTGGTCCCATGTTGGCCTTGGACCAAATTGATAATGGTATTAGACTCACACTAGCTCCTAGGTCACATAAAACTTTAAACCGGTAAGCTCCAATACCAATAGTAATAGCAAACTTACCTGGGCCGCTTAGTTTTTCTGGGAGCTCCAAAGATCGGACCTCATCGGTCGGCTCAGACATAGACCTCTTCTTGTAATAATATCTTTCAAGAATTTTGTATAAGCCAACATTTCACTTAGGGCTTCAACGAATGGAATGAAAATAATTAAGCTTTGAAGAATTTTTACAAACCGCCTAAACTTCCCTTCTGTTGAATCTTTAGACTTTTTAGAAGGGAAGGGAAGAGTCTTTGTTGATAGGGTTTCTTGACAACAAATAAATTTATAATCAAGACCCCGCTGAGTATAGCAGAGTCAGGTTCGTCCGCAGGGAGAAAGTCAGTATCAAGTTTTGTTACTTCTCACGCAAGCAATCAACTAAAGGTAGGGTTTTTAACAAGGAAAGAGAGAATCTAAGGTAAAGGTGTCACCACAACAACAATTATGCATGCCAAACGCTAATGAAACATAAAGATCATGCTTTTATCACATAAAGGTGTCAACTTTCGTCAACCAAAGCAAGTAAATCAATCAACTTTCGCTTAAATTAATAAACTTACTATCTATCTCTTCTACTTCAACTAGGATAGATCTGCTTTCGCTTCAAAACCCTAATTTGACTATTCTGATTCAAGGTTTCGCCTTCGCTTCAACTATGAATGAGAAATTCCTTTCAACTTTCGTTTCAAGGATTAAGAGCAAGAGAATAGATTCATGCAATAAAAAACAATCAAAACATGATCATAAACAAGCATGCACAACCATTGTTGGGTTCAACCCCAACCTTAGAAAGAGAGACTACTCGCAATTCATAATAATTGAAAACATCTGAATTAAATTAAAAAGAAAGCTTACAACCGAATCCAAAACAAAACTTGTTCTCCAAGCTATCTTCTCTACTCGTCCTCTCGCCCCTCTCTCTTCTCTCCTCCTCCTCCTCTAACTTGCCCTCCAAGGCAATTCCTTCTGTCCCCGTTAACAAAGGGTAGACAAGAGTATTTATAGAGAAACTATTCTATCTTAAATCTATCTATAAGGAAATAAATCTATCTTAAATCTAACTATAAGGAAATAATATCTTCTAATAAAATATATCTCTTCTATCTATCTAATAACATAAAAAAGGAAACAAGATAGAAGCCTATAAATAGCACCGACTCGGATCTCTGCTGCTCTCGCTGCCTCGTTAACGACCTTGACAGGGTCGTTAACGACCCTTGAGTAAAACTTGCGTAGAAGATTCGTTACAACTCCGTTTGGATCGATTCTTTTTCCTATGTTCTTGTAACAAATTTCTCTATCTCTTTCCAAGCTCTAACTTGATCTTCAATGACTTTACTTGAACACTTAATCTTCATCTTCTCTTTTTGCTTGAGTGCTATCTTCACCAGTTTTGCTCCTTTCTTCAAAAATTGCTCCAAAAAGCTTCTAAAAACCTACAAAACACAGCCAAAGCTTATGTAGACTCCATATCTCAAGAATATACGAAAACCTACACAAACGACTCAAAACAAAACACAAAACTAAAGAAAAAGACTCAAAAGATACTAAAACACACCCTAAAAACATGACTAAAAAGGCGGACATCAGTCTTCACTGATCTCGGAACCAAAATGAGCTTGAGGGGTGGAGCTACCGAATCGCAAAGGGGGTCGATTGGTGTTGTAGAAGGATCAATATCGACCCTGATGGGGTCGGTACCGAGCCTGGGACTAAGGGGGTGGTCCGGAGGCGAAGACTTACCTAGATTGGGGTTGTTCACAACCTGTGGAGCATTAGTATCGAGTGTTTGAGGTTCAGTATCGACCCTGGTGGGTCCGTTATCGATCCTATCAGGAGAAACTTCTTCGGTACTGGGCTCTTTCACCTTGACCTCAGCACGGTCCGGTAGTGTCTTTCCGCTTCGGAGGTGGACAGTTGAAATTTTACCTTTCGGGTTTTCTTCGGGGCGGCCCGATAATTGACCTTGAGGTCTCGGAATTTGGGCAACCAGGTTACCTAATTGGGAGTTCATATTCATTCTCCACGTTTCAATCTCTATCAATTGTACATGTACGTCTTTGAAGTTGGAATGGACTGCATCGATCTTGTTGTGGACTCCGTTAATACCCTCTTGTAGACCTTATACCCGTGAAGGTGGCTCTTGATAACCTAGAGGTCTGTAGGGTGTAGGTCGTCTATCCGGTGGAGGGGGTATATAGTTTTGACCTTGATTTGAGTTTCCCCAAGTGGGATAGTTGTCCGGCCTGTCATAATTATTAGGAAGATTTCTATATTGACCTCTTATGTAATTTATTTCAGCATATGTCTCAGTGGCTCTAACCTGCTCAATGTTAGTGCAAGTGGAAGTACTATGGGCATGAGAGACACACTCCAGACATTGTTGAGAGGTTTTCAGATAACTTACCTGTTTCTTTAGACGGTTGATCTCATCCTAAAAGAATTGATTTTTAACATCGAGAACCTCTTCTTTGTTTGGAACGTAGAGACGCGTTTGAGGCTGGGGCGGCTGTTGGGTCACAAACATGGCATCAAAATTGGTCAACTTGTCCAGTAATGCCCATGCCTCATCAGGTTCCATCTCTATAAATCCGCAAGCACTGTGCAGGTTGATGTGGTTCTTTGTCTCAGCATTTATTCCCTGAAAGAATATTTCTTGAAGAATGTATTGTGGTTGTCCATGGGTGGGGCATTGCCTCATAATCTCTTTGAATCGCTCCCATTTTTCCACAAATGTCTCATTTGGCATTTGGTGGTAAGAGGTGATGCGTTTCCTTAACTCCATAGTTTTTGCTGGAGGAAAGAACTTTGTCATGAACAAGTCATGCAAGGCTCTCCACGTCCTAATCGATCTAGGAGGTAGGCTCTCTAACCAACTCAGGGCCTTTCCTGCAAGAGACCATTTAAAGGCCTTTAATTGAACATACTCTAGAGATACACCATCAGCAGCAAGGGTATCACATAAATCAATAGAATTCGAATATGTTCCATAGGGTCCTCAGTGGAGTTTCCCTCAAATTTAGCCCTTTTTATTAAGGATATAAATTGAGATTTGATCTCAAAGGCCTTCTCTATCTCGTGAAGCACAATTGCGGATTCTGGCACCCTCAGTTTCGGATGCATGTATTGCTTGGCATTCTCCGAGATAGTATTCAACTGTTCCTGTAATTGATCCCGATCATCTTATAATGCCTCCATCTGTCTGCATAGGGCAGTCATCTGCTGAGCCACCTCTTCAGGTGTGACGTCAAGCTCAGAATAGTAATCAGATTGATCAAATTGAGACCGACGTCTTCCTGTTTGCATAACCTGAGAAACCAAACAAAAAAACAAATTAGAAA
Organism: Fallopia convolvulus; assembly: GCA_964016875.1. Taxonomy (NCBI): domain Eukaryota; kingdom Viridiplantae; phylum Streptophyta; class Magnoliopsida; order Caryophyllales; family Polygonaceae; genus Fallopia; species Fallopia convolvulus. The sequence goes on along the minus strand of OZ024731.1, from coordinate 37,393,050 downwards.
TAAAAATGGCATTGTTGCTTCCCCGGCAACGACACCAATTTGTTGGTACGGATTTACTTAACAACAAATAAATTTGTAGTCAAGGCCCCCCTGAGTATAGGGAGGTCAAGATCGTCCAAGGGAAACAAGGTTGTGTTTAACTACTATTCTAGAAAGCAAAAGGACACAAAACAGAAACAAAACAAGGAAGATCAACTAAATAACGACTCAAACAGGTGGGTACCGACCTTGTCAGGGTCGGTATCGACGTTGGACTTAAACTGAAACGAAGCAAAACAACGCAGAGAATGCAAGTTCGGTACCAAACCTATGACCTCGGTAACGACGCAAACCCACAGGGCCTCATTACTGAACCCACATGGCCGGTAACGAGGCTGTTTTGTCCTTGAACCTTTCTACTTTTTCATAGCTTCTTTTGGATTTTCCAGGATCTCTTCAATGTCCTTATCTCCTTCTAGCTCGCCAAGCTCCAACAACTCTTCTCTATTTCAATGTCTCCAGAATGCTCCAACTAGCTTCAAAAACCTACAAAAAAACACAAAAATAGAGCAGCGTCCATACATTTATCAAAATATGCAAAGTCATCCACAAAGACACAAAACAAACACAAAAACAAAACAAAACTAAACTAAACAACCTAGAAAAACACTTAAAATTAAGATAAAGGGATCCCTTCAATGTCCTTATCTCCTTCTAGCCCGCCAAGCTCCAACATCTCTTCTCTATCTCAATGCCTCCAGAATGCTCCAACTAGCTTCAAAAACCTACAAAAAAACACTAAAACGGAGTAGCTTCCATACTTTTCTCAAAATATGCAAACTCATCCAAAACGACACAAAACAAACACAAAAACAAACTAAACTAAGCTAAACAACCCAGAAAAACACTTAAAATTAAGCTAAAAACACGAACATCAACAATCAAGTACGCCGATCTGCATCCGATGTGCACGGAATCTGCATCCAAATTGGTTGAATGTGCCTCAAAACTTGCCGAACGTGCATAAAAATGTTCGTATGTATATCAAAAATATGTTAATGTATATCTGTTTGTGCGTCAAAACTAGTCGTTTATACATTAAAACTACATGCATAGATGTATGTATGTACGTTCCCTATAAACGGATTTTTCAAAAACTACATGAATGATTTCAGAAATATCCATGTGATTTTTATTAGACCTCTTTAATGAAATTCTAATCTAGAGCATCGATTTTCTTGATGGTGGATGTGATTCATTCTTATTTCACATATGGTTGCTTCTTCTCACGTAATTCTTCTCCTAATTAATTGTATGTGATAAAAATGTGATAACAACCCGAGAGGGTAGGGTCACGATTCTCCAATGATCTAGTCTCATAAATAACTCGCACAAGCAACACAAACAGATATATCGCGGTGCTATTCAGCAAGCGCCGAGGACGCGGCCTAGCATGGGACGACTCGCTAGATATAGACTCAGATGAGTCGAATAGGGCTCGACGGATCGAGCGGTGGCATAGCGTCGACGCGGGGAAGGAGGTGAGAAGGAGATAAGGGTGAGGACCAACGACCCTCGACGACGCTGAACCCAAATGGATGAGGATACTCTCTCGAATCAGACTTGGATTAAACTTGGTGTCATAATAACATTACAAGAGAAGCCTATTTAAAGGCATAGGAAACCCTAATAGTTTTCTACACCTAATGGCCTAATGGACCTTATGATAACTTAATGGGTCGACCTTCCTAAGCATAAGAAAGGCAAACACCCATAATATTAAATAATAAGCACCATATTATAATTAAATAAATATAAAGATAGACAACGATAGGCTCGGCTAGGCCTTGGCGGGCTGATTCCCATCATTCTTCCCCCCTTGCATTCGAAGCATCCTCGCTTCGAGCTCGGCTATCCCATTGCGGAAGCCGTAAAGCATGCCTCATGCCTAGGCGCACAATGAACAAGGATGCAAAGTGGAGTCTCAGGACTAGACTCGAGAGATGTTACCTCAAGACTAGGCATCGTCGTAAGGTAGACTCAAGACTAGTTGGTATGGGTTGGTCCACCGAAAGAACATATCAGGCTCTTCATTTCTGACAATGTACCATGGTCGAAGTCAAGACCGTAGTCTCTAATACAAATGATAGCAACTCGAGATGGTTGGGTCACGATTCTCCAAGGGTCCGGTCTCGTAGACAAGTCGCACAAGCAATGCAAACAGATAGATTGTGGCACTATTTAGCAAGCACCTAGGAAGCGACCCAGTGCGGGACGACGTGCTAGATATAGACTCATATGAGTCGGATAGGGCTCGACGGATCGAGCGGTGTCATAGCATCGACACGGGGAAGGAGGTGAGAAGGAGATAGGGGTGAGAGCCGACGACCCTTGTTGATGCCGAACCCAAATGGTTGAGGAATCTCTCTCAACTTAGACTTGGATTAAACTGTGCATCATAATAACATTACAAGAGAAGCCTATTTAAAGGCAAAGCAAACCCTAATAGCAATCTACACATAATGGCCTAATGGGCCGTATGCTAACTTAATGGGCCGACCTTTTAAGCATAAGAAAAGAACACACCCATAATACTAAATAATAAGTAACACATTATAATTAAATAAATATAAAGATAGATACCGATAGGCTCGGCAAAGGCCTTGGCAGGCTGGTTCCTAACAAGATACTTTTATACAAACAACATAAATACATACTAGTTTGGGACTCGTACCAAATACATGGTTTGTTTTATTTTTGCAATGAAATAAACTAATTATAGTATGAAATTTCCAAGTACAAATATATGAATGAAATTCATACAAAGGTAAAATGTAAGTTGTTTAAAACCTAGGTAGTTAGGTTAAGAATAAGTGACTTAAAAAATTAGTTTGTGTAATTGATGATATTTTCCTATGTAGGAGTTGAACTTAAATTTTTGTGCACAAGCATGCCGCTATCCTACTTTAGATCATAGGCCACTTGTACCATATTTATACAAATGAATTACTACAAAAAGGGTTACATAATTATCATCTAGTTTTTTGCTAGAAATAATTATTAACTACTTTTCATATGCAATTTAAAAGCAACACTTCTTCTCAAGTACATACACATTAATACATTATAGGCAGAAGTGCATAAATTGTTATTAAAGGAGCAATTTGATAATCTATTATAATGTAAGATATTGTATTATTTAAAGGCATAGGAAACCCTAATACTAGTTTACAGCTAATGTCCTAATGGCCCTTATGGTAACTTAATGAGCCAAACTTCTTAAGCATAAGAAAGTCATACACCCATATTATTAAATAATAAGTAACATATTATAATGAAATAAATATAAGATAGACATCGATAGGCATCGATAGGCACGACTAGGCCTTCTCGGACTGGTTTCCATCATTCTTATCCCTTGGATTCGAAGCGTCCTCGCTTTGAGCTCGGTTGGACCATTGTGGAAGCCTTGAAGCATGCATGAAAACTAGGCACACAACGTACAAGGGTGCAAAATGGAGCCTCTAGAGTAGACTCAAGAGATGTCACCTCAAGACTAGGCGTCATCGTAAGTAAGGCCGACGCAGGACTAGTCGATATGGGTTGGTCCACTGGAAGAGCATATCAGGGTTATCATGTCCGACAAAGTACCATGGTCGAGGTCAAGAGTGTAGACTCTGATACATATGATAGCAACCTATTGAGAGGGATTTACTTGACAACAAATAAATTTATAGTCAAGACCCCGCTGAGTGTAGCGAAGTCTGGATCGTCCATGGGAAGCGAGGTTGTGTTTAATTACTAAACTAAAAGGCAAAAGAGAAAACAAAGCAAGGAACAAAGCAAAACAAAGTAAACAAACACACTGAAAGGGGGTCGATATCGACCTTGTCAGGGTCGATAATGAGGTGAAAACTAAGCAGAAAAACTAAGTAAACAACAAAACTAAGGGGGAAACTGCAGGTCGGTACCGACCTGGACAGGGTCGATATCGACGCACCTGGGTTTGAATTTCGGTTTGCAAATAAGAGATAAAATCTAGGATAAGGGTCTACTACAACATAATCATGCAATTTCAAACAATGTGAATCATAAATATCATGCCTTTAACATAAAGTCACCAATTCCGTTTAATAAACAAGCAAATCAATCAATTTTCATAAATCAATTCACTTTATCTACTTATTTTGATCGAAAGTTCTCAACTTTCGTCTCAAACTTTACCTTTATTCAAATTCACAACTTTCTCTTTCAAGCAAGTTAGGAACATCAAATACTTCAACTTTCGCCAAATTTTTTGCATAAATAAGTAGAATAATAGATAAAAGGCATTCAATTCATTCATCACATCGTCATCCATGCACAATCATGTTGGGTTTCTAACGCCAACCCTAAAATAAGAGACTACTCACTCATGGAAGAAGAAAAACAAGCAAAGGAATTGAAAGAAAACATCACTTTTCAATTAAACTAAAAGCTTACTAGAATTAAAGTTCCAACTTGTCTTAAAACTCAACCTAGAACACAAGAAATCTCCAACAATCTTCTTCATTGTGCTCCAAGCAACAACTTGTCTTCTAAAAACCCTAAACTTGCGTCAATCTTAACCTAGGGGGCGAGAGAGAGTCCTCCCTATTATGTCTAAAAAGTTTCCATAAAAAACCTACTAAAGATAAGAGATTACAGAATAAAAGCATTAAATAGCCTAAGTCGGTTATGCTGAGTGCCTCAGTACCGACCCCTAGAGGGTCGATATCGAGGTTGGTCTTGACTTGTTTTCTTGCCATTCTTCCTTCTTCTCTTTGGATTTTGTGGGAGTTCCTTCCATAGCTTTCTTCTTTTCTTCCTCCTTGCTTGATTATCTTCTTTCATGTCCTTGAATGCATCCAAATTTGCCTCAAAAACCTACACAAAACACACAAGCTAGAGTAGTTTCCATACTTTTCACAAAATATGCAAACTATACTAAAATGACACAAAACACTCACAAAACACAACTAAACTAGACTAAAAGACCTAGAAAAATATACTAAAACTAAGCTAAAAAAATGGACATCAAAATACCTCATACTTAGGCTTTCTTGTCCTCAAGCAATCACTAAACATAATCCAAAACCATCAACACATCCATCAAATATTAGCCCTCATCAAAAAGCAACATCAAAGCACAAGTGAAAATTAGAAAAGTGACTTTAACTTCATCACACATATATGAGAAACTAATAAACACAAGCAGTCACAATCCAACCTCACGAGGGATATGTGTTTCACTGAACTCTCATGTGTTTATGTTTATAAGTACAACTCTCAACTCAATCAAATATGCAAAAACTCATAGAAATTGTAACTTATATCACCAATCTCTCTACCAAAGATGTCAAAACAAGTAAAATCATCAAGAGAACTCAGGCTCAATGAAAAACTTCATAGAAGCTTCTATTCGGCCGGGTTTTAATAGGGTTTGGTAATAACAATGAGGCATGGAAATATTTTGGCTTGTGGTGATAAAAATCTAGGAATGAAGACTCCTAATTTCTCCAACACGACTTACCAACTATCAAAAACATCTTACCAAACTCACTAAAACTGTAAGGCCCAACTTACTTCATCAACCCAAATTCATCCTAGAATGTCTCATTGACTCGGCTAAAATCGTTGTTGCCAAGATCAAAGATAAATAACCCTAAACTACTAACTAGTATAGCAAGTAAGCAAGGGGTCGAACCCAAGGGAATCGTAATTCTGATCAATCAGCAAAAGCAAAGACAAGGGTTTTGGAGTTCAAGCAAACAAACAAACAAGCGAATATTGTTGAGATTAAATCAAGTGAAGGAAAGCAGAGTTCATTCAATCAATTCCACCTTTTTAATCATTCGATCATTGATTCATCCACTTTTCTATTAATTCCCTAGTTAATTCCAATCCTTATAAAAGATATCCGCTTGTCCACGGTCCAAGCAAAACGATGATATGAACAAGAACACTTAATTCAAATCATGCAAAATATTAAGGATAGAAGGATATTAATTCATGCAATCAAGCTACGAGTCTCATGCATAAAATAACAATCAAATACTCTTTCTCAATTCTAGTCCACGGTCCTAGAAAAGAGTTGTTTCAAGGATAAATAAGATTGCACAAACAACAATCAAACCTAATCCAAACAGTAGATCTAAGTCAATCAAACAAGTTGATCAGGCTTATCAAATCAAACATAGATCATATAAATAAAACCAAGAGTTTTGATATTAACCAAGGGATAGAAAAGTTACCAGAATCTCACGAAATACATAAAAAGGCTTCCTTGATTAAACAAACTCCAAGGGAAAATTAGTTCTCCATAATACTGAAAATATGCTAGAAATTGTCTCTAAATTGTGTAACCCTAAAGTCCGAAAATATAAAAATATAAAAATACAAAAGATAAAATAAAGACGAAACGAAGGCGGCGCTGAAACCCTCGGTCCGCGAGCGCGGATTCAATCCGCGGGCGCGGATCTTCTCTCTTGCCCCGGCCGCGGAACCCCAACGATCCGCGAGCGCGGAAATAATCCGCGGTCGCGGATCCAGCCTTCCTCGCCCTCGGATGGTTTGCTCCTACCTCCGCACCGCGGGCTCGGATCTGATCCGAGGGCGCGGATCTTGACTCCTTGAACTTCAACTTCGAATTTAGGATTTCTGTCTTCCAAATCTTCAACTGTAGGCTTCTGCTGATATTACAGATAATCACCTAATCTAGCCTAAAACACTCAGAAAATCCTAATAAAAATACAGAATTACGCTGTACTAAAACCAGCGTATCAAATTCCCACACACTTAGATCTTTCTCGTCCTCGAGTAAGCTCAAAATAAATCTAACAATCAATCCTATCAAAGATCCACAGGAATCAAAGGGAAATATGAAAAATCTACTCTCAACTCACAACCCAGACCCATGTAGAGAAATAGTGAGCAAAACAAGAAAGCTCAAATCACACACCTCACAGATACAAGATATAACACTCAAGCTCCAAAAAGTATAGAGCAACCTAGGATCCACCCAATATCTAAAGTGTAATCCCCAAGCCCCGAAGTAGAATATGATCCTAAACACTCTGATTTCACCACTCATTCTACTTAGGCGCCCTTTCGGGTTTTCACCTAATCACTCTTTTCATTTTTCTTAGGTGTGCTCACAAATACTCACATCTCTCATAAACCTCATATTACCCCAGCCTAATGCTGGTCCGGGTTACCTGCTTATTATCTGAGCCGCCCTTTCGGGTTTTCAGCTCATCCCAGGATTTTATATGCCTTTTTTCATATTTTTTTATGGCTTTTTTTTATTTTTTATTTTTTTTTATTTTTTTTATAATTATGACAGAAATAAAATGCAATTGTACATATAATACAAATACAGTAGTGAATCCCTTCCCCCATACTTAAACCCTTCATTGTCCCCAATGAAGCTAAGAAATAAAGACCAAAGTACAAAAGAAGGAATCAGAAGACTCACTGCTGATCTGGTGGAGGGAATGATGGGTAACCTGGCCACTGTGTCTGCTAGAAAACAGTTGCTTGCCTCTGATGCTCATAAAATGCCTCCAATGAACGATCCATAGCATCCTGACGTGCAGACATGGCATCCTGACGAATAGATAAGTGCTGCATCCCACTCAACATACGATCCTCAAAACTCATACCATTTGTCCATGGCAAACTGGAGGAAGCAGAAGTCGCCAAAATTTGACTCGGCTAAAATCGTTGTTGCCAAGATCAAAGATAAATAACCCTAAACTACTAACTAGTATAGCAAGTAAGCAAGGGGTCGAACCCAAGAGAATCGGAATTCTGATCAATCAGCAAAAGCAAAGACAAGGGTTTGGAGTTCAAGCAAACAAACAAACAAGCGAATATTGTTGAGATTAAATCAAGTGAAGGAAAGCAGAGTTCATTCAATCAATTCCACCTTTTTAATCATTCGATCATTGATTCATCCACTTTTCTATTAATTCCCTAGTTAATTCCAATCCTTATAAAAGATATCCGCTTGTCCATGGTCCAAGCGAAACGATGATATGAACAAGAACGCTTAATTCAAATCATGCAAAATATTAAGGACAGAAGGATATTAATTCATGCAATCAAGCTACGAGTCTCATGCATAAAATAACAATCAAATACTCTTTCTCAATTCTAGTCCACGGTCCTAGAAAAGAGTTGTTTCAAGGATAAATAAGATTGCACAGACAACAATCAAACCTAATCCAAACAGTAGATCTAAGTCAATTAAACAAGTTGATCAGGCTTATCAAATCAAACATAGATCATATAAATAAAACCAAGAGTTTTGATATTAACCAAGGGATAGAAAAGTTACCAGAATCTCACGAAATACATAAAAAGGGTTCCTTGATTAAACAAACTCCAAGGGAAAATTAGTTCTCCATAATACTGAAAATATGCTAGAAATTGTCTCTAAATTGTGTAACCCTAAAGTGAAACTCGAAACAAACCTTAAGTAGTAGAAAATAAGTCCGAAAATATAAAAATATAAAAATACAAAAGATAAAATAAAGACGAAACGAAGGCGGCGCTGAAACCCTCGGTCCGCGAGCGCGGATTCAATCCGCGGGCGCGGATCTTCTCTCTTGCCTCGGCCGCGGAACCCCAACGATCCGCGAGCGCGGAAATAATCCACGGTCGTGGATCCAGCCTTCCTCGCCCTCGGATGGTTTGCTTCTACCTCTGCACCGCGGGCTCGGATCTGATTCGAGGGCGCGGATCTTGACTCCTTGAACTTCAACTTCGAATTTAGGATTTCTGTCTTCCAAATCTTCAACTGTAAGCTTCTGCTGATATTACAGATAATCACCTAATCTAGCCTAAAACACTCAGAAAATCCTAATAAAAATACAGAATTACGCTGTACTAAAACCAGCGTATCACTCATACACACATTTAGAAGAATTCTTGGCTCTTTTTTTCCCTCTCCTTTGCTTGCACTTATTCACTTTTTATTCTCCTCCTTTTCTAAATTTTCACTAAATTTCTGATTATTTTTTTCTGAAGGAGGAGGTCGGTAATGAGGTCTGTAGTTTCTTTTCTTTTCTTACTTGTGCATTATTTTGTTAAACCAAGAATCCTTTCCTTACAACTTCTTTTTGAACAATGAGACTTCCATTCTACCCATCCCAACCCTTCTTATTGAAACAACACACAAACGCAACAAAAAAAAATCAACCAACTAAGTCCTAATCCCCGGATAGGGTCAAGCTTATATTGGCAAGGATTTTATTTTGTGGAGCTACAAAAATAGGCTTCAAGGCACAAAGATTGTCTTCAAAAAGAGGGATAATGTAAGGGTGGATAAGGATTAATAAGGCTCATGAAAAATAAGCTCTCCATCATATGATTTTTTAAGTAATGAACTAAAATCTTATATAGGATTTGAGAAATAGATAACTATCACAATTTCAAGAGATAATATACACATAAGAGAGTAAACCACACAAGAAAATCAAGGCAAAATAAGATCACATGGTAATTTTGTTGGATTGCAATAAACTCATGCTAAAAGACATATGTGCTCAATTTCATCAAGAGCTTTAAAATTCACATAAGAACATTTCAAGGTAGACTCAGGCTAAACCATCAAGACATGCTAAATGGATTTACTTGATTATGCAAGTAATTACTATCATAGAACTTCGAAAGATAGGGGTACTATCTGTCCTAAAATCTTTTTTGTATATTTTTTTTTTCAAATTTCCAATTTTTTTCATTGTTTTTGTTTTTCATTTAAAGAAAACAAAGAAAGTAAACAAACAACTTAAACCAACTAGTCATCAAAGCAAGTCATGAAACACATGCAAAAGACTTTAACACACATAAAAGTTTTATTTTCCCTCCCTACACCATAGTTAAACCTAACAGTGTTCCCACTGTAAGAACAAAAGCGGTGAAAATAAAGAAGTAGGGAAAAGAAAACGAACTCACAAGATCAAATTTTGAAGCGGTCTTGAAAACATCCTTGAATACTTGAAAAAGAGGGGAATCACTAATAATCCGGTGGTGATGGAGGAGGAAAGTGTCTCTCCATCTCAGTCATGAACTCACAAGTAGTCGTCCAACGCTTATCAGACTCTGCCCAGCGATCCTCATTCCTATGCTAGCGTTGCTCATCAACCTCCTCTGCTGAGTATAATACTCTTGAAACTGATGCTGATGATCATAAAGCTTGAGTTGCCTGGTTTGAAGCAACTACATTTGGTGCACAAGATCATCAACCCATGGAGGTGGAGTAGTGTTGGAGCTAGAACTATCCTCACTCGGATGGTGGACTTGGTAGCCTGGATAATGTGTTGTAGACGCCCTAAAACCAGCCCCGTACCCCTCGTTAGCATGCTAGAAATGACCGCCCTGGTGTTCGGAACCAACCCTGTAAGGGTCGATAATGGGGTGGTAAAGAGTTAGACCGAGCTCAGTTGGCTCGGTAATGTGTCCAGCCATGTGTACAACTCCCTCGGTACCGACCCCATGAGGGTCATTACCGACCTCAGCATCATGCATCTCCACATCTCTTTGAAAGAGGGACTCTTTTCTCCTTAGGGACAACTCATCCTCGGGACCCGGAGAGAAAGGATAGGGCCGAGAAGTCCATGTCGAGTACCAATTTGGAAGATACAAAAGTTCAAGCTTTTTCGGGGTTACCTTAACTTGTTGACCTTCAACCATTGTTCTGAGCACTCCACCAACCTTCTTAAATATGCCCGACGATGTCCAAAAGTGGAATCAAGAAGCTAAGGCGGAATACCCATGGTGAGGTGAGAAAGATCGGTCCGACATGCTCGAGCAAGTCGGGTAACCATGCCCGCGATGTAGACTTCCTTCCTCTTTGGCTCGACCGTCGCCACATGCCTTAGCCATTCATAGCCCAAATTCATGGATGGGCACCTCCTTCCTTGTCTGTCGTGTAGGACATGGTGTAGATCTAGAAAACCCAAGAACAATCAAATACATGCTTAATAAATCAAAATTAATTCAATATTAAATCGGGGTGGGGCTTCGATTTTTGCTGTGTGGACTGTGTGTGCAGGTGGTGACTTTCGGCGATAGATCTGGGTGATGGTGGTGGTGCGACGGTGGTGGTGAGAGGGTTGGAGTGAGGGGAATCGCCGGTGGGAGGTTCGAGGAAGAAGAAGGGTTCGGTTCTAGGGAGTAAAGGCAAAATAAGAAGGAAAAATAAAATAAGGGCACTTATCTGGTGTGGATCCGGGTCAGATTTCGGATTACACTTTTAAGGGTCGGTAACGACCCTTGGGGGTCAGTAACGACCCACCTGCAATTGTTACCGAGTCGTCGTTTTTCACTCATTTTGGCCCCTTTTACCTATTTCACTTATTCAAAACATTATATTCCGAATATCTATTACCCTAACATAAAAACAAATGAAAAGATAGCTAGCAAAAAGGTCTAAGAAAGAAAAAATAAAAAGTAGGTTGCCTCCCGTAACCGCTATTTTTAACGTCGTTAGCCTGACGAACTTACCTTAGCTAATCGGAGGATGTTAGAGCCCAAGTGGCTCGGATTTCCTCACTGGGGTCAGTTTGCTCATAATATTTCTTCAACTGATGCCCATTGACCTTGAAGATAGCTCCATTATTGTCTACTAGATCAACCGCTCCGTGGGGATAAATGTGGTGGACCACAAATGGCCCACTCCCTCTTGATCTTAGTTTCCCTGGAAATAAGCGAAGTCTAGAGTTAAAGAGAAGTACCTTGTCACCAACTTCATAGGTTTTTGGCACCAACTTCTTGTCATGCCACACCTTGGTGCGCTCCTTGTCAATTTTGGCGTTCTCATATGCCTTTAGCCTCAACTCCTCTAGTTCTTGCAAGTCGATGAACCGTTTTGCGCCGCCCTTGTCGAGATCCATGTTGAGCTCTTTGAGAAGCCATAAGGCCTTATGCTCCAACTCGACTAGAAAATGGCACGCCTTTCCATAAACTAGGTTGTATGGAGTGGTGCGTAGGGGTGTTTTGTACACCGTCCTGTATGCGCAAAGTGCATCATCAAGCTTGGATGACCAATCTTTCCTCGAACGGGAGACCATCTTCTCCAAGATGCTCTTGATTTGCCTATTTGAAACCTCTACTTGGCCGCTAGTTTGAGGATGTTAAGGTGTTGCCACCCTATGTGACATCCCATACTTGGCCAAAAGAGCTTCAAAGCTCCTTTCAATGAAATGAGATCCACCATCACTAATGAAAACTCGTGGCAGTCCAAACTTGGGAAAAATGTTAGTTTTCATAAATTTGGCCATAGTTTTGGCATCATTGTTTCTTGTAGCGATGGCTTCCACCCACTTAGAAACATAGTCAACTGCTACTAGGATCTACTTATAGGGGCTCGATGATGGAAAGGGTCTCATGAAATCAATTCCCCAAACATCAAAAAGCTTGACCTCTAAGATCCCAGTAAGCGGGTTCTCATGTGTCCAAGTGATATTTCCAAAGCATTGACATTCGTCAGAAGACGTCACAAACTCTTGTACGTCTTTGAAGAGTGTTGGCCAGTAGAGACCACTTCGAAGAATCTTCGATGTAGTTTTGAACCCTTTTGCATGGCCGCTTGTAGGGAGAGTGTGACAATGACGGATTACACTCTCTATCTCCTCCTCTGGTACACACCGTCGAAAAATATGATCACTCCCTTGCTTGAACAAGTAAGGATCATCCTAGTAATATTGCTTGACGTCATGGAGAAACTTATTCTTTTGTGGGGTAAATCCCTCGGGAATCACGCCTCCTACAATGTAGTTAGCAAAATCCGTAAACCATGAGGTTTTTGACTCTCTAATAGCATAAATAGAATGGAAAGAAGTAGAATAACGAGGGAAGGAAAGATATTATTTGAGAATAATTGAATTAGGTTGAGAAAACTTACCTGAATGGGTCGTTAACGAACTAGGTAGGGTCGTTATCGACCCTCTTGCTTCATTGTTCACCTCGGTAACGATCCCCTTTGCCTTTGTAACGGGCTGTCCTGCCTTGATATCGGGCTCTTCCACCTCGGAAACTGTATTTCCAGCATGATCCAGCCTCAGAAAAGGGTTGATAACGACCCTTGGAGGGTCGGTAGGGCTTTTGTTGTCGCATTGTGCAACCTCGTTCAACATGAGATGCTCGTCTGGCCTAAAGTCATTGTTTGTCACGGTGTTGCTGGACTTTGTGATGTGTGTAACACCCCTATTTTTCTACGATGGATATTACCTCCAGTGACCTTGGGCTTTACCGTCCAAAGTCACCCAAGGCTTTAAATAATTTTATTAGACATAATTAAAGAAGAAATTGACAAAATGCGGAATTTTATTCATTGAAAAGAACTTTTGTTCATTACATTGAGAGTCGTTTTACAAATAATGTAGCAGCGGAAAGTAAAGCCCATTTAAAAAGGGTTGAAAAGACGTATTTAAAAAATACAAGTATATTTCTCCAAGACAATTCATATGAAGATGATTTGCTTGGTTTAAAATAGAAGAGTTGGTGCACTATCTTCTGAATGCTTTGCTCTTTGAAAATTCCTTCCTTCCTTCAACGTCGTCTTGCCTTGACCTTCTATCCTTTCATAATTCTTCTCGATCCTTCTAGAATGTGTCTTCAAAAATTCGATGTGAATTTCCTAGGATTTGGCATTTATCACAAATGGCGAGAAATACCAGGCAAAAATGCGGAAATACAGGAATTTGTCTAAGGAGACTTAGCAAGCGAGAATGCAAATTCTCAAGGGTATTATGGTAATTTATAATATTCGAGAGATATTATCGCAATGTGTTTTTAGATATAGAACTTTATGTGGAGCTTTATCGGAATGGAAAAGAGTAAATCTCAAGATGAGATAACTCGTAAATCGAAAGAAGAACTACGAGATTGTAGACTTCTTAGAGTAGAAAGAATGTTGGGAACGTTATTAATTCATACATGTTTTGAAAACCTCCCGCGCCCTTGTCTGAACTCAACCAACCTCATTTTATTCAGTGCCCCAAATAGAGGAGGTGGCCCGAAGACGGTTAATTACCCATCCACCTTAGACAAGCCCGAATAAGCTTTCATATTGGAAAGACAGTCGTTTCAAGAACCGGGAGCCAGGTGGTCTTCCACGTTGAACTATTCAGACCCTGTTTTGGTTTCTTTTAATTGTGCTTTGGCACTTTTCTTATGTTGTGATAAAACTTTCACTTACATTAACTTATTTTAAGAGTGTGGGGGCCATGAATGGGCCTGGGTCCACTTACTGGAACGAAGTTTCGGGCACTTAGCTATGGTACACTCGTCCCTCCTCCAAGAAGGAGTGATGAAAGGATCTTGATGTTTTAAGCGGTGCAAGGCAATCCGAGGAAGACCCGAGCAATCTTGATGAAGGAACTTCTATTCTAGCTTCACGAGGGCAGATCTCCCTCTTCCGGACTTAAAATTGGGTTATTCCAAATTTCAGAGTTATATCTACGAGTCTTCTTTAATCCCTCAAAATTTGAGATCAAAATCTCTTGTGGATCAAAAGTTATGCCATTTTTACTGAGGTATCACAAAATCTACCGAGAAGAGATTTCGACTTGTGTTGATGGTGTTTTTGAAGGGGGTTATGGATCCGATTTTGATGGAGGATGAGATGGATATTTTGAGGATGAAACATGATGGAAAAGTGGATGGTGATGGCAAATTGAGGTTTGGATATGGATAAGCAAAACTCAAGGGTATGACTCACCTTGAATTGAACTTGAACTAGGAGGCTCGGGCTAGGATGTGACTCACCTAGATCGAATCTCCGGGCTTGGATTGATATGACTCATGATCCACAAGATCTAAACTGAAGGTTGAAAGAAAAAAAACAAAGGAAAAACGTGCTTAAGAGGAGACAAAAGATTGGAATTTGTTCATCAATTCTTATCTACTAGAAAACTAGAGCCTTAGTGGCTTATAAAGAAAGACCTAAGGGCAAAACTGACATTTGCCTTAGGAAAAGTTTAATACATAACAAAATAGACCTAAAATCTCCAAATGTCATAAAACACTCTCACAATCCAAGCAATGACCCACACAAGTCGTGGCCTTCTAACCAGCACGCACTCATCACTATTTCACGATGTGATGGCCTTAGCATAGTCACATCATCCTCCCTCCCTTCAAAAAGGATTCGTACTCGAATCCGAGTGCACTTCCAAGTGAAAATCACTTGAATGCCACAACTTAGTGGTAACTCTACCCCGAAAGCGTTAAAGCAGACAAGTCTCATCATGGCGATCTCCTCGGTGATGCTAGGGACAATTTTCAACTTGCACTTGTTCAAGGATGTTCTCTGAGCTCCGAATTCCAAATTGAGTTAATACAAGTCCCATGTTGAGCTCACGAAGTCTACTTTATGTCCTCCAAATTTGAGCAGCATTAGACCATTGAGTTGAGAGTTACAACATTTTTACCAAGGTGGCGCAGATTGATCCGAGAAGAAGGTTTCACATTCTTTCAAAACATGAGTGATGGGTGAGGGAAAATGACCTAATTCTTTATTAGAAAACAAAGATTCATGAAAGAGAAGTAGAAAGAAAATTTTACTCCCCTTGATGGTGTGAACAATTTCCTTTGGTTTGGCAAGTTGAATAGTCTTCCCTTTATCTTCTTTCTTGGTGGGATTCTCCTCATGATATAGGAAGGGTAAACTGGAGGGAACCATAGGGAAAGCATCCATCCATGAGGTAGCCAAAGAATGGATGGAGCTAGGAGTGATGACATGATGAAGCTTGATTTTAGGAGATAATTCCACAACTTCCTCCACTTTTTCCTTGGAATCCACCTTCTCTTCAATTTCTGTTGGAGGTTCATGAAGTGGCTCTTTTGAAGTAGCTTCGTCCAGGAATTTGGAGGTAAGGTTAACCACAACTTCTTGGATGATAGGCTCCTCGATTGGTTTTGAAACATGCACCTTAGGTGAAGGTTCAAAGACTTGATGTGGTGGAACCAAGCAAGATGAATAGTCTTTACCCCTCTCTTGGACTTTTTGTGGCTCCACACTCATTGAAGGACAATAAGGTGGTTCTTCAAATGTGGCTTGTCCTCTAGGTGTTAGATACCAAGGCTCATTGGCGCCCCTCGTGGAAGCTTGGTCTTGATGATGAAAATCGCAAGCTTGATGATGAAAATCCCATGCTCCATGTACTACAACGTTAGTGTCGCAAGTAGAATATGAAGGGTAAAAAGGATAAGCCTCAACATACACTTGTGGTACATACCTCTCCATGAGAGCTTGTTTGAGCTCTTGCCACGTACTAATGGGATGGTATCCTTTACGCCTCCTTCTCTCCTTGTGATCATACCACCAATTACTAGCCCCATGGATTAAGCGTTTAGTGGCATAAGTAACTTTCATATCTTCAAGATAGCCGCCATAATAGTCAAAAAAATGATCGAGCTTGGAGATCCAAGCTAAGCAAGCATTGGAATCGGATCGGCCATCAAAATCTGGAATATAAGACCTTTTAAAATGGAACTCCTCATAATATGTACTTGTTCTTGACATCTTGCACACACTCAACAAACAAGATTATCACAAAAATCACAAGTAATGCCAAAACACAAGTTCCTCCTAAATCAACCAAGAAAGAGCAAAGGAATACAAGTGCAAGGTCAATGCAAGGAGTTAGGTATGGCTAGGCAAAGAACAAACCAATGCACACACAAGCACCCGAACTCAACAAGGACTTATAGGAAATGAAGCTACTAGGCACCAAGTGTTTTACACAACAACAATTTATGCAAAGATTTAGGCCATTGCTAGGCTCCACAGTTGGACTACTCTTTCCGTTCCCGACCCTTATTAGCATTACGCCGCCGGAAAGGTTTTTCTAGCCTCGTTTCTTTTTCTGTGCCTGGCCTCTTATTAGCTTTACGCCGACGGCAAGGTTTTTCTGATTTTTTTAAAAAGAAAGTAACAAACAACCACAATTCACACTACAAGCAACAAGCAATTTCTTTTCGAAGGTTAACAACTTGATGCCGTTCCCGTATCTTAAACCAAGCCTATACAAGTTCAAATGCAAGACATGTGCATGGAAAATGGGAAGGAACGTAGCTATTTTGAGGCTGGTTCGGATTTGGACACAACCTACACAAGACACCCTTAAATGCACCAAAAATGAAAGGTTGTTTCAAAGGGGTTTTGAGGCTTTTCGGTTTAAGAATTGAATTGGACAAACCTTGGTCTATCTTCTTCAACCATTAGACAAAAATCCATGGATGAATTCAGAAATGGTCGTGCACCACTTAGTCAACACAATAACAACACAAAAGAAAGACAACTACCACAATTCTAGGGCAATTCGCAAACAATTTCGAAAATGGTAACAAGGGCGGCTCCTATGAGCACTTGCAACCCTAGATTGCTCAATCAAAGGTCAAAAGAAGGAGTACCTTGCATGGCTCTGATACCACATGATGAGAGGATCTTGATGTTGTAAGCGGTGCAAGGCAATCTGAGGAAGACCCGAGCAATCTTGATGGAGGAACTTCTATTCTGGCTTCACGAGGGCAGATCTCCCTCTTCCGGACTCAAAATTGGGTTATTGCAAATCCCAGAGTTATATCTACGAGTCTTCTTTAATCCCTAAAAATTTGAGATCAAAATCTCTTGTGGATCGAAAGTTATGCCAGTTTACTGAGGTATCACAAAATCTACCGAGAAGAGATTTCGACTTGTGTTGATGGTGTTTTTTAAGGGGATTATGGATCCAATTTTGATGGAGGATGAGATGGATATTTTGTGGATGAAAGGTGATGGAAAAGTGGATGGTGATGGCAAATTGTGGTTTGGATATGGACAAGCAAAACTCAAGGATATGACTCACCTTGAATTGAACTTGAACTAGGAGGCTCGGGCTAGGATGTGACTCACCTAGATCGAATCTCCGGGCTTGGATCGATATGACTCACGATCCACAAGATCTAAACTGAAAATTGAAAGAAAAAAACAAAGGAAAAACGTGCTTAAGAGGAGACAAAAGATTGGGATGTGTTCATCAATTCTTGTCTACTAGAAAACTAGAGCCCTAGTCGCTTATAAAGAAAGACCTAAGGGCAAAACTGACATTTGCCTTAGGAAAAGTTTAACAAATAACAAAATAGACCCAAAATCTCCAAATGTAATAAAACACTCTCACAATCCAAGCAATGACCCACACAACTCGTGGCCTTCTAACCAGACACGCACGCATCACTATTTCACGATGTGATGGCCTTTGCATAGTCACATCAAGGAGCAGACATAGATCATGATCCATAAAGTCGTGAAATTTAGGCGTGGTGCCATACGACTTAGTAGGTTATATAGAGGTGTCGAGTTAGTCCCGCACCCTCACTATTTCATCCAAACCGATCTTGAAAAGAGATCTTAAACAAGCAAGGTCACAAACAAGACTAGCGTGATAGTCCTATCAAATATTAAGTAGTGTAATAACGATAACAATTGGGTCATTATTTCTAACAATCGATATTCCTAGATTTGTTTATCATTAGCAAACAAGTTGTTTCCAACATCAAGAAATTTCACAGAACGAATTATCGAGACTTCAAGGAGAAAATCTACTTGCCTTAATTTGCGAGCGTGTAATTTCAAACGACACGGAATTTGATACCTTAGACGGGATTGAGACTTCGACCAAACGACACGAGAGATAATGAGTGAATTTTATTAAAATTCCTTATCTCTTCTAAAAAATTTATTTTCTCTTATTTTCCTTTTTCTAAAAGAATTTATGAAAAGCTAAATTATTTAAATAATAATTTAGGTGGAGGTGTTAAATAATAATATCCTTAATTATTATTCTTAATTGTAATATTTTAAAATACTTTATAAATATAGTTATATTTATATAAAGTTTCATGCAAGATTTTAAAATCCAAGAATTCTGTTTTTAAACTTACTATTAATATTTACATACTTTGGTTAAATCAATATTGTTTCCCTTGCTTTTTATTAATTCCAAAGTTGTTAATAATATTATTTTCAAAAGTATTAATAAAGTCTTTAAATTGACATGCAAGGTGGAAAAAGATTATGTAAAGTCTTTTTAATCCTCCGACAATTATATGTCTAGATTATTTAAATCCATATTTATTCTTATTAAAAATACTTTATTCAAAATATCTAACAAATGTTATTTCAAAGCTTATATGGTATTAAAAGACATACAAGTCTATTTTCCTTTTTTAATAGAATCTTATTTTAATAAATCTCCTTAACTTACATTATTTCTTTTATAATAAAGGGAAATATTCTTAAGCTAATACTTTTCCAATATTTATCCAAATATGCTTAAAATATCATTCTTATGAATATTAAAGCTCTAAGAATTCATATATGCTTATTAAAATTATATTACTCCTAGATGGGCATGCAAATTAATTTTAGTTACATAATTTCCTCTTTAATAAGCCACTTATAATAATTATTCAATTAATTTAAATAAATATTACATATATGTTAGAATTATTTTATAAATTGTTATTAATTAAAATATGAGTCGGGAAATTATACAGAGCGAAAACGGGACGGAAATGAGCATGCAATACGAGATGGGCGAAATGGGCTTCTTCTTTCTCTTTTTCCTCTTAAAAAAGTTCTGACGGGCTAATATTGGACATATGGGCCAAAAATCAGCCCAACAGTAGCCCAAAAGAGCAAGGCTCATCTTCTTCCTTTGCCCTTTCACGTGAATTGAAGAACGACGCACCAGTGGAGGCAGCACTAGTGGACGACAACGTGGGCAACTCCAGGGCGACGACCTCCAAGATAGGTGGCGCGCACGGTACGTTGGTGGCCGGCGGTCCGGCGACCAAGGTGGGGAATTTAGGGTTTTGTGAAATTTTAACCAAAAATTCAACTTTTAATGGAGAAAATTCAGATTTGGGGAAGAAACTAAAATGTGAAATTTGGGCTTGAATTAGAACGAATTTATGATAGAGAAGAAGAGGAATTGATGTGCCTTTCTTACTAAAATTTACCTCTATTTATAGTGGGAGGAGGAAAAACCATTATCCACACCTTGAAGAATTGAACCTCTCATGGCAAGGGTAGATCATTGATGAATATTTGAATTTGTGTTTCTTTGAAATGGGTGGAAGCAAGAGATTGGTGAAGAGGAGAGGTGAGAAGGGAGAGTTCTAGTGGGTAGATAAATTTGATTCAACGTATGTCAAATCAATCAGACAAGTCTGATTTCTTCTAAGAAGGAAGAAGAAGAAATAAGAGAATAAAAGGATTAAAAATTCTTTAATGGGTAGATAAATTGCCATAGCATAACGGAAATGGGAGTGTGTTTTGGTTTGAAAAATGCAAGAGGTCAGGGGGTTTGAGTCCCACTTCTTGCGATAACTCTTTAGTAGAACTTGGTTTTTAAAAATTTCGAATAAGACTTTGTAAATAGAATGATTCCGGCTATAGGAACTTATCGTCTTAGGATTTCTACTTATTAGTTACTCTTATATGAGTTTTGACTTAAACTTTCACTGAAAGTGGATAACTTGAAACATGGCAAAAGAATTCTAACTTACACATTTTTCCTAAAAGATTTTTAAAGTTCTTAAGAAGAATGTATAACTCATGAACTTTGTTTTAAAGTTTTATTTCTTAAAGTTGAAAGAGAAAAAGTTTTAAGAAGAAAGTTTTCTTTTTGAAAACAAAGACTTTTGGTTTTGAAAATTTTCGCTTTTAGAAAATTTTCGGTTTTGAAAACAAAATGTTCAGCTCTGATACCATAATTGTAACACCCCTATTTTGCTACGATGGGTATTACCGCCAGTGACCTTGGGCTTTACCGTCCAAAGTCACCCAAGGCTTTGAATAATTTAATTAGACATAATTAAAGAAGAAATTGACTAAATGCGGAATTTTATTCATTGTTAAGAACATTCGTTCATTACATTGAGAGTCGTTTTACAAATAATCTAGCAACGGAAAGTAAAGCCCATTTAAAAAGGGTTGAAAAGTCATATTTAAAAAATATACAAGTATGTTTCTCCAAGACAACTCAAATGAAGATGCTTTGCTCTTTGAAAATTCCTTTCTTCCTTCAATGTCGTCTTGCCTTGACCTTCTATCCTTGCATAATTCTTCTTGATCCTTCTATAATGTGTCCTCAAAACTTCGATGTGAATTTCCTAGGATCTGGCATTTGTGGCGAAGGGCGAGAAATACTAGGCAAAAATGCGAAAATAGTGAAATTAGTCTAAGGAGACTAAGCAAGTGAGAATGGAAATTCTCAAGGGTATTATGGTAATTTAAAATTTTTTGAGAGATATTATTGGAATGTGTTTTGAGATATAGAACTTTATGTAGAGCTTTATCGGAACGGAAAGGAGTAAATCTCAAGATGAGATAACTCGTAAATCGAAAGAAGAACTACAAGATTTTAGACTTCTTAGAGTAGAAAGTATGTTGGGAACGTTATTAATTCATACAAGTTTTAAAAACCTCCCGCACCCTTGTCGAACCTCAACTAACCTCATCTTATTCAATGCTCTAGAGAGGGGAGGTGGCTCGAACGCACTTAAGTACCTGGCCACCTTAGACAAGCCAGAATAAGCATTTAGATTGGAAAGACGACCGTTTCAAGAATCGGGAGTCGGGTGGTCTTCCATGTAGTATTATTCCGACCCTAGTTTGGTTTCTTTTAATTTAGATTTGGCACTTATCTTATGTTGTGATAAAACTTTCACTTAAGTTAACTTATTTTAAGAGTGTGGGGGCCATGAATGGGCCCGGGTCCACTTCTTGGAACGAAGTTCCGGGCACTTAGCTAGGGTGGTTATTAGAATCCCGATCCGATTCTACGATTCTAGTGATCCTACGATCCATAACACACGAAATGATCCACGATCCCAAGTAGGATCTTATTGGAGTAGGATCTTAAATGATTTAGAATACAATCTCAATCCGATCCCGATTTTACATACGGTTTTAACGATCCTATAAACGATTCTAATGATCCTACAAATGATTCTAACGATCCTATAAAATGACAATTTTAACTATATATTATTAATAATTTTACGATTAACGTATCATTTCCATTAAAATAGTTGACTAGTCCATCTTACAACATTTTAAATAATCAAATTAATAAGGTTTATCATTTTCTTACTTCATATATAGCAAAATATACAATCTATTAGGTTATTCTTACATATTTTTAGTTATAATGTAGGATCTTACGATTCAGCGATCCGATCTTACGATCCGATCCAAAAGACCCCTAACGATCGAACCAAGATCCTGATCTATAAAGTTGCGGAATTTTTACGCGTGGTGCCATACGACTTAGTAGGTTATATAGAGGTGTGGAGTTAATCCTACACCCCTCACTATTTCATCCAAACCGATCTCGAAAATAGATCTTAAACAAGAAAGGTCACAAACAACACTCGCGTGATAGTCCCATCGAATATTAAGTAGCGTAATAACAATAACAATTGGGTCATTATTTCTAACTATCGATATATCTAGATTCATTTATTATTAGCAAATAAGTTGTTCCCAACATCGAGAAATTTCACGAAACGAATTATCGAGGCTTCAAGGAGAAAATCCACTTGCCTTAATTTGCGAGCGTGTACTTTCGAACGACACTGAATTCGATGCCTTAGACGGATTTAGACTTCGACCTAACGACACGAAAGATAATGAGAGAATTTTTATTAAAACTCCTTATCTCTTCTAAGGTTTTATTTTCTCTTATTTTCCTTTTTATAAGATAATTTATGAAAAACTATATTATTTAAATAATAATTTAGGTGGAGGTGTTAAATAATAATATCCTTAATTATTATTTTTAATCAAAGAATTCTCTTTTTAAACTTACTGTTAATATTTACATACTTTGGTTAAATCCATATTGTTTCCCATGCTTTTTATTAAGTCCAAAGTTGTTAATAACATTATATTTAAAAGTATTAATAATGTCTTAAATTTGACATGCAAGGTGGAAAAAGATTATGTAAAGTCTTTTTAATCCTCCAAAAATTACATGTCTAGATTATTTAAATCCACTTTTATTCTTATTAAAAATAATTTATTCAAAATATCTCACAAATATTATTTCAAAGCTTATAATGGTATTAAAAGACATGCAAGTCTATATTCTTTTTTTAATAGAATCTTATTTTAATAAATCTCCTTAACTTACATTATTTCTTTTATAATAAAGGGAAATACGCTTAAGTTAATACTTTTCCAACATTTATCCAAATTTGCTTAAAATATCATTCTGATGAATATTAAAGTTCTAGGAATTCATATATGCTTATTAAAATTATATTACTCCTAGATAGGCATGCAAATTAATTTTAGTTACATAATTTCCTCTATAATAACCCACATATAATATTTATTCAATTAATTTAAATAAATTTATATATATGTAGAAATTATTTTATAAGTTGTTATTAATTGAAATATTAGTCGAAAAATTATACCGAGTGAAAACGGGACAAAAATGGGCACGCAAAACGAGATGGGCAACATGGGCTTTTTCTTTCCATATGAGCCAAAAATCAGCCCAACAACAGCCCAAAAGAGCAACACACCAGTGCAGGCAACACCAGTGGACGACAGCGTGGGCGACTCCAGGGCGGCCGCCTCCTGGACTGGTGGCGCGTGCGGTGATTGCAGGCGGTCTGGTCGAATGGAGGTGGTGGTCCAGCGACCAAGGTGGGGGATTTAGGGTTTTGTGGAATTTTAACCAAAGATTCAACTTTTTAAAGGGGAAAATTTAGATTTGAGGGAGAAACTAAAATCTGAAATTTGGGCTTGAATTAGAACGAATTTATGATGGAGAAGAAGAGGAATTGATGTGCCTTTCTTACAAAAATTCACCTCAATTTATAGTTGGAGGAGGAAAAACCATTATCCACACCTTTAAGCTTGGACCTCTCATGGCAAGGTTAGATCATAGATGAATTGTTGAATTTGTGTTTCTTTGCAATGGGTGGAAGCAAGAGATTGGTGAAGAGGAGAGGTGAGAAGGGAGAGTTCTAGTGGCCATGGTGGGAGGTAAAGCAATTTGATTCAACGTACATCAAATCAATCAAACAAGTCTGATTTTTTCTAAGAAAGAAGAAGAAGAAATAAGAGAATAAAAGGATTAAAATTCTTTAATGGGTAGATAAATTACTATAGCATAACTGAAATGGGAGTGTGCGTTGGTTTGGAAAATGCAAGATCTCAGGGGTTTGAGTCCCACCTCTTGCATTTTTTTATTTTTATCCCATTCTTCTTATTATTATTTTATTATAATTATAGTGGAAATAAAATCCGAAATTTTATTTAATTAAATTTTATTTATCATTATGATGTGCCTTTCAAAATTTTTAATATCACACTATGAAAATCATAATAATAATTAAACTCTCTATTTTAGAGAATTATTCAAAAAAATTTCTTTAACCGTTTCTTTTTATATAGAAATAGCAGTTTCTACAATGTGTTCTACTAGTAACCTTGATAAGTCATTAGTTACTAAGTTTTCAGCTCTCTTCTTGTGTCTAATTTCATTGTCAAATTCCTGTAACAAGAGCATCCAACGAAGTAGCCTAGGTTTGGCATCCTTCTTAGCCATTAAATATCTAACAGCCTTGTGGTCAGTATAAACAATCGCTTACTTTGCGCCTCATCAAGTGTTGTGGTTTACTTACTCTGCACCTCATCAAGTGTCTTACATGCATAATAGATGGCGTGGAGCTTCTTATCCTTCTGTTTCTGTAACACTACGCCAACAGTAAAATCATTGACATCACACATAATCTCGAAGGGAAGTGTCCGGTCTGGGGACTGTATGATAGGAGCAGAAATGAGGGTTTCTCTTAACTTGTGAAAAGTTTCAAGACATTCTGAGACAACTCAAACACTACATCTTTCTTTAGTGGGTTAGTCAGAGGTTTAGCTATCTTAGAAAAATCTTGAACAAAACGTCTTAGAAGCCAACATGCCCTAGAAACCTCCTAACGTCCTAATAGAAGAAGGGGGATGTAGTTTTTCAATAAGCTTAATTTGGCCTTGTCTACCTCTATCCCTCTTTTTGAGATGAGATGTCCTAGCACAATCCCCTCTTGGACCATGAAATGACATTTTTCCCAATTTAGAACAAGGTTGGTTTCTTCACATCTTTTAAGCACACGAGTAAGATTAGCAAGACAAGCATCAAATGAAGAACCATAAACAGAAAAATCATCCATAAAAACCTCTACTATATACCCTCTATCATGACAGAGAAGATAGTCGTCATGCATCTTTGAAAAGTTGCAGAGGCATTGGAAAGCTTGAATGGCATTCTTCTATATGCAAAAGTCCCATAGGGACATGTAAAGGTTGTTTTCTCCTGGTCATCAGGATGAATGGGAATTTGCCAAAAACCTCTATAGTCATCTAAATAACAAAAATAATCACGTTGGGCTAAGTGTTCTAGAACTCGATCAATGAAAGGAAATCGAAAATGATCTTTTCTTGTAGAACTATTTAACTTTCTATAATCAATACACATCCGCCAACTAGTTGTGGTCCTAGTGGGGATTAGTTCTCCCTTTTCATTCTCAATAACTATCATCCCACCCTTTTAAGGGACCACATGGACCGGACTAACCCATTGGCTGTCCGATATAGGAAAAATAATCCCATCATCAAATAGTTATAAAAATTTCCTTTTTGACCACATCTTTCATGTTAGGATTCATCCTACGTTGATGCTCTATGGTGAGTTTGTGGTTATCCTCCATGTAGATCCTATCCATGCATAATGAGGGGGATATGCCAGTTATGTCATCTAGGGAATAGCCAATGGCTTTCCTATGGGTCCTAAGAACAGCAATTAATTTCTCTACTTCTTCATCATGTAATTGAGCATTAATAATAACAGGGAAGGTAGAGTTAGGAACAAGAAATTCATACCTAAGGGAGTTTGGAAGTTGCTTGAGCAATGGAGTAGGCTCAGTTGGGATAAGAATAGGCTCTTCATGCTTTGTCTTCAAGACCTCTTCGTCATTTGTCAGAAGGGTCGATACCGACCTCAAGGTCGGTAACGAGTCTGTTGTGCCTTTTAGTAGGGTCGATATCGACTCGGGTGGGGTTGGTATCAATCCAGTACACACCGTTTGCTCCATGGTTCATGCCAAAAGCTTCGGTATCGACCTATCGGGGGGTCGGTAGCGATGTTGTAGGGTTGAATTATGCCCATCTTCTACTAGGAAATGCATCCAAAGCCAGAAGCCTCTTAATCGGGTCCCCACATTCAATGTAGTCAGTGTGGGTGTAGAGTATCTTGACCTCAACTGTGTTGGTCTCCTTCATGATGGGTTTAAAGCGGAACTCTACCACCTCATCCCTAATTTCAAAATTTAGGACTCCCCTCCTAACATCGGTTATGGCAGCTATTGTGGCTAACAATGGCCTACACAGAATGATAGGCACCACTGGATCCTCGGGCATCTCCATCACAATAAAATCATTCCGCACAAAGAATTTTCCCACTTGCATTGGGAAATCATCAATTACTCCTGTAGGTTTGACACAGGATCAATCCGTCATGTATAGCTTCATATTGACGAGTGCGGTCCCATGTTGGCTTTTGACCAAATAGAGAGTGGTAGGAGGCTTGCGCTGACACCTAGATCACACAAAGCTTTGAAACGATAAGCACCAATACCAATAGTGATGGCGAACTTACCTAGGTCGCCTAGCTTTTTGGGGAGCTCCAAGGATCGAACCTCATCTTTCAGCTCAGATATAGACCTCTTCCTGCTCAAGATTTCTTTCAAAATAAATTTGTAAGCCGGTATTTCGCTTAGGGCCTTAGCCAATGGTATGGAAATATTTAAGCCTTGAAGAACTTTTACAAAATGCCTAAACTTCCCTTTTGTTGAGTCCTTTGACTTCCTAGAGAGGAAGGGAAGCGTCTTTGCCGGACTCGGAACCAAAACATGCTCGAGTCGAGGTGTGACCGAATCAAAAAGGGGGTTGGTCGGTGCTGGAGAAGGGTCAGTACCGACCCCAGAGGGGTCGTTATCGACCTCGTTAATGAGAGAAGGAGTTAGTTTCGAAGACTTACCTGTGTTGGAATGGTCATTATCGAACCCGAGGGGGTCGGTAACAATGTATTGAGCTCTAGTATCGACCTTGTTGGGATCGGTAATGGGCCTGACTCGGGTATTGTCTTCATATTCGTGCTCTTTTTCTTTGGCCTTAGCACGATCCGACAACTGCTTTCCGCTTCAAAGGTGTATTGCTGCGATTTTTCCTCTGGGTTTTTCTCCGGGACGGCCCGGAAGTTTCCCTTGAGGTCTCGGAATCTGTGCAAAAAGTTAGCCTAATGTGGAATTAACACTCTTCTTCCATGTCTCTAGCTCTCCCCACTGTTTGATTTGATTGGTTAGGTCAGCCCTGACTCCATCAATTTTGTTGTTAATGTCGTTGATTCCTTCATGAATTCCTTGTACCCAAGACGTCGACTCTTGATAGCCTGGGGGCCTATATGGTGCGGGCTTTCTCTCTTGTGGTGGAGGTGCATTGCCTTGACCCTGATTGTAACTTCCCCAAGCGGGATAGTTGTTCATGTCATAGTTGTTAGGCGGGTTTCGGTATTGACCTCTCATATAATGAGCATCAGCATAGCTCAGAGGCTCTAACCTACTCAATGTTAGTGCAAGCAGAAGTACTATGGGCTTGAGAGCCACATTCTTAACAAGGTTGAGAGGTTTTAAGGAAACTTACATGTTTTTTAAGCCAATTGATCTCATCTTGCATGAATCGGACTTTAACATCTAGATCAATATCGGTATTTGGATTATAGAGCCTCTTTTGTGGTTGGGGCGCCTGATGTGTCCCATACATGGTGTCACAATTGGTAAGTTTGTCAAGCAACGCCCATGCATCTTTTGGATCCATCTCAATAAAACCGCAATCGGTGTGCAAGTTGATGCAGTTCTTCGTGTCAGCATTCATCCCTTGGAATAAGATCTCTTGAAGTATATATTATGGTTGCCCATGAGTAGGGCATTGTCTAAGCATCTCCTTGAAAATCTCCCACGTCTCCACAAAGGTTTCATTAGGCAGCTGGTGATAGGAGGTGATGCGTTCCATAACTCCGTAGTTTTGGTAGGTGGGAAGAACTTTGTCATGAACAAATCATGCAAAATCTTCCAAGTCCTTATTGACCTTGGAGGTAGGCTCTCTAACCAGATCAGTTCCATTCCTGTAAGGGACCACTTAAAAGCTTTCAACAGAACATATTCCAAAGAGACACCATCAACAAAAATAGTGTCACATAAATCAATGAAATTTTTAATATGCTCTATTGGGAACTCAGTGGGTTTCCCTTCAAACTGAGCCTTTTTTATCAAGGATATAAACTAGGATTTGATCTCAAAGGACTTATCTATTTCCGGAAGCACGATAGCTGATTCTGGCACCCTCAGTTTTGGGTGCATGTATTTCTTGTCATTCCTTGGGATAGTATTCAACTGTTCTTGCAAACGGGTATTGTTTACCCGTTCACGTTCGGCAGCAGCAGCAACAACGTCTCGGTCAGCTTGCAACGCCTCCATTTGCTTGCGGAGGGCATCCATTTGTTGAGCCATCTCTTCAGGTGTTATAACCATGGTACGATTTTCTCGTCTCTTGTGATGAAGAATACGTTCAGGCTCAGAATAGTAATTAGGTTATTCAAATTCGAGCCGACATCTTCCTGCTTGCATAAGCTGAGAAAACAAACAAAAGTAAACTAATTAGAAACAAAAACGGGGTCGGGTTATTCCCAAACCCACAAAGCAACTAAACACATCGCTATCGCTTCCCCGACAATGGCTCTAATTTGTTGAGAGGGATTTACTTGACAACAAATAAATTTATAGTTAAGAACTCATTGAGTATAGCGAAATCAAGATCGTCCACGAGAAGCGAGGTTGTGTTCAATTACTAAACTAAAAAGCAAAAGAGAAAACAAAGCAAGGAATAGAGCGAAACAAAGCAAACAAACACACTGAAAGGGGGTCGATATCGACCTTGTCAGGGTCGATAACGAGGTGCAAACTAAGCAGAAAAACTAAAGAAACAGCAAAACAAAGGGGAAAATTGCAGGTCGGTACCAACTTGGGCAGGGTCGATATCGAGGCACCTAGGTTTGAATTTCGGTTTGCAAATAAGAGATAAAATCTAGGATAAAGGTCTACCACAACATAATCTTGCAATTTCAAACAACGTGAATCATAAATATCATGCCTTTAACATAAAGTCACCAACTTTTGTTGAGTAAACAAGCAAATCAATTTTCATAAATCAATTCACTTTATCTACTTATTTTGATCTAAAGATCTCAACTTTCGTCTCAAACTTTATCTCTATTCAAATTCACAACTTTCTCTTTCAATCAAGTTAGGAACATGAAATACTTCAAATTTCGCCAATGCTTTTGCACAAACAAGTAGAATAATACATAAAAGGCATTCAATTCATTCATCACATCGTCATTCCTGCACAATCATGTTGGGTGTCTATCCCCAACCTTAGAATAAGAGACGACTCACTCATGGTAGAAGAAAAACAAGCAAAGGAATTGAAAGAAAACATCACTTTTGAATTAAACTAAAAGCTTACTTGAATTAAAGTTCAACCTTGTATTAAAACTCAACCTAGAACACAAGAAATCTCCAACAATCTTCTTCCTTGTGCTCCAAGCAACAACTTGTCTTCTAAAAACCTTAAACTTGCATCAATCTTAACCTAGGGGGCGAGAGAGAGTCCTCCTTATTATGTCTAAACAAAAGTATTTATACTAGAATATCTCTCTAAAAAGTTTCCATAAAAAACCTACTAAATATAAAAGATTATGTAATAAAAGCATTAAAGGGCCTAAGTCGGTTATGCTGAGTGCCTCGGTACCGACCCCTAGAGGGTCGATATCGAGGTTGGTCTTGACTTGTTTTCTTGCCATTCTTCCTTCTTCTCTTTGGATTTTGTGGGAGTTCCATCCATAGATTTCTTCTTTTCTTCCTCCTAGCTTGATCCTCTCCTTTCATGTCCTTGAATGCATCCAAACCCGCCTTAAAAACCTACACAAAACACACAAACTAGAGTAGTTTACATATTTTTCATAAAATATGCAAATTATACTAAAAAGACACAAAACCCTCACAAAAACACAACTAAACTAGACTAAAAGACCTAGAAAAACATACTAAAATTATTCTAAAAACATGGACATCACAACCCAAGAGGGTCGGGTCACGATTCTCCAAGGATCCGGTCTCATAGAAAATTCGCACAAGCAATGCAAATAGATAGATAGTGGCGCTATGAAGCAAACACCAAGGACGTGGCCTAGCGTGGGATGACGCGCTAGATATAGACTTAGAAGATTCGGATTGGGCTCACTAAGTTGAGTAGTGTCATAGTGTCGGTGTGCGGAAGGAGGTGAGAAGGACATAGGGGTGAGGGCCGTTGGCCCTCGGTGACGCCGAACCCAAATGGACAAGGAAACTCTCTCGACTTAGACTTGGATTAAACTTGGCATCATAATAACATTGCAAGAGAACCCTATTTAAAGACATAGGAAACCCTAATAGCAATCTAAACCTAATGTCCTAATGGGCCTTAAGCTAACTTAATGGGCCGACTTTTTTCTTAACCATAAGAAAGGCACACACCCGTGATATTAAATAATAAGCAACACATTATAATTAAATAAATATAAAGATAGACACAAATAGGCTCGGCTAGGCCTTGGCGGGCTAGTTCCCATCAAAATACTTTTATATAATCAACATAAATACAATGTTTGTTTTATTTTTGCAATCAAATAAATAAATTATACATGATACGAAATTCCAAGTACAAATATATGAATGAAATTCATACAAAGATAAAATGTAAGTTGTTTAAAACCTAGGTATTTAGGTTAAGAATAAGTGCATTAGAACATTAGCTCGTGTAATAGATGATATTATCCTATGTAGGAGTTGAACTTACATTTTTGTGTACAAGGTTGCCGCTATCCAATTTTAGCTCATATGCTACTTGTACCGTATTTATAATGAATTACTAGAAAAAAGGGTTAAATAATTATCATTTACATTTTTGCTTGAAATAATTATTAACTACTTTTCATGTGCAATTTAAAAGCAACACTTCTTCATAGTACATACATATTATAGGCAGAAGTGCATACATTGTTATTAAAGGTGAAATCTGATAATCTATTATAATGTAAGCTAATGTATTATTAAGTACAATCCAAATACACCCTTTATTATATATTCGGAAAACTCTTTGTCTATGATAATCATAAATTATATTGCAGTTTGTTACTATTGGGACGTTGTTGGGACCTCTGGTTCTAAACAACGAATCAACGATGTAATTCTCTTCAGTTTTGATAATGACAAACACCACAGGGAACTAATGTGGTTTGTTCAAGTATTTCTAAAGAACACAGGTACAGCCAAGAACTCCTATGAATGACCAAAAGCCACTGCAGGCCACAATGAAGAGTTTCCACCAAGGGAACTCTGAAGAGGAAAGTTCCCATGAAGTGGGAACTCCCAGAAACAATCAAGAGAACACAAGCTGACAACGATGAAGAGTTTCCATCAAGGGAACTCTGAAGAAGACAGTTCCCATGACATGGGAACTCACATGTGAGGACAACGACCGTTCAGCGCAGATCGCGGGATTCTGTCTCAGACAGCCCGAAGGAACAGTCTGAGGATCAGACTGTCACGCTTCATCCAACGGTCCGATTGATCCAAGAAGTTGACCTAGTTCAAACCAAAGTCACATGAGAAGAAAGTATAACTTGGGCATCAAGCAAAGGGCATTTTGGACACAAACGAAAGATGCGACTGCCCAAGCTCACTTGGACTATAAAGCCAAATGAATAGTACTCGGATTGAGTACTTCTCCCAGAACTCTCAAACACCCACATATAAGAAAAGGTAAGACAAGAAGACGATGATGATGACGATGATGAGCCAAGGAAAAGGGATGAAGACTATCCTAGTGCAAGCAACATCCCACCACCAGGGAACAACGACGGAGATCCAACTCTCACTGACCAAATCTCCCTCGAGGTTCCCTCCTCAGAGGAACTACAAGACACCTCCAACTCTCTCGAGGTTCCCTCTTCAGGGAACAACTCTGTTGTCCCCCAAGACAATACCCTGCCAGAATCCAGTATCCAAGGGGAACAAAGAGGGAACTTGCCAGAAATCTCTGAAGAAACATCAAATGAAGAGGCTGAAGACGAGTGTTCCCATGACAAGGAAACAGCTATTGAAGATGACACACATGCAAGGGAACCCACTCACACAAGAACCTTTCAACAAAGGAAGGACCACCCCATTGAGAATATCATCTCCCCTTATGATAAAGGTGTACAAACTCGTTCCTCTCTCAATAATTTTTGTGCTTTTAACGCGTTTGTTTCCATGATGGAATCCAAAAATATCAAAGAAGCTTTGAAGGACCCAGATTGGATTCAAGCCATGCAAGAGGAACTCCACCAATTCGAGAGGAACAAAGTTTGGAAGCTAGTTCCTAGGCCCAAAAACAAGAACATCACAGGAACTCGATGGGTCTTTAGGAACAAGCTCGATGATACTGGGGCTGTAGCAAGGAACAAGGCTAGGCTAGTGGCACAAGGCTACAGGCAAGAGGAAGGAATCGACTACGATGAGACCTTCGCACCGGTTGCCAGGATCGAGGCCATCCGACTTCTAATTGCCTATGCTGCTCACAAAGGATTCAAGCTTTATCAAATGGATGTGAAAACAGCCTTCCTCAATGGACATCTCAAAGAAGAAGTATATGTGGCTCAACCTCCAGGATTCGAAGATGAGAAGTTACCCAACCATGTCCATTTCCTGGAGAGGGCCCTCTACGGACTCAAACATGCTCCCAAAGCTTGGTAAGACAGGTTTGCTCAATTCCTCTTGTCCCATGGATACCTTCGCGGTTCCATAGACAAGACTTTGTTTTTAAAGAAAGAGTCTAAAGACATTTTGATCATGCAAGTATATGTTGATGACATTGTGTTTGGAGCAACTAACGAAACTCTTGTAGAGAAATTTAAGGACCTCATGAGCAGTGAGTTTGAAATGAGTCTCATTGGGGAACTCACGTTCTTCCTGGGACTTCAAATATCCCAAACCAAGGAGGGAACAAAGATTCATCAACAAAAATACATCAAAGAAATGCTCGTGAAGTATGAGATGGAACACTCCAAGCCCATTGACACCCCCATCTCACCAAATTCAAGGCTCAATGCGGATGAAACAGGTATTAGTGTGGACCAAAGGAACTATCGAGGTATGATCGGGTCCCTTCTCTACTTAACAGCTAGTAGACCTGATATCATGTTCTCCGTATGTCTTTGTGCTCGTTTTCAAGCTAACCCTAAGGAATCACACCTGAAAGAGGTGAAGAGAATTTTCAGGTATCTCAAAGGGAACGATAACTTGTGCCTCTGGTATCCAAGGAACAGTTCCCTTGATCTCATTGCATACACAGATGCTGACTTTGCAGGGCACCTGGTTAATAGAAAGAGCACATCTGGAATGGCCCAGTTCCTAGGGTCATGCTTAGTTTCATGGGGATCTAAAAAGCAAAATTCAGTGGCACTCTCCACAGCTGAAGCAGAATATGTGGCTGCCGCATCGTGTTGTTCCCAAGTTCTATGGCTTAAGTCACAACTCCAGGATTACGATATGTCTTTTGGCCCAGTTCCCATACTATGTGACAACACTAGCGCCATAAACATTTCCAAAAATCTTGTGCATCATTCTAGAACTAAGCATATTGATATAAGGCATCACTTTCTACGTGACAATGTTGAAAATGGGAACATCTCGATGGAACACTGTAGAATTGAAGAGCAAATTGCGGACATTCTCACCAAAGCTTTAGACAGACGTCCCTACCAGCGTTTTCGAATGCTTCTAGGGATGATAACTCTAAACTAAACAAGTCCCTGTTTGTTTCTCCCTTAATGCCTGACTAGTTTATACAAGATTGCATGCTAGGGAACTTGGACTTATTGCTTTCACTATGCCATGATTACTAGTCTAAAGATAGATGTGTACAAAGGAACTCTATTTCTTTTGGCCCAAAATGATCAACCAGAGTTACCTTTATCCCTCTTTACAAGCCACCATGACGGTTGATCATATGATCCACCCTAAGCTAGGGACCAGACAGATGCTTCTCATGAGCCAAAATATTTCCTTTATCGAGTTGCAAATTGTCTGGTTCCCTTTTGAGTTCCCTAGCCCCACAAAAGGATGAGTGTGAAGTTCCCTTAACCACTTCACTCTCCCTGACCTTGATATGATCATGGGAACAGATACAAACTAGCAAGGGAACGCTGACTCAGCTACAAAGATGAACCGTCACTTGGGAAGCGGACTTTTGTGTCAGAGGCTCTGAAGCGTTAGAGGCCGAGTATTCAAATTTTGAAAAGTACCTCCCAAGAGATCGTGACGCGTGTCCAGAAGCGTGCTATGGAAGTTGAAATGATGCCCCACGTTCATTGGGCGACGGTTATCGAGGTTTTCCACTTCCCTTTCTACCCTACGCCACTTCTCTCCTTAAAACCCTCATTTGCCATTTTTGGGATCTTATTCCATCTTCCATCTCTGCAATTCTTCTTCTCCACATCCCTTTCACTCCCTTTTTCAAGAAACCTCCAAAACCTTCAAAAACCCTTACAAAAATGGCCCCTCAACACACCTTTGCCCAGATCAAAGCGTGGGTCCTTTCCAACCCTCGCATCCTCTTCACCTCTCAACTACGAGAGATTGAACAAGAACCAGACCCCGTCATGAAAGACGTTCTAATCCAGGGGCTCTACAATCAAGTTAGCCCCTTCTTGCCCCCTCCTCCTCCGGCCGACGACACTGTCGTCTGGACTTCTTTTTCCTCTGAATCCCTTCCTCCTCCCTTAACCACCAACACCTCCTCCGGCGTTGTCATCGTTGACAATTTCGGAGATGCTCGTCCTTCCATAAACGAGAAACCCCACAAATCCAAACACCGCCATTCATCCAAACGACGACACTCATCCAAAGACCCCTCACAACCCAAAAAATCCAAACATTCTAAAGATTCCTCCAAATCCAAAAAGCGCAAAAATTCTGAGGTCTCTGAATTTTCGGAGCCCAGAAAGAAAGCCTTCTTCAAATTTGAGGAATACTTGAACTGCTCCAAGGAGAGTTCTTGTGCGCCCAAACCTCCTTATCCTTTCCCTTCCGACGATGGGACCTCTCAACCCCAAAGTCTACTCCCCTCTTCCTCCTCTCTCCCTCCTCTTCTAACTGAGGGACCTCCCAAACCTCCTCCCACAAAACAGAAAACTCCTCCTCCACCACCTCCTTCAGTTCCCACCTCAAAGGGAACTCCACCCTCCTCACTTCCTTCGGTTCCCACAACTACGGGAACTCCAACTCCACCTCCACCTCACAAAACTCCTTCTCCTCCTTCCTCCCCACAACACATCTCTACTTCGGGGATCTCTACTCCCCAAGTCACCACATCCATTCCTCCCCCTTCTACACAACTCTCCACTCCTCTTCCTTCCTCTTCTCTTCCCTCTTCCACCACATCCCCCACCACCACCAAACTTCCCTCTCCCTCACCATCCAAAAGTGTCGTCGCTCTTACCTCAGACGACGATGATCTTCCTCTCTCCGTGGTCATAGACAAAATGACCAAGGACCCTCCTCCTATCATCATGGGCACTCTGGAGGAGGAGGCCCAGCTCAAGGCAATAGAGGAAGAGCTCAACCGGGACCCCTCTGAGCACACAGTCTCCCAAGGGACAAAGTCCCCAGAAAAGGTGGCTCCTGAAGAGCCCACGGAGAGCAGGGACCCCGCACCAGCTGGTGGTGTTGGGGCAACAACAAGTCATCCTGAAGATGACGCGGAGGGCTCAAGTTCGAGCTCCTCCGAGGAAGAAGGGACCTCCCAAGATGAGGTCGAAGAAGAAGAAGAAGCTCCAGCTGCTAAGGAGCCAGCACGGATCCCAACACCTGGACACCAAATGGTGGTGTCCACGATTTCCCAACTGCCAAGGGATCGCGTGCTCATGATCGAAGCGGTTGCACCCCCTCAGCAGAAAGGACCTCGCACGGTCTCTAGGGGGAACACGTCTAGGAGCACAGCAAAGAAGGGGAAGGGGACCTCTTCCACAAAGCACCATGTGGATGAGCGCAGGAAGCTCCTTCCTTCACTCATCGTTTCAGAAGACGTTCTAAATGAAAATGGCCTAGGGGAACTGTGGGACCTGATCAAGGCCCAGGGCTGGGAGACTGTGAGCGTAGAGCGTAGATCCCTCACAAGTGCGTCAGTTTTACAACAACTTCACTATCACCAACGACTGCACTCAGGGAACTCTCTCCCACGAAGGCGACGAGTTCATTTTTACAACGTCGACAATCCGCCTTCAACTCCAGGTCCCCGGTCAAGGGCTCAACGAGTTGCCCAGCAAGCTCTAGGGCGACTTCAATAGCGCCGAGGTGTGCAACACAATCTTTGAGGGTCGGGTTCCCTCTAAAGTGCTCTCGACGCACCATCTGTCCTTGGTCGTCAAGCTCGCTCACCAATTCATCATCAACGTGGTGATCCCGCGCCAAGAGAAGCGTCTGGTTGTCAACATCCCTGATGCCATCATCCTCTACCACTTCATCCTCAAGAAGCCCATCAATCTTCCCAGAATAATCCTTGGGCACATGGAGAAGTGCATGGCTTCCAAGTCCCACTCCCTTACCTACTCTGGGCTGATAAAGAAGCTCCTACAAAAAGAGGGTCTCTACAACGCCTCTAAGGACGAAATAGAGCTTGGAAGGGAACTGGACATTTCTGTTGTCCAGAAGATGAGGCACTCTGAGCCCGTAGAGGAAGCGGCTCAACTGGAGTCTGGTGAACAAGAGGGGAACTCTCAAGTGTTGCTCCGCATTGCCAACACCCTCGACCAGATTGCCAAGGACCAAGCAGCGTTGGCCAGAGGACAAGAAAAGCTTACACAAGTCCTTACGCGCCTCTGTGACGCCCTGTTCCCTCAATCTCCATGATCTCTCCCCTCTTCTTCCCTTAATCCAAAAATGACCATAAATTGTACTTTAGTTCCTATGTATATATTTTCTTAAGTAATGGATTGGTCTTTATTTTGATTGCGTGTTCCCTTCTTTCCTATTATTGCTTTGCTTGTTTTCGATGATGTCAAAAGGGGGAAAGACAAAAAATGCGAGATGAGTTAAAAGTTGAAGTTATCACAGACCACGCATAAGCTAAGGGGGAACAATTGCATAAAAAGCTTAATAAGAACTATGTGTCTCATCAGAAGTGGTTCCCTAAATCTAAGTGTTTCACTAAAAGTGACTTCCTTTAGGAACTCATCAGCATATAACTCATTGAAATACTTGCATATTTTGTGATGGGTTTGTCATCATCAAAAAGGGGGAAATTGTTGGGACATTGTTGGGACCTCTGGTTCTAAACAACGGATCAACGATGTAATTCTCTTCAGTTTTGATAATGACAAACACCATAGGGAACTAATGTGGTTTGTTCAAGTATTTCTAAAGAACACAGGTACAGCCAAGAACTCCTATGAATGACCAAAAGCCACTGCATGCCACAATGAAGAGTTTCCACCAAGGGAACTCTGAAGAGGAAAGTTCCCATGAAGTGGGAACTCCCAGAAACAATCAAGAGAACACAAGCTGACAACGATGAAGAGTTTCCATCAAGGGAACTCTGAAGAAGACAGTTCCCATGACATGGGAACTCACATGTGAGGACAACGACCGTTCAACGCAGATCGCGGGATTCTGTCTCAGACAGCCCGAAGGAACAGTCTGAGGATCAGACTGTCACGCTTTATCCAACGGTCCGATTGATCCAAGAAGTTGACCTAGTTCAAACCAAAGTCACATGTGAAGAAAGTACAACTTGGGCATCAAGCAAAGGGCATTTTGGACACAAACGAAAGATGCGACTGCCCAACCTCACTTGGACTATAAAGCCAAATGAATAGTACTCGGATAGAGTACTTCTCCCAGAACTCTCAAACACCCACATCTGAGAAAAGGAAAGAAAATAAGAGAAGTCCCCGCCGGCGAGTGTGTGATCTCAACGACGGTGAAGCCGAAGTTCCCAAGGACAAGGGAACTGAGAAGTCGGTGTAAGGTTTGACTTATTTGTATTTTGCTGTTGTGAGCTTAGGAACTCAGTTGAGAGGATTTTCTAGTATTGCTAGAGTTAGGAAGAACTCGTAGGAACAGAGAAGTGTGAATCCGGCTGTGTAACTAAGGAACAAAACAATTAATATAAGAAAGTCATTCAAAATCCTCCAAGCAGAGGTAGAGGTTTACCCATACAACTAGTTGGTTGTAGTGGGGTTCCTCTATAACGGAACTGCGTTCTTTACTGTCTTTATTACTTGCGATTGTTTACTTCCGCTGCCTTGGGAACAGCTTAATTGCCAGTTCCCAAGCTCTTTGCTAACCGTTTACGATCCAACAGTTACTCTTAATAATGCACCTCATCAAGCCTTTTAATACAAGGCATCATAACAAAAAGCAAATGACAAGAAAACTTTCCAGTCCTTTCAAACAATGTTGTAAGAACATGAAAAAGGAATTGTAATGGGCGAGGTAGATCCAAGAGAAGATCAATTTTGGTGTTTCCTCTCCTTTGGTCACCATCTTAACCACACTTTCTTTATTGAATCTTTTGTGTCTCCTAGTTACGTTTAAGAGACTTGCAATGGGCGAGGTTACAGTTAGGACAATGGGCTTCCAAGTTTTGCTTTGTGGGGCTATAGTGGCCTTAAACTTGCCCTTACATCTTGCTCAGTCACAATAAATCGATTATATTGCCCTTTTTATTTGTAAATGTTTCTCTTCATTTGTGTAGATTATTTAATAATTGTTTGAAATATACTTAATTCTTGCACCAGTTCTCAAAGGTTAGTTATGCACGTGCTCCTCACGTGTGTGTTTTTCATTTTGGACGGTCTTTAAATAGTCCTATAGCTTCCTGCCTCTGAATTATATCTATAATCTTTTTTTAATTAGAATAAAATTCTCCCTTTTCTATCTCATTTTTTCCTCTTTGGTTCTCATAATGGTATTAGAGACTCGGGCTCGATTGTGTTTTCTTCGATATTTTGAGTGTTTCTCAATTCTCCTCTATGCTAGATCAAGTTTCCTTTTCTTTTCTTTTTTTCTATTTCTCTAGAAGCTTTGGGAGTGGATTTGGATTCTAGTTGAAATCTAGATTATGAATCTAGGTTTTGGTGGAATAAAAATCATCAGATTTATTAATTCTCGTGTTGAAGAAGTTCCATTGCAAAGGGATCCTCTTGTGTGTACTTATTGTAAGAAAACTAGACATTCTTGATTTTTGTTACATAATCATTGGACTTCAAAAATATAAAGGTGGATGAGATTCTATAGATAAGAAAATTGTTGCTCAAACTGTACGTAGGATTGGGTCGAGATTAGGAGAAACCTGCCATTCTTGGATTGACGAGTGACCAATGTGCACAACTGCTAAAATTGTTGATTACTAAAATGGAGAAGGGAGTTCATACCAGAATGATTTTACTGGATGTACGCTCACATGTATACGTCGAACAACGTCTTCTTAGAAATATGTGCGTTCAGGTTGTAGTGCAAAGAGTGCATAATTGTTTGTTAATCATACTTGGATAATTGATAGTGGAGCAAAAGATAATATTTGTTTTGCTAGCACATGTTTTTCTAAACTTGAGCCTTTTCCAAAACCTTTCTAAATGACCTTAATAAATGGTACTAGTATAATGGTCAAGTATTCAGCTTCTCCTGAAATTGAACATTGATTATGTTCTTTTCTATCCTCAATTTTGTGTCAATCACCTCTTAGTTTCTAATATTCGAACAAACCTCTTGTTCAGTCTTATTCACACCAAATGTGTGCCTTTTGCATGGCTTTTTAGTTAAGATCACTTAGGTTATTGGTACATATCATGAAGCCTTATACATGATGAAATCTTAGTCTACATCATTACTAGGAAAACCTTATGTGCCTAGATATGTTTCTT
Organism: Fallopia convolvulus; assembly: GCA_964016875.1. Classification (NCBI taxonomy): domain Eukaryota; kingdom Viridiplantae; phylum Streptophyta; class Magnoliopsida; order Caryophyllales; family Polygonaceae; genus Fallopia; species Fallopia convolvulus. The sequence continues at coordinate 37,352,926 of OZ024731.1, read as the reverse complement.
AGAACACTAATTCTATAAATCCTTCTAAGTATGAGTTACATAGAAGATTAGGCCATATGCATTTTAATAAGATGAGACAACTTGCTTCTTGAATGATAAAAATTTGACAAAGTTTCCTTGTGATGTTTGTCATAAGTCTAGACAACACAAGAAGCCTTTCTAATTAGTGTTATCATTTTAGGGAAGCCTTTTGATCTTGTTCATATTGACCTATGGTGGCCCTATAACAAACATACTCAAAGTGGTTATAAGTATTTTTTAACAATAATAGATGACCATTCTGAAAACACATGGACACATTTGTTGAGTGCTAAAAGCAATGCATCATGGTTCAAGGCTTTATATCTATGATCCAAACACAATTTGGTTGTATTCCTGAAGTTCTTAGAACATATACTGCTTTTGACATAGGAACATATATTGCTCTTGACATAGAATCAATTGTGGCAAAAAAAAATTTATCTTCTCTGGGATATCATACATCAAACCAGCATTCCTCATACACATCAATAGAATAGGGTCCTTGAATGAAAACACAAGCATTTGTTTGAGACTTCTAGTGCACTATTATTTTAATTTAAAAATATTATACAATATTGGGGGAGTGTGTTCTCATGGTCACTTATTTGATGAATAGATTACCTACAACAATCCTTAAAGGGTCTTCACCTTTTGAAGTTCTTTTCCATAAACGTCCTCCTTTGTCTCATCTAAAAGTGTTTAGTTGTTTATGTTATATTTTTACACCAACATGGGGAGAGATAAATTTCAACCAAGATCAAAGCCATGTGTATTTATGGGGTTTCCTTATGGAAAGAAATCTTATAAGGTTATGGACTAAGCTAGTCGAGCTATTTTTTCCACCAATGATGTGGAGTTTTATGAGAAAAAATTTCCTTTTCACCATACCTTTAGTATGAATGATTTTTCTGCTATCATGCATAACATGAGAGAATTTGATGTCTTTAACCCTTTTGAACCACAAAATAGTCTAATTCCTAATGGATTGTTTTAATATCTTTCACCTCTTATATATTTCTCACCAAAAATTGACCCTTTGGTTGATAATGAGGTTCAACCTAGATGATCCACTAGGGTGACACCTCCAATTTAATATCTTCAAGATAATGTTCAAGTTAGTTCTTGCCCATCCATATATGCTCATACAAACACTAACTTCTTCTCCACTACCATACCTACCTAGTTCATTTGTGCTAGTACACTATCAATTAATGACCAACAACTTGTTTCATCTTTTTAAATGGCTAAGGAGCCTAGTAGCTATGCAGAAACATTTGAGATTTCATCTTGGAGAGAGGCAATTCAGAAAGAATTGTATGCTCTTGACCTTAATCAAACTTTGACAATAGTCTTTTTGCCAACAAGAAAGAAACAAATCGCTAGTAAATGGTTTTCAAGTCAAAGCACGAGGAAAATGGCACAATTAAGAGACACAAAGCTCATTTAGTTGTGAGAGGTTTTACACAAAAGAAAGGTGTAGACTTCACAGAGACTTTTTCACATGTGGTCAATATGACCACAATTAGTGCCTTACTATTATTAGTTTTAATAAAGGGATGGAATATGGCTCAATAATATGTTAACAATGTGTTTTTGCATGAGGATGTCTATATGAGTGCACCACTAGGTTTGTCCTTTCTAGATTCTTAATTTGTGTGCAAACTAAATAATAGTCTCTATGGATTAAGATAGGCATCTCGATCGTGGTATGTCAAGCTCTCAAATGCTCCTAAAAGTCAAATTTACAATTTATCTTAGAATGATTCTTCTCTGTTTGCCAGAAAATCTAGAGATTCTATTGTGTTTTTGTTAGTGTATGTTGATAACATACTTGTGACAGGGAATGATGATATATCTTGAGATAAATGCTTTAAAGTAGTTCTTAGGTGCAAAAAAAAAAGGATTTGGGAAAGCCACATTATTTTCTTAGAATTGAATTTATTCAAGTTCCCAATGGATATGTTCTTAGTTGGTGTAAGTTTCTTATGGAATTGCTTGAGTAATTTAATATCACTTGAGGTTGCTTTGAAATTTAAAGATGATGTGTCATTGCTTTCATATTCTACTTTGTATCACAAGCTCATTGGAAAGATAAAATTTCTTGTTCATACTCGTCCATATATATCTTTCACAGTGCAATTTTTAGTTAGTTATTGCATGCACCAACCATTGAGCATTACAAGGCACACATTCATACATTGGATATTTGAAGGGAAATTTTGATTTGGGTGTGCTACGCAATTCTTCGCCTTATCTCTAGTTTCTTAGCTAATGCGATGCAAATAGGGCAGTATGTAGCAATACCAAAAAATCTATGTGTGGTTTCTTCAATATATTTGGAGGATGTCCTTTGTCATGGAAATAAAAAAAAATCAAGCAATTGTTTCCTTGTCATCTGTCGAGTTTGAATATAGGTCACACAAACGGAACATATTTGAACTTGCTTCGTTGTCTCATGTGTTGCACGAGTTGGAAGCGCTAGGCTTACTTCCTATATCCATAAAATGTGATAGCCAAGATGCTATATACATTGCATGCAACCCTGTTTTCCATGAGATGACGAAACACATTGACCTTGATTGTCATTTTATTCAGCATAAATTACAAGAGGGTTTGATCTTTATATCCTATTTGCCCAAAAATTCTCATGTAGCTGGCAAGTATTTGAGTGAACCATAAGCGGAGCTATGTTGGGGCGGGTGGGGTCCATGCCCCCCCATCCAAACTTTTATCCGTATATATGTTCCCCTTGTCAATAGCTTCGATTTGATATATTATATGCTCAATTCTGACATTTGAGCAAAACGTTATGAATGTTTGAAGATTGGACGTATAAAAACCACTTTTAACAAGTCATTTAATTAGTTAGAATGATTTTATCTTTTGTTACACATCCTACTTTGATTATGTGATTGAACTCGCAAACTTTGAAACAATAAGCTATTGCTGGGATATCTCAAATCATACAATTCTTTATTAACACGAGGGTTTTAGTTTGAGTTTTATTTTTTAGTTACGAGTTGTTAATATCTATAAATTCAATTAATTAGTATTTTGAAATATTTTTGTTTTCTTAATCTAAATGTAGTCTGAAACATAATTTATAATTATAAAGTTGTCATTACAAACTCGTATTTTGAAATATTTTAGTCTCTCGTCTATAAAATATGTTCTCTTCTTTGTCTAAATTTGTATTTTTTATTTCTACATCTTTTTCGAAACGTACATTAGCTATGATGGAAAAAAAATTCGGCCCCTACAATGATATATTTCTGGCTACGCCCCTGGAACCATTCCATGAGACTTTACTGGGAAATTGAAACTTATTGAACCAGTTTCAATTTGAGGGTGTTGTTGTAATTATGCTTAATTCTTGAACTAGTTCTCAGATGTTAGTTATACACATGCTTCTATCAATTATTGTTTTTAATTTAGACAAGCTTTAAATAGTTTTGTAGCTTCCCATCTCTGAAATTTATTTTTAATCTCTTGTTTTTTATCTGATTAAAAAAATCCTCCTTTACCCTCTCACTTTTTTCTCTTTGTGATACTAGATTTCTCGTGTTGCTAGGCTTTGCTTCCGCTTGATTTCCAGGCTTGATCTTGTGAAATTTGATCCTGTTCTCTTTAGATGCAAATCACTTTGAACTTGATGAAGAAAGACTTCAGCTTTGATGGAGAGATCTCAATTTGAAGTAGACAAAGTCACTCTCTTGGATTGTAGAACAACAAGGGTTGTAAACTCAATTACTTGGAGAACAAGTAATGATCTTTCTCTTGACTTATCTCTTGGATTTTCACATGAATTTGGTTGGAATAACAAGTTGATTCTGTATGTTGTTGGACGTGTGAAAGAGTATAGAAAAGATGGATTTTTGGTTGGATCCTTGGAACAAGAAAAACATATAAGTTTTCTATTCCAAAGAAAAATTCAACTTATGTTACAAACTAGATATGCAAGAGTATTTATAGCCATAGGGATGACTTTTTGAGAGCTATTTTATCCTAAAATAAAACTTCTATCTATCTAAGATAATAATATAGAAGCCAACTCTTAGAATACTAGCTTGGTTCCCAAGCAAGTCTATGTCATCATCTAAATCAAGGTCACCAATCTTGCATGGTCCAATTGGTGTGATGACATGTCCTTGACTTAAGTGACAAACTAACCCTCATAATATAGTCCTATACATGACCCATATATATGGAAAACCTAAAACTAACAAATATGAAATAATGGAGATTATAAATAATAGGTCATAAGATAAGCATGCAAACAACTCTTGCATGTGAGTTTGTCCAAGTCAAGCTTGAACATGATGAGCCAAGTCCTCGACCATGGACGGGATATGAGCTAGAAGAGCCATTGTAGCTTGTCTCAACTTATTGGCTCGGTCTCTAGTAATTGGTCTATCAAAACAAATGTGAGCCAAGTCCTCGACCTCTTGTCGAGTCATAGGTGCATGGGTTGCAACATTCTCCTCCACTTAACAATGAAGCATCCTCGATTCATTGTCGGAGTCATCAACAGTCACATACTAGGATAACTCGGCTATGTTGAATGTTGGGTGCACACCATACTCACCGGGGTGATCCGAACGATAGGCATTGGGCCTAATCCGCTTGACTTCTCAGAACGGGCCATCTACCCATAGATTCAACTTGGACTTGTGCTTGTTCGGGAACCTCTCCTTCCTTAAATGCAGCCACACAAGATTTCCTTCTTCAAGAGGAAAGGAAGTTGGGGCCATGTCTCGATTGGTAGTAGACCCTGTCGTGCACGGTCAGCTCTAGTGCGGAACCACCAGCTTCTAGCTTGCACGGTGAAATGGAGAGTAACCACTTCTAGCTTCTCGTTTTCTTCATACCCCAAATGATCTAGGGTGTAATCTGTCCTTTGCTCTCATTCAAGATATTTTTCTGGGTCATTCTCGCTGGAGAAGGTCTCAAGCTTAATCTTAATGTCATGTTGGTTAGCCACAGGGTTGGCTTGATGCACATTCCTTAGGGCATCATACCTAGGATAGGCACGTGGAAGCTCCTCCTCAACCTCCTCTATCTCATTATACCAGTCATCAATAGAAGGTTGGGTTTGTCTTCAAGTTGTTGTTCATACTCATACTCTTCCATAGGATCATCGACAGGCACGCCATTTAGTTTAGGTGATAGGGCTCTATAAGGTCGCCTATGGTCAGCATAAGGCGTTGGTTTTTATATTTTAGGATATATCTTGAGATAGATAGATATTTTATGTCATGGGATAGAAATCTTCTGGATAAGTGTTTATATGTCTTTAAAAACTCTTGTAATCACTTATGATCATGGTGCATTTTACTTTGGGATGAGAGACTTGAATTAAGTTTTCTCGTTCAAGGTTTTCCTATCCAAACCTTATCTTTCATCTTTCTTATTTTCACAGTTCAAATTCAAACAAACTAGATTATTCATACAAATCTCATGTTCCAATTCATTCAACAACAATCACTCAAGTTCGAGTCATCAATCAACTTGTTTGCTTGAAATCCATATTGCACATCTCTCGTGATAATCTTCAAACCGAAGATCATCACATACCATTGTTCCCCCATCAAACTATTTAGTTATATATTTTTTGAACAACACATTGATAAAGTGTTTGAATAATTTGCATCAAGTCTGGAAGTACTAATGCAAATTTATATTATAGTTTTATTGTTAATGAATAGATACTTAATGCTTGTTCAATTAGCTTAAACATGCATGTTGTATCGTTTGCCAACATGTACTTATTTTCTATAAATAATTATTAGTATTACAAAATAAGTACTTTTTTGGTTGAAGGAGAAGCAATACTCTCTGTCCCTCAAGGGGAGGGGGGTTTTATTGAAATAAAAGACGGCTAATTATTCATCAAATAAGACATATCCTAACCCCAAACATCACTAGAAATCAAGGAAATAACACCCTATAGCAGGTCAAGCAATCTATGAGTTCCTAAATTAAAAGAAAAAGTAAATGAAGCAAGAAAATCGGCTACAATGTTTGCTTCACAATACATATGCGAAAATTCGAAAATCCAATCCCCACTAAGTAAGTCATGGCATTGAGAGACTAGACTAAATAAGGGATGATAGTGCTCCACATGCTTCCCTAAAAACCGCAAAAACAAGTTGAGAATCAATTTACAAGAAAACACCAAAATTAAACCCCAAAATCGCACAACAAGTCATGGAACTAAGAGACTAGACAAAAAGGAACAATTTTAGATGAGGTCAAATTTCAAAAATTAAACCCCAAAATTTGGCATTAAGAGATGTCAGATTTGTAAAATGAAAATCACTCCAAACATACCACTCTGTATGCACTTCGGACACTAAACAAACCTTTTATGGCCACCATTTTTTTATTGTGGGTATCAGAAATCGTGAATTACATTGCTCTTTTAAGGTGGGAATTCCCTCTATAGTCCGTAATTAGACTTGTTCACTATTAGTCCATAATTTTTATGAAGATTTTTGTAAAATCTAACTTTTGTAACACTAGAGCGTCAAATTCCAATTAACATTTGTTATATGTTTCTCGAACTAGGAAGTGAACAACTTCATCATCTAGGCGTCACTTTTCATTTTTGAAGTATGCATGTCTTGTTTTCTTCCTACATATAGTATATTTGTTTTATTAATTGCATATGTATGGTGTAAATATGATACCATTATTAGCATAGAACATGAAAAATGAAGTGGTTGTTAGAATCGAAATAAAGGAACGCTAGAAACAAGAACTTTATATATTAAATAAACTGTTAAATAGAATTTTATTCTTATTATATATGTGCACCTTAAAGACCCACGTGCCTCCAAAGATTACAAGTGTTTCAAGATTATTTGTGCTTCTTAAGATTGTGCACGTTCTTTCACTCTCTTTTATCCGAGAGCCTAGTTACAGATTTTATATTAAGGAATCTCTCTTTGAGACAGCGTCTTGGATTTTGTTTAGAACTCCTTCTTGTAAATAGTGTAGCCCTTCAATCTCTCAACACATAGAAATGGGAGGTAGTAGGTGACGTGTTGATTGTTAATTGGTGGAATGTGTGGTGGACACAAATTCCTTCATAGTTTGGCTAATGGGATATTCGACATTTCTTGTTGCCATTGGTTCAGGAGTTTTGCTACACGGGCTAGCTTGTGAGACATACAACGTGCCTTGTTGCCATTGGTTAGCACATTTTACTTCGTAAGTTGGTTTTAGAACGATATGCAATGTATCTTGTTGTCATTTGCCAACGCCTTATAGTGCAACTCACCTCATTTGGGTGTGATGTGCTTGGATTTGGCTGGTCTCTTTGGTTATGCTCATATAGGCTACTCAGCGCGTGCAAAGTCATGGACTTCGGATGCCCATGTTGGGAATGCACGTTGTTTATGCTTGTCTTGTACTTGGAGTTTCACTTGGTGTATTGGATCTTATATTCCTTTTGGGAATGCTTGTTGATTGTATTACATTCATCTTGGATGAGCACGTTGTATTTGTTAATCTTGGTGGGAATGTTCTGATCATTGCGAGGATGTTATTTTGTTGGGGGCAACTCCGATGGCAGTGCACTATCCAACGTCCTTGAACACGTCATAAGTGTGTTTTGATAAGAAGTTTGAGTGCCTTACATCATTTTCTCCCATCCTTTGATCATCTAGCTTATTCTTTAGCGCGTGATTTATCTACGCTCCATCAATTATATCAATATAAAGTGAATTAATAGGAACAGAGTGTTTCATTAGATTGAGATCGATGATCCAAATATTAAAACCATATATAATACTTATAATAGTTTTAATAACATGGTTGAAATCAAAACAATTAATCTAAGAGAGACATCAAGATTTTTTGTGTCAGTGTATGTTGATAAATACTTAGGGTTCAATCTTCGCAGCTTAAATTGAACTTAAAGAAACATATCAAAGTTTATGCAAATAAATAAGCTCTTGCACAAGCATTCGCCGCGCGTAGATCATGGAAGTTTATCGAAACTTAATAAAGTTGAATCTAGTTGATATTTTACCCAAAAGATAACCTATATCCCCGAAACTTATATGAGCTTATGCAATGTTTTTTCATATATTACCCTTAAATTATAAATAAAATCTTTGATTTGATTTATTTTAATATTCTTTTTTGTAATTTCTACACTTATTATATAGAAAATGAACTTCAATCAGCTTTGTGTACAGAACATCAAAAAAATCTATCAAAATATGTTCCGAATTTTAGCTATAAAATTCATTCAACTTCAGCTTCACTTTATAACTGATTTCTAACACCGAATACTTTATTTATAACGCCGAACAAACCATTATACTTTCCTCCTTCCCCCTCTAACTTCTGACCCACACTTTCTTTGAGTAGGTAAGAATTTAATTCACCAAATAGATAAGTGAATCGAGAGACCGTATTAACCGATGATTGAACAAGCAGTACAAGAAAAGATTGACACAAGAACGGTGAAGTCGAGAGGGAAACTCCAGGCCACCAAAAACTAGCTCGGAAAGAAGGGCTAAACAACAAGTCTTCCAAAAATGCAACTCCTCCCTACAGACACCATAGTCCCGGAACATAAGCATGTTTGACATGGCCAAACCCAAGCAACCTAGAAAAGTTCAAGAAGAGAAGAGAGACAATATGGCTTTGGAGATTGGGCCACCAAAGAAGCTCAAACCCAATCAAACCCAAAAAACCCAACAATTTGTTTTCATGGCCCAAAATACAAATTGGGCCTTCCATAGTTCCACCTATAATCCACTTCTAATATCACAAATCAAATCTCATACCAACCACAAATTAACCATTCCCCCCATCCATGTACACGTGGCGCTTTCAACACCATAAAAGATCCACGGGGCACCAAAGGCAACTGTAACGCCTTCTCGAGCATCGACGGAAAGGGCATGGGCCGCCTAGTAAAACTTCCTAGAAAATTCGACTAAGAAACCTCAAGGTCGAAGGCAGGGGTTGTCATGCTCTAAACATCAAAGGCTATTGAAATCGGTTGAAACAATCGAAGGCAAATCCAAGTTATGCGTGATCAAGAGCAACAACACCAACAATCGAAAGAAAAAAAAGGTTTACAAAATCTACTATATATATAAAAGCAATAAGGTTTGGTGCCACCACATTGCGCCACCTCAGCTTTTAACACATGGCATCCTATTATTAATCCACATAGGATTTTGCCACATGTCATTTAATCCTTACTCCATAAAAATTATATATTAATTATTCTTTCCACTTCATAATTCACATGGCAAATTTTTTCCACTTAATTAAAATTTATTTATTTCCAAAATTTAGATAATATCTTAATTTTTGGTAGGAGATAATATCTTAACTAAAAAAAATTAACTAATGGTTGAATCTAGTTGATATTTTACCCAAAAGATAACCTATATCCCCGAAACTTATATGAGCTTATGCAATGTTTTTTCATATATTACCCTTAAATTATAAATAAAATCTTTGATTTGATTTATTTTAATATTCTTTTTTTGTAATTTCTACACTTATTATATAGAAAATGAACTTCAATCAGCTTTGTGTACAAAACATCAAAAAAATCAATCAAAACAAGTTCCGAATTTTAGCTATAAAATTTATTCAACTTCAGCTTCACTTTATACCTGATTTATAACACCGAATACTTTATTTATAACCCCGAACGAACCATTATACTTTCCTCCTTCCCCCTCTAACTTCTGACCCACACTTTCTTTGAGTAGGTAAGAATTTAATTCACCAAATAGATAAGTGAATCGAGAGACCGTATTAACCGATGATCGAACAAGCAGTACAAGAAAAGATTGACGCAAGAACGGTGAAGTCGAGAGGGAAACTCCAGGCCACCAAAAACTAGCTCGGAAAGAAGGGCTAAACAACAAGTCTTCCAAAAATGCAACTCCTCCCTACAGACACCATAGTCCCGGAACATAAGCATGTTTGACATGGCCAAACCCAAGCAACCTAGAAAAGTTCAAGAAGAGAAGAGAGACAATATGGCTTTGGAGATTGGGCCACCAAAGAAGCTCAAACCCAATCAAACCCAAAAAACCCAACAATTTGTTTTCATGGCCCAAAATACAAATTGGGCCTTCCATAGTTCCACCTATAATCCACTTCTAATATCACAAATCAAATCTCATACCAACCACAAATTAACCATTCCCCCCATCCATGTACACGTGGCGCTTTCAACACCATAAAAGATCCACGGGGCACCAAAGGCAACTGTAACGCCTTCTCAAGCATCGACGGAAAGGGCATGGGCCGCCTAGTAAAACTTCCTAGAAAATTCGACTAAGAAACCTCAAGGTCGAAGGCAGGGGTTGTCATGCTCTAAACATCAAAGGCTATTGAAATCGGTTGAAACAATCGAAGGCAAATCCAAGTTATGCGTGATCAAGAGCAACAACACGAACAATCGAAAGAAAAAAAAGGTTTACAAAATCTACTATATATATAAAAGCAATAAGGTTTGGTGCCACCACATTGCGCCACCTCAGCTTTTAACACATGGCATCCTATTATTAATCCACATAGGATTTTGCCACATGTCATTTAATCCTTACTCCATAAAAATTATATATTAATTATTCTTTCCACTTCATAATTCACATGGCAAATTTTTTCCACTTAATTAAAATTTATTTATTTCCAAAATTTAGATAATATCTTAATTTTTGGTAGGAGATAATATCTTAACTAAAAAAAATTAACTAATGGTTGAATCTAGTTGATATTTTACCCAAAAGATAACCTATATCCCCGAAACTTATATGAGCTTATGCAATGTTTTTTCATATATTACCCTTAAATTATAAATAAAATCTTTGATTTGATTTATTTTAATATTCTTTTTTGTAATTTCTACACTTATTATATAGAAAATGAACTTCAATCAGCTTTGTGTACAAAACATCAAAAAAATCAATCAAAACAAGTTCCGAATTTTAGCTATAAAATTTATTCAACTTCAGCTTCACTTTATACCTGATTTATAACACCGAATACTTTATTTATAACCCCGAACGAACCATTATACTTTCCTCCTTCCCCCTCTAACTTCTGACCCACACTTTCTTTGAGTAGGTAAGAATTTAATTCACCAAATAGATAAGTGAATCGAGAGACCGTATTAACCGATGATCGAACAAGCAGTACAAGAAAAGATTGACACAAGAACGGTGAAGTCGAGAGGGAAACTCCAGGCCACCAAAAACTAGCTCGGAAAGAAGGGCTAAACAACAAGTCTTCCAAAAATGCAACTCCTCCCTACAGACACCATAGTCCCGGAACATAAGCATGTTTGACATGGCCAAACCCAAGCAACCTAGAAAAGTTCAAGAAGAGAAGAGAGACAATATGGCTTTGGAGATTGGGCCACCAAAGAAGCTCAAACCCAATCAAACCCAAAAAACCCAACAATTTGTTTTCATGGCCCAAAATACAAATTGGGCCTTCCATAGTTCCACCTATAATCCACTTCTAATATCACAAATCAAATCTCATACCAACCACAAATTAACCATTCCCCCCATCCATGTACACGTGGCGCTTTCAACACCATAAAAGATCCATGGGGCACCAAAGGCAACTGTAACGCCTTCTCGAGCATCGACGGAAAGGGCATGGGCCGCCTAGTAAAACTTCCTAGAAAATTCGACTAAGAAACCTCAAGGTCGAAGGCAGGGGTTGTCATGCTCTAAACATCAAAGGCTATTGAAATCGGTTGAAATAATCGAAGGCAAATCCAAGTTATGCGTGATCAAGAGCAACAACACCAACAATCGAAAGAAAAAAAAGGTTTACAAAATCTACTATATATATAAAAGCAATAAGGTTTGGTGCCACCACATTGCGCCACCTCAGCTTTTAACACATGGCATCCTATTATTAATCCACATAGGATTTTGCCACATGTCATTTAATCCTTACTCCATAAAAATTATATATTAATTATTCTTTCCACTTCATAATTCACATGGCAAATTTTTTCCACTTAATTAAAATTTATTTATTTCCAAAATTTAGATAATATCTTAATTTTTGGTAGGAGATAATATCTTAACTAAAAAAATTTAACTAATGGTTGAATTTTTTCCTTATAAGTCAATAAAATATATGTGCTCAATCTTTTTAACATTTTAGTTGTTTCTTTCTCTCTCTCTTATATTAAAAGATAAATATACTCAATTACATATATTATTATTAAATTAATTATTATTTTTCAAAATCTCATCTCTTCCATATTTTCAAAATCTATCTTTTTTGTTTTATTTTCTTCATATTTTATCTCCTTCTTTTGGGTCCGCTATCCCGATCATGATTTTCCTATCCCCGAAGGGATAGGTCCTTCCAAAAGGGGAAGGTTGTGAGCGAGGAGGGATTCGAACCCCCGACACCGTGGTTCGTAGCCTCGTGCTCTAATCCTCTAAGCTACAGGCCCTACCCCGCCTCCGCTGGAGATGTTCCCGGGAGCGGGAGTATCCTCAAAAAAAGGAAGCTTTCCTCTCCCCAGCCTTTTCGGGTTAAGAAGATGTGAAGGCCCGTTTCTGTTACACCTATTTATGAAATATGGTCAAGGAAAATGAGCAGTATAGATTATTTTATCTTAATAATCTGTGTTTATTCTCAATCTTAAACTTAATTATCTAAATTTAATTTATTTGATATTAGAAAAACAGACTAATTTTTATAAATATTACGTGTAGCAATTTACTTGCATAAAATTTTATATTATATTTTTGTTTATTAATATCTTTTTTATAGTAATCTAAAAAATATCGAGTCATAGTCGTGCATGGCACGACGGGGACAACTAGTACTCCATAATTTAGATCTGGAGAACTAGAGGAAGCAACTGCCATAGAGTTAAGTTTGTCTTGAAAAATAAGGGAATAGATCTAGAAATTCATCAAGGGCCATTCCTCTCAAACAAAAATTTCATATATTATTAGTCAAATTTTCGGTTTTTTCGACCAATGAAAATTTGTAAGTTCTTGATCCAAACTTCAGCTTCCTCAGCTTTGAAGTTGGAAGGAAATGAATGGGCTAAAAAAATTCTCATCTTTTTGTTTCTCATCTCTCTCTAAAGAGAGTTCTTAACCCACGCTTTAACTTCTATGTCATTTAACCACTTGAATTTCTTGTCCCACACTTTAACTTCTATGTCATATTTAACCACTTGAATTTCGATAAACTTTATTTATCATTATAGGTTTTCTAGTCAATTAATAGTGATAGAATTGTGAGAATTGCTATTTAAAATTTGTTTTCATTTATTATTTTTTGTCTAAAATGTTTATTCATCTTAACAACTATAAAAGTTGTACCTCTATGTCCAAAAAATGCCCCATCTTCTTCATAATTCTACTATTATTAAATTGTAACTAATATGTAAAAAAAATTTGGAAAAAAATTAAATAAATACTTACAATTGCCTATTCATTTTTAAGTGATTCAAATTTCCTTATTTCAATATAAAATAAAATAATGAACAATGATTATGTTTTAGAAAGTAAATGAAACATACAATATTATTATCGATTATCCACAATTTTATATGCACAAGAATCACATTAATCTAAATCTTAAGAAATTGTTAAAAAATAAACCTATAATTGGCAATAGTTTAAGTATAAAATGAAATTAATTCTTGGATTGTCAAATTAGAACGTGAAAGAAATTCATGTAACTTAAATTAATATACACGGATCAAATGATCAAATAATTTATATACATACATTTTTTAATTTTTTATATACAATCAATTATAATATTTCATAACAAAATAATTAATATGCTTAATCACACCACATGTAATGATATTAAAAGTCCAAATATTTAAGAAAATAAAAAAACACATATATAAATCTTGTCCCGTCCCACGGACGGGTTAACCCTCTAGTAGGTTTGAAAGAAGGGTGAATAATCGGATAATATATCGTCAGCCCCAATACTTAATGACCCAACGTGTTGCCACAACTCCCAAAAGTTGATGCCTCCATAACCAAATATACATGTTGCAAAATGATATGCCACTCATGAATTGGCCAATTCGAAACGAAGCACGAATCATAAACAATGTTTTGATTTGGTTTGTCCAATTGGTAAAGCTTTTCATAGATGGTGAAAAACAATTTTAACAAAAATAATGCCCTTTTATAGGAGGGGGGAAAACCAAGAGCCAAATATCCAACTTCCACTCTATCCAAACCACAAAAAGCCTGTACAATGCAAAACATTTTTCCACCGTCTTTACTGATCAATCAGTCAACTCACCTAAGAACACAACTTTAGACAGGCTTACACAGCTTCCATATATGCCTGGAAAGCTCAGATTTTGCTGTCAACGAATACCATTTGTCCACCAATCTATCCACTGCTTGATCCAACTTCTCAAGTCCATAACGACAGTTCAACAAGGCAAAAACATAACGGTGATGGGATTCCCATCTTTGCTGACCTCTACAAAGGCTTGTTATCTGGGATGTCCTCACCATGTTAAAGATAAGCCAAAAAGATCACAAATTAAGCTGATACCGGCACGGTGGCCACCAACCATAAACATAGGACGAACCTCACCCACACACGTTCACATTGAGGAACCCGATTTCCCAAATAAGCATCCAGCATATGTCTGTGGACTATATGACAATTTACTGTGACACACTTAACAAACTCAGTACTGGATAAGGTGAGGAAACAAGCACAAACCTGTAACTGTACAAGAAACCTTATGAAGATCAACCTTGCACTGCTAACTCCTGCAAGTGATCCAAAAACACTTGCAAACTTACATCATCAGTGAAGATTATTTCAGACCCATCTGCTCTGTAAGTTGATTTTTGGGTGACAGAAGGATTCAACTTGGCAAGAAGAAACCTAGCCTGACTACTATGTTGGTCACACTTGATGAGTTTGGCCGGTGGAAACCGGTCAGCAACCAACTGCTCGGCATCAGCCTCCGGCGCATCCAACAGACTTTGGAAGTTTTCATGATTTGGGTGTTTGTGGTACCCTAGTTTCCTCCACTGAGCAATCTTGGACCCATAATGAACAACCACATAAAAGTAGGAATCAAAAAGCAAAATCACATCAGGTGATATTGAGCATACGTCTAAAAGAACCGGAACTGGAGGCCCATCAAAAGAATATTGAAGAAGTGTGGGTTGGATCATGATGAGAGAACCGACCACTCCCTCACGGTTCAGCATCAATCGAAAAAAGGTGGTCTCATCTGGTGAGCTGTTGAAAACATCAATGAATTGTGACCTTCTTAAATAATACATAAACTGAGGGTAAAGGGAGAAGCTTGATGACAAACGAAAAGATGATGGATCTTCTTGAATATAGTCTCCAAACTTGGCAGCAAACTTAATCAGGCTATCATCTATCCATCTAATGACATCTCGAGCATAATGCGTCTCTGCTCGGTTTATTGCAAGTCTAGACACAACAGCAGCTGCTGCTTCTTGGTCAAACCCGGCAGCAATTTCTGGTGAGTTCTTTGCCACCCATCTTCTCGCAACTGTGGTCACTCTCCTACGTATACCCATATTCCCATACCGATACCGCGTTATGAACTGAATAAAGAACGCCGACCCAGGTTCAACTTTCGGATCATCACTTACTTGAAAGAGGAATGCAATGCATGTTTTTGGGGTAAGAGTGCTCATTTTCCACATGTAGGTCCCACCCTCTCCAATCTCATTATCACTAACCAAACAGTTTTTTTTCCCCAATGATACGCAAGGGCCAAGGGCCCCACATATTCTCACATCATTTGTTGTCACTATCTCAATTACCGCATCAAAGCACATCTTCACATTCCCGTCCTCATCAATGCCAAATATTTGGCGTAAACATTGCTTGAACTGATCAGACTCGAACATTTCTCCTAGCAACAAAAAACCGCCAGAACTCTCAACAGCAGATTTCAGCTCAGCAGCACCAACTTGATCCAGAGAACAAGCAAATAAATCCAGAACAATAGAGGCTTCTGACAAATGTTCTATGAGCTGCTTGTAGAAGCTACACGATTTTTCGTAATAAGGTGCACGCCCATTGATGAGATCGTGATGATTTCTTATAGAGTGGCTACGATCTGTGTCTACAACAATTCCAGGACCTAAAGTTGCAGGCCCCGATACGAAGAGTAAGACCCTTGAACCAGTGCTAAGGGAGCATCCTTCTAGAAGTCCAATAGCAACTGATACTGCTGAACCGGTGGCCCTATGAGGCCTACGACTGGGAATTTTCTGCCCCGAAGAATGTATTTCCTCAATCATTGTTGTGATACTAAACTCGCATTCTGATACGGGTAAGAGAAAACCCTGCTTTGGGATGGGAATTGGCCTTCCGTGGTGGAGTTGCTTCACACCACGAAGACCAAGAAACTGTTGGATCTGATGACAATGTAAAACAGAACAGGAACATAAAAACTCCCATAAAAATGAGATCAATCAAGCTAATTGCAGAAAAACGAACTGTGAAACTGACCAGTTTGTTGTGCAAAATATAATCCTTTTACACAAATAGTGAATGTTTCAACCATTCATTTTACTTTCTATAATAAACATTTATGTGAATTGCACATTGATCATCCCTTAGTAGGTGGACTATCTCCGCTTCACCTCCATTATAAACAAAGTTATATGAAACCACACATAATCAGATCCCTGTCAGCAATTGACCATTCATGCAATGTTGCCATTAAAAGCAGATTCGTTCTATTCAATGAGAATTTGACAACAATTAGGCATGGAAGGTTAATCATTATCTATAATACGTGGTTTTATATACATTTTTGCAATACACAAATTCATTCCAATTACTCTACAGAAGTCTGACCCCAGAAAGGAGTGCCTGAAATTCAATCTACATCACCTAGAATCTATCCTAAAACCTACAATAAAAAAAAAGTTAGGCTATTACAAACCAAAACAAAGACAAATCCTCACTTTCAATACAACCAACTGAGACATCCCACAAATCAAAAGCATCATAATACCATAATAATGTAATAAGTCTAAAGCAGAATGTTTGCACATACCTGATTCAAATTGAGTTCCCGATCACCTCGAAACAGCACAACTCTCTCACAATCTTGAAACCCTAGATCATGAACCCTAACCATGGAATCGAAAGTGACCAGCCCCACCATGGCATTCTCCGGCAGCCTCGAAATCACCAACAACAGCTCGTTCTTAAGGGCCCGAAGCTCATCCTCCGCCGTACAGAGATCCACCACAAACACAAACGCAGGGCCCACCCCTCCAACTTTCCCCTCCGCCATGGAATTCAAGGAGGCGCCGCTGGACAGCGAAACCAGGGACGAAACCGATGAGGAAGAAGCCGCCCGATTGGGCTTGAGATTGAGAGCGGGACCCGGACCTGGGACGGGAACCGGGACCGAGCGGGGCGGGCGGTACTCGACGGCGCTGTGAGTGGGGAAGAGCTCAGCGGGGAGATTATTCTCGCCGATGGCGAAGTGGGATTTGGGGAAGAGGTTGCGGTGGAAGCAGAAGGGGCAAAGCCAGATCTTGGACTGGTAATCGACGCGAGCGTAGGGGTTCAAAACGGCGGCACATTTGAGGCAGACGATGGGGTCGTAGGGGAGAACTGGGAGGTCAGGGGCATCCATCAATGGCATACACATGATGGAGAGCGGGACTTCGAGCGAGTACGACTTCGGAGGAGTGATTGGCCATGAATTCCATGTCCAGCGAAGCCCCTCGATCGCTTCCAATTCCACGAAGTCCATCTTGGGCTGCGATTGAGATGTTCAGATCAGATGACTGTGATAGGCATCTCAAGGATGGCTCGATTGCTTTGTTTCTGAGGAGAGGAAAACCCTTGGGAAAAACTGAGAAACTCCAGCATGGAGGGGGGCTTGGGGGAATCTGAAACCGTAGTTTTGGCTTTTGGGATTTGGATTTCAGTTTGGGTCGGGTGAGTGTGCGAGAGAGTGTGACCCCTTTTTACCTCATCCAACAGTTGATGATTTTGACGTCGTTTCATTATATCGCACATCGGAATTTTCAAAATTGATTGCCAAAGATATCATGGCTGGCTAGTTTGTTAATGTATTTGTGCAAGAACCACCGAGGGGCGTCCTAGAGTATTCTTCCGGACGAGAACATGCAAGTCTGAGTTATACAAGAGGAGGGGTTGATAGGGATACAATGGCCCAGTTTAGCGATTTTATCGGTCACAACATTACAGTCCTTACCCACATGTCGGACTGATACAAAGTTAAATTGTTGGAGGGATAACATAATATCCGAAATTAATATTTTGATCTCCTAGGGGCATTGACCTGTTCTGTTAATGATGTTCGTGTTTTTAGTATAGTTTTTGGGTGTCTTTCTTAGGTTGTTTGGTCTAGTTTTAGTAAGGTTTAGTGTTAGTATTGTATGTTTTTGGATAAGTTTACATATTTTGGGAAAAGTATGGATTGTACTCCGTTTTGTGTCTTTATGTAGGTTTTTGAAGCAAACTAGTGTTTTTCGAGCAAGTTAAAGTCAAGTGTGAATGGTGGAGTGCATAGAAGAAGAAAAGAAAGAGTGCATATTAAAGATCCCGGTGAAGTCTAAGAAAAGTCATGGAAAAAGTGCAAATAAACCCGAAACAGAGACCTCGTTACCGACCTATGAGGGTCGGTACCGAGCTGTGTAACAAGTTTTTGTCCAAGGAATGCAGCAAGTGTCTACCGACCCTGTGCAGGTCGTTACCGAGCTGACCTGTGTCGGTAAAGCAGCGCCGACTTTCGAAAATTATATCTTTTATCTTGCAATCTTTTTAATTGAGAAAGTTTTTATCTTTTAGATCTTTATTAGATAGTTTTCTCTAGTACAAGTACTCTTGTTCTAGTTCTAGTTCTAGTTTGAAAAGGTCAAGAAGTCGTTGGAGAAGAGGGACGATTGAGATTTTGACTCTGGTTTTGTAGAGAGAGAGAGAGAGAGAGAGAGAGAGAGGGTCGCAATCAAGGTTGTTGTTCTTGTCCTTCGTTGTTTCGAGTTTCAACGTGTGGTTTGTAAGATGATATTTCTTTAATTTCAAGTATGTTTTAATTCAATGTTCTCTTTTAACTTAGTTGTTTGTTTTGTTTCAATTATGAGTGAGTAGTTTACTTTTCTAGAGTCGGGGTTGAAGCCCGACATAGTTGTGCATGGTTGAATGAATGTGTTGAAGTTTTGATTGCCTTCTATCCTTTGAATTACTTGTTTGTGCTTATACTTAGATGAGAGTAAAAGTAATTTGAGTTTATTGCTTGATCGAAAGAGAAAGTTGTGAACTTGAATGTTGATATTGTTCGATAATGAAAGTTTCGAGCTTTGGATTCAAAACAAGTAGAAAAGTGAATAGATTTATGAAAGTTGATTGATTTGCTTGTATAGTCAACGAAAGTTGATAGATTTATCTTTAAAGGCATGATCTTTATCCTTCACATGAGTTTGTATGCATAATTATGTCGTGGTAACCCTTGTCCTAGAACTTTTTATTATTTGATTTTCCTTCGTTTTGCATTGGTATACACTCGTTACCGAGGCACATAGATCGATACCGAGCCAACACTTGCTTCATGTTATTTGCTCTGTTTTAGCAGAATTCCAGCATCGTTACCGACCCTAACAAGGTCGGTACCGAGGGCTGTCATAGTTGTTTTGCTTTATTTTGCTTTGTTTTCTTGTCTTGTTTTCTTAGTACGGTAAATAAATAACCTTGCTTCCCGTGGACGATCCTGACCTCCCTATACTCAGAGGGGTTTTGAATACAAATTTATTTGTTGTCAGTTAAAACCCTCTCAACAAATTGACGACGTTGCCGGGGATTCAACTATTGTCAGTTAAAACCAGTCAGGTACGTTTTCTCAACCTGAACTCATTTCTTTCAATTCAATTCCTTCTTCATCTCTTGCATCTACTTCTTTTCAATCAATCAATGTTATTAGAGGGTCAAAGGCCCCTTGGTTTGCGGATTTTGCTAACTACATTATAGTTGGCGTAATTCCCGAGGGACTAACCCCACAAAAGAAAAAGAAGTTTCTCCATGATGTCAAATAGTAGAATTGGGATGATCCTTACTTGTTCAAGCAAGGAAGCGATCACCTCTTTAGGCGATGTATTCCAGAAGAGGAGATAGAGAGTGTGATCCGTCAATGTCACACACTTCCTACCGGTGGCCATGCGAAAGGATTCAAAACCACGGCGAAGATTCTTCAAAGTGGTCTCTATTGGCCAACCATTTTTAAGGACGTACAAGACTATGTGACAGCATGCGATGAATGCCAACGCTCTGGCAACATCACTTGGAGATATGAGAACCCGCTGACCGAGATACTAGAGGTCGATTTATTCGACGTTTGGGGTATAGACTTCATGGGACCTTTCCCTTCATCGGGCCCCTACAAGTATATCCTAGTTGCGGTTGATTATGTCTCTAAGTGGGTGGAGGCCGTTGCTACAAGGACCAATGATGCGAAAATCGTGGCTAAATTTATTAAGACTAGCATTTTTCCCAGGTTTGGCTTCCCAAGGGTCCTCATTAGTGATGGTGGATCTCATTTCATAGAGCGAAGTTTTGAAGCACTTTTGGCCAAGTATGGGGTCTCACACCAGGTTGCAACACCATATCATCCTCAAACCAGTGGCCAACTAGAAGTTTCAATCAGGCAAATCAAGAGCATATTGGAAAAGACGGTGTCCCGCTCAAGGAAGGATTGGTCATCTAAACTGTATCACGCTCTATGGTCTTACAGGACGACATACAAAACGCTCCTACGCACCACTCCTTACAACTTAGTGTATGGCAAGGCATTCCATTTGCCGGTCGAGATGGAGCACAAGGCATTATGGGCTCTCAAAGAGCTCAATATGAACCTTGACGCAGCCGAGGCAAAAAGATTCATGGACTTGCAAGCACTAGAGGAGTTGAAGCTAAAGGCGTAGGAGAACGCCGAGATCTATAAGGAGCATACCAAATGGTGGCATGATCAGAAATTGGTGCCCAAAACTTATGAAGTTGGTGACAAGGTACTTCTCTTTAACTCTAGACTCCGTTTATTTCCAGGGAAGCTAAGGACAAGATGGAGTGGGCCATTTGTGGTTCACCACATCTATCCTCACGGAGCGGTAGAGTTAAACGATAACCATGGCACCATCTTTAAAGTCAACGTCCACCTATTGAAGAAATTCTATGAGCAACCCGACCCAGAAGAAGAGATTAGAATCACTATGGCTTTCACAACGTCAGATTAGCCATGTAAGTGTGTCGAGCTAACGACGTTAAAAATTGCGCTTACGGGAGGTAACCCGGTTTTAGTTTTAGTTTTAATTTTAGTATAGTTTTCTTTTTATTAGCTCTTTTTCCTAGATTTCTTTTGAGTTTTTAGTAGTATAGAAGTTTGCGAGATAGAATATTTTTGGAGCTAACATGTCATAGGAAGTCAGGCTCGAAAGGCGCTTGAAAATGAGTCGCCTAGGCTCGGTACCGAGTTGAGAGGGTCGGTACCGACCTGAGACGGAACCAAAATCCAGCAACGCGCGGGCAGGTAAGTTCCCTAAACCTAATTCTATCTTCTAGCTTTCCTTGCCCCCCTTCTCGCCGCCTTTGCCCTCTTCCTTTTAAACACTCATAAGCCTTCAAATCCCTACCAAACTCAAACAAACTCCCACAAACTCCCACCGACTTCACTCGGAATTGTCTCACCGTTGTTGATACGCACCCCACGCCCTTAATCGCAACCCACTCGATAACGAGCAAACCTCTTGTGATTTGTTACCAGAAAACTCAATCCCTCGTTATCCTTTCAAATTCCGATTTTTGTTCTTCAATCATCAAATCTACGGTATGATTTCTAAACCCTAATTCTTTTTATTGAAGTTTCATGGTAATTTAGGGAAGTTTTCATATCTAGAGCTCTATGAGAAATAGGTTTGCATGTCTATATTGCATCGTGCTTCTAATTGCTTCTTTGATTGGTGATTGATCTTGATTTAATTTCGGTTATTCTTGATTTGTTTGCATTGATTTTTGATAAAACAAAGCATGAAGTAACTTGTTCTTGATTTGCATGATTTTTACCATGAGATTTTGGCAATTATTGGAATGATTAGATAGGGTTTCGTGCAAGTATGGGGTTGCATGTTCTAGATTGTGTGTTTTTATGTGGAATCATGGTTGAAATGGTGCTACATTGTCGAAAATTGTATATTTGGAAATCGGAATCGCTTGCATAGTGCTCTCGCCCAGGCTCGTTAACGACCTAAGAGGATCGGTAACGACCTGAGAATGTTCAGATCTAGAGTCCAACCCAGAGACCTCGTTACCAACCCAATTGGCTCGATACCGAGGTGGGTCGAGACCATTTCCAAGAGCAAGTATGGGGTTTTATTTTATTGGTGTGTGTGGATCTTATCTTGGATTTTCATGGTGTTTTCAGGTACCAAATGGCAAGCACAAGCCAAGCTAACGCTAGAGCTGGAAAGAAGAGGAGGACTCAAAGATCCCCATCTCCTCCACGCATGGACAATGTCATTTTGCTAACACGGAAGCAAGTGAAGGTCTTTGATTCCGTCCTTCAGAAGGACCATTTCACTAGGTGGTTCTCAAGATCAAGTGCCAAGGCCATCGGGATCTATGATGATGTCAAGCACGCTTTTGCTATTCTCGAGGTGCCGCATCTATTGAAGAAGGAGAACACACCGCATTACACAGCCCTCACCTCCGAGTTCATAGCCACTCTGCAAATGAGTTTCAAGTCCAAGACATCGGTAGGGAAGATGAATTTCTGTTTGGGCAATGCCGACCACGAGTACACCATGACCCAGTTCAATCAACTCCTAGACTTCCCCCCACCACTCTCGGGATTACAAGGCCGATGATTTCCAAGTCACCGACGCTTGGAGCTATACTTCCGGCGAGGTCAATCCTTCTGCACCGGCACTCCCAGAGGCAAGCATCATCAACCCCATCTTCCGGATCATTCTTCGAGTCTTGGGCGCCATATTTTGGCCCAAGAAGGAGCTTTCACGGCCGACAAGGTTGGAGGTTGTATGCCTCCGCACCATTCTTTTCGAGGACCCCTCCCCCATGAATTTGGGGTATGAATGGTTGAAATATGTCGAGAAGCACAGGGCCAAATCAAAGGAAGTATGGTGTGGGAACTTAATTAGTGAGTCTTTTGGCGGAGAAGCTCGGTGTCGACCTCACGCCCTACACTCCTCAAATTCCCCAAAAGCTAGACTCGAAGTATTGGTTCTCTTCCGGCAACTTTGTGAGGATTCAATATGGAGTCGCCACCAAGGTGGTTGGACAGGTGGTGCCGATCACTCGGGGCAAGTTGGAGTTGCTCTACGTTCCGAACTGGTATGAAGCTTGGACGTCTCATTCGTTCCCGTTGGAAAAGAAGCCTCAAGATGAGCCATCATTGAGGGAATGTGAGACTAGATATGATAGAGATGGCGTTTCCATGGATGAAGACGAGGCAACTACGGAGGAGCTCGATATCGAGGATGATGACCTCGGTACCGAGGTACTTGGCGAAGATAACGACCTCAGTAACGAGCAAACTGGGCTCCATTCCGAGTATTTTGAGGTCAAAACCGATGCATTCAGCTTTGGTAACGAGCATGCTCCTCCGCCTACTGATCCTCAGTCGTACGGTATGGTTCCCTACAATCCGGTCATCTATCAGGACCACTTCCAGCCCCAAGATCACTACCAACCGCCTCCTCATCCCACCTATTCTAGATCATGTGTTCTACCTCCATGGGCCGATGATCTGTCTTTCCAAATGGCGCAGCTCAACTTGTAGCAGGCACAGCTCCACCAGCAGATGGATCGGTGGAAGGGTGTTTATGCAACCCGTATGGCTCTAGAAGATGCAATCCATCAACAAGCGGATGCTCGTTGGAGGACGATGGATCAATGGATGACGGTTGATAAGGAGCGTTGGAGGACTATGTATGAGTTCATGGGCAACTTTGAGCGTCAATTTCCACCACCACCACGGAGATGATTCAGCTTTCAAAGAATGTTTCTTTTGCTTCTTTTGTTTATCTTGTGAGTTTCTTTCTTTTCCCTATTCTTTTCTTTTGATTTGCTTTATTATAGTGGGGACATTGTAATTTTAAGTATGGGGTAGAGATGGAAAAGAAAACTTGCTTACTTGGATTGTTTTGTTGCTTTTTTAGTTATGTTTCTTGTTTTATGTTGTCTTTGTTTTGATAAAAAAAATCACAAAAAAATTTGAAAAATTTGAAAAAGTTCCATAAAGATTTTAGAATGGATGAATACCCTGTCTTTTGGTTCTATGTTAGTTAATTACTTGCATGACCATGTAATTTCCTTTCAGCGTGTTTTTGATGGTATAGTCTGATTCTTATGATGAAATTGTTTTTTTTATAGAGGAATAGCATTTGATGAAATTGAGCATGTATAACTATTAGCATGAGTAGTTGCAATCCAATAAAAATTGTTACCTTATGAGTTGTTTTTGGCCTTATAGGGAGAACATCAAAAATCTCTCTTCTTTTCTTGTATGATTTACTCTCTTTATGCATATTATCTCTTGGAATTGTGATGGTTATCTATTTCTCAAGACCTATATAAGATTTTTAGTTCATTACTTGTGAAAGTCATATGATAGACAACTTGTTTTTCATAGGCCCTATTAATCCCTATCCACCCTTTACATAATCCTTGTTTTTGACAACCAATTTGAGCTTTAGCCTTTTATTTGTTGCTCCACAAAATTATTCCCTAGCCGAGATAAGCTTGACCCTATCCGGGGATTATGGCTTAGTTGGAGAGGTATGTTTTTGTAGAGTGCAAAATGATATGTGTTGGTTCGAAATAAGGGTTTTCGTGGGGTAGATTGAAAGTCTCTTGTTTTAGTTTGTAAAAAGATCTCTTGGTATGAAATATGCACAAAGAAAAAGAGGAAGAAAAGGAATGTTTGGATCGATACCAGCTTATGTGGGTTCGGTACCGATGGTTTGAAGAGAAAAAATCTAGGTAGAGAAGTGAAAATGTAGCTCGTTATCGACCCTCTCAAGTCGGTAACGAGGCAATTCGAGCAAAGAAAAAATGCTGAAATGAAAAAAAAGGGAAGGAAGATGTGCAGTGTGTTTAAAGTAAAAATCAGAGATTCTTGTTATTTTTATGAGACTTTTTAGGATTTAAAAGGTGAGTGGAGAAAGAGCATCATGAGAGTGAGTTTGGTATGTTATGTTTATGAGAGTTTTGGTGAGATGTGTGAGTTTTTAGGAGTCTTTATTCCCGAATATTATTAGCACCACATAGCCAAAATATTTTCACGCCTATTTGTTTTATCAAGCCCCATTACAACCCGGCCGAATGGAAGCTTCTATGAAGTTTTTCATTGAGCCTAAGTTCTCTTGTTGATTTTTGCTTGTTTTGACAATCTTTGGTGGAGAGTTTGGTGATATAAGTTCCAATTTCTATGAGTTTTTGCATATAAGATTGAGTTGAGATATTGAATTTATAGCCTAAACACATTAGAGTTGAGTGAAACACTTTATCCTTGGTGAGGTTGGATTGTAGTTGCTTATGTCTATTAGTGCTTATATATGTGTGATGACGTTAATAGTGATTTGCTATTTTTCCTATGTTTTGATGTTGCTTTTTAGATGATGGCTATTGCATGATAAGCATGATGTTTGATTTTGGTTAATGTTTAATGATTTCTTGAGGACAACCAAGCCTAAGTATGGGGTATTTTGATGTTCGTGTTCTTAGTATAGTTTTTTTGGTCTCTTTCTTAGGTTGTTTGGTCTAGTTTTAGTAAAGTTTAGTGTTAGTTTTGTGTGTTTTTGGATAAGTTTACATATTTTGTGAAAAGTATGGAAGCTACTCCGTTTTGTGTTTTTTTGTAGGTTTTTGAAGCGGACTGGAGTGTTTTTCGAGCAAGTTGAAGCCAAGTGGTGAATGGTGGAGTGGATAGAAGAAGAAAAGAAAGCGTGCATGTTAAAGATCCCGGTGAAGTCCAAGAAAAGTCATGGAAAAAGTGCAAATAAACCCGAAACTAAGACCTCATTACCAACCTGTGAGGGTCGGTACCGAGCTGTGTAACAAGTTTTTGTCCAAGGAATTCAGTAAGTGTCTACCGACCTTGTGCAGGTTGTTACCGAGGTGACTTGTGTCGGTAAAGCAACACCGACTTTCGGAAGTTATATCTTTTATCTTGCAATCTTTTTAATTGAGAAATTTTTTTATCTTTTAGATCTTTATTAGATAGTTTTCTCTAGTATAAGTACCCTTTTTCTAGTTCTAGTTTGAAGAGGTTAGGAAGTCGTTGGAGAAGAGAGACAATTGAGATTTCGACTCTGGTTCTGTAGAGAGAGAGAGAGAGAGAAGAGAGAGAGAGAGAGAGAGAGAGAGAGAGAGAGAGAGAGAGAGAGAGAGAGAGAGAGAGAGAGAGAGAGAGAGAGAGAGAGGTCGTGATCAAGGTTGTTAATCTTGTTCTTCGTTGTTTCGAGTTTGAACGTGTGGTTTGTAAGATGATATTTCTTTAAGTTCAAGTAAGTTTTAATTCAATGTTCTCTTTTAACTTAGTTGTTTGTTCTGTTTCAATTATGAGTGAGTGGTTTACTTTTCTAGAGTCGGGGTTGAAGCCCGACATAGTTGTGCATGTTTGAATGAATGTGTTGAAGTTTTGATTGCCTTCTATCCTTTGAATTCCTTGTTTGTGCTTATACTTAGATGAGAGTCAAAGTAATTTGAGTTTATTGCTTGATCGAAAGAGAGAGTTGTGAACTTGAATGTTGATATTGTTCGATAATGAAAGTTTGGAGCTTTGGATTCAAAACAAGTAGAAAAGTGAATAGATTTATGAAAGTTGATTGATTTGCTTGTATAGTTAACGAAAGTTGATAGATTTATCTTTAAAGGCATGATCTTTATCCTTCACATGAGTTTGTAGGCATAATTATGTCGTGGCAACTCTTGTCCTAGAGCTTTTTATCATTTGATTTTCCTTCGTTTTGCATTCGTATACACTCGTTACCGAGGCACATCGATCGGTACTGAGCCTGCACTTGCTTCGTGCTATTTGCTCTTATATAGTAGAATTCCAGCATCGTTACCGACCTTGACAAGGTCGGTACCGAGGGTTGTCGTAGCTGTTTTGCTTTATTTTGCTTTATTATCTTGTCTTGTTTTCTTAGTTCGATAAACAAATAACCTTGCTTCCTGTGGACGATCCTGACCTCCCTATACTCAGCGGTGTCTTGACTACAAATTTATTTGTTGTCAGATAAAACCCTCTCAATAGTTAACCGCATTAATAACTATCAGGTTATCTCCTTCAATCTCTAGTTTTGTAATTCCTCTTCTCTGAGCTTCTCTTATTCCTTTTTTGAGCACAAGAGCTTCTTCCTTCACGATTGTAATAGATCCTTGTTTTCTAGCTCCTAGGTCGATTATCTTTGCCTCATGATCTCTTAGAACATATCCCGAGGAGGCGTGGTTGGAATCAAGTTTAGACCCGTCGAAGTTCAGTTTGGTTACATTTTCAGGGGGCCTTCTCCATTTCTCTAATCGTTTCTTCCTTTTTTGTCCACTTTGGGGTCGAAGTTGTGTTCTTTCTTCATCCTCTTCCCACCTCTTTGTTTTTTCCCATTGTTCAATTTTGTTTTTCGTTTATTGATCAAGATTTTGAATAAAATCATTGGGAGATTGTTGAAACAGTAGTTTATTCTTTTGGTGCCATATGCACCGCCAACAAACTGCTAATTCTACGAAATCAGTGCTCCCTAAGCTCCGATGTACGTCATTCAGTACGGTGCTAGCTGATTTGTTGGTTGCATTATAGTTTCTGATAGATCTTTCCAATTTTGTGTTAATTTTGTGTACTAGTTTTTTCGTGTGTGGGCATTCTATGAGTATATGTCTAATATCTTCATGAGTGCAGTTGCACATTAAGCAGCTTAGAGGGGTAGATATACATTTTTGTAGCAGTCTTTCTTTGGTTGGAAGTCCATTACAAGCTATTTTTCATATCTAATTGTTGGGGTAGGGTGTTAGATTATTCACACCCGTAATGAGTTCAATAGCCGAAGTCATCGAAAATCATCCATTTTTGCTCAGGCCCCAGTCCAATCTGTCTCTAATCCAATTATCAGGGATTGGTATCAACATGATTTGGTTAACTATTTCATTCGGTAGTAAACAGTTGAGGATATATATCTTGTCTCCACGTTTTTCAATTGGTTATGAATTCATCAATGTAGTTGATTCATTTATTGCGTCAACGTTCAACACAAATTTGTTTAGTGTTTCGTGAAAGACCATTTGTGTGTCCAAAATTTTTATGGTTCTCCCATCTCCTACTTGCCAAATAAGGCCTTTTTAAAATTCTTCCTGTAAGTTCATCAGTTCCGTCCATTGCCAAGAGGTATTGTTCAGTTTTTTATATGCTAAAATGGAAGCACCTTTAAGGTATTTTTCATTCATCAATTTAACCCAAATATTCTCTGGTTCTACTAGCAGTTTCCATAAGAGTTTCAGTTGTAGTGCTTTGTTTACATGTTCCGTTTTTTGAATTCTAAGACCTCCAAAGTTTTTAGGTTTACAGATCTTATCCCACCCAATGAGTGGTTTGTGGTGGATATCCTTGTTCCAAAGAAAGTTCATATGGATTTGATCCAATTCTTTATGAACAAAGTTTGGAAGCATGGAACTTTGCATAAGGTAGTTAGGTTTTGTAGCCATTAAAGATTTTATCAAGACTGCCCTTCCTTCCATAGACAGGTGTTGAAAGGGTTTCTTGACAACAAATAAATTTAATCAACACCCCGCTGAGTACAGGGAGGTCAGGTTCATCCACGGGAATTAGAAGTATCTAAATCTAGTTATTAATCCTAACAAAATAAAAAAGCAAAACACACGCAACAGGTGCTCGACACCGACCCACATTAGGTCGTCACCGACCTACGACGACACAAAACGCAGAAGAAAACCGGAAAGGCTGGGTGCTCGGCACCGACCTAAAAGGGGTCGTAACCGACCTATCCGGGTAATAACTAAACTTCGAAAAATCAAATTAAAAGAGATCTAGAGCAAAGGATTCACCACAACAAGCTATGCATGCAAACATGAATTTAAATCAACCCATAGTAATCTCATGAATGACTTTCGCCATGAATAATCAAGTAAAAATCTCAACTTTCATAAAGATCTAAACTTGCAACCCTACTTATTATCGAAATTCACAATTTAATCTTTCGATTCAATCATAAACATGAACATGCCTTAACTTTCATCAAGGAATTGATAGCAAACAAGAGGATAAAGGATAGAGATTAAAAGAGATGGTTTAATCAAAGATTCATGCTTTAATCATGCACAACTCGTCGGGTTTCACCCCAACCCTAGAAAAGTAGACTACTCACGATCCATGGCACCATCAATAATCATAGACAAAAGAGAAGACATAATTTAAATCCAAACAAACTTCAATTAAAAAGAAAACTTACAAATCTCAAGCAAACTTCCAAGTCTCTCTTAAAATTGTCAAAGAGCTTGGAATCAAAGTTAACCTAGGAAACAAACTTGCAACTTGTTCCGTTTCTCCACAAATAACGTCTCTCCAAAAAACGTCCCCCTTAAAATAAACCCTAAAATAACCTTATATAGTAGTGGGAATGCCCTCATAAGGAAACTAAATTCTATCTTAAAAAGGCCCATAAATAAAACATTTACTAAACCTAACTTAAGGCGCAAGTTTTAATCTTGCTAGACACGGAGGTGGTCGTCTCCGACCTAAAGTAGGTCGTCACCGACCTCGGCAACACTTGGTTTCTTCACTTCTTTGCTCAAAACTTGCTCCAAAGCTTGGTTCTTCTTCAATGTTCCTTCTTTAATCGCTCTTGGCCTTCTAAGACTTCCTTTAGCTCCTTCTTAAAGCATCTTGATCTTGAAATCTTCACCTTTGAATCATCAAACCTTCAAATGCACCGACTGTCGTCCTTCTATCAACATCACCATAAGACAACTCTAACGCCACCTCTTAGAAAGCTTGAAAAACCGGGATATCTCCTCCTCAACGCTTCAAATACCTACAAAACACCAACAAAGCTTATGTAGACTCCATATCTCAAGATAATATGAAAACCTACACAAACGACTTAAGATAACACAATAAACCTAGAAAAGACTCAATCCTAGCTAGAAAACTACCCACAAAAACCAACTAAAAAGTACGACATCAAGATACCCCATACTTAGACTTGCTTGTCCTCAAGCAATCACTTAACATGCATCACTACCAATAAACAAATATCAAGAATCACCTTTATAGAAAAATAAGCACAAGTAAAATAGTGAGCAAACAACTTCCACGTCCTAGCACACATGAACATTCTAAGCAATCACAATCCAACCTCACCAAGGAATGTATTTCACTCTACTCTCAAAGTGTTTAGGGTATAGCAATAATCACTCGACTCAAATTTCAAACACAAAACCGCATAGTCAATGGAACTTATATAAACAAACTCTCCACCGAAAAAGTCAAAACAAGTCAAATCATCAAATGAATTCGGGGGGCTCAATGAAAACTTCAAAGAAGTCTCCATTCGGTCGGGTTGTAATGGGGCTTGGTAATAACAAAGGGTGTGGAAATATTTTGGCCTTGTGGTGCTAACAAATCCGGGAATCAAAACTCCTAGACTACACATCACTTAACCAACATTCTTTCCTCTTACTTCAATCACCAAACACTTAAAACTTTACAATGCACTACCCTTTTCACCTATCATCATTGTCTTTCTTCTATTCTTTGAAGGCTTTGGACTCTTATACTTATTTACATGACTATCCCCGTTTTTTTTTGTGGGGGGGCGGGTCGGCACCGACCTTTTTTGGGTCGGTGTCGAGCTGGATATGTGTACTTCGAGCCCAAAACACTTCATATTTATGATTTTCCAAAGACAACACTCTTTATCTACCTTCCACAATCACTTTGTTCTCACCCAATCAAACCATAACAATCTTCAACAATTTCTTCTAAGTCCTAATTCCCGGATCAAAGGGGTCAAGCTTATCATGGCTAGGGAATTTTTTTGTGGAGCTAGAAATAAGCTTTAAGCTCAAAATAAGGGGCTACAAACAAAGGGATCATGTATAGGTAGGAAAAGGAATATAATAGGCTTATAAAAATGAGTTAAAAATCATTTGATTCAATCAAGTAATGATCATATCTCCATTGGTCTCAAGTTTAAAATAACCATGCCATTGTCAATTGGTATATTGCATTTGGAAGAGTAATTCACACATGAAAGAGAAAGGAGTAAGAATGTACATCCTTTATAGGCCAAAAATATCTCACTTAGGTTCAATTTTTGTTGGATTGCTTTCACTTAGAAATATGCATGCTCAATATCCATTACAAGCTCAAAATTCAAAAAGCAAGATCATGGTTTAGGCAATTCTTAAAGCATGTCATAGGATTTATATGATGATGCAAGCAATTTCCATCCTAGAACATCTAAGGGATAGGGCATTTATCTATCCAAAATCAAAAAAGAAAAAGACTCAAAACAAGAATCAAACAATGCTAAACACACACATCAATCAAAACACAAAACAACACATGACTCAAACAAGTAATCTCCCAAACTACCCCATACTTAAACATCAATGTCCCCATTGATTAAGAAAGTAAAGAGAAAGGAAAGGGAAACTAACTTGGACACTTTGAAGCGTTGGCAAAGGAGGAGAATCATTCTAGAGGAGGTGATGGTGGAGCGGGAAAGAGTTGTTGTGCCAACCAATTATTATATTCCACTTGAGCACTCCATCTTGCAACGTCTTGCTTGTGATCTTCATAATACTCAATGCGGAAATCCTTAAGCTCATTTTGGTGGTTGACAAATTGGTTGTGGTGGTGGTTGAGCGTCCCATAAAGATGGTGTTGGTGAAGCATAAGGGCGTCCATCTTAGCCGAGAGAAGGGAGATATCGGGATTGCCGCCCGAACTTGAACCGGTATGATACGTGCCTTGTCCTTGAAAATGAGAGCCGTCGGACCCATCAAAGCCATATGGGTAAGAATAGTAAGGGACCATTTTGAGGTCCCATTGTGAAGTCCATAGGGTCGACACCGTGCTGATTTTAGTAGTGACCACCCTCTGGTGGGTCGTAACCGACCTCCTGGTGGTCGTTTCCAACCTCCTGTGGGTCGTCTCCAACCTCCTGTGGGTCGTCTCCGACCTCCCTGGTTTTTGCTCCCTTGCGTTGTGGTCTGTTCCGGCCCTCTTGTTCCCATTTTGACACTTCGGGTCCCTACAAAACGTTAGTGGAGATGCAAGACAAGAGTCCTAGCTACTCTAATCTAATAAAAACAAAAGAAATTAAGCTAAAAAATAAAACGAAAAGAAAAAGAAAATGCGGGTTGCCTCCCGGAAGCGTTTAATTTTACGTCTTTAGCTAGATGAGAAGTACCTCAACTTAGTCAGGGCGGCTGTCATCCAACATGGAAGGGATCATAAGAAACCCCATACTTAGCCTGAAAAACATCATAACTTCTCTCCAAAATATTTGGTCCTCGATCATCCACAAGAATGCTTGGTAATCCTACAACAGGGTTAGTAAAATCCGAGAAACAAGGAGGTTTTGACTCCTTCATATGACTAACAGTAGGATTTAATGTAGAACCAGGACAAGAGAAAGGATTATGCCTAGAGTTGATTGGATAAGAACAAGAAAACTCACCTGGATCATTCGGGAATTGGCTCGTTACCGAGGTGTAGGGGGTCATTGACGACCTTGCAGAATGTGTCAAATCTTCGGAAACGGGCGTGAATCCACCTCCAACATCATACTTCTTTAGAAAAGGGTCGTTACCGACCCAGGGTGGGTCGGTAGGCTCCTCAATACTACAACTAGCCACTTCATTCACAACTGGATTGAATTGAAATTCAACCTTCTCTTCTCCAATATCAAACGAGAGAAGTCCCTTCTTGACATCTACACGTGCTCCTACGGTGGCTAAGAATGGTCTGCCTAGAATGATTGGCACCATAGGGTCTTCAGGCATATCTAGCACAATGAAGTCGTTGGTAACAAAATATTTTCCAACTTGGATAGGAACGTCGTCAACGACTCCAGTTGCTTTTACACAAGATCCATTTGCCATATAGAGATTCATATCAACGGGCTCCAAAGGTTCCATGTTGGTTTTGGACCATATAGAAAGGGAAAGGAGACTAGCACTTGCACCAAGATCACAATAAAGCTTTAAAGCGATGAGCACCTATGCCAATAGTAATTGCAAATTTACCCGGATCACCGAGTTTCTCCGGGAGCTCTAGAGATCGCACCTCATCGGTTAGTTCGGACATCGAACGCTTCTTCGACAAGATCTCTTTAAGAAATTTGGTATAAGCTGGCATCTCATTCAAAGCTTTGGCAAAAGGAATAGTGATGTTAAGCCCTTGAAGAACCTGCATAAAACGCTTGAATTTGCCTTCCGTGGAATCTTTGGCCTTCTTGGATGGGAAAGGAAGCACCTTTGTTGTTGATGTAGAAGGAACGGATGGAAGAATTCCGGGAAGAGGGTCAACCACGACCTGAGTGGGGTCGATGACGACCATGTCTGTAGTGGGGAGAGGGTCGTGACCGACCCTTGGTGGGTCTGTGACGACCTCCTCTAAGCTCGGCCGTTCCTCATCGTCCGCTGCCTTCTTGCCTGTTTCTCGATCCGACAACTTCTTTCCGCTTCTCAGATGAACTGCAGCAATTTGACCTCTCGGATTTGCATCAGAATGACCCGGTAATCGCCCTTGAGGTCGTGGAATTTGGGTCGCTAAGTCACCGAGTTGAGAATTCACATTCTTCCTCCAAGCTTCAAAGTCTCCTAGTTGATTTTGCACTCCTTTAAGATCTGTTCGGATGCCATTCATTCCTTCAAGGAGACCTTGTGCCCAAGTCGGTGGCTCTTGAAAACCGGGAGGTCTATAGGGAGGGGCTCTTTGCTCTTGTGGTGGTGCTTGAAAACCTTGACCGTAACCATTGTTGTTCCATTGAGGAAAATTGTTGTTGTTCCTCCCTGGATAAGCATTGTTTTGGCCACGGTAGGGTCCTCTCATATAATTTGCCTCCGCATAAGCCTCGGCGGCTCTAACTTGTTCCACGTTCGTGCAAGAAGAGGTAGGATGAGCATGGGAACCACATTCTTGACAAGGTTGAGCGGTGGACTTGTAGTGGCTTACTTGCTTCTTGAGCCGGTTTATCTCATCTTGCATAAATTGAAACCTCACATCTTGATCAATTGGCTCCGCATTAGGATCATAAAGTCTCTTCTGTTGAACCTTGACGGCATGTTGGGTGCCATACATTGCATCATAGTTGGTGAGTTTGTCCAACAAGGCCCAAGCTTGATCGGGATCCATCTCAATGAACCCACAATCTGTGTGGAGGTTGATTCGATCTTTTGTAGCGGCATTAATTCCCTGGAAGAAAATCTCTTGAAGCATATAAGGAGGTTGTCCATGAGTTGGACATTGCCGAAGAATTTCTTTAAACCGCTCCCAAGTTTCCACAAAAGTCTCATTGGGAAGTTGATGATAAGAAGTGATGCGCTTTCTTAGCTCTGTAGTCTTAGCCGGCGGAAAGAACTTTGTCAGAAACTGATCATGTAGAGCCTTCCATGTAGTAATCGACCTGGAGGGTAAACATTCAAGCCAAGTAAGAGCCTTTCTGGCCAAAGACCATTTGAATGCTTTCAAAAGCACATATTCAAGCGATACGTCATCAACGGCAATGGTGTCACAGAGGTCAGTGAAGTTCTTAATGTGCTCCATAGGGCACTCGATGGGCTTGCCTTCAAATTGAGACCTCTTAATGAGAGTGATGAAGTGCGACTTTATCTCAAAAGCGTGCTCGATAGAAGGGAGCACAATAGCAGATTCGGGAACATTGAATTCAGGATGCATATACTGCTTTGCATTACGCGGAATAGCATTGAGTTGTTCCTGAAGACAGGCAGCAACCTCTCTTTCCCTCTGCGCAGCATCTCTCTCTCTCTTATTGCAACAACAGTTTGAGCATCACGCTCTCTTTGTATACCTTCCATCTGAAGGCGGAGATCAGCCATCTGGCGAGCAAGGTCCTCAACATCGGCCATTGCTCTTCATTCTCTTAGCCTGCGGTGAAGGGTTCTCTCAAAATCGGAATCAAAAGGAAAAAGGTCGACTCCCCTTCGCGAACTAGAGGGCATGCACCTGCACACACAATCACGAGAAAACGAATTAGTAAACACAAAAGGGTATGGGCTATTCCCAAACCCGAAAAATAACTAGACAAAGAAACTAAACTGAATCCCCGGCAACGACACCAATTTGTTGAAAGGGTTTCTTGACAACAAATAAATTTATAATCAAGACCTCGCTGAGTACAGGGAGGTCAGGTTCGTCCACGGGAATTAGAAGTATCTAAATCTAGTTATTAATCCTAACAAAATAAAACAAAATAAAGCAAAACACACGTAGCAGGTGCTCGGCACAGACCCACACCAGGTCGTCACCGACCTACGACGACACAAAACGCAGGAGAAAACCGGAAAGGCTGGGTGCTTGGCACCGACCTATTCGGGTAACAACTAAACTTCGAAAAATCAAATTAAAAGAGATATAGAGCAAAGGATTCACCACAACAATCTATGCATGCAAACATGAATCAAAATCAACCCATAGTAATCTCATGAATGACTTTCTCCATGAATAATCAAGTAAAAATCTCAACTTTCATAAAGATCTAAACTTGCAACCCTACTTGTTTTCTAAAGGTTTTAACTTTCGTTTCAACCTAATTATTATCAAAATTCACAATTTAATCTTTCGATTCAATCATAAACATGAACATGCCTTAACTTTTATCAAGGAATTGATAGCAAACAAGAGGATAAAGGATAGAGATTAAAAGAGATGGTTTAATCAAAGATTCATTCTTTAATCATGCACAACTCGTCGGGTTTCACCCCAACCCTAGAAAAGTAGACTACTCACGATCCATGGCACAATCAATAATCATAGACAAAAGAGAAGACATAATTTAAATCCAAACAAACTTCAATTAAAAAGAAAACTTATAAATCTCAAGCAAACTTCCAAGTCTCTCTTAAAATTGTCCAAGAGCTTGGAATCAAAGTTAACCTAGGAAACAAACTTGCAACTTGTTCTGTTTCTCCACAAATAACGTCTCTCCAAAAAACACCCCCCTTAAAATAAACCCTAAAAGAACCTTATATAGTAGTGGGAATGCCCTCATAAGGAAACTAAATTCTATCTTAAAAAGGCCCATAAATACAACATTTACTAAACCTAACTTAAGGCGCAAGTTTTATTCTCGCTAGACACGGAGGTGGTCGTCTCCGACCTAAAGTAGGTCGTCACCGACCTCGGCAACACTTGGTTTCTTCACTTCTTTGCTCAAAACTTGCTCCAAAGCTTGGTTCTTCTTCAATGTTCCTTCTTTAAACGCTCTTGGCCTTCTAAGACTTCCTTTAGCTCCTTCTTAAAGCATCTTGATCTTGAAATCTTCACCTTTGAATCATCAAACCTTCAAATGCACCGACTCTCGTCCTTCTATCAACATCACCACAAGACAACTCTAACGCCACCTCCTAGAAAGCTTGAAAAACCGGGATATCTCCTCCTCAACGCTTCAAATACCTACAAAACACCAACAAAGCTTATGTAGACTCCATATCTCAAGATAATATGAAAACCTACAACAAACGACTTAAGACAACAAATAAACCTAGAAAAGGATCAATCCTAGCTAGAAAACTAACCACAAAAACCAACTAAAAAGTACGACATCAACAGGCCATTGGCTCTCCATTTGGTCAATTGTGTCTTTGTTTTCCCTATTGTATTATCGAAGGTTTGTCGATTTACAGGCCATTTATGATTGGGCATCCAAGGTATGATTCCAGGTTAATCATTTTCGTGATCCCTAAACTTTGTTGAATTCTATTTTTATGTTGATTGTCCATATTTCTTGACGTTTGGAAGGCCGATTTATGGTAGTTGACTCTTTGTCCTGAGATTGCGCAAGAACCATTTCCATTTATTAGACGGTACTTGTTAATTTACTTGTGTAAGCTTAGTTTAATTTGTATAGGAAGAAAATAAATTATACCTTAGGCTTCACTATTTGCCAATTGAAAAGGGGCAAACATATTAATATGTTGATTTTACAACTTACTTGACATATCCCGAGTATGGATATTCACGGATGTAGACAAGACCCATCCTAATCACCCATGATGGATATGGTAGTGGATATCCAACTATACACCAGTTCACAAGTTCAGATGTCAACCACCGATAATTGATGTGAATTTGGATGTTCTATTATGCAGTCAGTGGTAGAGCAAGAGATAATTGAAAGGGGGTAAAAGAATATTATATTGATTTAAAATAATCAATAACTATAAAAGTGTTTGATACAAATGTATAATAATAATTGGTCGTAGTATCTAAGCTTGGTGTAAAGGAGGCAAATCCAGTCCACAGGTTTTTATATTCTAATAGTTTTGAATAATAACATCATTATCAAGGCTTCTAAAAACATCCTTCTCAATACAAAACACCAAACAGTCAATAACAAAGCCATCTCCCATTTTTTACGCAAATCTGTCTTCGTAATATTCATCGAAAAAAAGGTTTTTTTTTCACATTAGCAATCGCAACTAGTAACACCACTACCGGAGCAAGGGGCGAAGGGGGTGGCCACCCCCTCTCTCCTTTAGGTTTGTTATAAATTAGATCCTCACTCTCCTTTGGTTTGATACATATTAAAGGCAAGGTAACATAAAATAAAAAAGGCTTTATAGTGTAGTTGATCCTCCGCCTTTCCATGTACCCAAAAAGGCAATAATACACCAGAGTTCAAGTCCACTCACTAGCATATTTTCAACTTTTTTTCCCACCTCACTTTTCTCACATTCCCGGTCTTTATGTTTTTGGTAAGATTATTTATTTTGGTAAAAACTAAAAGTGAGATAGGTCGTTCACTGATCTTCGAGCCTGGAGATCGATTACCTGAGGCTCACAAGACGAAGCTACACCCAAGGGGAGATGGCCCCTTCAAGGTACTACGGCACATCAGAGACATTTCGTACATTCTGGACCTCCCGGGTAAGAACAATGTCCACGCTTCCTTCAATGTCTCCGATCTTTGTCCCTATTTGTATCCCGAGTATCAAGACGAGGAAACGGGGATGTCGCCTCGGACGCCTGGGATCACGCTACTACCTTTCCAGCGTCGGGCCACCCCGATGTCGGCACTTGAGGTTCGTGTGTGCCAAGTCGTGTCGCGCCGCACCTTCATGCCTCGACACGCCCTTGCGCGCACCCGCTGGCACGCCGACACCCTTGTCGCGCCATGCCAGTCCTTGTCACGGTCTTGTCGCGACACTCGAGACTAGGCCACCGTGACCACTACTATCCTTTATTGCTTTATTTAGTATCTTTCCTTTCTTAAAATATTCTAGATTGATGTTTGCTTTTTTTAGTAAGGTATTTATGGGCTTGGGCCGGATTGGGTTCGTGTGTTCACTTTTCCCTAGCCGCCCCTGGCTCTCAAGGTTTAGCATCGACGCCTCCTCTATATAAATGGAGCATCACCTCTCTTGTTTTGCATGCTTGATTGAATGAATAACGAAGTGTTGTCGGATTGATCCCAAACTCTCATTGTTAGGCGTCATCTTCCTCAAAATCTTTCTTACTCTCTCGAGTTCTCTCTTGAATTCGGGTTTCTTATCTCTACACTCTCAAATTTCCTCTTGGTTCTAGGCTTAAATGCATCAACACTATCAGTTCCGTTCATGAGACACAATAAGAATTCAAGACCAATATCATACGGTGAATCCGGAAAAGGGTTCACATCACTCGGGGTTGATGCCAAATAGGACGAGGTTCTAACCCTCTAAATGTGTGCACGACCCAAGCGGGGCTCGGGGTAGACGCCAACTCTCAAATAAGACGAGGTCCTAATCCTATAAATGTGCACACAACCCGAGCGAGGCTCGGGGTTGATGCCAACTCTCAAATAGAACGAGGTCCTAACCCTCTAAATGTGTGTGCAACCTAATTGAGGCTCGGAGCTGACACCAACTCTCAAATAGGACAAGCTCCTAACCCTCTAAATGTGCGCGAAACCTGAGCGTCGCTCGGGGTTGACGCCAACTCTCAAATGGGACGAGGTCCTAACCCTCTAAAAATGCGCACAACTCGAGCGAGGCTTGGGGTTGATGCCAACTCTCAAATATGATGAAGTCCTAACTCACAAAAAAGTGCACGTAATCTAAGCGAGGCTCGGGGTTGACGCCAAATCTCAAATATGACGAGGTTCTAACCCTCTAAAAATGTGCACAACCCGAGTGAGGCTCGGGATTGATACCAACTCTCAAATAGGACAAGATCCAAACTCTCTAAAAATGCGTGCAACCCGAGAGAGGATCGGGGTTGGTGCCAACTCTCAATTTAGTATGAGGTCCTAACTACCCGAGAGAGGCTCGGAGTTGACGCCAACTCTCAAATAGAACGAGGTCCTAATCCTCTAAATGTGCACACAACCCGAGCCAGGCTCGGGGTTGACGCCAACTCTCAAATAGGATGAAGTCCTAACTCTCTAAATGTGCTCGCAACCCGAGCGAGGATTGGTGTTGACACCAACTCTCATAGAAGACGAGATCCTAACCCTCTAAAAATATGCACAATCCGAGCAAGGCTCGGGATTGACGCCAACTCTCAAATAGGACGAGCTCCTAACTCTCTGAAACGTGCGTGCAACCCGAGCGTGGCTTGGATTGACGCCAACTCTCAAATAGGTTCTAACTCTCTAAAAAGTGCTCACAACCCGAGCGAGGTTTGAGGTTGACGACAACTCTCAAATAGGTCAAGATCCTAACTCTCTAAATAGTGCGCACAACCGGAGAGAGGCTCGGGGTTGACACCATTTCTATGGGATGAGGTCCTAACCCTCTAAATATGCACGCAACTTGAGCAAGGCTCGGTTTGACGCCAACTCTCAAATAGGACGAGGAGCAAATACAAAAATCAATTTTAGTGGATCCAAGTCATAGTATCAAACCTTCAGTTTTTACTAGATTCTTACCCTTTATTGTATATCTATCCAATCTTATATTATAACATATCTCCGTGCAGGTCACCAAAAGTACACTTGTAAGCTTTTACTGTAAAAAAGATGAATCTCCTAAAAAGCTTCTGGCTAAACATACATAACAAGGAATATGTATATGAAGGATTGATCATTCATCTTGCCACAAGTAGAGGTACAAACCCATCTGCAGACAACCCAGATAATAGATCTTCACCCTTGCTCAATGCATAAACAATATCCATCATTTTTGGCCTCTTCAAAGGATCTTTGTTCACACAAGCAATCGCGATAGCCATAACATTCATCACACTCTCCATACAACACGATGAGTCCTTCAACATGGTTTGATCCATCCACTCAGACACGCCCTTCACCTTATCCCCCTCCAACAATCCGTTTACACTCGCCCATAGAGCGACCTCCCCGTCTTCAGTAATAGCCTCCTTTGCCGAGACCAATTCGAGCAGAACCACTCCAAATGAGAACACATCCATCTTCGTGGAGACCACTCCATCAAATAAATACTCTGGAGCCATGTACCCTTGAGTTCCAACAATGTGCATTGTTATTGCATTGCAACCGGATTTTGCAAGCCCGAAATTGGCAATCTTGGCTCTCATGTTAAAGTCCAAAAGGATGTTGCTGCTTTTTATGTCCTTGTGGACAACTTGTGGCCTAGTGTGCTCGTGCATGTATTGAAGGCCGTTCGCAATGTCTGTGGCGATCTTTACCCTCGTTTTCCAGGTGAGGTTGTGCTCGTTGAAGTGTAGCCAGGAGTGGAGAGATCCATTTTCAATGTAATCGTAGACTAGGTAGCAGCTGACGTCTTCTGGGTCTATGCAGAAGCCTTCAAGCTTGACAAGGTTGCCATGATTTACCTGAACAAGAGCGAAACTAGATAGAAGGGTGATTTTTTTTTATTAAGCTAGGTAATTCCTAATAGTGCATCTAGTGTTCGGTTTAATTGTTAGAAGAGGACAAACTGAATTTTAGGGAGAGATGGCAATAGTCATAAAATTAGAGCATTAGAAACTGAATCGAAGCATAGAAACAAAATATTTAAAAAAACTTAGAAGTTTTTGTACCATCTGCAGAATCTTTAGCTCTTCATAAGCATTCCACCCCATCTTCTTGATTGCAAAAACCTTTCCATTAATAAACGCTTTGAAAACAGACCCTTGAATCAAAAACTTGTCATCAAACCCACCAGTCGCAGCCTTTAAATCCTCAATCTCAAACACTTTATACTTATCCAAAGAATCAGACACATCAGCCAGAAAATTCTCATCCAAATCCTTGCAAGACTCTTTCCCTACTACTCCCATTCCCAGATCCCTACTCTTCTCTTTCCGATGCATCTTTTGTTCATCAAACCTCCTCTTGAACAACCACTCTCTATGAACCCAAAACCCTATAATCAAACCCATCAAAACAATACAAATTCCAATTCCAACGCCCAAACCGATCACATCACCTTTATAATCTTCTCTCCTCCCAGATGGCTCTGAGGCAACCCAAAAGGGTTGGTTGAGCTGGGGAAGCTTAGAAACAGGCACAAAAACAGTACTAGAAGGCTGAAATTTGTGCCCATTAACACCAACAATTTGCTCTTTTGTGGTACCAAACCTAGTGACAATCGAACCCAGATCATCAGACGGCTGAACCACATAAGAAATCAGCCATTTCACACCTTTTCCCATCTGGGTCTGATTGGGGCACTTGCAAAAGATGGGGAAAATGACATCTTGGCCAGTGGAAAGATCAGTGGGGACAAGGGTTGGATTCACAGCCCCAACAGATTGATAGGTAGTGAGATTTCCATAGTACTTGGTGGAAACAGACCAGAAAGTATCATCTGACTGAATCCTGTAAGTCAAATTTGAATAGGAGATGGACAAGCTGAGATTCTTAACAAAGTTGCAACCACAAGTGATGGGAACGAGTAAAGATTGAGCAGGCAAAAGAGAGGAAGCGTTGGAAGAGATGTTGCTGGGCTCTGATATCATTAACTGGCTGACAGAGAAGAGATTGCCAACAGCGGCAATGTTCAAAAAGTTGGGCGGCGTTGCCCGGTAAAAGGCGTAGGTTTGGCAAGGGTAGCTGGAGGTGGTGTGGTTGGGTTTGCAGGGGTAGCCATGAGTGCTGGGCTGGGCTTGGGAATGGTGGATTAACAAGTATAGGAGGAAGGTGAAGAGGGAGTTGGATATGTTCATGGATTGTACTCGGAGGTTAAGGATTTGATTTTTGCTTGAATTTGTTTGGATTCTGGCGGGTAGTATAGAGGGAGATTCGCCTATTTATAGAAAACATGTCTCAGATTTATGGTATTATTGTTCATCTCTCACATGGTGTAAAAGCTATTTCATAAAGTTAAATCAAATTTGAATCTGGAGTTACAGTTTTTAATTGTGATTATATGCAATTCAATAGCTAGTTGTCCAACTTGGCAAGTTAAACATTGAAATCACAAGAAGAATGTCATGTGACAAAAGACAGCCAACTTGAATAAAAGAAGATAAATTTCCCAATGTAAACCAGTACTTAATTATGAAGCAAGTCAAAAAGAACAAAGAGTCACAGGAAGCCGAAGACAGCATAGAGACAGAGGCGGGGGCCATTGTGAAAAGTAGTTTGAATGCGTGGAAAGGCTATATATAGCACTCAGATATCAAG
The DNA here is from genome assembly GCA_964016875.1 of Fallopia convolvulus. Classification (NCBI taxonomy): domain Eukaryota; kingdom Viridiplantae; phylum Streptophyta; class Magnoliopsida; order Caryophyllales; family Polygonaceae; genus Fallopia; species Fallopia convolvulus. The sequence continues at coordinate 37,310,051 of OZ024731.1, read as the reverse complement.
TTTCTACATATTTTATGAGAGTGCATCCCCCTCTCCTAGCCTTTGTTAAAGGGATTTCATGTGAATCTCTCAATCAGCAAGGAGTTATTTCTTACATATTATTGCCTTCATACTTTACTGTGCAAACATTAATCACGCAGCTTCAATAAATAAGTGGATGTATGAATCAACTTGGCTAATCAATTCTTTTCTTTTCATGTAAGAAGAACCCAAGGTTAGTTAATATTATAACTTGCATGAAGTCTATATGTATTACAAGGATTATTTGCTTCAGCAGTCAAGGGATTGTATTAACTGAATTCTGAGCCCTGCCAATGAAATGTAGTCTAACCTCCAACAAGTTTTCGCCCACCCGAAAAACCAACTAATCTATTATCTAGATGACTGAGAAATATATAAGATTTAATAAACTGTCACCAGAAAAAGATACAAATTGTAGGACAGAACATCAGTTTGAGTGTTGATTTGGCTTGGTCATGGGCAGCTTGCAGCTCGGGGTAGTTTAGTACTCATCACTTCACCAGTTCAGGTCTATCAGTATCTGGTACTAAAGAGATCAAAGGGATACTTTGGTGGCTGAAAACATAATCCTTACAAAAGAATACTTCTACCTCGATTATATACAAACTAAACCCCTAGTCACTAACAACCACCGATCTATGTTACTGGAATTTGTAAATGTAGCTGGTAAGCATTGTTTTGGTTGTTAAGGATAAATAAAATTACAATCAATCTTGCTCAATTCTCTATAATCTACATTGGTAACATTAGGTCACAACCTCACAGGTTTGAGTGCTCCAACCCTAGTTGTGTAGGAAAATAAAAAAATAAAAAAAATTCACCAATTCACTTGGAAGCCTCATTAATGTAAAATCAAAGTTTTGAAAGTCAAGGGATGGATATTCATACAACTGATACAGCTATACAAGTACCTTTTCTTTCCCTAATGCAACTCAACCAGGATACATGAATTTGAAGAACCAGGAGATGTCATTTATTCAGCAAATCATAAATTTCTGATTTATCAGCTGTTCAGCGCCTTTGAGAATGCATCTCGTATAGATACAGTCACATTCATCTATATATACATATATATATCCACTTACATATGGATAGCACATGGAAAGGAAGGCAAAGGAAACACTTGATTGATACCTGCCAGATTTCACCATTGATGCTTGCTGTGAGGTTTTGTTCAAGATCAGGCCATAAAAGCGTCTTTGATTATCTTTTTGTGATATCATCCTTTTTCACAGTAAAATCCCAGAGATCCCCATATTTCTCATTGAAATCCCAGATATCCATGGTGTTGTAGTCGGAAATCAACTTGTCCCGAGCACCCCTCTCCATGTTGTATATTTGTGGCTCAAAGTTGTGAGGTTGGTCAGGTTTATCCATCTCAATGATGCAAAATATTATCGTAAACAAACCTGCTCCAATGAACAAGTACTCTCCCTGCAAAAGTGCAAAAGCAGTTTATAGTATGAGATAGCACATTCATCTGCACAGAATTTTCCGGCGGGCTATGAATTGTACCGGAGCATGGAAATACATCCCTGCAGCAACAGCTGGAAGAAAAAGCCAAGAGATTAACCCTGCCAAAGAAAGGAATCTAGTGTTACCTGCTTCCTCTTTATAAAGCACAAACTCAGTAAACCAAAAGATGATTGGATCAACTTAGCATAGACATGAATATTAAACCTTGAAATCCAGTGGGAGGCTCCATGGAATTGTATTCTTCTGCCAGTGTTTCGAGAAGAGTTCCTAATGCAAACATCCAGAAACAGGTAAAATAATTGGATTTCGGAACAATGGCGACATAATGTTAAAAAGATTCATCAAAGCAAGCACAGTTCAATTTCATCACAGAAGAAAACAAGAAAAAAAAGACTACAGGGTAAACAGATTCCCTCTCAATCACATGACAAATCAGATGTACTCAATTGATTGGAAACGGTCATCTACCTTTAGCTTGACCTTCATAATATGTGTGATGTCCGTCATATTTTCCATACTCGAAATCTTCCTTTAAAACATCAAAAAGAGATTATCATCTAATTAATACTGGTTCTTCTCCAATCTGATCAGCAATGCAATAGATAAAGGGTAATTAGACGTAGAAACTAGGTATTGCCTACATCAATGGGGAATTTGAAGCCCTAATTTCATCTAAAGTAACAGGAACGCACAGTCCGAAGAAGAGAGAGAAGGAACATACGTCGCTGATGCTATTGGTGGCCCAGCGATCGGTAGGATCTTCATTGAGATCAGGTTCGATCTCGGCGAACCCAGCGCCGTTCAACCGAGTCGGAGATCTGATTCGAACTCGCGCACCGCCAACATTTCCGGCGAATTTCAGCGAAGACTTGCAAGTGAGTCTGGGAATAGCAGAATTGGAGCAACGGAGAGCTGTAATGGACAGCGTGGTCGAAGAAGCAGCCATTGCTATCCAAACTCACCTAGCTCTGCGGTTTTGATTCGTCGAGTGAATAAGCGTGTTGCGTGTGCACCGAAAACGCATTACCTTTTTTTTTTTCCGTTTTCTTGAGAGCCGTTAAACTGGAACCTTATCCACCCGCTCCCCGCCAAAATTCCCGAACCTCGTTATCATTGAGCGAATATTGCATTTGCTGCTTAGAGTTGGATCAAATATGATTTATTCATGGCATTGTCATACCACATAAAGTAAAATTATGTTAGGGCATTCCCATTGGAGGTCTATGGGTAGACCTGGGTTCGGTTCCGGATGAACTGGCAAGAAACCGACGGGATATCAATTTGTAACATCCCGTCTTTACACAGGGCGCTTCGGTAGTAGACCTCATCGGATACTACTTAAGTCTTAGGCTAGTCTAACATACAATAGATTTACTTAGATCTTGCAACTTGGGCAGGTCGAGAAAACAAATAAAGCATCCAACTTATTTTAAAACCGGAGGTATAAAACATGCAAATATGCCGAGGTTCATAAAAATAACAATTAACCACCTCGCACCTTCAAACCATTCTAAAAGCATTTCTAATAAAACTAGCAATAATTAATTCAACAAATTATAATATTAATAACATAATCAACCAAATCCCAACATCCTAGACCTAATGACATGGGCATCAACATCCGCTCCACCACTTTGCAAATGAACCATCATTGTTCCTAAAATGTACCTAAAACTATAAAAAAATATTCCCCGAAGGGTCAACTACAATTCTAATTCAAGCTAGAAAGCGTGAGACGCATATAGAACATTTAAAAAAATAACAGATAACGAATTCTAGAAAACCAAAAAACGCGTTCACATATAAATCAACCATTGCCAATGCTACATTTAATGAAAATAAGTCACACGCATACAGACACACATTCTCAAACAGACAAAGTTCACCACGTGACCTCCACCATCACCATCATAGCCCATATTCAATCACAATCAACGCCCATATTCGACCACAATCAACGCCCATATTCGCAATCACCTCCATTCACAATCACCATCACCATCATCGCCCGTTCAAACACAAGCACAATTACAAACACAATCATCATAACAATTACAATCCCAATTCTCATAAGCACACTCATAGTGAAAATCAGATTAAAAAATTCTCATAAGCACAAAATAAAAGATCTTTAGTTTAAATAATAAATAAAAGGACTAATTTCCAAAACCAATTCTATACACATGATCTTTAGTTTAAATAATAAAAAAAAAGTACTAATTTCCAAAACCAATTCTATACACATGACACTCAGTCTAACAAGAATTGAATTGCACCGAACAAGTTACAGAACGACCTCCCTAAAATATAGAGTCTCCGCTAGCTACGAAAGTTAGGAAATCATAATAACGAGTGCATAATTAATTGATTTTGAATTTAACTTTTAACGATTTCTATAATAATCGAACCCTTACCGACGATACCAGCCCAAACCACTAACTGACCCTTCCCTAACAAAACAATAACTCACTAGAGCATGATTAACCGAACTACCCTCACCAAAGCCCGATTTCTGCATAACAACTTCAGACCCGAACCTTACGTAAGATCCGACATGAATAACCAACTTAACTCAAATTTTAATATACCTAAAGCCTATATACTAATTGATTAGCTTAAAAAACGAATAAGTGAATTTACTCATAAATTAGCAATCACCCATAACGTACTTTTGAGTTCTAACAAATTTACCTATGTGCATGTATATTAACCCACGTAAAATATCTATATGGAGTATCTAATCAGTTGATTTATTTTATACGTGTTGGAAGATTACGACTCCGATTCCGGTTCCTCCACCCCCGGAACCGGAGAACCGGTGGTTAAAGAACCGGTGGTCCCGAAACCGGGTGGAACCGTAGGTTCCACTAATAAAAAAACAAAAAAACTTTATTTTTAATATTCCTGTTCCGGAACCGGCTGGAACCGGAACCGGCTGGAACCGGAACCGGCTGGAACCGGAACCGGACCGGAACCGGGGAACCGGCCCATGTCCGGTTTCGATCCGGTTCCATGGTTTCGGAACCGGACCAATGTCTGTCTATGGGTAGCTGCCAAATAAAATAATAAATTATAAAGTGAATGATTTTTTTGACTTTTTTGGGAGAGAGTCCATGAGAATTCCTCAAAATAGGAAGTGTGAGAACAATTTCTCACATAAAATAATTATTATATTCCATCTTTCCAAAGCAATCCATACTCAAAACGAAACATTTGGTACATTAAAATCATTTTTTCGACCAATCTCAACAAAATCTTAACTTGATGTAATTTCGTTCTACTTTTAACAAATTTCACCAAATTCAGTACTAGTGTTTAGAACATCGATTTGTTTTCAACTAAAACCTAACTTCGATTTTTTGCAATTTGAACTAAAATTTGACCAAACAAGTTCGGGAAGGAGAATAACAACGATTTTACTATATATAGATACTAAAAACATCAATTGCACTTACCAATTTGTTGAATTTTGTCGCGGTTTGTCTGACCTTTCGTCGGTGTTCTTCTTTGCTCCTAAACCATCACCGAGAATGAAGGCAAAAAAGAAAAATCTGATTTCGGAGAGAGAATAGGCGTTAAAGAAAAGAATTTTGATATTATCGAAATTTTAGTATATTTCGACCGAAAAAGAAATCGTAATTATTCTCTTCCTTATTGAAAGGATCCCGTGAAACACCCCATGAAAACGTTTTACACCTTTTTTAAATCCTCACCATTCATTTATTCCAATATGACGGATGTCCTTTAACCACATGCTTTACTCTAAAGTAGGCTTTCACTAGAGCGTCATTATATATATATATATATGTATGTATGCAACACCCCTTACTTACCTTGGAGGTATTACCGCCAATAACCCCGATTAGGACTAAACCAGAGTTACCCAAGACTTTAACCTGACAGAACTTACTAGAACAAGGTAAATGAAACCATTTAAAACCTAACAAAATTAAGTAAAACTTTACAGCGGAAAAGAGAATAAAAGGTCTTATACAAGCCTTAACTTAAAAAAATTAGTAAATAAATAGAACAACCTTTCTATTTAAATAAAATCTTCATCAAGTCTTCCTTAAGTTCTTATTTCTGAAACTCAGCTTCGCTTTGAAGTAGTTCAACCATGTTCTTCACTCAAGTATAACCATTGGAAACCTTTCTTCAACTTTTGGAGCTTCAAACTTCTGAATCCGCCTCTTGAATCAACTTCCAAGAAGAACCTGATGTGTCGTAAACCAACGGTGGACACCAACCAACCATATAAAAGAAAAGAAGATGGACGGGTTAGTCTAATGAAAGACCAAGCAAGCGGATAAACTAACTTGGTTCTTATGGTTGTAACTAAACATATTGGCATCCCTAATCCGATTAGACTCCGATTATGATCCAACAATTAGTAGTCTTATAGAGAATAAGAAGGAGACTCGCATATTCAAGAGATAGGACACCACAACTTGTGGTTCCTTTACGAAACATGAACAATTGTTGGGAACCCATATTAATCACATAACATTTGAAAAGCCTCCATCGACTAATCAGATTGACTTAATCAAAGCTTGATTAAGAATCATTCATAACAGGGAGCAAGAATGGTTATCGAACGGACTAACCATCTTGGTACATTAATGTGCCTAACACACTTATCTATCATTACTCTCAATCTGTGCACTCGCACCATTTAATAGTTCTTACGTAGTTCGGCCAACAACCGAGATCAGAGGGTCTATTTCATCCATGACCATTTACATATATCCTCGGCCAACAACCGAGATTCGGCCAACAACCGAGATTAGAGGGCCTATTTCATCCATGATCATTTATACATGCTCGGCCAACAACCGAGATTCGGCCAACAACCGAGTGTCAATTGCACTTAGCTAGAGTGCACCATTGTCCTCCTTCAACGTGAAGCGTGACATGAGTCATGACTCCAATATTGGGATACGCTAGCAAGCTACGCCCCCCAATACAGATTTTGTTATAAAGAGGTCATTGGAGACTCGGCTCCTACCCCTAGACTACCTATTTTGCAACAGTGTTTCAGCACAGGACCACTAAAGAGATGTCTTGGAGTCTAAACTCTCATCTCTACCATCTTATTTCACAACAATGTCTCAGCATGAGACATTTAATCATACAACGGTCCAAAGTTCAGTTCTAATGTAAAAACTGAAATAACGACATGTCGTTATTTCTAACAAAATTACAACCTATTAAACTTTATTCAACATACAAATTATTCCCAACATGAGGATCAAAAGGAATTCAATTCCTCGTTAATAACCATAACGCAAGAGAGAATCGTCCACTTGCCTTAGAAGGTGTGCTCAACATCCTTAGCAATTCAACAGTAATCTTTATAACAAAATTAATTAGCAAAGCGGAACTGAAAGCGGAACTATAACGTCAAGATTTGAACCTGTGAGACCGTATCAACGTCAAGATTATAAAAACTATAACTTTAATTAGCAAAGCGGAACTGAAAGGTCCTTACGGAGGCTCCGCAACCACCTCGCTAATTAATTTCGATCGTACATACCTTCACTTGAACCCTTGGCTCGTTTGGCTCGATAATGGCTCGACCCAAGAGCTCGAGGGTGTCTGGTCCATGTGGAGTGAACTCCGGCGACGACGCACGGCGAGGCCAAGGTACGCCGGCGGTAAGGATTCGAATTCTTTCTTCCCGAGTCCGACTCCGTCCTGGTTTCTCTCCCTGGTTCGGTCCCCTTTTTCAGCAGCAACCAGCCCAAAAATGAATCACAAAGAGGAAGAAGATGAGGTGAGGGAGAAGGTAAAGAGGCTGGGGAAGAAGAAGATAGCCGGCGGTGAAGGTTTCGGCTCTCCAAATCTGTCGTCGTCCAATCCCTTTCTCGAGCTTTCTTTTGGTTTCAATCCAGCCGCATACAAATCTCTCAACAATTTGGCTTTTCCTTCCCCATTAGAGAATAAGAAGGTCGGCAATAAAGGGATTTCCCGTCTCAGAACGGGACTCGCGTCAAAGCGGTAAAATTATGTACCTCGGGTGGAAAAACTTACTAAATACAAAACGTCCCGTAAATTATGTAGACCAATAAAACCAATTTTCCATGATTTTATCACGCTACCTTTAATTTTTAAGGCTTCCGTTTCGTATTTTCAAACCTTTACAGTACATAATTAAAAAGACGGCTTATCCAATAAACCTTCTTTTTCCACTGAAAAATCCTAGAATTCACACCGATCCATAAAATCATTTCTTTTGTGATTTTAGGATGCCACCAAGAATTTTCTAGGATTTAATCTCCAACAAAAATATTGGATAAAGCGTTAAAACGAACAAAAATGTTAAAAGGATATCCGAGAAAAATTCAAAAATATCCTTAAAAACCACAATTATTACAATATATAGGGGAGGGCTCCAGTGAAACAAGTATTATAGAGAAACGAGAGCCACTATTAGAACCGTAGGATTAGGCAATAGTAAGGGTTCTGATCGTGGGGGCATAATAACAAACATGGACGTTTTTTAGAAAGCATAATCCTGAATTAATTTAATTAGGAAAGAAAATAAAAAAAATCACCCATATGCGAGATTTAAGGGCTGCAAATATGGAAAAAAATCTGCTTTTAATATTCAGCATATCTACACTCCATTGATGCACGTTCTTGAAGCTTGTTCAACTCGACCTTCAACAAAGGCGATTAATCAACTCGTATTCAAAAATGTAACCAGTCGAAGAGACAAAAATTCGATAATGCGACACTCAATCTATCTAAGATTGTCATCGAATTTAGTTGATGAAATTCTGAATACGAAATGGGATTAAGGAATTTAATTTATATTTGAACATATATGATGAATCATTGAAAGTAATCATTGTGTGATAATTTTTTAATTGGACATGATGAATTTTACATTGAATATGTGCATGTATATTTTGAACATCATTATATTTGATTCGAATATAGGTGTTGAAAAAATGGATATGCAATGTGATTAAGGATTATATTTTGTTATCTGAACATATGTGAAGAAATATTGAACATAATATTGAATATGTACATCCATTTTACAAACAAGAATATTTAATTCAACTTTTTTGTAATATACATTGAAATTATAGATGAATATGTGTGTGTATTATTTGAACATTAATACATTAGTTTTCGAATATACGTGTTGACATAATGTATACAAAATATGATTAAGGTTCAGGATTTTTATCTGAACATATGTGGCGAATAGTTGAACATAATAATTTGTCTAATTGAATATGTATACCCATTTTCCGAATTTGATCATTTGCCAAGCATATTCGAGTACATTTACTAGTATGTTCAGAATTTAAACATGAGATTTCAGTCAATTTACCACATCGGTATACCAACATCATATTCGATGATTTGTCACGCATATTCGTGTAAGTATATTAGCATATTCAAAATTTAAACCTGCAACAACATCATTATGTCATGCATATTCGAGTACATATACAAATATGTTCAAATTTTAAACTCGCATATTTAGCCAGATTTACCAAATCATTATAACAACATTGTATTCGATTATTTCTCCTGCTTAATCGAAAAAGGCCATAGTAATATTTCCAACATTTAATATGTCAATTCCTTGTTCTTTTTGTTGATGATAGTAGTAGGCCAACTTCAACGTGATTCGATAGTTCAGTACACATAGTCGTCTTCTCAAATTCAACAATATGACTAACTAAATTTATCCGGCGTCTCCAACAAGGTTGTCTTACCCTGGCAACACCTGCGATGATTTTTGGGCATATCTTGTAGAGACGGTTTCTTAGATCTGAACGGAATCGACCAAGTATATCCCATAGGCAGCATATCCGGCGGAATCTAACCCGAAATGATTTTTGGTTTGAGAAGAATGATAAATTGAAGGTGCAAAAAATCAAAATCGAAAGTAGTACCGGATTCTATAATCGAAACATACAGATTGTCCTTCAAGATAATTTTGGATGAAAGGTCGATTGAACTTTGAAATTGAGAAGACGACTGAGATGCATTTCGTGAGCAGCATGAGAGATTTCATGATAAGATAGAGAGGTTTTTTTTGGTAAATGAAGGGATTTACAATTGGAGAGATAAAGATAATGCCTTTTTTAAGATAAGGAGAAAGAAATCGGTTCTAATCCCCTATTATTGCCAAAAATTAACTTCTATGCATCTTTTTTTTTAAATCTCAACCGTTAAAAAATGTAGATCTAATGGCTCTTATTATGACACTAGTTTCTCAATAACTAGTGGTTTCTCTAGATACTAAACCTTTATATATATTAGTATGAAAGGTTCATGTTTTAGTAGACAATATTTAGGATCATGAGGTTCATGTATAAGTCTCATATGTTCATATATTAGTATTGCAGGTTCATGTTTTATGGTCATATGTTCATACTCGATCAAAACTTTTTTTGCCGAATTGCTAAAATGAGTCCACAATTTTCATGATAAAAACAATCCTCATTTGATCCACTACCTTATAATTCTACCCATAGAGTTTTTTAAGAGTAAATTACACGAAAAAGAAGTGGAAATGCCAAGGACGTGTTGGGTACAAGAGTACATGCGAGGTTGAGCCTACCACATAAGCCTTTGTGTTCCATCCTAAAACTAATTGACAATAGGGGGAATAACCCATGGATATATATACTAGGCTTATTTCTCTTTGAATTTTCAATGTGATTTATTCTCAACAGTAAAATATCTTTCCAAGATGATGGATAAAACTGATGATGACGATTGACACATATAACTTTTTTTATGCAACATAGCCCCGAGTGGACCACGTATAGCCCGAGGCGTCCTAGACCTTGGTGTCCTCCTTGGATTAGGATTTAGCCTTATTTTATTATATCTGTTTCCTATTTTAGTATATTTCTATATTTAGACATTGTTATGTTGGTTCTTACTACTTCTAGTATATTCTATTTTTGGTTTTTATGCTTTAGACATTGTGTCTTGCTTGCATGTAAACCATAATCCATTTAGCCTTGTTTATTTTAGTGTTTTGGAGCCTCTCTATATAAGGCTTGCTTCCACTTCCTTGTTAGTTACGTCTTGAATAAATTTGTTTGCCTACTTGTGATTGAGTCTCTCTTCAACTATGCCTAGGCGTCAACACCTTCTAAACCCTAACCTCCCTCTCCCTCGTTATTCTCGGCCATCAAGGCTAAACCTCATCGACTTAAATCCTTAAAGCCAGCCTCGTGCCGATCTAGATCCACTAGACCTAGTTCTTCTAGCACACCCCACTTGCCAACTCTAGATCCACTTGATCGCGAGTCTTCTAGCAACCCCAAAGCACTGGTCTTCTATGGTTCTATATCCATCGCTTTTGCCAATTCCCACGAAGATCGAAAATGAAGACCCCTATGCAAGACGAGATCCGGAGTAAGACGTGATTCAACCTTAAATCTGAGGCGAGATTGCATCAATTGGTATCAAAGCTCAAATGTCTTGTTAGACATTCATATTGATTTCTCATGCAAATCCATACTTGTACTTCCATGTTCTCGCAAGACATCACAAAAAAAAATTCAAACCAAGTTTTTTTGCCTTGTCGAACCATAGTTGGATTGAACAAGCCTCGATCCAACCTCGCCCTTGTCAGGAAAAAATTTCTTACCCTAATACAAATATTGGTGGTGTGAATAGATCTAGTTTCTTGCATGAATCTTGTAATTTCATTCCATACATGCTTATGATTTGGTTAGTGCAATTTTCTCCTTGATTGATTTGTGCATTCATGATAGGAATGTTTCCTTTCAAACACGTACATTCATATTAGGCCGATATCTCCTAACATCGGATTTGCTTGATTTTCGCCAATCTGCCCTAGTTTCCTTGATTCGATTTTGCATGATTAGAATGGAATTGATATCCATATGTTCTTGTTACCATCCTTGAAAGATGTAGTTTGTTTGGAAATCTCCTTATTAGGCTCCTACCACATCTTGCTTTTATAATTTTTTTTATTTGGATAGCATCTTATCTTAGCATATTAAACGTGTCGATCATATCTTTCCTTTGTTAGCCTTGTTAAGATTTCGTCATATCTGATATCTCTTGTTACGTTCCATATCATATTGTTAAGCAAATTTGATTTGATCTCCTTCTTAGGTTAGATTTTTTCCAAGTTTAAAGAACAAACTAAATTTGGGTTTCTTTGGGTGGTGGTTTTCCTTGTGTAGAAGACATCATTTTAGGATGTTAATTTTTTGTCAAAAAATGAGCTTGATCTTCTTCTCTTCCTTTTTGCTCGAATTATTTGCATGCAATACTTGGCTAGATAGCTTGTTTAAGTAAGTTTTCTAGTTCTAACACCATCATATCATTTTTAGCCTTAGCCGCCCTCTTGGCAAGCCTATAATAGCCCTATCTTGTTGCATGTTTTGTTGATTCGAGTGCATTGATAGTGGTATCTTTGTTATTGCTTGTTGCTTGTTACTTTCTTGACTTCTTGACGTTGTGCATATTATTCGTATCTCCATTCAAGAGAAGTATGGGATGACGAAGGAGATTGGAGTTTCAAAGCCAAACACCCAAGTCGATGGGACCCAAATTGGATCCTACCTCCTCTCCCACGTTGTTGGCATTCTCCACCACACTATCCAGTTAGCCAAAGGCTGAGCCACTATGAGTCACACCGCATGTTCTATGATTGTGACTTTGTGTGTTCCGAGTACCCACACCCGCCCCCGGGAAAGGTACCAAGAGCACTAATACAACGGCTACTCTCAGCGTGACTACTATGGCACCGAGTCGTCGCCATCTCCGCGCCCTTGCACCACCACTAGGAGAGGTCGGGCTTCCCCTCTTATGCAATCATGTTTCATGATCCTTTTTCCATGGAGGAGGCTGCCAATGAAGCCTACACACTCGCACCGCCACAACCGAAGCCACTATGCGTCGTGCATCCCTTTTGCAGCGTTGCACATGCCACTATCCCCAGATCAAGAATAGTTTTCATCCTGCATTAACATACCCTAAAAGGTGAAGATTTGGAACCTGAGTGCTTGGCTAAGTCCTCCATTTCCAAGCGAAAGGCTTCATCGTTGACATGCATCAAGGCGCCGAGCGACACCGCTGACACTCCCTGGGCTACTGTTGGCCAATCTTGCTCATATTTTGTGGAGCCTCATGATACTTTATTTGAGGATCCTTTGAAAAATTTCATCTAGTTTCAAGACTGTTTTCCCTTCGTAGGCAACCACCAGGCCATCGTCGTGCATTCCGAGCCAAAATTTTTGGGCCCTCCGGATTCTTTACATCAGGATGTTTCAATAAATTTCATCCAGTTTGGGGACCTTTTTCATATCGATTTGCCTACAACCACATTTGCGCAACATTGCATCACCACCATGCACCATGAAATTTCAACTTAGTTATAGTTAGTTTTCCTATTGAACTCCTATGGGCCTTTTTCAAGTGTTGTTGCACTAATTTTTCAAACACCTTTGGGCGCTTGATCAAGGACGACTCAAGGAAAAGCAGACTCATCTCCCTAATCCTACTACGCTTGTGATGGGGACGCCTCAAATCTAAGGGGGAGAATGATACAACCTAGCCGCGAGCCAATCCCGTAAAGCCCGAGGCACCTTAGACCTTGGCGTGTCCCTTGGATTAGGACTTATTCTCAATTTATTATGTATTTTCCTATTTTAGCATATTCTATTTTTAGACATTGCTATGGTGGTTGTTGTTACTTTTAGTATACTCTATTTTTGGGCTTTGAACGTTGCTCATTGCTTGTATACAAACCCTAGTCCATTTAGCCTTGTTTGTTTTAGGGTTTTAGAGCCGCCTCTATATAAGGCTTGCCTTCATTTCCTTGTTAGTTACGTATTAAATATATTTGTTTGCCTACTTATGATTGAGTCTCTCTCCAACTAGGCGCAGGCGTCAACACCTTCTAGACCCTAACCTCCCTCACCCTCGTTCTTCTCAGCCATCAAGGCTAAACCTCACCGGCTTGAATCCTTCGAGCCAGCCTCATGCCGATCTAGATCCACTCGACCTAGGTGTTCTTGCACGCCCCACTTGCTGACTCTAGGTCCACTTGATCGCAAGTCTTCTTGACAATACGAAAAAACCATTGTTCAACTCTTTGACAACATGAAAAGCCCTAACTGATATCAGAGATTGTCAGGGGATGTCCATTAGAGATCAGAAATTATTGTAGAATTATGACATCCCCTCTCTCCCACTTCACACCTTGAAGTTACTTAAAATACTATGAAAAGTGAAAAAAGCCTTTGTTCTTTTATCCAACGGAGATCGGGATTGAAGACCCTTGCGCAAGACGAGATCCGCAGTAAGACAAGGTTCAACCTCAAATTCGGGGCGAGATTGCATCACTTTCTCCCCATAGGGTGTATTAGGAATTTGAATTACACAGTTAAAATATAATCCGTAATCCTAGCTAGCTAGTTTAGCAACTGCATTGATTTATTTCATACATCTGATCACTCCTATACCTCCAAGATCTTTAGGTTTGATGACTATTTGCCTCTTCCCTTAGTAACCCAAATAAACGTTCTCGGATAGGTTTAGGTACAATAAAGATCGACTTCACCCAAGTAATTCTTCCTACATTATAATTCAATGATTTACGTAAATTTGATGATACATAAAAGTTTGCATGCAAACACATGAAACCCAACTACATAGTTTGTAATTCAAAAATCGTAAATTAAATACGCACGTACACATTTGTATGTTTAATTGTATAAATTTATGAGCATAAATCTTACCTTATATATATACAGGAAATCAAAAGTGCCTATATGTATAATTGTATTTCAATATATATCCACAAAACAACAATTAATTAGGATAGGTACCGATGTAGAACCTCCTCTATTCCACCACAAATCACTCCACCACCAACACTATCGTCACCACCACAATAAACACAAAGACAACCCTCGACCACCACCACTTCCACCACCGACAGCTCCGCCACCACCTCCAAAACCTCCACCATCACCAATGACCTCCCTCTCTTCAACCATATCTTGCCGCATTTCCCACTCTTGACCTCATACCTCAACTTCCCAGCCACCTCCATCACCCTCTCCACCACCGCCCCAACAACCTCCTTTACCACGAACCATTTCCTTTCCCTCCCAACCACATCATCATCAACCAACCCTGACAAATCCAACCCGATCAGGTCAAACGCGTTCGCAACCGAGCTGCCCCTCTCAAATCTCTTCTCATTCAAGTCGACCAATTCCTCTAAGGAAAAATTCGTAGCTCCAAATTGACTCTTCTTGAACCACGAATCCCTTACAATCTCCTCAATGCTCAATCGGGTATTCGGATTCGGATCCAATAACCGATAGATCAAAGCCTTGACGGATTCGGCAAAGTGAGTCGGGAACTCGAATCCACGGCCCATCATCTTTTTATACATCACGGTTATGACGTCATTGGGATCGAACGGCAAAGCTCCGGCGAGCATCATGTAGAGGATGACTCCGCACGACCAGGCGTCGGCCTTGGGGCCGGAGTAGCGGCGGCGGCCCATCACCTCCGGAGCCATGAACACCGGCGTCCCACATGCGGACCGGAGGAGGAGTCCGATGCCGGCGGATGACCCTTCTCCGGCGACGGCGGAGAGTCCGAAGTCGGAGAGTTTGAGGTTTCCTTGGAGGTCGAGGAGGAGGTTGTGGGGCTTGAGGTCGCGGTGAGAGACCCCGTGGTGGTGGCAGAAGTGGAGGGCGGAGACCAGCTGGTGGAAGATTCCGAGGGTGGCACGCAGCTTGAGGCGGTGGCCAGGAAGGCGGCCTAGGACAGCGTGGAGGTCGCCGCCGTCGGCGAGATCCATGACGAGGTAGATTTTGGTCTTGGTGGCGAGGAGTTCGTGGATTCCGAGGATGTTGGGGTGGTTCTTGAGGCGGCGCATGACCGTTACTTCCCGGAGAATGAGGGGAGCCAACGCCACATTGGTGTTCATTTTGTCGGTGACTTTGATTGCGACGTCGGCGCCTGTGATTAGGGAGTGGGCGTGGTAGACTTTGGCAAAGGCTCCCTGGCCGAGGAGGCGGCCCAGCTTATACTTGCCAAGGATTGTGCTGGTTGTTTCCACGGCACCACCGCCGCCGGTGATGGTGGCGGGACCCATGTTATATGGGCGCTTAAACGGAGGATAGAAGATCGAATTTTGTTATAATTTCAATTTGATATATAAGTGAGGTACTTCAAGAATGTGTCGTACGTACATCGCAATCATAGATAGTTGTCAAATATCTAGGACTTGTTCGTTATTGTTTGCATTTGAATGTAAAGTTTGTATACACACCAAACAAAATTAAAATAAATTTGAGGCTGGATTTCGTCAATGGTACTGTGAGAATTGACAATTTCTATATATGATAAGTTGTAAATCGTATTGCATAGGTGGCTTTTGTTTTGAAAACTTGAAGATAGAATGTTTATACCGTTTCACATATCTAAATGTTTTAATTGTGGAGTCAAAATAGTTCACGGAACTCGAGAATGGCTAAGAGAGAGAGAGAGAGTTGTGTGACGAAATTGAACCCAAAATGAAGATTTGACAGAGACTTTCTTGTTGTTGTGTGAGAAAGTTCTAATATCAAAAGGGGTGACTACAACAGGAAAGGGAAGAAACACAACCCTAGCTAATCTTGATAAGTGAACCGGCTAAAATAAAGAGAAATAAGGGGAACTGGTTCGAGGTTGGAGCTGAACCAGACAAGGCAATATCTCTATACACTTCCATCAAGCTCGACTGAGAAGAAGCACACTGATACGTGATTGCCCCGGAATCCTCCGTTGAAACCTCGTATATGACCCACACAAGTCCCGATCTTGCCAGCAAATCGATTCAATCCTACAAAAGCTTTCAATTCAGATTCCTTGTGATGCAAGTAATGACAAATTCGAAAATTGAAGAGACACAAATCTGGTTCGAACAAATAAAGTTGAATCAAAGGAATAGTTCAATTGGATTGGCTCTAACGCTAAATCCAATTGATGAACTAGATTGATCTTTAATAATCAAAACTAGAACTAATCAATTGATCAATTTGAATGAACGAACTGATTTGGATCAATAAGAACAAAGAGAGAATTTGGATGATGTTGAATGATGATGATCTCGAGATTGCAAGTATAACACACACACAATTGTATTTTTTTGAGCCCAAGGACTAGATAAACCTTTCTTAGGGTTTATCTAATCTCAAGCTGATTTTTATTGAATGAAAATGCAAAGTATAAATAGAGAATACAAAAGCTAATACTTGGGGAGCAAGGGAGAGGAGTGGCCGGCCCTAGAAGGGGAGATTAGGTCTCCTTTGCTTGCTTCCCAAGATATAATAATATCTAAATAAATCTAACTAGATTCCCTTAAATAAAATAAATCATGGCTGATTTATTTATTTAAGGAAATAATCCTAACAAACTCAAAATATCTCTAACAAACTAAAAAATATCTCTAACAACCAGAGAGAGAAGATCAACCAACTAACATAAGCCTATTGGCTGATTTCTCTACATTATTAAAATAAATAGAAATTGTTCATAATAAAATAAATAAGATATTTTCTTCAATTTAGAATGGTCAAGTCAAATGGTTGACTTTGACCCATATACCAATTCATCTCACCCGGTCACTTACTAAATTCAGCCCTAAAGTGAGACACATTAATACATGTTTCTAAATAAAGAAATGATGATTTTCGACCCTCATATAATTAATCCATGGAATCCGGGCTCAATTGATGTCGAATGCACGAGATCCACTTCGCCTTGTTAGGCTCTTCAATAACCGCTGCTAATCGAACCAAGATCGCTGTTGTGCCTTGAGCAATCTTCTTAGCTCGACTTCTTGTGATAGGTCCGTCAGAAGGCACTCGAATCAACTCATCGACGTCGGTTGGAGACATGGCAGGCTTCACTGCATCATTCTCCTCCACTTGAGTTCGAATCGTCTCTGATTCGACGTCGAAATCAAAATCTGGCACATAAAGAGATAGATCAGCCACATTAAACGTCAGATGGACATTATACTCACCAGGCAAATCGACATGGTAAGCATTAGGGCCGATCCGCTTAAGAATTCTGAATGGTCCATCTCCTCGCTGATCTAACTTGTTTTTCCTTTGATTTGGGAACCTCTCCTTCCTAAAATGCACCCAAACGAGATCTCCTTCTTCAAAGATAACCTGTTTCCGACCCTTATCAGCATGGGCCTTATACTTCAAGGATTTTCGTTCCAAATGCATCTTAGTCCTCTCATGCAGCTTCTTCACAAACTCAACCCTCTTGTTAGCTTCAAAGCTCTCTTTTCCCTTGTATGGCTGAGGCGTCATGTCCACCGGTGTCCTCGGATTCAGCCCATAAACAACCTCAAAAGGGGTCATTTTTGTGGCTGAATGGATTGACCTGTTATAAGCAAACTCCACAAAAGGCAAAACATCTTCCCAACGTTTGAGGTTAGCTTTAAGCATAGTTCTAAGTAAAACCCCTAACGTTCTATTAGTAACTTCAGTTTGCCCATCAGTTTGTGGGTGACATGAGGTAGAAAACAACAATTTAGTTCCCAATTTAGACTATAGACTCTTCCAAAAATAACTCAAAAATTTAGCATCACGATCTGAAACAATAGAACAAGGAATGCCATGCAATCTAACAATTTCCCTAAAGAACAAATCAGCAATATGCACAGCATCATCAGTCGTGTGACATGGAATAAAGTGAGCCATTTTGGAAAATCTATCTACCACTACAAAGATAGAATCTCTACCCTTCCTAGTTCTAGGCAAACCTACAATGAAATCCATAGAAATGTCTTCCCAAGGTGAACTAGGAATAGGTAAAGGCTGGTACAAACCATGGGGGTGAAGTCTAGACTTAGCTTTAGCACAAACAACACAACTCTTGACAAATCTCAGCACATAATTACTCATTTTAGGCCAATAGTAGTGTTCTTTTAAACCTTCTAAAGTCTTTTCTAAACCCCTATGTCCTCTTGATTCATGAACCTCTTTAGTTAGAAGCCTACGTATACTAGATGAAGGAATGCACAATTTACCAGCTTTAAACAAGTATCCATCATCAATAAAGTAGGTATCTATTTCACCCCTAGACATGCAATTCTTATAGATTTCAGCAAAGTGAGGATCACTAGCATATAATTCCCTAATCATTGCAAATCCAAGGATCTTAACATCACATTGGTTCAAGAGCACATACCTCCGAGAAACGGCGTCAGCTACCACATTCTCCTTGCCTTTCTTATGTTTTACAACATAAGGAAAGGTCTCCATAAATTCAACCCATCTTGCATGTCGCCTGCTGAGTCTGGATTGGCCTTTCAAGTACTTCAAGGCCTCATGATCAGAATGGATTACAAACTCTTTAGGCCACAAATAATGAAACCAAGTTTTCAAAACCCTAATTAAAGCATACAACTCTTTATCATAAGTAGGGTAATTCAACTCAGCCCCACTAAGCTTTTCACTAAAGTAAGCAATGGGTTTCTTGTCTTGCAAGAGCACGCCTCCTATGCCATGTCCAGAAGCGTCCACCTCTATCTCGAATGCCTTGGAGAAGTCAGGGAGTTGAAGCACTGGGGCGTGGCATAATCTGTCCTTCAAAGTGTTGAAGGCGTTCTCTTGTTGCTCCCTCCATTTAAAGGTTGTATCCTTCTTTGTAAGCTCGTGGAGGGGGGCTGCAATTGTGCTAAAATCACGCACAAATCTCCTGTAGAAGCCAGCCAAGCCGAGAAATGATCTGACCATTGTTGGTGTAGTCGGTTGGGGCCATTCTTTGATTGCCTTGATCTTGTCTTCATCTACCTTCAATCCACCTTTAGACACAACAAAACCAAGAAAAATGGTAGACTCCGAGCAAAAAGAACACTTTTTCAAGTTAACATAAAGCTTTTCTAACCTTAAAGTGTCCAAAACAGCTCTAAGATGATCTACATGTTCATGCATGGTTTTGCTATAGATTAAGATATCATCAAAGTAGACTACAACAAATCTGCCTAAGTATCTTCTTAAAACATGGTTCATAAGCCCCATAAAATTTCTAGGTGCATTAGTTAATCCAAAAGGCATTACTAACCATTCATATAAGCCATACTTAGTTTTAAAGGAAGTTTTCCATTCATCCCCTTCCCTCATCCTAATTTGATGGTACCCACTTCATAAATCAATCTTAGAAAAGAAATTAGCACCATGCAATTCATCAAGCATATCATCTAATCTAGGGATGGGATGACGGTACTTAACTGTTATTTGGTTGATCGCTCTACAATCAACACACATTCTCCATGTGCCATCCTTCTTTGGCACCAAAATCACCGGACCCGCGCATGGGCTGAGGGATTCACGCACATAGCCTTTGTCCATGAGATCTTGCACTTGTCTTTGAAGCTCAGCGGTCTCTTCTGGACTTTCTCTATAGGCTGCACGGTTTGGTAAGGAAGCGTCGGGCACCAAATCGATTTGATGCTCAATGCCTCTAATTGGTGGAAGGCCTTCTGGCAACTCTTCAGGCATCACATCTTCAAACTCCTGTAATAGATCCTGTAGACACTTTGGAAGATGTGAAATATCTTGACTAATAATAAGTATCTCTTTCCTCATAAGAAGTAAGCAATAAGAGTTAGGGAAAGAAATACTAGACTGAGTAACAAGAGAGCGCTTTTCTACACTGCCTTTCAAGCCTATTTTTGGCTCTTTCTGTAGGCGTTCTTTTTCCAGATTTGTAGCTCTCTGAGTCTCTGAAGTGCTCCCAAAATTTGAGCCAAAACGCTCGAGTGGATTGGGAGTTAGCCCCGTTTTCGTCCCAAATGCACTTCTGGTAGTGTTGCTCGGCACTTTGGACGTTTTAGGGACATTCTCTCGGCGTTTTTCGTCCCAAACAGTAGCTCCACCTGTTTTTGATGTTGTCCCAAAATGTGAGCCAGAATGCTCGGATGGAGACTGGGAAACGCCGCTTGGCTTTGTCGACGCATCGGGCGCCGAACGCCGGGCCGCAGCTTTGGCCATTGAATCAGCCTCTTCTTTCTCTTCCTTGGCACGCCTAAGTGCCTTAGCTTGATCTCGACGTACCTGATCCTGTAGAACTTGTTGGGGAGACAAGGGTAGAAGAGAAACTCTCCTCCCATCATAGTTAAAGGAATAGATGTTTAACATGCCATCATAAATCACTCTCCTATCAAATAATCATGGTCTTCCTAACAAGATATGAGTGCATTCCATGTTTACTACATCACACATAATGTCATCAACATAAGTACCAATAGCAACACGGACTAAACACTGATGGGTGACAAGATTAGGACCTTCTGAATCATTAATTCCATTGAGACCATAACTAGTAGCCCTAGGTTGGGTTTTTAATTGCAAGTGATCAACTGCCTTAGCATTAATAATGTTACAGCAGCTACCACTATAAATTATCATGCATAACACTTGATTCTTTACTGTACACCTAGTATGAAAAATGTTTTCCCTTTGATCTAGCCTAGGTGTTTCTTGTAAAGTAAGAGTACGCATTGTTACCAAAGTTAGAGGCTGTTCGGTGCAATCTGGTTCAATGGCCTCTACGTCCTCCTCTTCTTGTCCATTGCTGTCCTCCTCCACTTGATTTGGAGGTATATCTTCATCATTCACATATCCTCCATTGGTGGCGAGAAGCACTTGCTTTAGATTTGGACAATCCTTGGCATAATGACCTTTTCCTTGACACTTGTAGCACACTAGATCACGTGCCCTAGGTTGATTTGGAGGTCCATTGGTGGGACGCCTTTGGCCTTGAAAACCTGTTGGTTTAGGTGAGCTAGAAGCTCCCTTTTGCTGCATAGAAGGGTTAGAAGAATAAGAATTGGAATTTGAACTAGGATTAGAACCATACCTTTTTGGAGCATTCCAACCTTCCTTCTTCTTCCTTTGTTGCTGCTCATAGAGTAGTTGGGCTGAATGTACTAAGGCATTGAGATCCTTGATTTGTTGAATCTCCAATGTGTCTTGAATGCTTTGATTCAGTCCAGCCATGAATTGGGTCCTTAGAGACCGTTGGGAATGATGAATTCCCGCTTTAAAACTGAGGTCCTCTAGCTCATTGAAGTACTCGGTTGGAGACTTGGCGCGTTGTTTGCAAGTTACAACTTTCAATCTCATGTGCTCGGTATGCTCTTCAGGCACATATTTCTTCCTCATTACAAACTTCAGCTGGCCCCAAGTTTCAATTGGTGCTAAGGCCTTTCTAATTCGATCCTCCTTCATTCTAAACCACCAATTTCTAGCGGTCCCAATAAAGTGGATGACAACAACAACAACTTTCTCCCATTCTTCATATCCCATGTGATCTAGAATGAAATTTGTAGCCTGTTCCCACTCTAGATACTTCTCCGGATTAAGCTCTCCATTGAATGGCTCTATCTTGATCTTTATATCACGTTTCCCAATCTGATTTACAGCTTCGTTAACGTTGTTGTTGTTGTTCGGCCTTTGTACTCCATAAGCTGGTGGGATATCCTCTACAGCCTCAGCTTGGTTATAGAAATCATCTAGGGGAGGATGCCATGGGCGCCTTTCTTCCCCGGGATAGCCATACGTCACATCATCAAAAGAATTATTGTATTGTTGATATTGTTGATGAGTGGCTTGAGGATACCGGTTTTGTGGCTGATTATAGAATTGTTGATGAGTAACCGGTGGAGTCCTCGACCTGATGCCTCTTCCTCTACCTCGGCCTGCTGTGGGGGAGTAGTGAGCCGGGGGATCATTATCTTTGTTGTAGCTAGCAAGCACATCATGCTCTTCATCAACTAGTTATTGCTTGCCTTTGTTGCTACCCGAGGCTAGAATTGGGTCACTTGTAAGATCGACTGCAGGGGTGCTCTTACGACTTGCTTGAGATGAATCAATCAATGTTGCAAGTCGGTCCTCTAAACGCTTCATTTGTGGAGCCAATGCAGCCGTGGCCAGTTCTACAGCTCGAGCCTGGCCTTCTCGTACACCATCACTAATGGACAACCTAATGAAGTCGATTGCCTCCTTAGTGAGGTTCAATTCAGTTGGGTTAGGTTCTGATGGAATCACCATTGTTCCTGAAACAAGCAAGAAGGTAGAGAGAGCAGTGTTTTCTAAAGCAAATCACAACAAGCAATACCACACCTTGATCAAGCCAAAACTTGCCTCAAAGCAATCCAATCAACTTAATTCAGTTTTTGGGCTGATTTGAGGGAGTAAAATGGTAGATATAGTGTAGGTATGGAATACTAATGATAATTAAAGGAAATATGCAGCTTAAGCAAATGGCAAGTATGCAATAAGACAAGCAATGCAAATAATCCCTCTATGAGCTCTAAAACACATGCAATCTCTCAATTGACTCTATGCAAGTTAATAAAGCCAAAACTCAGCATGCAAGGACAGAAAATATGGTAGGCTTAGTGACTTTTATTTCGTCACTCTTTTTCTTCAAAGTGATTTCTACTTAGCTATTTTTTTAAGCAAGCAGCCACTAGGGTTGAAAGTGGCTTACAACTAGCTGGGGTAGATCACTTTTCTTTTCTGCTTTTTTTTTGATTTTATGCACAAACTACTCTTGTGCTATAATGAAGAAACAAGAAAAGCAATGCAACAATGCAAGGGCAAAACGAAACTAATCTAATTTTTTTTTAAACTAAGTGACTTTTGCTACCAATGAAACCAACTAGAAGCCAAATTAACAAAAGAAGAAGGGGTAGGTCGAAATTGAAGGGATGCAATAGCAAAAATAGCAAATACTAACAAGCAATATGAATCTCTATTGATCATGCAACATGAAATAAAAACTCATAAAAATTGTAGGAAGACAATTGCTAATCTTAATTGCAACACAACTCAACCAATTCAGCAAATAAACATGCACAAATCCCTTAAAAATCTCCTAATTAGGTAGTTGCTTGGAGGGCAAGTAACAAGTAAGAGAATTAGGGTTTGGGATGCTCACGGCTAGATTAGGGTTCGACAGTTAGGGTTCGGTTCTAGGGTTTGGTGAAAGGTAGGGTTTCGGACTAGGGTTTGCGAGAATAGAGCTAGGGTTTCTCGCAACTAGGGTTAGGGTTTGGGATTAGGGCTGCCGCCCGATTAGAGTTAGGGTTAGGGTTTGCGCAAGGGTTAGGTTGGGCGAACTAGGGTTTGTGGTGTCCGATTTGGATGGTGGTGGTGTGGTTAGGCTCGGCTGGTGGTGAGTGGTGGTGCGGTCCAGACGAGCGACACCAGTTTGGTGTGGTGGTGGTGGTTCGTTGTGGTGGTGGCGGAAACAAGGTGGTGGTTGTGGTGAAAATTCAGCCTTTGGATCTCAAAAATTGTAACTTGGTTAAAGGTTCAAACTTTGGGATCAAAAACTGAATTAAATTAACTAGAAAGCAAATTAAGGAAAGAAACAATTACTTGGCGAGACGCTGGATTATGATACCACTTGATACGTGATTGCCCAGGAATCCTCCGTTGAAACCTCGTATATGACCCACACAAGTCCCGATCTTGCCAGCAAATCAATTCAATCCTACAAAAGCTTTCAATTCAGATTCCTTGTGATGCAAGTAATGACAAATTCGAAAATTGAAGAGACACAAATCTGGTTCGAACAAATAAAGTTGAATCAAACGAATAGTTCAATTGGATTGGCTCTAACGCTAAATCCAATTGATGAACTAGATTGATCTTTAATAATCAAACTAGAACTAATCAATTGATCAATTTGAATGAACGAACTGATTTGGATCAATAACAACAAAGAGAGAATTCGGATGATGTTGAATGATGATGATCTCGAGATTGCAAGTATAACACACACACACACACAATTGTATTTTTTTGAGCCCAAGGACTAGATAAACCTTTCTTAGGGTTTATCTAATCTCAAGCTGATTTTTATTGAATGAAAATGCAAAGTATAAATAGAGAATACAAAAGCTAATACTTGGGGAGCAAGGGAGAGGAGTGGCCGGCCCTAGAAGGGGAGATTAGGTCTCCTTTGCTTGCTTCCCAAGATATAATAATATCTAAATAAATCTAACTAGATTCCCTTAAATAAAATAAATCATGGCTGATTTATTTATTTAAGGAAATAATCCTAACAAACTCAAAATATCTCTAACAAACTAAAAATATCTCTAACAACCAAAGAGAGAAGATCAACCAACTAACATAAGCCTATTGGCTGATTTCTCTACATTATTAAAATAAATAGAAATTGTTCATAATAAAATAAATAAGATATTTTCTTCAATTTAAAATGGTCAAGTCAAAGGGTTGACTTTGACCCATATACCAATTCATCTCACCCGGTCACTTACTAAATTCAGCCCTAAAGTGAGACAAATTAATACATGTTTCTAAATAAAGAAATGATGATTTTCGGCCCTCATATAATTAAACCATGGAATCCGGGCTCAATTGTTGTCGAATGCACGAGACCCACTTCGCCTTGCTAGGCTCTTCAATAACCGCTGCTAATCGAACCAAGATCGTTGTTGTACCTTGAGCAATCTTCTTAGCTCGACTTCTTGTGATAGGTCCGTCAGAAGGCACTCGAATCAACTCATCGACGTCGGTTGGAGACATGGCAGGCTTCACTGCATCACACACCAAGATTGCGAGCCGGGAAAAGATGTTAGTGTGTTCCTAGTGGCTTAGTCATGATGTTTGCAAGTAGTATGTTGGATTTGACGTGTGTGGTGGAGATCCGACCATGTCACGAACAAAATGGCAATCTATGCCAAGGTGTTTTGTTCTTTTGTGCAAAACAGGATTGGCCGCCAAATGCATGTTGTGCAACTACATTATCTCAAAAGAGTGGGATCGGAAAAGGGACAAAAATTCCAAAACCACTCATCAATCGAAGGATCCAAACTACCTTACACTTTGAGACATCCTACGATATTCACTTTCTACAAAAGATTTTGAAATGGTTTGTTGCTTCTTAGTTTTCTAAAAAATCAGTGATTTGCTCATGAAAAATACAGTAACATGTGAGTGATCGACACATATAGGCACATCTACCCCAATCTGCATCACTATATGCATGAATGCACAAATCAGAGTCGTTAGGATAGAATAAGGAGCAACAGATAGTTCCCTTTAGGTATCGTGTTAAATACAGAGTTGCTTGGAGATGAGGTTGCCTCAGTGATGACATGAATTGAGTCAAACGCTTTACATTGTATGATATATCAAGCCCGCGGAGTGTTAGATATAGTAACTTTCCTACCATTCTTTTGCGCATTTCTAGATCAGAGAGTACATCTCCGAGATTTGGTTGCAAATGAAGATTCCTCTGCATTGGAAAGTTAGATGCTTTACAATCCAATAATCATGTTTCTAAGAGCAAGTCAAGAATGTACGATTGAATCCCTGCCACGGATCATGAGATCTTAATTCCAAGGAAGTATCGAGCAAAACCAAGGTTCTTGATTGTGAACACACGGTTTAGTGATGATTTGGTAGCCAAAAGATATGACTCATTGTCCCTCGTGAGTATCATATTATCCACATAAATCAATGCTACAATAATTTATCATGATGATCAAAGAGAGTAGTCATGATTTGATTGTATAAATCCCAATTGGACAAGATGCTTGATGATCGCTTTCGGTTCCATTATTTGCTTGCTTGCTTCAGTCCATAAAAGGAGTTTTGGATCGAAGGTTAGTTGAAACGGTTATGGGGACTGTATTGGCCAGTTCCCACATGCAGCGGAATAAACAATCATGCATGTAAAATAAAACAGATTGAGACAGTTCCCTTATAGAGGAACCCTACATCGGTCAACTAATTGCGTGAGTAAACCTCTACCTCCACTTGGAGGATTTTCGAATGAGTTCCCTTTTCTTTATTGCTTAGTTCCATTCAGGTTACAAGGCCGAATACAAACTTCTCTGTTCCCACAAGGACTCTCTCCTTAGGCAACACTAATGTATTCACTCAACCCTAACTCTGAACGCTCACAATCAAAGCAAAAGAAAGACACAAACCGGCGGTTAGATAATTATCGAACTCCGTATGTGAGCTCGTGTACGTATCTCAATTTTTTTGTATGATTTTGAAATAAATGAGACCCGACGAATCGAAAAGAACGGAAAGATGAGGAGGACGATGGAGGTAATTGAGGCGTAGAAGGTGAAGGGTTCTTAGATGCGTATAAGCGGAATTTCAGAAACAATTTCTTGCACCTAAACATGGATCTAAAGCATTCTTGATTAAAGACAAAATTAGGGTTAGTAGAATACCTCTTGATGCGTGATTAGGGTTCTTCCTTCGAGAGAAAAAGCCTCAATTGTGACTTCTCTAATAAGTCCACATGAGTACAGGATCGGGATCTCCTTCGCTTCCGATTTCTAGATCGAAGTGCCAAAGACTAGAAAAAGTGGTAGAAGAGAGCTTTTCTTTCTTACGTAAAACTTCTGAAAACCCTAGCTCTCTACTTCCCTTTAAAGGCCTTATATATTTATTTCCCCAAATAAATATGTCCTTTAATTCTCAATAATATCCAATATATTTATTGATAATTAACTCTTTTCTTATTGGACTAAAACCCTATGTCTGACAAAGACTTTCAGCCCGCTGATCCAGCCCGTCAACTCAATGTGTGTGACCTCATAGGACCCGTTTATAATAACTATGAATTAAACTATTTAACCCATTAATCGTAGTTGGTTTCTAGCAAAACACTACGACTCCTAAAATAAACGGATTGAATCTCTCTATCAATCGTCCTATTCCATGTTCGGTAATTGCAACTTTTATTAAAGTACACAATTCCTTCAATCTCCCACTTGTCCTTGAAAACAAGTGTGCAATTTTAAGATACCTTTGTCTCTAATGTCTTACTTGATGATATGGTGACATTCATATCTCTTGTCAAATATGTTTCTTCAATACCTGAGTTTGAACTATCAAATAACAAATGATTACAATTAATCCATTCGAGTATGGCCATGCATTTTCTAGTTCTAGCTCTTCAAGATGCCTAGACACCATTCCTTTTCATGCATCAGTGTATGCATGAATAAGGAGGACTTTTTCAATCTTGTATGACTATGGCTCCCACTCAACTTTTGGCAATCCCAATAATTGCTTTTATAACCCCCTTTTACGGAGAGCGTTTAACAATATCAAAGACATACCAATCATCAACTAGAAAACATAACATACTCATGTTTAAGGAATCCACCAAACATGGTTCACCTTAAAAACTCTACAATCCCTTTTGGAGAGTCTTAAGGTTGGTCTGTCCGATATGTATCATCCATACATATCTATGTAATTGACTGGACATCTCTATGTCCCTATAGCACATGAAACCTTGAGCTATCAGTCAATGTACAATATAGCTATAAATGAAATCATCTATGTCCTATTTGATGACTCAAACTATGGACGTGCAATAATTCATAACTGTAGTACACTTAATGGGGTTTCATTCACCAAAACACTTAAGGTGAGCCCATTTACGAACTATGAATTATTTGGACATATTATTCAATATTAATTAATATAATGTATAAATAAGAATGAATCATATATATTATCATAAAGTCAAACATAAACAAGAGTCCAACACTCTAAGTAGAAATAATGTAATACAAAGCAATCTCACAACCATTCACCAATGTGTTTGAGACCCTTAGCCCTAGTGTGAATATCATGCTTAGCCCTAGGCATAGGCTTAGTCAAAGGATCTGCAATATTGTCATCTGTATGCACATTACACATCTTGATGTTAGCTCCAGCAACTATCTGTCGAATAAGATGATACTTCCTCATAACATGTCTAGATTTGGAGTTTGAACTTGGTTCCTTGGCTTGGGCTATGGCACCATTGTTATCATAATAGATGTTAATAAGCTCAGAAATACTAGGAACAATGCCAAGCTCGTCTAGAAACTTCCTTATCCAAACAGCCTCTTTCGCAGCTTCACTAGCAACGATATACTCGGCCTCAGTCGTAGAATCAGCTACTGTATCTTGCTTAGAGCTCTTCCAGCTCACGGCTCCTCCATTAAGGATGAAGACATATCCCAATTGAGACTCAACGCCATCTCGGTCAGTCTGGAAGCTAACATCAGTATATCCTTTAACGACTCAATTGTCATCACCCCCATATACTAAGAAATCATCATTGGTTCTTCTCAAGTACTTTAGGATGTTCTTAGCTGCACACCAATGTGCCTCTCCTGGATTTGATTGATATCTGTTACACATGCTCAAAGCAAATGCAACATCAGGACGTGTACATACCATAGCATACATGATAGATCCTATAGCAGAAGCATAAGGAATCTTACTCATTTTATCAAGCTCAGCAGGTGTTCTAAGACGTGCTTCTTGCTTAGATTTATGTCATGTTGTATGGGCAAAAATCCCTTGTTGGAATTTTGCATATTGAATCTGTCAAGAACCTTATCTATATAAGTTCCTTGACATAATCCAAGCAATCTCTTAGATCTATCCCTATAGATTTTTATTCCAAGTATGCACTCAGCCTCTCCCAAGTCTTTCACTAAGAAACATTTCTTCAGCCATTCCTTAACGGACTCTAGCATTGTAATATCCGTTAAATTCCAAATAAAATAAAAATGAATATTTATCCCAATAATTTTTTTTTCTCTAAAGTAGAGGACCTATTAATTTGTATAATTTCATAGTAAATTATAAAGAGATTATAGAAGTTTATTATAATGAAAATTGAGAATTCATTAAATTTTAGGCAAGTCGGATAAGTATTTAAGAAGTTTTCTTAAAAAGAGAATTTAGTCTTTTTATAATTTTCAAGAATATGATAAAGGATTATTAAAGTATAAAAGTTACTCAAATAAAATAGATTGTTATAAATTTCATTTCATTGTTATAAATTTCGAATTTTATTAATAGAGTGCAACAAGCATAAAAATGATACAAAGCAAAATAAATAAAAAGGAGTTGAGAGCCGGGACTCGAACCCGAGACCTCTCGCTCCTCTCATCCCAAACACACACTCCAACCAGCTATGCTATTATAAATTGACTACCCAATTCACCACTCTTTTAATAATAAGTCCTCTCTTTTCTTCTTCTTCCCCAATTGCCCAAAACCATTGTCTGATTGATTTGACGTAAATTCAAGCCAATTGTTTCCACCCATTGTTTCCTCCATTCTTGCTTGCAAGACCACCATACTTGCATCATCAATAGTCATCACCCAACAAACACACTTCTCTCCAATCCTCATCAATTATCCTTTGCTCCATTGGTCCAATTCAATTGCCATGGATCACTAAGTTCTACTTGTTTGCCTATATAAAGGGCTGACTTCCTCACCAAAATTCACACATCAATTTTTCTCTCATCTTCCTCTTCAAATTCATCCAAATTTCAAACCAAAAATCCCTAGAATGGACTTTCCCCAAATCTGATTTTTTTGGAAAAAAATCCCCCAAACCTCTTCCTCCACTCCTTGGGCCGCCGGACACCACCAGACCACCAGCCAGGGGGTCGGCCACCACGCGCGCGCCACCGGGAGGCCGCCACCTTGTCCCGCCTGAGCCACCAGCCCGTCGTCGTTCCGTCCAGTGCCTTCTCTGGTTCATTCCACGTAGAAGAAGGAGGAAGAAGGAGAAAGAAAAGGGTTGGGCTGATTTTCGGCTAATTCAAATAGGCCCAAATGTCCAATATTAGCCCAGCAGTTTTCTTTTAGGGATAAAAGAGAAGGAGAGGCCCAAAAATCCGTCCACCTCGAAACCCGTGTCCATTCCGCTCCCGTTTTCGCTCGGTATAATTTTCCGACTCAAATGTTAATTAATATCTTTTTATAAAATAATTTCTACATTTATATAATATTTATTTAATTAAATTGAATAAATATTGCATGTAGGTATTAAGGAGAAATTTATATAATTAAATTAATTTACATACCCATCTAAGAGAAATATACTTTTAATAAGCATATATGAGTTACTAGAGCCTTAATATTCATAATAATAATATTTTAAGCATATTTAGATAAATATTGGGAAAGTATTAACTTAGGCACATTCCTCTTTATTATAAAAGAAATAATATAAGATAAGGAGATTTATTAAAATAAGATTCTTTTAAAAAGGAAGAATAGAATTGGAGGTCTTTATTCCTACTATATGCTTTGGAATAATATTAGTAAGATTTATGAATAAAGTATTTTAATAAGAACAAGTATGGAATTAAATAAATTAAGAAAAAATATTAGTTACTAGGGTAAATGTAATCCTACTAGATTATTTAAATCATATCTTGATTATAATATTATGCTTGACATGCGATAATCTTATAAAAAATTATTTTATAAAATTGCTAGCATATCAAATAGAGTTTTGATATTAAAAATATCACCTTCATAAAAGAATGAAGTTTACATAAAAATAATGATGTTACTTATCACTAGTATAAAGAGGTTGTAGATATATGAGATTATTTATAATAATAGAAATAAAATCATTTAAAGTTACCTTGTCTCTAGGTGTAGAGGATTTCCATAGATATAGTTTTATTTATTAAATATGGTAGTGGTGATAAAATTATGACGTATTATAATAATAATTATTCTAATTAAATTGAAGAGAACACTTGTAGAAATATTGTTATAAAAGTTGTAACCATGGACTATAGTTTTTTAATAAATATTGCTTTTATAAAAAGGATAATATTAATAATAGTTATATTACTAAAGTTATTATTTAAGAAAAATATTAGTTTAATATATCTCTAAGTGTAGAGATTTCTTACAAGACATAAGTTCTAAATTAAGTATAAGAAAAATTATGATATTGATAATATATAGTTATAAGGATTGCTTGCATGAAAAGAAATAAGTAAGATATAGGAAAGATGTTATTTTTATAACCTAAAATATTATAATAATGGACTATAAGTATGAAGTAGAATATTTAGGGTATGATCATAAATATTTTATAAACCATATGATGTGAAAAGAACTATAGGAATAAAATAAATAAGATTAAGTTAATACATGTTAAATTGAGGAAGTTACCTTATAAAGATAATAGAAAGCCCTAAGTATGGAAACTTCCAAGAAAATAGATTATGAGACTATTAGCTTTATTTAGTGTGAATTATATAACTAAATAAAATTCTATTAAGAAAATATTATTAATAAAGAATTCTTGGTGAGGGAAATAATATTCTAAGTTCACTAAGGAACAATGGGAAATTAAAAGTAATATTTTTTTTAAAATAAGACAAATACATAAAAAGGTTAAAGTGAATTTCTTACAATAAAAAGGTTAAAGTGCCGGGAAACGGAGTTTTCCCTCGGGTGGCTCGGATTATCCGTGTCCCACCACATTCTCTTTTAAATCATAAACGAACTCGAACGTCTTTTGTCACTAAATAAGATAAGTACTAAGGCACAATTAAGATACCAAAACCGGACCGGTCTCAAATGATCGATCCGGCTCTCGGTCCGCTTAGGGCGCAAGAGGTGTTTGACTTGTTTGAATAAATGAACGTTCCCAACATACTTTCAATTCTAAAGAAGACTAAAATCTAGTAGTACTTCTCTTGCTCATCAAGCTATCCCTTTTTGATATGCTAGCGCTATCTTTCGTATCTTAGCTCCACATAAACAAGCTCATCGTAAACACAACCCGATTATCTCTTTCGACAATAGTTTGAAATTACCAAAATACCCTCAGGAAGTTCCATTCCCGCTTGCTTAGTCTCTTAGACTAATTCTTCTTTTCCGCATGTTTGCTTGGCATTCTCTCGCCCCTCGCGAATTATGTTAGAATCTAGGAATCCCAACAAGGCGTGAAGTGAAGTGAAGACGAAGGAAGAACAAGGATTTTCAAGATGTACCTTTCAATCATTTTGCTTTAGTTTCGTTATATTTTAAGGACAAGCAGGTTTTGCAATTCAATTCCAAACAACTTTAGATTTGAAAACAATGTAAGATATTTTGTAAGAACCAAGTCTCCCTCGGGAGAACCTTTTCTCATTATGTATTATGTTTTTATTCCGCATTTTAATTGTTCTATATCATTCTAAAAGCCTTGGATGACTTTGGACGGTAAAGTCCGAGGTCACTGGCGGTAATACCCAATGTTGTAAAATAGGGGTGTTACAATTGTGGTATCCGAGCTAAACGTTTTTGTTTTAAAACCGAAAAGTTTTAAAACCGAAACTTTTTGAAAATCGAGAATTTTTAAAACCTTAACTTTTACTTCCGCTATTTGATACTTTCAATCATAGAAAAAAAAAATTCCTTCTACATTCCTTGAAGAAAACTTAGGATTTATAACTTTTCCTCTTGAAACTTCTTAGCTAAGAAAAACCCTCTTAAAAATGTTTGAAACTTTAGATACCAAGTACTTAGTTCTAGAACTAACGTTTTTATAAAATTCCCTTTCTATCCTTCGAAAACTTAAGTAGTACGAACATTCCAATTCAAGTAGAATTTTAAACACTTCATTAGGAATTTATAAAATACTCGCACCTTCACACTAGGGAACTTATTAGTAATCTTAACACTTATTTCTTAAAAACTTAAGAAGTATAAGTTTTTCAACTTTTCAACTCTAGACATTTTCGATATAACTTTTTGGTAAACTTAACTTCTACCTTAGTAAACTTGTTGATAAAGCAAGAAATTTCCGTCTTAGTAACATGTACAAATAGAATTTCCTAGACTCTTTAATAGGGCCAAGAAAATGAAAAGTCTTAAAGTAAACATTTTATATGTGATTTTTATAAACAATGCCTTAACTTCCTTCAACATGTCTTCGCCTTATAGAATCAAAGGATATTCTATATAAACGCCTTCTTCTCCTCTACAAAAATGGTTCTCACTTGAAGCCAAACTTGAATCGGGGAAGAAGCCAAAAAGGCCGCTCAAGAGCTTGATGAGGCCTTCGCTCAATGGCCGTTTTTGCCAAATGGATACCCCGAGGACAACCCCGAACTAGCACCACAAGAGGAGATGCATGAAAATGCACCCGAGGTGAATCTCGAGGATGAGAACCCTGAAGAAGCACACCCCGAAGGAGGAATTAATAATTCACTTCACGACAAATCAAGTCCGGAAATCACTGAGCAAGAATTCTCGGGATATCATCCATGGGGACACGTGACGGAGACTCCAAATCACCAAATCGCAAGTCTAACTCCAATGACCTATCAAGCAGGTGGATGGGCTAACTGGACTCAAGGAGAGTCATCCAATCACCAAGCAAATAGTCAAGCAAGAAAACCATCTCCAATCAGTGACCCAAACCCAACGAGGATTCGTCAGCTAGATTACGACGATCTCCTCCAAGATAAGGGGGTAAGGTCGGAAGAAATAAGGTCCTACCAGAATATGGATGTTCCTCCCCCTGAAGGCGTCTGTCCAAGACGAACCCGTTACATGAACTATGACCTCTTAGAGAGGCGCAAAGAAGGTTGGCTAAACAGACAAATGGCCGAACAAGACGAATTGTTCCAAGTCGAAGTCCGACTAAGCGAACTTCGCGCAAGGAGTGCGTATCGTCTTAGGCAGATTGAACAAGCCAACTTAGTATTGGACAATGAGAGCGGGATTCTGGATGAGAATCTCTTTGACGACCATTTCCTCGATAAGTATAGTTACCCCAATTGTCCCTAGGCTTTGTCTTAATTGTATCTTCTCGTTGTAAAGGAGGGAGCTAGTCCACTCCTCTCGACTTTCGCTTTGTCTTTGAAAGGTCGAGTCGACATTGTTTCTTTTCCGTCCCTAGTATAATGGCTTCTTATGTAGAGCCTTTTGTAATCCGTCCCCATAAAAAGTTCTAATAAATCTTTTATTTTCTCTCTTCTCTAAACTTACACGTCATTTCTTGCCTATACTTGGCAACGAAAACAACTATATCCTTCTTCAATATATGGAATTACGGATATTCTATATGAATGTCGATTATTAGCCATTACAGAAAAAGGTTCTAACAGAAGATAAATTCATGCACATCGGGAATGAGAAGAAGTCACACCAACTAAAGGGAATACTTACATTTTCGTAGAGCCAAACTTACTGAGCCAGTGACTCACGGGAAGATAGAAATTTCCAAAGAGGACACCAAGGAAGGCTTAGTCGACTAAAGATCTAACATGTCTCTACGTAACCCGATCTCGAAACAGATTATCGAGAAATATGGGAGGGTCAAACAATGATCTATCAATAAAGGAGTGGTAGAGATTTTCGACCAATGAAAGATATACTAATCCGACGTACCGACAAGCAGTTAGGATTTGCTCAACTAACATATGGAAGCTTGGCATGATATTTGATTTTGTCAACCGATTAAGCCAACCACAATAAAGCTATGCGAAAGCCACGTCATGAACTTTTCTTCGCCTCGATTTTGATAAGTCAACACGGTGACAATGAAGTTAGAAAAGAAATTGCTAGTACCAAGACATTATGGGACATATATATTCGCTAAGTTGCCCGACATGCCTAGTGAGTCATGAAGTTGCCTCATCATTTGGACGATCAGAGGACACGTGTTCCTATTCGTCACAACTAAATTAGTACTCTTCCCTACACGACGTTACGTCTTCCCCACCTTTGTTTTCCATTATCAGTTCGGATAGTCCTCTTACACCTTGCTAACCATTTCTTCCTCGTAGACCTTAGAAGAAAATCAAAATTTCAGCGTCAAAAGATGGCAAACCCTCAAGAGAAAAACTATAGGAGCACCTTTGTTTGCAAACCGCCTCAGGAAAATGATCGAGTGTCTAAGCGCACTAGTCACAATCAAGAGGACCCATATCAACAAGTTTCTTACCCACCAAGGACGGTGGAAAGTGGTCCTTTGAGGATCGAAGCTGCAAGAGTCCACGTGGAGCAATTAAGTCATGAGAA